>OV656864.1:17500-2417500 GCA_927399475.2 Acleris emargana | reverse complement strand
TTCATTAATTTACAAATTTCAATATTTTTTTTGGCTTCGAGATGCCAACGAGCTTACACTTCTATTTTATTTTTCTTAACCAAGACTAATCTTTGAGTTATATTTAAAAAATTAAAGCGACAGTACTTTTGTTGAATGCGAGCGTCCTAGCAACTCTCACAACTACTGCTAGCCTCCCTGGTTCACGTGTAATGTTGACCTCTCATCCAGATCAGAGTACCGCGATAATGATACGCATTATGTATACAACCCATTTAGATACGAGGGGTTTAAAAGTCATTGCCTATTTCGCAACACAACTATGAGTATAGGACTTGGTGCGTCATCCTAGCAAAACACTTACACGGCAAATATTCTGGATATCGTCGTCATTGTAAATATCTGGGGACTATGTCACCCGAATTGTCCTAGTCCCAAACTAAGCTCTAGGTTTGTACTTCGGGACTGCTGCAAATGTAGCAACGTAAATCTACGTACAGTCTGTTATTTATTTAGTCTGTGAGCACTTGCTTCGGGTTTGTACTTCTGTCTCACTCGCTCTTAATAAAACCGTATTTTATATAATTAAGCCCGAAGCACCTTCTAAAAGCTAACGCACTGTAACTAGAAATAGTAACAATGAAAATTTTAATATTTGTAATACTAATAACTAGAGTTAGGACTTTTGGTGGCAAATCGTGGTTCTAGAATCCATGGAGTCGCTATTTTCTATTTATTGTGATACATACCACTTTGATTTTGACCTTCAGTATTTTAATATTTTAAAATTAATTTATTCATTAAACCGCTAAACCAATTTAAATCAATTTTGGTATGGAGGATATCTTTACTTTGAAAGCGTTACAAACAAGCAAATATTAGTAGGGAATGAAAAACCGACATAAAAATTTAATTAGGTAGTTCATTTTGAAATATGACCATACTGAAGGTCAAAATCAAAGTGTCATGTATTATAATATGTAGGAAAAAGCGGCTCCATGGATTCTAAAACCACGAAATGACACCAAAATCCTAACCCTACTAATAACAATAGGAATGCTAAAGAAATGTTAGAATGGTTGAATGTTAGAGAAATTCATAGACGAAAATATACGACTAGGTAAAAATGTGATTGGGTAAAAATGTATTTGGGTAAAAATGTGATTGGGTAAACATGCGTTTAGGTAAAAATGCGTTTGGGTAAAAATACGATTAAGGTAAAACGAGGAACGGGAGAAATGCGGCTGGAAACTTTCCGACGCGGAATAAACGAGTTCGGAAAACAGATTGTTACTCTAAAGTACCTTCCAATCATCCGTATGCATCACTTGTTGCACAACAAACATAAGTTTTACAAAATGACGCACGTCATTAACATAGTTACTTGCATTTTGGGTCAGCTCGGTACAGATCTACTGGTGGTAGGACCTCGTGCAGGGTCCGGGTCGCTACCACCATCTTATCCCTTAACCTACCGCCGCCAACAGCATTCGCATAGTGTCGGTGCGGGGATAAGACAACCGGTGACATTACTAGCGTAGAGGCTCCATCTTAGTCCTCAGGTTTGGCAACGTATTTGTGGTCATAGGATTGCAGTCTTGAAAATGCCAATGTCTATGGATCCTACTTACGATCAGGTAGCCTGTGTTTTCTCGTTTGGGTTCTCCATGCCATTTTTTCTTATATCGTAGCCGTGTTGTTTGTTTAGCGTAGTTTTTATTTCGAAAACTTTTAGGTATAGCTGGACATAATTAATATGGCTCTTAACGTCGTCGTCATCTATTACTGCTTAATCAACGCGCCATATTAATTGTCTTGCTGTAGGTATACAGGATGTCCCAAAACTCAACGAGAGGACAAGTTATACCAGAACTGGAATAAAAAATATAAAAGTAATATGTTTTTCTTGTTCTTTATTTTCCAGAACTGTTATAACTAGCCAAGCCATCTCGACCGGTACCAGGTTATCGTTGAGTTTTGGGACACCTGTAGGTATCTATTAAAAACTTCAGCTTGAACGAAGTTGCTATTCAGGGCGCCTCTGACCTGACAATGCCAGGATCGATTCTACTCGCTAAACTGAACTACTTTTGTTCTGCAACATTAAAAAATAGCTTAAGTTTAGATAACTGATCTTAAAGTCTAATTGTAAAATCCGTGTATTCAATCATGGCCATATAATCACTATCTCATGGTACGAGAGCTAAAGGAAAATGGAGAATTGGATTGGATTGAAAAGTACATTTAACTTGTATGAAATAATTGAAATTTAAGTTGTACATATTTTTAACAACTTACAGAACAATAAAAGTTCAGTTCAGGAGTACAAATGATCCATGCATTTAAAGCCCCGAGGTCAGAGGCACCCTGTAGACACAATCACCCTCATCATTCTCCTGCCCTTATCAACTTGTTTGGATGTTTTTTTCTTCCTTACTATGACGACTAATAGAGAAGACGTAAGGAAGAAAATGAAGAATCTCGGTATGGATGGGATGACCCATCGTTTCTTTGGTCTTCCCCTACTCGTATTTAGACATCGACACGACATGACTTGTATGGTTTTCCCACGAAAATAGAATTACCCCCTCCGCTATCACTGACCCGTCATCCCTTGCACAACAAACTCAAGATTTACAGGATGACGTGGCGATTACTCATGGCTGCAGTCAGGGTCGTTGCCCTGTTTTATTTTATACGGAAATGATGATTATGCGTCATATGTTGCATGTGTTTGTTTATTTACTTTTAAATGCAAATAAACAATGGTGTTCTGGTTTTTTTAGAGCTGTTTGTAATTCTGTAGCTCTGCCTACCCCACTCTGGGAATGAAGGCGTGAGTTTATGTATGTATGTATGTTCTGGTTTATAGAGCGGTAGAGTAAATGGTGCTGAGGTGAGGTACGTGACACGTCCAATATTGATCCTAAGAATATTATCAATGTGAAAGTTTGTTACTACTTCACGCTGATTTGGAATGAAGATTGCATTAAAAAATACACTTGGAAAAAGGATGTAGGAAAGGAAGGAAGGAAAGGAGGATTGGGGATAAGACAGCCGGTGAAATGACTAGCGTAGAGGCATTCCATCTTAGTCCTCAGGATCAGCAACGGATTTGCAGTCTTGAGCATATAAATGTTTATGTGTTTAGGGTCTTGTTTCCATTTACCATCTGGTGGCATGTGTGCTAATTGGTTTTCAATGTGAATGCGAATGTCTATGGGTCAAGTTTCCACTTACCATCAGATGGCCTGTGTGCAGTGATGTGCAAGTTGCGGAAAGTTTCCAAAAAGTTGGAAAAGTTGCAAGAAACTTCCGAAAACTTTCACAAGAAATATAGGAAATTTAAATTTAAGAAACGGAAAGTTTCAATCCCCATACAAAATTGTGAGAAGTTTCCGAAATTTTCCTACATGAAATGTTCCGCAATTTTGGAAAGTTTCCTTTGGCACATCAGTACCTGTGTGCTCGTTTGCCTTCCCATGCCATAAAAAAGAAAGAAAAGGAAAAACACCGTGAGGGAACATGTACATTAGAACAGCTGAAGTGAATCCGAGAGGGGCACACCTGTAAGGGGGCTAAACCTGTAAACTCCTAAACGAGCAACATTTCCACGGCAATGTGTGGCCGGTAACTATACGCATCTTGCTCTAACATACGAAGTAAGAGTAAGACAACACTAGTTACCGGCCACAGATTGCCGTGAAAATGTTGCTCGTTTAGAAGCCCCATAAGATTTATGATAAACTAGTTTCTGCACGAGACCGGTCTTAGTGGAGAGCTTTGGGGGAGGCCATGTCCAGCAGTGGACGTCTTTCGGCTGATATGATGATTATGATGATGATGATGATGATGATGATGAGGAGGAGTTTCTGCCCGCCACTTCGTCCGCGTATATTTCGATTATCGGTATTCCTTAGGGAACTTTTCAATTTTCCGAGATGAAAAGGAGCCTATGTGTTAATCCAGTCTATAAGCTATCTCCATTCCAAATTCCATCCAAATCTGTCCAGCCGTAGCAGCGTGAAGCAGTAACAAACACACACAAACTTCCGCATTTATAATATTACTAGCTGACCCGGCAAACGTTGTTTTGCCTTATAAATTAGAAATGAAAAATAGATAGTAGCCGATTCTCTGATCTACTGAATATGCATATAAAATTTCATAAGAATCTGTCAAGCCGTTTCGGAGGAGTACGGTAACTAACATTGTGACATGGAAATTTTATATATTAGATAATAGGATTAGTAGGATATGAGTGTAGTTTGAATATAGGGACGGACATAAGTTGTGCGTATATAGTGACCTTGCCTACGAAGCTAGCGGTCGCGGGATCGGTTCCCGGTATTAGCAAATATGTTAGTGACGAGCGCGAGTAATCATGTTGGTTCCATAATACCCTACGCAAAAGTGAGATTTTTTTTTGTTGCTTTTGTGACATTCATGTTGGATAAACCAATAAAAAATCACGTTTTTTTTTCTACTTTTTGGTGTCGCATTCTTAAACGTGTACAGATAATTCTACTTTTAATATTGCATAAGAACAGCAATTTCACATAGTACAAAAGCTGCTTTAAAAAAAAAACAACTGCAATTTTTTGTTTTGTAAATTTTTGAAGATGCGTTCCTTACTTTTGTAGCAAAAAAACTTAAATTTAAATTATCTCAGAAATGGTTCACTTTTGCATAGGGTATTATTGGACCAACATGATTGCAAATGACCTCTCCCATAACCCCTAGAGGGGAATAGGTCGACTTACCAATAACCCTGCATATAATTCAACTCAGGCCAAGTTTTAAATGTGTACTTTCAAAGTGTTGTCAAGGGAATATCGTTATCAACTTTCAATACCAGTTAGGTGATGAAATAACCGTTAACGTTGCGATAAAGTACATATTTACGTTACAACGCAGTTAATTAATATTTGATGTTGGTTTACGTAGCAGTGCGCTGGTAGCTGAAACGGCCTTGTGTTTATATACTTTACATCCTTTGTCAGCATTGTTTAATAAACATACGTCGTTATCGCAGGATCAAAAACAAATCTATTAAAGAACACATCACAGAATGACTGTTTAGTATAAAAACGGAATATTCTGCCTACACATTCTGAGCCTCTAAGAAGTTCTTCATATCTAGCAGAAAGTTGTCGCTGGAATCGGTCAATCAAACTTGTCTTACACTGAGTAAACGCGACTATAAGTCAACGTGTCAACTTTAATTTAAAAAAAATATTATGTCAAATCCAGTATTTATCCCTGAAACTAGTTTTAACTTTTTAAATATATGTTTTCCATTTGCACTCAAATTTAATTTAGATATATTTTTGTATGTTTTTGTACATATCAAATCAATCAAATGACAAATGTTGAAAGTAGCGGGAAAAGTAACTGAAGAGGTTGACGTTAGTATTGCGTAGTAATCTCTTTAAATATGTACTACTAATCAAGTTAGGTACGGAGGTAAGATATTTGAAAGAAAATGATACATTTTGAACTCGTAGGTATAAACGTTTCTCGATACGTGTGTCACTTTTGTTATTGCCTATTTGTCATAATCTTTCACTACTGTCAAATCGTTTTTTCTCCCGCGATAACGATGTATGTTAATTAACTAGCGATCCGCCCCCGCTTCGGTTTATGCCAGTTTTCTGAAATCTGAATTTATTCCTCTGTATTTAATTACTATACATCGTGTTTTTTTTGATTTACGATAACTTTAAGGGAACGTTCTTTAGGTCAAATAAAGTTAATTTCCCGAAGACAGACAAATGATAACTCTTACGGTTTTAAAGAAATTTCATTTTAAAATTTAATCAGTTAATCACGTTGAACTGGTGTAAAAGGCTCTTGATGGTGTGTGTTCGAGTATGTCACGCCAACATTGACATATTTGACACTGATTATCGATTAGTTAACTCCAAAGGTCCTTTTAGAATGACCAAAGATACAAAATTTAATTACTTTGTTCTAAACAGAAAACATTTTTTTTTTGCAATATTTTTTTTTTAATCTACCATGTAGTTTCTACGGATGTACCTAGTAATATGCCGAAGTTATCGTAAATCAAGAAAAACACGGTGTACCTATATATTTATGAAGACCGCATTAAAATCTGTCGCGTAGTTCGTAAGATCTAAGCGTACATACAGACGGACAGACGGGAAGCGACTTTGTTTTATACTATGTAGAGCTTCTGCACTCGACTTCGAAATAATAAATAAACCAGAAATAATAAAGGGGGACATATGAAACGTTTTTTTTTCAACGTACTTTTATTTTTATTTTTATTTCCCCGTTTGGTTCATCATCATCATCATGTCAGCCGAAAGACGTCCACTGCTGGACATAGGCCTCCCCCAGGGCTCTCCACTCAGACCGGTCTTGTGCTTTTCGCATCCACCGCGTTCCCGCGATCCTTACAACGTCATCACTCCGTCTATCGTCATCATCTTCGTTATCTGGTTGCCGGGTTAGAATAGTGTCTCTCAGTGTCTTCCTGTGGATGTCGTAAGAGGCGACTAAGGGAATAAAGGCTTGTAGTACTGTTAGGCGATGGGCTTGCAACCTCACACTGGTAAACATCGTAGTCTGATTGTGCAAAATTAGGTTACAGAATTATCAACAAGTTCTTTGAGTTGTTCGTAATTCTGTAGCTCTGCCTACCCCGCTCTGGGAATGAAGGCGTGAGTTTATGTATGTATGGTACTTTTATTTTGGTTGTATCGTAAATACGGTCAAACATACAAGCGTCTTTGGTATGATAAAAATAGGTACGTACCGTGAAGAAAAACAAATACCAAAAAAATGTCAAGTGTGATTTGGGCTCACGCCGATTCGATATGAAATTGAATTCAAATGTGAGTGTAATAATTTGTACCTTGCGCGGAACCCTCAGTGCGCAAGTCTGAGTTACCCTTGACCGGTTTTTCAAACGTGATGATGGTAAATTCGTCACTAAGAAACGATTTAATCCTCATCAACTGACTCTTGCAGCCAATGTTGTTTTGAGAGCATACAAACAAAAATCTCAAAATATTTTTATTATACATTCGTCATACATCCTCCTCCCTGGCTTGTGTTGTGTACTAATGACGACATTCCTCGTCATTGGTGTGGCAACAAGAAAACGTTACCACAGACACGTATACGATTTCGTTACGCAACGCGTTGCTAATTTTGTTTATAGTGTTGTTTAATTTGGCCAGAAAAATAGTACAGTTGCCGGCAAACTTCTTGAACATGCGACCTTGCCTGCGCAGAAGCAATTTTTAGGTGTCGTTGGGTGGAAGCGGGAAAGAATTAGTTGACGTTTGTGTCCCGCGCTCCGTCTACGTCTCTCTGCCTCCCGAGTGCACAGTCGTGCACTGATAAAGCCTATTTTTATCATTTACTTTCTTGTTATGATTTTTCGTTGAGTTTTTGTTGAGTTTTTAAAGTAATGTTACTGTTATGTTTATTGGTTGACTTTTTGTTATTGTTTTAAAGTGACAATATAATGTCACGACAAAAGAACATAGTTTTAAAAAGACAAGCTCGGAAGATGGTCTACGTTGTATATTGTTTCTTGAAGAATGACGTAAAGAGTTTTGTGAATACAGTAAAAAAACACTTTTTTTCTGTCCTTTTTTTTGCACGAATGTTTACGATTTGCAAACTTTCCCCCACCACCTCGCCTAATGTTTAAGAAGTTTGACGGCAACTGTAATTAGTATTTTTTGTGAGATATTTTTTTGCAGCTTTACACAGCATCAAATCCTCCCCAAATCTTCCATTTACAACACGGAAGAAATAGAATTGCCATATCCCTGCCAACCTAAATATATTTTGATTATCATGCGATGCCTCTATGGATGGTTGCGGATGCGAAATTTATCAGACTTGGCACTATTAGGATCTCTCGTTTATAACGCGAGCGGGACTCAGTTCGATGAACTTATTAGACAATAGCTACGTTCATTCATGTACGTAATGGTGAAGTGCCCGGCTTAGAGTAGGGCTAATAAGTTAACGGTTGTTATTCTGGTTTCACACGGAGGCAGATCAGCCGATAGCATAGTACCGCTAGTGTGTACGCACGCCGATACGGAACAGCTGAGGTTCAACTTAATCTTTGTATTCGGTTCATATTTGGATTGCGCAAGGTCTGTGAGCACTTAGAAGAGGCTTCGGTTTAGTACTTCTCTCTCACTCGCTCTTAATAAGATCGTATGATCATGTCTCTAATTTCCGTTCTCAGCTCAAGTGGCTCCTAATCCGTCTTCGTCGGCACCAACACATTCTTGCTCTTTACGGCGTTCTTCATCTATTCATTCAGCGTCATTCATTACTTTCTTTCCAGCCACACTCTAAAAAAGCATTTTAGTTACTTCACTTCTGTCCGTTGCTTCCAAAATTTCATCCTTGCTGTTCCTTTTTCTTCCCGATTTTACGCTGGCTCGTTTTCTTAGCAGGTTATTGGGTTGTGGAACTCTCTTCTCTTAGAATTAAGACGCGCGAACTGCACCTATGTCTCCTCTAGCAATCTTCCCTTTCTTTTCGTTTTATAATTTAATGATTGATTAATAGTATTTTATATTGTATATTTTATTTCGGCAAATTTTTCGGAACTTCTCTAAATACAAATAAGCATTACACAAATAATCTGACGACGCGCTGGCTGGCTAGTTGGTAGTGACCCTGTCTACGAAGCTAGCGGTCCTGGGTTCAAAATACTTTAAATCCCGGTAAGCGCAGATGTTTGTGTGATGGGCGCGAATATTTGTTCCTGAGTCATGGATGTTTTCTATTTAAGTATATATTTCTCTATATAAGTATTTATATCGTTGTCTAGTACCCATAGTACAAGCCTAGAGCTTAGTTTAGGATTAGGTCAATTGTGACATTGTCCCCTGATATTTATTATTTATTAAACAATCTCAAATCAATTAAACAATTAATTGTCCACATCAGTATTCTCCGAATCAATTAAACCATCAAATCAAAACTGTGACGTCACTGATGACTCACGACTAACAAACAATCTTGATACTGACCTCAGGATGGTAATGACGCGACGCTAATAATATCCCTCGAATGATACGTCATCCGGCCATATGTCACTTAGTGGTGAGCTTTTAAAAATAAACACTGAAAAACCATAGAATACTTATAGACTTATGCTGTTGCTGGTGTTCATGGGCGGTGTTTATTACCAGAGGGCGGAATTTTCATGGCAAAACCCATATCGTGTTTGAGCTGTTATCGTATTGTCACCATTTTGACGTTAAAACACACCCGGCACTTCTGACCCGCGCCGGCCCGCTGCGTGTTTTGTTGCGCTTTATTCTTTAACCTACCGCCAAAAATTCGAATTGTTGTTTGCCACATAGGGATAAGAAAACCAATGAAATGACTAGCATAGAGGCATTCCATTTTAGTCCTCAGGGTCAGCAACGGATTTGCAGTCTTGAGAATATAAATGATTATGTGTTTAGGGTCTTATTTCCACTTACCATCAGGTGGCATGTGTGCTAATTTGTTTTCAACATACCAAAAGAAAACTTCCTCCTCGGGAGAATTTGTCAGACGATATTAATGCAAGCTATTCTTCAATCCTTCATCACCGTTCAGTAAGGCTGAAGCCAGACGACCGTATTTTTTGAGTTGTGAGTCGCGTAATTTCTGCTCCTCCATTCATCATACTACTACTACTACTATGAAATCGAATGGAAGAGCAGAAATTACGCGACTCACAACTCAAAAAATACGCTCGTCTGGCTTCAGCCTTAAATAACAAATAAGTTAATTCGGCAATCTTCGTCCACGCAGACAGGTTGCCGAAGATAAACGAACGAAAGCATCAATTCAATACAGACCTTGTTGTATTACGCGTAAGATATGCAATGATAGCTAAACTCCAATGACAACTACTGACGCGCCGCTCAATAAAATGGCGGTTGATGGCGGCAAAAAATGGCCAATAGCCGTCGAAGATTATACCCGCGCAAATGGACTCCATTATAACATTCTAAAAACAGGTTCATCGTATTTGTGGTACCATTGTAATGACCGGCTCCTCTTCAATTCCAGGTGCAGTTCTCCTCAAAGCCGCCGAAGGTGCACGTCCTCAGGGTCTGGGCGTTCGCGGCGCGGCAGGCGCGCGCCGGGAATTGGGAGCAGCATGCCCTGGATCGGGACCGGTTCAAGAGGAAGTAAGTACATAGTTGCTTTACACACTAAATTATGTTTACTACGAACATTTGTATTCTATCTGTATTCATTGTTTGTACAAGACGCTTTTATCTGAGAACCAGACATAGAAGTTTTTGTGGCAAAAACGTCAATTAACTAGGAATTTCTTTCCGATATTAAAATTATTGATAATACTTAGTTCAAAGTGACATTTCATAGTAGATAGGTATTAAGTTCACCGGATAAAGTGGACGCAGTTCTGCAAACGGGAACCAACCCACAAAGATTTAGCAATTAAATGTCAACTGTCATGCTGAATACTGTGGGTTGGTTCCCGTTTGCAGAACTGCGTCCAAGTAGAAATTAACTAAAATGCTGATCACTCTCCGTAGTAATATTTAATTTAAGCAATTCATAGGCATACTTAATAGGGTTAAGGTTGCCATCGTACATGTCCATCTTAAGTTTATGTACGAATTGTTTTTTTTTTTTGTGCAATAAAGAGTTTACATACATACTCGTACATACCTATTAGGGATTTTGAAACATTCAAATTAACATCAGTTTTAATACATATTTTTTATTATTCATATTCATATTTATTCATTGCTTTACACGGGTATATAGTACAGGGAGTTCTTATCCTAATAAAAAGTTCAGCCATGTAACCCTGCAGGGCACCGCAGTATTGTTACTTACAGACTAAAATTAAATTACACATTAAACGAGCAAGTTAAAATATATCCAAAATAAAGTTAAATATAAATAATGTAATACATTTTATCAACTAGGTTGAGAATTAAATTAAATTTAACTTAAACATTTACCTACAACTGATAGGTCGCAAATATTTTGAACCATTTCGTCTTTGTCATCAAAAAATTCTTGCAACGTATAAAAGCTTTTACGGAAGCTTTAACGGGTTTTTTAAACAAGAACTGTATAAATGTATGAAAGTTGCATGCTCATATTATACATTATCCTAGTGGTCATAACTGTCTGAAAGTACATATTTATCGCTACATTAATATCGTTCGGAAGTCTCTAGGACAATTTTATTCGTGCCACAAAAACTTCTACGTCTGCTGAGAACACACGGTTATGTTTCTCGGATTCCGGTTCGTTACAGCCAAATATCATAATAACGTGTTCCTAGAATATCAAAATGTCAAAACAGATTATTCTCATAATGTCTAAAGATCGAAATGACTTACGCCTACTTCTTAAATTACCGTATTCTTAGTATGACTATAATTCATTTAGACTCTATCTTGTTTTGATAAATTATCAATTCTACCATTTCCCAAAATGTCTAAAACTTGACTTGATCATGTTTTGATGAATTTTCAATTATACCATTTCTCCCAAAATGTCTAAAACTCAAATTAACTAGACACAAAACCCCTATACCACAAAACTTAATAACCAACAAGCACAACCTTAACAAGTGTATAACCTCGCTCACCTTTGCTTCTTGAGCGAATCACACCCTTGCTCATAAGGACAGTTTTTGTTTGATCGTTTACAAAAGCATAGTTGTTATAAATTGCTTAACCAATTGTGATAAACTGAACTAATTATTTACATTTACAAATAAGTAACACTAAAAATACTGCGTGGTTAAAATTTTAGGTATTATAAGACAGTGTCATTTTGGTCTTTGGGCCTGTCAACAAAAGGCATTTTTGAATTTTGGTAATTTTGAAACTAATGCATTTTCACTTTCAGTCTTAATAATAATTCGGTATTTGAAGTTATTGTTCATTTTACCAACTATACAATTTGGATATCGGATGTAATGTGTAAATGTTATTATGACATTTTATTGTATTGGAAATTAGTCAATTTGGGAATTAAGGCATTTTGGAACTAAGACAATTTGAGATTTAGTAAAATATGTAAAAGGGCATTATGATATTTGGCTGTAATGAACCGGAATCGTTTCTCGCAGGACAGCTATTTCACACCATATTACTTTTATGTTGTCCGGTAGCATGAGCATGCCATGCTAGCTCAAAGGTCTTTGATTACGGCGGCGTCGTCTTTGTCACTGACTCGTTTAGTCGGCTTCGTTCGTAGACTGTATGACGCACAACGTGTCATATGGTCCCGGAAATGCCGAAAAATGACACCCATTCCTCGATCTTTTGCGAGTAGGTATGTCATCGGGCATTTGTGTCGTTGCTATATTTTACAAAGCTCTCAATGCCATGGTTAATAACTACGTAAGTTATAGGTATTGGACCCGATTCTACAGTAGCCTCTAAACTCCCTAATTTTATTTAGGTGTCGCTAAAACACTTTGCTATTCTATGAGCAGCTGTCACAATCAAATGACAGCGCCATGACAGCGCTAATTTGAATCTGACGCTTCTTATTTTAGGCGGTCTTATACATTGTCAGCTTGACATTCAGGAATAGCACTGGTTAAATCTACCGTCTAAACTATGTCTTAAAATTAGACAATATAGTTTTAGTGGGTTTTAGAAAATTTAAGCGATGTGCACGTAGAATCGGGTCCAATATGAAGGATTTTTTAAGTCTCATTTCTCAACAACATAATAATATGAAAATCCCGAATAAATACAGTAACGATTAGACAGTGAAATCCGATACGGCGCACAGTGGGCTGGATGGCTCGAAAAGAGGACATTCGCACTTTTTTCAGAAAATATTTTTTTGAAAAATGCTATCCGATAGAGAATTATATAAGGAACAATAAATGTGGTATACATTTTTTCGAAATAAGGCATATTGACAACAAAAAAAAAAAGTCTGTTTTTTTTGTATGGGACCCAAAAATTAGGTATCTTGTTTCTCAGAAACTATCAGAGGTCCCGTCTTCTACCTTTCAAGACTTTGTTTTTCTACTTTTATAGAGTAGGAAACGATAAGCAGATTTTTTATACAGGTGCTGGTGTTTTTTTTTTTTTTTTGTATGTCATTTTTTAAGAAATATTTTGTATCAATTTTTGTTGTTTATTGTTAATTTTAAGTGACATGTGTCTATTGTTAAACATTAGATTATTTGCTTTTTAGTTGTATCAAAAATGTAAAAAATATACTTAGGATTTTTTTCATAACTTAATAAACGTTTTATCCATTGTGTTATTATCATTTTTACTTTTAACTATCGAAATATAATGTAAAATCCCTAAAAAGACATAAACGAAAAAATCGAAAATGTGTGGACTTTTTACTGGACTAAAAAAAAAACCAGCACTTGTATAAAAAATCTGCTTATCGTTTCCTACTCTATAAAAGTAGAAAAACAAAGTCTTGGGAGGTAGAAGACGGGACCTCTAATAGTTTCTGAGAAACAAGATACCTATTTATGGGTCCCATACAAAAAAAACAGACTTTATTTTTTTCTGCTGTCAATATGCCTTATTTCGAAAAAATGTATACCACATATATTGTTCCTTACATAATTCTCTATCGGATAGCATTTAAAAAAAATGATTTTCTGAAAAAAGTGCGAATGTCCTCTTTTCGAGCCATCCAGCCCACTGCGCCGTGTGACCTCATGTAACACGTCGGCTATATAAACTCCCTGTTAAATTCTGTTCGGCTAGAAAGAGAGGAAAAAAACTTTGTTGGCTTATATATTGTTATTTTTATAGCTATTCAAGCATGCATCAGCTTTTATTGGAACTGAAAAAATCATAAATATTCTCTATGGATATAAGAGCCTAAATAAACGACTTACAATGTTGTGGCTGACCTTGGTGCTTCTGTGAATATGCTCATTTCTAATTTGGATCTCTGAATCCGATCTTACTCAACACACATACCTATTTACGACTTACTGTCAAGTAAATAAGAGCTATCGTAACCATGGCAATACGATAACACGTCAAAAGCAGTGTGGTTTTACTCAGCAGAATAAAAGCCTATTATTATTGGGGGGGGGTTGAGGTGGGCCTTATGAGCCACTTCGACCATTGCTGATCTTTTGTAGCTGCCCTTTATTTTAGAGCTCACCGCAAAGGCCCGTTGCGTCCAGGAATTTCCAGATGCTTTGGGCAGTGAGGAGTTGTATCTCTTGTGGGTCCATTATATGTCGCCCTAGGTAGATACTTCTGTTGCGCATTAGTGGGCCGCAGGAACAGAGGATGTGCATTGCTGTCTCCTCTGTCTCTTGACAGAACCTGCATATCGCGTCTTGTTTCATACCCATTAGAAACAGATGTCTGTTCAGTTTGCAGTGGCCAGTTAGGATCCTAGTCACTGCGCAAGACTTTTCTCTTTTGAGTTGTAAAATCTCTTTGGAGAGCTTGCTTTTGAACCCTTTAATTAGTGTTTTCGAGTGATTTTGTCCTTTTGTGGACTTCCACAGCTCGATCGCCCTAGATTTGTATAGGTCGTTTAGCAGGGAATAGGATTTGCGTTTTGTGATGCCACAAAACGGCTCCGGGCCGACCAGGGGGTTGTCAGCACCGTTCCTAGCCAATTCATCTGCTATCTCGTTTCCATCAATGTTGGAGTGCCCTGGTACCCATCTAAGTATTACTTTGTTGGAGTTTCCTAGGGCATTTAGGTTTTCTTTGCAGTTTTGGACTAGTTTGGAATTTATTTCCAATGCATCTAGTGCCAAAAGGGCAGCTTGGCTGTCCGAGTTGATGTAGATGTGCTGGTGTCTATGGTTCTTCTCAAGGTTGATCTCCGCACATTTGTTAATGGCGAAGATTTCCGCTTGGAAGATTGAGGCCTCCGTGCCCATGTTGACGCTAAATTTGAGTCTCGGTCTCTCACCATAGATGCCGCACCCCACATCGTTCCCTTTTTTGGAACCGTCTGTATACCAAACGTGGCAACCCTCTTTGTAGACCAACTGGCCTTTCAGCCATTCGTCTCTGGAGGGTATCTCCACTGAGTACAGTTTTTTAAAATTGTATTCAGTATGCATGTCATCTATTGGCATGCATAAGGTTTTATGTTCAAACACCGACGCCATAAGCTTGGTCAGTGCTTGAGAGCTCAATTTTTTCCCTGTTGTGGTGCAGACTCTGTATACGCACTGCTCAGCCTCTTTTTGCACTTGTAGGTGCAGTGGTGTTAGGTCAAGCAGTGCATCCAGGGCCGCACCTGGTGTTGAGGATAGAGCTCCTGTTGCGATTACGCAGGCTGTGCGTTGTAGACTGTTCAGGGTGTTTATTGTTGTCTTTTGGTTGGTTTTGTTGTACCAGACAGCAGAGGCATATGTAATTATAGGCCTTACCACTGCCGTGTACAGCCATAGGGCAATGTTGGGCCTTAGGCCCCACCTTGACCCTGCCATTCGACAACTAGTCCACAGGGCTATTTTGGCCTTTTGAGTTATATTCTTTATGTGCGAGTTCCAAGTTAACTTTTGGTCTAAGGTGACCCCTAGGTACTTCACTTCACTTGAGAATGGTATTGCTTGTTCGTTTAGCTTAGGATTTAATAGCTTTTCGAGCTTCCTTTTCTTAGTGAAGGGGACTAGCACAGTTTTGTTTGCGTTTATAGACAATTCATTTTCCTTGCACCATTTATTGATAGTGTTGAGAGCTCCTTGCATTAGACATGAGATTGTGTGGAGGCTTGGGCCTTTGATTATGACTACAAGGTCGTCGGCATATCCCTGTATGTCATAGTCCTGGTCAGTCATTAATACAAGTAGTTGGTCCACTGCTAGGGTCCACAATAATGGGGATAGGACGCCTCCTTGTGGACAGCCTCTTGTGGTGTGAAATTCATGCGAGATTGCATTGAGAGTTAGAGATGCCACCCTATTAGAGAGCATATTCTGAACTGATGGTGGTACCGTCCACACCCTTTGATAATATTCCATTTAGAATAGTATCTGTGGGCGTGTTGTCGAAGGCACCTTCCACATCAAGGAAAGCACATAGGGCTGTTTGCTTATCCTCTAAGGTTTTCTGCACTTTGTCGACCAGATCGAGGAGGGCAGTTTCCGTGGATTTCCCTTTTTGGTAAGCGTGTTGATTTAAGCTGAGGGGTTTAGCTATTAGATAACTAGCTCTAATGTGCTGGTCTATGATCCTTTCCATAGCCTTGAGTAGGAAGGATGTGAGACTGATCGGTCTGAAGGATTTAGGCTGAGAGTAGTCCTTTTTCCCTGCTTTCGGTATGAAACGTACCTTGACTCGTGTCCATGGTTCTGGTATTATTCCCCAGGCAAAGCTAGCCCGAAATATTTTAACCAGATGCGGGAGGAGGATTTTATTTCCATTTTGAAGAAGGGCCGGGAAGATTCCATCTTCTCCCGCTGATTTAAATGGCTGGAATTTCTCAATAGCCCATTTAACATTGTTAGGCCTGAAGATGTTTGTGGCCTTGTTCCAATCAGCTTTAAGCGCCCTGTGATCTGGGTGATTTCTTTGGGTACATCGCTGAGTATCATCTGAGGTATACGATCCTGGAAAGTGTGTTACTCTGAGAAGTTCAAGAGTTTCCCTCTCTGTGGTCGTATAGGTGTTATCTGGTCTTTTGAGTAGGCCGAGATAGTTTGTGGGTGTCTTGGCGAGTATTCTGTGGAATCTAGCGCCTTTGTGTGTTTGGGCTATATCTTCACAGAATCGTCTCCAAGACGCTCTTCTGGCTTTTCTGATTTCTTTGTTATATTCCGTCAAAGCTCTACCGTATTTTTCCCAATCTTGTGGCCTAGAGCAGTGATTGAATATACGCCGTGTGGAGCTGCGAAGCCTTTCCAGCTTTTTGTTCCACCACGTCGTTGTGTTGTTTGTTTTAGATTATTTCAGCGGGCAGCTCCTCTCGTAGGCTTTGTTGATGCCTTCTGAGAGTATGTTTACCGCGCAGTCGAGAGAATCTGGAGTTTTAACATATTTTGGGAGGTCTGTTAGGTATTCTTTGAGATAGTCCCTGTAGGTGCCCCAGCATGTATTCTTTGGGTTCCTTAGTTTTTGCGGTTCTTTACCTAGATATCTTGTTACCTCGAATAGAATATGTTTGTGGTCCGACATTGAGTTTTCGGAACTGACATGCCAGTTGGCTAGGCATTTAGCTACCTTTTCAGTTGCGAATGTTATATCAAGTACTTCCTGTCTAGCCCTAGTGACGAAAGTTGCTGTGTTGCCCTTATTTAACAAGTATAGACAGTTAGTAAAGATAAATTCAGAGAGTAACTCACCTCTTCTGTTGATTCCAGTGCTGCCCCAGATGGTATGGTGGGCATTGGCGTCGCAACCCACGATCAGTTCCGACTTTTGTCGTTGTGCATAGTCCACGACTTTAGTCAGTTCTTCTGTGGGGTTCTGTTTCTCTCCGGGCAGGTAGGCCGAGCAGAATAGGACCTAGGACATAGGCGACGACTAGATCATCACTGCATAGTTCTAAAACAGGCAAAAAAACTGATGTTTCTGTGAAACACGATGCAGGCTCTTGGTTTAGAGCCTTTTTCATGTACCAGAATCTTACCTGCATTACTCATACCTGCTACCATGGAGTTGGCGTTGATCCATGGTTCTTGTATGAGGGCGATGTCCAGGCCATGTTCGCTGAAGGTCTTCTCAACGACCGCTGAGTCCGCGACAGCGTGGTGGAGATTGGCCTGCAGAAACGTCGCCCCCCTTGTCCGTGCTGCGTCAGTGACGAGGTTGGCGGTGGGCACCGGGGCGCCCTTGCCATCCTCTTTGCGCTCCTCCTCCCCTGGAGCGGTTCGCGCCCCTGCTTGTCCCCCTGTTAGGAGGAAACCGCGGTCGGCTCGCTGCTGGTTCACTGGGTGGTGGGTGGGGATGGGTGAAGGGGACTGCCCTTTTTGGTCCTCTTGGGATCTTACGGTTGGGTGTGGGGACCAGTGGGATGGACGTATCGGGCCTAAAAGGCCCTGGTCGGTCCAGTTGGGCGGGAGGGGCGTGGGAGCCAGGTGTTGTGGCCGTCGGTGTTGGGGTGGGAGGAAGGTCCGGTGGCGGCTGTTGGGCGCCTGTGGCTGGACCCTTTAGCCTAAACTGGACCTCTCGGAGGCCAAGACTGGCCTTTAAGCTCGTCTTCCGGAGGGTCTCCACTGATAGGTCGTCTAGGGAAAGGGTTAATGTCACCCCTCCCTTTTCGGCCTTTGTGAAGAGCACCTTCCAGTACTCAGTATGCAGCCCCTGGTTTTGCACACTGAGCAGAGATAGCGTTTGCCGGATCTTAGTGGCGTCTATCTCTGGGATATATACCACCCCTATGTTTGGCCTCGGAAGTTCGCTTTCACGTAACACGGTGAGGTTCGCTTCTGGCCATGGTTTTAGGGATGGTATAATCTCCTCAAGCCAGGTTTTGGACCGTTGGTCGCTGCAGGTCACTAGCAACCATCCTGGCTTGTACGAGTAGCCTTTAAATGTTGGTCCCTCGCCTTTCACCAAGCCGGTTATTCTCTGCACGATGGTGTCGCAGAGTAACCCCAGTTGCGTGTCCGTCATCGGAGTGGGGTTGATGATACCGACTCGGATCATGCTCAGGACCTCGTTAAAGGCTAGTGGTGTAGAGGTCGGGTCAGGTGGTATAGGGGGTATGGGAGGGGTCTCACTTACCTTCGGGGCTTTTGATGTATGCCCCTGTGGTGATTCCTCTTCCGAGCGGAGTCGTTTTACCGGCTTTTGCTGCGGTTTGGAATGTGAGGACCCGAATTTGTACCCCAACCTCTTAAGTTCCGCAAAGCTCTTTTGGGCCAGTTCTGCCGCCTCGGAAGGCGGTATCCCTAGTCACTTCAGAGCCTTGTAGCGGCCCTTCGCTGACCCCGCCAATTTCTTGGGAGGTTGTTCGTTGGCGGGGTGAGGCTCACCAGATAGTGAGTTTGGTCCGTTGCCGGCCCTTTCCACCGTGTTGGTAAGCTCCACCACCTCCATTGGTTGCTCCTGCGTTTGGGCAGATTGCTCCGCGCCTACCGTCAGGGGCAGTAGTTCCTGGCATAGGTCTTCCAGGGTACCTTCTGTTTTTTTTTGATCTTTCTCCATGCAAGTCCCACGAGAAGCTAGGGAAATAAATGGTCCGTTCCGGCAGAGCCCCGCTTGCCGGAATAAGGCTAAGTACGCCTCGAGGTCGCCTGGTATCGAGGGTACACCGTTCGCAACTGAGCTCCCCCTCAGTCACGCACCTGTAGGCACGGTACGAGTGACACCTATAGGTTGGGGTTTTTGGTGTCGAGGTTGTCTCCTCCAGGATAGCTATGGGAAGGAATAAGGATGGGAGGGGATGGTACTATGAAAGGAATATGGATGTTTGGATCACGGGAGAGAGGGTAGGGAGTACCTGGGCGCTGGGACTGTCATACCAGGTATCATCCTCCATACTTAGCTGCTTAGCAGTCCGGGGTGGTTGGTAAATATGCGACGCCCGTTTCTACCGCTAGCATTTCCAGGGTGCACGACCCACTACGTAAAATGAGTGGGTTCGCCCCAGGTCTGTACGGCGGCAGAGCCTGGGAAGACGTGGACGTGTATGAAGGACTTGGTGGAGTGTGCCTGATAGCTCAGCGTCGCATTCCTGAGCGTACCCACCCCCCCTGCACCCCTTTTTAATATAATATTAATAAAAGCCTAGGATTGTTGCGTAATAGTTTAACAATGTGCTTTCTTGATCAAAAAGCTATCAACATATTAATAACATGCCACATGTATGGGCTATGGAGAGGGCTATGCTCGGGGTTTATCTGCGTGATAGAATCAGAAATGATGATATCCGCTGTAGAACTAAGGTTACCGACATAACCCGAAGAATAGCTAAACTTAAGTGGCAGTGGGCGGGACACATCGCTCGCAGGACAGATGGCCGATGGGGTCAGGTTCTTGAGTGGCGTCCGCGGACCGGGAGACGAGCTGTAGGTAGGCCTCCAACGAGATGGAGTGACGACCTTGTAAGGATTGCGGGAACGCGGTGGATGCGAAAAGCACAAGACCGGTCTGAGTGGAGAGCCTTGGGGGAGGCCTATGTCCAGCAGTGGACGTCTTTTGGCTGACATGATGATGTATGAACTCTAAACGTCAGGGCTTCTTAACTGTCCTAAGATTTAGGGTTAAGTAATTGTATAATGAAACAATACGACGACCAACCTACTGACAGCAGTGACAGCTCAATGACAGATGCGGTTGTTAGGCAGGAAGTGGTGCCAGCGGCAGAACCTTTATTCCAGAAACCCACATTAACCATTTTGTATCTGTATTCCAAAACCCCCACCAAACCCATTCAAAATGATGTCAGGCACTTAAAATTGTGTATTAACTCAAGCACTCCACCTAATCATCAATTTGTTCATTCTAGGATTGCAGACGTGGACATGGCCGTTTCATGGGTCCTGAAACCGCAGCATCGATCCAGGGTGATGTTCCAACGGTTCATGCCCTGGTGGAACGCTCAGAGACGACTCGAAATCGCAGCGAAAAAGAAAGAGGCTGAAAGAGTCAAGGAAGAAGAAAGAGTTAAAGAAGAGGAAAGAGTTAAGGAAGAAGAAAGAGTTAAGGAAGAGGAAATAGTTAAGGAAGAAGAAAGAGTTAAAGAAGAAACAAGGATTGAGGAAGAAGGAATTAAAGAACCTGAAGGTAAGGCAGCTGAAATAATAGCTGTAGGAGATGAACTACATAAAGATGAAGAGAAACAGAAAAAAGAAGCTGCTAATGTTAAAGTCGTGGATGTAAAAGTTGGTAATGTAAATAGTGCCACTAAAAGAAAAGAAATAGTTACACATGCGAGAGGTGTACAAGTTCTCGCTAAGTGCGATTTTTATGACAAATCCAAAAAAACTCTTTTAAAGTCGGTTAATAAGGGAAATTCCATAGTCGTTCCAACTAAAGTGAAAAATACCTGACACGGATTCGGTTATTTGTTGGCCAAACACTTGACAGACACCAATAAGTGAACGATTCTGTAACTTAGGGCCGTATTAATAAACTCATCTTGGCTGAGATGCCCGTCACAAGATACGTCAAAGTAAACGTCAAGTGATAGAGAACTGTCATTTTTGACGCATCTTGAGACGAGCATTACAGTTGAGATCAGTTCATTAATACGGCCCTTGGTTTTTTGCTTGTTATATATTTTAAAGAAACTGATCGTAAGTGATATGCCCGTCTCAAGATACTTCAAAGTAAATATCAGGTCATAAACAACTCATTTTACTTAAGATTTGTTTAGTATCTTATCTTACAGATGAGCTCTTTCGGATGCACTTTGACCCTTTAGGATCTTTTGTGCAATTACCCTCTTACATACTCAGATGGTTATATGCAAAGAGCGGAATTCTTCATAGCAAAAATCAAACTGTCAGAGGGATTGACCTAACTGTTTTATCGACTTATCGATGTTACGGAATAATATCGCATTAGGTATCCATAATCAACTTAAAAGATTATTCTGTAACATTTGACCTCTTTGATAAGTAAACCTAGATATTTTTCTAGCACGAACGATAAGTTTGAAGGGAAGATGAAGAAAACATATTTAGTACAGGTTTAGATTTCGACTTTGTTATTTTGAATGAAGTTTAGTTACCTACTCTTAGCAATATTTGTTTTTAATTTTTAATGATAAGTTTCATATAGAAAATTTAAAAAAAGTATTTTCTGTTTTATTCTTTACTATTATACTAAAATACAGTGGCGGTCAGCTAATTAGGGACACCGTTAATTGGTTTGAATGTATATCGAAAAGCCTGATTTCATTACTTTAACTTTGTTTCGTTAAGTGACAAATATTTATCGATAAGTCGATAAAACAGTTAGGTCAATCCCTCTGACAGTTTGTTTTTTGCTATGAAGAATTCCGCTCTTTGGTTATACGTGCAGGTCTCCTCACGGTGGTTTTCATCACGGTGTACTCTCCACACCTTTTTGCTATGTCGGACATTAGGTCAAAGCGCTTCGTTATGCTCCCACTTCGTTATGGCATCAGGCTTTCCAATCTTGGTTAGCAACGTTAGGATTGTGGTCTTGTACAAGTGTGTTTGAGTGGCGTCCAACAAGATGGACGACCTTGTAAGGATCGCGGGAACGCGGTGGATGCGAAAAGCACAAGACCGGTCTGAGTGGAGAGCCTTGGGGGAGGCCTATGTCCAGCAGTGGACGTCTTTCGGCTGACATGATGATGAGGATGATGACAAGTGTCTATGGGTCTCAGCTCAGATTCTACATACAGTATTACCACAAATATAAGTTACAATGATGTACCTGCGCAAAAAGCATTTTTTTAGAAGGCGCGAAAATATTTTAGCCAATTATAAGGCGATGCGTTTGCGCGGGTAACGTCTTCGACGGCTATGTTTCAAATGTTCGGTTTTGGCGACGCCATCGACCGCCATTTTGTTTAGCGACGCGTTAGTTCGAGTTTAGCTGTCATCGCATATTCTTACGCGTATCACAACAAGGCCTGTATTCCATTGATGTTAACGTTCGTTTATCATCGGCATTAGTCAGCACCTGTCTGCATGGACGAAGATTGCCGATGTACCTTATATTTGTTGTTTTACTGTTCAACCAGGCCTGTGCCCGTTCTGCCTTCTCTAAGACATAAAAATACTGTTGAGTACGATTACATCTATGCCGAGTTGCTATGCCGATCAGGACCAAGTGCATTAGACCAAGGTTTTTTTTAAAGATAGCACACTGCCGACACCCGTATTTCTGGATGTTTACGACCTGGTATCCTTCAAAAGGAGAATCATAAGGTACCTTTTGGGTCATCTAGCTCCATTTTTGACCTCGTCCTAACTCAAAAAGTGCGATGTGCACGTCGCTGACGTATAGTTCTATAGAAAATTTCTTACAGGTGAAAATAATATTAGCACACAAGTAAACGACGCCATAGTTATTGATATAGATTATAGATATGTTCAATTTTGTATTTGGCCAATGAATTTCCAACGTAGGTTAGTATTATATATGCGTTCTGAACATCCAAAGCCCTTTGTATTTTCTATGGTTATATTCTGGCAAAGGTTTGAGTGTTTAGATCGCGACTAGCTATGAAACGGTTTGGCTGCTGAAATCTCTGCTAGACATCGTCACGGAAATCTTAAGATTGCCGTCTCAAAATATACTCATACGAATTAATAAACAGCTTTTGGGACAACCTACTCAGTCCAAGACAGTAGCAATACAAGAATGAATTTAATTGATCGAAGTATTTGAACTACATGGTCCCCTGACTTTGTCAATAAAAATAGATTAACAATTTAAATTATATAATTCTAGTTATTAAAAGTCGTACTAGAAACTCGAAAATATGGCAAACTGCAACCAGTAAAATGGTTTGCCTGGCTGGATTTTGACAAGTTTTAAAAGCTAAGAGTACTGTTTTAAGCTGGGTATTGATTTTGCAGTAAATCGTGCTTGAGAAGTGACCTTAGTATAATTGAAACCATTTCTCTAATGTACAGTCAACGTCAAAAGTAAGTGATCAAAATTAACATTTCAAAACATGTTCAAGCATGACGCCCCAGATAAAACAGATTATAACAAAGTGTCATTTTCAACTGAATATTTAATGAGTCAAAAGAAAATGATCATAAACGATGCCATAACTGTCTCTTTATAGAAAATTTCAATAAAGAATAATTTTTTTTTTACCTGTGTGTCAAGTGTCCAACAAGATAAAGTCAAAATGACTAAATCTCCAAATTAAAACTAAGGTAATCACGGCAGTTAAAAAGGATTTATTTTAAATGTTGCAAAAAAAAACAAAGCGAAGTAGTAGGAACTTATTTCAACCCTTGATGGAAATGAGAGGTGTTATAGTTGTTTCGCGTGATTGTCTTACGAGTATAACCGACACTAACCGAACGTCTGACTTGTATTCCGAGGTGGTCTTGAGAAGACATGAAGGCCCAAACATTTATATTCACTTACATGTGATAGTTTGGTAGTATTACTGACTATTGTAATTTTAGAAAATCAGTTTAATTTGAAACACTCAGTAATGACTTTGACTGTTTGAATGGCATGTCACTTACTTATGACACATTACGAGCTAATTTACTAATGCTAAACTACAATAATCAGATACATCTGTCTTAATTTATTGTATATACTATTTTGAGACCCTATTTAATCAGTTTCTTTTGCTGTTGACTGTACATATCAAAAAGTTAAATGGAAAAAGAAAAAAAGTTTTTGTCAATCTTAATATATTTTTTGGCTCTAGCCAACAGTTTTAAAGTAATATCTAAATGTGCAAGGATGCTAAAAGTGCCTAAAAATTAATATTATTCAGCTTCGAGCTCGTTTAGGTTTAAAATTATAGTGATATTATATTGGTTCACGTAGGTTAGAGTGAGACGGGAATATTTTATAAGTTTGAGTGTTTAATTGCGTCAAAGTATTTCGTACATGCCCGACCTTAACATTGACCTTGAGTATAAATATGAAGGTCAAATGTGCCTTTGTCATAGTTTTACGCAATTAAAGCACTTATTTACTCGCATTGTTTGTTTTAAAATAAAAATGTAATTTTAAAAGTGTAATTTTGTATAAATATGTACATAAAATGAAAGTTATATATTTATGTGTATACTAGCTTTGAAATGGAACGATGTATAGATAAAAAGAAACGACTTTTGCTATAGATATTTGAAATGCTTTACACTAAAAAACGTTTGAAATTTATTTTGATTTTATAAGAGTAAATCTACTATTTTTCCAAAAATAATGTAGTATCCTAATATAATGTTAGGCCATTCTGAAATACCGTTACCTCCCATTTAAATTAATTGATTGATTGATTGTCAGAAGGAGACAGCTGTAACTGCTATAGCTCTGTCCCTTTTTTACCGATACCTTCAAAAGACTTCAAAAAGTCCAACAACCATAGTTTTTGAATGAAAAGGCATATCTTTCCATTATTTCATCATGCGGTGTGAGCAAGACAGCTAGCATAGAAGAAGCCCATATACAAAGTCGCTTGTGTGCTCGTCTATCCCATAGCATAACTTGCCGCCAAGCAGCAGTGTTGCGTTGTTGTGCTCCGGTGTGGGGATAAGACAACCAGTGAAATTACTAGCATAGAGGTATTTCATCATGGTCCTCAGGGTTGGCTTTTGCTTCGGGTCTTCACGATGACATAAAAAAATGCCTTTTTATTCTTTGGTTATTGTTATTTATTTAAAATTCACTTATATGTGTTATTTTCCATAAACATTTGTTATATTAGTTGAAAATCACAAAAAAATGTGATTTTAGTTTTAACAGAATTATATTTTGTTATTCATCATTTTAGTTTAATTTTTATGTAGTTTTATGTTTAAGGAGGGTAGTTTTGTTTTTAATTGGATAGATGTCGCTAGGGTGACGGAACCAGTAATGGACAAGGCACCAATAATGGACACTTGATTCTTATTTTACAGAAGATAAGGGTTATTCATTTGTTTTGCAACAATCAATTTAGGACCGTATATAATTTGATTTAAGACTTAAGTGTCCATTACTGGTGCCTGTCAGCTAAAAGTGTCCATCATTGGTGCCGTCACCCTACTGGTGTCACACTTAGCTTTGCTGGATGTTGAGTTGCAAAAATAAATAGTTTGAAATATTCAATGTAAGCATAATTTTTAGAACATTTAGGTAAAGACTTTACCGAACGTCCAGTGGCGCCTTCATTACTAATATTGTGTTTTCTAAAAATACTATTGTCTTGAAATCGAAGAGTTTTTCTCCATGTCTATTGCTGTCTCATTTTCTCAAATGACGGTATATTTGCCACTAGTGTTGTACGCTATTATACTTTGTTATACTGTAAATATATATTACAAATAGAATAATCCTTAATAAAAGTTTTAAATAGAATTACCCTCCTCCAAATCATTAAGAAATACATGGTACCTTCTAGAAATAAAAAAAACGTTAAGACAACTGTCGATTTGTACTAATATTCGGTTTGATGTTAATTGAGGCGAAACGTTTTGTTGCAAAATAAACTTACACACATGATATTTTGTTTTATTAACGGACTTCAAACGAGTCTAATCAATAGAAAGGTTTAAACCCGACTGCATTTTCAGGGTTTCGAAGCCAAAATGGCATTTTACTCGAAAACTACAGGAGGCTGATGAAATTTGGACTATAGGTATCTTGACTATCTTGTAGAAGCCGCTACTTAGTTTGGTAGTTAAATAACAAAGTTATTATTTGTGGGGGGGCATAGTGTATTTCGATAGTTCTTTTAAAAACACTAAGGTTAGTAAGCAGATTTTTGATTACGTGAATAATTTTGAAAATAATTGCTCTGAAAGTTGCATTGTTGACCAATTATTAGTGTATACCTTCGAGGCTTCGACTTACCTTGTAGTTCTTTAAACGCGCGTTACCTAAGCGTGCGGTTTAAAACGCCTCTAGTATGACGATCACGTCGGGGGCACCAATGTAGGAAGAGGACAATAGAGAGATCTCTCTCCAGACGGGTGTTATGCCTGGGGACCGAAGTCCATTGGGATGACGTTGGAAGAGGTATACAGGGTGGAAAGTTGAGATGGGGAGTAAGGACAGCTACTAGATCCCTCGGCAACTTGTTTCAACCATCTCGCTAGCGCCACCAGCGTCAGACAGCGGAACTAAAATGTTCAACATCGCGCTAACGAAGTTTCTACAGGCGGTTGACATATTATTAGACATCGGTATCAACGTTCAAATTTCATGGCAATGTATGGTCGGCAGAAAAACAAATACAAACAAATACACTTAGTATTTTAAACGTTTATTTTGTATATGTAAAAAAGAACTAAAAATGTAAATAAATATAAAATCAGGATATTGTGTTGAGTCCATTATCTCAGTCTAACACGGAGTTTGATTGGGCATTTGTCATTAAAGCTAATTTTCAGTTATGAAACTTATGAATTATGAATGTTTCGATAAAGTATTAAATAATACTTTACAGATTATTTTGCATGACAGTTAAATTGACATTCGTTGGGAAATTTAACATATTGTTTTATTTTTCGAATGCGAAATGAGTATTGAGGTTTTATGACGTATTTAGAATATCAACCTCTTTTAGTATATTTACAGTTTACCGCAGTGTATGAGTGTAAAAACAAAAAAAAATGTAAACGGTATTATTCAAATATTCAAATGTAAGTATTTACTTATTTTACTACCCTTACCGAGTGCCATGAAATTTGAACGTTGATACCGATGTATACATATTATACAGGAAAGGTTGAGATGGGGCACTAAGGGCAGCTACTAGATCCCTTGCTGCTACGCAAAAATGCTCTTAAGAGACCTTTACTAACTTTTTAAATGATTACAATCGACATTCACAGATTTTTGAGGAAGTGTAGTCAGCGAGAAGTGACAGTTCTGAGTTAAAATTCTAATATCCTAATTGTAGTTGTCTCCATATTTAAGCTAAAGAAAATTTCACTTTGTAATTAATTCACCTACGAATTGTATGGCAAAAGTTTTCTTTGATTTGTGGGTGTTCTAGTACTCTAACCTTAGTTGCTCTCAAAGAGTATTTTAATCCGTAATAGAAATGGACCGATTGGCATTAAAAAAAAATCTCGCTGACTAAACATTTTATCATAAATCTGTGAATTTTGATTGTTATCTCTTTCAAAGTTAGTACAGATACAGATGTAGTGCATAATTGTTTTCCTTCGTATTTTCTCGGAAACGTTCGTATTTGTCATGCTACTTCAGTCAACCTCAGTACTTTTTGTACTGTGACCGACTGAAATAGCAATACACGTTCGTACGTTTCCGTGAAAATACGAAGGAAAACAATTATGCACTACATCTGTACCCTTACTGCCCCATCTCTACTTTCCACCCTGTATAATATGTCAATCGACTGTAGAAACTTCGTTAGAGCGATATGTAGTAGAACACTTTAGTTCCGCTGTCTGACGCTGGTAGCGCTGGCGAGTAGGTTGATACAAGTTGCCGTTAGATGGCGCTAGGTTGCCACACGATTAATGTGTATTCGCCCTTACATTAGCTGACGTGATATGTATCAAATATGTCAAAATTGACACATTGTTTTCATAATAGAAAATTATAAATAACTAAAGACGTTAGAAAATTAATAAAAATGCGTACTAGGAATTATTTGTTGTTTCCGTGGCATCCTCAGAGAGATGCTGTCAGTACCAATTCCCGGGACGAGACAATATTGTTATAAATACTATAAGAAAGTCACGCATTGCTTGTTTGACATGGACGGGACCATTTTAGGTAAATAACGAATACAAACACATTAATTAATTAATTTAAAGAAGAAGAACAACAGAATAAAGGATGATTTCCACCAAACTCGCATCGGGTCGGAAAGGATTTTACAATGTTTCTTCTTCTTCAAGTGCCTCTCCAACTAGTGAAGGTTGGCTACTAACTTCTGGAATTGTTGTCTGTCCTTAGCGAGTCGAAACAGTTCAGATGCGCTCGCTATTCCAGTCCATTCTCGGATGTTGCGGAGCCACGACTTCTTTCTCCGACCAACTCGCCGTTTACCGGCAACCTTGCCCATCATTATAAGTTGCAAAAGGTCATATCCATCATGCCTAAGCTCGTGGCCGATATATGCAGTTTAAACGATATTAAATCATGTACACACATTACGCCACTAAAGCGCCACTCAAACACAGCACAGCACCAGCAGCGAAGGCACTTGTGGCCGCCACAAGCTGCGGACATGTTTTATCATACATTTGTATAGCATTTTCGGCGCAAATCGAGCGTTTAGTTGAGTATTTCTATGTTTTGTGTGTACCATTATGTGTGCACACATAACATATACACACAGAACATAGATATGAAATAGAATCTTCGATTACCTTTGACCTCGCACTAGGCTAGGTCTGTTTCAGTCTTATTATTACTAACAGTCGACTCATGTACTTGAGCGGAGCAACGATGGGGGGTACGCGGGGAAGCGGGCGGCAGAGTCGGCGAGCGCAAACTCCATAGTTTGCGCTCTCTAATAAGAAGGGGTGTACGTGTTACTTGTATTAAAATTTAATATGTATGTTTTATTCTGCTTGTCATTGGTTTTTGTAAAGGTCGAACGTCCGTGTCTGTCTGAGTGATATCGGGATGGATCTAAACTTGGTTGAAGGGAACCTAGTCCCAAACTAAGCTCTAGGCTTGTAATATGGATACCATACATACATACATACATAACTTCACGCCTGTCTCCCAATGGGGTAGGCAGAGACTATGGAACGCCAGGTGCAATCTCTTCATGCACGTACGTCGGTTTCGGGTGCTTTTTATTCGGCCCTTATTCTGTACATCGCGAATCTGATCACCGTACGTCCGGCTAGGACGTCCCCAGATGGATACCAGACAATGATAAACACAATTAATGTAGAGAAATACAGACTTTTTTAAAGCTTGCTTGTTGTTATAGATACAGAACACATATACCATGAGGTTATCGAGAAGATCTGTAACCGGTACGGGAAACCTTACCCCAAGGATATGCAAGTGACGGTACCAACTTTGAGCTAATTTTAAGCGCGAAACACAGCGGGCGGGCACGGGTCGGGCGCCGAGCTTGTAGTTTTCATCGCGGGAGCCGCACGGGTTGTCGTATTCATGAACCGCGCCACACGCGCGTGACATTGCCTATCGGAGTGGATTACGACCAAGGACGCACGCGACGGACCCGCCCCACCCGTGCTCTCGTTGTAGTCGCCAAGAATGCGTCAAGCTACCGTCGCGTCACCGGAGCCTTAATCTTTTAGTTTTTCCACAGATACAAATTACGTTTAGCTTAGAATTAGATTCATCTTCTCAGGACGTCCACTGGGGGACATACTGCCCTCCTAAGCTAATACGCAGTAAGTCAGATAAAACTCATGTAGCAATATCAACCTTATTACTAAGAGGAGAGAACTAAAATTGATTTGGTTATTGATTTTTGGATATTGCTTATTTGCTAAGGAGGGTAACATAGGACTCCGAGAATCATGACGGTCGGTTTATATACGCACAGTAAAACACAAATGTCCGATCGGTCATCGCACATTACAACGCCCCGGCCCCGGATCAGAACCGCCACAGGTCAAAGTGAAACAGCTCAAAGTGAACTTTGATCTGTGTTGTTTCTAATGACACGTCTTTGAAAAAAAGGAAGGTATCGCTATTTATTTGTCGTATTCGAGTGAACCCATTTCTTGGCAAAAATAAAAATGTCATGGATTCGAATATCTTCGGATTTTAATCTAGCAAAGAAGTAAAATAACAAAAAGATATCAAAAGCGAATGTAATTGTACCAACCTATGTATCTAATAATATTCTGATAGTTCAGTAAATATGAATTCATCATCATCATCATGTCAGCCGAAAGGCCTCCCCCAAGGCTCTCCACTCAGACCGGTCTTGTGCTTTTCGCATCCAACGCGTTCCCGCGATCCTTACAAGGTCGTCACTCCATCTTGTTGGAGGCCTAAATTATGAATTGGCCGTCTGTAATCTTCACTAAGACCGGTCTGAGTCTTGGGGGAGGCCAATGTCCAGCAGTGGCCGTCTTTCGGCTGACATGATGATGATGATGAATATTCACTAAGATCTTTTTATAAAAGTCAATCGTGAAACGGCCCTCGTCCTTCAAACAGCACATTGGGTTGAAAGGTTAAGGTTAAGGTTAGGTTAGGTTAATTTTAACGCAGAAAAAAATATCGCAAAGTAGATAACAGACGGCCAGCTCATATTTCCTGAACCATACACATCTTCAAATAAAGGGTCTGTTTATGCCCTTAAATATGCAGGTTCCGGGTGCTGATGCGGATATTAGCAGCATCCCGTCGTATCCCATGTGTATCTGTTTCAGTGCTATGGGGTGACAGATCGGGAGATCTCAGAGACGGTAGTGATGCAGCTTAACATCCCGGTTTCTGTGGACCAGTTCGAGAGGGAGTTGCTTTACTTAGTTGGGCGGTCACTGGTCTCATCACCCGTGGTACCCGGTTAGTCTTATCCTTCATTGTTAACCTTTATTATTATTGGGGGGGTTGAGAGGGGCCTTGTGAGCCACTTTTTTTTTTTTATATAGCATGGGAAGGCAAACGAGCTCACAGGCCACCTGATGGTAAGTGGAAACTGTGACCCATAGACATTCGCATTCAAAAGACTGCAAATGCGTTGCCAACCCAGAGGGCTAAGATGGAATGCCTCTATGCTAGTCATTTCACCGGCTGTCTTATCCCCAAACCGGAACACAACGATGCAAACACTGCTGCTTGGCGTTAGGTTAATGGATAAGATGAATAAAAAAAAATAAAAAAAAATCATTTATTCTGTAAGTAGGCGGCCCTGTAGGCACTTTTACAAGTCTGAATCTACCATCTACCAGCGCTTCAAGAGACCATTGTTGAGAAGAAGCACCGCAAGAAACTCAACAGTAAGCCATTTTTTTAAATAAATAACTTATTACAATACTAGACTTAAGCTATCTAATTTAAATGTCACAGGGATGTACAGGTGGATGGTGGTACCAACCCGGACGGACCCTGCACAAGGTCCTCCCTTCAAGTAAAACTTCTACAGCACACACTGCTGGTAATATTGAAAGAAAGAAAGAAAAAAACATTCATTCGTGGCAAACAGAGAAAACCCAACAAAATACTGTCATAGACAAAATAACTGTTGTCACAAAAAGCTTCCAACTCAGCGTTAGCTGGCGTTAAAACCAGCGCTGGTGTTACATTGGCAATTTAAGTTTTTTGATTGTTGTCTTGCTATGCAAATGTATGTGGATATCAGGTTCACAAACCATTATGTATGTGGGAGGACATTGTGCAGGGTCCGTCCGGATTGGTACCACCATCTTATCCATTAACCTACCGCCAAGCAGCAGTGTTTGCATTGTTGTGTTCCGGTTTGGGGATAAGACAGCCGGTGAAATTACTAGCATATAGGTATTACATCTTACTCCTCGGGTTGGCAGTGCATTTGCAGTCTTGTGAATGCGAATGTCTATTGGTCACAGTTTCCACTTACAATCAGGTGGCCTGTGTGCTCGTTTGCCATCCTATACTATGCCATAAAAAAAAATGATGAGGTCTGTGTGCGAGGAATTAATTTCCCAGCAGCATAGAGATTACATCTAAGTCCTTGGGGTTGGCAACGCATTTTAAGTTTTGTAATTGCAAATATCTTTGCTATACTATACTTTAGATCAACTGGCCTGACTGCTAGTTTGCCTTATCCATGCCATTAAAAACCTAAACCATCCAACAGGTGCGGAGCGTCTCCTACAACATCTTCACGTCAACAATATACCCATGGCACTGGCCACTAACAGCTCCGAGCAAACCGTTCGATTGCACGTTGCCGCGCATCCAAAGCTCTTCAGCTTGTTTGACCATTTGGTAACTAGTTCCACTACTCACCGGTAGATGGCGCTCGGCTCTGAGAGCTCAATATCCTTGTAGCTAGTTCGGCTTATCACCGGTAGGTGGCGTTTGGGTCTGAGAGTCAATGGGTTTGTTAGATCGTTCATAATAACATTAATAACATCGCGTTCTTTCATAATCGTTCATTATTTTAACCGCTTTTTTTAATGTTCGTGATCATTACTAAAATGTCTAAATTTCGATGGTGAAAAAACCGCCTTCTTTGGTGTTACGGTATACTATAATTGTAAGTTGTTACTAATCATGTCCGGACAGGTGACGGTGTCGGACCCGGATGTGGACAGAGGCAAGCCTTTCCCGGACATCTACCTAGTAGCCGCCAGCCGGTTCCCGGAAAAGCCTAAACCAAACAAGGTATACAGCTAGGTTGATACAGAAATAATATATTTTTGCAAATTTGTGCGGATATTTATTTCTAACCTAGAATGTACATAAGACATAACACACATTTGGTAGGACAAGGGCACAATTGCACTTCTTGTCATATTTTACATTGTGCGAGTTGTAACTTCTACCAAACGTGCGATTAAGTTACAAAGTTTTTTACACAGATGGGTTTTGTATTTATAAGTCCATGCATAGGTCATCGACCACATTCATGTAGCTCAAAATTGAACTTAACTACCTACATTGTATGACACAAATTTAATTGAACTTTCCTGAAATATGACTTCATGAATCAGTATCCTTCAGGAAGTTACGAATTCGTGGCTCTATTCCATTTCTTGCTGTGTCCTTACTTTAGCGAGGCCTGGAAAAGGGTTAATACAAACAACAAAGTCGAAAAAAGTTCCATTGTGCGACGAAAAATATCCCTACCATGGCAAATTTTCGTGACGCAGCGGAAAATATTCATAGAAAATTTGCTTGAGTGAGTTAGTGTGCAGAACTTTTTGGTCCTTACCCATAAATTGATTGATGCTGGTTTATTTCCCAGTGTATCGTGTTCGAAGATTCCGAGGTTGGTGTCAAAGCTGGCATATCGGCGGGCATGCAGGTAGGTACTTTTCTCAAAACAGCTGAAGCTGGTAATTTGATGTACCTAAATCACTTTGGCAAGGTTAATACCTGTGCTAACTCGGAGCTCCTATACTAAAGTGATGTAGCAACATATTTTATCGACAAAAACATATATCGATGTTACTGTCAACATCTAAATGTTATTCAACATATTTTATTTTTTTCTTCGTTTTGAAATAAAAACATGTATTTATTTTTTATTCTAAATGGTTTTCTTAATATACAATTAATATTTATTCCTTGTTTTTATGTATTAAGGATTGCCGTCTAGGTGAAAATATCCACTTTAAGTTACTGAACGTTCTCTCAACATCCACGTAGTCAACGGGGCATTCTTAAAATATTTATAATGACTCAAAGCCGATGTCTCATTCATGTTGGTTATTGGAATTTCCTCACCTTTTATAAGACTGCTCTTGGTTTCGTAACCAGTATTTTTTCTAGAACCGTCCCTAATTTTTTGTAAATACTTTTGATTGAAATGAGATCCGCATACTTTTACGAGTATTATCTTAAGAGGCTCGATATGGTATCGAACTTTTTCATAGTAATCGAGAATTTTCAATGAGCACATGTATATCGACATCTTTTTTATCGATATGACATCCCTAAAACGTCCCCCGAATTAGCACAGGTATCTATGGTTATGGGTACTGATGTGCAAGTTGCGGAAAGTTTCCAAAAAGTTGGAAAAGTTGCAAGAAATTTCCGGAAACTTTCTCAAGAAATATAGGAAATTTAAATTTAAGAAACGGAAAGTTTCAATCCCCATACAAAATTGGGAGAAGTTTCCGAAATTTTCCTACATGAAATTTTCCGCAATTTTGGAAAGTTTCCTTTGGCACATCAGTAGTTATGGGCCCCTAGTTAATATAAAGTTCATACGTTCAAATAGGGTGCATGCTTTGATGTGCGCAAAGAGGTGTCGGCGACTTCTCAGGGTTCCAATGCGCAGTATTTGTACAAATTAACTATACCTCAATGCTTTTATGCAGGTGGTGATGATTCCAGATCGCAAGCTAGGCCCTTCACGGACGAGGGACGCAACAATAGTGATAAGGTGACGTTTAACCACATTTCATCATCATCACCATTCACTGACGCGGCCACATATGCTGCCACGGCCGCACACAGATTCAAAAGGGATGGCATTACGAGCGTCCGCAAAAAGAAAGTGAGATGGATAGTTTGCGCGTGTCTCGAATAATTGCTGTTTACACCGCAAACATGAGTAAAATGTTATGCTTGAAAAATTATTTTTTCGAGGATTTTGTTTCTTTTTTTTCCATATTTTGTTAGTAACAATTAATTTATTTTAACAGTCGCTTTAACGCTTTGGGCGTGCGGCGGACCATGGGCTAGGTACGCACGCATTTGGTTAAAAACCAACGGACGGCTGTCACAGGCCATCTTAGATGGAATAGAAATTAGGCGCTAACGTAGATGGTTTTCTTCTACTTGCCACTAGATGTCGTTAGTGTCTTTGGGAGTTACAAAGAAAATAGCGCTCGATTGATTTTTTTCTAAGAAATTAGGGAAATAATAAAATTAATTTTGGAAAATTATGTACGAAATTTGTCCGTTTTGTTACCAATAAATGTTTTGTTTGGTAACGAGACTGGACAACAGACTACGCATTTTTGGGGGATTTATCAGGAATAAATTGCGATCTAAAATTCTAATTTAAAAGTATTCATATTCATATTCATATTCATACATACATACATACATTAAATCACGCCTGTTTCCCAGAGGCGTAGGCAGAGACCTCTTCTTTCCACTTGCTACGATCTTTGCAAACTTTCGCTTCTTCCACATTCATACATCGAGTCATAAACGCACGTCGGTTCCGGGTACCTAAGATTCGGCCCTTTTCCAGTATTTCTCCGATTTGATTCGAAAAAGTACGCCTAGGGCGGCCCCTTCCGACCCTTCCCACTTTCGATCTGTATATCTCTTTCGTCAATCTTCTTACATCATCCATCCTTTCCAAATGACCGAACCATCGAAGCATGCCCTTTTCAATCTTAGTCACTACATACATCTTCTTTTATTACACATTTCTCTCTGACTTTTTCATTTCTTACTCTATCACTCAGTTTCGCACCACACATACTATATATTCATATTCATATTCTTTATTTTGCTTTGCATGCAGGTCTTTACATCACTTTAAGCCGGAAATGTTTGGCTTGCCACCCTTTGCAGACAGACCACAGAAATTCTGAATCAGAAACTAGCACAATGGCTCCCTCATCTCGGAGCTGTTATTTCAATAATAACAGGACCTTTTTCTAAAACAAAAAGCTTACGAAGATTTGTATCAAATGCAAATTTTTTTTTATTTAAATTTTTACGGTAATTATTTACTGAGAAAATAAACTAATTTCTCCTAATGGCTAAAAAACTCTAAATGGCTAGTGCTAGACTTGAAAAAACAAAACGCGGTTGCAAACAAAATGACGTCATTTCGACCACTAGTCCAAAGCACTGATGATAAACTCTTTTTTTTCTCAGTATAATAATTAGAGCTAGGACTTTTGGCGGCAAATCGCGGTTCTCTAGAATCCATGGAGACGCTATAGGTATCCTATTTATTATATTGTAATATACAACTTTGATTTTAACCTTCCTAAACCAATTTAAATGAATTTTGGTAAGGAGGATATATCTGCTGTGAAAGCGTTATAAGGTATGGAATTACCGAACTAAAAAAATATTTTTTTCATTTTGAAATATGAGTACCTATAGGTCAAAATCAAAGTGTCATGTATAATAATAATGGATTCTAGAACAACGATATGCCACCAAGAGTCCTAACCATAATAATAATTAAAATTATTGAACATAATTATACTTCTGAGAGAAACTTTTATAAGAATTATTTTTTCAAAACGTACGAAACGGATCCCTAAGAATGTAAATAACTGTTTGTATTGGATTGTGTTTTTTTATCCTCATTTTGTTTTTAAATCAGGAAGTAAATATATTTTGTTAGTATTATAAGGTTAGAGTTAGCGACAGGAGAGGTCATATGTATTAATTATAATTAGAGTTATATACTTTGGACCGTCATAAAACTTTTTTTCAATGTGTTTTTTTAATTTATACGCGTAACTATACTCTGATTATTATAAGATGATGATTATGACAGCCGTATTGCGTAATTTCAATCACTTACTATAGGTACTCACAAGTGATGAGTGATGAGTACCTATAAAAATTGGCGATTTATTATTCAAATTCCTGAACGGGAAGGTTTGTACCGATGAAGTATTTATGTAAAGTTAAAGGAATATGTGTAATAACCAGGGTTCGGAGTTTTCATAGCACGGTAAGACGAAAGAGAGCAGCTGTGGAGTCGACATTAACATTAAAAGTCAACTCTAACTTATACTCATAATCATTTTTTTCATTTAATTGTATAAATAAATAAATGATTATGCAAAATGTGGTTACAGAATGATCAACAAGTTTTTAGAGTTGTTGGTAATTCTGTAGCTCTGCCTACCCCATTCTGGGAATGAAGGCGTGAGTTTATGTATGTATGTAAATAAATAAATATCAGGGGACAATGTCACACCAATTGACCTAGTCCCAATTTAAGCTCTAGGCTTGTATTATGAGTACTAAACAACGATATAAATACTTATATAGAGAAATATATACTTAAATACATAGTAAACATCCATGACTCAGGAACAAATATTCGCGCTCATCACACAAATATCTGCCCTACCGGGATTCGAACCCGAGACCGCTAGCTTCGGAAGCAGGGTCACTACTAACTTTGATTTAAGTATTATTGTGTTTGTTTTATGTTATGATCAGTGATCGGAATTAGGTGAGCCAAAATACCTATTCTTCGCAAGAGGACATAATATAGAGTAATAAATACCGGGCAGTTTTTTTTCTTGTATAGGAACCGGGTATTATTCGGTACGTAGTCGTTTTTAGGTACTGTTAAGTACGGGGTCTTTTATGTTAGTTTGTAGTAAAAAGGGCTAGACATAAGGTTTACAAGTAAAAAGGAAAAAGTGTGTGGTATAATTATTGTCTTTATTATTTTCACATGGCACAGTGGTAGGTGATTTTACCCAAGGAGGAAACATATCGAAAGATGTAATATTTACACTGAACTGACCCCTTTGAAGTTTTAAAAACCACTAGAACTAGTTACAACTTTTAGATTAACATACTTCATCCCGTACTTTAAGTAAAAACATGGATGTTTAAAATTACGAGTAATACCCGGATGAATATCGAATACCCGGTATTCAAGAATAAATGTTTTTTTCTACCCGGTTGTAACCACTCTATATTATGTACTCTTGTGAAGAATAGGTATTTTGGCTCACCTAATTCCGATCACTGGTTATGATTGAATAGACCGGCCAAGTGCGAGTCGGACTCACGCAAGGAGGGTTCTGTACCATTATCTATAAAAAATCTCGTTTGTTGTATGGGAGCCCCCCACTTTTTTTTAAGTTAACGTACAACTAAATATTCTGTGACAGACACACGGACAGATAGACAGACAGACAGAAGGACGCTTGCCAGAAGAATTGAAGGGCTCCGTCCATAATACTCTTTATCCATTCGTAACCGAAGCAAGAGAAAAGGACAGAACTAAAGTGTATTCGATCCTCGATTTTGGTCAGAGGTCAAACGGAGCTGCTATGGTCACGCGACGCGACTACTAGGTAAGTAATTAACTTTAATGCACAGTGTACTTTGCTTGCAATTTATTTTTTGTTACAATTGTGAATCAACTTTTAAGGTACAGTCAACATCATAAATAAGTGATCATTTCTGTACCTTGTCGCTTTCAATCGTTTCACCATTTTGTATAACATTTCAAACATAACCTTAAAGTGACAAGGTACATAAATGATCACTTATTTTTGCTGTTGACTGTACTACTTTTCTTTTGCGGTATTAAAACTTTCCTGGCGACTTATAATGACATATGCCACAAAACAAAGATCTAGCTATATAAAAAATATGCGTTTTTTTGACAGCTACGCGATTTAGGCGTTTCTCAATCCATCTGGATAAAAAACAAAACACACGATGATCGTTCTGCCCTACTACGGAGAAAAAGGCACAAGTGCAATTAATTCAGAGGCATATTGAACTCTCAGAGGTTATAATAAGGTTGGAAGTGCGATACAATTATTATAGTAGATGTGCCTTTTTTCCGTAGGAGGGCAGCTTTCGTCCAAACATATTCCACCCAAAAAAACCTGTCCTACTCATTCAACCATAACTACTTGGTTGCCCATTATTTAATCATGACGTAAACACATCATTAATTCGATGGGCCCTTGACCTATCAGGTTTTCGATGGACCATGAACTTTGGGGATTTTTCTCGTATTATATTACACCTTATTTATTTGATAGCTAACACCGATTTGAAAGCCTGTTTAATTCGAATGCCCAATTAAGCTGGGCATACACGGACGCGCAGTTTGTCTCGGCGACAGATCAGATGAATTGTACAGGGTGATACATAAGTGGTTGTTTTGCCGTGTGGTTGCTGAGTTAGAATACTGCCACTCCATGTCTTCCCGTGGATGTCGTAAGAGGCGACTAAGGGAATAAGGCTTGTAGTACTGTTAGGCGATGGGCTTGCCACCTGTCACTAATACACTGGGAAACATCTTAGCCTACTTGTGCAAAATGTGGTTACAGAATTATCAAGAAGTTATAAGACTTGTTGGTAATTCTTTAGCTCTGCCTAACCCACTCTGGGAATGAAGCCGAGAGTTTAGTGTATGTATGCATGATACATAAATCGTAATACAACTTATCACCAGGGTGTTCTACCCACAAATATGAACAACTTTCACTGTGGGACCAACTATGAAATCACGAAAAAAAAACAGCGGTTTCGTACATTTTGGTCGTGGACGTATTGAACTTTTCTATGAACAACGTGTCACCCGGTAGATATACAACTGGATGGGCGTAATATTTTGAATACATTCACCACATATGCGCCACGCCTGATAGGGTTAAAAAATAGAGCGGTTTTTTTTAATGACCATTATAAAGTATGGTTAAACAATTTTATGCGCATCAAATTTAAGCGCGTTACACAATATGTTCTTAAACATTATGATTAGAAACGTTATGCGCATAAATATATGACTATTTACAGTTATGTTATATCAAAAATATGACCTCAAACTTTATGCAACCCGACCCCTACCCAATAATATATAATGCAACATTTGGTGACTGTACTTACAAGAAATCTCAAGGAAAAACGATTAAGTTTAATGTATCCAAACAACAGACAGACCTTTTGGTTATTCAAGTCTGTACACTACTAAACTAATTTATAAGTATAAATAGACCTGTTGTTTTCATATTTTTTAACGGACGGACGAATGTTTAGTCTCAACGAAGGCTTAGTGATAGGGTCCCATAGCACCCTTTGGGTACGGTACCCTAAAAAAGAAATAAGTGCATTAATATATTCATTACCGAATCATCATTGTGTTCGCGTCAGGAATGTACTCGAAGTAAATAATCATAATAAAATGTGAAAATTGCCACAATTTTTATTACCTATATTAAATTTTCCCCACTAGAGGGCATTCAAGGTCAAGCAGGAAGTACTTATCGATGCCAATGCATTATTTATACGTAATTAACACGCATGCGTCAAGTTGATTCAGAACCACATTTTAACTAGCTTTATTTAAATAAAACTGGGCAATAACATGTGGATGGACAAAAAAAGATACAAGTTTTTTCTTCCTATAGAGTAGGTAAGTATCATCTGTTTACCGAGATCAAACTATTAAATGAAACTGCGAAAATAGCTTTCTATGAAACGAAAATTCTGCGAAGTGATACGTTCTATGAAAAAAAAAATGCTCCACCTTTTACTAGGTTTTTCTAACTACAAATTGTAGGTAAGGTAAGGTGGGGGAAGATAAAAAAAGGGGAAAGATTAAAAGTCTCACATAACTCCCTATTTGGTTTAATTTTTTTAGTGCTGGTATCATCCATTAAGCCGCCATTTTGTTACGATCCGCCGCACATTCGCCAGTGACCGCTCGGAGTAAGTAGACGTGTGTTATGTGCTATTTTGTGAAGGTCGGCATTTCGTGGTGAATTCCTCGATTTTCAATCTTACCCCGTGTTTCATAACTTGATTAATAAGGGGAGTATAAAAGTTCTGACTGACTATTTATGTGTTATTTGAGATTCTATTTTTATTTACTTCTGCTAGGTGTAGCTATTAATCATATATTGAGATTTACGAGAAGTTTCCATCTTTACCCAGCCAATTTCGCTGGGGTAACATTGAAATAGTAATGTTTCAATCTTCCCCCGTTTTTGAAAGTCATAGAAAAAGACACATATTCTCAAACTTTGCACTTAAAAAATAACGATAAGATAAATAGTAACTAAGAAGTGTTGTGTGAAACTATTGTGTGAAATCAATAATAAATCTGTATTTTTTTGTTTGGAGAGAAAAAAAACCTCTTAAAGTTTACTAGAAGTACTTATTTGGATTTCTAATATTATAAATGTAAGTAAGTCTGTGACTAAATTTTCTACACAGATTACTAAGTATTTGGTATATTTTTGTATTTTAAATGTGTCTTAATTTGTTACACATTCATATTTATTTTCTAATATTTTACATGTAAGTGGCTTAATTTGTGACAAAATTAGTCATGCTGCAAGAAAATACTTACTTTTTTGTATTCATTTCTTTTATAAAATAAATAATTGTTTCCATGCAACTGTTATTTTAATTCCAAACTGATCTTCTTAATATTAAAAAAAAATGTGTTTACGTTTTTTTATATGAGCATTTCTAAAAAAGTTTGTACATTTCATTTATGATTTCGATTTGCAAAAAAAATTGCAGGTTGGTAGGGTGAATGAAGCTGAGCCTAAAAAAACATAGTCTCCCAAAATGTCCTCATACATTTGTATGAAACTTTCCTTTTTTGTTACTAACTTTCTTTGGTTCATGGTATTGGTATTTTTGCAAATTGAAGTCGTGAATGAAATGTACAAACTTTTTTAGAAATGCTCATATGAAGAATATACAATAAAAAGTTTGAGTATCACTGTCGTTTTCCCTGTGAAGCGGGGTAAGAGTAAAATACTTTTTTTTTCAACTGCACTTTTCTTGTTACCTATCAGGAATATTTACGCAAAAATAATCTGTATCTGTTAAGCTTAAGGAATTCTATACAATAACGAGCAACAGTAACCGTTTGCATTCATTTAAAAGACTTTAGACACTATGTCAATCTTACCCCTCGACCATTCCATCTTAACCCGTCAATTTTTTAGACAAAATTTGATTTGATTTTATTATTTTTATATATTAGAATAGGCGTAACCGAGTTTTATCGACAGATTACAAAAATATAGCCCTTGCTCATACCTACCAATTTATGCAATTGAAAGGAAGTAAATAGTTTTTTATTTTACGAGGGTTTTAACACAACACTATCCATCTCATCAAAAAACCATTCAATCTTCCCCCACCTTACCTTACTATAAAAAAATTACCTTTTTTAAGCCTGTGTTTACTGTACCACAGGGCAAGGGCCGAAGAACGGCGAAACATAATTTATTAATACAAGAAAATTCGTGAATTTTCCACACATTTTAATTTATTTTATTCTTTTACACTCGTCTCGCAGAGGGCACGAGTATTTTTTTTAAATCGGTGCCAACGCATTGTTTATACCTAATTAATACGCATGCTCGCATGCATCAAGTTGATAATTAATTGATAACTTGGTAATTAATACATTTACTTTCATTAAAGTTGCATACATCAAAGTAGGGAGTTGAAGCTTTAGTAGACTAGTCAAAGATAAACATTATATAAGACATAAGACATAAACTCACGCCTTCATTCCCAGAGTAGGGTAGGCAGAGCTGCGGAATTACCAACAACTCTAAAAATTGGTTGATAATTCTGTAACCACATTTTGCACAATTAGGCTAAAGATGTTTACCAGCATATTAGTGACAGGTTGCAAGCCCATCGCCTAACAGTACTAAAAGCCTTTATTCCCTTAGTCGCCTCTTACGACATCCACGGGAAGACATGGAGTGGCACTATTCTAACCCGGCAACCACACGGGGAAAACATTATATAGAGAAATAAATACGTATGTACATAGAAAACAAAGACTCAGAAACTGGCGTTTATGACACAAATGTTTACCCTGACCGAGAACCAACCCGGGACGGGACTCTTACGTCCGTACGCAGGGTCACTATTCTTATTTTTCGTATCTCATTAAGCTTGGGCAGATTGAAATTTTAAATTTCATGCCAACGTTGTTCCAACCACATTGTAACGTGGGGATGTATTTTTTTTCTCGTCCACCCGGTAGTGGGGTCTTAAAAATAAATTGCGGGTTCGTAAAACAAGTTTTCGATTAAGGTATCCGTTTATGAAATATTAAGCTTTAAAGTGCTCATTTATGTTAGAGTCAAGTGTCCCCCGACCCCCAAAGAGATTCAGTACCATATTATAACCCGCCGGGTGATAATATGGTACTGAATCTCACTATAATCCGCTGGTTAGCCGATGGCTATAATGACTTACTTTAGGTAAGGTTTTGCATCATATATAATTTCGCAATTTCGAGCATGTGGTGTGAAATAGTACATTATTGCCTAGGCAGTGAAGCAGGCAATTGCCGTTCCTGCCGAGGCATATAAGTACAGTGCTTTTCTCAAAAATCGCAAGATACAAATCGCATATAAACAGAAACTTCACGTGAAATAACATTTACCGCCTTTATGTGTATGACAAGGCGAAACGCAAGCTTTTTTTAGAAAAAAAATCTCAAGCTATTCCAGACACAGATAAAAAAGTTACGTTGTGAATAAAATATGGATGTATAAGACTTGTGACCTCATTTTATTATGGCCGTTTTCACTTTTTAAAAAGTTACAAACTAGATAACAATGAAATTTGTATGCAACATTGCGGGCTTGTTTAGCGAGCACGCAATGTATTTTTTTTTTCTTGGGAACTGTGTGTAAACTATGTACTTCGCGTCTCAGTATGGAGCTAGTAATGTCAACTTTTCCGGTCATTTTTGAGAAAGGAATATTATTATTACTAGCTTTAACGCGTTGACAGATAATTACTTAAATTATATAGGAAACATCGATAGCTTTTTGTTTCGAGGTTATATAGTTGCGGTTTCCCTATAATAGGTAATTCTAATAACTTATAACCGGTTGTATTATGTTTGAAATAATTACAAAAGTGGACCAAGTGGTGACCTTACTTACGTATCCTTGTTGATCTGGATGCTTGAACGACCTAGGTGATTACTATGATTACTGTTATTCTCTCGATGTAGGAAGATCCCTTTGACAGTTACATTTCGTAATTATACAGTGTGTCTCTGACCTTGGGGCTTTAAATTCAACGATCGATTCTACTCGCTAAACTGAACTACTTTTGTTCTGCAACATGAAAAAATAACTTAAATTTAGATAACGAATTGATGTTAAAGTCTAATTGTAAAATCAGTGTATTACATACTGGCCATGTAATCACTATCTCATGGTACGGGGGCGCCATTACCTTGGTACGGGGGCTAAAGGAAAATGGGGAATTGGATCGCGTACATTGAAAATTAGATTTAACTTGTATGATAAAAAATAAATTTAAACTGAACATATTTTTAACAACTTACAGAACAAAAGAAGTTTAGTTTCAGGAGTAGAAATGATCTATGCATTTAAAGCCCCAAGGTCAGAGGCACCCTGTATCTTCTGATACGACAATAAAACCAGCCCAGTAAGAGTCCGAAGAGTTCCGACCATTATCTATACAACATTACATGCTATATTATAAGACGGCAATGGAATATACGACCTTGATTGATCTTGTCTATGGTCTAATCACGGCTCGAAGTGACAGATAAGACACGGTATCAATTTTAAAATCACAGTATCTATAACCTTCGAGCAAAAAACGGCAAAAATTAACGTTTGTTGTATAGGAGCACCACTTAAATATTTATTTTATTCTGTTTATAATACAGGGTGCCTCTGACCTTGGGGCTTTAAATGCATAGATCATTTCTACTCCTGAAACTAAACTTCTTTTGTTCTGTAAGTTGTTAAAAATACGTTCAGTTTAAATTAATTTTTTATCATACAAGTTAAATCTAATTTTCAATGTACGCGATCCAATTCTCCATTTTCCTTTAGCCCCCGTACCAAGGTAATGTCGCCCCCGTACCATGAGATAGTGATTACATGGCCAGTATGTAATACACTGATTTTACAATTAGACTTTAACATCAATTAGTTATCTAAATTTAAGTTATTTTTTCATGTTGCAGAACAAAAGTAGTTCAGTTTAGCGAGTAGAATCGATCGTTGAATTTAAAGCCCCAAGGTCAGAGACACACTGTATTTGTTGTTATAGTGGCAACAGAAATAGATCATCTGTGAAAATTTCAACTGTCAGCTATCACGGCTCTTGAGATACAGTCACCCTAAAAAAGTAGGTACACAACAAACAGGAGGTGGAGGTTTTGCGGGTGGTAGGACCTTGTGCAGGGTCCGTCCGGGTTGGTACCACCATCTTATCCATTAATCTACCGCCAATCAGCAGTGTTTGGATTTTTGTGTTCCGGTTTGGGGATATGACAGCCGGTGAAATGTCTAGCATAGAGGCATTCCATCTTAGTCCTCAGGGTTGGCAGTTGCAGTCTTGTGAATGCGAATGTCTATGGGTCACCACTTACCATCAGGTGATCGTTTGCCTTCTTTATGGCATAAAAAAAGGTCTTAGCGCTAAAAAGTGACCTGAGCGGTAGATTAAAATTTGAAATTGAAATACGTATGCAATGAAATATAAAAGTAGCACAAATCTCTAATCTTTATGATTTTACACAGAGTTGTAGCTAGATTTGTCTTGGCTGTAGAAGTGACTTAAAATAATTTAATACATATTATATTATACGATATCAAAAACGTCACGTTTTTAAACTTGTTGTTCTAGACTTTTTAGGGTATTTAACTTATAATTTATATCTATATGGGTGTCAGACTAGAAACAAAACACACAAACACACTCACAAAACCTTTATTACTTAACGAAGCGAACTAACAAACCAAAGCGCACACGAGCACAATTTATAAAGCGTATACACATACAAAGCTAGAACTATATAATTAAGAACTCTAAACACAGCCTGCTTTTTCACGGCATACTCCGTATCCTTAAGCCCGTCCTTGACTATATATTTCCGTAGACCGATAGCCCACAGAACCAGCATCTCCTTCCACTCTATCTTGGGTATGTCAAAGTTGTAGATTATCTTGTCTGTGGGAGAGAGACCGGAGTGGAGGCTCTCCAGGTTTTTATCGTGGAAATCGAACTGGTTGCACGTGTAGAAAGAGAGGACTGATGAGAGGTTGTATGCGGTCGCGTAGATTTTCATTACTCTGGAAAAGCGAATGCGTTTTTTTCTTTTATTTAGGTCTTTATTGTGTAACAAAACACAGTTGTTACATTTTATAAAGTCTTTGTAACATGCCATCTACATACTCGTATACATAAAAAATTCGTGTCACGATGTTTGTAATCGAATTCCTCCGAAACGGCTCGACCGAATTTTATGTTTCTTGTTATCCAAGGTGTCGGGTTTTTTTGTGGTCCAAAGGAAAAATTTAAATAGGTCATCTTGAGGGCTACCAAAAACACCCCCATGTATGTTTAGCGATTTTTACTACTTTCAGGGATATTGATCATTTTAATCGGAATTTTTGTAATTTTTCCTTGTGTCCATCGTACGAAAAACCCTTAAGCTCTTGTATTATTTCAATGTTTGTTCAGTCTTTTCTTACATTGTTAGAATCATTATGAACTTAAGATGTTTTTAAAGCTATATTCCAGTTTTTACTTCATGACAATTTTTTGTGTAATCACACAAAGTTCGTTTTTCCATACTAAGTGAACCCCATAGTATGGAAAAACTAACTTTGTATCTTAGAGATGGGCAATTACCTTCTTACACACTTAGCGGTTCGAATGTGCAGACTTCCTCGCGATGTTTTTCCTTCACCGTAAGAGCATCAGGTAATGCACTTAAGTTAGAAAAACTCATTAATACATGGTGGCCGCGCGGATTCGAACTCGGTACCTTACGATCACGAGTCGACCCCCTAAGCCACTAGGCCACCGACGCTCTAGGTAGGTACTTACTTAGGTTTCTTCCCCAGCAGAACCAGTGCCCCGTCAGCCAAGTAGCCAGGTATATAGTGGAGCAGCCACGTTAGAAGGAGAAACAGGGAGCGGTATTTAGTGCGGAAGTCGAAGTTGTACCAGATGGCGCGCGGAGTAGAAATCTTTGTAGCCTCACTGTACATAATGTTGAGGAGGGACCCTGTAACAAAAATACAATTACCTACTTAACTTCGAATTTTGAAAAAATAACTTCGGATAAATATACTGGAAAAGGGCCGAATCTTCAGTACCCGAAACAGACGTGAATTCTACAAATTTAATTAACGTTGTTTATTTGTTGATTTAATTGTAGCAACCTTAATAAACATACATACATACATACCTTCACGGCTTCATTCCCAGAGTGGGGTAGACAGAGCTACAGAATTACCAACAACTCTAAAAACTTGTTGATAACTCTGTAACCACAATTTGCACAATTAGGCTATGATGTTTAACAGTATATATTAGTGACAGGTAGCAAGCCCATCGCCTAACAGTACTTCAAGCCTTTATTCCCTTAGTCGCCTCTTACGACATCCACGGGAAGACATGGAGCGGCACTATTCTAAATCGGCAACCACACGGCACGGTTTGTTTTTTATCGATGTCGATAAACTAAGTCGTCATTTAATGAATTTCTAGCGCAGGTACATTTTGTCCCCGTCAATCCGGTGTTTGCTAATGACGTAGGCGCTCGACGCGACCGTCTGACAGCTCACGTCAATTATATACATTTTGGATAATGATAACAAATAATGATAACAAATGCTCCTTGTATGGGGCTATACGATATACAGCATGCCTATGTGTTCGAGGTCTTAAATATAGTTATAAAATGCAGTATTTTATTATATCCTATTCTATAGTATGAAGCGCCGTTATTATTCTAAATGAGGAAACAAAATTCAAATCTTGTGACCTTGGATTTGGTACGCCATTCGCATAACCTTAACCCACAATATACAAAGGTCAATATGAATAATTACAAGGTCAATATCTGCCGAATCAACTTGACCTCCGAAGAATCTATTACATTGTAATAGATAGGTATGTAATATTTTTTACGTTATAGAGACGACGTATCTAAGGTTTTTTAATATGTCATAGAAAAGACAAACGAGCACACAGGCCACCTGATGGTAAGTGGAAACTGTGACCCGTAGATATTTGCATTCACAAGACTGCAAATGCACTGCCAACCCTGAGGACTAAGATGGAATGCCTGTATGCTAGTAATTTCACCGGCTGTCTTATCCCCAAACCGGAACACAAAAATGCAAACACTGCTGTTTGGCGGTAGGTTAATGGATAAGATGGTGGGAGCGATCCGGACGGACCCTGCACAAGGTCCTACCACCGGCAAGACCCGGTTGCCGGGATAACGATGGATGATGGCAAATCTTGGGGGAGGCCTATGTCCAGCAGTGGACGTCTTGCGGCTGATGATGATGGTGATGATGATAGAGAAGCACACAGCCTTCCTTAGGCCCCCCGGACCCAGGTGGTATATGTACATAGCGAGATCCGAGAAAGATGTGGATGGAAAGAAGATCTAGTGACAAGAATCGAAAAGTGTTGGCTGAGATGGTTTGGTCATTTAGAAAGGATGGATGAAAGAAGAGGGGCAGACTCGTGGTCACACCAGATTGCCACACCACTGCTATTTGCTTTGGTCGGAAATTTGACGGAAATCATTTTTATTCCGCAAAAGTAGGTAGGTTAGGTTCGTTAGGTATCTTTAGATGCCCGAAGGGCAAATCGCTCAGAAATAGGAGACCTGCCTCAGGCAGACCCTGACCCTGAGGCAGAGCTCCGTCGAATAGTAGTGGTGTGACAACCTGCTGCTGCTGCTGCTGAGTCTGCACCCGAAAGAAGGGTTACGAAAGATATATGGCGAGCGAGAGTGAGCGGAGATGTCGGTAGGATATCAGATTGAGAGTACTGAATAAGGGTCAAATCAAAAACACCCGAAACCGTCTTACGTGCATGAAGAGTTTGATGAATGTAGCGGAAGCGAAAATTTTATGTTAAGATCGATGCACCCGGTGTTCCATAGTCTCTCCCTACCACATTGGGAGACAGGCGTAAAGGTATGTATGTGTAAAAAAATGGTTTAGTAGCTCATGTGCCGAACTATCCGCCATCTTCGTTTTACCGTTGGGTCAACTGATAACCATTTTAAACTTTTAAATTAATTCGATTTGGGTGACCAGTTTCTTGCCACTAAAATATGACGGTCTCATTTAACTACCAAATTAATGGCGACCGGATTTTTTTTACGATAAGAGGATTGTGAAGTTGGAAATTTCCATTCAAAATACGATAACGTTTCTTTTCTCTCCCGTTAAACCTAATCCCCTTTTTACGATAATTGAATATGTTGTATAGATATTATGAAAAACGAGGTCTGTATTCCTTTCCAAAAAAATATGTCATGGAACAAAACAAATAAAAAAAAACGGAAACGTTAAAATATTTTTTTTTTGCAATAACTACAATATCGCACTGTCAGATCAAAAGTGTAGTAACTCAAAATACAGCTGTATTTTAAAATCAACTTTAATACGACGTCTATGAGCTTGAAACAAGACTAACAATCATTTTGAGTTGATACTGTCTTGATCTAGCAGTAATATTATATATTAAAACATCGTGGAAATCGGACTTGATTTAGGGGTGAGAAACTTTTAATTAAACCTGTTTTCAAAGAAACAGCAGTTTATACTGCTATAAAGTGTAAAGAAATGAGATTAATGCTACAAAACTAAATTGATATCATTGCTGTTTTTACGCCTATTCTTTATTTCATTTTGGCAAGGAAAGGAAGGGCCCTATCCGACGAGTTTGCCACTGGCCTCAGTTGATATAGTAACGCTACTGGCTGTTATCCACGTCGAGGCCGGATTATCCATTAGGCAGTGTAGGCAACTGCCTAGGGGCATGTATTAAGGAAGTAAGAAAAGTTAAAGGGGCCCCCAGAATTGCATTGCCTCCGGGCCCTGACATGGTTAATCCGGCCCTGATCCACGTAGCATTCATAATTTTACCACCCCGGCCTGGGGCCGTTTTTTTGGCAATAAGCAGTGTAATTTTAGGTAGTCATTGAAAACCTCTCACTCTTCACTTTAAAGCTATTGGTCTAGTTTGTTTTATGCAAAATATCAATTAGATTTATGTAAATATTTAAATAATCTGGTTGGAAGTTAATCTTTGGATGAGGTTTTACTTATACCGGTTTTTTGTCTAGACATGGTTTTAATAACTCGGTTTAATGGAGTGGACCTAGTTTAGTTCTGATCTCCGTCTCACTTAGAGCATACTACGGGGTAAGGTATACAAATGCGTATTTATATTTACCTATGCAGATACTAAATTAAATATATTTTCAGTTTTCGATGCAAAAAGAAATAGACTGACAGCGGAAAATTTGGAAAAAATACTATTTTTTTTAATAAACCTATACTTTAACAAACTTTTGTATTTATTGACTAGGAATCAAATTACATGTCAAGTAAAAAATTAATTAACTGAATAACATTTTGATTAATTTTGGAGTCATGTCCACATAATTGCAAACAATGTCGCAAATTTTTCCGATCTCTGGTTTTAATACACTATTACTGTTATATGAAATAGTATGTTTTAATACATTATTACTGTGTTAATGGTTATAATTTGTTAGAAAATTCCAACCCACATTTAAGAGAATCATGTCATCCATAAAATGTCTGCTAAATAAATAAAGACAATAAAACCAAAACTTTTGGGTCAAATATAAAATTAATGAAATTGGTCTCTTAAAATAACCTATTGTTTCGAATGACAATATAAAAACCGTGAGTTATTTTTTTTGGTCTATCCCAATTGTTGAACGTATGAGTGAAACAGAGCGAACGAGTAAAGAGCGCACCGCACGGCGCTCGATGTGAAAGAGACAAATAGCATCTATTTCAAAGCGTGTTTTGCTCAGATCTCAAAATTTACTCCGGAGCTAAAGGACCTAACTAGTTTCTTAAAGACCGAGCGGGCGTAACTCTGGTACTTATGCATACAAAATGAAAACAATTGCTCCACTATGAAGCCGATTGCGATTGCAATTGCGAATGCGATTGGCTAAGTTTATTATTCTTACGCCAATTGAGGGGGTTCCGCATGGGCGCCACGACGTATATTTTGACGTCTCGGTGGCCACGCGCGTGGCGCTCGGCCGTGGCGTAGCCCGCGGCGATGGTGGCGTTGTTCACGTAGTCCACGGGGATCAGGTCGATTTGGGACTCGTTGTTTGCCATGAACGTGTGCACTACGCCTAAGCCGCAGCCTAGCACCAGCTGCAACAAAGAACGATTATGTGAAAATGTTTCTTATAATATTGAATGGCATACTTCTTTTTTGGCATAAAGTTTTTTTCGCATACATATTTTTTGTTTTTTTTAAAGGCTTGTAGTGCTATTAGGCGCTGGGCTTGCAACCTGTCACTAATACGCTGCTAAACATCTTAGCCTATTTGTGCAAAATGTGGTGACAGAATTATCAACAAGTGTGTAAAGTTGTAGGTAGTTCTGTTGCTCTGCCTGCCCCACTCTGGGATTGCGGGTGTGAAGGTGTGTATGTATATTTTTTGTTCTAAAAAACTCAGTTTTGTTTGGTCGAAACCCCCCCCACCAGTATAAAACAAATAGGTCTCAACTAATTTATAGGTTAGGTTAAGTTAGAATTGGGTCAACGCGCGAAGTGCCACAACTACGAGGAATAGGAGCTCCATTGATTTCGCCTCACGGGCAATGTTATACCAAAAAATAATTCGCCAAAAAAAAAGTTATTCCAAACAAATGTTGTATTAAACAATTTTTCGATCAAACAATATTAGGTAGGTTGCATAACAAAAAAATATGTAGCGAAACCAAAATAGGCCAAACGATTTTACCTACGTTTTTTAAATACCTATTCACTGATACTCCTCTTTTCATTGTCGTCGCCTTTATTTTTTTCTTATTTACAACATGGCGTCTAGTTGCCGCCATATTGAATTTTAATTACTGTCATATCTTCATCAAAATCGGTCCACGCGTTTAGTTTTTAGTACGCCACAAAGGAACAAACATATAGGCTGTTAAACACAATACCTTCTTCCTTCGGCAGTCGGGTAAATACGGAACCCTCGGTGCGGGGTGCTCCAACTGGACTTTTTTTTTTATAATGCGGTTTACTCACTCCACTAGGTCCATAGGCGCTGCTGATGTCCACCCAGCCAGGAGAGGGCTCCAGGTTCGATCCGATCACTGCAAATAAGGACACAATGACCATATGGTTCACTAACATATTTCGCTGGCATATAGTGTAGGCTCTTACGTACTGGACTGTTTTTTTTTCAGCCAACCTATCCACCATATCGTCGGTGATAATGCAAAACCGCGTAACTAACAAATTTATGATAGAACAAGATAAACCTTACTGTCTTATTAAAAAGGTGCATTTTGCTCTTTGTTTAAAATGTTACTTACGCGGTTCTGCAGTTTCACCGACGATATATTAATTACCATATTAAATTTGATATAAAATACTTTTTATCGAATAAACAGCTCTTCCTATCGCGTGATCTACCAGTGACGCAATTGGTTTAAAAAAAACCGGGCAAGAGCATGTCGGACCATGCTCAGTGTAGGGTTCCGAAGCCGTTACTACAAACAATTTAAACCTCGCGACAAACTTAACTTTGCCGTTGGAAAACTGTTGGAAAAAGTTTTCGGTAGGTATAAACATTTGAACCGTTTGTAACTTAAGAACCACTTAAGTCTACTTAATAGTGATAGATAGTGTTCCTATTAAATTAATTATACCTATGTGCTTTCATTTGAGATTCAGATTTTTAGCTTTTGTTCAATTTATTATCCTAGTTATATGGCTTTTGACGTAGAGACCTCGTCGTGTTGTTCTCATAGTCATTATTTTATTTTATGTTAATGTTTATTGACCTTACATTTTGTAATAATTTTATTTTTGCTAGTTTTAAGAATTTATTGTTTATTACCTTATTACCTTAATATTACTTAATGTAACTCACTTTTAAGTATAATTATGTTTTTTATGATTGAAAAAATGACCTTCTGCTGGAGTTTCTTGCGGCGCTTCTTCTCCGCAATGATGGTCTTGTCCGAAGCGCTGGTAGATTCACTGTACATTACCGACGTGTAAAAGAGCCCGCATGTGGCCAATTTACTGAATAAATATTTTGAATTTAGTTTTTTTTTTAATTTTGTCGTTTTGACTGTAGGGGGGGGGGGGGGGGGGGGGGGGGGGGACGACACTTGACTCTAATAATAATTAGCGCTTTAAAGCTTAATATTTCATAAACGGATCCCTTAATCGAAAAATGGTTGTCTCTAATCCGCAATATGCACCATTACCAAAGTCTGGAAGTGCGAAGGCTTCTAGCGCCGATGAAATATGTATTTAAATTATTACGTGGCCTCATAATTAACCCATCTATTCTACAGCTAATCTCTCTCAATGTACCACCATCGACCAGAAACAAGCTCCGTCCGCGACAACGCCCTCTATTTGCAGTTCCCAATAATAGCACTGTTGCTTTAGCCACTAGTCCCTAGGTACAGACCTTGCTCTCACACACATCAACAACACCCTGCTCTTCGACCCTACCCTTGACTTGTTCTCCCAGTCAGAACCGAGGTTCCTGGCGACAGCCGCGCGGTACCTGGAGTCGACGGCCACCCCTAGCACCGTGTGCGAGTGATCCAAACGGTGCCCCGGTGGTGACACAAGGCTCTAGGCTATGTTAATTTTAATTATTTTATGTTTTGTCTATATAACAAATCCTTTTTAATTTTTACCTCTAATTTGTATTATTTTTAACATGTGAATACTATACTGTATGTAAACCTATAACTTATATGTGTGGCATGTCTGTTAATGTAAGTTGGTTATTAAATAAATAAATAAATAAATAAATATTTTTAAAAGCTATGCTATGGACCCCATGCTATGGAGTAAACGAGTTAAAAAAAATACATCCCACGTTACGTGTAGGGGGAGGTCCAAGAAAAAAAAAATCATCACGATTTTATTTTACCACATTTTTGGCGTGATTAATATGTATATTCATGCCAAATTACAGCTTTCTAGTACTAAGAGTCTCTGAGCTAGGCTGCGGACGGATGGACATGGGGTAACTATAGGCCTAAGGGTTCCTAGTTTGACTACGGAACCCTAAAAAGAAACGAATAGAAACGGTACTTATCATAATACATCTTGGTTAGGGTCCCTAGCTATTAGAGCTTACCAATTGCAGGCCTGACGATGCAAATCGGCATCTCTCCAGCCATGGTTCTGACTGCTTCTTCAGCGATGGCTTTCGTAAAAGCATATGTATTCGGCCAGTCTTCAATCAGTCTAAACAAAAAAAAAAACATAAATAAACATTATAAAGTTAATGGTAGTGAATGTTGGGTGTGGCAGGACAAGCATGAAAGTCGTGTAAATGCAGTTGAAATGCGCTCTTTGCGTAGTATGTGTGGTGTGAAACTGATTGATAGAGTAAGAAATGAAAAAGTCAGAGAGAAATATGGAATAAAAGAAGATGAAGTGACTAAGATTGAAAATGGCATGCTTCGATGGTTCGGTCATTTGGAAAGGATGGATGATGTAAGAAGATTGACGAAAGAGATATACAGATCGAAAGTGAGTGGAAGGGTCGGAAGGGGCCGCCCTAGGCGTACTTTTTCGAATAAAATCGGAGAAATACTGGAAAAGGGCCGACTCTTAAGTACCCGAAAACGACGTGCGTGCATGACTTAATGTATGAATGCGGAAAACGCGAAATAAATTTGTCAAGATCGTATCAAGTGGAAAGAAGTGGTCTCTGCCTACCCCTCTGGGAACCAGGCGTGATTTAATGTATGTTTGTAATAACATATCAAAAAGCAAGCTAAAAACCCCGACTTTATAAATTCTAAATGATCATTATTCAATACCTATTCAACGATTGGAACCCCGTGTGGTTGCCGGGTTAGAATAGCGCCACTCCATGTCTTCCCGTGGATGTCGTAAGGGACGACTACGGGAATATTGGCTTGTAGTACTGTTAGGCGACGGGCTTGCAACCTGTCACTAATGTGATGGTAAACATCTTAGCCTACTTGTGCAAAATGTGGTTGGTTACTGAATTGTCAACGGGTTTTTGGAGTTGTGGGTAACTCTGTAGCTCTGCCTACCCCACTCTGGGATGACAGGCGTAAAGGTATGTAGTATGTACATGTATTCAATCATACCACACTTGTCATAATTAGTCGACTTTCGAAATCGGTCTACAATTTTCGGAGAAATAGGTGAAAGCATCGGAACATGGAACTTCCTTTATCTTATCCATTAACCTACCGCCAAGCAGCAGTGTTCGCATTGTTGTGTTCCGGTTTGGGGATAAGACAGCCGGTGAAATTACTAGCATAGAGGCATTCCATCTTCGTCCTCAGGGTTGGCAACGCATTTGCAGTCTTTGGATTGCGGTCTTGTGAATGCGAATGTCTATGGGTCACAGTTTCCACTTACCATCAGGTGGCCTGTGTGCTCGTTTGCGTTCCTATGATATATAAAAAAAAAAAAAAAAATTGAACTCGGTTAAAATGTAAAAGACAACGACAATGGTTGGACTCATCACAACCCGGAACCACTTGCTTTGTAGTAGGGTCAATGCCAGCGCCAACTAGACTGACCTTGATCTAGCATTAGCATGGGTAAGTATATTAATTAAATAGAACCGTGTCATCGACGAATAGATTTAAATAGTTTGTTGTATTGCCTTTAGTCGTGCAATAGGGAAAGTCGGTCGTTAGGAAATCAATCCTGCCTATGAAGTTTCTGCATAGTTTAGTTTAGTTTAGTTCGTTTATTCATCAATGTAATATTACAATATAAATTGCATTGCATGACAAAAAATACGAAATTACATTGAGATCGTCAAAACATAAATACTAATAATCAAAAAATAAAAACATCAACAATTAAATATCGAATAATGGTCACTCGTCCGATGTCAATACATACAATGATTAATAAATTTCAACACAATAATAAATTTACATGTCCAGCTCCATGTATTCATCCACGGGGTATAATGGATGACCCAATAAAAAAGGTTTCTTAGCTGATGTTTAAATGCTTCGTCGGATTGTACATTTTTAAGTTTAACGGGTAGACGCTCGTAGTACGTGGGACCGATGACACGCGGGTTCTTACCCGCAAGTGCCATGCGACGAGGAACTGTTCTCAAACGCCCGGTGTGGCGGAGGTCCTTGCCAAGAACATTAACGCGTGCAAAGGAGGAAATATTATGTCTTACGAACATTGTGCGTCAATATGCGGTACGTTACGAAAAGGCCCCTGCAAGAGTCCCCACCTAGGGCATGCGGTACCGGTACCATTCCCGGAACCGGGACTAAGATTTCCGGTACTGAGTCGGAACCGGGAATTCCCGGGATTTCGGTACTTTTCGGTACTGAGTAAATTATTTGTATTTTTTTTTGTTTAATGGTTTTAGACACCAGTTAAGTGATAATTATTAATTATTTAATCCAGAACACGAGTTTACCAAATCAGAACAGCTATCTTTCTGACTACCATACTACCTGTCGGTCGGCCCGACCGGTTGGCCTTGGACTGGGTCGAGGCGTCGGGTCGAAGGGTGGGGCGACTGTGGTCTCATATCGCATCCGAATAAAACCGAGCTCCGGGGGAAAGCGTCACCAGGCCACCACGTAGTTTTGAAAAGAGAAAATGACAATTAGTCTAGTCACAAACTCAGTACCGAAGGAACCGAAGAACCGGGATTTTTTTTCGCCAGTACCGGTACCAGTTGAAATGATAATTCGCGGGATTTCCCGGTCCTTTTAGTACTGGGAATTCCCGGGAGCATGCCCTAGTTTCACCCCAGCTAACGTGCATATGGATCAGGGTAAGAGCAGTCAAACAATGCTGAAGGCTCCTGCCAAGATGCACTACGCTAACTACCGTTTCTATTCGTTTCGTTTTTAAACCAATCGCGTCACTGGTAGGTCACGTGACTCATTATTGTCATCATGGGTTTTCATTTTTTAAGAAATTACAACAATTAAATGATACCTAATGAATGACCTAGTAATTGTAATATAGGGTTAGGACTTTTGGTGGCATATCGTGGTTCTAGAATCCATGGAGTCGTTATTTCCTAATTATTATAACACGTGACACTTTGATTTTGACCTTCAGCATGGTCATATTTCAAAATGAACTAAATATATTTTTAGTTCAGTTTATCCATACCTACTAATATTTGCTTGTTTGTAAGGCTTTCACAGAGCAAAGATATCCTCCGTACCAAAATTAATTTAAATTGGCTTAGCGGTTCAATAAAAAAATGAATTTTGAAATATTACAAACCGAAGGTCAAAATCAAAGTGGTATGTATTTTAATAATTAGGAACTAGCGACTCCATGGATTCTAGAACCACGATATGCCACCAAAAGTCCTAACCCTAGAATAGTGTATTAAAAGAAAACGTACTATTTCAAACGGTTTTAGCCTAACCCGTAAGATACACCTAAGAGGCCTTCAAGCCGAAAACGAAAGCCAAATATTTCAAAAATTTCATAATGCAGAACTACTTTAGAACCCAATTCCTCGAAATGGTTTTCGAGATAGAGTAATTGTAAAACATGAAAATTGCCTGTTCAACAATCCAATACTAAATCGAGGTATAATCAATCACGAATAATAGTTCAATATTACCCATATACTTAATAAACTATTCGTAGAAACATTTAAAAGAAGCAAACAATACGGAGATTGACGCAATCAATACCACAGTAACATATTAATTCTGAGTATCCGAGGCAAAACGTAACTGGTGTACAAACCCGCTCATGTTTAATTTATATACCTACTTAACATATAATCATGTCATGAGTAAATAGGCGAAGCAGTTAGAATGACTATTGGAATATTTATGTATGCAACAAAGAGAGCAAAGTTGTTTTTATCCGACTGCAGAAGAAGGAGGGTTATGTTATGTGCAGAGGCCGGAATTTTCGTGGAACTTTTGAGCTGTCGTAGTGACTTCTCATTTATCGAATTCCAATCTATTTTTCGATATACTAAACTTCAAAATAGATTGTTAGCAACTTATCCTGTCATGCGGGTAACCAGATAATTTGTAAAAGAAATAGGACAATCTATACTATACAAACAGCCACACACTTAACTGCCCATTAAAGACAGAAGTGAGAACATGTAGAAAGAGGTGAATATAGATTTTACATAAGAATCTTATGTGAATGACAGATACAGTTTCTCTTTGTTTATCTTCATTGGTCACTCAGCTGTGTGGGCGATTGTACTTGTATTTATGAAGAAACTAAAGCGACACTTGTTAGCACTAGCAAGTATTTAAATCATGAAATTGAAAAAGCAGAAATAGATTAGTAATAGATATTGTTAGTCGTGTTTGGAACTGAGTTTATAAGATGTGTAATGCAAGTATCTTTTATATTTAATTCCATATTATGTCGATTTCTGCTTTATCCTTTTTATATTTTTGTGTTCTGTATTGTATTGTATCGATTTCGATAATGTATATCGATAAATGAGAACTCACTGGCGTTATTTAAAAGTGCCACGAAAATTCCAGGCTCTGGTTATGTGTTTGTCACCCTATACAACGAGTTACAAAATCCCCGTTAAAAATACAATAAATTATCAAAGCCAACAATATTGTCAACCCCAGTAAGCTGTCATGTCAGGGAACCGGAGTTAGCATAGATTATTTGACAGAAGCTACCTACCAATTTTAATAATTGGTAACTTTAATGGTTTTTCTGTTTTTCATCCACAAAGGTTCAATACTATGTCATTATGCTTAAAGTACTGGCTTCAAAAAACGTCAAGACGGAAAAAAATATACAAGTATGTTGTCAATTTCGAATCCTCTTATCGATATTCTACAATTGTTCCGTGTTTTTCCATATTTTTTTCCAAAATGACGATGTTTTCTAACTCAGAATATTACACTTATGATGTTATGCGTAGGCCATGAAGATAGCAATTTAAATAGTGCTCGCGAACTGTATCGGAGGTTGTGCATTGAGCAAGGCGGAGCTCACTTTGAGCCGTTCCTGTAAATTTGACGTTCATTACGAAAAAGTAAGTGTTAGTTTAGGTTTCTTCGTTTAAAATCTTTCAAAACTCGACTTGTAATATGTTTCGCGAATTAGGTAAAAATGTACATAAACATTCTGCGTAGTTTACTCTTTAATTTTACTGAAATAGGGTTTGTACATCAATGAAAAAAATAATGGTTTTATTTTTTTGGCGGTAAGTCATACAGTGATAGTACGGTTCTCAAATATTGTAAATCGACTTGTTATGAGGCACCATTTAACCCCCTTTCGGCTTTACTGGTATTTTTGTAACACCCTGTATATGTATTTAAGTAAGTATGTAAATTCTTATGTATGTATGTTTGTTTGTTTGTTTCGCTCTAGAAACTAACCGCGTGGAACGATTTTGATGATTCTTACGTCAATTGGTCAATCGATTAGTCTTGTCTTGAGTGTCACTAAAAATATGACAGTAATCAAAGTTCAAAATGGCGGCAACCAGACGCCATATTGTAAAAAATAATATGTATACATATACAGGGTTATTGGTAATTCGACGTATTCCCGTTAGGAGGTGATAGGGGTGACTATTTGCGGTAATTTTAACCCCCATATGCATTATGCTAAAGTGAACCATTTTTGAGTTATCATGTTTTGTAGCTTTTTTCAAAATAAGTCAAAAATGCAGCATCAAAAAATTATTTAAAAAAAAGTATCAATTTAAATCTCATTTTTTCTTCTGATTTATAAAAACGTTAAAACACTGGCTATTTATCAATATTAAAACAACAATTATCGGTCCAAATTTAAAAATGCGAGACGGAAAACGATATTATAAACGTAAACGATATTATAACGTTTTTTATATTTTAAATTGTATGGCGTGTATCCCTTTTATCCGCTTATGTACCCAACGTTATTTGTGTTGGGAATGGTAGGCTATAATCGGTTAGAAGTTAGAAGAGAATTAACCCTCGCCTTATATATATTTAAATTACTGCGGGGAAGGGTCAATAACCCAGGTGTATTGGCAAGGGTAAGCCTGTGCGTGCCGGAGCGGTACGTGTGGCGCCGGCGCCGGCCGCGGCTACTGGCCGAGCCGCGCGCGCGCACCCAACTGTTGCGCGAGGCTCCCTGGACCCGGGCGCTGCGCACGCTCAACCAGGTAGCCACTAGAATTGACGTCTTCTATTGTTCGTTGAATGAATTTACAAATGTTACTTTATTTATATTATGCTCCTAATGTAATGTTCCTGCTCGTAATGTTAATTTAAATACAACCGGTGCTAAATACTTGCTACACTATCGCATTGGGCTGACCTGTAATGATAGATGTATATGTGAAATAAATAAATAAATAATAAATAATAATAAATAATTATTTCAATATTTTTTAAAGATTGTTTCCACTAAAATGCATTAAAAACAAAAAAAAACGGTATGAAACTTGGCTTGCAGATTATTTTAAAAACACAACCGTTTTCTTAGCTCTCCAATAATGCATAAAAACTAGGAACTTATTTTAAAGAAACTGAAAAAAAAAATATCACAAAGGAAGCAGGCGGGAATTCGTATACGAACTAAAGACAAGCTTGTTCTTTAAAAAATCCCATAAAATTAATAAAAAACAATACCCAATGTCAATAAAACAAAAAACAATTTTAAAATAAAATTTAGAACCAGTAACAGTTAAATAGTTTTTTTTTTTTTTGCCCGAGTCGCCAGAAGTTAATCCTGACACATTGCACGACCAAGAAGTTCCTGAATGACATTGTTGACAGCAGTAAAGCAATGCTAAACTTTTTTTTATATCATAGAGAAGACAAACGAGCACACAGGCCACCTGATGGTAAGTGGAAACTGTGACCCATAGACATTCGCATTCACAAGACTGCAATGCAATCCTAAGACTGCAAATGCGTTGCCAACCCTGAGGACTAAGATGGAATGCCTCTATGCTAGTCATTTCACCGGCTGTCTTATCCCCAAACCGGAACACAACAATGCGAACACTGCTGTTTGGCGGTAGGTTAATGGATAAGATGGTGGTAGCGATCCGGACGGACCCTGCACAAGGTCCTACCACCGGCAAAACAATTAAACAATTAAACAATTAAAAAATAATAATAGTGACAATTAACACATTTTGTAATTTAGTCTATTTAAAGTTCTTGCTCGAACTGACTTCCCCTATTGCGTAGTCGCGTTCTTTTTCTGAGTTGTGACTTAACTACCGATGTAGTCGAATTATTCCGCATCGGATTTGCTGCGTTTATTATTCTTGTCTTGAGTTATTCCGCGGATGACACAGGCGAGACGTCGTAAACTATGGATTTCATGTGACCCCAGACATAGAAATCAACCGGCGTTAAGCACGGACTTCTCGCAGGCCACGGAATGGGTTCTCCTCGCCCTATCCAACGATTAGGAAAATGGCTATCGAGCCATCGCCTAACATTGACACCTAAATAAGCAGGACATCCGTCTTGCTGGTATATCATGTTTTGCCTTGTAGCCAAAGGCACGTCTTCGAGGAGGTCAAACATTTCATTTGTCAAAAAATGTTCGTAAGCTGCTGTATTTAGATTTTTCGGTAAAAAATGTGGTCCGATTAAATTATCATCAATTATTCCCGTCCACACATTGATCGAAAAATGGCGTTATGCACTTCCTCACTCCAATAATGTTCATTGTGGAATTTAGTAATCCCATCTTGATCGAATTTGGATTCGTCGGTCCATAGGATTTTTTTCAAAAAAGACGCGTTTCTAAATCCGTAGTTTAGTTCGAATACAAATTTCCGCCTGCTTCCTTTGTGAGATTTTTTTTCAGTTTTTTTGAAATAAGTTCCTAGTTATTATGCATTTTTGTAGAGCTAAGAAAACGGTTATGTTTTTAAATTAATCTGCAAGCCAAGTTTAAAACGATTTTTTTGTTTTTAAGGGTTTTTAGTGGAAAAATAAATCTAAAAAATATTGAAATAATATAGTTTTTCGTCTCGCATTTCTAAATTTGGACCGATAATTGCTGTTTGAATATTGATAAATAACCAGTATTTAATGATTTTTATAAATCAGGCAAAAAAAATAGATTTAAATTGATACTTTCTTTTAATGAAATTTTTGATGTTGCATTTTTGACTTATTTTGAAAAAGCTAAAAAACATGATAACTCAAAAAATGGTTCACTTTTGCATAATGCATATGAGGGTCAAAATTATCGCAAATAGTCACCCCTATCGCCTCCTACCGGGAATAAGTCGACTTACCAATAACCCTGTATACACTTCTACCCTATGGGATCTTTTGTGTAATTACCCCTCTTTTAGCGCTTAATCCAATGCAGCCTCCCTTCCAGAAAGCGGATAGTGGAGAACAATTGCGGTGCGTGTTTTATTATTTCCACCTCTTCGCCACACATTCTACAATCTGTATTGTCTTAAAGGCCTATTTAGAATGATCATTTAGTATTCTAACGATTTAGAGTAGATTAGCAACAGTCGGGTTTTTAAAGACTTGTAAATTAAAGGAACAAAATTATGTTGATGCAAGTGTGCAGCAAGTCATTTTTGGCAGGTGTCGGTTTCGAATCTCGAATAAGCGAAGGATTCTTTGATGAAACGAGCGTAGCGAGTGATTCTACGACTAGGTTAGAATCCTGTGTCGTGTGACACGTACAATTTATCATCTCAGCAGCGAAGAGCTGTGTATCTTTGAGCCGTAATAGACAGCGAGGTTTTTTATATAAGCTTATTATTATCTTAATCTATCTATCTCTATAAGTTTATTATTATATAAGCAATATTTAAAAAACAACTGACTGTTGAGTTTCTTGCGGCGTTTCCTCTCAGCAGTGGTCTCTTGTGAAGCGCTGGTAGATTTTGACGTGTAAAAGTGCCCGTGCGGCCTACTTACTGAATAAACATCTTTTATCTTTTTATCTTTAACTATTTTAGATTGTGTTCTTTTGGGTCAATTTCCCAAGCAATATTTTAAGCTGGCGGCGCTGAAAACCGGGGTGAACTATGGTTAAAAATTAAACTGTTATTTTTTTCTGAATACTTCACGCAGTTGCCTATTTTGGGCAATAAGTAGAATTAAAATATTAATGGAAACAATAATAAAAAAATAATAATTAAGACCTCATTTCTCATCACAGTGGGCTGTCCGCAACCCAGTTTTGATTGCAAAACGTGGAATAAATCAAAAACTATTAATGATTATGAAAAACATTTACCTTTTTTTAAACACTAGATAGTTAGTGTACAAAAAGAAGCCCTGACTTTTTTTTTAACTATCACACACACCGTCCGGTACGAGGAAATACGTTTGTCCGGAGAAACGTTATCATTACCACCGTCAAATATTCTGTGCCTTATATCTGCTAAGCTTCAATATGTACGCCCCCCACCTCCCGCGCACTCGTAGAGTTATTCACGCGCAAGAGTTTGGTGCTAGCGGTTGTGTTGTGCGCGTTTCTGGCGATAAAATATAAAGGTAAATTCTTACTTCCGGTGGGGTGGGGACAAAAAAATCCTCATTCCGACGGTTGATTTATTTTTTGTAGTTTTTGTGTGTTTAGTTTTAGATTTATGTATAACACGTACGTCATATTTCTTAATTCTGGAGTAACGTTAGTTTAAAGAAACCAGACTCCGTTGTTTTTTTAAAAATATTTTTGTGCAGGTTTTATCATTCCGTGGTTCTCATTCCGATGTTTCCGGTGTATGAAATACCCACAGAAATGATAAGCAACACCGGCATGATACAAAAGTAGCTTCACTTAGTTATCCAAATAATTATCAAATTTAATTATTTAATTTTATGAAGTCAAAGAAAATGTATAAATATTATAAGCGTTTAAACATAAATAATTAAGCGTTTAACGAAAACCAAATGTCAGTTATTTTGTACTACTAAGCATATAATATGCATATATACATAGCGTCACGCCTTCATCCCAGAGTGGGGTAGGCAGAGCTATTACCAATAACTCTAACAACTTGTTATATAATATTATATTATAATGAAGAACGTTCTCACCGATGAAAAAAAAAGATTTGACACAGATTAATTTTTCAATTTAATTATAATTATAAAGGATAATGCCAAGTGTTAAGATTGGACGTGATATTCAGTTTAAAAATCTCTAAAAGTTGTAAAATTAGAATTATTGAGTTATATTTTGCTTGGTCAGCGAACTGTTCCTATTAGATTTACATAGAAGATTGTTATTTTTTTTAAAGTTATAACTAGTTTATTATCATAATTAAATCACAATATTTAGAACATTTTTGAAAACCATATTAAAGAAATAAGTAATAAATCAATCCGGTACATTATAAAAAAAACGTTAAGTAATTTTTTTAATTAAAAAATGTTTATTTTATAAGCGAATTGTTTCAAAACATTAATATAAATGTCATTTTTACTCAAACAAAGACTTTAATTATGATAATTATTAATAACATTAATCTTATTTTTACTCAAATAAAGACTTCTAATTATGTTAGTTAATAATAACATTAATGTAGTTTTTACTCAAATAAACAGTGATAATTATGATAATTATTGACTTTTTTCATTTATTTTCATTCCGGTGTAAAAGATTTCATTTACGTGGGTCGTTTCTATCATTCCAGTGAGTATTTATCACTTCGGTGGATACTTTTTATCATTTCGGTGTGTATTTATCATTCCATAGTTTTATCAAATATTCTATCTCGTATATCTCATAAACTATTTATGATTTTGAGTGTCCCTTAACACCACGTCTACGATATATAACAATGCATAGTTTAAAATGATAAACGTTCAAAAATACACAAAACCTAAAAATTGCACCGAAATGAGACAAAAATCAGAAATGTTGAAATTGACCCTTTTATGGGTTTTCAAAAAAAAAGTGAAATAATAAAGGTTATTTTTACATCGTTAAAACGTTAAAACATACCAGCAGTATGAATATAGTACTCGTACAGACCTTGAAAAAAACAAATACTAAAAATAAGCAAGTGAGAATTGGGCGTCAGAAACTCAAAACTTTTCTACATTGATTTCATTCCCCCTAAAATATTTACTTGTGAGAGGACCTTGTGCAGGGTCCGTCCGGGTTGGTACCACCATCTTATCCATTAACCTACCGCCAAACAGCAGTGATCGCATTGTTGTGTTCCGGTTTGGGGATAAGACAGCCGGTGAAATAACTAGCATAGAGGCATTCCACTTACCATCAGGTGGCCTGTGTGCTCGATTGCCTTCCTATGCCATAAAATAAATAAATAAATAAATACTTACTTAGGTTTGATAGCTGCCAGTTTCTCCTCACTCAGCTCCTCCACCAGCTTGATGATGGTTTGGGGGGAGGCAGGGCTCTGATAGAACTCCTCCCGTACCTCCTTTCCGATGCGAGCATGCGTGGCATGGGAGTACGCCGTTGAAACGTGGACGAAAGACCTGAGGAGTAACAGCATGAGGATGAAGCTGAAGAGGAATTGTATTTTAATGGCTTGGAGAAGAACGAGCTCACATGCCTCCAGGGTCGAGATTCTAAGTGGTATAGACCTGGTCTTTGAAGTGTTTCCATATTGTCAGCGTTTTCATCATGTCAGGCGAAAGACGTCCACTGGGAGACGAACTGTAGGTAGGCCTCCAACAAGATGGAGTGACGACCCTGTAAAGATCGCGGGAACGCCGTGGATGCGAAAAGCACAAGACCGGTCTGAGTGGAGAGCCTGGGGGGAGGCCTATGTCTAGTGGTTTAATAGCTCTTATTTACTTCACAGTAAATGGCGGCCAATTTAAAATCAATATCACAACAGCGGGCCTGGTATGGTTGCGTTTGTCGCGTGACAGTGTGGATAAAGCATCCGACGCTCTCGTATATGTGTCAGAAGGTGACGGGTGTTTTATCGAAATCTTGTCACGATACGAGACCGTAGAAAGAGAGAACAATTATTGACAAATAAAAACAAAGATCATCGGCTGAAAGTCGCTTGTCTGTCGGTTTTTTTTCTGGGTATGTATTATGGTCTCTGTGGCCAGGAACTACATGACCTCATCCCATCCTCAACTTAATCCACTCTCTCCCATCGGTCGTCCAGACGCCGGGTATTTGCCGGTTTGGGGATAAGACTAGCATAGAGGCCTTCCATCTTAGTCCACAGGGTTGGCAACGCATTTGCAGTCCTAGGATTGCATTGCAGTCTTGTGAATGCGAATGTCTATGGGTCACAGTTTCCACTTACCATCAGGTGGCATGTGTGCTCGTATGTCATCACTATGCAATTAAAAAAAAAACCATCTGCATGTAGTCGAATTTGCAATTTGCCTCGTCATTTCTAATTCGCACTGCAAAGGAGGCTGGCGTCTGTATTCCCAGAATCGTATAACCTTGGTATTTTTAAGGCAAGAGTGAATTGCTTTCTGGGTTTGCACCACTCTCGGCCTCGTCGTCACTTAGGCGCCCGACCTGCACCGCCTCGCCTCGCGGTTAGTATTAAAAACGTTACGTGTAGCGTAGTTGATGTAGTAAGCGCATGTCCATACAAATTCATATAAAGAATACTAACCGCTCGAGGCAAGGCCAGAGGGCGCCAGGTGATTCTAATGAACTGTGACCTTTAACATCGTGACACTGAGGTCAAACGCAAATCATTTTTTTGTTTTTGGGCTATGATGGAGCCTTCGTTGTCTAGTACCCATAGTACAAGCCTAGAGCTTAGTTTGGGACTAGGTCAATTAGTGTGACATGGTCCCCTGATATTTTTTTTATTTCTATCCTAGTCATATCTTAAGTATTTCCACATTTGAACACAATAATGCAAATGCTGTTCGGCGTTTGGCGGTTGGTTGGTTAAGACCGAACCACCAATAAAGCCACATAGTCCAAGAGTCAGTTAAATTAATGTTATAAATAGGCACTTGTACTTTTAATGCCTTCAAATCAAAGAATCATTCCGCTGGCGACGCTAATGATGCAAATTAGATCGACGACAATGACGGTCACCGCGGTATAATACGAACCAACATTATTAAATGGCCGTATTAATAAACTCATCTTGGTTGAGATGTCAGTCACAAAATTGACAGCTTTCTATGTGTTGGCGGTTACTTGGACGTGTCTCGAGATGGGCATCTCAGTCAAGACGAGTTTATTAATACAGCCATTAAGTGCAGTAAAAGGGCGTTATTATTAGAGTAAAGATTTTTGGTAGCAATCCATGGAGTCGCTATTGTGATTTTGACCTTCAGTATTTTAATATTTCCAAATTCGTTTATTCATTAAACCACTATACCAATTTCAATGCATTTTGGTATGGAGGATATCTTTCTGTGAAAGCGTACCTAACTAAAAATGCATTTAGTTCATCTTTAAATATGACCATACTGAAGGTCAAAATCAAAGTGTCATGTATTACAATATTTAGGATAAAGCGACTCCATGGATTTTAGAACCACGATAAGCCACCAAATTTCCTAACCCTAGTTATTATATATTATATCGATGTTAACTTAAGATCCTTATCATGAATACCTATGGTTCCGAGTTTTATAACGTTTTAAAAATAACGTTATTTGAAGGTATGCTTGCCACCACTGAAAGCATGCTCCTTACCTGAGATGGCTACAGTCCTTGCCCAGCAGCAGCGCCTGCGTGGTGCCTCTCACGTTGGTGAGTGTGGCCACCCGGAGGGGCTCGTCGAACGTGGTGGTGGCAGCCAAGTGGAAGATTATGTCCACCTGACAAAACCGTCTCGTTAAATCTAGACTCATATAAAAGTAGTTCGCTCTGAGCAGGAAGCTATGTGGCTTTCAAAGACTTTTACTGATAAGGAAATAGGGAGTAAAGTGCCACTTTAGTCCCTAAGGACTAAATGCATCACTTTAGTCCGCGTATAAATGGCTATTATGAGTCATTTTAGAGCGTGAGAAGTGAAAATTAATAAATAAACTAGTTTGCTAGTAGCGTATCATGGATCCTGCTAGGGCATGCGGTACCGGTACCATTCCCGGAACCGGGACTAAGATTTCCGGTACTGAGTCGGAACCGGGAATTCCCGGGATTTCGGTACTTTTCGGTACTGAGTAAATTATTTGTAGTTTTTTTTGTTTTATGGTTTTAGACACCAGTTAAGTGATAATTATTAATTATTTAATCCAGAACACGAGTTTACCAAATCAGAACAGCTATCTTTCTGAGTACCATACTACCTGTCGGTCGGCCCGACCGGTTGGCCTTGGACTGGGTCGAGGCGTCAGATCGAAGGGTGGGGCGACTGGGGTCTCATATCGCATCCGAATAAAACCGAGCTGGTGCGAATCGGCCGGGGGAAAGCGTCACCAGGCCATCACGTAGTTTTGAAAAGATTAAATGACAATTAGTCTAGTCACAAACTCAGTACCGAAGGAACCGAAGAACCGGGATTTTATTTCGCCAGTACCGGTACCAGTTGAAATGATAATTCCCGGGATTTCCCGGTCCTTTTAGTACCGGGAATTCCCTGGAGCATGCCCTATCCTGCAGTGACTTGGTTAATAAATTACCGGGGTACTAAAAAGAAACTGTAATAAAAAATGCTTTTTGCACCACCGCAATGGGTATGAAACAAGACGCGACATGCAGGGTCTGTTTGAAGAAAAAGGAGACTGCAAAGCACATCCTCCACTCATGTGGACCAGTAATTCGCAGCAGAAGTATCATCGGGCGACTTATCATGGACCCACAAGAGATACAACTTCTCACTGCCCAAATCATCTGGAAATTCCTGGGGAGCTCTTTATTTATTTATTTATTTTATTTATTTATTTATTTATTTAAACAATGTCTTGTGGACTTACAGCGTCAGCCAAAGCGCCCAGCAAGATAACTTAAAAGCTAAAAATTCAAGACAACTAGAAATAACATTTACACATCTTACTTAAAAACAGAAGGGGTTCAATATTCATAAATCGATCAGGGAACATCACAGCTAGACATAACCCTGTAGCTTATTTAAATTTAGGAAGCGGCTTAAGGCCACTATAAGGACAGGCCACTTGTCCGCAAACACGTCGGCCTCCCGCATCTGAGCAAGGAACTCGTTAAGTAGCGCGATGGCTCTGGTGGTAGGAGCGTTGCAGGCGTGCCGGGTGCGCATCCTATCTGACAAAGCAAACAGGTTGCGTGCACGCCGACCGCTGCGGTCCGCGGCGCTTAAATAACGATCCGGCACAAACAAAGAAAACTTTTCCAAAACGGAAGGATTATCCACCTTATGGCGCAATAATAAACAGTAGTGGACGAGCGTTATAAACTTCCGCCTTAAGTTAAGAGATTCTAACCCGACCATTCCACTAACAAATAAAGATGGGTAGAGGAACGGGTAACAACGATAACGCCTTTTATATAGGTATCTCGCAAATTTGCGTTGGACACGCTCGATCATTAGGCTATATTTCTCCTCCCGTGGATCCCATGCTACTGCATTGTACTCGAGCTTACTCCGAACGTAGGTATTGTATAACAATATGGCAACTCTATCGTCACGGAACTGGGACGCTGTCCTAATTATAAGGCCCAGTACCCTATTAGCACTTTTGCAAATATTAAATATGTGATCACGCATGTCCAATCTAGTGTCCAACGTAAGACCTAAATCCTGGATTGTGTTAACACGTTCAAGCTGTGTGTTGGAGAGGTGGTAGTTCCCATTGACTGGATTATTAGATCGGGTAAACGTAATGGTCCTGCATTTAAGTTCGTTGAGCTGCAATTTGTTGGTAGCACTCCACTGCACTACTGAGTCGACCGCATGTTGAAGCACCACGCAGTCAGAGCTTTTGTTTATAGGCTGCATAATTTTTAAGTCATCAGCAAACATCAAAGGAAGGGCCCCATCGATACAATGCATTAAGTCGTTGATCATTATTAAAAATTGCGTAGGTCCCAGGTTACTCCCCTGACTCACGCCGGAACGCGTGAAATATTCCTTTGACCTAAAAACAGACACTTGCACGTACTGCCTACGGTCCCTAAGATAATCTGCAAAGAAAACCAGCAGTTTTGGAGAAAAACCAAAGGCCGAGAGCTTCATAAGCAGGACGTCATTGTCTACTAGGTCAAACGCCTTTTTAAAATCAAAGTATACAGCATCTACTTGGCGATGCGTATCCATGCGTTTCAAAACGTAGTCAAAAAAACAAACATGATTCGTGGTTGTTGAACGCGCACAGCGAAACCCATGCTGGGCATCATTTAACCTATTATTAATTTGTTTAATGAGACAACCATTTATTACACTCTCAAAGATTTTACCAAACGCGGAGAGAATAGCTATTGGCCTATGTAAAAATATATCATTTGAGTTTCTAACTTTAGGTATGGGTGTGACCCTCGAAACCTTCCAAATTGAAGGATAAATTCCAATTTTCAAGCACAAGTTAAATATGTAAAGCAGAAGTTGTTCTAGTGCCGATATACAATCTTTTATCATAAAAGCGGGAATACCATCAGGGCCAGCTGAGAATGAAGCTTTTAGTCGCCTAATGGCCGACCGTAACTCCGCGGCAGTCACATGGGTAATTTCAATTATTTTTGACCCAATGTGACTCTCGGTAAGGCGTGCAGCTTCTTCCGGGTCGAGTCTCGGGACTTCGGCATGAAAAACTGAAGCAAAAAATTCAGCAAAAGCATCGACAGCCTCCCGACCCGCAACAAGTTTGTCGCGGTACGTGTACTCCATTTGTTGATTCAAATGTTGCTTTTTGCTTTTAACAAATTTCCAAAATGTACCAGGATCTTTGCAAATGCCTCGTTCAAGAGTGGCTAGATATTGACTATAGTCTCGGTCCACCAGGCCTTTAACAACAGTCCTGTAATATTTGTATAATTCACGATTAAAGGCTAGGCCATGAGATTTGTGTTTTTTTAGATTAAAGTATTTTAATTTTATATAGTAAATTAGTTCAGACGAATACCATGATGGATATGCATATCTTTTGCCGTAGGGGCACTTTCTCAGGGGAACTACACGATTGATAACCTCGGTTAATTTCTGATATAACAATCCTACAGCCAGATCAACATCAGCGACGCCAAAAATATCCTCCCAAGTAATTTCAGCTATTGACTCGTAAAGTTTATAAAGGTCAGCTTTCCGGAAGTTCCAGGAGGGAGTAGCTTTAGTAAACTCGGAGTTTTCCAAATTTTGTTTGCACGGATCACAGACGCCCGGGACAATAATAGTTACTTCTAGGGGGGGGTGATATGTGTCTATAGGCACCATAGGTTCGACATCACCTGCAACGCTCACCATACCATCATTGAGTCCTGTAAGCACCAGATCCAGTACGCCTCCGCGGGCATTACACACATTATTATATTGTTTTAAATCACAAAAATTTAAAAAGCAGTCAAATTGATTTTTGATGAAAGTGCTACAAGAGTTAAGATTAAAATCTCCAACAATTACCAACTCTGAGTTTGGATTAGTACATATGACGTTTTCAATACATATTAGTACACTGAGATATTGGTCGTCATTATAGTTAGGAGGAAGATATACAACACATACAATACACTTAAAGCCCTTCAAGCTTATTGCAATAAATAAAAGTTCCATATACGAAGCCCAACCGTCAACGCCTGTTATTAATTGCGCATCATACCGGTCCCTGACTGCCATGAGCACCCCACCCCAGCCAACGTCACTAGCTCTATCCTTGCGGAACACTTTGTAGCCAGGCGGGAATAATTCAGCATCTAACACGGAACCTGTTAAGAACGTCTCAGTCAAGGCAATAATATCACAGGAACACTGAAGAACACTTTTATAGAAAGTAGCTGTTTTACTTCGCAGGCCTCTAACATTTTGATAGAAGAGTGATACTCTTAAGAAAGGGCTGCCACAAAAGATCAGTAATGGTCGAAGTGGCACACAGGGCCCATCCCAACCCCCCATATTATGGATCCTGGAGTTACCTCATTGGACAGCATATGCCAGTCCTGGTCGCTGATTCCGAGCCGGATCTTGGTGATGTCTCCTTCCACTGGCGTCACCTGCTTCGTGAACTCCGGCTTCTGCTTGTGGAGGGAGTCGTATACCTGAGGATAGTCAGGAGTTAGTGATAGTATAGTAAGTTCCTCCTAGAATTGGCATAATTGGGATAGACCAAAAAAAATACCTCACGGTTTACACATTCTAATTCGAAAGAATAGGTAATTTTAAGAGACCAATTTCATTAATTTTGAATTTGACCCGATAGTTTTGCTTTAATATCTTTATTTATTTAGCAGACATTTTATGGATGACATGATCATTAAAAAAATGGGTTGGCATTTTCTAATCAATTGCAATAATTAAATAATCTCTAATGATAAAAAGTCATTGTAATAGTATATTATAACATACAATTTTAAGCGGTTTTCGCCTAATCCGTATGATACACCTAGGAAGGCTTCAACCGAAAACGAAATTCAAAAAAAGTTTAAATAAATATACTTTTGTCTAAATATTTCAAAAATGAAATAATGCAGAACGGCTTAAACCCTATTCCTCGAAATGGTTTTCAAATAAGAGTAATTGTAAAAATATGAACATTCCCAATTATAAGAAAAGTGCGAAAGAACTGTCAATTTCCCATATGATCCCCCTTGATGAGATGTGGTGGGCGCTCGGCCTAGTAAACAAGACAAGGTCAGAGTGACTCGCTCTCCATTCGGCTGGGCCGAGAACTCGTCACAAGGTACACACGAAGCTCTCGGCCGAGAGCACTCTCTCGTCATTAGGCTCGGTAAGTACGTGTGATCAGGGCGTTAGGGTGTGACTCACCGGGTCCTGGAAGATCCTCGTCAGCCGCTCCTGAGGAGTATGTCCTTTCTTGCCGCGAACCAGTAGGAATACGCGCTTTATGTCGCATGATCTGTTGACAATCGTCTTCTTAGTCACAATTAGAGAATGCAAACCGGTTATTTTCATACAAAAACGGTTAATAATCAGTTAAATTGCATTCCCTAGTCACAATCATTCATTTTTTAACATATCCCCGAAACTACTAATAAACTCCTAAGCAAAAAGGGCGTATGTGACATTGAACCGCGTATGGTACTTCTAACTCTTAAAATATGGGACTGAATTTGCTTTGACTATCAAATGGCGCATGAGTCCTTTTGCAATACAAATATCCATTATTGAACACCAGAAAAACAAAACACAGAACAGTACACTTTAACTACCTATAGGTATACATCGGGCGGTTTTACCACACCATTTTAAAACACAATGGACGACGTGCTGGCCCAGTTGGTAGTGACCCTGCCTACGAAACTAGCGGTTCTGGGTTCAAATCCCGGTAATTTGTGTGATGAGCGCGAAAACTTTTTCCTGAGTAATGGATGTTTACTATGTTTTTAAGTATATATTTCTCTATATAAGTATTTATATCATTGTCAAGTACCCATAATACAAGCCTAGAGCTTAAATTGGGACAAGGTCAATTGGTGTGACATTGTCCCCTGATATTTATTTATTTATTATGGTCGCCACGCTATCTAAGTGAAGAATCTATTAGGTACTTAAATGATTAGTTAATTATATTCATGACTTATTATTTTCTATGCAACATTATGGCTTTGTCGTATATTTATTCAGTAAATTGGCCACATGAGGGCTCTTTTCGGTCATTCTCCAGACAGCCATTTCTGTATGTCCTCGGACTTAAAAAATATAAAACTATTGAATTTGGTATAATTTATATTTTTTAAACGTAGGAGGTACTTGTATTGAGGTGTACATGAATTTTCAAGTAAATATTCGATACCCTTATAGGTGAAAAAAAAAATCAATACCCCATTCTCCTAATTAACACCTCGCGTCCCACTTCCGAAATCACTAATTTACCTACTTCCCCCGATCATATACAAGAAGAAAGATAAATGAAAGTATTTTTATTTAATTAAAGATAAGATGTCCACATTACAAAAAAATAACCAAATGTATTAAGTAATATATCACTAAGATATACAGTAAAGTAACTTTGTCCCGAGATGTGTACTAATCCACGCGCCGCTTTCATTATTGTCCGTGCAAGGCCATTGAAGAAAGAGACAAACATCGCTAACGCATTTTGCGTGAGCCGCCAGTCGTGTCGAGACCCTCTTGAGGGAAAGATGTATTAATGTTGTGTGGATCGCAGACTACAAATGTAAGTATCTAATTCGCGCGTTTTGGTTCTCGTAAATTCTAATTAACACGTTAACGTTTTTAAAATCAGCCAATAACTCTTTAGCTCTGTAAATTATTGTATACATTAAAGACCTCAGTATTTACCAATTACTGGATTTTGTAGTTTATCACATGTACCTACAAGGAGTTATATTTTTTTTATCAAGAATCCCTAATACACACGTCTAATTCACGGGTTAAAAATGAACGCGTTAATTAGTTTAAGAGTAGTAAAAAAGGTTTTTGGTACATATAAAAGGTTTTTATTTCTAAATTCTTGCTTAAGCTAAACCAGTTTAAATGAATACACAGGAATAATCTTTTAACAAAAAGGTAATTCCCGGAAGAATGATGGCGGGTTCGATCTTACTAGGATTTTCCTTAGATGATTAGACATATTATTATGTCAAACTGACATTATTAACGGGTCCGTAACCATAAATTCTTAACCTTATAATCGTATCTATGTACTTAAGTGTTTGAACAATATGCTATGTCAAAAAGCTATGTTATTTTGTTTTGCTAATATTTTTAAATTCATTTAAGTTATGTTTAATGAAAGTTTTTTTTGTTAACCGTTTCAAAGATATAATTTATCTTTAAAACAAAATTACCTACTTTCGTGATTTTTTTTTATTTTCCGTTAGGTACTTACCTACTTAATATTTTTTTGAATTTCTTTTAGCGTTAATTATACTAGTATCTTTAATCGTCAAGAAGACTAATAATGTGATAGTTACTTTACTAATTAAGAGCAAATTTTATAAGTTGATTTTTTATATTTTTATAATTTTGATAAGTTGGTCGCGTGTTGAGGGTGGTGACTTATTTTTGAAAGAGAATTTTGTGGTGATTTCTGATGAATACCTATTCATAATGTGTTTTTATATAATTGATATTTGTCAAATTATTAATAAAGACCGTTTAAAAACGTTTTTGTCTTATTTCCCAAAAAAAAAATATATTTGGCAACCACATTTATCTAATAAACGCGTAGTTTTTCTAATTCGCAAGCAAGTAATTCTAATTAACGCGTAGCTTTTCTAATTCGCGCGTCACGCAAATACTAAAACCCTTCTAGTTAATTACCCGCTAATAATAATTAAGTGCCCAATAAATATTAAAGTTTGAATGGTCGATATGTTACTACATAATATAGTATAAAATTTATCAAAAAGCAAGTGGGAAAAAAGTGCCGTGTTAATTAGACTGAGAACATAATTCTGGAGAATGACCGTTTTACACTTTTTTTTTTTGTCAATTGGTGTGACATTGTCCCCTGATATTTATTTATTTATTATGGTCGCCACGCTATCTAAGTGAAGAATCTATTAGGTACTTAAATGATTAGTTAATTATATTCATGACTTATTATTTTCTATGCAACATTATGGCTTTGTCGTATATTTATTCAGTAAATTGGCCACATGAGGGCTCTTTTACACGTCGGTAATATGGAGTGAATCTACTAGCGCTTCGGACAAGATCATCATTGCGGAGAAGAAGCGCCGCAAGAAACACCAGCAGAAGGTAATTTTTTCAATTATTAATTAGGTACAATAATACTTAAAGTCAGTTACATTACAAGGTAATAAAGTAATAAATAATAATTACCTATTAAAAACTAACACAAATAAAATCCTTACAAATGTAAGGTCAGTAAAATAAAGTTAAAAATAATAATTAGGAGAACAACATGACGAGGTCTCTACCTACGTCAGGAACGATAATTAAAATAACTAAATTGGAAAACAGGTCCTTGCAAGCGAGAACAGAGCGGACCCATAAGTAAGACCCAGCGAACCATGTGTTCGGGAAGGTGGCGACCCGATCAACGACAGTGTGGCAGAATACCAGTGTTTTGCTCACTAGAGTAATGCTACACGCTGGGCCGTGACCTTTTTGTGCTGCTGCGATGCACACAACGATTGAGATTGTACCTAGTTTGTAAGTTTGATATTGTTCATCATGACCATCATGTCAGCCGAAAGACGTCCACTGCTGGACATAGGCCTCCACCAAGGCTCTCCACTCAGACCGGTCTTGTGCTTTTCGCATTCACCGCGTTCCCGCGATCTTTACAAGGTCGTCACTCCATCTTGTTGGAGGCCTATATACCTACAGCTCGTCTCCCGGTCCGATATATGATAATTTATATTGTTATTTTCCACTAAATATGACAATTGTATGTGTGTGATTGAAGCATCAAATAAACGTTTTATCTATCTATCTATTCCGCTCCGACCAAGCTTTTACAAAGAACCTGGTTATGCATTAATTACTCGGTATTTTTCCACCTTCCTCAAGTCCCGGTTAAAAAAGCCAGCCAACAAACCTGAACAGTTTCTCCACAAGGTGCTTTCCCACAAACCCGGAGCCCCCTGTCACAAATATTGTCGCGTCCTTATAGAACTCCTGCACGTCGGAGTCGCCGTGTTTCGTCGCGTCGTCGATCGCGCGTCGCCGCGATAACGCCGCGACTTCCATAGCTACCGCGGGGTCCATTGCTGCAACAAGAAATGCGATTAAAAAAAACAGAAGTAAACCTAATTTAATTTTGTTCCGAAATCGTATTTTAGTAAGTAATAAATATTTTAAGAAAGACTAACGCCTTCATTCCCAGAGTGGGGTAGGCAGAGCTAAAGAATTACCAATATGGTGTTATTATTTCAAAATTAATAATTTATCATACATACATTAAAACAAAACCGGGCAAAAGCATGTCGGACCAGTGAATGGTCCCGAAGCAGAAAGCTAAAGACTACTGCAAAGAAATTAGACCGTAAAAACATTTAAACCGATTGTAACTCAAGAACCACGGAAGACTACTTAGTAGTGATAGCTTTTCTAATAAGTTCATTATAATTATGTATGTGCTTTAATTTAAGATATGGGGGGGGGGGGGCACGACTACACTTGAGCTTTAAAGCTTAATATTTCATAAACGGATACCTTAATCGAAAAATTGTTTTTACAAACCCGCAATATTTAAAAAGGATGTATCCAACAACTTCCCAAACTATGGGGTGGACGAGAAAAAAAAAACATCGCCACGTTAAAGGGAAGGGAGTTCACCTAGCAAAATTGTTATTTTTAGGTTTCTAGTACTAAGAGTCTCAGAGCTAGGCTCTGGACTGACGGACGGACGGACGGACGGACGGACGGACGGACATGGGGAAACTCTAAGGGTTCCTAGTTTGACCCTAAAAACGCCTGTTTCCCAGAGGGCTAAGCAGAGACCACTTTTTTCCACTTTCTTTCTTCTTTATCATGTTGAGATTAATAGTGTATAGATAAAAAACTTAAGTAAACGACCTCTTGCATGTAGTTGTAACCCATCTGTATAGACCGTTCGACATTCTATATTTGAAATTTGACGTAAATTCCATATTCCTTGTGTACACAAGTCACTACTAGGTGCGGTCACGGTGTTTAAATATTGATTCACCATAGAACCTTGTCATAATGACAGCGTCAAATCATGAGATAGAGATTATACAGGAATTTATCGTTAGGGGGCCATTTGCAACGTTAAAAGATGGCGGACGTGTAATTTGTTTTAGACTTTAATTTTTGGGTAATTAGGTGTTCAAAGTTCTTTTCTGATAGTGATTTGTACTTTTTATGCCTTTGTGTCGCATAGTGATTGAAGACTTGGACTTATTTCGTGTATCTGGCATCTTTCTTCTCGTTTCAAGTGGACTCGCAGTGGTACAGAGGTTAAAACTATCTTAACTTCTGACCTACAAATCACCGTACAACGTTGCCCCCAATCTTCCTAGAGAAGATTGGATTGTGTTTTATTGCTATATTGATTTATACTCATATATACCTTGACACTGGCGAAATCACTTCACGTGGAAACGCCATATCCCCGCGGTAGTAGCTGTTCAAGTCGCCGCGGGGGCAAAAATAATAATAAAATTGATCGTTAGTTGTATGCGACATGGTTCTATAGTGGCTCATCAATTAAAGTCCGTGATATAAAAGAGGACCTATATTTGGATTTTTTACCTAACCCCATGGTTAACTATTGCAATTTCCCCTAACGTCAACAAAGGAGACGATTGCAGCTCTTTTCTATTAGATACCACCATAAAGTAGGGGATCCGAATAGGTTTTTTTTCAGCCAGGTCCACCATATAAAGTCCACGTTAAAATATGTTTTTATAGAAAAAGAACAAATATTGGTAATTTTTAAGCCATTATTATAATATTTTTCCGTTTCCCGTCGTATTATACTCTTTTTAAAAAACCACAAGTCCTCGTCTTTGGTCCCCACAGATTAAATAAAGAGGTAAAGGCGCAGACTATAAATATATCCTCACAATGTCAAGGTGGATCAAAAGAGGTTATTCGCCTTTAACATTTTGTTTGACCATAGTGTATTTTAAGAATAAAAATAAATGTTTTAAAAAACAAAAACGACAGCGTCATAAAATGTTTTTTAATAAAAGCCGACATCAGTTGGACTGACAATTAGAAGTACCTATTTTTTTGCGTTTTTGAAGGCTGCTTTTTGTTTTTTTTTTTTAAAGGTAAGACGAAAGAGTGCTGTAGAGTCGACGTTAGCATTAAAACTCAACACTTATTCATACTCATACTCATTCATTTATTTCATATCATTTACTCCTTTCGGGTAAAAATATTTCAAAGCGCATAAAACTTGCCAAAGGTTTTAACATAAAAAAGGCATTGGACGAGAACTTTTTTAAAGGTCAATTTTAAATTGGTCATTATAAAACATAAAGTGGTTTTTTGAACCTGATATTTCTCCTCGAGTAGGTATTAATTAAAAACGAGTTTCTATCAAACATTTAGTTTTAGCGAAAAGTTTATTTTGCATAGTTTTTATCCGTGTGGTTGCCGGGTTAGAATAGTGCCACTACTAAGGGAATATAGGCTTGCAGTACTGTTTTTTTTTTTTTTTATTTAATTATTAGGCACGGTACAAAAGTAAATATATAACAATATTCCCGCAAAACTGTTTTTACAGTTTGTCTGCAGGCAGGAGTCTCTATTTAGCTAAGTAAGTAACAAATAAGGTAAGTGAGTACAGGTACATAAGGTTATAAATATGATACAAACCTGAGTGACAATTGCTAATGAAAGCAGTTGTCACTCAAGTGTCTGTAGTAAATATTTTTTGAGCTCTTTCTTAAACTTAAAAATATTTGGTTCATGACGGATGTTCACAGGTAGGCTATTTAGGAGGGTTAGGCGATGGGCTTGCCACCTGTCACTAATACGCTGGTGAATATCTAAGCCTATTTGTGCAAATTGTGGTTACTTTTTTTATTATCAACAACTTTTTAAGTTGTAATTCTATAGCTCTGCCAAGACCACTCTGGGATTACAGGCGTGAAGGTAGGTATGTATGTATGTATTTATCTGCTTATCAAGATAGGGCAGGTACGCTCTGCCTGCGGCGGGCGGAGATGGTTGGTGCAGCAAAGGCGACGAAGCTCGCATGCCCTGATCGGTTTAGTATTAGTGGCTGGTCGGTGCGGGTTAAGGTTCTCGTGCTCTGCCGGCTCTTGGCTACTCTTACTGGACCGGTCGGGCGGGCGTGCTTCTCCCCGCTAGCCTAATCTAACATCTCTCCGTCGCAGTCAGCGCGTACGGGTCCTTGCAGCAGATCTGCTGGCTGGAGGTGTCACCAGAACAGAACAGAACAGTATTATCCGCTTATCAAGATCAATAGAATGAGTCTCAACACGGCGGTTCTACCACTTCTACCCCAAGGATCTTATAGTTGTAGACTACTGTTTTAGTTCTGGAAAGGCTAGCATTATGCTAAAGTAAGATCTAAAGGTTTAATTTTTAACTTGGATATATCAGATTTTCGGGTGGGAGGACCTTGTGCAGCGTCCGTCCGGGTTGGTCATCATCATCATCATCATGTCAGCCGAAAGACGTCCACTGCTGGACATAGGCCTCCCCTAAGGCTCTCCACTCAGACCGGTCTTGTGCTTTTCGCATCCACCGGGACCACCATCTTATCCATTAACCTACCGCCAAGCAGGAGTGTTCGCATTGTTGTGTTCCGGTGTGTATATAAGACAGCCGGTGAAATGACTAGCATAGATTTCTTCTTAGTCCTCAGGGTTGGCAGTGCATTTGCATTCTTAGGATTGCAGTCTTGTGAATGCGAATGTCTATGGGTCACAGTTTCCACTTACCATCAGTGGCCTGTGCGCTCGTTTGCATTCCCTATGCCATAAAAAAAAACCTTAAAGTTATGGACTGTTGAAATCTGATTAGTAATTGATTGATTAGTCATTTCGTCTTAGTAAAAACCCAAACCAAAAGCTATTGTTTATGAGCGGAAGGCATGATTAAAGTCATTTAAAAGCATATTTTAAAGCTTTAGATACCGTTATAGTAAAATAGTAAAAAAATTACGGTTAGGAACGAAGATTGGAACGGCACGTGGCGTTTCCCGCGGTCCGAACTTTACGTGTAAAGGCCGCTAATGCGAACTCTGCTGTTAAAGTCTAATTGTACAATCAGTGTATTAAATACTGGCCATATAATCACTATCTCATGGTACGGGGGCGACATTTCCTTGGTACGAGGGCTAAAGGAAAATGGAGAATTGGATCGCGTACATTGAAAATTACATTTAACTTGTATGAAAAAAATAAAATTTAAGTTGGACATAGTTTTAACAACTTACAGAACAAAAGAAGTTCAGTTTCAGGAGTAGAAACGATCCATGTATTTAAAGCATAAATAGGTAGATATATTTCGTCATTGCTTTAAAAAAACCTTGTATCGTTTCTTCGTGACGTACGATTTTAAACTTAAACGTGGAGACTATTCAGTTCAAACTCATACATCTTGAAATATCAGATATAAGATTTTTCTAAAGTAGTAACGATATATTATGACCGTTATATGTAGACGACGCGTTTGCCTAGTCGGTCGGTAGTGACCTTGGCTACGAAACTAGCGGTTCTAGGTTCGATGGCCGGTAAAGGCAAATATTTGTGTGTTGAGCACGACTTGTTCCTGAGCATTAAAAGTTCTTTTTATGTATTTTTATCGTTGTCTTTTACCTTACTTCGACAAGCAAGCAAGAAAACGCGATATGGTACAGTCAGGGACTTTAATTGTTGAGCCACTATGGGACCCTGTCGCATAACGTTATCCATTAGTCCAGTAGAACACACTAAATATTTGGGTTTCGTAATTGACTCTGGCCTAACGTGGTCCCCGCATATCGATTCTCTATGTGACTCCCTCTCATCGGCGTGTTTTGTATTATCTAGACTCGCACCGAGCCTGGCAATAGATAACTTAAAAAAGGCTTATTACGGATACTTCCACTCTCTCCTAATCCAGGGCGTTGATTTGTGGGGCATGGCGGCTCACCGCGACCGAGCATTTAAATTACAAAAACGGGCACTGCGAATAATCGCCAGGAAACCTCTTGATCACCCTGCAAGGGAACTGTTTAGGAGATATAAAATACTTACGCTACCGGCAGTCTTTATATTGACTGCTTGCCAATATGTAAGGTCAAATCTTCTAAACTACAAGACAAATCTATCTAACAGGAGTAATAGCCGCAGGCAACCACTGCTGCTGGCCCCCAAAAAACGACTCGCAAAGGTCAGAACATCGCTCAGCGTCATTGGGCCTAAAATTTATAACATGGCACCAAATAATATAAAGTTGTCCACAAGTGATACAATCTTTTCGAACCAACTGAAATCGTTGCTTATCAACTTAGCTTGTTACAATATTGACGAGTTCCTTCAGGGAGATCATTGACCTATGGACAAACAGTACTTAACCCATTATAATTAAGGATAACTTTTATCGAATATGTTTTTCTTATTGTGTATTGTTTTTTAATTATTGTACAATCAGTCAAACTGTAACTTGAAAATTTAATTAAGTACGTATAAATATCAAAACTGACTGTATATTAGTTACTTATTATAATACAGGGCGAACGATATGAAGTGTTACCAAATTCAAAAGGCTACGATTTTTTTTTGTTGTCTTAAATTATTCATTATTAAGAAAAAAATGAGAAAAAGATATCAAATCTTTAAGATTACTTTATTTTAACTCGATATGACCACCTTCTGCTGTCTATGGCCTTCAGACGGTAGAAAAATGAGTTGCACGCTGCACGAATGTGATCCTGCGGTATGCAATGGCAATTACGTACGATCGCTTTCTTCAATGCATCCATACTGGCATGTTTTCTTCTCCTCACCTTGCTCTCCACAATGGACCAGATAATAGGAGTCCATCGGGTTCGCGTTTGGGGAATTCGAAAGACATTGTGTGGACGAAATAAATTGTGGCACGCGTTGTTCAGCCATTCTTGGTTCACACGAGCTTTATGAGCCGGGGCCGAGTCTTGTTGTAATGTCCACGGTCTACTACCGAAATTTTTGCGTGCCCAAGGCTCCAACGCAGCTTCCAAAACATTTTCCCGATAGTAAGTCGCATTTACTTTGACACCAGGCTCGATTTTGTGAATTTGGTAACACTTCATGTCGTTCGCCCTGTACTGACATGTAAATATTATCTTTACCAATAAATTATCTGAATCTGAATCTGAATCATTAATTTTAGCGTAATTTCTTTCATGTGGTTTGACGCTATCTTTATGACAGGGTTCTATAGTAGCTTAACAATTAAAGTCCTTGACTGTACACGGATAGTTCAAAACCGGGCAAGAGCATGTCGGACCATGCTCAGTGTATCCACTACGAAATTAGACCTCGGAACAAAAATGTATAACTTATTGTTCTTTAGTTACTTAATTAAGAACTGCATGCGGTGTTTATTTATTTATTTACATACACATATACATAAACTCACGCCTTCATTCCCAGAGTGGGGTAGGCAGAGCTACAGAATTACCAAGCACTCTTAAATAAGTTGTTGATAATTCTGTAACCACGTTTTGCACAATCAGGCTAAGATGTTTACCAGTGTATTAGTGACAGGTGGCAAGCCCATCGCCTAACAGTACTACAAGCCTTTATTCCCTTAGTCGCCTCTTACGACATCCACGAAAGGACATGGAGTGGCACTATTCTAACCCGGTGACCACACAGGTTATTTATTTATTTAAACTTCTTTGCACTAAATACAATAACGTAAAAATGGCGGACTTAATGCCCTATGGCATTCTCTACCAGTCAACCAGTAGGCGAAACAGAAAAAGAACATCGGTGCGAAGAAAAAAAAGCGTTAAAAAAAACTTCATCTTTAAGTGGGTGTTACACTAGGTTAACTTTGTAAGTTAGTTTTTAAAGTATGTTTATCGTTTCCTAACAGCTAGGCCGACTAGACTAGGTCAATTTATGTGGAGATTTCTCTCGACTTGAATTTTTGAATAAATAAATAAAAAACCGGTCAAGAGCGAGTCGGACTCGCCTAGCGAGGGTTCCGCATATGACACAAATACAAAATTATTTATTTCATAAAAAGCACTTCATTCCATACATCGTTATCGCGGGAGCAAAAACAAATCTATTAAAGAACAGATATAACAGATGGTCGGTTCAGTATAAACGGAATATTCTGCCTATACACTCTAAGCCTCTAAGAAGTTCTTCATATCTTGCACGAAATTTTCGCTGGAAACAGTCAATTACACTTGTCTTACAATTTGTAAACGCTTTTATAAGTCAACGTGTCAGCTTTAATAAAATATAATATAAAATTCAAATATTTTGGTCCAGAACTAGTTTAATTTCTTTAAATATATTTCATATTTAATTTAGATATATCTTTTTGTACATATCAAATCAACCAAGAATGACAAAAACTAAAGTAGCAGGAAAAGTGACTGAAGAGGTTGAGGTTAGGATTGCGTATCTAATCTCTTTAAATATGTACTACTAATCAAGTCAAATACGGAGGTAAGACATTTGAAATAATATGATACATTTTGAACTCGTAGGTATAAACGTTTCTCGATACGAGTGTCACTTCTGTTATTGCCTATTAGTCATAATCTTTGACTACTGTCAAATCGTTTTTGCTCCCGCGATAACGATGTATGTCATTACATAGTTAATGGATGGAGCTTCCCATTAAGCTTGATATTACTCGTGTCGGGAAACACCGGTCTTCATTGAGGTAACAAGTGATAAGATAGTAGGTGTACAACACAGCAAAAATTATACACGAACACACGGTTAACAATTCAAAATTTGGACCGCCGTTCCTTGCACAAAGACCCTGTTTTTTTGTGATTTAATTAAAACATTATAGTTATCTGATTTTTCCCTATATTGTTAGTATAAGACGGTATTACTTGCCAAATTTCATAGTTCTAGGTCAAAGGAAAATACCCTATAAATTGAGATCCCTTGACAGTGTCGAAATATACGTTTTATGCGGAATAAACGGCCGTATCTTTTTTTTACCTTAACTTAGAAGTTTCATTTTTTCACAGCTTCAAGGGAGTGTAGACTTGAGTATAAGGTTACATACATACATACATACCTTCACGCCTTCATTCCCAGAGTGGGGTAGGCAGCGCTACAGAATTACCAACAACTCTAAAAACTTGTTGATAACTCTGTAACCACAATTTGCACAATTAGGCTAAGATGTTTAACAGTGTCATATTAGTGACAGGTGGCAAGCCCATCGCCTAACAGTACTACAAGCCTTTATTCCCTTAGTCGCCTCTTACGACTTCCACGGGAAGACATGGAGTGGCACTATTCTAAGCCGTCAACCACACGGCAGTATATTGTTTTCGGAGTATAAGGTTTTCTCTACAAAGCACATATCCATACTAATTATTACAAATGTGAAAGTGTGTATGTTTGTCCGTCTTTCAGGCTTCAACCACTGAACGGACCGAGATGAAACTCGGCACACATATTGTTTAGGTCCTGGAATAGGACATAGATTAGTTTTTATCCCGGAAAATTGCACAGTTCCCGAGGAAGCAGTGATAAACGACTTCTACGTGGACAGAGTCGCGGGCGAAAACTAGTATTTATATAATGGCTCGTTTAAGCTAATAGAGACCTCTTATGACCTAGATCACACTTGACCGAGATGTGCGTACGCATAAAATATTGCAAAATGTCCGTTTTCTGCGTTGTTAGCTGTTCGTTGGAGTTTCTACGTTATAAAACTTACAAGGTAAGCAAATAATAAAGAATGTGTCAACCTTTGCACGGAATACACAGACTAAGCGTGCCCTGCAACGGAAAAAAGGCACATCTGCCATATGAACTGTATTGCAATTCAAACCTTATTATAACCAGGAGTTTTCATGCCGATGACGTCAATTTGTATACAGGCTGATTAAAAATGAAACACTAGTATTGTAAGGTTGAAATTTGGTTCGAGTATCGCCGAACAAGTTCTGCATAAATGTAGAGGGAGTTTATGTAATATCATCATCATGTCAGCCGAAAGACGTCCACTGCTGGACATAGGCCTCCCCCAAGGCTCTCCACTCAGACCGGTCTTTTGCTTTTCGCATCGAATTTATGTAATATGCAGGTGGCCAATACTGAATCTTATGTCAATTGGATCACTACATTTATTTATATATTTTTTAAGTACAACGACCTAACTACTTGAGTCCTAGACAACGACTCATGTGCACATGCACTGCGATATGAGTTGAGGCAGCATTCTGTGTTCACAAACCCTTATTTAACTTTCTGAGGTTAACTCTACTGACATTGAGACGGACACTAAATTATTAAATAGTCATAAACGGCATTGAAATTTATAAAAGAAAATTGTCTACATTTATCATTTTTAGTAATAAGTAGTGATAGAAATATGTCTTTTGATTGTAATTAAACTGGATTTTACTTTAATAATTTGACCGCTCCTTATTTTTTATTTGTACCAGTTAATACGTACCTAAACACCTGCCAAATAAAAACAGAGCATCCTGTGGGTAAAAATTCGTCATTTTGACGTCATCGGCATGAAAAGTATCGACCCCTGATCTGATCGACCCTTGACTGTTTAATATGCTTCTATGAATTAATTGCACTAGTACTTTTTCGGTTGGTTCGGTCATTTGGAAAGGACGGATGAAAGAAGATTGACGAAAGAGATATACAGATCGAAAGTGAGTGGAAGGGTCGGATGGCGCCCTAGGCGTACTTTTTCTAATCAAATCGGAGAAATACTGGAAAAGGGCCGAATCTTAAGTACCCGAAACCGACGTGCGTGCATGACTCGATGTATGAATGTTGAAGAAGCGAAAGATTGTCAAGATCGTAGCAAGTGGAAAGAAGTGGTCTCTGCCTACCCCTCTGGGAAACAGGCGTGATTTAATGTATGTATGTATGTGTCTTTTCTCCGTTCGAGGGCAGAAGTATACAATCAAGACTAAGATAAAGTATCAAGACTAAAAAAAACGGTCAAGTGCGACTCGGACTAGCGCGCTGAGGGCTCCAGACCGCAGTAGAGTAGATAATTAGTAAGTAGTATCTATTATTTATTAGCTTCTGTTCGCGACTTCGTTTGCGTAAATTTCGATTATAGTTATTCCCTTGGAATTAAAAAAATAATCGGGATGATAGGGAGCTTCTGTTAATCTCGGGTGAAAGCTATATCAATCTCAAATTTTACCCAAATCCGTCCCGTTGGCGTTGTTACAGCATGAAGGAGTAAGAAACTAACACACAAACACTCGCACACGCAAACATTCGCATTCATTCGATATAATATTAGTAGAATTAGTGGGATTTTAGTTTTTTTTTAATGGACCTATGATACTGTAATTTAATTAATAATTGAATGCTTTGTTGGTTATGAGTAGTTATTGCGTATTATTGTATATAAGATATGTTTTTGCTAGTTGGGGCGTGAACATAATATGTGACTTTTTAATTTTGCCAACCAATCCAAAAGTTCTTAGCCAATTTTATTTTTAATTTCATTTTATAAGGACTTGAAATCATATTTTTTGGCTTCATACAAAGTTGCAAGTCCCTATAAAATTTAATATTCGTTTTTAATAGCAATAAATTTTATATTCATTTAAACCGTAGTTTATTAGTTAACTATAAGTGGAACTAAATGTAAAATACGTTAAGAACTTTTTGATTGGTTGGCAAAATTAAAAAGTCAAATTTGTAGGCAATTGTATGGGAAATATATTTGCGTGGTTATAGAATTATCAACAACTTATTAAAGAGTGCTTGGTAATTCTGTAGCTTTGCCTACCCCACTCTGGGAATGAAGGCGTGAGTTTATGTATGTATGTGTGTTGTATGGGAAAAACGCAATCGTTCCTAATTATGTGGTCACCAGTATATGTGTTTTTAGGGTTCCGTACCCAAAGGGTAAAACCGGGACCTTTTTACTAAGACTCCGCTGTCCGTCTGTCCGTCACCAGGCTGTGTCTCACGAACCGTGATAGCTAGACAGTTGAAATTTTCACAGATGTAATTCTGTTGCCGCTATAACAACAAATACTAAACACAGAATAAAATAAATGTTTAAGTTGTATGGATAATGGTATGGAAGCCTTCGTGCGCAAGTCCGAATCGCATTCGGCCGGTTTTAAATAAAACATATTAACACAATCAACCTATTTCATTTTGTAACGGACAAATGACGTTTGGCATATAAATGAAACCCACCAACAGAAATGAAATCTGTCTCAGTTAATAGAATTGACAACAATTCATTAAAAAAAAAAAAAAAAAAAATTAAAGTTTTTTTTTTTTTTTCAGTTTTAAAGTTGTTGATAATTCTGTAGGTCTGCCTACCCCACTCTGAGATTATAGGCGTGATGGTATGTATGTATGTATGTATTTTGTGCTAAGGTAGTAAAATAAAATACCGTTTCTAGATTTTACACTGCTGATTACAGTAAAAATATCTTTGGATTTTTTTATGCAGTACTTTTTTTTATATTTAGGAAAAACATTAAAAAAAGTTGGATTGTGAATGTTAGGAATACACTTATAGTGCCCTTAGTCCATTTATTACCAAAGGAATTCAAAAAAATATACAACTTTCATGTTCATTTTTATCTGTCTGACGGATTACTTGATTCTAACGATTTATTTATATTTATATCAGGCTAAGATCACGACATCAGTATTCCTAACTTTGTATATACGGTCTTTTTAATGACTATTTCTTTAATAAATTATTAACGACGAATTTAAGTTAAATAAAGAAAAACCAAGAAATACGGGTAGTCTAATTTTTAACCAGCTATTATAAACGCGAAAAAACAATAATGCATTTTTTTTTTAAATGTTGTCAATTTGCAACATCATGTATTTTTACTGGGCGCCTGTCGTATCGCATAACGTTTTTTGTCCTAAAAATGTTTGGCCGAGAATGTTTGGCATACTGTTGAATGGTATACTACTCGTTTGTCCTAATAATTTTTGCGCACACTCATTTAACGTCCTAAAGCAAGTTTGTCCTAATATCGATAACTCTAAAGTCTAATTACCTAAAGCATAATATTCCTAACATGAATTGTCCTAATAATTATTTTGCCTATTATTATAACTGGCTACAATTACAGCACCTAAACTAAACTATGGTAGGCGTGAAGTCAGAATCGTTACGTACTCTACCTTCAGGCAGGTCAGATTTCGGTTAGGTTAGGTACGACGACGAGCGAAGCGGGAGGAGTGTTAGGTAGAACTGTGACCCTAACGAGCGAGCGAAACGCCAGAACCAACAAGTTTGACAAGGTTAGGTTTGTAAATAAAACATTTTTTTATATATAATCAGAAATAGGTTTTTTTATTAGTACTTTTAATAGGATTACATCAAAGTAATATTATTAGCTATTGCCATCAGCAGGGAGCAAAACTTTGGTGCCGGTGACGTCATTATGACGCAAATTCACATATAGGATGTTTTTATTTTAACAATATTGCGACACCGCACTGATTCTTAATAATGCTATAATGATAATGTAATTTTTTAGATAATGACAAAGACGATACGAATAAAATATTTTGTTGGAGCATGTAATTCTAACGAAAAATATTATTTCCACAAGTAAATGGTCTCTGCCTACCCCTCTGGGAAACAGGCGTGATTTAATGTATGTATGTATGTAATGAAAGATAAAACTTAAATAAAACTTTGAAGTATGCAGAACGCTTAAAATTGAACATAACATCCCATGTGCTTGGTTGTTTTAATTTTTTTTTACTAAATTGCTTACTTTTGCTGTTAAATCATTTATTCATTATTTACAATCAGAAAAGGAAACTTCTGCAAATGCGGCTGTATAGACTACATGGCGACTTTGCTCAAGCGAAACAATAATCTTTCGGTTATATTTACAATTTAAGTACAAATAAATAATTCAATATAAATTTCTTATTGTCTTCAACAATCTTCTTTTTAATATGACAATGACAGTCAATTATCTTTTTTAGTAAAGAGGCCAATAAGTTGTTAGTGATGGATGATGTTCAATCTAGATAAAAACACTCTGTATGTAGCTTGACGTCATACGCCTGTCATCGGCACCAAAGTTTCGCTCCCTGGCCATCAGGTAGTCAATTTTATTGTAGAATGGCTTTATTTGATAAAACATTGTTCGTTCGGTCACTTGCCGTGTTAATGGCATGTAGTCAAAACAATTTTAGCACATTAAATATGAGAAATATTACAATTATGCACATCAATCATTTGACAATTGAATCTTAGCCACATCAAACGGTAGGACAAATAATATTTAGGACAAACGATAATAGGAGCAACAATTTCGGACAATCAAAAATATGCGGAACAAAGTGTATGCCACACGTTATTAGGACAAAAGACATTATGCGACACAACGATAGGACTAATAATTGTATGCCATTCGATATAGACCCATTTTTACTAGAACGACGATCACCCGTATGGGGTTTTCTTGGAAAACCATAATCGTATCGTATGAAACTTGATTAAAAATAATCACATTATTGCCTTTGCTTGAGAGGTTTTTAGGGTCCCGTAGCCAAATGGCAAAAAACGGAACCCTTATGGATTCCTCATGTCTGTCTATCTGTCTGTCCGTCCGTATGTCACAGCCACTTTTTTCCGAAACTATAAGAACTATCCTGTTGAAACTTGGTAAGTAGATGTATTCTGTGAACCGCATTAAGATTTTCAAACAAACATAAAACAACAATAAATTTTGGGGGTTCCCCATACTTAGAACTGAAACTCAAATTTTTTTTTTCATTAAACCTATACGTGTGGGATCTATGGATAGGTCTTCAAAAGTGATATGAGGTTTCAATTTTTGTTTTTCTAAACTGAATAGTTTGCGCGAGAGACAATTCCAATTTGGAAAAATGTGCCCCCCCTGTAACTTCTAAAATAATAAAACTCTAAAAAAATATACATCATATATTTTTTTACCATACAAACTTCCAGTGAAAATTGGTTTGAACGAGATCTAGTTATTAGTTTTTTTTAATACGTCGATTAAGGTTTAATAAAATTGCTGCTACGGAGCCCTTCATGGGCGAGACCGACTCGCAATTGGCCGCATTTTTTTATTTAAATAAAAATCCATAATTACATGCATCCCGGAACTTTGTTGATTTGATAAAAGAGTTTTATCCGTATTATATTTTTTTGCCATACCATACAATGCAATACAACATAATCTTGATCACCACTTCATAAGTTTATTATTCTCCCGTAACATAAATATCAGATAAGAAGACAATAAAAAACATAATAAAATAATATAATTATTAATAACTCACCGAATAACCTTAAAAATCACAAAATAACACTACAAATTCACTGAGAACACTTTTAATAGCTCAATTAAACACTAATAAATCCAACACTAAATTTAACTAAATTCACACCACAGTTTATCTATAAAGACATCATATTTCTTATGTTTGTAGCGCTACACACACATATATCTATCATATACGTGTGACTTTCGCGAAGGTTTTTTTCCTACTGGGGCTTGAACGTGTGTATATGTTGTTGACTAATATATAGCTGTCCTAAGCAATCGACGTGACATACAAATGTGTATCGTAGTTTATTATGCGATTTAAGACACGTATACTCGTATATGTAGGTGGTCACATAGAAGTGCCTGCGTTTTGGTCTATTCCTACTAGCTCCATTATTTAAAGGAATTCACATAATGGAACTAGTGGGAATGATTTAAAAATGATGAATATTTTATTTTATTATACGACGGGAAGCAACTTTGTTTTATACCATGTATTGTAATACTATTGGGATATTTTGCCGTGTGGTTGCCGGCTTAGAATTGTGCCACTCCATGTCTTCCCGTGGAAGTCGTACGAGGCGACTAAGGGAATAAAGGCTGTAGTACTGTTAGGCGATGGGCTTGCTACCTGTCACTAATATACACTGTTAAACATCTTAGCCTAATTGTGCAAATTGTGGTTACAGAGTTATGAACAAGTTTTTAGAGTTGTTGGTAATTATGTAGCTCTGCCTACCCCACTCTGGGAATGAAGGCGTGAAGGTATGTATGTATGTATGTAATTCGAAAGAATAGGAAAGTTACCAGACAGAGTTAGTTAAGAGACCTATTCCATTAATTTTGTATTTGACCCAAAACTTTTGTTTTAGGCGCGTCCAACGTGTGGAATATCATCCATAAATGTCCTGCTGGAGTTTCTTGCGGCGCGTCTTCTCCGCAATGATGGACTTGTCCGAAGCGCTGGTAGATTCACTCCATGTTACCGACGTGTAAAAGAGCCCTCATGTGGCCAATTTACTGAATAAATATGTTGAATTTTGAATTTTGAATATAGCTTCTCTCCAGTCCGTGGGAGTGATTTCGTGAAAGAGGCCGGATTAACCTTTCGTATGCCGAAGAGGCTCGCATACTTGTACCCATCGTTATCTTTATTTATTTAGCAGACATTTTATGGATGATATACATACATACATTAAATCACGCCTGTTTCCCAGAGGGGTAGGCAGAGACCACTTCTTTCCACTTGCTACGATCTTGACAAATGGATGACATGATTATCTTAAATTTTGGTTTGCATTTTCTAACAAATTTGATACAACGATTAAATGATATTTAATGATAAAAATACTATTTCTTGAGGCTTTTGCAGCAGGGATGCACCTAGGAGGGCTTCAAGCAGAAAAAGAAAGTCATTTTTTTAATTTGACCATTTGTCATAAAAACAAAAGGAATTCCACTTTACTTCGTTTCCACTAGATCTTTATTTCAATGATCGTATTATCTACTATTTTTAGTGCAAAGAACATCAGGAGGTTAACGATTTTAGTGCGACTAACTTATTTTTTAATAAAATAGAACTACTGGGAAAACAATATTCCCACTAGTTCCATTATTTGAATGCCTTTATACAACGTGTTACAAAATACCCCGTAAAAAATATAATAAATTATCAAAGCAAAAAATATTGTCAACCCTAGTAAGCTGTCATGTCAGGGAACCGGACTTAGCATAGATTATTAAACAGAGAGGCCTACCTACCAATTTTAATAATTGTCAACTTTAATGTTTTTCTGTTTTTCATCCACAAAGGTTCAATACTATGATGTCATTATGCTTAAAATACTGGCTTAAAAAAAACGTCAACACAAAAAAAAAAAGTTCATATTTCAAATCTTCTTATCGATATTCTACACGTTCCGTGTTTTTCCATATTTTTTCCAAAATGACGTTTTCTAACTCAGAATATTACGATATGATGTTATGCGTAGGCCATGAAGATAGCAATTTAAATCGTGCTCGCGAACTGTATCGGAGGTTGTGCATTGAGCAAGGCGGAGCTCACTTTGAGCCGTTCCTGTAAATTTGACGTTCATTACGAAAAAGTAAGCGTTAGTTTAGGTTTCTTCGTTTAAAATCTTCCAAAACTCGACTTGTAGTAATATGTATCTAATCGAATTCTATTCATTTTGTTTATATCTCTTTACCGTTTCGCGAATTAGGTAAAAATGTATGTAAACATTCTGCGTAGTTTACTCTATAATTTTACTGAAATAGGGTTTGCACATCAATTAAAAAAATAATGTTTTTTTTTTTTGGCGGTAAGTCATACAGTGATAGTACGGTTCTCAAAAATCGTAAATGGACTTGTTATAAGGCACCATTTAACCCCCTTTCGGCTTTACGGGTATTTTTGTAACACCCTGTATAATGGAACTGTCAATGGAACTGTCAATGGAACTGTCAATGGAACTGTCAATGGAACTGTCAATGGAACTACGAGTAGTGGGAATAGACCTGCGTTTTTAGTACCTATATAATTAGGATTGTTCATTTACAATTACTCTAATTCGAAAACCATTTCGAGGAACAGGTGTTTAAAGTCTTTATGCATTATTAAGTTTTCAATATATTTAACTATTTCGGATATTTCGACAAATAGTACATTACTACAGACGCCGGGAAGTAGGTGGTTGCAGGCCGAGTTCATATAGACGGCCGAGCGAAGCGAGGACGGATAGTTACGAGGCTGGCAACCCCTTTTCACGGCGAGGTATGTATAGAGCTTTTCTCAAACATATGCAATGAAATAAAAAAAAAAACATCACTCAAAAAACATTTGTGTAATAGGCATTAACGCGGATATTTTTGGTCCGGACCACACAGATACAAAAAAAGAACGATTTTCAGCTATTCAGCCTGTTCATAAAACCAGCTGTCATGGCCATATTAAAATTAAAAAAAAATTACTTTCCGGCCTAGGCCTTCAATTTTGTATGAAATTCAGCAGGGGACGCCATTCGGCTGACATGATGATGATGATGTCATCCATAAAATATCTGCTAAATAAATAAAGATATAAAAAAAAACTTTTGGGTCAAATACAAAATTAATGAAAATGGTCTCTTAAACTTACCTATTCTTTCGAATTCAAATGTAAAAACCGTGAGTTATTGTTTTTGGTCTATCCCATATCTACCTATCTATATCTATTACATGGTATAAAACAAAGTCGTTTCTCGTCGTATGACCGTCTGTATGTACGATTCGGTCTTTCAAACTATTAAACGGATTTTAATGCAGTATTTACCATTAGTTAGGTAATTTTTCACAGAAGGTTTTCATTTATATGTCGACGACGCGGTAGCCTAGTTGGTAGTGACCCTGCCTACTAAGCTAGCGGTCCTGGGTTCAAACTCCGGTAAAGGCAGAAATTTTTGTGATGAGCGCAAATATTTGTATGTCATGGATGTTTTCTACGTATTTAAGTATATATTTCTCTATATAAGTATTTATATCGTTGTGTTCTAATAGCACAAGCCTAGAGCTTAGTTTGGGACTAGGTCGATTGGTGTGACATTGTCCCCAGATATTTATTATTATTATTATTTATATAATAAATATACATCAAAGCTTCGTAGGCAGGATCACGTCCAGCGCGTCGTCCAAATATATAGAATATATTCTACTAGCGATTCGCCCTCGCTTTGCTCCGGTTTATGTAAGTATGTTTTACTTGTGGGAGGACCTTGTGCAGGGTCCGTCCGGGTGGGTACCACCATCTTATCCATTAACCTACCGCCATGCAGTGTTCGCATTGTTGTGTTCCGGTTTGGGGATAAGACAGCCGGTGAAATGACTAGCATAGAGGCATTCCATCTTAGTCCTCAGGGTTGGCAGTGCATTTGCAGTCTTGCGAATGCGAATGTCTATAGGTCACAGTTTCCACTTACCATCAGGTGGCCTGTGTGCTCGTTTGCCTTCCCATGCCATAAAAAAAAAAAAAAAAAAAACATCCGTACATAAACCTTCCTCTTGAATCACTATATCCATTGATGAAAACTGCATTAAAATCCCTTGCATAGTTTGCAAGATCTAAGCGGACATACAGACGGACAGACGGGAAGCGACTCTGTTTTTTACTATTGAAAGATATCGAATTTGACTACCAATCAAAACCTGTCTAATACATACATACATACATACCTTCACGCCTTCATTCCCAGAGTGGGGTAGGCAGAGCTACAGAATTACCAACAACTCCAAAAACTTGTTGATAACTCTGTAACCACAATTTGCACAATTAGGCCAAGATGTTAAACTGTGTATATTAGTGACAGGTAGCAAGCCCATCGCCTAACAGTACTACAAGCCTTTATTCCCTTAGTCGCCTCTTACGACTTCCACGGGAAGACATGGAGTGGCACAATTCTAAGCCGGCAACCACACGGCCTAATAAAGCTAACTTGTCTAATAAAGATAAAAAAAAGATACATACATAAACTCACGCATTCATTCCCAGAGAAAACTTCTTGATAATTCTGGAACCACATTTTGCACAAGTAGGCTAAGATGTTTCCCAGTGTATTAGTAAAAAAAAGATAAAAGATGTTTATTCGGTAAGTAGGTAGGCCGCGCGGGCACTTTTACACGTCAAAAATCTACCAGCGCTTCGCAAGAGACCACTGCTGAGAAGAAACGCCGCAAGAAACTCAGCAGTCATTCATTTTTTAAATATTGCTAATGATATTATACAGTAATAAACTTAAACTAGCATTATATAAAACAATGAATCTCACATAAAACAATAAAAATATATATTCATGCGTAGTTGAGCAGGAAAATGTGTCAAAACTCAGGATTGTCACAAAACTAATAAGTAATAGTAATAAAAATTTGAAATTATACAAGTTAATAATTAAAAAGGTCCGACTCGCACTTGCCCGATTTTTTTTAAACTGTCCATCCTAAAAACAATACTGCCGTCCTAGCAAAGAAGGCACTAACTGCAATGTGGTAATCAAAGCATTCTATACTCTATTTGTAACCACATAAAATTTAAAATTCAGATACTATTACTATGCAGTTGTCCACCTTCGGAAGGACGGCAGAATAACGTGTCCCTTCCCTTAAACTTAGTCCGTTTTTTTACTAGTCAAGATCTTTTTTTTGGCATAAATAAGGAGTGGTCCGGAAAAAAAGTAGCAGCACATAATATGGAATTTATTTTTATTTTGTGCTAATCATAAAAAAAATCAAAATCACCACGGACCTGAATGCTCCCGAGGGTAGGTCCTGTTCCTCACCTCACGCTTGCCTGCACCGGCCGGCTGGAGTGAATAATGACGAGGAACAGACCCTCACCTCTGGCTTGCCTTTATTGGCCGGTCAGAGTGGAGTCGCAAGAGCTATATGCTCGAAGGGTGGATGTGTTGCATAAGTGGTGAGTGGGCACCTTATGGTCGTTTAAAGTCCAGAAGCACCTCTCCACCCTTAGCCCCTCTGGAACTGTTACCTCCCTGCTGCTATATATATGCGGCTATTTTGGGAGGCCCATTCCATTGAGTTGGCGAGTCACCGCCTGCCATTTCAACCAAAGTAATTAGCATTGGCCAGGCAGGTGCCGTAGTTTCATCAATAGCCTAGTTCACCAGTCCATATCTGTTCATTCATAGAGCCTTTTTTAATACTTCCATCCTTCTTAAATAGTCCTACACTAACCATTGGTTGTCCGTGGGAGCATACTTCCATAGTTTGAACTCGGGGACAATCGCCGGTTGGTGTCCCATCACTTTACTAAATTAAACTTGTCTAAAGGGTGCATCGGGGATGTTTTGCGAGGCGCGGACGGATGGCTTCCATGCCATCATGCGCAAACGCGTCGCGTCTCTGGTAAGGCGCCTGCGCGGCAGCCCGAAAAGCCTCCTACAGACCGTGGCGGCGCGCCTAGATGGACCCTTCCTGCTCCATTGGGACAACTTGCACAGGGCGTCTAACTGATAAGTTGTACCCATAAGTAATGTAAGACTACCTAACATAGATTTAAGACTCATTGTTACTAACATATTATATGGAAATTATTCTGAAATAAATGATTATTATTTGTTAAGTATCCGCTCAGTTTAGAATTTAGATATGGCAACATTCAACAAAAATGTCAGTTGAACTGTCATGTAATAGAATCTCTTCCCTTTTGGATCGCGCGCGAGCTGCCACGTAAAAAGTGTCGGTTACTACAATTTAAATGTTTGGTGGTTAATTCGTGTCGGTACCACCTCCAATACCTTGGACAATCGGAAGGACGCCTGCTGATGCTGCTAATCAAGCTGCAGGTAGAACAGGAGCCTCGGTAAGTCTTTAGTACTTAAGCTCGGGGCCTGGAAGGCCTGCACTTGAAAGCAGTGAGGATTCACCGCTGCACCGCATGAGGTGAGTGTTCTCTTGATTGTTCAAGGTATTCGGCATATAATATTTGTAGTAGTTTCGTTATCGTTTGCGTCTATCGTGTCGTGTCGTATTAACAAAATAAATAAAAATATTACAATACAGTCCACTCTTAACATTTTTGGTCCATCGAGCGGATCCTTGGAAGCGCGAACTGTGGATATTTCGCTTTATTTCGACTGTTTTTAAGTAAAGTTCCTTGCATTTTGGTGTATAATTTGTCGTTTCGTAGTTATTATTTTCGTCCACCAAATTGTAGGGTATGCTTATATTATTGCGTTCGGAAATATCATCGTTAGGAAATATCGTTTTGGGAATTTGTTGTTTCGGATTAATTATTATTAAATTAATAATTAATTTAATTTTCGTAGTTCTAAATATTTAAAGGTAATATAAATAAACGAAAATTAAATTAATTGTTTCTAGTAACTTGGTTTAGTTAACAGTTAGTGTGTAACGGAACGCAACCGTGTCGCTCATTGCTCAGACTTATTGTTGCATCTGTGCCAACTTAAACGTCATATGCTTATTTTCTGACATTTGATTGATACTGAATATTTATTTTCGTGATTTTGTATGATATTATTGTTTTTCAGCTTGCGTTCTGTACAAACCGAGTAAAATGAGTGATAGTGAGGTCGAACCCGCGACGGTTGATGTGTATCGTGTCGCGCGAGACTATTGTATTACGAGATTAGAGTATATAGAAAGTTCAGATTTAGTTGGTTATAATGAACAAGATTTTAAAGACTTGGAGAAGTATTTTCATGATGCACAAATTCGAGTTTTACGTCCTCTTACTCCGCAACAACGTTCCGAGGAATATAAAGTAACTAATGATTTTGAGACACTGATGAAGTCTTTGAAATTTAGATTAAGGCAAAGTGCTGAAAGAGAACACAAACCTGTCGTTTCTAATGACAATTCTTTGGCTAAGCTACCTAAAATATCGATTAAACCTTTTGATGGAAAGCTGGAGAATTGGGTGTCTTTTAAGGAGCTCTTTGATTCATTGATTCATATTCGGAACATAAGAAATGTTGAAAAGTTACACTATCAGGTATCGAGTGTACAAAATTCCGCATATGAATTGATCAAGAGTTTTCCTCTATCGGATGACAATTATTTAAGTGCTTATCAGACTTTGTCTAAGTACTATGACAGGAAAAGACAAATTGCACTTATTTATTATGAAAGGTTGTTAAATTGCGAGTGTGTTAAAAATAAAAATGATCTGGATAGGGTGTTCAGGACATTTAATGAAAATTTAAATATTTTGTCGAAATTTCAGTTACCTGATGAGAATTTCATGCTTTATTATTTATTGTGGTCAAAGTTAGATATTGCTACTCGGGAAGCTTTCGAATTGCAACTTGACTCTAATATTGACATTCCAAGGTTTGAGGATTTAAGAAATTTTATTGAAAAGAGGAGTAAAGCATTAGAAAATTCAAATATAAAACTGAATGTTACTAGTATTAAACCAACTTTTAGAAATAAATCTTCGCTTATCGTACCATCAGTTCCTAGTTGTAGTTGTCCAATGTGCTCAGATGTTGGTCATGAGTTGGGAAAGTGCCCTAGTTTCTTGAAGCTAACACCTGCGGAGAGGTTTTCAAAGGTGAAGGAGGAAAGACTTTGCATCTTATGTTTAAAGCCATCGCACACTATGAAATATTGCAAGTCAATTACACGCTGTGAAAAATGTACATATCGTCACCATACACTGCTTCATTTTAATAAAGGTGTTGAGACCGCTAATGAGTCAAAATCAAATTCCCATTTTACCTCTTTATTGGTCCCAACTTATAACTCTCAGGTTTTGTTTTCAACTGCTGTTGTTTTGATAAATGACTGTCACGGAAAGTTAGTGTCAATCCGTGCCCTTTTAGATTCAGGTAGCGCCTGCAACTTTATAACAAAGGCTGCTGTAGATCGGCTCGGGTTGCATATAGACGACTGTCAACAGTCAGTACATGGTATCGGTCAAACAACAGCAGCAACTTTAGGTTCTGTTAAATGTGAAATATTTCCTTTAAATGGAAATTATAAAAATAGATTTTCGTTCGAAGCTTTCGTTTTGTCGCAAATTTGTTCAGATATGCCATCTGGTCAAATTGATATTTCGACCTGGAATCATATTAGGAATTTGGACCTTGCTGATCCACATTTCTATGAACCAGGACCTATCGATATGTTGGTCAATGTCAATTTTCTCGCGTCAGCGCTTCAACCTGGTCTTGTTAAGGGCAAGGCAGGTCAGCCTGTTGCCGTCCGCACTGTTTTCGGCTGGATAGTGATGGGTGAATGTGCTATTGGCATTGACTTTTCTCGTTGTCGTTTTCGTGACGATTCTGGTGTCGCAACCCAGGACTGTCTTTTCGTGTCGAATTTGTCTTTAGACAATAATATTAAGCGGTTTTGGGAGATAGAAAATGTCGAAGCTCCTAAATCGGTTATTTTGTCGAAAAATGATTTGTCGTGTGAAAACCATATGGAGGCTAATTATTGTCGTAATCCTACAGGAAGGATGGTCGTGCCATTAACTTTTGTTGATCCTCAGGATAAGCCCCGGTTTTCCAATTCTCGTGATATCGCTCTAAAGCGACTTTTAAATTTGGAAAGGAAGTTTGTTTTGAATCCTCAATTTCGTACAGCTTATGTCAGCTTTATGGAAGACTATTTGAATTATGGTCATATGGAAGTGGTTGAAGCCCCTTCGTCAAATGAAGGCAACTTTTATTATATTCCTCATCATGGAGTGCTAAGGCCTGATTCCGTTTCTACCCCTTTACGTACAGTTTTTGATGCCAGTGCTAAGGATGCCCAAGGAAGGTCATTAAATGAGGTTTTATTGCCAGGCCCAAAATTACAAAAGAATATTTTCGATTTGCTGATTCGATTTCGCTGGCATGCCGTAGTTTTCACAGGAGATATAAAACAAATGTACCGTCAGTTTCTCGTCGACACTCTGGATTGCGATTACCAACGGATCTTGTGGCGGTCGTCTCCAGATCAACCTGTGCAGGATTTTCGTTTACTTACTGTGACATATGGTGTCTCCTGCGCACCTTATCAAGCACTATGGTGCATCTTAAAGTTGGCAAAGAAGTTCTCCTCTACTGCCCCTCTTGGTGCTGCAGTTCTCGACAGAGACTGTTACGTTGATGACATCGTGTCTGGTGCGGACTCGGTCGAGAGTGCTGTGCATATTCGGGATGAGTTGTTAAAGATTTTGTCGTCGGCACACCTTCATTTGAGGAAGTGGACGTCGAATTGTCGAGAGTTTCTTGAAGATTTGTCGGATTCCGATCTTTATTCGGAACAATTTCGTAATTTCGAGGACGCTCATGACGTCTCGTTAAAGATTTTAGGGCTTTTGTGGTTGCCTAAATCGGATACTTTCTCGTTTAAAACCACTGCCCTGGATGGTCGTTGCACTAAACGATCCACCTCTCTGATATCGCTCGGATTTATGATCCGTTAGGCTTCCTTTCGCCTGTCGTCTTTCTCGCTAAGTATCTTATGCAGCTCTTGTGGTTATCGGGTGTGCATTGGGATGATGATGTTCCTGAATTAATCGCTATAGAGTGGCTCAAATTAAAATCTCAATTTTCGTCCTTGAGTTCGCTCTCCATCCCTCGGAGAATGGTAGTTTCGTTTCGGGATCTCCAGTTCCATGGTTTCAGTGATGCCTCGGAGCGCGGGATGTGCGCTGTAATCTTTTGTCGCGTAGTTAACGATAACGGGGAGATCATTGTGCGCCTTTGTAGCGCTAAATCAAAGGTCGCACCGCTTCGTAAACTCTCGATACCACGCTTAGAATTGTTAGCTGCAGTGCTTCTGTCTGACCTGATGTCAGCGGTTTCACACGCTCTCAAAGATATTTACCAGGACACCGTTACGTATGCTTGGTCTGACTCGACTGTCGCTCTGACATGGATAAAATCCTGTCCCTCGCGATGGAAGACCTTTGTCGCCAATAGGACTGCTTCAATTCAGGACAAGATAGCCCCCGATTCTTGGCACCATGTGCCCACTGCTGATAACCCAGCAGACCACGGTTCTCGTGGCTTACTTCCAGCTGATTTAGTGCAGTGTGATTCATGGTGGGCGGGGCCACCCTGGCTGTCGCGTCCAAAAGAGAATTGGCCAAGTCACGTACCTCTCGTTGATCGATCGGCTTTCGAAGAAGAAAAGGTTTTGACTTTGTTTAGTGCCCTTAACTCTGACTTTATCGATAAAATTTTGTCGCGTTTTTCGTCTTTTCGTCGTGTCGTTAATGTCTTATCGTATTGTTTTCGTTATCTTCATAATTTGAAAAATCCTAGCCGGAAATTAATCGGAAAGGCTCTGTCGTCCCTTGAAACTCATTATACCATTCGGTTTCTCGTTAGACACGTTCAAGAGCGTGTCTTCTCGACTGAAATCCGAGTTTTACAAAAGGAATCAACGAATTCACTTCCCAAACCTCTTCGTAAACTATGTCCTTTCTTGGACAAAGAGGGTTTGCTGAGGGTGGGCGGTCGCCTCTCTCATAGTCATAACATGGACTATGAGAAGAAGCACCCTTTGTTGCTACCTCGGGACCACAGAGTCACTTCGCTCATTATCGAAGAGTATCACCGTAAGTTCCTGCACCCTGGTTTGCAAACCTTGCAAAATCTTATCGCCCAGGAATTCTGGATCTTGTCAGCCAAGCGGGCTATTCGCTCTGTTATAACGTCGTGTGTTAAATGTTTTCGTGTGTGTCCACGGGTGGCGCCATCCCCACTCATGGGAGATTTGCCGTCGTTTCGTGTCAGCCAACTTAAACCATTTTCGTCGGCCGCTGTCGATTATGCCGGTCCGTTCACCATTTCTCTTGGCCGAGCCCGGGGCAGTAAATCGTATAAATCATATATTTGTGTTTTCGTGTGTACTGCCACAAAGGCAGTACACCTAGAGCTCGTGTCGGAGCTAACGTCTGAAGCTTATCTAGCCGCTCTCAGGCGCTTTATAGCGCGAAGAGGCCGCTGTTCAAAATTGATATCGGATCAAGGAACAAATTTCGTTGGCGCGAGTAATATAATTCGGGACCTAACGTCTACTCTGCTTCTGAACAAGAGCATATAGAGTTCGTGTTCAACCCTCCTGGTAGCCCTCACTTCTCTGGCTTAGCCGAAGCAGGAGTAAAGTCGGTTAAAACTCATTTGTCGCGAATAATCGGTTCGCAACGCCTCACCTTTGAAGAGTTTTACACTTTGTTGACCCAAATTGAAGCTCTCCTCAACTCGCGCCCTTTATCGCCTTTAAGTTCAGATCCTAACGATTTTTCTGTGTTGACACCGGGTCACTTCCTAACTTTGGAACCGTTGACCATTCTTCCTGAACCAATTTTAACTGAAGTTAAAGTTAGTCCCCTTCAACGTTGGAAGCTACTACAACAAATGCACCAAGATTTCTGGCGTAAGTGGCATTTAGAGTACCTCCATACGCTTCAGCAACGTCACAAATGGTCTAACAAAGAACTTAATCTTGTCGAAGGAACCATGGTTCTCGTAATAAATGAACAATGTAGCCCTTTGAAATGGAATTTAGGAAGAGTGGTGCAGCTTCATCCGGGTGCTGATGGTACTTGTAGAGTCGTAACTATCCGCACTGCATCAGGGGAGTATAAACGTCCTGTAGTAAAGCTGTGCCCACTACCTCTCCAAAATTAGTTAAGTTAATAATTAGATACCTAAGTAGTTTGTCGGGTTCTTAGCTTGAACTTGAAACTGGTATTCTCGTGATCGTTGGAAGTTCAAACTATTTACCTCCTTTTCGTTGCATTTTAGCTAGTAAGTTTCGTATATCGATGGTAATTTCGAAAATACCTTGTATTTTGGTGGGCGGAATGTTAAGTATCCGCTCAGTTTAGAATTTAGATATGGCAACATTCAACAAAAATGTCAGTTGAACTGTCATGTAATAGAATCTCTTCCCTTTTGGATCGCGCGCGAGCTGCCACGTAAAAAGTGTCGGTTACTACAATTTAAATGTTTGGTGGTTAATTCGTGTCGGTACCACCTCCAATACCTTGGACAATCGGAAGGACGCCTGCTGATGCTGCTAATCAAGCTGCAGGTAGAACAGGAGCCTCGGTAAGTCTTTAGTACTTAAGCTCGGGGCCTGGAAGGCCTGCACTTGAAAGCAGTGAGGATTCACCGCTGCACCGCATGAGGTGAGTGTTCTCTTGATTGTTCAAGGTATTCGGCATATAATATTTGTAGTAGTTTCGTTATCGTTTGCGTCTATCGTGTCGTGTCGTATTAACAAAATAAATAAAAATATTACAATACAGTCCACTCTTAACATTATTATTATTATTATAAAGGGCCTCTGCGTGTTGGCTTCGGCTCCATGTACGCCTTCCAAAGGTCCGGGACTCCCATAGTCCCGTGAATGGTAAAGACATACATAATAATAAGTCATTTATTTCAGGCAAGTGTACCCATACATCATTAAAATTTAAAATTTACAGAAAGTGATTAAAAATAAAGCAATAAATTAGAATTAAATACATTAACAATAACACGGACACAGCATAAACTGACAACTATTTTTTGTTAGGCTCACGGTGCACTTTTAGCCAGTGTCGGAGCATCCGGCACTCCAGGCGATCCGACAGGGAACAGAGAATCTCGTTATTGGACGACCGAATGCGATCTCGAAATGACGCTATGCGTGACCTTATGACGGCGAAAAAATCGGGAACGCCCGCCTCCGCAAACTCGACGCACTGCAATAACGTGGCAGTTTCATCAAGGTGCGAAACGCATCATTGTACTGCACTCTGATGGTACTCATGGCGCGTCTCGTGTAGTTGACCCACAACTGGCATGTATATAGGCATTGGCAGAATGCTCTAAATAGTAATCTGTAGATACTATTAAATAAAATAAACAATAAGAATGGTAAAAATTACGAGGGATTTTAAGTTTTCGCCTTTTATATTAAATCTCACCTAAAACTTTTTGAACAGTGTCTTTTGAGAGAATTTATGAGGTGTTTGTCATAAACGTAGTTTTTTTCTTTAAGTTTGATGGGCTAGTTAATACCTTATTAAATTGTCTTTTGATCATGAGTTAATATTTTTGATTTGACTTTAGTTTGAGGTAGTTACATGGATTTTCAAAAATTGTGTATTTGCCATTTTTACAGAAATTTGTCTCCCATAGAAAAACCCCTGTCAGAGGTTAGATTGGAGAAACTTCCTTACTACCCAACGTGAAATCCAGTTTATTGGTATAACTTATTCGTATAATAATATTCTTAAAAGCATAAAACAAGTTCTGAAAATGGAAATTCAATTGGGGTATTGTAGAAAACGGCAAGCGAAGATTGTCAAATTGTGTTGTACAAAAAGTTATAAAGTACATTGCAATAAATATTGAGAATTTTTAATCTCATATATTTCAATATGATTGTATTTTTATTTAATAGTATGATATCTACAGATTACTAAAAAAAAACATAATTAGCAACAAATAAAAAATAAATACCAGATAATTCATTGCTACTTTTTTACTGAACCACTCCTTATTTATGTTTCATTTGCGTAATGTTTTGTTATTGCAGCGGTTTTTTATTTGACATAAACGGGGTCAGAGTCGTGTTAGCCGGCCATTATATTTTAATGCGTTAACTAATATTTTAATGAGGCAATAGTGTTACCGTGCGTGTCACTTTTAAGCTGGGCACTCACGAGCGCTCCAACAAGCCGAATGGAGCAGCGTCGCGCCAAAATCGATCCGTGAATGTCAAAACTGTGGCGTTTAAAAGTACTTTACGTGGTCCGTTGGATTCCTAAAAGGACGGAAAATTAAAGAAAACATAACAAATAAAGACATTTATTCAGTAAGTAGGCCGCACGGGCACTTTTACACGTCAAGAATCTACCAGCGCTTCACAAGAGGAGAGCACTGCTGAGAAGAAACGCCGCAAGAAACTCAGCAGTCAGTCATTTTTTAAGTATATTTAATATTACAATGATACTACTTAGTCTAGCATTATATAAATCTATGGATAGTACCTACATTAAATAAATAAAAACAAATAACCTGCGTAGTTTCTGCAGGAAAACACACCAAAATCTTAAGAGAAAAGGAAAAAAGAACGCCTACTTATGTGTATATAAGATGGTGCAAGACGACCACATAAGATTGATATGTTTTTCTACATCAACGGTGTCCATTAGACAAGATAAAGCTTTTAAATTTGAAAAAATATATATTATTGATTAAGTTTCGGGTTTAGGCCAAGCATTTTTGTCTATTAGATATTCCTCGATCCTATAATACGCTTTAGACGTTTACGACTTTTTCAAGTAATTTTTAAGTGCTGCAAAGGGTAACTTTAAAACTACGTCAGGTAATTTATTATGGAAATGAATGCATTGACCAACAAATGATTTATATACTTTACGGACGCGGAAGTTTCGAATAGCGATTTTTGTACGACGCGCCAACGCGTAATCCTAATTGAACTATCGTCAATGTCCGCGCCAAGCCAAATGACATCGTCGTGAAATCGTTACCTGGCTGCCATTGTCTAATCATTGTTTGCTCCGTGATGTCGCATTATTGAGACGTGGCGTGGCGCGCCAGTGAATGTGGTCAAAACATTACGCCAATCCATAGCATACTGGTTTTATGACTAATTCGTTTGCCCTTAAGGCGATCCGTCTCTGGAATGAGCTCCCACTGAGCATCAGACAAGCCCCAAGCAAGTTAGCTTTCAAGCGGATGCTTCATAAGCATCTGCTGGAACAAGCGCAGTCGTAAATCGATTTAACACACATCGCCACATCTGTTTATTTATATATTTTATATGTATTATTATATTTATATTTTGTATTTACGTATATTTATATCTTATATACCCGTATCTTGTATATATTTTATTTAAACAGTCTTTTTTTTCAACGCTTTTTTTTTCTTCGCACCGGTCTTCTTTTTCTGTTTCGCCTACTGGTTGACTGGTAGAGAATGCCAGTGGGCATTAAGTCCGCCATTTGTACTTTATTGTATTTTGTGCAAAGAAGTTTAAATAAATAAATATACACTCCATCCGTCGCCGAGACAAACGGCGCGTCCGTGCATGCCCAGCTTTACTGTAACGCTTGCATTGTATAAAAGGTCGAATGTCGCGAACGTAGATACAGATGTAGCTAGAGCATAACATAGGAGTCTTACAACAAAGTATTTCGTTGGAAATTTTTGAATTTGTCGTTCTTTCTCAGTTGACAACAGGGTTTCAAAAATTTCATTTTTGGCACAGACTTTGGTTGCCGTCTGTTCTTTTTTTTGCTGTCATTATATGCTTATCAAGACCAATCTAATGGGTCCCAACACGGCGGGTCTAGGTATATATAGTGGGGATGCGACCTTCCGACTCCATCATCAGATCAGGGGGGTTATTATGACATAGGTATGCAGATCATTTTACGGCAAGCGTGAAGGACGGAGCTATATCAGTTATATAGCTCTGTCCTTTTCTCTCAGCGTAAAGTAAACTGCATAGTTATGTCATAATAACCCCACAAGTCATATTGCATTGTCATCGGGTTTACATTATGTGGTTCGTATTGCCGCCCATTCCACTAACGGAAACTGGTTCAAAATTAACTTCCAAGATTAAAAAAAAAATAGCTTTTACGGTGACGGAACCAGTAATGTACACGGGATTGTTAGTTCACAGATGATAAGGGTTATCATTTATTTTGCAACAATCAATTTAGGACCGTATTAAATTTGAATTATAATAATATAATATCAGGAGACTATGTCACACCAATTGACCTAGCCCCAAACTAAACTCTAGGCTTGTACTATGGGTACTAGACAACGATATAAATACTTATAAATAGAGAAATATATACTTAAATACATAGAAAACATCCATGACTCTGAAATAAATATTTGCGCTCATCACACAAATATCTGCCCTAACCGGGATTCAGACCCAGGACCGCTAGTTTCGTAGGCAGGGTCACTATCAACTAGGCCAGCGCACCGTCTTAATTAATAGTGAAGTGCCCATTACTGGTGCATCATGTCTATTACGTCCGTTATTGGTGACTGCGTGTGTACCATGTCGGTACGTGAAGGCAGGGCTCAGAAACGGGGTTATTTTTTTTAACCAGCTCGTCAGAACACAGGTCGAAGGCAATGTGGTTTCACTGTGTAGAATGCCTTCGTTTGTTTATTCTGTGATTTTGATAACAAGACTTTTTTGCTCACTATGATGCAATATTAACTAATGTTTGTGAAACACGCATTTGTTTACTGTTTAGCTAATAACAAGATTAAGCAAAAGGCAAAAAGTCGGCTTACATCATCATATTACCTTCGAATCGACCTTGTGCAGGGTCCGTCCGGATCGTTACAGAAGGTAGTGCATGATTGTTTTTTGTATTTTCTCGGAAACGTTCGTTGTCATGCTACTTCAGTCAACCTCAGTACTTTTTATACTGTAACCGACTGAAATAGCAAACTGAAAAGTATTGCTTCTTATTCTTTTATATTCAATAATAATATAATAATAAATACCAGGAGACAATGTCACACCAATTGACCTGGTCCCAAACTAAGCTCTAAGCTTGTACTATAGGTACTAGACAACGATATAAATACTTATATATAGAGAAATATATACTTAAATACATAGAAAACATCCATGACTCAGGAACAAATATTCGCGCTCATCACACAAATATCTGCCCTTACCGGGATTTGAACCCAGGACCTCTAGCTTCGTAGGCAGGGTCACTACCAACTGGGTCAGCGCGTCGTCAATTAATGGCGGTCTACCGCGGGTCTGCAGTAATTTCGCCAATGTCCAGTGAGTTAGAGTATAATCAGTAAAGAGATATCAAAAGTAAAAGCCTGAGATGTTTCAGTCGGCCATCTTCGCTCCCCGAAGGGTATCGGAATCAACCATGTCGTAGTTAATCTGTTATGGTATTGTTATGACGTCAGTCGCCATTACTGCCAAGTAAATAAGAGCTATCAAAACGACAATACGATAACAGATGAAAAACGATATTATAATAATTATACGATATGCCGTGTGGTTGCCGGGTTAGAATAGTGCCACTCCATGTCTTCCCGTGGATGTCGTAAGAGGTGACTAGGGGAATAAAGGCTTGTAGTACTGTTAGGCGATGGGCTTGCCACCTGTCACTAATACACTGGGAAACATCTTAGCCTACTTGTGCAAAATGTGGTTACAGAATTATCAAGAAGTTTTAAGACTTGTTGGTAATCCTTTAGCTCTGCCTACCCCACTCTGGGAATGAAGGCGTGAGTTTATGTATGTGTGTATGTATGTATACGATATTATATTTTCCATGTCTTCCCGCGGAAGTCGTAAGAGGCGACTAAGGGAATAAAGGCTTGTAGTACTGTTAGGCGATGGGCTTGCCACCTGTCACTAATACACTGTTAAACATCTTAGCCTAATTGTGCAAATTGCGGTTCCAGAGTTATCAACAAGTTTTAGAGTTGTTGGTAATTCTGTAGCTCTGCCTACCCCACTCTGGGAATGGCGTGAAGGTATGTATGTATGTATGTAAGTGTAATTATAATAAAAATAATAAATTTATTGAATAATTGAATAAGACAGTTACAAAAATCATACTTAAGTATCACGAAAAGTTTGTACATTAAAAAAACAATAATAGATGCCGCTGGATCTTAAATTAGGATTACCCTGTGCCATAAGAACCAGCACTCTTCCAGTGATACAAATTTGGTGAGTGCATAGAAGATACAACAAGAAGATGAATTTGATGAATTACCATCAAATATTGTTTTTACCATCTTGAATAGAGGCCCTGATTGACTACCATTTTATTTCATTATCAGAAATGTCAATACGGTCACCGTATAAAACTTTTTTATTATCAAAAGTAAAGATCATATATCGCGCTGCCAGATCAAAAGTGTAGTAACTCAAAATACAACGGTATTTTTAAATCAACTTTAATACAACGTGTATGAGCTTGAAACAAAACTAACAATGATTTTGAGTTTTGATACTGTCTAGATCTAGCAGTGCGATATCCTAAAACATGAAAATGTTTTGTGTCGATTTATAAAGTCTCCATCAATAGAACTTGGGAATGATATAAACAAAGCGCCATATTGATATTGTCTATGGTTTGATGAGTTTACTAGCGATAGGAAAATGTTTTTTAAATCAGAATCACTAGAATCGATCGAGGAAGACGTGTCACCAATATGAATTATGAATTCGGGTATAGGTAAAATCCGAGGACCTTGTGCAGGGTCCTTCCGGGTTGGTACCACCATCTTATCCATTAACCTACAGCCAAGCAGCAGTGTTCGCATTGTTGTGTTCCAGTTCGGGGATAAGACAGCCGGTGAAATGACTAGCATAGAGGCATTCCATCTTAGTCCTCAGGGTTGGCAACGCATTTGCAGGTCACAGTTTCCATTTACCATCAGGTGGCCTGTGTGCTCGTTTGCCTTCCCATGCTAAAAAAAAAGAACGTTTGAACACACTGGTAATATTACTGACTATTGCTATTTTTGAAAATCAGTTTAATTTGAAACACTCAGTAATGACTTCGGCTAATTTACTTATGCTAAAATACAATAATCAGAGACATCTGTATCTCATCTCTATTTCATCAGTTTCTTTTGCTGTTGACTTTACATGTAGGTACTTATCCAAGTTATAAAACTTTCCGCTGAATTACCGCCATCTTGGATTTACAATGACGTCAAGCAAGCCGTTGGAGATTTCGTTAAATGGATTCACGCTTCAAAACGTGAGCTATTGATCAACATAACTGCCTATTTAAAAACAATATTTTTCCACTGTCGATTCAAGTATCCTCAACCAGTTCGTCGATAAACAGGCACGTGCCTCTATTCTTAGCGGTAAAAGCCATATCGCCTTCGACCTGTTATGGTATTGTTTTTAAATCGGCCTATAAAAAAAAGTAAAAATCTAAAACTGACATCGTGTGCACTTTTATTTTCTATTCAATATAATTCTATGTATTTAATTATTTGGGTATTTATTTCTCATATTAATTTTAGACTTTATTATTGTTGCTCCTTGTCATCAAAAACTCATGCAGCGTATAGTAGCTTTTTTTAAAACGTTGACAATTACGTGATGACACTGATGACCATACCTGGGATAACTCGGGGCAAGTTCTAGGGATTTGATATCGATAAAAAAATGACGATATAATTAAATTAATACATGTGCACATTGAACATTCTCGATTACTATAAAGAGGCTCGATGTCATATCTGATATCGAGCCTCTTAAGATAATAAAAGTATGCGAATGTCGTTTTAATCAAAATGACAATTTACTGTCAGTGCCATTCATATCTTAGAGTAAGAATAATATACGAGGTAGGTAATATTCCGCTACGTTTGTTACAAAGTCCAAAATAATCATGCCGCCCAAGAAACATCCACGCCCACGCGATAATTATTATTAACTCGTGGATTTGTGAATATCCTGACATACAACTACGTGAGTCAACATTATTTTGCTCTAAATGTAATAACAGTTTTCTCCAGAAAAAATACAATGTCACGCGTCACAAATATTGTATCGACATCTTTTTTATCGATATCAAATCCCTAGAACTTGCCCCGAGTTATCCCAGGTATGGTGATGACTTAACAGGCCAAAGACAATATGGTTTTTACCGCCTCGGCCCAGCAATACCTATATTGGCAACGTTTTGATAGCTCTTATTTACCTGACAGTAATGGTAGCTAAGTAAAAAAATAACAACATGTCAAAGAGTTCAAAGACAATGTGGTTTTTACCGAGTTGAATCCCTATCTTGCGGGTAAGAACCCGCGTGTCATCGGTCCCACGTAGGTACTATGAGCGTCTACCGCTAAAATTAAAAATGTACAATCCGATGAACCATTTAAATATCAGCTCATAAACCTTTTATTGGATAATCCATTATACTCCATGGATGAATATGGAGCTGGAAATGTAAATTTATTATTGTGTTGAAATTTATTATCATTGTATGTACCTATTGACATCGGACCAGTGACCATTATTCGATATTTAATTGTTGTTGTTTTAATTAATTATTATTAAATATTCTTGTATTTTTTGATTATTAGTATTTATGTGTGGTTGCCGGCTTAGAATTGTGCCACTCCATGTCTTCCCGTGGAAGTCGTACGAGGCGACTAAGGGAATAAAGGCTTGTGGTACTGTTAGGCGATGGGCTTGCTACCTGTCACTAATACACTGGGAAACATCTAAGCCTACTTGTGCAAAATGTGGTTACAGAATTATCAAGAAGTTTTAGGACTTGTTGGTAATTCTTTAGCTCTGCCTATCCCACTCTAGGAATGAAGGCGTGAGTTTATGTATGTATGTATGTAGTATTTATGTTTTGACGATCTCAATGTAATTTCATATTGTAATATTACATTGATGAATAATAAATAAACTAACCTATCAAGTAAATATGAGCTAAAGGTAAAACGGGGTGAATAGAAATCAAGGGGTGAATAGAAATCAAGGGGTGAATAGAGACACAACCTAAAATAAAACATATGTTACTAATTATAAGATTGAAATTATTTCCAATAGACGTAACGTTATTGTCCATTTAATACTTGTTCTTATTTGTAACAAGTTGTGACTTTTTTTAGGTTGTGTCTCTATTCACCCCTTGATTTCTATTCACCCCGTTTTACGGTATCGCTATTGTCTCTATTATCCCAAAGCCGCTAGCTACCGAGTTAGCACGTGCCACTACAACATTCATATAGAAAAACAAACGGTATCGTCATAGCATTACGGTTCAAATTTAATGTCACTGATATTCTAGATATTTCGTTTTGGTATTGTAGGACAATTTAATAGATCACCCCGAGGCAATACGGCACTCATGTCTATCGTCCTGTAGGACCTGTGGTTTGGTAGTGTACTACCAAAAAAAAAAGAAAAATTCACCTGGGAAGATTCATACTATAGCTCTTTAGTTGGATTTTCACTTGCTCAGTTTGAAGTTTAGCCAGCCTTATAATTTTAGTCGCGACGCAATCCAACTGCAGGATGAATCTAAAAGCAAACCGGTACGAATTCTACACATGACGTCATGCACTTCAGGGTGTCCAAGCGAACGTCAGGTTGAACTCGGCCAAGGGTGAGTCGGACCTGCCTGACGGGTTCCATAATATCTACGAGTAGGTAGTATTATTTTACATGGGTATAATTAAATAGGTACTGAGTATTAGACGTTTACCTCGAAAGCACAAATTCCTTGTAGCAATAGGGAATTTGACGACTTGTTAGCCTAGTCGGTAGTGACCCTGTCTACGAAGCTAGCGGTCCCGGGTTCGATCCCCGGTACGGGCCAATATTTGTGTGATGAGCACGAGTATTTGTTCTTGAGTCTTGAGTGTTTTGTATTTAAGTATGTATTTATCTATATAAGTAAGTTTATCGTTGCCTAGTACCCATAGTACAAGCCTAGAGCTTAGTTTGGGGCAAGGGCAATTTGTGTGAGATTGTCCCGTGATATTTATTTATTTAAACATGGATTTCTAAATCGCTTTTCTCAACAAAATATGAAAATACCGTAAAGGCAATAACCAAAAGTGAAATTAAAACTAAAATCGGCCAACAAAAACGGAAGATACAAGCATTTTAACCTGCTGATTAGACATCGATGAGACTAAGAGATTCATAATATGCACTGTTGTGACGTCATGTCGGCCAGATCGGCCATATAAACTCCATTTTAACCCTTTTCCAGGCCTTGCAAGTACACAAGCAAGAAATGGAATAGAGCCACGAATTCGTAACTTCCTGAAGGATACTGATCCATGAAGTCATATTTCAGGAAAGTTCAATTATATTTGTGTCATATAATGTAGGTAGTTCAGTTCAATGTTGAGCGACATGTATGTGGTCGATGAAATGTACTATGCCTGGGAAAGGGTTAAATCCTGTTTTGCTAGAAAGAGATACGAACAAATGTTTGTTGGCTTATAATATTGGTATCTTGTTTTTTTACATCAATCAGGTTTTCTGAGAACCTACGTAAATATATACGAAACCCTAAGATTTTTAATTTGGCGAAGCTTTTTATCGTCGTGCCATTTGCCCTTGAAATGGGAATGCCCCCAACGAGAACATAAACTTTTATGACTCCCCATTACCATTATTTAGTTTTCAAATATACTAAAGTATTATCTTAAAATTGAGGAGAGGTTTTGTTGTACAAAAGAATACAAAATGTATATACACCGTGTTTTTTTGATTTACGATAACTTTGGCATATTGCTAGGTACATCCATAGAAATGAAGTGGTAGATTAGATTTTTAAATATTGCAAAAAAAAAACTTTTTAGAACAAAGTAATTAAATGTTGTATCTTTGGTCATTCTAAAAGGGTATTTAGAGTTAACTAATAGTCAGTGTCAAATACGTCAATGTTGGCGTGACATACACAGACAGTTAAGAGCCTTTTAGACCAGTTCAACGTGATTAACTGATTTAATTTAAAAATTAAATATCTTTAAAACCGTTACAGTTATCATTTGACTGTCTTCGGGAAATTAACTTTATTTGACCTAAAGAACGTTCCCTTAAAGTTATCGTAAATAAAAAAAAACACGGTGTATAATGCAATGCAATATGTGTAATGCATATATGACAAAGTCTTCTAACATTAAACCTTCGTGAACCATCAGGCGGGCCGTACGCTTGTTTGCCACCGTCGTGGTATAAAAAAAGTCACTTGTTCACTATTTTAAAATGTAAGTACACAAAAGTTCTATTGTTGTTAGACTGTTCCAATCCTTTTTTTATAGCATGGGAAGGCAAACGAGCACACAGGCCACCTGATGGTAAGTGGAAACTGTGACCCATAGACATTCGCATTCACAAGACTGCAAATGCACTGCCAACCCTGAGGACTAAGATGGAATGCCTCTATGCAGTCAATTCACCGGCTGTCTTATCCCCAAACCGGAACACAACGATGCGAACACTGCTGCTTGGCGGTAGGTTAACGGATAAGATGGTGGTACCAACCCGGACGGACCCTGCACAAGGTCCTCCCACAAGTGTAAGGGTTTGTGAACCAATTCATAAAAAAACGTCGCAACGAAAATTTTATGTAACCTGTGGTAACAATTATACAGGTCTAAACTGGCAACACTGCTCACGGTCGAAGTTGTGTCAAATGGAAACGTGTAACCTGAAAATTGAGCCCACGTCGAAACCACTGCTGTTCGCTTTCGTCGGAAATTCGTCAAAAATCATTTTTATTCCGCAAAAGTAGGTAGTTTAGTTTCGTTAGGTATCTTTAGATGCCCGAAGGGCAAATCGCCCAGAAATAGGAGCCCTGCCTGGGAAGGTTCCGTCGCGAATAGCAGTGGTGTGACCACGAGTTGCCCTTACCGGAAATAAAACCCGGGACGACTAGCTTCGTAGGCAGGGTCATCGCACACTAGGCCAACGCGAATAAATAATAATAAATGATGTCATAACCAGTCGTCGATTTCAAGATATTACTTTAGTTTATTAGAAAACACCTTACCTACCGCCAAGCAGCAGTGTTTGCATTGTTGTGTTCCGGTTTGGGGATAAGACAGCCGGTGAATTGACTGCATAGAGGCATTCCATCTTAGTCCTCAGGGTTGGCAGTGCATTTGCAGTCTTGTGAATGCGAATGTCTATGGGTCACAGTTTTCACTTACCATCTGGTGGCCTGTGTGCTCGTTTGCCTTTCTATGTCATAAAAAAAAACTTCGGTCCACATGTCAATTGGAGCTAGGTAGTAAATCCTACCAGGGCCTCTATTGAACACGGTAAAAACCATATGGTATTGTCACCGTTTTGATAGCTCTTATTTCCTTGACAGTAATGGCGGCTGACGTCATAAAAACACCATAACAGTAACAGGTTAGCTACGATTTTAATAATAGAATAACGACTAAATGATTATATAGTTTTTTTCATTTTGTCAGTTTTTGCTCCTCATGGCGGGGCTCATATTCCTGGGCAATTCGCCCTGCGGGCATTTGAAGTTACCTAACGAACCTAACCTACCTAGTAACGCAAATGAAGTGGTAATTTTGCATTAGACTTTTTGACATATAGTCACAAAGCGATCTAGTCTTATTTGCTACCTTTTCCTAACGAGATTTGGGCCTAAAGCTTCTATCTAGGCATTTGTAATAAAACCAAAGGTAAACGATAACAAACTTTATTTGTACAACATTAACTTCATATTTACATTAAATATTTACACACTCGTTACATACTACGGTTTACACAAGAATATAAAAAAAATCGACGGACTTGATTGACAGATAGTTTTGCCAGATATGTATGAAAAGAGTTTGTGTACAAGTGTCATTTTTTATAAACATTTTTTTTGGTGAGCGGCCATTCTTAGTCTTATATTATTATAGATCTATTATAAATAAACATATTTTGTTTACCAGTGTGGTTGCCGGGTTAGAATAGTGCCACTCCATATCTTCCCGTGGATGTCGTAAGAGGCGACTCAGGGAATAAGGGCTTGTAGTACTGTTAGGCGATGGGCTTGCAACCTGTCACTAATACACTGGTAAACATCTTAACCTACTTTGCAAAATGGTTACAGAATTATCAACAAGTTTTTAGAGTTGTTGGTAATTCCGTAGCTCTGCCTACCCCACTCTGGGAACGAAGGCGTGAGTATATGTATGTGTATGTATTTTGTTAGATGATATAATATTCTTTAAGTGCAAAGGAACCGATATATTTAAATAGGGTCCATATTCTCAGGCATATTTTTTTACGCATTACAGTTTTTACAATAGAAAGGGTTTTTTTTAACAATGATTAAAAACTAACCTAACCTAATCCACACAATAGACGTTTGTTAAATTCTGCAATGTCAGCCTAAATGGGTGTTATGCCAAACGATTTTATACGAAATTATACATTGGACCCGATTCTACAGTGGCCTCTAAACTTTCTAATTTTATTTAGGTGTCGCTAAAACAGTTTGCTATTCTATGAGCAGCTGTCATAATCAAATGACAGCGCCATGACAGCGCTAGTTTGAATCTAACGCTTCTTATTTTAGGCGGTCTTATACATTGTCAGCTTGACATTCTGGAATAGCACTGGTTAAATCTGCCGTCTAAACTATGTCTTAAAATTAGACAATTTAGTTTTAGTTAGTTTTAGGCTATTTAAGCGATCTGCACGTAGAATCGGGTCCATTATGCGTAAAAAAATATGCGTGTCAAAGGTTCCATTTAAATATTTATACCTGGACATACTTTTAGTAACAAAAACTTATATCTTATCTTCTAAAATTTTACATGTATTTGAAGTGTACCTACAGTGTATTTACAGATCCTCTAAACAGTGACAGGAAAATTAACGAGATCAAAATTAAAAAGATAAATGTGTTTTTGTTGTGGATGAATTTTAATTATTCCTAACTTATTTTTATTTTTGTGCGTATTTCGAATTCTGTCGTCAGAAGCCAAAAGGCGGTATTTCAAAAGCCAATAGACAAAGCAGATACAATCTTATTCCGTTCGTAATGTGGTTGCGGATACCATGGAGTCGCTATATCTGCTATATTAGTTATTATTAGTTGGTATTATAATTTGTTATTATTGTTATTCTTTTTATAGTGGTGATTATTATTTACATCTCTAATATTTGAGTAGCTTAGTTTTATTTTAATTTAAATAAGTTTCGTTTTAACTTTTAATTGTATATTCGTTACATACCACTTTGATTCATTAAACAGCTAAAGCTATTTAAATTAATTTTGGTAAAGAGGGTATCTCTGCTGTGAAAGCGTTACAAACAAGCATCAAAGCAAATCATTTATTGTTAATTTTGAAAATGACAATATTGAAGTTCAAAATCCACGTGTGTATTATAATAATTAGGATATAGCGACTCCATGGATTCTAGAATCACAACATGTCACCAAAAGTCCTAACCCTATTCATTAAATAACATTTCATTACTTTTGTAATGCTTACAAATTAAGTAATTCATGAACTTCATCAAACAAAGACAACATTAAAAAAAACGAGATCTATCTAGCCTCCAAGGCCCGACGAAAAATTCAGCATGTAGTCATACAGACCCCAGTACTTAAAAGACAAAGTGGCGGGTTTTCTATTAAGTCCTACTGGTAGGACCGTGGTACTAGGGAATGCGTTTAACCTGTTATAACCAGAGGTCGGAATAGGCAGTGCCTATTTGCCTAAACTTCGCGGGAGGACGTAACTAAGAGTGGTTACAACCACCAAAAATAATGTTTTATTTTTATTGAATGCGGGATTTCCAGGTATTTTTTAATAATACTTACATAAATGTGGAAATTTATACTAAAACTCAATATCACATGTTAATAACATTTATTGTATACAATTTTACATGATCATCAATAACAAAAACAACTTTCAATCTGAATCATCAATATGATAATTACAATCATTATTACTACTATTAATATTATTTAATACGAAATACTTATGTTAGTTTATTTACATTAAAAATAAATCAGAATATGTCATTTGATAATGTAAAATTTTAACATGTGATATTGAGTTTTAGTATGAATTTCCACATTTATGTATTCTTAAACACCCGGAAATCCCGCATTCAATAATAAAAAAACATTATTTTCGGTGGTTGTAACCACTCTTAGTTACGTCCTCCCGCGAAGTTTAGGCAAATAGGCACTGCCTATTCCGACCTCTGGTTATAACCGGTTATATTGCATTCCCTTCGTTGTACGCTATGGCTACATAACTGTCGAAGGAGCTGGGTCTGAATGACAAAGTTAATAAGTACTATGGGTATTATCTTGGGCTTTAGGAGGCTAGAATAACATAAGATATACGAACCTGACGAATGTTGACATCTCTAGAGTATTTTTATATTATCAACATCTCTTCCTTAATAATTAACGGGGGCAGGTACACACAACATCACACCTAACTAACCATTAAAGACAGAGCAGAGAGAAAAAGAAAGAGATGTATATATGTGTATTATGTCAACTTCTATGCATTCTAGTGCGACTCTCTTTCATGCAATATTTCAGATTTCTGAAGTGTATAGCTAGATGTGTTGCTGTGTGTACCCCCTCCCTAATCGTGTGGGGGTATTGCATACATTTATAAAAATGTAATTACTGTTCGGGGCACTCCCCACCCCCCGCCCGGAAGCTTCACAGGGCATCACACCAACAGCAAGTCACTCAAAAAAGAAACGTAATTGTTCTAGTTCTGCCCTCCTCAGCAAATAATTAGTATCCCAAAATCAATAACCAACGCAGTTTTAGTTCTCTTCTCATAGTAATAAGTAAGGTTAGGACTTTTGGTGGCATAACGTGGTTCTGGAATCCATGGAGTCGCTATTTTATAATTATTATAAATATACCACTTTGATTTTGGTCTTCTGTTTGTCATATTACAAAATAAACTAAATAAATTTTTTGTTCGATTTAACCATACCTACTATTTGAATATTTGTTTGCTTGAAATAAAATCACTGTCTTTACCAAAATTCTATTACTCGAAAACTGGTTTAGCGATTTAACGTATGAATGCCTTTTGAAATAAGTATTAATTATTGCGACAATTACTGAGGGTCAAAATAGGTGGTATGTTTATAATAATTGGGAAATAGCGACTCCATGGATTCTAGAACCACGATATGCTATGAAAAGTCCTAAGCCTAGTAATAAGGCTGAAATTGCTACAGGAATTTTATCTGACATACTGCGTATTACGAGGGCAGAGTTAGTGGCAGGTTCTTGGAGGAATGGGAGAGAGCTTACCCCCCCCCCCCCCCACACCCCATCATTTTAAGACCTACCATAACTCTAAATGAAGGTTAAGGGCTAGGTCGTCCTCATGGAGCTCAGCTGTCCCCGTAGAGCGGCGCGTCGTCGCCGGGCTCGCGCAGGTCGCGCACCTCCTGCACCAGCTCGGCCAGCTCCGCGGCGCCGTAGCCGAGCAGCTGCTGCAGGTCGCACACGAACTTGTACACGAACCTGCCGGGAAACCAGGCCAGCTTTCATCTCACTGCTGTACGGATTATATATACAGGGTTATTGGTAAGTCGACCTATTCCCCTCTAAGGGTTATGGGAGAGATCATTTGCACTCATTTTGGTCCCATAATACCCTACACAAAAGTTAAAAAACAAGAACCCTGGGAATCCGCCCAGGATTTTCCAAGTTATGTCTCATTTCCCGATATGTGGATCATTTACTCGTTCCGAAACGTACGAGGTGTGCCCCTTTTGACCCCTATAAATATGGGGTAGGAGGGGGAAATGTCATCAGTCACTTATCAGAAGTTGACCGGTACACATCTCTGCTAACGACCTTACTCGGAAACCCTGAAGAAAATGGATACCACCATGACTGAAGCCGCCCAAGTCGTGGCCTTGCTGGAAGAGGGACACAACCAACGCTTCGTGGCTGACCAGCTGAATTTAAGCCAGTCAGCAGTAACCCGAGTTTACCGACGGTTTTGGGAGACTGGGGCCTTGACACGAAGACCAGGTTCTGGCCGCCGGAGGTGCACATCTGAGAGGGATGACTGCTTTATAGTCACTTCCTCTCTCAGAAATCCGCCGTTACTGTCAATCAGCATCTTTGGGATGTACGAGGGGTTACTGCCAGTGAGTGGATAGTAAGACGAAGACTCAAGGAAATTAACCTGACCCCAAATCGGCCCGCCACGGGCCCCAGACTGCTCCCGCGTCACCGCCAAGCACGCCTGGAATTTGCTCGTCAACACGAAAATTGGACCATTGAGCAATGGACCCCAGTTCTTTTTTGTGATGAGTCCAGGGTGTGCTTGAATGGCTGTGACAGACGAGGAAGAGTCTACAGGAGGCCAGGAAAACAGTATGCACAATGCTGTTTCAAGGAAACAGTTGCCTATGGCGGAGGTTTCGTCAGTGTGTGGGCGGGCATTTCCATCGAAGGGCGTACAGAGCTCGTTTTCGTACCTGGTGGGGGCCGTGGGGGTTGTTTGACCGCTGCCAGGTACATCACTGACATCCTCGAGGAGCATGTTGTTCCTTACGCCCGTTGTTATGACAAGGGGTTCGTCCTGATGCAGGATAATGCCCCTTGTCATACCGCAAGGATCACTCGGGCCTACCTTGCCGAGGTCGGCATTCCCACCATGAACTGGCCAGCCGTCAGCCCGGACCTGAATCCCATTGAACATCACTGGGACTACCTGAAAAGGCAGATTCGGAAGAGGGATCCAGCTCCTTCAAATGTTACGGAGCTGAGGACAGCTCTGCAGGAGGTGTGGGATGCCATCCCCCAGGAGTTTATCAAAAAGCTGATAAGATCCATGAAAAACCGCCTGAATGCTGTGATAAGGGCCAGGGGTGGAAAAACGAAGTATTAATGAATAAATAAAACCTTATTTTCCTTAAATGCCTTTTATTTTACGATTTCCCTTTTCTTTTCTTTTTGTTTTTTTCATGCATCTCTGCAAAACCTGGCTCCTGTCACTTGTGGAAAATGGCATGACTGAAAATTATTATTTTTTAAATCGTTACATTATCAGCTTTCATTTGATACCATTTTTTTTTAAGATATTCTGAATAGGTCAAGATATATTGGGCGGAGAACCCAAACGTGCAGCTTGAGTCGATTTTTTTGCTCGTGAGTGTAGATAACTCTACTTTTGTCTGTAATAGTTTATGTGCAATAAAGAGTTTTACATACATACATACAATATTGCATAAGAACAGCAATTTTTCCTTGTGCAAAAGCTATTAAAAAGTAAATATTTCAAATGCTAATTATTATGTTTGTAAATTTTTGATGATGCGATCCGGTCTGTTTTAGAAAAAAAACTAAAATTTAAATTATCTCAGAAATGTTTCACTTTTGCGTAGGGTATCATGGGACCAAAATGATTGCAAATGATCTCTCCCATAACCCCTAGGGGAATAGGTCGACTTAGCAATAACCCTGTATATACGTTTCCAAGACATTAACATATCTATACGCCTATTTGTCAGGTCAAAATTGAATGGCGTACCACAGGGCAATGTTCTAGACCCAAGTATATTCCTGTTGGTAAAAATTAGGTGGAAAGTTACCGTTTGCCGGCCACTTTGGCGATCATGTCCCCGTCGTAGTAGTACCGCAGCGCGCGCGACAGCTTCTCGTAGTTCATGGCGGGCTTGTGCTTGCGCGCGCCCCACAGCCGGGCCACGCGCTCGGGCTCCAGCAGCTTGAACTCTCCTTCCGTACCTGTGTGGAGGGAAATAAATAAAATAAATAGCCGTGTGGTAGCCGGCTTAGAATAGCACCGCTCCATGTCTTCCTGTGGAAGTCGTAAGAGGCGACTACGGGAATAAAGGCTTGTAGTACTGTTAGGCGATGGGCTTGCAACCTGTCACTAATACACTGGGAAACATCTTAGCCTACTTATGCAAAATGTGGTTACAGAATTATCAAGAAGTTTTAAGACTTGTTGGTAATTCTTTAGCTCTGCCTACCCCACTCTGGGAATGGAGACGTGAGTTTATGTATGTATGTAAATAAAGCTATATAATAAAAATGAGTCGCTAAATGTGTTGCTAAGCGCAAAACTCGAGAACGGCTGAACCGATTTGGCTGATTCCTTTTTTGTTGTTTCGTCATTGTCAGGACAATGTATGAAAGAAAATAATGGAAAAATCCACCGGGAAAGTCAGAAATTGCGGGCCGCTAGTATCAAAATAATGATGATGTGATGGACGTTACCGTGCCAGCGTATAACGTTGACGTGCTCGGCGCTCGTGAGCAGCTCCAGCAGGAACTGCCACAGCTGCACCTGCCCGTTGTTGCCGTTTCGCGTGTTAGACAGAGAGCACGCTTCCTCGGACGTGTACGTGTTGATCACTTGCTGGAACGACGAAATATGCATATGAAATTCATATCAAGGGAATAAAGGCTTGTAGTACTGTTAGGGGTTCACCCCCACTAGACCGAATATCATAAAAGCTAATTTCATTAGGCATACCAACTCTCTAGGCACCACATCCCATGTAACACTGGCGTGGGTGCCAGGACACAGTGGAGCAGTGGGAAACGAGAAGGCAGACGAACTAGCCAGAGCAGGTGCGGACCAACAGTACCTAGGCCCGGAACCGGTTTTACCGATATCGGAGATGGTAACCAAAGGAGTTATCGCCAGAAGAATGGAAAAGAAAACAAATGAGGCATGGGGGATGACGCAAGGGTGCAGACAATCCAAACTCATGATAGGAAGAGTTAATAAAAACAGAACAAGGTACCTTCTAAACCTGGGTAAGTACAACCTAAGCATACTAACAGGAATCCTGACTGGACACTGTCCGCTCAACAGACATCTGACGGTAATAGGTATTAAACAGAACCCTCAATGCCCACACTGTGGCAAAGAGGAAACTAGTCAACACGTCCTAGCCGAGTGTGTCATGTACTCGTCACTGAGATACCACACATTCGGAGAGGACGTTTTGTCCACAGAAGATCTCAAAAGCATCAACCTACGGGACGCACTGTTGTTCTGTAGGAAGACAGGAAGATGGGATAGATGCTGGATGGGAGCGCCGCCGGGCCAGTAACCTGAGGCACGACTGAGGGGAATAGGGCAGAATGAACGGCTGACCGAATCGACTGCCCGCCTGCTTCGGCTGGGCGTCCCCACCTATCATCATCATCATCATCATCATAGGCATACCAACGTTTGATGGAATTTTCACTAGCCCTAATGTCATGACAACTAAACTTGTAAATACTAATTGATTACTAGACCTAAAGTTATTTACCCTCATGTTTACTCGTACTAAACATCAAATGCTCTAATATTACTAAAGCTAATAATGATTATTCCTAATGATTAATAGACCTAAACTTATATACCCTAATGTTTACTTCTTGTAAACATTAAATGCTCTAATATTACTGAAACTAATAATGTTATTCCGAATGATTGAAAGACCTAATAGCCATAAGTTCTAATGATTGTTTGAACGAAATATACATGAAAAACAAATACTCAAATAGGTAAATTATACCCACATAGGTTAGGTTGGGATCTTGCCGTTTTGCCATAATTATTTTGGTCAAATTTCATTACCCAAACCAATTTTAGCAACTGTTTTTTAATTTGGAATTTTGGGAATAATAACATGTTGCGGCGAGCAAGATGGATCAGGGCAGAAGCGACTCGGCTAGGTTAGGTTAGAAGGCTAAGGCGCATCTTCATCCCTAAAAATATTATTTTTTTGAGCAGTGAAATGTTTATTTTAATAAATAGGGCATTAGGAACATTTATACTTAGGTTTAAACAACGTTAGGCTTTTAATATATTAGGTATAATAATATTCGGTGTTCAGATGAAACGGATAAGTAAAAATATGGCTATTAATAAATTGGAGTTAAAAAAATAGGTATGACGTAAATTCGGCATGCTAAAATTAGGTCCAGTGAATAGTTAGGAAAATAAAAAAATCGCCTTTATTATTTTAGGGCTAGTGAAAGTAGTGGTAGTGAAAATCGGATTATAATTCTTCGGGCTACAATAGGAGCACCACTGTTAGGCGATGGGCTTGCCACCTGTCACTAATAAGCTGGGAAACATCTTAGCCTACTTGTGCAAAATGTGGTTACAGAATTATCAACAAGTTAATTTATTAGAGTTGTTGGTAATTCCTTAGCTCTGCCTACCCCACTCTGGGAATGAAGGAGTGAGTTTATGTATGTAAATATGTGTAATAAAATAATGATTTCTTTAAGAACTTACCATTTTCGGTCGTTTCTTGATAGCAGACTGGGATAACTCTAGTGGGTCCTTTTGCGCCACCTGTGTAGGACTTTGTACTACCGCTGCGGACATATTACAGTATTAATAAAATAAAAAAAGTCAAGTGCGAGTCGGGCTCGCTCACTGAGGGTTCCGTAACGCCACACAGTAGCTATTATATTGGAATTTGAATTCGATTTAGAACCACCATTCCACCACCATTTTTGAAGCCTTGTTTCCTCGCCAGGGGATGTGTTTAGTGAAATCTGATGATGGACACTCCGAGCATCGATACAGGACTTCCAGAGTGCCTAGGATACCCAACTGATTGAATGTGCGGCTAGCGCCGGAATCGATCATGTTCAGAAAAACCTCTAACTAAAATGGCAAAAAAATGTAAGGAAATCCAAATGCTGACCCAAACTCTCTCTGTGGCGTAAACTGATTGTGCGATAAGTTAGGTTGTATCTATAATTAAACCACACTCAAAACAACCCCTGGCCTGGAACCAAAATAGCCTCGTTTGTATGAAAAACGCACTCTGACCCGTTTTTTTTGTCCCTGAGTGTATAATTATTCTAAATTTGAATTAAAAACAAAAATACGTTGAACAAAAACGTTTCATGTATTATTTTATTTACTTTCTTTAATTATCACTACATAGTATAAAACAAAGTCGCTTGCGCTGTCTGTCCCTATGTATGCTTAAATCTTTAAAACTACGCAACGGATTTTGATGCGGTTTTTTTTAATAGATAGAGTGATTCTTAAGGAAGGTTTATATGTATAATACCTTCCACGCGGGCGAAGCCGCGGGCGGGTCGCTAGTTTTATAAATAAAACATATTCTGAAAAAAAACCATCTATTTATTACAGTTTAAAAGTTACTGTTTAAAGTGAGGACGGCAGACGGACAGCGCAGGCATATTAAATAGGGTCCCGTTGGACTACTTCGGGTACGGGACCCTACAGAACCACTCCTCGATTTTCGACTTTAGTTTATTTGAAAACACAAGAATATAGTCATAAAATATTTATCGACTTACCGATAAATTTACATTTCCTTAAAAGCTCGAAATGCGTCCAGAACAGATCCCCCGGGTCCGATGGGACTTTTTCTCTGAAAAAAAAGAGATAATATCGTTACTACTTTGAAAAAAGCTCGTATCTGATATTTCGAGATGTATGAGTTTGAACTTAATTCTCTTGACGTAAGAATAAGAGGTTTGACTTGACTGTAACAAACATTTGCGCTTTAAAGCTTACTATATAGAAATCCGCAATATTTTTGAAAGACCTATCCAACAACACCCCACACGAAGCTGACAAAAAAAATGCTACCAGTAATGGACAAGGGCTATTCATTTGTTTTGCAACAATCAATTTAGGGGGAGCCTGCCGTTTGGCAAAAATATGTTTGCCAAACGTATCACTTCCCAACTTTTTCATTTGCCAACCCAATGTTATATAAATTTCTCCGAATTTATTTCCGTACCATCGTGTACAACCCTATAGGTTAGAATCACTTAGTTTTTATAGAATCCTAAAATATTTACGGTTACAGAAAACAAAGCGGGTTGCCAACTGAAAAGTTGGGAAACGATACATTTGGCAAACATATTTCGCCGAAAAAAAGGTAGCCCCAATTTAAGACCGTATAAAATTTTAATTAAGAGTGAAGTGTCCATTACTGGTCCATGTCCTCTAAACGTGCCCATCATTGGTGCCGTCGTGCCGTATTTTTTTTACCACTTTGTAGGCGTGACTAATGGGTCAATCCACGTAACTCGGACACAACAGGGTGAATCAACTTCTAAGGTACTCCCCATTTTTCGACATGTTTCACAAATTATATGTTTTTAGAAAAACTATATATTTGCCAACGACGTAGCTTACACGCTTATTAAATCAGACAATTAGGCTAGCATTTGAAATGATTTGATTTAAAAATAGTACAGTTTGAAATAATAATATAGCTGGTAACGCAGCGGACGATGTTGTCCCTAGGTTTTGTATGGAAAATGTGCATTTTCCCCTGAGTTACCAGGTTTTTTCGAAGATTAAATAATATTTGAGGTGTTTAACGTGTAAGGTCTGTAAATTTGGTGGTCTGATATTAATATTCATACATTATTATTAATGATAAGTCACCAGGAAAGTTTTGATACCGCAAAAGAAAAGGAGTACCTTAAAAGTTGATTCACCCAACAGCGAAAAAATGAAGTGTCGAATTTGAAACTTTTTTGAATGTAGAATAAACAAATGAGGATAGGAGAAAACAAAGTCAATACCAATTGCTGATCAGTTTGCCAATGCAGCAAAGGAGTCTTCTGTACAAGTTATCAACCTCCCTCCTCGGGAAATCGAAGCTGTTTCTAAAGAAACTGATTTAGATACAGTATTTTCTAAGGCTCCAAAGGTTATTGGCATATCTAAGTGCCATATAATGTACTGGCAGTGTGGAAAATTGCAGAAAGCTCAAATTTCCCAAGCATTTGACAAAGGGGTAAAAGTAACACAAATATCGCACTTGCAGAATTAAAAAAAAGAAAAATCAGCCTTTTGTACTGTAGAGTGTATCATATTTTATGATTTATGGTTAAAAAATAATATGTTTGTTTGTTAACAGTGTTCTGGTTAGTCGCAAGTAATGCGAGTCACGAAATCGACGTAACGCGAGTTCGTAATATTTAATATTTTAATTAAATAAATGTATATCTTTGATTTAATTTGGTTAAGTATTAAAGAAGTTTGATTGTTTATATCATTGTTTTGTAATTTTGTCAGTAATTAATTCATTCAAAAATCAAAGGGAAATCAACAAACGTATAAGGTATTAAACCCCGTGTCCATTTCATGTAACGCGAGTCACCGAGTTATTTTCCACTTTTTTTCGATTTTAATAATTTGTTGGGGGTAAAGTACTTTGATTTATTCTTCACACTGATGTCCTTTGTGATATTAACATCATTTTTCGGTATAGGCAGCAATAGATTTGAAACATACGTCAAGGTTGTCACGTATATAGTGACTATGAAGTAACGCGAGTCACCGTGGATTGACCCAATATATAATAGTCTCTGAGCAAAAAAACGGATCATGGAACCTCCTTCTTCTTTGAAGTTGGTTAAAAATGGCTGGTAAGGTTAGGTTAGGTAATTATTGTACTCACTTGAAATCGACGTTAGTGAGCGAGCAAAGCGTCCACCCGCTGATATGCCAATCGGACAACTTGACCCCCGTCAGATTGAACTGGCGTACCGCCCACTGGATCCACAGCTTCACGTGCTGCACTGACCTGCCAACAACATCGTCATCATCATCATCACGTCAGACGAGAGACGTCCACTGCTGGACAATCTGGACATAGGCCTCCCCCAAGGCTCTCCACTCAGACCGGTCCTGTGCTTTTCGCATCTACCACGTTCCCGCGATCCTTACAAGGTCGTCACTCCATCTTGTTGGAGGCCTACCTGCAGCTCGTCTCCCGGTCCGCGGACGCCACTCAAGAATCTTCTGGCCCCATCGGCCATCAGTCCTGCGAGCGATGTGCCCCGCCCACTGCCACTTCAGTTTAGCTATTCTTCGGGCTATGTCGGTGACCTTAGTTCTACCACAGAACTATATCGAGATAGAAGGAAAGAGTTCGTCGATTTATATGAGAACCGAGCGTGTAACATTTTGCGTAGGCACTTTGACGTCGAATTAGTGGAAGAAGTATTCCAAGAAGATAGGCCAATCGTCTTTCAACATGACGGCTGCCCGGCGCATTGGAGCATTGCTGTGAGGGATTGCATCTAAATAACGCCGGGGTGGTCCAATAGCCTGGCCTCCGCGGTCGCCAGACCTCACTCCGATCGATTTTTACGTTTGGGGAAGGGCTAAGGTACGTAACAAAAGTAGAAAATCGTGAAGATTTAATAAATCGGATAAATGCTGCCTTTGATGTAATGAAAGCAGAGATGCTGCTCAAAGTAACGACTGTTGAAATGAGAAATCGATGCCGAGCATGCATAAATAATCAAGGGAAGACGTTTGAGCAAATTTTTATAAATAAATTACATAGTTCATGATCAACTTCTGTGTTTTCTTTATTTTCTGTAGGTTATTATCACTTTCCTCGAAAACTTCTTTAAAACTTTTCTAGTAAAAATATGTCCATCTTGTTAAAGTTGACGAAAAACTTTGGCTGTTTTTAAACAAATTGGGATTATTGTGTACCGATCGAATGGGTATAAACTGAAGATGTTTATGAATGTGGTTACAGAATTATCAACAAATTTTTAAAGTTGTAGGTCATTCTGTAGCTCTGCCTACCCCACTCTGGGATTACAGGCGTGAAGGTATGTATCTATGTTTATGAATAATTAGAAGTAGTCAATCGTTTTTAGTTTTTTTTTAAATGCAATGCAAAAATGGCTGTTCAGATTTCTTTTTACCTCCTTTTGTGGTTTGAGGGCCCGTATTCTTTTTTTTAGCTTTCTTGTGCACCAAATATTAAATTTGTAAGATTTTAATATTAGCCCAGATAAAAAAAAAGTAAAAATGTTGCCTGTTTTATCATTTTTAAATCTTGGAAACGGAAAATTTTCAAAAAATCAAAAAAAAAATTTTATAAAAAAAACAAAGGGCCTAGGTAATTTTTTTTTGTGGACCGCTTTTCATATTGCCCCACCTATCCCCTATATACATACGTATGGCTATCCACCTGCCAAACACCCTGTATAATCAGTAAATATACGTTCAATATCGGTAAGTATCAAGGGGTAAATATCGAATGGGTAGGAGTGGTGCAGTACCACTGCTGCGGGTCGGCCGGCACGCTGGCCCGGCTGTGGTGCTGCTTGAAGGCGGCGTCCACCACCCACTTGACGGCCGCCGCGTGCAGCGTCGCGCCCGGCGCCGCCGCCGCCTCCTCCACCTCTTCCGGTTCCGGGACTGGAACCAATACTCCACTTATTATATTTATCTAACTGATACTGATAACAATAATGCCTCGCCTCGATAGTGATAATAATAATGCCTGCGATGGTTCACTAATCTTTTACCAAATCATCATTTGGCAAACTATATCATTTTACAAACTTTCATTTCGCAAACAGGTTCTTCCCGCCGGATTAATGTACTTATATATTTTTGTGGTCAAAATTCTAACTTGACCTAACCTAGAGCTTTTTTTGGGGCTGGGTCACTGTGTGAAATTGTCCCCGTGATATTTATTTATTTAAAAAAATGATGATTTGGTCAAAAGTCTGGATACCACGTACGATATTGATATTAATGATAATGAAGGCGAGTGAGAGAGAGATGAATGAGACGATGAAGAAAACTGCTAGCAAGGATGATGTTGCAAAGAATGATGCTAAGAAGTGTTCAATGATTTCAACAACGTCGAAGCTGCGAGGGATACTGACAGGAGTCGGGGGCGCCGGGCAGCGCGACCAGCTCCTCGTCCGGCTTGAGCACGTCCAGGATGTTGATCTTGCGCTCCGGCGCGCGCACCTGCACGTTCACCTGCACCACGCCCGAGCCGCGGATGCACTGCTCCACCAGGGTCTTGTGGCTCTCCAGCTGAGGACACCAGGTTAGGAGTAAGGTCTTTGCCGAGACAAGTGTTGATGTCAGGTTGTTTTCAATGTTTTATTAGTTATTACCAGAGATCGGAATATGGGTGTCATTAAAGATAAAGATAAAGACATTTATTCAGTAAGTAGGCCGCACGGGCACTTTTACACGTCAAGAATCTACCAGCGCTTCACAAGAGGAGACCACTGCTGAGAAGAAGCGCCGCAAGAAACTCAGCAGTCAGTCATTTTTTTAAATATATTTTTAGGGTATGTCCATGCTATGCAAACTCTCAAAACAGCTCACTCTTTCCGAGCTGTTTATTATAATAAACTTTCTTAGCTAATGTATAATTACTACCCTAATAAAAGATGTCAAAGCCGGTCATTAAACCTCTCTTATACTATGTCCACGTAAGACCCACGTAAAATTTCGTTAGTTCGAAAAATAATCTTGTATCAGTCTCCTAAAGTCAAAACTCACTTTGACAAATGTCCTAGATTTAGGACGTTGGGCTTTGCGAGGTTAATATTTACCATCTTAGCATCCTGCAGCCAAAAAGTGTAGTCCGTCAGGTCCAGCCCCAGCCTCCGCTCCAACATGTCCCTCAGCTTGGACAGCCTTGTGCGGATGTCCATCAGTTGCACTATCACCTCTTCTGTGTGGAAGACACGATGCTTTACGAATATGATGCAAACACTGTTTATTGAATACCACATACAGAAACTACTAATAGTCCATGGTAATGGGGTGAGTAGGGACACAACCTAAAATGAAGCATATATTACTCCAATCTTATTATATAAGTCTGAAATTATTTTCTACAGATGTTATTGTCCGTTTAATACTTGTTCTTATTTGGAACAAGTTATAACTTATTTTAGGTTATTGATTAAAAAAAACTATACTTTTGTAAAGCTGAAATCCCTACAGATTGGGCTATGAGGAAGACATACAAAATAAACATGCATGCAGAAACTGTGCACAATCTTGTGTACACTTATGATGAATAATTAAAAAAAAAAATAAGCAGAAGTCGTCCCTAAATGTTTTATTCCTCTGTATTCGTCATACATAAATTAAAATTACAAAATATGAGAGTGCCTCACCGCTGGATTCATTGCTTTGCATGGTGTCATCATCGTCTGGATTGTCGGAGAATACAGCCAGGGGAGCCTGCAGGATCTCTACTCCTTCCACTTCAGTCTGCATTAGACCTGAAATTAATAAATAAATAAAAATCAGAAGGGTAACCATAAACACGGTGCCTGTGCCCCGAGGGTTCTCAGCCGCACAGTATTGTTAATTTCCAGTTCGAATTCGATTTCGAATCGAATCAGCACGAGCCCAACTCACACTTGACATTTTTTAGTACTCATTGTTTTTCTTCAGGGTTTGTAAAACAATCAAACCAATACCAAAATTGATACTTGTATATTTTACGATTTTACAATCAAATGGGGGATATCCCGGAAGTCCATAATTTTAGTTCCATATGGAACAATCGGTACATATGTAAATGTCAAAAAAGTGATCCCAATAGTTCCATATGGAACTACATACTTGGTTTTACACCTGGTTTTGTTTTTATTTTAGTTTTAAATCAGTTTCTTGAGTATCTTCGGAGCATACCCGTTATCAGTGTTGCAAAATCATTGAAAACGCTACGGTTGGCACTGCACATTTATTTTTAACATGTGCTTAGTTATATTTAACCACCTTATTGATGCAACTTTTTTAATTTAGGCATGTATTTTAAGTTTTAAAACAAAATAAAACCTCCTTTCAGCCCTTAATTAAAGGATTTATTCTTTTTTTAAACTCCATAATAGGTGGTTGCGTCTTTTATTTGTCAATATTGATTAATGTCGTACCGTCTATTCGCTTAGTATTCAGGTAAAATCATGAATTTACTTGATGATTCAATTCAATTATTTATTAATTGGCTTCTTGTATAAGAAACAACGTAAAGCCTGAAGTGTCATATATACTTGACAATGTTAACTGAAGTATGTAGGTAATCAATGTGAAGAAGTGGCCAATTATGTAAAATAAAAATATATATACAAAGGTCGTACTTAGCAGAGGTAGACATTTAATATAAATAATGTACCAGTAGTTCCATATGGTACTTCTGGGACATTTCCTTCAAAATGAATATCCGGGTAGATCCATATGGAACTAGAAAATATGGAACTTCTGGGATATCCCCATCAAATGTATGGGACACATTTTTTAATTATCTTTCTTTATTTAAAAAAAACCCACTAGATAGCCATAATAGATATTATGGTTCAACCAGGGATTGTAAAACCGGTGAAATTGAATACCTGTATATACATTGTCAAACGATTACCGCTAAAATAATAATACCTATATTCGAGTTAGAGGTAATGTTGTCATTCCGCTTTTGTCTTTTTCACTATGTATGCACTATTTACAGTATTCTTTACCTCTATTTAATATCGGTATTCGTTGCTCTTGATAGATAAGGTGTCAAGTAGACATTATGACTGAAGCACAACAAATAGGTGTAACATAACTCAATAGCATTGTTGGCTAACACTGGTTGAAATGACTGCTAGTACTGAACAAATAAATTGATTTGCGACGTATTTCAAATTGTCAATTGTCTATTTGTTTAATCGCCTTTCTGTAATAATTTAATAAAGTAGCTAAAAGCCACACGAAAAAGAAAGATTTCGTATTTATATAAAAATATCTAAAATGGGCCGCGGACGGAAAAGAAAAAGACAAACCGATCATATGACAGAATGGTAATCTTTTCGTTGATTGTCATAATTCAAAATTAGAAAACTTGCTTGTTTGGACACTGACAGGTATTACCGGTAATGGGTTTATTGGTAAAGTATCAAATAGAGGTAATGTTGTCAATTGTCGAAACCGCTATTACATTTTAATACCGGTTTTGATTATACCGCTTATTAGAGCTTTAGTGATATAAATACCAAAATGCAATTATAACTGGTTATACCTTATTTAAAACCGGTAGTAAGAATACCGGTAACGATCCCTGGGTTCAACAGATACAGCTCTTCAAAGTTACGACGGATGGACAGATGGACAGTGCCGGCATATTAATAGGGTCCCATTGCACACCCTTAGGCTAGTGTGCAACTTAGTTTAACAGGATTCTATAATACATACGGTTATGTACCATTTTGCTTTAATGCTTTTGATTGATTTAGTATCACAGCAAAAATGGCAAGCTTACAATCATTCAAAATAATTATTTGTTAAAATTGCTTCAATTTGTGGTCTCTAAATTCAAATTCAGTAAAATGGCCAAAAAAAAAAAAAACTGCATTGCAAAGCGTAGAAGCGCTAATAAATACATTAATAATACTTCAAAGTGACATCACAAATACTAAACAACAATTCATTTATTTAAATAATGTTTAAAGTAACTTAGATATAAACTGTTTTAAGCCAATTTATACTGTTTATATAAATAATAAATTAATAAACAAGTAAAGGATGTTACTGATCCATTACAAATATAACTCTCTATCATACATAATGTTTATAAAAGATTTATAAAAAAAGATAAGATTTTTATTCAGTAAGTAGGCCGCACGGGCACTTTTACACGTCAAAAATCTACCAGCGCTTCGCAAGAGACCACTGCTGAGAAGAAATATCGCAAGAAACTTAACAGTCAGTCGTAAATAGTAAACAAAACAAAAACAAAATACTTTTCCTAGCCCTTAACCATTTGAAAGTGACATTATGGCAAAACAACACTTTATTACAAGGAAAAGTGATTGAGTGTACAATTTATGAAAATACTTCCGCAATATTTACCAACAATGTAAGATTCCCGCAAGCTATATTGATAAATCAAAATTTGACCTTCACCGCTTGTGAACCATATCTCAAGTTAATGAATGATAGTTCCGTACCTAAATCAGACTCAGTAACATACTGAGGTATTCCAGATAGAGGGTCTGAAGTATCCACGGCGTTGGCTGCTTCTTCAAATACATTTTCCACGCTTTCCATCGTTTCCATCTTTACTGAACGAGCATTTAATATATCGTTCAAATCTGTTACCTCCATTAGGTTCAGATAAACTTTGTGCGACCAACACCGAAGCAGAATGTGCGGATAAAATAAACTTTCACGATAAAGTTGTATTTGATAATTTCAAAATCTAAATAGGAAAAGGAAATTGCTTGAATTGTTCACTTCCGTCTACCTACTAGCCGCGTGCGCCAAAATAGACCACCGACAACTATATTGTGACAGTTTGACAGTTTAACTAGTCTATGGTTCTAGTGGTTCCACAGTGGTTCAATCAACACAGATTATAATTTTTGATGGTAATGTTGGCAAAGCTGATAAATTATGTTTATAATTTTAATGTGGTTGTTCACTCGCGAATAATTTGGAGATAATTGTAGTGTAAAAAATAAATTAATAAGTTTGGCCGCCATGCACTTACATTGTATTTAATTTTAATTTAGACAGACTTCAAGCGCCATCTATTATGCAGTAGAATAAGTAAGGAAATCTTAATACTGCTATTCGAAAACAGATGACGCTAGGATTAAAATGTGAAATATAGGGTGAAGATCTAGCAATCCTACTGTTATAAATCCTAAATTATCTTTCAGAAATGAAAAATGATGAAAGATATTTAAAGACGATTTTTATAATACCTATTCATTTGTCATAATTCGTCGATTTTATTTTTTCTTTTTACAATATGGCGTCTCATTGAGCCGTATTGAGTTTTAACAACTGTCATATCTTTAGAGACACTCATAACATAAGATTAAGACAAATCGATTTCCATAAGAATTATCAAAATCGGCCCACGCGTTTAGTTTCTAGAGCGCCACAAATGAACAAACATAGGAACATATATAGGCTGATAAACACATTACCCTCCTTCGGCAGCAGGGACCGGAAAACCCCTTCTTTTGATTAACCCTATCAATAGGCTTAGCCTATCATTCGGTTAGCCAATCGATGTGCTTAGCTATGATTGAGTCACCTTGACGTTAGGGCGAACCCGTCTGAAGTAGTTAACCGCATCCATAGAGCTTACCCGGTTCATTAGGGTTTCGGTAGTTTAATATTTAAGCGCTTAGCATTGACTGGGTATTACCCCATCGATCGCCTCTCTCTTTTTTGCGCATTCGGGCGAACTCTAGCCGTCTCGCTTAAGCGGGTACTGCCTGCCGCCACCCTATCAATTGTTAGGTAATTCAATAATTCAATTCTTATATCCCTCTCTATTTGTGCTGGGTATGGTCGGATTGCAATCGTTGAGCTGCAGACGTAAGGAGCATCTGTTGGTGCATTATTGCTTGCTTCTGCGTAACAAAGTGCAGAACCAGACCACACTCGAGCGAGTCCGCTTGTTTGTTCCCGACCAGTACATAAGAGCAGGGGCGCGTCGCCGTCACCCGCTGTTCGCGGCGCTGGAGGGGTTCGGCACGCGCCGCGCCAGGAACGCGCCGACCGCGAGGGCGGTGGAGCTGCTGAACGCGCTTGTACACCAGCTGCGGGATACCGACGTGCTAGCTGGCAATTGGCACACGCTTTTAGCTAAAATCTATTTATTTTTAGCCACCTAAGTTTTAATCTTTTTTGTAGATGTTTTTCTGTAAGTATTTGTTATTTTTTTATTTTTTTTTATCTGTCTGTGTTTCTTTTTAAAATATTTTATCTTTGTTCGTGTTATATTAAGTTAGAGTAAAAGGCGTCTTGGTTTTTACTGTAAGCCTCTTACTGATTCTGTAAATAAATAAATAAATAAATAAATAACACGTCTAAACTCTTGCTCATAGAGGTTAAACCAGCTTGAAACCGTTCGAATAAGCTTGAATAAGGTGACAGACAATAGGGTATTGGAATAGGCTTAGCGCTTAGTCGAATTAACCGTATCGTTGGGTTGCCCTTTCTTTGAGCTAAGTCGACGATAAGCTTAGCGCATCCTTGGGGTTTGTAACAACAATTCTATCAAAAAGCATATCAAAAACCCCTTTCGCGCTAAGCGGTTCCGGTCCCTGTGCGGCAGTCGGGTAAGAACAGCTGGACAGATTTCAATTTTTCACCGTTAGACTGCTACATTATCCTTGCGTAACATAGGCTATGTATTATTTTTCTGCGTCGATGGATTCGCGGACAACAGCTAGTAGCACGGTCAGCATTTGGATTTCCTTACATTTTATTGCCATTTCAGATGTTTTTCTGAACATGCACAATTCCGGCGTTAGCCGCAGATTCAATCAGGTGGGTATCCTAGGCACTCTGGAAGTCCTGTATCAATGCTCGGGGAGTCCATCATCAGATTTCACTAAAAGTATCCTTTGGCGAGGAACCAAGGCAAATTTTTGATAAAGATAATGTTCACAGCATCTTGTCTAGACTCAATAATAGTAAATAAAACATGAGACATTTTATTATCTAAATATATAAAAGGAGAAACTGACTGACTGACTGACTGACTGACATATCAACGCACAGCCTAAACGGCTAAACGTAGGCACTTGAAATTTAGAAGGGACGTAGCTTAGGTACCGTAGAGGTGCACTAAGAAAGGATTTTGATAAATTCTACCCCCAAGGGGATAAAATAGGGGATGAAAGTTTGTATGAAACTTTGCCAATTTTAAACCGATCGGGCTGAGACTTTGCATGCATATAGCTACTATGATATAGGCATCCTTTAAGAAAGGATTTTGATAAATTCCACCCCTAAGGGGATAAAAAGGGGATGAAAGTTTGTATAAATCTTCTTAGATTTTCGACTGATTGAACTGAAATTAAAGATTGGAGCTACAATGGTGAAGACGTCCGCTTAAATAGGATTTTGATAAATTCCACCCCTAAGGGGATAAAAAGGGGATGAAAGTTTGTATAAATCTTCTTAGATTTTCGACTGATTGAACTGAAATTAAAGATTGGAGCTACAATGGTGAAGACGTCCGCTTAAATAGGATTTTGATAAATTCCACCCCTAAGGGGATAAAAAGGGGATGAAAGTTTGTATAAATCTTCTTAGATTTTCGACTGATTGAACTGAAATTAAAGATTGGAGCTACTATGGTGAAGACGTGCGCTTAGATAGGATTTTGATAAATTATACCCCCAAGGGGATAAAATAGGGGATAAAAGTTTGTATGAAATCTATCTAAATATATAAAAGGAGAAACTGACTGACTGACTGACATATCAACGCACAGCCCGCTTAAATAGGATTTTGATAAATTCAACCCCCATGGGGATAAAATAAGGGATGATGGAGGATGTAAATGTATTAATTTGAACCTATCAGTACCTAATGGAACGAAAAGGAAGAGAGGAGTGAATGTTGAAGAATGGTCAGGGGTCAAAAAAGAACACGTTCTAGGTAGGGTTTATACTGTTCATCCAAACAATACAGAATGCTACCACCTTCGAATGCTTCTACATGAGATCAGAGGCCCAATTTCATTTGAAGCGTTGAAAGCTGTAGATGGTCACTTACATCCCACTTTCCAATCCGCGTGCAAGGCTCTAGGTCTACTCGAAGATGATCGTCATTTGGAGTCAGCTCTTGAAGAGGCAGCTCTTTGTCAAACACCGCATATCATTCGAGAGCTTTTTGCTATAATTTTATTGTTCTGCCAGGTTTCCGACCCCTTATGTCTTTGGGAAAAATACAAAGAATACCTTTCTGAGGACTTTAAAAAACAACTGGAAAGGCAAGGTGACTTAGATGTAGAGCACTCATCGGACCTGATATTTAACAAATGCCTGTCGGTATTAGAGGATGCCGTATTATCATTAGGCGGCCGTCCTCTTAAAGAGTATGGATTACCTCAGCCAATTCCATCAATACAATTTGGAAATAGAGAGTACATGAAGGAGACCAGTTACGATACAGTGGCCTTAGAAGACGCAGTAAGACAAAATGAAGCATCCTTGAATGACGAGCAACAGGAAGTTTACAGTAAAATTATCACGAGTGTAGACGCAAATGACGGTCGAATATTCTTCTTAGACGCACCAGGTGGAACTGGTAAAACCTTCCTTATTAATTTACTTTGGCAAAAGTAAGAAGTACTCACGGCATTGCTCTGGCTGTGGCGTCGTCCGGCATAGCTGCTACATTACTCGAAGGTGATCGAACTGCTCATGCTACTTTTAAGTTACCACTCAATTTAATCACTGCCGAGACTCCCATTTGCAACATCTCCTAACAAAGTAATTTTGCTGAAGTGAGATTACAAAAATAATCGTGTGGGACGAAATAATGATGGCTCATAAAGGTGGTATTGAAGCCTTAAACAGATCACTAAGAGATAAGTACAAGGGGTGATACAAAATTAATGGGTGGAGTAACAGTTTTGCTGGCCGGAGACTTTCGGCAGACTCTAAAAGTGGTGCCAAAAGGAACCCGAGCTGACGAAGTAAAGTCGTGCATTAACTAATTTGTGGCCCCAGGTTAATATTCTTAAGCTCTCTAAAAATATGAGAGCACATTTGGGCGGGGATGAGTCTGCTGGTAGATTTTCAGATCTCCTTCTTAACATCGGTAATGGTGATTTTCCATCGTTTGAGGGAACGATAACCATCCCGGAAGAATTGTGCACAGTTGTTACTACGATTCAAGAATTACTGTCTAAAGTTTATCCAGACATTATTCATATACATGACAAGCCTATTGAATAGTTATGTGAGCGTAACATTCTTACTCCAAAGAACGATCAAGCAGCAGCTATCAACGATATACTACTGCTCATGTCGTTTGAGGGCGAAGAAAAGGTCTATACTTCGATTGATACTGTGGTTAATACAGATGACACTACTAATTACCCTTTAGAATTTTTAAATTCATTGAAACCGCCAGGTTTGCCTTATCATAAGCTTATTCTGCGTGTGGGCACTCCAATTATGTTGTTGAGAAATTTAAAACCACCAAAACATTGTAACGGTACGAGACTGCAAGTGAAAGCGTTACATCGCAATATAGTGGAAGCCACTATATTAACTGGGTGAATTTAAACGATTACAGTTTCCCCTAAAAGTCTGCTTTGCCATGACAATAAACAAGTCTCAGGGGCAAACTCTCAAATTTGCGGGTATTAACTTGAGAGAACATTGCTTCTCTCATGGACAGTTTTATGTTGCTTGCTCTCGAGTAAGTTCACCCAGTAGCTTGATTGTTTTAGCGCCTAATGACAGATTAGTTAAGAATATTGTGTACAAAGAAGATTTGAAGGCCCTATTTTTTTACACACGCTATAAAAAGTAAAGCCACAAAAACTTTACATAATTAATAATAATACTTCTTAAAGCGAGCGAAGCCGCGGGCAAAAGCTATGTCGATATAATTCTGGCCAGGGAGGACGTCTAACTATTAAATTACTTTAAACTATGAATGTACTTAACTTCGATAAACGAGTTCTACGCGGACGAAGTCGCGGGCAAAAGCTAGTTACTAATATTTATTTCATTTTTAATTCTTAACATAGTTAATTTAAACATAAATATAATTTGGTTGACTAATTAAAAGTAGCAAATATTGTCCATGTGTAACCTTTTCGACGCCATTGACGGATATATCCGTACCATAGGTTTACCAGGCCGGATATATTCATTTATAAAAATCTTCAAAGATCCGTGAGAATAAAATACAAAGAAAGGCGTCGGGTCTCCATTGTAAGTCGACCCTAACATCAAAATGTGCTCGGGTTTTATTTGTGAGTAACTACCTCTTATAGTGAAGAATATATATGCTGAGTATCGACATCTTATTTGTGACAGTTTTCAACATGTTTTTATTCCTCCTGAGGTTCCTTGTACTAAAAATAGTACATAATACAGCCATAGAAATAAAGATCTAGTGCAAAGGAAGTAAAGTAGAATTTCGTTTGTTTTTATCACAAATTGTTAAATTAGAAAATTGACTTTAATTCATTCACAATAGATTCATATTCCGTTGACGAATTTCGTTGTATGGTGGGGTCTTAGGAGGTTAATTTACTGATTTTTAGGATGCCATTGTATTCAACTATGACTATGACTTGGACTCGGCGTTGGGCTCGGGATGAACTTAGACAAGACTAAGGTCATGTTCAATGAGCACATCGTCCCTGAGCCTGTCTCCGTCGAAGGTGTAGCTCTCGAAGTTGTCCAGGAGTACGTCTACCTAGGACACAAGTTACAGCTGGGTAGAGACAACTTTGAGGGTGAAATCACCAGAAGAGTGCAGCTTGGCTGGGCAGCATTTGGAAAGTTGCGTCACTTCTTCGAGTCACCCTTGCCACAATGCCTGAAGACTAAGGTATTCAATCAGTGCGTCCTGCCGGTCATGACATACGGAGCCGAGACGTGGAACCTGACAGTGAAACTAGCCCACCGACTACACGTCACCCAGCGAGCTATGGAAAGGTGTATGCTCGGAATCTCGTTAAGGGACAAAGTCCGGAATGAGATTATCCGACAAAAAACCAAAGTCACTGACGTAGGTCAGAGGTGTAGCAGACTGAAGTGGCAGTGGGCTGGTCACATCTGTCGCAGAACCGATGATCGGTGGAGTAGACGGGTTCTCGAGTGGAGACCACGGCTCGGCAAGCGTAGCGTAGGACGCCCTCCAGCCAGATGGACCGACGACCTAAAAAAAGTGGCTGGTGGTGACTGGATGGCAAAAACGGGAGATCGGGCCTTGTGGCGAACCCTGGGGGAGGCCTACGTCCAGCAGTGGACTGCAATAGGCTGAAATGATGATGATGATGATGATAATTGTATTCAAGCGATTTGCTTCAAATTTCGAAATGATGTTCTTTATATAGATTTGCATCGTCTCTCAAACAACGAATGCTATTTATTAAATAAAAAAAAGGAAAAAAAGACACCTCTAGTATTTTTGTCAGAATAGACCATACATTGGCCTTTTACTTGACAAAACATCAACATTTTCCTATCGGGTTACTATCAAATTGACCTTATCGCCGAAGGACAATATTGCCCTCCTCAGCAAATAAGCAATATCCTAAAATCAATAACCAAAGCAGTTTTAGTTCTCTCCTCTTAGTAATAAGGTTGATATTGCTACAGGAGTTTTATCTGACTTACTGCGTATTAGCTTAAGAGGGCAGAATATAGCTCAAACGTCTGGATGGTGTTGTCTTTGTTACTATATAGACATGAACGCTAAATGTCTCTATAGCAAAACGTCTGGATCTTAGAATGTTACAATTTAAATTACTCTAGTAGCGAAACGACTTAATTACTATAGTGTATTTCTATGGAACTTGCTAACTATGTAAACAAAAGACTTAACTTTGTTTTGTCACTTTTTCTCCTTGAATTTTCACACCACCTCATCAAACACCATTGAAACCATAAACTATTGAAACGGTCGTTACTTTAAAATACAAAATCACCAAATATATAGCTCTATCTTGGATATTTCATTAAAAGTTTAAATGGTTTCATAAGTTAGGTTATTAGGACCTGGAATGACGTTTTTGTTTTTTTTAAATTCTACAATTGTCTATGATGGGTAGTGTTGTGGCTAAAGTTGGCGATATATTAAGGCCCCTACACATTACCTAACTCACGCTGATCACACTCACAGATGATAATTATAACGGCACCTTTTGTAATAAATACTGGTGATATATCATCTTCAAGTACCGATTTTTCTTCAGATCGTCATTAAACAAATTAGAAATAAGTAACTACTGGTTTTTTACTTTCGGTATTTTAATATTCGATATGGTTTGACATTTAAGTAAACGAGTATTGCCCATCACTAGTAAATTCATCATTCAGAGACAATTTCAATATGGCGGTTTGTTTACATAGTTAGCAAGTTCCATAGAATTAGACCTTAAATAGACATGAACGCTAAAAAACGACAGACTATAGTTACTTGCAGCGTTTCTTTTCAGCAGTGGTCTCGTCTTGGGAAGCTCTGGTAGATTCTTAACGTGTAATAGTACCCGTACGGCCTACTTACTGAATAAACATCTTTCATATTTATATTGCATTCAGCTAACGTAAATTACATTATAATTTTAGAAAATAGGTAGGTAACTTAGCTCTGCATCTTGACTAGTGACGGGCGGCTTGTAAGTTCCAAAAGTGAAACTTTCACCAAAATTTCTGCAATATTCTGAAGTTCCATATAAAATTTCATGTATTATTCTGAAAGTTACCAAAGTGAAATCGTTTAATTTCTGAAAATTACTTAAGTTTTGTAATGCAACGTAAGTAACGGAAACTTTTCATGAAAGGGTCTAGCAGGCTAAGCTAAGAAGAATGGCCCCCACGAGGGATTGTGTTCTACTTTTAGGTGGAGTAGTGGCAGGATCTAAGAACACTGTATGCCTGATATCAGCCTCCGATCTTCTTTTGTTTCAGATTTATTCACGAAAATGTTAAAAAGTCAAGGTAATTTTTAAACTGTAATTATAGCTAAACCTAGCCAGCGAGGGTAACCAAATAAAATCAGAATTGTGGAGGATATAATGGGGTTACTAATACATATTTTTACAGACCTTCATGTCCTCAAACTTAGATGAAAAAAAAAAAATGTTTTTTTTTTCGATTAATTTTTTTGCCACTTTTCGCGGAGACACAACTACCAAAAAAATTACGTGACAAGCCACAATTGTCAACTACGTATACATTCAAAAACATTTTCAAATATCATGGTGCGTCATGTCAACAAAAATAAATAAACGAACGTATATTTACTATATCATGTCATATTAATAGAGTAGTAATAGCAAATGAGTATGTAAGTAGGTATAACATCCTCTTTCGTTCATTATAAAATAATTCAATGACATATGTCATGTATTTACGACTACACAGTTTCTAGCTATTTTTTATGTCGTTTCTTGCAATAATGTCTGAAAGCAGATGTAAATGTTGTAATAGATGTTTACGCAAAACGAAAGGCAACAAAAAAGTAATACAGAACGTTGACGAAGCTTTGTTATTTTCTAGTGCTACAAATAAAAATATTTTGACTGGCGATATTTTGTGTGGTAAATGTCGGGTTAAAGTATATAAAGGCTCGTCACTTTCACGGGTATCCGAGGATTTGGAAGAAGAATCCAGTCATGAATCAAATAATTCTTGTAGAGATATTGACGACGAGTGTTGGCGACCTCTCGATACCGCCAATGAGAACGAAGTACGTTTTGAAGTATCAATGCAGCGAGTAGTTTCCACACACACATATTGTTTTATTTGTAAGTGTAGCTCAGACCCCTTCATCGGGTGCCTTTGGAGGCACGCTGCAATGTTTACAAAACTACTGATATTTATATTCCACATGGAAACAGATGTTGTAGGTCTCACTTGATAGGCAACCATTTCTATGAAGAAGATTTATCAGCATTACGTGTTGTTTCATCAACAAGTCACGTCACCGATAACGAACTTAGTACATTTATGAGAGCACTTTCCGATCAAATCGACACATGTTTATTTGATACTATAAATAATTCAAGAATGAGTGACAAACAGTTGCAAGTATTGACCGGATTATCGTGGGATCAGATTAATGACTTAATAGCTTTGCTTACGTCTATGAGAAACAGTTCTGGTCCTTTTTAAGCTAAGAACTGGAAATTCGAACAAAGTGATTGCCAGTATATTTGGGATAAAAAAGGATCAGCAGGTATCAAATATGTGGTTAGAGGTTTTACGAAGCTTCAAAACCGATATTACATTCGGTTACACATCAACGACTCGTGAAGAACTTCTTGCAAACACGACACATACTGCTCGCCGATTGCTTGGTCTCCGGGATGATCAATTGGCGTTAATTTTTGATGGAAGTTACATTCGTCATGAAAAAAGCCAAAATAATGAATACCAACGAAAGGCTTATTCAGGCCAAAAAAAGGCACCGTTGTGTAAACCTTTTACTATCTGTACTACAAATGGGTTTCTTGTTAATTTCGCTGGACCATTTTATGGGACGCAAAACGATGCTTCTATTATGAGACTGGTCATGGAAGAAACTGATTTTCAATCCTTGCTGCGACCAAACGATATTTTTATTGTTGATCGTGGTTTTCGCGATGTCATTACGTATCTCCGCGAAAAGAGTTATAATGTACAAATGCCTGGCTTGATGGGTAAAAGAAAGCAACACCCTGCAGATGAAGCCAATGAGTCTAGGCGAGTAACGAAGTTACGGTGGGTAATAGAGGCTGTGCATGGAGCTATTTGTCAAAAGTAACGTCTATTACACCACACTCTGGATAATAAAATACTAACCAAGGTGAAAACTCTCTGCAAAGTAGTGGGATTTTTGCACAACAGGTATGGAAAAAGGCTTGACGTTCGTAGCGACATGGATAACGAAATAATCGATAAAATAGAAGAAAGAATGCATCTACCAAACACATTAAGCATTGAGGTGGAAACCAAGAGATGGAGTCGACGCAAAACCACTTTGAAAATGCTGTCGGCTTCAGAAGTTATAGATTTTCCACGTTTGACTGTAAACCAACTAAAATTATTATTTACTGGCACATATCAGCTATCTCAAGCTGTGTCGTACCTGTCAGAATTGCTGGATGATGAAAATAATGTATGCATTCAATACATAAAAGAAACGCCAAACATGATAAAATGCGATGTCAGGTCTCGCCACAGGAATGCTAAAACATATCGAGTTTACATTGACTACGCATCAAATAGTACCGAAGTTGAAGGCATACGAAGATATTGCTGCGACTGTCCAAATGGGCTTAGGACAGTTGGATGTTGCTCGCATGTTGCGAGTATTGCTTATTATTTAAGTCATGCCAGGTTTCTTGCTAAAATATTACGACCTTCTGAATTATTATCGAAAATTTGCTCTACAGATGAGACGGTGGTCGTCATTAATCATAATAGTGATGACGATGACTGAGTATAAGAACCCATTATTTGTGGACGCTTTCGGGTTAGGCAATTTTGTGTTTTGATGTTTATATGAAATGCTGGCTGATGTGCTATTTATAATCTAACGCAACCTTTTTCCTTTTTATTGTCTTTTGTTTTGTAATTAATGACGTATGTCTAAATGTAAAGTAAAAACTTACCTTAAAGTTTGTACGTATAGAAGATATAAAATAAATCTTTGTGTAATCATTTAAGTATAAGACGAATAATGTGTTATTTTTCGCATAAAAGGCAGCCATTAAGTTTGTATAATTGTGTACTTAAAAAACTAAGCGATTGTTTGGATAAGTATGTTGAGTACTATTTAGAAGAGGAGTCCGAATTGACAATGATTGCAAAAGTATTTTTTTGTGCCTTTGTAAATACGAAGTATAAATAAAAATGTAGAATAAACTCAATATATTATATTGTTTCAGATGAGGATAATAAAGTCGAAAGTATTTGGGCTCCACATACCAGTACAAATGTCCAAGGAGCTCTTTTTAAGATCCTTACCAAACGCTGAGATTTCTCTTTCGGACGAAAATATTGCCCTAACGAAAATTTGTAACTATTGTAGCATCGAATTTAGTTATACATGGGACGATGAAGAGTATGATTGTGTAAATATGCAAGAATTGTTATTTATCGATATGAAATGGTAGGTACTAACATTTTCTTCTGTCAATGAGCCTACAATAAATTCTTATTACTTATTATTTTTGACTTTCCTTATTTGTGTAGAATAAGAAAGAAAAAAAACATATTTAGAATAATAGTACCATAGCTAATACATTTGATTTGCAGCTGACGACAAAATATACGTTCGTTTATTTATTTTTGTTGACATGACGCACCATGATATTTGAAAATGTTTTTGAATGTATACGTAGTTGACAATTGTGGCTTGTCACGTAATTTTTTTGGTAGTTGTGTCTCCGCGAGAAGTGGCAAAAAAATTAATCGAAAAAAAAAATTTTTTTTTTTTCATCTAAGTTTAAGGACATGAAGGTCTGTAAAAATATGTATTAGTAACCCCATTATATCCTCCACAATTCTGATTTTATTTGGTTACCCTCGCTGGCTAGGTTTAGCTATAATTACAGTTTAAAAATTACCTTGACTTTTTAACATTTTCGTGAATAAATCTGAAACAAAAGAAGATCGGAGGCTGATATCAGGCATACAGTGTTCTTAGATCCTGCCACTACTCCACCTAAAAGTAGAACACAATCCCTCGTGGGGGCCATTCTTCTTAGCTTAGCCTGCTAGACCCTTTAAATGAAATTTACTTGTGTCAGAATCATTTCCATCTAATTATGAATCTTTCAGATGTAATTTTCGCAGTTAAGGAAAGTTTTGTAATGTTTCAGAAATCGCCCATCACTAATCTTGACTACGCCCTTAAGTAATTAATTAATCTCTACTTAGTATAAAACAGAGTAGCTTTCCGCCGCGGCGCCGTCTGTCCCTCTGTATGTACGCTTATATCTTTCAAACAAAGCAACAGATTATACAGGGTAGAAAGTTGAGATGGGGCATTAAGGGCAGCTACCAGAACCCTTGCTGCCACGCGAAAATGGTCTTAAGAGACCTCACCCAACTTTTTAAGTGATGACAATCGACATTCACAGATTTTTGATCAAAGGTACAGTCAGCGAGAAAATCGTCAGAAATGAGTTTTTTTTTTTAATGCCAATCGAGAGAAAACGTTTTCTTTGATTTGTGAGTGTTTTAGTACTCTAACCTCAGTTGGTCTCAGAGATTTTTTTAATTCTTATGAGAAAAGGGATCGATTGGCATTAAAAAGAAATGCTGATTTCTGACTATTTTCTCGCTGACTGTACCTTTTATCAAAAATCTGTGAATGTCGATTGTCATCACTTAAAAAGTTGGGTGAGGTCTCCTAAGATCATTTTCGCGTGGCAGCAAGGGTTCTGGTAGCTGCCCTTAATGCCTCATCTCAACTTTCCACCCTGTACCTATACAGGGTGACTGGTAATTCGCCGTATTCCTTGAAAGGGGTTATTCTACAGCTCATTTGTAACGATTTAAGTCCAGTCAACCAGGGGTCAAAACTCATTGGTTACCGAGTTATTAGAGTTTTTAGAATTTAAAAAAAATACCCGCATTTCGACCTAAAACTAGTCATTGTGTAAAAACTTCGTCATTTAGAAATAAAAAAAAGCATTTTTCAAATAGCCAATGAAATACTGATTACGAAAAATAATGAAAAATGCCAAAGAAATGCAAAGTTTTGCAAATAAAAGGATTTGAAGTTGAAATTTCTAGTAATTATTTTTCAAACTTTGTGAGGGTGTCCCAGAAACCGACGTCAACCTGCCTAGGGCTTATAGAGCAGCTCATAAGCTATCGATTTAACCCCCATGTATGTTCAGCAATTGTTATTAGTTTCCGAGATATTGGTAATTTAATTCGGAATTTTTGCCATTTTTCCTTATGTCCGTGATACGAAAATCCCCTAAATTACTGTATTAATTTACATTTTTTCAGTGTTTTCTTGCATGATTAGAATCACTGTGAAATAAGGAAGTTTTTAAAGCTACATGCCAACTTTTTTTTCATTACAAATATTTGAGTGCATACATGTCAAGTAAGATGAAATTGAGAACGGGAACTTTTTTTAAATCATGCTTATAGAGGTTTGTTCAAAAGCATAATTTTAAACTATTATATGCTTTCTGAGAAAAATAAGTTTGAGTTTGCTACGCTCGCTTTGGACTAGTTGGAATGACGTCTCTAGCTGTGACGTAGAAAAGTCCACGTGGCATTTAAGCTCGTTAGCCATTAGAAGTTTTTTTAATTTTCTCAGTATATAATGAATAAAGTGATTTTGAAAATTGAAATCGAAAGATTGAAAAAATACCTGTATAGACATGTCTTTTTTTAGAACACCTTTTAAAAACCTGTCGTCAATAACATTTCAAACATTGCTTATAACCTAGGAGGTAACCATCTTGTATGTATGAACTGTATCAACGCTCCTCGCACCATACAAACGGTGCCAGTCTTTTGTCTGCGGGCAACATCTCATTTAGCTCGTCCACATCGTGTAGTGTCTGCAAGAAAAAAAGATTTCAATCATACCTTGGGTAATGCCTTTTTGGCTAAATATACAGAGTGGTACAAACAGCCACACTTAACTGCCCATTAAAGACAGAAGTGAGAAAATGTAGAAAGAGATGAATATAGATTTTACTCAAGAATGTCATGTGCACGACAGAGACAGTTTCTCTCTGTTTATCTTCATTGGTCACTGAGCTGCGTGGGCGATTGTTCAGCTCGGTCAGTAAGGGCAAGTCTGTAACTACTTACTCTGTAGACACACAGAGATCTGTTCTCAGGGACCAAGGCATCTATTTTAGTGACAAAAAAACTGCATACATAGATTATCAAAAAATGTACTGTTTTGACGACGCGCTGGCCTAGTTGGTAGTAGTTTAGTTTAGTTTAGTTTATTTATTCATGTGGCAGGACAAGCATATAAGTCGTGTAAATGCAGTTGAAATGCGCTCTTTGCGTAGTTTGTGTAGAGTGAAACAGATTGATAGAGTTAGAAATGAAAAAAATGGAGATAAATGTGGTATAAAAGAAGATGTAGTGACTAAGATTGAAAAGAGCATGCTTCGATGGTTCGGTCATTTGGAAAGGATGGATGAAAGAAGATTGACGAAAGAGATATACAGATCGAAAGTGAGTGGAAGGGTCGGAAGGGGCCGCCCTAGGTGTACTTTTTCGAATCAAATCGGAGAAATACTGGAAAAGGGCCGAATCTTAAGTACCCGAAACCGACGTGCGTGCATGACTCGATGTATAAATGTGGAAGAAGCGAAAGAAATTTGTCAAGATCGTAAGCAAGTGGAAAAAAGTGGTCTCTGCCTACCCCTCTGGGAAACAGGCGTGATTTAATGTATGTATTAAAACAACAACAATTAAATATCGAATAATGGTCACTCGTCGGATGTCAATACATACAATGATTAATAAATTTCAACACAATAATAAATTTACATTTCCAGCTCCATATCCACGGAGTATAATGGAGTATCCAATAAAAGGTTTCTTAGCTGATGTTTAAATGCTTCGTCGGATTGTACATTTTTAAGTTTAGCGGGTAGACGCTCGTAGTACGTGGGACCGATGACACGCGGGTCCTTACCCGCAAGTAACCCTGGCTACGAAGCTAGCGATCCTAGAAAATGGTTGTCATTTCTTCTTGTCACTAAAATCGATGGCATCGTTCCTGAGAACAGATCCCAAACTAGATTATTCCGCGTAGCAACTTTTCCAGTCGTGATTTTTCCCAATTGTATTTTCCCCATTCTTGATTTATCCTGGTCGCATATTTTCCATTCTGGATTTGTTCCATTCGTAAATTTCCCCATTGTAATTAGGTTGAAATAGGTAAGATAGAGGTAGGCTTAGGGCATGTTCGTTTTGCAGCAGGCCCGAAGGGACAAACCACTCAGAAGTAGGAGCACTAGCGGAGCTCCGACTATTCAGATAAATACAGATTGGGAAATTAAAATAATGGAATAATTTCTGCTGAGCAACAAATCTTCGGCAACATAAGCTACTAAAAAAAATAGACATGTAACTTTCGCGAACGCAAAATTTTACTACCAGAAAAAGAAAGATCTTGCGTTAAAATATTGCCACACTCCCACACTGAATAGGAGCTCCGCAGAGCGGAGCTACGTCAACTTTGCCAAATACAAGATGTGTCCATGTTGCCAGATGTCGAGCGAACTTTAGCACCGTTTGCGTCACATGTTTCAAGAATTACCTGTTGCAGTAAAGAGCTGCACCGGCTCAGCTGGTGCGCCACCTCGTGCACCCGGGACAGCCTCTCAGCATGCCGCGCGTTGCTCCGCTGTTTGTCCACCATGATGGAATACAGCCGTGATACTTCCGCATCCGCCTGAGTGACGACAATACATTGAACACCATAGAGCTATACAGGCTACCGGGATATAAACTTTCCGTCCAAATCTCGATATGACTACGTAGGTAATACGACCGCAGATAGCATTTGTTTTTTTCATCTTATGTCTGTCTTAGCTGTCGACGGAGCTCCGCATGGCGGGGCTGTTATTCCTGGCCAATTAGCCCTTTGGGCAATTAAAGTTACCTAACGCACCTACCCTACCTAGTAACGCAAACGAAGTGGTCATTTTGCAACTCGGGATTTGTTGAGATATAGTTAACCTAAAGCTACTATATCATGTTAACTTAAATCCGAATAAAAGTATAGTTTATAAAAAACCGTCAAGTGCGAGTCGGAGTCGCGCACGAAGAATTTCGTGCCATTACCTACGAGGGCCGTTCAAAAAGTTCTCGGTATTAATATCTTTCAACCTTTTTTAGTAACTTTATAATAATGGCCACTAAGAATAATTCACTGACGTAAAAAAAAAGTATTTTGTTTTTCTGATTTTCTGCATCATGAGCGATATTAGAATATTAATTAAATTAGAACACCGAGCGGTAATAAAATTCTTGACCAAACAGGGAAAAAATCAAAAGACAATAAAAGTAGAAATGCATAATGTTTACCATGAGTCTGCTCCTTTATTATCTCCCATTCAAAAGTGAAGAATTTATTCAACGCCCCTCATATATAGGTACAGTACAACATTACACACAAACACCATATTGTTGACGTCATAAATGTCGAGCAAAAAACAGCAAAAAATCACGTTTGTTGTATTGGAGCCTGTTCGGTACAAACCACCTTACACGTGTATTTAAGTAAGTCGTAGTCAGCATTAAATAATAAATAAATATCAGGGGACAATGTCACACCAATTGATCTAGTCCCAAACTAAGCTCTAGGCTTGTACTATGGGTACTAGACAACGATATAAATACTTATATAGAGAAATATATACTTAAATACATAGAAAACATCCATGACTCAGGAACAAATATTCGCACTTATCACACAAATATCTGCCCTTACCGGGATTTGAACCCAGGACCGCCAGCTTCGTAGGCAGGCTCACTACCAACTAGGCCAGCGTGTCGTCGTCGTCATTCTATCGGCGGCGCATCGAGCGCCGACAAAGAGGAATTATAAGTTAGTGCATTTTTCGGAACCGCTGCGACCGGGTGCATTCGATCATAACATTTATAAAATTTTAACATTTCTTGAACATTTTTAACTAACATAGTTTCTAAAGACTCTTATGACAAGTAGAACTTTTAAGTCAATAAACAACAATTAAAATCCTCTCTTGTTTTAACATTCACCGCAAACCCAATCCGAACAGAATCAAGTAGAAGACTACAAAACAATTTGCGTCCACCCCCATCTAAAACAAGACTTATGGCAAAAAATATTATAGGAATGGCCCCGAAATTTTTTAATCATCTACCTGTTGTTATTAGGGAAAAAGAAACTGTTCTAGAATTTAAGCAGGATTTAAGTAAATTCCTAGTTAAAAAAGCTTATTATTCAGTCAACGAATACTTAAATAATAGCTGTAATACATAACAATGAGCATGTTAGTTATAAGATCCAAATTTGTATACCCTGAGGCAGAACATAGCTGAACCAATTTATATGTTAGTCACCATCTAGCATAATTTACTTTATGTGTATACCTATTGTTCACAAATAAATGATTTGATTTGATTTGATTTGAACAGAGCCAAACTTAAATATTTAATTTCTCTCTGTTTGAATTATCTGTTTTTAGTATTTGTTGTTATAGCGGCAACAGAAATACATCATCTGTGAAAATTTCAACTGTCTAGCCATCACGGTTCGTGAGACACAGCCTGGTGACAGACAGACAGACGGACAGCGGAGTGTTCGTAAAAGGGTCCCGTTTTTACCATTTGGATACAAAAAAAAAAACAAATGTATATGACTATCTGCACTGCAAAAGTCAGAAATGGGAGTCGAAAGTCTGACATTTCCACTAACCGTTGAAAACGTACCATAAAAATTAATACTGTACTATGACGTCACAAATCGGTAAATAATTTAAATGTATGGTAAATAGGGTCCCGTTTTAACCTCTGGGTACGGAATGCTAAAAAAAAGCAGTCAAGAGCGAGTCGGACTTCGTATTTAGTGCAGGCCTTGAGCTTAGTTTGGGACTAGGTCAACCTGTGTGATTGTCCCCTGATATTGATTGGTTTGGGGGAGGCCTATGTCTATGGACGTCTTTCGGCTGACATGATGATGATGATGATTGATTGGTTACCTGCTTGATCCCCCCCGCCAGCCCGAGCTGGTCGGCGGCGAGCGGCTGCGCGCAGGCGGCGAGGTGGGCCTGCAGGCGCGCCGCCAGCCGCGCCCACGGCCGCGGGTCCAGCCCTGACCACACAGACCACCTTTAACCTTTTGTACGCCACCGACGGCTCTGGCCGTCAACGTAAAGTCGTGTCACTGACGCCACGACGGCTCCAGCCGTCACAAGTTCAAGATCGAAAGATTATTTCGTTTCAATAAGGTGTAATTTGCATGGCATAGCTGAAATGTTTGGCGTGTGAGTGACATATCTTGTATACGACGTAAGGCGTTCAAAAGGTTAAGCCCCCTAATACATTATTGCCTAGGCCCGGCAACTAGGGCATTGCCTGACGAGGTGGTTCGCGGACAGTCTTGGCGAGGCCTGCTAAAATCCGAGTCAGGCAATCGCTATCAAAATACGGATCACGGCATCAGCATATTTTTATTTACAAGCTTTTCTTTAACTTGCTATGTATGTACGACGGGTGCCTTCTAAGTTCTGTCGTTTGAAAAAACTAAAGACAATTTCAGTGTTAAATGGTATTTGTTTTTAAAGTGGGATGCCGTGTGGTTGCCGGGATAAAATAGTGCCGCCCCATGTCTTCCCGTGGATGTCGTAAGAGGCGACTAAGGGAATAAAGGCTTGTAGTACTGTTAGGCGATGGGCTTGCAACCTGTCACTAATACACTGGGAAACATCTTAGCCTACTTGTGCAAAATGTGGTTACAGAATTATCAAGAAGTTTTAAGTCTTGTTGGTAATTCTTTAGCTCTGCCTACCCCACTCTGGGAATGAAGGCGTGAGTTTATGTATGTGTATGTATGTTTTTAAAGTAATCACCGTGATATGTAATACACTTTTTCATTTGATCGAACCAGTTTTCGAAACACTTATTCCATTCCGAAGTCAGGGTCTCCAAAATGGCCGTTTTGTATGGCTCAACCGCTTCTTCAGGCGACCGGTGCCGTTGTCACGATTATGATTTGCCCCCCCGCTCCTTTATTTAGTCCCCGATGGGAAGAAATGAGAAGAGGCAAAAACGTGCAAATAAATATTTAATTATGGCCAAAAGCCAGCTCAGGAAGGAGAACACACTAAATAAGGCCGTGGTTCGGGCTATACGCAAGCTCTGGTAGTCTCTTAATCTTCCCGGTTAAGTACTATCTTGTATTCGTAGGAGGACGCCGGGTGTCCCGAAGGCATCTAGGGTCGCTCTTCAGTTGGACGTCGGACGCTCCGTAGGGACGCACTCCAGGACGTACGCAGGGCTGCTCGCTGCAAATCCGATGACGCAAGCAGCACGGAAGCGAAGCACGATAGTGTGAAGGCAGGGCAAGAGAAACCCGAACTTTGGACCCTGGAACGCGCCATTACACAAAGGCGTTAATTACAGCGTCCAGAACATTCGTGAGCGTCCACGGCAAAGACTTAAGGAAGGCACTTATCAATGTAGCAGTGTTGCCGTGGTCGGTCACAATCAGTTACGGAGATTACAATGATCACGAATGGAATAGGTGAAATGTGAAATTAAAATGATAATAATTTATGTAAATGCGAGGGTGGATGAAAAGTGAAATGATTCCAATAGCCCATTAAATTATAGCGGTTACCAAGCGAAATCATCTCGAAGAAGAATTCTAATGTACCTAGATGTAATTATGATAATAATGGCTATGATTGAAAGTAACCATTCCCAAGCATTAAAATTACAATAATTAGGCAAGTTAAACAACCTAGCAACAAGTATTACAATAATGCACCACTTACCCAAGTCTGGGGTCTAACCTAAACACTTAAAACAATACTTTATACTAAGCGAATTAAATCCGAGGAACGTTTAGGGACGAGCACTTTTAAAACGGTTACGTGTTGAATGACGTAGCAGAGACCGGTAAGGAAAGTGACGTGCGTTCGACTCGAGCGTTAGCGGGGCGTCTGAGCTCCACGGCCCGGCCGGCGATGCGATGCGCGCCGGCGCCGCTGATACGACGACAGCCGAAGGGAACCGAATAGTTCCGAACGCGAGGACAGCGTTCGCGGTTATTTTCAAATAAATAAATGTTTGATGAATTCATATGTTGAGTTAAATGTGTTTAGGTTTGTAGTTATATTATACTAAGTGTAAATGATGTAATACCATAGCTAGTTCGTAGATTATCTAATTAAAAACGTTAATTAAAACTAAACATGTACGTATAACGTTACACCGTTGAACACGAAGTCGTTGCTTGATTTTTGGAAAAGTGAAGAAATCATTAGGGCCAAGTCTGGGCTGTACGGCGGGTGATCCAACATGACATTTTGCTCTTTTCAAAACGCCATTGTCTGCCGGGCGGTGTGCGAGCTAGCATTATCGTGGTGCAGTGCTATACGACGTCTTGGGTTATTTTTTCGGAACTCGCCGATAACTTCTGGTAAAAAAACAGTGGTATACCAGTCAGCATTAACTGTTTTACGATCTTCGAGCACGATGGTAACAACATGGCCAATTTTCGCTACAAATGTGGCGACCATTTTTTTTTGAAGTAAAGACCTCCGGTCTCAAAGGGGAGCTGGTGTGGCGACCTAGCAACATTTAACGGAAACTTGTATCAACCAACTCGCCAGCGCCACCAGCGTCAGACAGCGGAACTAAGCGTTCTACATCGCGCTAACGAAGTTTCTACAGTCGGCTGACATATATACCACTTCCAACTTCATCCCAATGGACTTCAGTCCCCAGGCATAACACCCGCCTGGAGAGAGATCTCTCTATTGTCCTCTCTTCCTACATAGGTGACCCCGACGTGATCGTCATCCTACATTGGTGACCCCGACGTGATCATCATCCTACATAGGTGACCCCGACGTGATCGTCATCCTACATTGGTGACCCCGACGTGATCATCATCCTACATAGGTGACCCCGACGTGATCGTCATCCTACATTGGTGACCCCGACGTGATCATCATCCTACATAGGTGACCCCGACGTGATCGTCATCCTACATTGGTGACCCCGACGTGATCATCATCCTACATAGGTGACCCCGACGTGATCGTCATCCTACATAGGTGACCCCGACGTGATCATCATCCTACATAGGTGACCCCGACGTGATCGTCATCCTACATTGGTGACCCCGACGTGATCGTCATCCTACATTGGTGACCCCGACGTGATCATCATCCTACATTGGTGACCCCGACGTGATCATCATCCTACATAGGTGACCCCGACGTGATCGTCATCCTACATTGGTGACCCCGACGTGATCGTCATCCTACATTGGTGACCCCGACGTGATCGTCATCCTACATTGGTGACCCCGACGTGATCGTCATCCTACATTGGTGACCCCGACGTGATCATCATCCTACATTGGTGACCCCGACGTGATCATCATCCTACATAGGTGACCCCGACGTGATCATCATCCTACATTGGTGACCCCGACGTGATCATCATCCTACATAGGTGACCCCGACGTGATCGTCATCCTACATTGGTGACCCCGACGTGATCGTCATCCTACATTGGTGACCCCGACGTGATCGTCATCCTACATTGGTGACCCCGACGTGATCGTCATCCCACACTTTGGTCGGTTTTGGCTCATCTTGAAACACCCAAACAGTCGACTGCAGTTTAGAATCCGGATCGTAGGCATCTATCCAAGATTCGTCACCACTGATAATGTCATAAACGTGTTTAGAGTCTCCGCGGCAGAATTTCCGCAGAGTTTTGCGACACCATATAACGCGTTTTTTGGTATTCACTAAGTAAATGTGGTATCCAGCGTGAGATCAATTTTTGTACACCTAAGTGATCATGCAATAGTACATTATTGCCTAGGCAGTGAAGCAGGCAATTGCGGGCCTCGTATTTCTAAACGGACTCGCGTTCCTGCCGAGGCATATACAGGGTGCCTCTGACCTTGGGGCTTTAAATGCATAGATCATTTCTACTCCTGAAACTAAACTTCTTTTGTTCTGTAAGTTGTTAAAAATATGTTCAGTTTAAATTAATTTTTTATCATACAAGTTAAATCTAATTTTCAATGTACGCGATCCAATTCTCCATTTTCCTTTAGCCCCCGTACCAAGGTAAGGTCGCCCCCGTACCATGAGATAGTGATTACATGGCCAGTATGTAATACACTGATTTTACAATTAGACTTTAACATCAATTAGTTATCTAAATTTAAGTTATTTTTTCATGTTGCAGAACAAAAGTAGTTCAGTTTAGCGAGTAGAATCGATCGTTGAATTTAAAGCCCCAAGGTCAGAGACACACTGTATAGTGCTTTTCTCAAAAATCGCAAGATACAAATCGCATATAAACAGAAACTTCACGTGAAATAACATCACTCTTTACCGCCTTTATGTTTATGACAAGGAGAAACGCCAGCTTTTTTAGAAAAAAAAACTCAAGCTATTCCAGACACAGATAAAAAAGTTACGTTTCGAATAAAATATGGATGTATAAGACTTGTGCCCTCATTTTGCGAAAGTAACACTGTCTGTCTGTCTGTCTCGCTTTCACGCTATAACTACTGAACCGATTTAAATGAAGCCTGAGAAAGGACATTTACTACTTTTGATTGCGAAAAAAGGGTTGTAAGGGGTTAAAAGGGGGGAGGAAATGCGGTCGGAGTTGCGGGCAAAAGCTAGTCAGTCAAAAATTCAATTATATGGCATTGACATTAATAATATAAAATGGTCTCGATTTGCCTTTTTTAGTAATGAGTGGTAAAAAAAATGGATGCTGCCGAGATCCGTATTTGAATGCTATTAATCTGTATTTAATGTTTTTTTAACAAAAAGCGACTTTGTTTTACACAATGTATAGATATGTACTCATTTGAATCACTTACCTTCCAATACCTCCGGGTCCCTCGCCCCCGGGAGCCCTAAGGTGCCCCTCATGATCGGTAAAAACGTTGGTATTTCCTGAGAAAAAAAGTATAAGTTTTAGCATAGATAATAAAAATAAATAAATATCAGATGCCAACCTCACACAAATTTACGATTTAGTGGTCATTAGGTACAAATTTCCGGGTTAGAATAGTGCCACTCCATGTCTTCCCGTGGATGTCATATGAGGCGACTAAGGGTGTAAAGCCTTGTATTAGGCGATGTGCTTGCAACTTGTCACTAAATACACTGGTAAACATCTTAGCCTAATTGTGCAAATTGTGGTTACAGAGCTATCAACAAGTTTTTAGAGTTGTTGGTAATTCTGTAGCTCTGCCTACCCCACTCTGGGAATGAAGGCGTGAAGGTATGTATGTAATTCATATTGGAATACATTCACTTATGCGTATTTTATTTTGCTCATAAATTATAATGGACCAAATTCCATTAGGACTTCATTAACTTACAACGAAAATAAATCTGGTCATAAATACATTTTAGCACAATTACATTTTGACTAAATCCACTTTGGACACTATTACTTTTGATCCAACTTCAGAATGGTTATTTCACGTGGACGATTTTCCATTTGTACCTAATAACGCTAAATCAAGTTTACCTAGGCTCTAGGCTTGTACTATGGGTAATAGGCAACGATAAACTTACTTCTATAGAGAAACTAGCTGACCCGGCAAACGTTGTTTTGCCATGTATATTATTTAAAGGACCACCCGTAACATTTAGGGGGATGAAAAATAGATGTTGTCCGATTCGCAGACCTAACCGATATGCACACAAAACTGCACGAAAATCGGTCGAGCCATTTCGGAGGAGTTTAATTACAAACACTTAAATACATAAATTGGGGGAGGCCTATGTCCAGCAGTGGACGTCTTTCGGCTGACATGATGATGATGATGATGACTTTAATACATAGAAAACACCCAAGACTCAGGAACAAATAATCGCGCTAATCACAAAAATGGCGACTGGTTGCCGCCATATTGGTATTTTATTACTGTCATATCTTCAGTGACACTCACAAGATTCAAACAAATAGATTGACATGAGAATCATTAAAATCAGTCCACGCGTTTAGTTTCTAAACGCCACAAACGAACAAACATACATATATAGGCTGATAAATCAAGGACCGGAATTCTTCATAGCAAAACTCAATTTGTCAGAGGGTTTGACAAAAGCGTTTTATCGACTATCGATAAATAAATGTCACTTAATGAGTCATTAACAACATCGGTAGATGTAGATCGATAATTTCCCACTCATAAATGGATCTTCAATAAATTAATTAATTACTGACTGTGGGTTGTTAATTTTATTAAACGGAATATTGCATGATATCCAAAATATTATTAAATCTAGATAGAAGGTGTTACTCGTTGTTTTTGAGCATTTTTCAACGCAATGTTTATTTAGCTGCTTTAAATTAAGATCACATTTAGAGCAATATATCGTGGATGAATCTTCTTTGTAACTAAGAGAAGAATCTTTCGTTATCCATTTGTTAATGGTTTATCTTTTAGGATTAACCATTTTAGTAACACGGCACGGAAATTACTTATGACAATCAAGCGACGTAAATGACATATTTATTTATTTTATTTATTTAAACTTCTTTGCACTAAATACAATAAAGTACAAATGGCGGACTTAATGCCCAATGGCATTCTCTACCAGTCAACCAGCAGGCGAAACAGAAAAAGAAGATCGGTGCGAAGAAAAAAAAAGCGTTGAAAAAAAAAACTGTGTAAATAAAATATATACAAGATACGGGTATAAAAGATATAAATATACGTAAATACATAATATAAATATAATAATACATATAACATATATAAATAAACAGATATGGCGATGTGTGTTAAATCGATTTACGACTGCGCTTGTTCCAGCAGATGTTTATGAAGCATCCGCTTGAAAGCTAACTTGCTTGGGGCTTGTCTGATGCTCAGTGGGAGCTCATTCCAGATACATATGTGACGTGGGCACGATTTATTTTAATATGGAGATGCAGGTTGCTTATCAAAGAGGTCTAATGTTACAGAATAATCGTTTAAGTGGATATGCGACAATATTCCGTAACATCGATAAGTGGAATTGTCGATAAAACAATTTGGTCATTCCCTCTGACAGTTTGATTTTTGCTATGAAGAATTCCGGTCCACGTAACCCTTCTCCTTCGGCAGGCAAAAAAAACACCATTACCTGTAACCTTCGTATATCTTCGTCCAACATGGTGTCCGAAGCAGCCTTGACCACCACTATATCCCGTGCTCTTTTACTCTTGCGCGCCTGGAGAGACTGCTGTCTCCGCTGCAGCAGGGACTTCTTCGAATCACTCCGCTGTGACTTTGCCGTTTTTGGTGAATCTGAGGAAAATCGTAAAAGGGATGTTTACTCGATGAACTATTATATCATCTAGTATTATGGATCGAAATAATTTGAGAGCTTCCCAGTGACTTTTTTTTTTTTTTTTTCAAATTGCAGCCTGATTGCAAGCAAAATTATTCTTGACAAAAAGGGGTCTTGATTGACCGATGGACAGATAGACAGACAGTCGGACAACAAAGTCATCATAAAAGGTTCAGTTTTTGAGCATTTGGTACGGAACCCTATAACTATATACAAACTATGTCCTATACATATATTCATTTTTTTTCCAAAGGGTAATACAAGGCCCTATTACTAACACTACGCTGTCCGTCTGTCTGTCTGTCACCAGGCTGTATCTCACGAACCGTGATAGCTAGACAGTTGAAACTATCACAAATGATTTATAGCTCCCATACAAAAAACGTGTTTTTTTTAATTTAACGGTACGGAACCCTTCGTGTGCGAGTCCGACCCGCATTCGGCCGGTTTTTTTTTAATTTAATAGCCTTTTGAAACTATTAAAACACCTCTGTTATAGCTGCACCTAATCAAGGCCTCTATTCCACGCGGTAAAATCCATATCGTCTTTGACTTGTTATCGTGTTGTCAACGTTCTGATCGCTCTTATTTACTTGACAGTAATGTCAGGTGATTTAAAAGCAATACCATAACAAGTGAAAAGCGATATCGCACCTACAGAACAATTAGTGACCTAATTCGGAAATTTTAAATTTCGAGTTAGGTCTCTATTATAATAAATTTATGACCTCAAGACCTGGTTGCCGGGTTAGAATAGTGCCACTCCATGTCTTCCCGTGGATGTCGTTAGAGTCGACTAAGGGAATATAATAGGCTTGTAGTACTGTTAGGCGATGGGCTTGCAACCTGTCACTAATACGCTGGTAAACATCTTAAGTAGCCTGTTTTTGCAAAATGTGGTTACTGAATTATCAACAAGTTTTTAAAGTTGTAGGTAATTCTGTAGCTCTGCCTACCCCACTCCGGGATTACAGGCGTGAAGGTATGTATGTATGTATGTATGTTACCTGAAGTTTGAAAGCTGAAATTTTGAATTAAAGTCTAATTCTATGGAACTTGCTAACTATGTAAACAAACCGCCATATTGAAATTGTCTCTGAATGATGAATTTACTAGTGATGGGCAATACTCCTTTACTTATGTCAAACCATATCGAATAATAAAATACCGAAAGTTAAAAACAAGTAGTTACTTATTTCTAATTTGTTTAATCACGATCTGAAGAAAAATGGGTACTTGAAGATGATAAATCACCAGTATTTATTACAAAAGGTGCCGTTATATCATCTGTGAGTGTGATCAGCGTGAGTTAGGTAATGTGTAGGGGCCTTAATATATCGCCAACTTTAGCCACGACACTACCCATCATAACTTATGAAACCATGTAAACTTTTAATGAAATATCCAAGATAGAGTTATATATTTGGTGATTTCGTATTTTACAGTAACGACCGTTTCAATCGTTTATGGTTTCAATGGTGTTTGATGAGGTGGTGTGAAAATTCAAGGAGAAACAGTGACAAAACAAAGTTAAGTCTTTTGTTTACATAGTTAGCAAGTTCCATAGAAATACACTATAGGTCACTATTGTGCCGAAGGGGCGATATGGTGTTTAGCTCCCAGAGACCCAGGTTTCTTACCTCCAATGGGCCTGTCCACAGTATACGATATGTAGGGTATCTCAGAGTCGGAGCACACGCTGGCCCCTGGGGAGTTGTTCCCACTGGCTGACGCCTCCGCTCTGCAGGATTCTGTGGAGAGTATGGCGATATTTTTCCCAAAAACTTATTTTTTTCGGCAGCATTCTTGGCATTCGCTAATTTTACCAGTTAAACATCTTAGCGTAATTGTGCAAATTGTGGTTACAGAGTTATCAACAAGTTTTTAGAGTTGTTGGTAATTCTGTAGCTCTGCCTACCCCACTTTGGGAATGAAGGCGTGAGTGTATGTATGTATGTAATCTTCAATCGCGGACCGGTAGACGAGCTGTAGGTAGGCCTCCAACAAGATGGAGTGACGACCTTGTAAGGGTCGCGGGAACGCGGTGGATGCGAAAAGCACAAGACCGGTCTGAGTGGAGAGCTTTGGGGGAGGCCTATGTCCAGTAGTGGACGTCTTTCGGCTGACATGATGATGAATCTTGCCAATCGCAAATTTTACCAGTCTTTTTAAAAAAAAACAGTAGCTTATTTTGCCGAAGATTGTTTGAGCAGAAATAATTCCACAAAAATTTCCAAATATGTATTTATGTGGATGGTTTTATCATTTCCACAGAGTCGACAGAGCTACGTTGGCGCGGAGCTCCCACATACCAATTTCGTCCTTATTACAATGGGGAAATTTGCGACTGGGAATAATTAAGAATGGGGAAAAATGCGATTGGGTAAAATCACGATTGGAAAAATTGCTTCACGAAATAATCGAGTAAGGGTTATGTTAGAAAATAAGGACTAAGTAATACTAAGTTATTACTTATTATAAAGGAAATATAGTAAATATTATAAATTGTTATTATAAGAAGAGAAACGTAAGGAAATGTAAATAGTAAAAACCCCCAAGTTTGCACGCCTGGCAGCAGAACATGGAAAGATCCGTTGTTTATTATGTACACCAACTGTGTAACCACCTGTGTTCAGCAAATAAATATTTTTGATTTTGATTTTGAAGGGTCTCCCCAGACCTATCGACTCCGAATCGGCTTGAGCAGGTAAGAAAAAGTTGTATGTCCATGCAATAAGAGCGAAAACGACGTCGCTCGATTCGGCGTTGCGAACGGAACGACGTCGTTTTCGGTCTGAAATAAATGATTTCAATTTCAATAAATCTAGAAGAAGATGATACTGACACCGATTTTTCAGACAGCGATTAATTTTGTAATATTTATTTGTAAAAAATGATTTACTCTATATCCACATATTGAGATTTATTTAATTCAATGCAATTATTTAGTTTATATTGCGTTCTATGCCCGTAAATAAACAAGTAGATAATCATATTATACGTAACATTTCATTACTAAGTAATGCACATCACTAAAGTCGCTGCAAAGTGCGAGCGAGAGATCTGGCTAACCACACAAGAGCGAGCGAGAGGGGGGGGGGGGGGGGGGGGTTGAGATGGGCCTTGTGAACCACTTCAACCATGCTTTGGGCAGTGAGGAGTTGTATCTCTTGTGGGTCTCTGGTGGGTGTCGCCCTAGGTAGATAGTTCTGTTGCGCATTAGTGGTCCGCAGGAACAGAGGATCCATTGCTATCTCCTCTGTCTCCTGACAGAACCTGCATGTCGCGTCGTGTTTCATTCCCATTAGAAACAGGTGCCTGTTCAGTTTGCAGCGGCCAGTTAGGATCCTAGTCACTGCGCAAGTCTTTTCTCTTTTGAGTTGTAGAATCTCTTTGGAGAGCACTTACCCGGCACATTACTGACAGCGATGGTGTGCCCTCGCCGTACGGGCGGGGCCCTCTGGGCTGGCTTTGGAGGCGGATTTGAAGACTGCTCCGACCCCATTCTGAAAATAACATATTCAGAGTCATTGTTTCATGCATGTTCACAATGTGATGATATGATAGGTAGGATTTGACGACGCGCTGGCCTAGTTGGTAGTGACCCTGCCTACAAAGCTAGCGGTCCTGGGTTCAAATCCTTGTAAGGGCAGATATTTGTGTGATGAGCGCGAATATTTGTTTCTGAGTCATGGATGTTTACTATGTATTTAAGTATATATTTCTCTATATAAGTATTTATATCGTTGTCTAGTACCCATAGTACAAGCCTAGAGCTTTGTTTGGGACTAGGTCAATTGGTGTGACATTGTCCCCTGATATTTATTTATTTATTTATTTATAGGATAGGTGGATCACCTCACATACGTGCCAAACATGGTCAAACACATAAAATTTTAGGTTTAGTACTTTAGGAGATCAGGGGGATATTCTTTCATGAATAACATCAAAACTATTTTTTTTACAATAATAACAAAAATATATTTGAGATTTTCATAACGAGCCCTCTCATTTGATATATGATACAGTATTGTTTGGCATATATATTTTTTTACTTTCCTAATTTGTCCTCTGAAAATGACACATATTAAAAAAAAAAAAAATTGCACGTCTGTGTTTGAGTCATCAATTTACATGTGTACCAAATTTCCAGTCAATTGGTCCAGTAGTTTCGGAGCTAATTGGCTGTGACGGACAGACAGACTCGAGTGATACAATAAGAATCCATAAAAAAAAGTATGGTACCTTAATTACGACCTATCAAAATAAGGAAATATGCTCTATATTGGTATAAACATGAAGACACCAAAACAAAGAGCAATAGACCTAAGAAAAGTCACAAGACGAGATGAGACTAAAATAAAAATACTTAAGTGGGAATGGACGGGTCACATACTTAGAGTAAAAACAAAATGGACTTAATAATTTTCAAGATTATCTTGTTTAATTTGTTTACTAAATTTACAGCGTAGTCAGCATAGCACTCTCATTATCTCTTATGCGGGTCTAACTTACTTTACCCATACCCAAGAGACTCTTAAAGACCTCTTGCACTGTAAATGCTCATAAAAACTAGACAAATACCCGTTTAGAACTGCTAAGACAATTCCTAAACAGATATGAAAAATATAAAATAACATAACAGAATCTTTAAAGGAGACAATAATGAAGAAATTAAAATAGGGCATGCATGGACACATTTCTTAACAAAGCATTTCTGAACAAAATACCATAAAAAGGATCACAGATGATACAGTAATTTTAATGTGATAATTAGACAGCTATTAGACAGAAATTAAATGTGAACTGTGAGATCACGTAATACGTCGGCAGTGTGCTAGAAAGAGATGGGAACAAATCTTTGGTGGCTTATATCTTGGTTATTGTATAGCTACTCAGAAAATGATTTTTCCAAACTGTTTGTTACATGTGTCCCTGTTACCGGGTTTGAATATTGCCACTCTGTCTTCCCGTGGATGTATGTTAGAGGGGACTAAGGAGTTGGGCTTGTAACCTGTCACTAATACATTGGTAAACATCATAGCCTTTGTGCAAAATGTGGTTACAGAATTATCAATATGTTTTTAGAGTTGTTAGTACTTCTGTAGCTTTGCTCTATAGAACCCCACTCTGGGAATACAAGCGCGTGGGAATTTAAGTGTATGTTGTTACATGAATCAGCTTTTATGGTCATGAATATTCCCTATTAAATGCTTTTGAGCCCTGACTGAGCCTCATGTAACGTTACTTGTTATTATTATGATATTGTCAGCTGTTTTAAATTTTTGTACCAAATAATTACATAAGCATGTTGACGTCGATATAAACAACCACAGTGAAAGCTGATAAACACAATAGTCCAATGCGTATAATAACAGTAACATTCTATATAGTGTTAATTAATAATAGAATTTTAGAAGCTTAGTCCCGAGAAAATAAGACTAAATCGTTTTAAAACAATTATATCTTACCTGCTAAAGTTTCACCCCGTTTGTAGCCACACACAAAGGTATTTAGTATTTGTATCACCACAGGCACAGCTATATTACTATTTGTACCAATATTTTGTCCAAAAACCCCATGAAAATTAATGAAAACAAAACTGCTTCAATTTTCAGTTGACACACACCATCAAGAGTTTAAGACCGTTCCAAATCATGTGTATAATAACAAATACCGTACAATTTCGCTTAAGATGACCAAAGAAATCAAGTATTTAACAAAACTTATAACCGATATCCTTAAATTACCTCAGATTAACACTATTCAAGCTTTTTAAAATTGCTGTTTTTTGTCATTTTGATAAATAATCTTGAACTTCTGAAAAATTAATTAAATTCTTTAACCCAATAAGGACACATCGATTTAAAACTGTCATTTTGATGTTTTAAATAAGCTATGTTACTAGGTAAACGAGAATTTATTGAATGGTCAAAAGGGGCGACACAGATTTAGTGCCTAAATTAGAAAACCCTTACCATACTAATTATTACCTAACTATTTTTAAACACAGATAATAATGAGGGGTGTTATATTAAAATCCATTTATTTTTCATAAATAAATAACTAAACGCTCCATGACACGTCGATGTCATACGTCATTCGAAATACGTTCAGAAGACACTTTTTACGCCTTAAAAGAAAAAATACATTTTTAATGCTACATCAAAATATACTGTATGCATATGCAATAAGTAATAAAATGCTTTAATGATTAACTTACAACGAAAAGAAAAATAAGTACGTGATTTGATTACTTCCGCAAATTATCAAGTGTTTTCGTTCGTGTTGAAATCCTCCGCTGGATTTTCTCAAATACCTTTTTACAGTTATGAATTAAAAGATAAATTATAAAGCAAAATGGTCGATGAGGGTACTAGGAAAACACTTAGTAGCATACCATTGCTACAAACCAAAGCAGGACCAAGAGACAAGGAGTTATGGGTGACTCGTTTAAAAGAAGAATACCAGGCACTTATAAAGGTATTTATTTACCCATAGGCTCTTATAATGTGTTTTTTATTATTAAGAGTTAAGATTTGTGTATTTATGTGTTTATTATTCGTGTTTACAAGTAGTGCTGTAATTTTATGGTAGAGTTATTTCATAACTTTCTCTTTATGTTTGTATTTGTGAAAGAACCTTCTGGTTATACTTAAGTAGGTACGGGAGACAGATATATTAAATCTTAATCCTCAGTGTTTGCAATACCTACAATCATCAGATGACAATACCACAGAAGGCTGTACAGTTTTCTGCCCTCCTAAGGAAATAAGCGGTATCCCAAGTCAAGTAACATCCCAATCTTTAGGGTGTTAAACGGAACAATATTACTGAACCTAGTCCATCAATCTATCCGTCTGTCCTAACTTACTGTTATTTAGCTATATCTTTTGTAGCATTAGAGATAGTAGGTTGATATATCCTAACCAGTAAAAGTGAAGAAAGTCAAAAAGTAAAGAAGGTTCCCGTACAAGAAATGCTTGTTTTCACCATATTTTTATTGTATTGTTAAAAATATTACCTACAGTAGCTATACTAAACCATAGAGAATAACCAACAAATTACAAAAAACCGGTCAAATTATATAGGAATGTATAGATACTGTGTGGTATGGAACCCTCAGTGTGTGAGTCCAATTGGCACTTGACCATGTTTTTTCCTTTCAACACACTTTTTTTTACAGTATGTCCAAAATAACAAGGAGGCAGATAATGACTGGTTCCGACTTGAGTCAGACAAGACTGGAACGCGATGGTTTGGAAAGTGCTGGTACGTGCACAACCTGCTCAAGTACGAGTTTGAGCTTGAGTTTGATGTGAGTATACGTGCGTGATTTTTTTATTGGTATAAAGGTCACCTGCTGGTAAATGGGGTCTCAGACCCATAGACATTGGAATTCTCAAGTCAACCTCAAACGCGTTGCCGACCCTGAGTGCTAACGTGGAATGCCTCTACGCTAGTAATTTCACTGGTTGTCTTATCCTTGCACCGGAGCAAAACAATGCGAATGGTGCTTGGCAGTAGGTTGAAGGATAAGATGGTGGTGGGACTGACGAAACGGTCTGAACGGACTCTACAAAAGGTCCTACCACCACTTAACCACCACCACTCACCATTCTATGCTTCTTAATTATAATTGTGGCAGTAGAACACTGTGTAGGGTCCTTCTGAATCACTACCATCATCTTATCTTATACCCTGCCGCTACGCAGCAGTGTTGGCATTGTTGTGTTCTGTGTGAGGATAAGACAACCTGTGAAATTACTAGCATAGATATATTCCATCTTAGTCTACACCTCAAATGGATAGGCAACGCATTTGGTGTCTCAGAATTCTCAGATTGAAGTCTTGAGATTGCAATTGTGTATGGGTTTACATCTCACTTACGATAAGTTCTCGCGTGGCAGCCTCAGATGTGTGATTTACTAACAATAAAAAAGTTAAATAGTAAAGGCGTACACAAAACGATTTTTTTTCAACATATTTTTTGATCCCGTGTCGTTGCCGGGTTAGAATAGTGCCACTCCATGTGTTCCTGTGGATGTCGTAAGAGGCGACTAAGGGAATATAGGCTTGTAGTACTGTTAGGTGATACACTTGATATACATCTTAGTGGCCTATTTGTGCAAATTGTGGTTACTGAATTATCAACAACTTTTTAAAGTTGTAATTCTTTAGCTCTGCCTAGCCCACTCTGGGATTACAGGGGTGAAGATATGTATGTACGTATGTATTTCTTGACGTTTGGCACCCTAAGCTTGACTCCTGCTGACTCAATCATATCTCTTCAGATACCCATAACCTATCCAACAACTGCACCAGAGCTAGCGCTGCCGGGTCTCGACGGAAAGACAGCTAAGATGTATCGTGGAGGCAAGATCTGTCTCACGGACCACTTCAAGCCGTTGTGGGCCCGCAACGTGCCCAGGTTTGGGATAGCACATGCCATGGCCCTTGGGGTACGTACTACTATCAGTAGACCACTTACACAGCATGAAGTTTCTTAATATGGATAGTGTTGACAGCAGTCAATCAATGATTTTGGTGGCAAATCGTGGTCATAGAATCTATGGAGTTGCTATTACCTAATTATACACTATTATGATTTTGGCCTTTAGTTTTGTCATATTTCTAAATAAACTAAATACATTATTAGTTCACTTTACCCATACCTGCTAATATTTGTTTGTTTATTACGCTTTCACAGCGGAGATATCCTCCGTATCAAAATTAATTTAACTCGTTTAGCGACTAAATGAAAGCCTGAATTTTGTAATATGACAATACTGAAGGTCAAAATCAAAGTGGTATGTATTATGATAATCAAGAAACAGCAACTCCATGGATCCTTAATCACGGTTTGCCACCAAAAGTCCTAACCCTAGTTATTACTATTCCTACACACGCAACAAATAAGTTGCGGGTGGTAGGACCTTGTGCAGGGTCCGTCCGCCAAGCAGCAGTGTTCGCATTGTTGTATTCCGGTTTGGGGATAACACAGCCGGTGAAATGACTAGCATAGAGGCATTCCATCTTAGTCCTCAGGGTTGGCAACGCATTTGCAGTCTTAGGAATTGCATTGCGGTCTTGTGAATGCGAATGTCTATGGGTCACAGTTTCCACTTACCATCAGGTGGCCTGTGTGCTCGTTTGTCTTATCTATGCCATAAAAAAAAGTTTAGCATTGCTTTACTGCTGTCAACAATGTCAGTCAGGAACTTCTTGGTCGTGCAATGTGTCAGGATTAACTTCTGGCGACTCGGGCAATAAACGTCAGTTACCTTCCTTTTTGTGCCTACCGCTACCTGCACTGTTGTTGCACGGCCCGCTCCATAAGGCCGTGCAGGTGCGATAGAGATAGCACGATTCCGATGATTTATGACCCGTCTCGCCACTTAATTTTGCGGATAGTATAGTTATCTGCCTAGTACTGTAGAGCGGGTACACACTAGGGAAGTAGCACACGTCGACTTTTTTTAAAGCGATGCAATCTTCCTTTCGCGGACGCTCCTATTGTGGGATGAGCCCTGCTGAGGTTTTGCCTGGGGACTTCAGTATGGAGTTCTTCGATGATGATGATGATGATGACGACGATGATAATGCTGATGATGATGACGATGATGATTACGGTGACGGTGACGATGATGATGACGACGACGATGATGACGACGAGGATGACGATAATGACGACGACGATGATGTTGATGATGATGGCGATGATGATGATGATGATGACGATGATGATGATGATGATGATGATGATGATAATGGTGACGAAGACGTCCGTGATGACGATGACGATAGTACTTAATTATAATAATGATGATTTTTCTCCACAGCTCGGCCCGTGGCTAGCCGTAGAGATTCCAGAGCTAATAGAAAAGGGCGTCATCACTTACCAGGAGAAAACCGAAGACACCAAATGATGACCGGAAAAGCACCTATATATATTATTATACAATTAAATAGCATATTTTTGTATGACTCTTGTTTTTATTACGCCACATATAAGTGGAGAGCCTTGGGGGAGGCCTATGTTCAGCAGTGGACGTCTTTCGGCTGACATGATGATGATGATGACATATTATAAACTCGGTAGTGTTCCTCGATCTGTATCTCAATATCAACTCCTGAGTCTCTTTAAAACGTCAAAACACAATTAAAAACTAAATCCTCGATAGTTTTATTTTTCAATCATGACACCTTTTTGCATGTTTTTGGTTGAATCTTCGAAACCGTTCAATTTTTAAAAGAATGCTCTGAATGATAAAAGAGGTCGACATTATGTCAGAGGGCGACAAAAAAATGGGGTCTAAGGTTGATTGCGTATGAGTGTTTCGGTGTATCTGTTCGTCTGTGGGGAACCTGCCGTTTGGTCAAAATATATTTGGTCAAAAGTATCGGTAAATGAAATTACCGATAAAGGACGATGGGTACACAGACAGAGTTTCATAGTGTTATGAGCTATGGGTTTTTGTTATGGGGAAAAGCGGCTGACATTCAGACCATCTTTGTTCTACAAAAGCGGGCTATACGTTTTATTTATAAACTGGGTTCTCGGGTCTCACTCAGAGATAAATTTAAAGAAATTAATATTCTTACTGTCGCGTCGCAGTATATCTTTGAAAATATCTTGTATGCACGCAAACACATACATGACTTCCGACATAACCGTGACGTTCACAAGTTCAACACGCGAAATAAAGATAAACTCGTAGTCCCATGTCACCGTCTTCGTAAAGTAAGCACTTCGTTCGCGGGGAACTGTATACGCTTCTACAATAAGATACCTACTGATATTGTCAATATGCCGTTCAATAAATTCAAGTCTCGCATTAAGTGCTGCTTGCTGGGCAAAGCATATTATACTGTTAATGACTTCCTAAATGATAAGGACGTTTTTAAGTAGTTACCTACTACTAGCATTGTTGCATTGTACTTTGTTTACAATACGTCTCATTTGCTTTTAATTATTTAAATTTAAAATCTGATAGAACAGCGACTCATTGTTTCGTATAGTTTCGGGAGTCGCTTGTAAGCCAGCGCAGAGTGCGCACCATTCCGTACCTACCTTCAGAACGATAGTGACCGAATTCAAAATTTCAGCTTTCAAACTAAGTCATAAATTGATTATGATTTATGATAGAGCCCTAACTCGAAATTCAAAATTTCAGCTTTCAAACTAAGTCATAAATTGATTATGATTTATGACAGAGCCCTAACTCGAAATTCAAAATTTCAGCTTTCAAACTAAGTCATAAATTGATTATGATAGAGCCCTAACTCGAAATTCAAAATTTCTGAATTATGTCACTAATTGCTCTGATGGTGCGATTTTATTCTCGTAAATCATTTAATGACTTGAAAAAAAGTATATTTTAATCAACATCATCAGTGTTTATGTGCACCCTTCTCCACAGTACCTACTGTATACCCTTAAAAATAAATCATGAGGCCATTTGCAACGTTAAAAGATGGCGGACGTGTAATTTGTTTTAGACTTTAATTTTTGGGTAATTAGGTGTTCAAAGTTCTTTTCTGATAGTGATTTGTACTTGTTATGCCTTTGTGTCGCTCAGTGATTGAAGACTTCGACTTATTTCGTGTATCTGGCATCTTTCTTCTCGTTTCAAGTGGACTCGCAGTGGTGCAGAGGTTAAAACTATCTTGACCTCTGACCTACAAATCACCGTACAACGTTGCCCCCAATCTTCCTAGAGAAGATTGGATTGTGTTTTATTGCTATATTGATTTATACTTATATATACTTGACACTGGCGAAATCACTTCACGTGGAAACGCCATATCCCCGCGGTAGTAGCTGTTCAAGTCGCCGCGGGGGCAAAGAAAGAAGAAGAAAAATAAATCATCGAATAACCAAGATTTCATATATGTAGTTAAATCAAATACGCAAGAATATATAAAAAATGTTATTACATTGTAAATTTCAGAAATATATAAAATATAATTGAACTGTAGGTTTATGGTGTAGCTATATAATATCACGTCAATACAATACTGACGACAAAAAGGAGGTATGTTTTTTAATCATAATACCTACTAATAATTATACAATATAATAATTGTATAAAATTGATGCAACTTTGAAGTCCTTTATAAATGTGTGTATAAATAAATATAAATATCAAGGGACACCGGACCCGATTCTACAGTGGCCTCTAAACTTCCTAACTTTATTTAAGTGTCGCTAAAACACTTTGCTATTCTATGAGCAGCTGTCATAATCAAATGACAGCGCCATGTCAGCGCTAATTTGAATCTGACGCTTCTTATTTAAGGCGGTCTTATACATTGGCAGCTTGACATTCTGGAATAGCACTGATTAAATCTGCCGTCTAAACTATGTCCTAAAATTTGACAATTTAGTGTTAGTTAGTTTTAGGCTATTTAAGTGATGTGCACGTAGAATCGGGTCCATTGTCGCATTGTATCCATGATTTTAATTAAGTTTTACGCCTAACTAACAGTTTATTAAATTGTCTGTTTTCGTACTTATTTTCCAGGATGTTTCCACATAAATATATTTGGATAGTAGCCGTGTCGCTTCCTTTCATAGTTGGGCTACCAGCCGTAAGTTGAGTTTCAGTACATTCCTCCTAGCACGCCACACCAAACAGATCCCACATGTTATGCTAGTCTGTAGCGTTCCGCGATATGGGGGGTTATTATGACATAGTTATGCAGTTAAGTTTACGCTGAGAGAAAGGAACAGAGCTATAGCAGTTTTTTTTAATGGCATATGAAGGCAAACGAGCACACAGGCCACCTGGGCCCTATTTCTCGAAACTTATTAGACTAATAATATTAGTCAATGAACTAATATTTTTTACTAGTTTACTAGTGTACGTTTCTCAAAGCTACTGTAATAAAGTATTAGTTATTAGTCACCAACTAATAAATATTAGCTAATATTATTAGAGTTAATTAGGTTTTGGTTTCAAGAACATAAAGAAAAAAAAATACACTAGTAAAATTCACTAATAAAGCTATTAGTCTCGGAAGGCTTGTAAAAAATATTAGACGAAACTATTAGTGTCACGCTTTTAACAATCAAATTAATAAAATGTGGACCGATTCGGACGCTTCCAAACAGAATTTCTCTCGCTTCTAATATGTTTCTTAGAATCATTAACTTTAGATCCATTTTAAAATATAAAATAACTAAATTAAAGATACAATCCCCTTTTACCGCCAATGTGCAAACGTCAAAAGAAAACGAATACAATAGTGGCGGGAACTTTCCCCGCTTTTTTTAATACGTAAGAAGGCATGGGTATTAATTAGGTGCATTCAGCCGAGCCAGACTATTATTTTTTATTTGTCTACCAGTATTAGTTACCAGACTAGTCATTATTTTTGAGAAACAGTAAATATTAGAACTCGTAAAATTTTCACTAATAACTAATAACTAATATACTAGTAAACTAATACTTTCGAGAAATAGGGCCCTGATGGTAAGTGGAAACTGTGACCCATAGACATTCGCATTCACAAGACTGCAAATGCGCTGCCAACCCGGAGGACTAAGATGGAATGCTTCTATGCTAGTCTTTTCACCGGCTGTCTTATCCCCAAACCGGAACACAATGCAAACACTGCTGCTTGGCGGTAGGTTAATGGATAAGATGGTGGTACCAACCCGGACGGACCCTGCACGTCCTCCCACAAGTAAATATAGCTCTGTCCCTTTCTCTCGGCGTAAAATGAACTGCATTGCTACGTCATAATAACCCCTCTGAATCACAATAACCATATCACCTATGTGTAGATTCTTTGGATATCGTCAGTGAAACTGCAAAACCACGTAACTAACAAATTTATGATAGAGCAAAAGAAACTTTACCGTCTTATTAAAAAGGTGCATTTTGCTCCTTATTTAAAATGTTACTTACGCGGTTTTGCAGTTTCACCGACGATATGTTAAACGTATTCATATTATTATTTCCTTGAGACTGAAACCGCGAAAACGTGAACGTGAAAACACGATTAGAAACGAAATCCTCGTTAGTATTATCTTTCAAAGATAACACAATTTTCGCATGTTTTGGTTGAATGTTGGAAACCCTACGATCGTTGACGATGATTTTTAGGGTTCCGTATTCAAACTAGTCCGTCTGTCCGTCCGCAGCCTAGCTCAGAGGCTCTTAGTACTAGAAAGCTGTAATTTGGCATAAATATACATAGGTACCTACACTCAGGGGCAAAAGAGGTGGGTCGGAGTACAGTCAGCGTCAAAAGTAGCTGATCACTTAAATACCTTGTCGCTTTACTGTCACATAAGCAATGTCAAACAAGATTGTCTAATGTGTTAATGCGATAAAGTTTTTTTTTATTTTTTATATATCATAGGAAGGCAATCGAGCACACAGGCCACCTGATGGTAAGTGGAAACTGTGACCCATAGACATTCGCATTCACAAGACTGCAAATTCACTGCCGACCCTGAGGACCAAGATGGAATGCCTCTATGCTAGTGATTTCACCGGCTGTCTTGTACAAAAGTAGCTTGAAGTGACCAGTTACTTTTGACGCTGACTGTACGTATTTCATACTAAAGAGGCTATTTCGAAGCCTTGGTTCCTCACCAAGAGATGCTTTCAGTGAAATTTGATGATGGAAACCACGAGTATCCATACAAGACTTCCAGAGTGCCTACGATAACCAAGTGATTGAATCTGCGGCTAATGCCAGAAATGTGCATGTTCAGAAAAACATCTGAAATGGCAATAAAATATAAGGAAATCCAAATGCTGATTCTCTCTCGCTGTGGTGTTAACTGATTGTGCGATAAGTTAGGTAATTACATTAGTCACGCCAACAAAGTGGTAAAATAAAATCTTGTTTTTTTTTTCTGTACACGTATGTGGGGTGTCTTTGGATAGATCTTCCAAAAATATTGCGGGTTTGTCACGACAATGTTTCGATTAAGGTATCCGCTTACGAAATATTTTAGCTTCAAAGCGCTATTTTTTGTAAGAGTCAAGATGTCCCCCCCCCCCCCCCCCCCTGCAGCCAAAACTACAAACACTAAAAATCTGAAAAATATCCTTAAATTAGGGGAGGGACACTTGACTCTAACAAAAATTAGCGAAAAATTGTTTTCACAAACCCGCTATGTTTGGACGGACGGACATAGCGAAACTATAAGGGTTCTTTAACTACGGAACCCTAATAAGCTTTTGAGACCAACCTCTAAGCATGATTTTCATCAAATAACCTAAAAAACAAAAAAATAATTGTCGATACATACTTGAAATATTGTAGCTACTTACTGATTGAACGTCTATTTCAGGGGGTGAAACCGCCTGGTTATAAAGGTGGCGGCAAGAAACATGCGGTAAGACGATAGACATAAAATCGGAATTCCATTGCAGCGGCCGCTCTGCCCTCATACGCCAAAAGGCGATATCTCAAACTCAATAGCCAAAGCAGATACAACCCTCTCCCGTTAGTAATAAGATTGCACTTGCTACAGGAGTGTTGTGAGAGATACGCCCCTCTTCAGAGCGAAGGAGAAGAGAGCCTACCCACTAGGACCTCACCGGCCTTGAACTTCTGCTTCTGCTTGTTGAGTTTCTTGCGGCGTTTCTTCTCAGCAGTGGTCTCTTGCGAAGCGCTGGTAGATTTTTGACGTGTAAAAGTGCCCGTGCGGCCTACTTACTGAATAAACATCTTTTTTTTTTTATCATAGGCCGTTGATGGTGGGGGCGCCATAGGCTGCTACTGGACGCCCCCAGAGTTGCCCCTTACCCACAAGTCCTGCTGGGGGTTCACTAATGTTTGACCAAAAAATTATTGACAAATGGTCATTTGACAAACTACGTTTCACCAAATGATCATTTGGCAAACGAGACATTTGACAAAAGTATCATCTTACAAAAACTCACTTAGCAATTGATCATTTAGCAATTAGTTTACCTATTTCTGGGCAGAAAAAAAAACAACCTCGAAGGCCAACTCGGGAGCCAAGCTCCCGCCTTTGCCTTCTAACCTAACCTATCCGAGTCGGTTATGCCCTGATTCGTCTTCCTCGTAAAATGTAAATTTTCACTGTTGATCATTTGGAAAAGTAAGTCATTTTTAAAATAACTAGTAGTAAAATTATCATTTGACTTAACATTTTTTTGCAAACGTTGTTTGTCAAGGGTAATTTTGCCAAATGAATTTTGGTCAAACGGCAGGACAACCTATCAGTTATCTACCCCCACGTACTTAACAACAATATAAAAACCAATTTCTGACTTTCAAAACTCGATATCTTTGATATGGGTGACAAATCGGTGACAAGTCCCAACATAATTATGGCCTTACCATCTCCTGGTTCCTGGTCGTCTGCTTCATTTTCTGCAACGGGATCGAATCCATCTCCGGCATCACCTCCTCCTTGGGAGTCGCCTCCTGCTGCCGCAGCGCCTCCTCCTTGGGAGTCGTCTCCTGCTGCAGCAGCACCTCCTCCTTGGGAGTCGTCTCCTGCTACGGCAGCGGCTCCTCCTTGGGAGTCGCCTGCGTCGGCTATGGTTCCTGCGTCAGGATCTGCAGGGCTCTGAAGATAAATACATACATCAAATCACGCCTGTTTTCACCTGTAGACAACTTTTGTTCCACCTGCTATGATCCTGGCAAATATCTTTCGCTTCTTCCACATTCTTACATCGAGTCATGCACGATCGGTTTCGGATACTTAAGATTCGGCCCTATTCCAGTATTTCTCCGATTTTGTTCGAAAAAGTACGCCTAGGGTGGTTTGCAAAACGTTGTTTGTCAAGTGTAATTTTGCCAAATGACTTTTGACTTTTGACTTTTGGTTACCTGTGTGGTCACCGGGTAAGAATAGTGCCACTCCATGTCTTCTCGTGGATGTCGTAAGAGGCGACTAAGGGAATAATAAAGGCTTCTAGTACTCTTAGGCGATGGGCTTGCAACCTGTCACTAATACACTGGTAATCATCTTAGCCTGATTGTGCAAAACGTGGTTACAGAATGATCAACAACTTATTTAAGAGTGCTTGGTAATTCTGTAGCTCTGCCTACCCCACTCTGGGAATGAAGGCGTGAGTTTATGTATGTATGTATGTACTTTTGGTCAAACGGCAGGACACCCCTACTGGGGGATTAATTTTGTAAAGTACCGGCGCCTTTGCCCTCTGCGCTTGCGTCGGAGCGGATGCGTGTTGAGGTCGTCCCCCTCTCGCTCCGGTATTCCTGTGAAGTAATGCTCTCGCAGAAGGATGATATCGCCCCCCACTCCACACACACTGTGCAGCGAGAGATCAGATATCCCAATGTCCGCGGCCAAGCTCATGTTCATAATTAGGTATATGAAAGCCAGCAGTATCGACCTTACCCTTTACCATTGTTCTATTAAAAGTAAGTTATGTGTTTTAGTTACGGCAAGATCCAGACCCGTCAGACGTCATCCCGGATCCAGCAGCGGCTCCACCAGACACCCCGGATCCAGCAGCAGCTCCACCAGACATCCCGGATCCAGCAGCAGCTCCACCAGACACCCCGGATCCAGCAGCAGCTCCACCAGACAACCCGGATCCAGCAGCAGCTCCACCAGACAACCCGGATCCAGCAGCAGCTCCACCAGACGACACCCCGGATCCAGCAGGTGCTCCGGAAGATTCACCTACACTAGACCGTTTTTTTTAATTATTATTTCTTCTAATTACAACTTATACAGGGTTATTGGTAAGTCGACCTATTCCCCTCTAGGGGTTACGGGAGAGGTCATTTGCAATCATTTTGGTCCCGTAATACCCTACGCAAAAGTGAACCATTTCTGAAATAATTTAAATTTATGTTTTTTTCTAGTCAGGAACACAACTTCAAAAATTTACAAAAAAAGTATTTGCACTTTAAATCATTTTTTTTAATAGTTTTGTGTAAGGTAAAATGGCTGTTGTTATGCAATATTAAAAGTAGAAAGAAAGTAGAATTATCTGTACACGTTTAAGAATGCGAGACCAAAACGTAACAAAATACATGTTTTTTTATCAGTTTATCCAACATAAATGACACAAAAACTGAAAAATTTACTAACTTTTGCGTAGGGTATTATGGGACCAAAAAAAAACATGGTAAGTACTATATTTATGTGCAGTTTTGAGATTGCCCTCGAAGGATTGCAGTCTTGATATTGCGATCGTAATTTTGCAGTCTTGAGATTGACATCGTAAGATTGCACAGTCTTGAGATTGCCATCGTAAGATTGCAGTTGTAGGATTGCCGTCTTGATATTGCGATCGTAATATTGCAGTCTTGAGATTGCCATCGTAAGATTGCACAGTCTTGAGTTCGCCATCGTAAGATTGCAGTCTTGATATTGCGATCGTAATGTTGCAGTCTTGAGTTTGCCGTCGTAAGATTGCACAGTCTTGAGATTGCCATCGTCAGATTGCAGTCGTAAGATTGCAGTCTTGATATTGCGATCGTAATTTTGCAGTCTTGAGATTGCCATCGTAAGATTCCACAGTCTTGAGATTGCCATCGTAAGATTGCAGTCTTGATATTGCGATCGTAAGTTTGCAGTCTTGAGTTTGCCGTCGTAAGATTGCACAGTCTTGAGATTGCCATCGTCAGATTGCAGTCGTAAGATTGCAGTCTTGATATTGCGATCGTAATTTTGCAGTCTTGAGATTGCCATCGTAAGATTCCACAGTCTTGAGATTGCCATCGTAAGATTGCAGTCTTGATATTGCGATCGTAATATTGAAGTCTTGATATTGCGATCGTAATATTGCAGTCTACCCCAAACTCGTCCTTAAATCCCTGATTTCACGGCCTCTGCAGTAATGTACTAATGTACATGTGAATCAGGCGGATGGAACTCTTTAATTGTTGCCAGCTAACAATTCGTTGATGATCCATGTATTTATTTGCATGACAAACATACTACCGTTTTTTTTTTTTTTTAATTTTTTATAATGAAAACAAACAGCCGTGTACAAAGTAATACATACAAATGTTGATAAGAATAAGGGCTAAAGTTCCATATATTGCTATTGCTAGGTTACAAAAATTAAGTTGTTATAACTAACATAGAAACAAAACAACCAAAAATAAATGCCGTGTGGTTGCCGGCTTAGAATAGTGCCACTCCATGTCTTCCCGTGGATGTCGTAAGAGGCGACTAAGGGAATAAAGGCTTGTAGTACTGTTAGGCGATGGGCTTGCTACCTGTCACTAATATACAATTATACACTGTTAAACATCTTAGCCTAATTGTGCAAATTGTGGTTACAGAGTTGTCAACAAGTTTTTGGAGTTGTTGATAATTCTGTAGCTCTGCCTACCCCACTCTGGGAATGAAGGCGTGAAGGTATGTATGTAGGTAGGTACTAATAATCTAAAAAAGGAGTGGCCGAATCTGGCCACTTGCCCTGGACCCCACTAAAAACATGTTAGGACTAGCAGAGCTTAGTGTACCTTCGAGTGGGTCATACTTTAAGTATGAACGATTGAAGGCCTCTGCCTAGGGAATGCAAATAACCTAGTTATTTTCATGCAAAATCGGTTAATAACCGGTTAGATTGCATTCCCTACCTCTTCCTAAGCTCGCTACCGAACTGGACGAATGGCTAAGCAATCTTCAAATAAGTCCACCAGGCGACTAAAGTCGGATTTTTATTCATTTTATCAAATATATTTAATATTACAATGGTACTACTTAGTCTAGCATTGTATAAATCTATAAATAGTAAATTTAAAAAAAAACGAATAACCTGCGTAGTGTCTGCAGGAAAACACACCAAAATCTTAAGAGATTTATAAGACGGTGCAAGACGACCACATAAGATTGATATGTTTTCCTTCATCAACGGTGTCCCCTAGACAAGATAAAGCTATTCAATAAAAAAATAAAAAAAAATTTTTGGCCAAGCATTTTTGTCTATAACATAGTCCTCGATCCTATAATACGCTTTAGACATTAACCACTTTTTCAAGTAATTTTTAAGTGCTGGAAAGGGTAACTTTAAAACTACGTGAAATGAATGCATTGACCAACAAATGACACATATACTTTACGGACGAAGAATTTTGGAATAGCGCCTTCATTTTTATTTCTAATATTTAAATTATGTATATCAGATTATTTTTTAAAATAATCCAAATTTTTAATAACATAATTAATAATCTCATAAATAAATTCTACAGACCCGAATCTACAGTGGCCTCTAAACTTCCTAATTTTATTTAGGTGTCGCTAAAACACTTTGCTATTCTATGAGCAGCTGTCATTTTCAAAGGACAGCGCCATGACAACGCTAATTTGAATCTGACGCTTCTATAAGGCGGTCTTATACATTGTCAGCTTGACATTCTAGAATAGCACTGATTAAATCTGCCGTCTAAACTATGACTTAAAATTAGACTATTTAGTTTTAGTTAGTTTTAGGCTATTTAATCGATGTGCACGTAGAATCGGGTCCATTATTATCTCAAAATGAAAAAAGCCACGAATATTCCCTATAGAAGTAGAAGCGGCTGCGGAAGAAACTTCAGAAGACGCCGCTGGTGCAGAAGCTAAGCTGACGACGCGCTGGCCTAGTTGGTAGTGACCCTGCCTACGAAGCTAGCGGTCCTGGGTCCCTGACAACGTAGTTGGTGTCCTCACCGTAACTACTTCACCCGGGCATGGGTAGCAGTGCCCCTCGGGGGGGCATGCTGAACCCTAAGTTAGGGGTGCGGTGGTGGTCGCACCTCTGGAGGGGTACCTCCGTCGGGTGTCAGGCCGGTCGAGCGCAGCTCGGCCGGCTGAGTGTCTTGATAATCTTCGTTTTCTTCGGTTTCTTCAAAGTGTTCGGATTCTTCGGTTTCTTGAATATGTTCGGTTTCTTCGGTTTCTTCATTGTGTTCGAATTCTTCGGTTTCTTCGGTCTTCTCGATCCCCGCAGTGATGCTATGAGGCTCAGGTCCGGATCTGGGGGGGCGGCCACGACGTCCCTGGCGGCGGAGCTTCTTCCGGTCTTCAGTGCCCTCATCCACTGCGAGTTGGATGGGATCATCGGTGGGATTATTTAAGTATATATTGCTCTATGTATTTATATCCTTATCTAGTAGGTACCCATAGTATAAGTCTAGAGCTTAGTTTGGGACTAGGTCAATTGGTGTTACATTGTCCCCTGATATTTATTTTTTTCATCCAGGAAATCCGGATCCTGATCCTGCGGTAGCAAATGGCGTAAGTATTGTTATACTGCTCTAATATGAATAGCCTTTTTGACAACATTGAACATATACTACAAATCCCCTTACCCCTCACCCTATCAGATGATATCGTAAAACAACACATTTCACTTTGTTGTAAGCTACCCCTTTACTACCTACGCAAGGTCTCACAGACCTTTGCAAATACAAAATAGTGAATAACTCAACGGGAGTCCAATGCACGGACCTCTGTGACCTTGTACCTTTCCCCGCCACCATCCCAGTGCTGGCCATGCAATGGACGCGTTCGGACACGGGTCTCTATAAATTTGGTGAGCATAAAACATCATCAGTGGGTCTCAGTGACCTTGCCTAGGTGGTTCGATACTATAACTTGCTGGTCTTTGAGACCTTGCCTAGGTGGTTGCTTACTAAAGCTTGCTGGTCTCCGAGACCTTGCCTAGGTGGTTGCGTTTATTATGAGCTTGTATTTTTAATATTTAAACGCATTTCATATTTTTTTTAGTTCAAAATGCTTCTCAACTTGTGACCCTAAAAAGCAACGGAAGACGCAGTACATACAATATGTACTGAATGCAAGAACCCAATCTGCATTCAATGCTCCAATAGACTGTGTATTGACTGCCGCCTAAAATGGCTATTTTAAAAGCTTGTAATTTTTGAATCATGATTACTTTTTAGATAAAAATCAAAGCTAATTAGCATGACTGATTATTGATAATTCAGAATTATTAATAAAAATAGATAATTATGCCGTGCCATGCCGTGTGGTTGCCGCGTTTTGCCGTGTGGTTGCCGGGTTCGAATAGTGCCACTCCATGTCTTCCCGTGGATGTCGTAAGTTAGGCGATGGGCTTGCCACCTGTCACTAATACACTGGGAAACATCTTAAGCCTACTTGTGCAAAATGTGGTTACAGAATTATCAAGAAGTTTTAAGACTTTTTGGTAATTCTTTAGCTCTGCCTACCCCACTCTGGGAATGAAGGCGTGAATTTATGTATGTATGTATGTAGATAATTATGTTATAACAATATTTGTGATTTTTTCATACTATACTTCAAACACAAATTCTTCTAATTATTTTAGACCCATTTCAATTAGTGGTCTCCATGACCTCTCGTAGGTAGTCATGCTATAGAAATCGGACGTAGGTAGTTAAGGGCTACTTATGTACGAGGGCGGATCAATTAAAAAGTACCCGTGTTAGAAATGAAGACGCATATATTTTTTTAAAGTTTTATTTTATTTTTTAACGTAATCTCTTCTAGGTTCTTACACTTTTCCCAGCGTTTCGGCTACTTCTTTAACCCCTCCAAAAAGTAGAATTTGTCAAATTCTTCAAAATCCGCTTCTGTCTCAGCTATAACCTCCTCGTTTGACCTGAATTTCTTTCCCCCGAGACATGTTTTTATATTGGGGAAGCGAAAGAAGTCACAGGGAGCCAGATCCGGAGAGTAAGGCGGGTGTGGCAGCAATTCGTAACGTAGTTGGGTTAGTATGGCAGTGACAATTTTAGATGGATGTGCTGGTGCGTTGTCATGATGGAACAACACTTTCTTCTTTGCCAAATGGGGCCGTGTCTCCTTTATTTTCTTATCAAACCAGTCCAATAACTCACTAAATTACGGCCCTGTGATAGGTAGTTTTTCCTTTTCGTAAGAATCTATAGGGATTATTCCTTTTCTATCCCAAAAACAGTGGCCATGACTTTTCCTGCTGATGGAACCGTTTTTGCCTTCTTTGGAGCAGATAAAAAAAAAACATTGTGTAGACTGCCGCTTGGTCTCAGGTGTATAATAATGGATCCAGGTTTCATCAACAGTAACGAAACGATGGAAAAACTCCTGCGGAATTCGCTCAATCAAGCCCAACGACTACTTCGACATTGACTGCCGTAACCGCTTATTTTCAACCGTGAGTAATCGCGGCACCCATCGGGCGGACACTTTTTTCATATTGAATTACTTTGGTACTTCGTTCGGTGACCATTTTTTTTTTTAACTTTTGGCACGACTTCTTCGGTAACCACGTCTTCCGGGTACCCTGGGCGGTCTAGTCGAAAACAAATGTAAGACCTCGTTTAAATTTAAGACGGCGAAAGACCTCCGTAGAAAGCATCTAACTTGAATTTTATTTGTTCGCATGTTTTTCCATCCAAAAATAAGAAGCGAATTACGGAACGATATTGTTCTTTCTCCATTTCGTACTAAAAACAAAACCAATCTTACAAAATTTGCCGCCACAAAAAAACTGAACCATTCATTTTTTTATTTGGTAAAGTCATTACTACACGACGGTAATGTCAACTTTCCTAAGTAACGCCACCTGCCATCAAACACGGGTACTATTTGATCCACCCTCGTGTGACGTGTCACTCGATATAGGCCAGCGCGATTACAGAACACTACTACACAGAGCATAGAGGCATTCCATCTTCGGCCTCAGGGTTGGCAACGCATTTGCAGTCTTAGGATTGCGGTCTTGTGAATGCGAATGTCTATGGGTCACAGTTTCCACTTACCATCAGGTGGCCTGTGTGCTCGTTTGCCTTCCTACGATATAAAAAAAAAAAAAAAACAGAAACAGCGTTTTAGGACCGCTTTTGAAAATTTAAACTTTAACATTTTTAATTGAGTGTAATGCTGGCGGTAGGACATCCTCCCAACTGTCTATTGGCAGATTTTTGCTTTGTAATGCTAGCTGAATAGCTTTCGAAGAGCGTAGAATTGAGCCTTTTGACTGGGCCATTGCCTAGTATGTGTGGTGTGAAACTGATTGATAGAGTAAGGAATGAAAAGATCAGAAAGAAATGTGGCCTAAAAGAAGATGTAGTGACTAAGATCGAGAAAGGCTCGGTTGGTTCGGTAATTTGGAAAATATGTTTTTTTTATGTCATAGAGAAGGCAAACGAGTATACAGACCACCTGATGCTAAGTGAATCTGTGACCCATAGACATTCGCATTCACAAGACCGCACTCCTAAGACTGCAAATGCACTGCCAACCCTGAGGACTAAGATGGAATGCCTCTATGCAAGTCATTTCACCGGCTGTCTTATCCCCAAACCGGAATACAACAATGCGAACACTGCTGCTTGGCGGTAGGTTAATGGATAAGATGGTGGTACCAACCCGGACGGACCCTGCACAAGGTCCTCCCACAAGTAAGATGAAAGAAGATTGGCGAAAGCGATATGTAGAGCGAAAGGGACCCTAGGCGTACTTTTTCGAACAAAATCGGAGAAATACTGGAATAGGGCCGAATCTTAAGTATCCGAAACCGATCGTGCATGACTCGATGTAAGAATGTGGAAGAAGCGAAAGATATTTGCCAGGATCATAGCAGGTGAAACAAAAGTTGTCTACAGGTGTAAACAGGCGTGATTTGATGTATGTATTTATCTTCAGAGCCCTGCAGATCCTGACGCAGGAACCATAGCCGACGCAGGCGACTCCCAAGGAGGAGCCGCTGCCGTAGCAGGAGACGACTCCCAAGGAGGAGGTGCAGCTGCAGCAGGAGACGACTCCCAAGGAGGAGGCGCTGCGGCAGCAGGAGGCGACTCCCAAGGAGGAGGTGATGCCGGAGATGGATTCGATCCCGTTGCAGAAAATGAAGCAGACGACCAGGAACCAGGAGATGGTAAGGCCATAATTATGTTGGGACTTGTCACCGATTTGTCACCCATATCAAAGATATCGAGTTTTGAAAGTCAGAAATTGGTTTTTATATTGTTGTTAAGTACGTGGGGGTAGATAACTGATAGGTTGTCCTGCCGTTTGACCAAAATTCATTTGGCAAAATTACCCTTGACAAACAACGTTTGCAAAAAAATGTTAAGTCAATTGATCATTTTACTACAAATGGCTTACTTTTCCAAATGATCAACAGTTAAATTTACATTTTACGAGGAAGACGAATCAGGGCATAACCGACTCGGATAGGTTAGGTTAGAAGGCAAAGGCTCCCGCCTTGGCCTTCGAGGTTGTTTTTTTTTCTGCCCAGAAATAGGTAAACTAATTGATAAATGATCAATTGCTAAGTGAGTTTTTGTAAGATGATACTTTTTTCAAATGTCTCGTTTGCCAAATGATCATTTGGTGTAACGTTGTTTGTCAAATGACCATTTGTCAATAATTTTTTGGTCAAACATTAGTTAACCAACTGATAGATAAGCACGAATACACTATCAAAAGTAGACTTTAGTAACGCGCTCACTTAAACCGTTGCAAACAATTACCGCACAATAAACTTAGAATACTCAGATGATAGCTCGGGTCGCTCTAGTTTGCTTTCCAAGTAAAGACACTGCGATTTTCGTTCATCGCTACAAGTACATGCCGGTTACCCATCTGATGGGTACTATTCAGGGGCTGCCACAAATTTAATACATAATAAGATTTCGCATGAGTGCGATAAAGATGGGTAGCTAATTGGCCGCCATGATAGATAGGCTTAGGCACCATATAGGCACGCCGCCGCGTCATTCGGGTCCGTAATTTGAAACAACTATTTATCCCAGTCTAACAATAGCGTTCGCTACGGATGCCGTCTATATCTGCAGAAATATGGTAACGTAGCAACCATGTAGCAACTGTCAGTAATTGGTGACAAACTTTGAACGCGTTTAGTATGAGCATATTAAAATGTACCTACACGTATCTAAAAATAAAATATCCAACATTCGTCTGTTTTAATCGTTGACAGCCCTCACTATCAATTCAATTCAATTCAATTCAATTCAATTCAAGTTTATTTCAGGAACAATATACATTGTGTTTGAAAAACGACTCTTACAAGCTAGCACAAATTTAAAAAATAACTTAAGATACCTAACTATCACATTGCAGTATTAATAATGTCAGTTATAGTAAATTAAATACCTATATTAACTAATTTAAAAAATCATAAATATTATGGGTCAATTTCCCAAGCAATATTTTAAGCTGGCGGCGCTGAAAACCAGGGTGAACTATGGTTAAAAATTAAACTGTTATTTTTTTCTGAATACTTCACGCAGTTGCCTATTTTGGGCAATAAGTAGAATTAAAATATTAATGGAAACAATAATAAAAAAAATAAATTAAGACCTCATTTCTCATCACAGTGGGCTGTCCGCAACCCAGTTTTGATTGCAAAACGTGGAATAAATCAAAAACTATTAATGATTATGAAAAACATTTACCTTTTTTTAAATACTAGATAGTTAGTGTACCAAAAGAAGCCCTGACTTTTTTTTTAACTATCACACACACCGTCCGGTACGAGGAAATACGTTTGTCCGGAGAAACGTTATCATTACCTCCGTCAAATATTCTGTGCCTTATATCTGCTAAGCTTCAATATGTACGCCCCCCACCTCCCGCGCACTCGTAGAGTTATTCACGCGCAAGAGTTTGGTGCTAGCGGTTGTGTTGTGCGCGTTTCTGGCGATAAAATATAAAGGTAAATTCTTGCTTCCGGTGGGGTGGGGACAAAAAAATCCTCATTCCGACGGTTGATTTATTTTTTGTAGTTTTTGTGTGTTTAGTTTAAGATTTATGTATAACACGTACGTCATATTTCTTAATTCTGGAGTAACGTTAGTTTAAAGAAACCAGACTCCGTTGTTTTTTTTTAAATATTTTTGTGCAGGTTTTATCATTCCGTGGTTCTCATTCCGATGTTTCCGGTGTATGAAATACCCACAGAAATGATAAGCAACACCGGCATGATACAAAAGTAGCTTCACTTAGTTATCCAAATAATTATCAAATTTAATTATTTAATTTTATGAAGTCAAAGAAAATGTATAAATGTTATAAGCGTTTAAACATAAATAATTAAGCGTTTAACGAAAACCAAATGTCAGTTATTTTGTACTACTAAGCATATAATATGCATATATACATAGCGTCACGCCTTCATCCCAGAGTGGGGTAGGCAGAGCTATTACCAATAACTCTAACAACTTGTTATATAATATTATATTATAATGAAGAACGTTCTCACCGATGAAAAAAAAAGATTTGACACAGATTAATTTTTCAATTTAATTATAATTATAAAGGACAATGCCAAGTGTTAAGATTGGACGTGATATTCAGTTTAAAAATCTCTAAAAGTTGTAAAATTAGAATTATTGAGTTATATTTTGCTTGGTCAGCGAACTGTTCCTATTAGATTTACATAGAAGATTGTTATTTTTTTAAAAGTTATAACTAGTTTATTATCATAATTAAATCACAATATTTAGAACATTTTTGAAAAACCATATTAAAGAAATAAGTAATAAATCAATCCGGTACATTATAAAAAAAAACGTAAAGTAATTTTTTTTAGTTAAAAAATATGTTTATTTTATAAGCGAATTGTTTCAAAACATTAATATAAATGTCATTTTTACTCAAACAAAGACTTTAATTATGATAATTATTAATAACATTAATCTTATTTTTACTCAAATAAAGACTTCTAATTATGTTAGTTAATAATAACATTAATGTAGTTTTTACTCAAATAAACAGTGATAATTATGATAATTATTGACTTTTTTCATTTATTTTCATTCCGGTGTAAAAGATTTCATTTACGTGGGTCGTTTCTATCATTCCAGTCGGTATTTATCACTTCGGTGGATACTTTTTATCATTTCGGTGTGTATTTATCATTCCATAGTTTTATCAAATATTTCTATCTCGTATATCTCATAAACTATTTATGATTTTGATTGTCCCTTAACACCACGTCTACGATATATAACAATGCATAGTTTAAAATGATAAACGTTCAAAAATACACAAAACCTAAAAATTGCACCGAAATGAGACAAAAATCAGAAATGTTGAAATTGACCCTTATAGTAGCGCTTTGACAGCAAAAAATGTCTTGCTCTGCTTTTGAACACATTAGGATTAGTAATGGCCTGAAGCTCCATCGGCAGATTATTAAAAACCTTTACCGATTGGAAACGTGCACAGTGATTTGCCAGTCTTATCGGCGACGCGGCAAGTGAGCCAATTCATTTTCACCGTTCGTACACAGCCTTAACGTTCCGTTTGGCTTGCGCTGTCAACGATGACAGAGGGCCATAAATATTAAGACTGCGCCGAGCGTACGCCGGATGTACAGTGGCGCCCTCATTACTGTTATTGAGTTTTCTAATAAACTAATGTATTTTCTTGAAATCGGACGGTGCATTTTTGTACTACAAATGAAATCACAACTTATAGGATTTATGACATAGTTTACAAACAATTGACCTTCGAGTTATCAACTTAACGGAAAAAAGTGGCCACCTTTTCCCGTTAAGCTGACTTCTCAAACGATAACTGTTATCAAAGTTATATACGTATCCCATAAATTGTGTTTTTACTTGCTCTACTTTTGTAGAGCAAGTAAAAACACAATTTATGGGCTTTTTTAAGCATCGTCCAATTCCATGGAAATTCTTTAGTTTATCAGAAAACACAATAATAGTGTTGAGGACGCCACTGGACGCTCGACGTTTGCTCGCTGCAGTCTTAATGTTTTAGCTAAGAAAAAAGCGGCTTTTGTAAAGATCAAACCAGTGCGCCTTCTGTACTTGTACTTATCTATTCTGTGGTAAAGACTGAATGCATCCGGGCGGGTCGTTTCAATCCGCCTTCAAGGCGAATGAGGAACCGGTGTCGGGCTGTTAGGCCTTCGTCCGGGGTAATCTCCGCCGGCCGTGAAAACCCCCGGGGGACCTTGGTTAACGGCCGGCGCCGTAGGGAGTTTAGGGTGGGGGGATTTTGTAATAGGGGGGGGGGGGGGATCGGGAGGCGTTTAGTCCGGGTGTACGCTGCTCGCGAGGTCGAGCCAACTAGGTGGAACCCCGTTAGGGGAGGCCTAGCTAGCGACCTACAAGCTGAACAGCGTCTTCATGGGTCAGTTTGGTATCGACGTCGTCGCCGTGTCAAGGTCGAGGGGGTAGGCCTTGCCGTCGGGGGGTCGCACGCGTCAGCTCGCGCGAACATCGACGTGGCAAGGCGTGCGATGAATGAAGGTTACACGAAATGGCGATGCTGCTATACAATAAACCTGGCTGTGCGGAGCGACCTTCAATGGCTGCAGCAACCACTTTCTCTCATCATCATCATCATCATGTCAGCCGAAAGGCGTCCACTGCTGGACATAGCCCTCCCCCAAGGCTCTCCACTCAGACCGGTCTTGTGATCCTTATAAGGTCGTCACTCCATCTTGTTGGAGGCCTGCTTACAGCTCGTCTGATCGCGGACGCCACTCAAGAACCTTCTGGCCCCATCGGCCATCAGTCCCGCGAGCCGCACCCGGTCCGCCTTTTTATATTTCCCGTGTCCGACCGTTCTAGAATGTCTTCCGGACTGATCGATGTTCTTTGACCCGTCGCGAAGACGACCGGTTCATAATGATTCTAACAATGTAAGAAAATACTGATAAAACATTGAAACAATACAAGAGCTAAGGGTTTTTCGTACGATGGTCACAAGTAAAAATTCCAAAAATTCTGATTAAAGTTATCAATATCTCTGAAAGTACTAAAAATCGCTGAACATGGTTTTTGGTAGCCCTCAAGATGACCTATTAAATTTTTTAATTTGGACCACAAGAAACCCGACACTGTATATCATCTGGTAGTGTTATCGAACTTGGTTAAGTTGCTAGGGCTCTTAGACTATAAAATATTAAATCTTTTTGCATTTTTCAGACAAGGGAAAAGGTAAGAAAAGCATAAACGCAATTTTGTAAATAAAATTCAAGGTGAAATGGTAAACAGCGTTCCTATTACAGTCATAGGCGGGCGGGTGGTAGGACCTTGTGCAGGGTCCGTCCGGATCGCTACCACCATCTTATTCATTAACCTACCGCCAAACAGCAGTGTTCGCATTGTTGTGTTCCGGTTTGGGGATAAGACAGCCGGTGAAATTACTAGCATAGACGCATTCCATCTTCGTCCTCAGGGTTGGCAACGCATTGGCAGTCATAGGATTGCATTGCAGTCTTTTGAATGCGAATGTCTATGGGTCACAGTTTCCACTTACCATCAGGTGGCCTGTGTGCTCGTTTTTCTTGTCTATGCCATAAAAATATATATATATAGCGTCTAGATAAAGCATCTGTCACTTTCTGACATCTGTCACTTTCTTTAAGTGCGACAGAGACGTATGCTTTATCCACCGCGATAAAGGCAACCATAATACGGACACAGGGAACAAGTGTACATAACACATTTTCGCGCGTGCATTGTTAATTAGGCAGCAAGGCGTCTGTCGAAGATCAAACGTATAAAGAATGACCGCGTATTAAACGTACCTACGCGATGCGAAGCGTCTGGTGGAAATCATCCTTAAGGTTGCCTAATTGAGAATGCACGCGCTAAAATGTGTTTTGTACGCTCCGACGGGACTGTGTGCTCGATTGCCTTCCTATGCCATTAAAAAAAAAAATAAAAAAAAATACTTGACATGGCGGGAAAGGCGACGTCTCCCGCCATGTCAATGTCAGTAATGCTACTTGCCTTTTCACAGACCTATCAGTAACAAATGACTGACAAGACGGCGTACATTGCGTACTCCCTCTACCGTAGGATAGATGTTTCAGGTCCACATCTTGTAAGGACTAGGTAGCTAATACGACCAGATTACTTTGCTACTACATCTCGACCTGACTACATCGCTGTGCCTAGATCGCTATGACGACCTCTGAAAAAGTCTGGGTCGCAAAATGACCCGCTTCGTTTGTGTTACCCCTAAGGTTTGTTAAGTAATTTCAAATGCCCGAAGGGCAATTTGCCCAGGAATAGGGGCCCCGTGAAGCGGGATTCTGGCGACCATGTGATCCATGTGATCATTTAGCGATCTAGGCATAAAGCTATGTAGTAAGATTGATATCTGCTACCAAGACCTAACTAGATGTAGACCTAAAGCTTCTATCTCATTTGTATGAAGATCGTTGCTATGGCTACTTGTTAAGTTTAATGTATACAGTTAATATTTTTAATTTTGTTGTTTAGGTGGTAACGCCGGCGGTGCAGTAAGAATAATACAAATATTACATATTCTTTAACTTTTCTTTATCTACTCTCATCATATCGTAAAGTTCGAATTATAAACTACAAACTTTATTTGTTTGTCTGTGTTCTTTGTGTATTTTACTTGTCTGTGACAGCGCCCGCTTTGCTGTAGCCACTGAATATGTTTTATTAACTTTGATCTTTTATTTAGTAGGTTGAATCGCAATGTATGAGAGTAGATAAAGTAGTGTATGAAACTGCACATAACTAGGTATCAAAACACTCGTATGATACTATTAAAAACATCGCCTAGCGGCTCGGTTCTTAAACACACACTCGTGTTTTAATACCCCTCTTTATGCGACAATTTCATAAAGTACTATTAAAATATTAGATAGCTGCTGCTCGCGACTCCGGCGAAGAAACGAACACATCGCATCTTCAGCACAATAGTGACCTAAGTAACTCAGAAATTTTAATTTTCGAATTTGGTCTTTATAGTAATAATTTTATGACTTGAAATTTGAAAGCTGAAATTTTGAATAGGCTATTTGACAAGGTGAAAAAAAACGTAATAATTATGTATATTCATATAAATTATGAGTTTTAAAATCGATTAGTTAGGTATTCTTACTTAAAAAAAATGGATCTTTTATCCAAAAAACCACGATAAAACTTGATATTTTTTTATCTGTAGCCATTTTATCGAAAACGGCGCCCAATCCATGATGACGTCAAGGGTCGGTAAATATCACAGATTATAGGATGTCTGTATATCCTGTAATCTGTGATGTCTGTAAATATTGCATCTGTCGTTCATGTCGTTGTCGTTCTGTTCTTAGGCTTAGCACGCACTGCGGTTTTTAAAAAGCGGTTCCGCTAACGCAAAAAATGTAACGTACGGCATTCTTTATAAGCGCACGCACTTGCGATTTATTTCAGTGACTGATTTTAAAAACGCAACTTGCTACATTTTGATTCGCGGTTTGCAACCGCGCGTTTTTATGTATCCCATACTTCATGTACGGCAGCGCCCCCACTGCGGTTCGTAAAAAGCGGTTTTTTCGTCAGTTCAGCTCAGAGAGCGGAGCAGTGAGGTGTGTGTTGTGCGCTGCATTATGTCGTCGGAGTCCGAAAGTTCATTGCCGGTCGAAAGTGAAGCGTTGCCGGTAGACAACAAACACATAATTAATGAAGTGGCAAAAAGACCAGCTCTGTACGATAAAACTATAAAACAATACAGTGACAGAAATGTGAAAGCCAAACTTTGGCTAGAGGTGTATCAAAATGTGTGCCGTGATTGGCATATTTTGACGGACACAGAGAGAAAATATAGAGGTATGTGTGTTATAAGACATTTAATCATAAGTTTTAAAACATTAAGCTCTTACTTTTTTCATAAAAAGTAGTTAAGTTTCATTCTATCTTGTTACTATTATTACACAGTTTCGGTCAAAAATATGCAACATGTTCATGTATTATATTTACTTTAATACCTATGTATCGAATTTGGGGAGGCATTTAACTATAAAGATAGGTAAGTAACAGGTTTATCGTAATACCTAACTGCTTGTAATAAAATGTTTCTCAGCGTGTCTTTGAGAAGTACTCATTTCGAAAAGGAACCTTTGTACCTATTCATCACCTAAGTATTTATGTAACATAAAAACACGCGGATAAGCATGTTATTACGAGTTATCTTACATAATTATATAAACATATTATGGCTATAAAAACAGCATTCAAATAGCGTTGTATTGCCAACTCAAAGCGCCCGACGGAGAGGTAAAATAATCAGCAAATAAATCCCGTATTTGCATGTCGCGATTATTTGGACGAATTCTGGTGGGGTTCAAGGACCCCAATTCCGACGGGTACAATTTCTCTTGCAATTCTTTTCCATCATGTACCCTAACGAAATTGTGCAATATACAGCACGCTTTTACTATATCATCGCAGGTTTCAAGTTTCGTATCTAGCGGCCTGTGTAAAATACGCCATTTATTTGACATTATTCCGAATGTACATTCAACTGTTCGCCTGGCATATGAAAGTCTATAATTATATACCTTTTGTTTTATGGACAAATTTCTGCTAGGGTAAGGTTTCATCAGATGTGTCATGAGTGGAAACGCTTCATCAGCCACGAATACGAAAGGCATTTCGGTTCCTTCATCATAGTTGGGTATCATAGATGGTTCGGGTAAATCTAATTGGTGTGACAACAGTTTTTTACCAAAATTTGAGTTTCTGAATACACTAGCATCACTGTTAGACCCGAATGCACCCACGTCAACAGCGATAAAGCAATAGTTTGCATCAGTAACAGCAAGCAGTATTATTGAATAAAACTTCTTATAATTGAAGGATTCCGATCCAGTGTTATCAGGTCTTTCCGTTCTGACGTGTTTGCCATCAAGTGCCCCAAGACAATTGGGAAAATGTGTTTGTTCAAAAAACTGCTTTGCTATGTTTAACCAGTCCTCTTTAGTTTTCTCTGCCATGAAGATTGGTTGCAAACAGGACCACAATAGTTTGCATGTATGTTGAACAATTTCACTTATTGTTGTGGCACCGATCAAGTATTCAAAGTACAGCGATTTGAAGCTATTTCCTGTAGCAAGGTACCTAAAAACAAGATTTATTATTATTATTTTTTACAGGAAACACTATACAAAAAAAATGGAAGAATATGAAGGACTCTTTCGCAAAAGAATTGGCCTCCCAAGAAGGCAAATCAGGACAAGCAGCGCCAGCAAAAAAAAAGAAATATGTACATTTTGATTCCATGCTATTTCTCATTCCATCTATGAAAAAAAGAGAGACAACTAGCAATGTATCTTCGCCAACTCCTACTCAGCATAGTGAAGCGATCCTGTCGACAGCATCGACACCGGCAAACAACAGCGAGGAACATTTACAGTCTGCACATAACACTAGCACTAAACGAAAAAACAAAAACTGTTTTCGAGAGGCTAATAACTCCACTGATTACGAGCAACAATTACTTGATATACTACGCGGAAAAAATGATGATGATGATGAAGAAAAAAATTTTGCCTTAATGTTAGTACCTATGTTACGTAAACTGAATGATGACCAAAAGCATTATGCAAAAGTGGAAATCCTTAATGTTTTAAAGAAAGCCAAAACACTGTCTACGATGCAGTCTCCTCAATACAGTATGAATAATCAATCATTTTTTCGGGACCCAAGACGATTTACGTGCGATTCGCCATCGTATGTTCAAAACTTTTCACAGCCTCAAAGATTTCACTATATTCAGAGCCCCTCTCCACATTCATCATCTCTGGATTTGATTCACTCGCCAGCTCCACAGACCATGCCGCAACCATCCCCATCACCACAACAAGACACAACGTGCGATTCGCCATTGTATGATCAAACCTTTTCACAGCCTCAAAGATTTCACTATATTCAGAGCCCCTCTCCACATTCATCTCTGGATTTGATTCACTCGCCAGCTCCACAGACTACGCCGCAACCATCCCCATCACCACAACAAGAGGCAACTATTTCTAACGTGCAGATTATCAGGGACGAAATTATTGTACCAGGAGCCGCTACTTATTTCTCACAATTCACACCACAGTTCTCAGATAAATAATTTATGTAATTCAAATTAAACATTTAATAAACATTTAAATTGTATTTTTTCTTACCTCAGGGTTACAGACAAACGCTCCTCTGGTGATATAGCTTTACGAAAGCTTGTATTTTGAAATTGTAGATGTGGGCCAACCATTCGCAATAATTTATCAAAACTACTAATTGACATCCTGTAGTAGTTAAAAAATTTGTCTTTGTTGTTTCGTACATCACTGTACATTTTACAAAAATATCCCTTCAAATATCTTTGATCTGTTAGAGGATGCACCCAGTACTTATGTTGGCGAAGACGTTTTCTATTTTTTTTATTTCTTAAAACTAAGGCCACAACACATACTGCTCTGAGGAAATCCATTGTCATACTGAACGTGAAAACCGCGGAAACGCAACCGCAGTGCGAGTTCCTCCGCGGTTGGGCGTTTTCGGCCAGACCGCAACCGCAAGAAAAAAACCGCAGTGCGTGCTAAGCCTTACGTTCATTGGTTCTTGCGGTTACCACAGACAGTTGACTTTTGTTTGTTTTTCTGGCTTTGCTATGGTTAGCCAATGTCAGTTTGTTTATGTATTGACCACTGACGTCACTGATTCCTGTGCGACGACATCTTGCCCAATAAAGCGTTTTGGCGGCATATTTTAAAAGTAAATTTTTATTTCCTTTTTTTAGACGAAATACATAAAATAATTTAAAATTACCACTTTTGGAGTACTCAATAAACACCAACTGAGATGTCTGAGATGGTTTTCAAAAACCTGTCAAATAGCCTATTAGCATACCTGGGATAACTCGGGGCATCTGTACGAAAGTGATGTAGCAAAATATTTTATCGATATAAAATATATCGATGTTACTGCCAACATCTAAATGTTATTCGACATAAATAAATATTACTTATTTTCTCCTCATTTTTAGATAAAAAAAAAAACAAATTAACACGTATATTTATTTGTTTATTTTACAACAGTTTTCATAATATACAATCAATATTTTTTCCATATTCGTTGGTATTAATGATTGCCGTCTAGTTGAAAATATCTACTTACTTTAAACTGCTAAACGTACGAATATGATTGGTACTGACAGTATATTGTCATTTTGATTGAAATTACATCCGCATACTTTTATTATCTTAAGAGGCTCGATATCAGATATGACATCGAACCGCTTTACAGTAATCGAGAATGTGCAATGTGCACATGTATTATATCGACATCTTTTTTATCGATATCAAATCCCTAGAACTTGCCCCGAGTTATCCCAGGTATGGTTATTAGGTTGTACTGAAGGTGTGCGACATAGACAGTTTTATTTTACATGACACCTTTTTTAACCCGCGGCGCATAATGAGGGGTAACGCGTTATAAGTTTGACGTGCGTATCTGTGTATCTGTCTGTGGCGCTGCAACAGGTAAACCGATTTGGATGCGGTATTTTTTTTTTAAAAGCAGGTTATCTACCGGTGGTTTTAAGCAAAGTTTTATGAAAATCGGTTGGGTAGTTTAGGAGATATTGGCTCTGAAAGAAGGGGTCACCATTACATTAGGTATTATTATCTATCTAAAAGTTATTTGAAATGTTACTTATGCGGTTTTGTAGTTCGACCTACGATTTGTCTTCGACCTACAGTCCGCGTGCGAGTTGAAGGCAATCGGGGCCTGAGGGGAAGGGCGCCACGCCTCTCCTCACTCGCCCGCAGTGCGCACCACACTGTATAGCGCCGTCCCGTACTAAGGTCGGATTTTTATTCCCACAGAAAAAATGTAAACAAAGTTACGCCACTGTCAAAGAGACATCTCAGGGGATCTCAACCTCAACGTGTGGGCCGGCAGGAAATATAATATTATGTTATCATTCCGCTCGGAGGCCATTTGCAACGTTAAAAGATGGCGGGCGTGTAATTTGTTTTAGACTTTAATTTTTGGGTAATTAGGTGTTCAAAGTTCTTTTCTGATAGTGATTTGTACTTTTTATGCCTTTGTGTCGCACAGTGATTGAAGACTTGGACTTATTTCGTGTAGCTGGCATCTTTTTTCTCGTTTCAAGTGGACTCGCAGTGGTACAGAGGTTAAAACTATCTTGACTTCTGACCTACAAATCACCGTACAACGTTGCCCCCAATCTTCCTAGAGAAGATTGGATTGTGTTTTATTGCTATATTGATTTATACTTATATATACTTGACACTGGCGACATCACTTGACGTGGAAACTCCATATCCCCGCGGTAGTAGCTGTTCAAGTCGCCGCGGGGGCAAAGAAAGAAGAAGAAGTATCATTCCGCTCGAACCGTGATATAATAATGACTTCAAGAAATAATTGAAATTAAAATCGCACAAATGAGTCACTGGAAAGCGATTACGACGCGAGCACGAATTGTGAAGCGAAGCGAGTGAAGTGACGTCTCACATCAATCAAGCGGCCCTCAACTAGTTGACAGGTGTATCGAGTCAGTGATACCAGTGCAATAAATAAATTATGCGTACAAAACTAGTTTTCTCGTTTTAAATTAAGACAAAAATAAAGTTTGCGATCAACAAATTAAATTCTCCAATCTTGATTACAAGTTACAGTTTTTTTTATAGAAAGTCTATTTTTTTTTGCATGTTGAATGTATAAATATTTTGAAGGGGGCCATTTGCAACGTTAAAAGATGGCGGACGTGTAATTTGTTTTAGACTTTAATTTTTGGGTAATTAGGTGTTCAAAGTTCTTTTCTGATAGTGATTTGTACTTTTTATGCTTTGTGTCGCACAGTGATTTAAGACTTGGACTTATTTCGTGTATCTGGCATCTTTCTTCTCGTTTCAAGTGGACTCGCAGTGGTGCAGAGCTTAAAACTATCTTGACCTCTGACCTACGAATCACCGTACAACGTTGCCCCCAATCTTCCTAGAGAAGATTGGATTGTGTTTTATTGCTATATTGATTTATACTCATATATACCTTGACACTGGCGAAATCACTTCACGTGGAAACGCCATATCCCCGCGGTAGTAGCTGTTCAAGTCGCCGCGGGGGCAAAAAAAATAAAAATAAAATATTTTGAATGCTGCAAATGTTTTTCGTTAACGGCAACACCTTTGTTTACATTTTTTCCGTGGGAATAAAAATCAGACCTTAACACATTCCTTAGCGTGGAATTCAACTGGAGCGCGGTCTGTATACGTCGGTAAAACTGCAAAACCGCGAAAGTAACATTTAAAATAAGGAGCAAAATGCACCTTTTTAATAAGACAGTAAGGTTTATTTTGCTCTATCATAAATTTGTTAGTTTCGCGGTTTTGCATTATCACCAGAGATAGGACAAATGGGTGTCATTACTCGCAATAATGTGGACATGACTCCAAAGTTTTAATTAAATTATTTTATTTAACGACGCGGTAGCCTAGTTGGTAGTGACGCTGCCTACGAAGCTAGCGGTCCTGGGTTCAAATCCCGGTAAGGGCAGATATTTGTGTGATGAGCGCGAAAAATTTGTTCCTGAGTTATGGGTGTTTCCTATGTATTTAAGTATATATTTCTCTATATAAGTATTTATATCGTTGTCTAGTACCCATAATACAAGCCTAGAGCTTAAATTGGGACTAGGTCAACTGGTGTGACATTGTGATAAAAAAAAAAAAAAAAAAAAATGTCTTGGTTATTTATTTTATTTCTTACCTGAAACCTAATCTTGGTTCTTTTGCAAGACAATAATAAATAAAAATACAAAGACGTGAGGAGTGGCCATTTCTTTTAATCTACATAAGTAAGTTTGCTCCATTAACATTCGTGGATTGCGAAAGAAGCTTTTCACCTCGTAAGTTTAGTTTGACCGTGAAAAGGAATAAACTAACCACGGAAAAATATGAAAATTATTGTTGATTTGCTAAATCTACAAGAGTTTGTATTATTTATTTATTACTGTCTTTCAAATGATCAAAATATTTTTTAGGGTCAGTTATCAATTAATGTAACTTAATTTTTTTTATTAAAATCTTCGGAGTCATGTCCACCTTATTGAGAGTAATGACACCCATATTCCGATCTCTGATTATCACCGACAATATCCTCTGGCGATATTCTCAACGGTTTACCATTGAATTGCCGACAGACTTAATCGAATATTATTTCAAAGACAACGTTCCAAGTATTTTCATTTCATCGACAAGTATTTGCATCGAAGACTCGATACTAGGTAATTTGAACCGAGGTCTTTTAATTAGTAGTTGACTTATTTCAATGAAATTCATGTCATGACTAATCATTTCGGGGTTTTTTAATTTGTTTTTTTTTTACTTGTAATAATATTTATTCCACATAACATTATTTCAATTGGTAATATTTTGCTATCAAAACTAAACGCAATCACTCGCTCTGCGCGATTATAGCTATGTGTCAACAGTTCATTTTCTTGGGGGTCGCAGTTCTAACCTAACCTAACCCACTTCTGTCAACAGTTTGTTTTCTTGGGGGTCGCAGTTCTAACCTAACCCACTTCTGTCAACAGTTCGTTTTTTTGGGGGTCGCAGTTCTAACCTAACCTAACCCACTTCTGTCAACAGGTCGTTTTCTTGGGGGTCGCAGTTCTAACCTAACCTAACCCACTTCTGTCAACAGGTCGTTTTCTTGGGGGTCGCAGTTCTAACCTAACCTAACCCACTTCTGTCAACAGGTCGTTTTCTTGGGGGTCGCAGTTCTAACCTAACCTAACCCATTCTGTCAACAGTTCGTTTTCTTGGGGGTCGCAGTTCTAACCTAACCTAACCCACTTCTGTCAACAGGTCGTTTTCTTGGGGGTCACAGTCCTTTTTTTTTTTTTTTTTTTTTTTTTTTTTTTTTTTTTTTTTTTTTTTTCGGAGTGGAAATGCGTTACGCATCATCCCCCGGCCTAGGGTTGGCCATGCTATAGGGGGGGTATGACGGACTCTCTCCTCCCGTCCACTCTCCTGCGAGAGTGGGGGGAGCAGCCTACCGTCTAAAACCACTCCGGCGTTTACCTCCGCTGCTGTTTCCGGGGGCACCATGGGTTGCCGAAGATGCGACCATTGGGTGCCCCCCAGCCTTCCTAGCCTTATGCCGGGGTACCTCCGCCAAAGGAGGGAGAGGTCGGTAAACGCTGCGACCTCTCCCCCAGACGTGTGTAGGACCGTGCAATGTGGGCCCCTAACCCACTGGTCCTACAAGGGGTTCAGGCTAGCAGCGTACTGCACGCGCCTTCGCCCCCTTCGTCTGCGCCGGAGCGGGTGTGCGTCGACATCGTCTTCGCGCTCCCGCTCCGCCACCTCCTTCTGTGAGATGACACTCTCACAGAAGGAGGATACCGCCTTCCACGATCTGTCGCTGCCCAGCATGGCCGAGACCACGCTGCGCAGCGAGAGATCGGAGGCACCGATCACCGCGACCATAGCGCGGCGCTCCGGATCCCAGCGAGTGCACACCTGGAGGGTGTGCTGGGCCGTGTCATCCGGATCGCCGCACTCGTGGCAGATCGGACTCGGCTCCCTCTTTATCTTGTGCAGGTAGTGGCCGAAGCACCCATGTCCGGTCAGTACCTGCACAAGCCGGTACGTCAGCGTACCGTGCGCCCTCTCGACCCAGTGGTCAAGCGACGGGAGGAGTGCCCCTATGGTGTGGGTTCCATAGGGGGAATCCCCCAGGTCACTCTTCCACCGGTCCCTCATCCGTCTCTCGGTCATTCGCCTAGTCGTTTCCACGACTTCGGGGTCCGAGCGCTCTCTTCTGGCCCTATACTCGGCTCTCTGCCGGTATGTCTCAGCCTGCACCTGAGCATCCAGCTCCCACGGCGGGGTGCAGGCCAAGACGCATGCGGCCGCATGGGCCACCGTAACGTAGGCCCTCACAATGCGGAGGGCCACGACCCTCTGAGGCCTCCGTAAGAGAGCCTTGTTCCGTGCCGATAGTTTATCGGCCCATATTGGTGCGCCGTAGAGCGCCATGCTGCGCACAACACCGGCAAAAAGGCGCCTGCATGGCGCACTGGGCCCTCCAACGTTCGGCAGCAGTCGGCCGAGAGTCGATGCAGCGCCCACCACCCGGGGAGCGAGTTGCCGAAAATGCTCCCCAAAATCCCACTTTTGATCCAGGACAAGACCAAGGTACTTGACGTTGGCCTTGACCTGGACCGCCTCGCCCGCAATGGTGACTGCTGTGCCACTACGCAGGCGCCACCCTCTCCCCCCGAAAGTTATGGCCTCAGTTTTCGTGAGGGATACCTCGAGCCCAAGGAGTCTGATGCGGTCCATGGTGAGCTCGGCTGCAACCGCGGCTCTCCTCAGAGTCTCCTCCAGCTCCCTTCCCCGCACGGCCACCATGGTATCGTCAGCGTAGCATATAGTGGTCATGCAGGGAAGTTGAGCCCCACGGATAGCCCAGTCGAACCCAATGTTCCAGAGCAGGGGCCCAAGAACGGACCCCTGGGGCACACCACACGCCATGACCCGGGAAACTCTCCGATCCTCAGATTCGTAGAGCACTACTCTCTCCGTGAGGTAGTGCTCCACTATCCCTCTAAGGTAGGGGGGCACCGCATGGTAGCGGAGGGCCTCGCTGATGACTGAAAAGGGGAGGGAGCCAAACGCGTTGGCGATATCCAATGACACCGCCACAACTCCCTCACCCTTTCCCTCCGCAAGCTTGCAGAAGTCCCGGAGGGACCAGAGCGCGTCTATTGTGGATCGTCCCTCTCGGAACCCAAATTGCCGGTCAGTGATGTTAGGCCCCACGTCCTCCAGATGTTGAGTGATGCGACAGGACAAGATGCGCTCAAACATCTTGCCTGTCTCATCTAGGAGGACAATGGGACGGTGACCGGCAGGGGAGTCGTGCGGGCGACCCTCTTTCCTCAGCAGGAGGGGGGGGTCACAGTCCTAACCTAACCTAACCTAACCTACTTTTAAAGCCTCGTGGTTCTATTTCTTGATATAACTTGTGCAATAATATTATTAATTTATTTTTCAGAAGTAATTCTTAGTTTTATTATACATATTTGTATATAAAATTGTATTAAAGTAATACGTCGAAGAAATAAATTCCAATGTTTTGTAGTTGTACCAATTGAGATAATTTGAAACAAATCAGCGATTAAGTAGTATTCGTTGATTAGTATTTCCACGTAGTAAGATTTTAAATAAATAGTAGTTGAAATAAGATAACGCCAAACAATATTACTAGTACTAAAGTTTCGATGAATCGTTGTCGAAGGAATAATATTCGATGAAAAGGTTGTTGACAAAACAAGGGTACACCATTCTCAACAATACGTTAAAAGTTGATCAATGTTTTGACAGATACCGGACCCTAACACCATGACTGCTCGTGTAAGTACCCTTTACTATAAAACTAGCAATATTAAATAAATACATATTTACAGAATGGAAAAAACTAACGCCCCGTGAACTGCAACTACTATAAATATTGGAAATAGCGAATTCTACGCAATGGAGACTTACTTTTGAAAACAATAAATACTGCATTTATGTTTTTTTTTCAATTCGTCTGCCTCCAGAAATAAAAACTGGTCGAATATGACGAAATAATAAAGTAGTCGCCACACACGTGCAGTCAAGGCCATAAATATATATGTATACAGGGTGTAAGGGACGGCTCACCGAAAACTGAAACCATAGCTTCAGACCATTGTACTGAACTGAAATTCAGTGGAAATTTTCCCGGGAAAACGAAAATTTTCTCGGTTTATACGTTTTCGGCCAAACCAATTTATGCGTAAAGAAACATTATGCGTAACGAAATTATGCGATCCAATAGGGTACCTATATAATTCGCACCTTTAGAACAATAGTGACATAATTCATAAATTTTGAAATTCGAGTTAGGGCTCTATCCTAATCAATTTAAGACTTAAAGTTTAAAAGCTGAAATTTTGAAGTAGGTCACTATCGTTGTGAAGATGCGATATATTTTACGCGATGGCTGTATACATATTGGACCCGATTTTACGTGCACATCGCTTAAATAGCCTAAAACTAAATTGTCTAATTTTAAGACATATAGTTTAGACGGCAGATTTAACCGGTGCTATTCCAGAATGTCAAGCTGACAATGTATAAGACCGCCTAAAATAAGAAGCGTCAGATTCAAATTAGCGCTGTCATGGCGCTGTCATTTGATTATGACAGCTGCTCATAGAATAGCAAAGTGTTTTAGCGACACCTAAATAAAAAAATAATTAATGCCTTTGGCTGTACGTCGTCTACGTTTCAGCCCATTCCGGTTCAAAGTACAGCTACAAAATTATTGCAAGCTCCAATAATTTTAGTTAATTGAGCTCCCCCTAATTTTTAACATATGAATAATAAATGTTTTTTTGTTTCAGCTAACGGTAAAAACACCACTAATTAAACTTAATTTAGTTTTTATTTAATGCCACAGAAATTAAAAGGAGTTTTTTTGTTACAGTTGAGTGTAAGTGCTTTTTTAAGATAATATAAATTAAATATTTATTTTTGACATGTTTTAAACAATATAATTAATATAAATTGTTTCTACTTATGTACATACAGCCGGACGCTGAAACAGTAAGTATATTTAAAATTAAAGACCAAAAGAATTTGTTTATCACGGAGTCAATCATTATCAAACAAATATACTTTTTCAGCCAGAGGTAAAGCATTATTTTATTTCATTTTAATTCTTATATTAGTCATAGTCATATCGTTACTACTTTAAAAAAACTCGTATCTGATGTTTCGAGATGTATGAGTTTGAACTTAATTCTCTTCAAGTTCAAAATCGAACATCATGCAATATGAGATACGAAGTTTTTGTTGCATTATGTGTTTACAAATGGTCTTAAAATCTTTCATGTCCAATATAAACCCTGTTAGGGGACTGCATTTAATTCATACATTATATTAAGATATCTATTTAATAACTAAATTACATAATTGCTTCTTGTCTGTCAAAAAATCCTTTAATCTGCTGTAAAATATACTGTAATTTTTTTCATTGTGTTTTTTGTTCTCAGAATGTCGTAAGTACTTTTACCGCAATACTCGGGTGGACTATAAACCATGATAAGTTGCATTTTTATTTTTTTCTTGATAAATAGTAGATACAGATAAAGATAAAAAAAAACAAGTAGGTAAAGTAAGTAAAATTAAATTTATACATATGTCATAAGTTTTTTTTTTAACGATTCACAATCTAAATAATAGTAGGTACATGCAGATTACAGCTACAGATGCTTGGCTTTGTAGCTTAGGGGGTCGACTCGTGATCGTAAGATACAAAATACAAATACAACGACTAGTCTGGCAAACGAAAGCGTGGACTGAAAAAATGGCAACACTGTAGTGTCGTCCCTTTTTTCTTAGATTGATTTGAAAGGGATGACACTACAGTGTTGCCATTTTTTCAGGTCACGCTTTCGTTTGCCAGACTCTAATAATTTATTTCTGACACTGATATTTATACCTTAAAAACAGATTATACAAAAACTGAAGTGTGTGTGTGTTGAGTGTGTGAGAGAGAGGGAGAGAGTGAGAAATAGAGGTTATTGCACTTTTAGGAAAGATTCAATAATTATCTTCGTACGTTAATCGTAACATGTTCAAACCCGCGGTCACCATGTACCAATGAGATTTTCTATCGTAAGTGCATTACCCGATGCTCTTACGGTGAAGGAAAAACATCGTGAGGAAACCTGGACATTAGAACAGCTGAGTGTGTAAGAGGGTAATTGCCAAACACCGGATTGACGGGGGCAAAAATGTACATTTGCTAGTGATTCATTAAATGTCGACTTAGTTTATCGACATCGATAAAAAACAATTTTTAATCATCCATCATTATCATAAGTAATGGCCAAGTTTGAATACCTTTTAATTATGTGCAAACCTCTTTTATTCATACTTATCGCAACTTTAAACAACTGGTATCTGATGGTACTCCTCACTCGAGTCCTGAACTCGAGTCACTTTTGACAACAACAATGAAAAAAAAACAACCATTGAAATTACGTTGAACAACCAATTCCTTCACTACAACAATATTCTTTAGCATTCCGACGAATTGAGTTTTTTTTTTGTTTTTTAAGTCGGTTAAATTGTTTATCTTCATGGAAAGCTGATCATTCATATAAAGAAGATAAAGGTACGACTTACTTTCTTACAACCAAAGTTGTCGATAAACTTTGTCGATATTTAATGAATCACTAGCACTGGTACATTTTTGCCCCCGTCAATCCGATGTATGGTAATTGCACAAAATATCATTAAGGGTCGAAGTGTATCCGAAAGGGTCCATCTGTAAGATCAGATACAGATTTGATTGATAACAGCATTTTGTTTTCTTATTATAAATATTTTGAATAAATAAAACAACTGTCGATTTCACAAAAACCTTTAGAATTTAGTTTGAGTGTATTTTAAAATAAAAAAAGACGTGTGGCACTCGGGGACTGCCGCGGTAAAGCTATTGCATGTCGTACAAACGCACACAACGCCGTGTCGAAGACTGCCGAACTGAAACGACGTTAGACGATAGTAGGGTAAAATTGGGGGACCTGGATACGTACCGAGGTATCCAAGCCCCCCCCAATCTTACCAGTGATCAAGTTTTCATCATTTCATCTATTAATTCTTCTTTTCATCAATTAATCTATTACCAGTGATCAAGTTTTTATCAATTCATCTATTAATTCTTCTTTTCATCAATTAATCTATTAATTCTACTTGTTCTTCTCTTTAAGATCAGGTATCCAAGTCCCCAATCTTACCCATGAATACTAAAATAGATCAAGTTTTCATCATTTCATCTACCTATTAATCGACGTATCCACGCCCCTATTAATTCTAATAATTAATTCACCAATCTATTAATTCTACTTTTCTTTTCTTTAAGATGTTGATCAGGGTCTGCCTATATATTCAAAGGTCGTTGATTAGAACTAATCGAAGATGTGGTACGAACTTCAATGATTACTGTTGGATGTTGATGTGATAAATATGGTATTTACTTATATAACGCGGAGGGAAAAAACAAAACGAACAAATCACTGTCATACATTTATTTAAATCACTTTAACAAACCAGTTATTTATAGTGTATAGGCCTTAGATAAGTATAAGTACACAATTTAAAACATAAATAAAAATTAAAAAGTACAAATGTTGATCGATAAATCAATAAAATATTATTGATTTATCTACCTTTCTCCATTGAAACTTTGAGTATTTAGAAACAGATAAACATGTAACAGAAAACTAATCATAATTGTCTATATTAAAAAATAAAACATTGCTATCTTTGCACCACTTTTTTAAGCAAGTAACATTTTTGTAAGCACATATATTATCATGATAAATACAAGTTTGTACATCATACGATGTTGCATACCTTTCATAAAGAGAAACAAAATTAGGACAGCTAATATCTTCTAAATTATGAACAATCTCAGTACCTAAAATTTCTTTTAACCAATTCACTTTTTCATACCCTTTTGTATGAATACATTTGTTTTTACAGTAATCAGATATTAAGAACTTATAATCGCAGTAAGGTACATAACCTTCATTCCACAGTATTCCCCTGTTCCTTTCTATCCATCCTACTTGTTTACGTTCTTTCTTAGTTAAATAATAAAACGGATATGGGGGTTTAATCAACAATACCAGGACATGTTTATCACTTAAAATAGCTATTTCTTTTGGTATAAGCTTGTTCTTTTCATCTTTAAAACCTTGGACATCGATGATAACATTCATGTCAGTTTCCGCACTATGTTACTCAACGGTTTATACTCAATAAGGCGATCGTTTATGATAAGGCAATAAGCTGTAGTATTCTCTGGGATATCTTGTGAAGACTCTACTTCTAGACGAACATCAACTGGTCCAGTTTTTAGCGTATCGTTTTGTCTTGAACAATCAATAACAAATAATGGAGCCTTTTCTCCAAATGTCTTCAAATCAAGCAACGGATCAATGTCGGCTTTGTAATACGACTGACGAAAATTAGCATACATCTCATATAATATACTGTACTTAGCTTCATCAAATTTCAAGTTTAATGAATCATATGGAAAATATTGTGAATTTAAAAACAATTTCACATTTGTTATATTACAATGATCAAACAAAGTCGAATTTTTTGTTTGATTTAATTTTCTATTTGTTTGAAATCCCAATATAACAAATCTAGGTTTCTCCAACTGAGAAGCAGTTTTAACTGACCACGAATGTTTGGTTGTTTGAGGTACTAATGGATATTCATATAAATCCCAATTTCTAAAGGCAACTTGTATAGCTCTATCTTTTTCCAAATGCTTTAGCAGTAATAACCTGTTGCGATCAGAAACTTTAATATGCGGTATACGCCACTGAACCTTTTGTACGTCTATTATGACGGTATCACCTTTATCCATACACACACTGTTTGAAACAGAACTACTTCTATGCAGTATAAGTTCATGTCTACAATTTATAAGTATTTTATTATAGTCTTCTGCGAATCCTAGGACTTTATTCAATGGGAGAATAAAAGAGAAATGAATTTTTTTGCTTTGGGTTCCGCTCAGGTTCCACCCCCACAAGGCCGCATTTTTGCTTTCTCCTCCGTTCATCGAGATATAAGACTTCATAGTTGTAGTTATTCCAGCATTTTTTATATGATCTATTTCAACACCATTTAATTCGTATCTGATATTTTGAAATAAAAACAAAATCGGGTTGTTCGTCAACTTAACTTCTTTATCTATATGTTTTCCTGTTGCATCGAGAGAGGACGCAGTGATATACCCCTCAATGTAAATGGAGCTAGCAGACGGTAGTACATATACGTCTTGCTGATGAATAGGGATTCTGATTTCATCATTTTCTTTGAAGCTGTTAGTATAGGGATTGTAAGTATGAATTTCATAGCTTTCAATCGAATTATCGTGCTGTGGCAAGTCAGTGATTTGAAGCATTTTATATTTTAAATCCAAGAGAACGTAGAAATGTTTTATTAATTTTGGTAATCACTCTAGTTGATTTTAAACGTCTTCTACCTTTCGATATCGGGGGTGAAGTATTTAGTTTTCTTGTCTGAGCAGGGATTTTATTGAAAACAATCATTCTAGGTCAAGCAATCACCGACTTAAACATGTACATGCTAATAAGATCACCGATGGTGTAAGAATGTTAACTAATTAGAAGTATCTCGATATTTATTTGGTTTAATAAATCTGATTAGCGAAATGTATTTTATTTACGTACGTAGTTCCTTGTTTTCCAAAATGAACTTAAGAATTTTAAACATAAATGACCGCAATTGTATATGCTATTACCCTGTAAGTTTTGATAATTGTAATTAATTTTCGATCCCATATATTTAATAAATTCCTTTGGAGGTTTCAAGTTACCATAACTATCAAAGTATTCAATATAATCATATATTTTTGCATAGGCTACCCAATGACTACCACTAGATGATGAAGAATCTAAATTTATAATCCCACATTCGATTGGTAGTGGTGATTCTGGTAATTCATCTCTCATAAATACATTACGAAAATGAGGTATATTTTTCGCGTGATTTATAATGTCGATGTTAGTTAACGCTCTTTTAGGTAGCCGACTGATTAGTTTTTTGTGTTCGTAACATAAATCCCTACACCATTCTTGTACGGCTTAAGATGCAGTCCTCTTCCAATACACAGTCCTTTCATGTTCTCGTTTTGTTCCTTTACTTGTGCTAGTTGTTTTTTAGCCGATTTATATTCATTGACAGCTTTCGTGATTCCTGCAATGCCACCCGATAAAGTGCCGCTGGCAGACAATCCAGCAAATATAGGTATTAACGGGAGAAAGCCACCAGTTTTAGGTACAGGTATCACTCGCGGTATTTTAATAGGTAAATCTGACGCGAACTCTCTAGCTGCTTCGTATGCTAACTCTGTTAGCATTTTCTTACATTTAGGTTTTAGGTTACGAATGTGTTTTTTTGTATGTGAGACAATATTATTAAATGTTTTCTTTAAACCAGCACCAGTTTTGAACTTCAATAATGTTGGTGTTTTATTCTTCACTTTATGAATATCATGACATTGTCGTTTGCTCCTCATGATATAATAATTTAGTTTAATGTAAGGATTTCAATAAAATTTCGAGTGTAAAAGTCCGTATCGTTTAAAGATTAACTTTCAAATGAGCACAACGTGAGAAATATATCTTTAAATACATTCATTAGTGTCACTAAAATATCTACAAACAATTTGTCTTTTCTAGCCAAACAAAACAAATAACAAGTCAAACAACGATGTGTTAAATGAAACTGTATGATAATAATAACAATAATATATATTATAAGAAATAATGACGCATCACATTATCACAGGAAACCATACATATTGGACATTTCGGTTTTTTTATTGATAACGCACATTTAGCGCATGCAACGACATGACCGCACGGTACAAACGCGACATCACATGCCTTGACGTAACATATTTTACACACTTGTACTACGTCACTATTCACCACCTCCTCCTTTGGCCGGGAGACAGGTTGCTCTAAGAAAGAAACAGTGTTCACTTTCTCCTTGACGTAGTCTCTACCCTTCACCAGTTTGACGTACGCACATCGTTCAAACCAGCGTGCGTGCTGCTCCCACGGCTCATCACCCTTCTCCCAATCCTTTAGACCACCATCACAATGATAACATTTGGTTTGATCTCCGCACCCAGTATAATAGAAACCGGCTTCTGCTAACTCTTCACGTCTTTGTGTCATACTACAAGGCCAATCTTTAAATGTTTTCAACCGTGCCGCTTCCGTTGCATATTTAGGGTGTGCAGGACGCTGTAGACTCATGGTGGTGGAAGGAGACATGTTCGCACGATCGTTTTCTCCTTTCATTAAGTTACTATGTGTTTGCGGTGACACTGACCTTTCCTATACTCGTATCAATAAATAGTACGAATGTTATTAATCACCACAAAGTTAAATAAATCTTACCAAACAGCAGTACAAAGCTGTTTAAATCTCATTGAGAAATCAATATCGGTTGTAAAAGTCTGTACTGTTTTAATATTAACTTTCAAATGAGCACAACGTAAGAAATATATCTTTTAAATACTTTTGTGCCAGTAAGAATATCTATAAACGATTTGTCTTTTCTATCCAGCTGTTCTCGCTTGTAGGTAGTCCTAGCCACTTCACATATACTTTATTCCCCCTGCTTTTTATTACTTTTTCAACCAGATATACGTCAGGATGTAAAGTTTTTTGAATTTCTTGTCCATAAAATGCTCCTAATATCGGTCTCGACTTCATATCTTCTAATAAATAAGTAACAGGATTAGTGTGTTGAATCTTTGTTATCTTAAATATTTCTGTAGACCAATTAGGAGTGAAACCTTTTTCAAAACAACCTTTATACTTGCTAATTCTAACAAAGTCACCGACTAGAAATCTCTTGATTTTCAACTTTTTCTTAGACTGCAATTTAACATATTTTTGTAATACATCCGCTTTATTTTCATGGGTGATTGAAGCAGGAGGTCTACCTATAGTTCTATGAAAATCATGATTATATTCATAAATTTTATTATCTAGCATCCCATCAATCCATTTATAATTGCCTTTTAAACTGAACCCCTTATAAAGCTTATTTTTAAGCGTTCTTATAAATCTTTCCACAATTGATGCTTTTTTGGTGGAGTATGTTGAATAATGGTTAATATCATATTTTCTCATTACTTTGAGAAATGTTTTATTATAAAACTCTTTACCCTTATCTGTTTGTAAATTACTTGGGAATCGTCCTTTAGCTAAAAGTGTTTCAAATTGCTTACATACGATTTCTTTAGTCTTCTGTTTGAGGGGAATTGCCCAAGCGTACTTTGAAAAACAGTCAATAATTACTAATATATATTTATAGCCAGAATTTACGTCCGATAATGCCTGCATGTCAATCAAATCCGCCTGCCAGAGGTCATCTATATCTTTTAACATAACACTTCTCCGAGGAAAGTTCACTCTAGCATTTTTGTGAATTTCATTTACGACGTCGGCTTTGCTCATAATGCTTGTCCAATGCTCCTTGAAGATCTTTTAAGGCAATATCTTTTTTTATTGCTTTAATACTATCTTTTAAACTTTCAGTTAGTATTAAGAAATTATCTCCCTGAAGCTTATTTAAAGCGATATCTTTTTCAATGTTGTCTATACGATTCAACAAACTCGAAGTTAGCTTTTCCCAACTTAGCACTATATTACGATTGTCCACGACATGTTCTTTATTTGCAAAATTTGACGCACTAGGTTCATTTCTAGATTTTATTTTAATGACTTCTATATGACAACAATCAACTGAATGATATTCACTTTTCTCGATACTCATGTCTAATGCTCGTCAGAGCATTAAGTGCAATGATAGCAATAGACGATATTTTATTCTTTTATTATACCAGCTTCTTTTAATTCTTCAATAATAGATACGATTTCATTATCATGATTACTGTTACCAGCACTTTTAGATGCAATTAATAGTTTGAGCCTTTCAATCAATTCATTCGGGTCATCCCAATAAACATAATCAGTGTTTTTCTTGTACTTTTTTAATAAAGGCAAGAAACCACCGCTTTTTAATTTCGTTAATTGTTCTGGGAAATCCTGATTTGCATCATTAAGCTGTGAAAATAAAGGTTTTATAATGTGTCGGTATTTCGAACCTTTGTCCCCCTTCAATGGTCCGCTAGGATTGAAGTCTCGTTTGTGTGCGTTAGTATTAATTAGCATTTCTTTATAATCAATTTTGTCTTGTTCTGTTACGACAGCAAGATTAGGCTTATTGCGTAATAAAAGTTCCTTTAAACCATCTGTTAGTTCATAGTTTTTGTTCTTAATTATAACCATATATTTTTTCCCCGCATCATTATTTGTTGATGACAAACGTACATCAATATTTCCCATCATGAGCTTCTTGTTCTCGCTCCGAATACCAAATGGAACGTTAATGTTATCATAAATATTAAGCATATCTTCTTTTTTAAGAGACAATAGTGTATCATTATTTTGATTTCGCAAACTACCATCTGCTAAATCATAATACTCTGAGCACTTACTAGAATCAGTCTTGATTATGTCTCTAAAATTTTCGTATTCTAAAGAAGAATCCAAGTCATTAAAAGTGTCTTTTACATTTAAACTTTTTGAAATATTTAATTCAGGACAATGCGAGCCATTCACTTTTATCAGAGTTTCTAGAGGATCTGTAATAGGTTTAAATACTTTCTTAAATTTAAGATTAGCTGCATCTTCTTCATTTTGAATCATCTTTATTTTATTTTTTATGTTTTCAACAGATTTAATTAGTTGTTCTTTTACATTTGTCTCCATTGCAATGACTGTTTAATACTAATACTCATCATCTAGTGACATATTTTAAGCTTTGAACAAGTATTTATGAGATGCTTAAAAATGGATAAATGTGTCAAATCCTTTTCTATACCTTCCTTTATCAATAGCACAATCTTTATTAATCAGCACGAAGTTGAACTGATCTTGCCAAACAGCGGCACAAAGCTGTTTAAATTTTATCCACTCTACATCTGTATTGACATGCTCATTGTATATATGTTTTAAATTTGTATCATCTTGTTTGTAGATAATTAAAAGATTAGCATTATCTCTAATAAGCTGTTTTGGTATCTTTGAGTATGTTTGAGATAAATAAAAACAGTCTATCCGTCTGTGTCTTCCCATGGCAAAGTAATTTCGTATGTTCACCTGATTTTCACACGCAACGTCATCGAAAATTATGATTGAATTGATCAAAGCATCATTAGGGTGAAGAACTTCTTTATTCTCATTGTATAAAAAGAATTCAGCTTCTGGAATTTTCTGCATGATTTGTCTTAAGAAAATATACTTCGCCTGAAAGGCTGTCTTTGAATACAAATATATATGCTTAAACTTCAAACCGTTTTCATGTAACAATAAATTCAGCATAACATTCGTTTTACCACAGTTAGAAGGTCCACATATTATGCATCGAATTGTGTTTGGTAACAGTGTGCTATGTTTGACTTTTTGTAACCGATTTTCTATATCAATAGTTTTCACTTCTAAAGTTTGAGTTTGCTTGACGAACTTCATTGTGTAGTGTGAGCTTAATCGAACTTTCCAAGTATTTATATACCTCATAAAATTATGTAATTTGAAGTAAAATGACATTATAAAATTGGAACAGATTGTAAATGTCGGCATTACATTAAGATGTAAGAAAACATAGTTGGATTCCTTTATTTAGATACATGTTCTAAGTACCTAAAAGATAAAATAAGATTTAACACTTCCTTTTCTATAGAAATGCAGTTTGAATGTGGTGTGGTAATTGAATGGGGGTTAGCTATAGCTAGAAAGAAACAGATCAATTCACTTCAACAGTTTATTATAAGTATTCGTATTATTAATTATACATGTTCTTGCTATATAAAACAAATAAGAAATACTATATTATTACATATAGGTACAAAAACTTAATTTTTTTTGCTACTCAATCATCTATTAAATTCGATGTTAATGTAATTAATACCTCATTAATAAATAACAAATATAAAAATTAAAACAACAATCTGCATTTGTCATTACCGATAGTATTATTCGTGGGGGTAAATATTTATTACACATATCCATAATTCATAATAACCAAAGACGACTTTTACACTTTATTTATGAACAATACTTAATCATTTAAAATATCGTCTCACAATGACCCCATGGTAATGTATGTATTTGATCTCTCAAAACTTGTCTCTTATCATCACTTCTATTCAATACTTGTTTGTCTACTTGTTGAGAGTATAAAACATGTTTTATAGACCGTATCATGTTCATCTTACAACGAAGTTGTTTATCAGCTATCAATGCCATATTATAGTCATTTAGTGTTAAACGCTTAGAAATGTATTTAGAGATACCTTTTGCTTTTTTAATGGCACTGTTCTCACTTTTGATGTAATATAGTTTAGCCCTCAAACCTACAAATTCTGTTATTACATCACCTCCCATCTCGTCTTTGAATATGCCCGGTATTTTCTCATTCACTTTCGGTATGTTATACGGATTATTGATTGCAAAGTTGCTAGTGTCAAATTTAGAAATATCACAATACATCTCTTGATAAAAATCTTCTGTATAAATCAAGTACAACAGGCTGTCAGTATCTGTGTAGCACAGGTGTACATCGTTTTTGAATTTATTTTTGATATAGTCGTAATGAAACTGATATAGGTGTTGTTTGGCAAGCTCTAAAACTGTGAATCCGATATAAATTGGCCTGTCTAAGACAATTTTTTCATGGTTTAACTGTATTCCTACAAAGTTTTCTGAAAATATAGTTACACTTTTAAAGTTAGGTTTGGAGATCAATTTTTCAGCTGTAAGATGTTTATTTGTTACATTTTCATTGTCTTTCCATTTAGTTACCAATTTTACATCGATTTGGTTACGATTATTTTGCAGAGTCTTTCCGAAAATTGCGTTATTGGATAATTTAAAATGGTTCTTTTCATATTCAGTTTTAGCTGCTTGACGAAGGGTTGTATTTAAGTCAATGTATTTTTTCAAATAATTTTCTTGCCTAAAACTAAGAATGCGGTGAATTTTATTTAAAACTAGACCATGTTTCAAACAATCTTTTAAGTGGGTGTAGTGAATAATGTAGTTAAATTTATCATAAAGATTTGCTATTAGCTTTGCACATTTACCACCGGGGGGGATGAACTTTTCTGCAGCGAACGGTAAGTCATTGTGTTTACTATGCAAATGATCAGGGTATGCCAGGTCTACCTCCAAAATATAGCCGTAGTCATTGTTAGCTGGAATACTCAACACATCAATTGTTTCAATTTCATTTTGACTCAAAAATTTGAACTCTGATATAGGAAAGCGTTGCATCATAGCGTAACCATACAAGTTATTACAGTCAAGATAAATCAAATAACTAGACGGTTCAGCATCATTGAAATCGGACATATATTTATTATTTGCTTTGGCGTGTCGAAGGGAGCACTGTGCTAACCCCCCGCGTATTCCTTTTTCTAACATTTGATATATCTCTAAGTCACTTATTAACTCTAATTCAACCTGCGTATACAGAAGCATTGCATCCCAACTTAAACTTGGGGAAGTGATGTAATACGCAGGATCTAGATTATAATAATGCAAACTAGTCATCCTAAACTTTTCGAAAATGTCACATAATAATAATACGTCACTTTTTAAATATAAGTCGGTATATTCACCAAGTGATTTTATATTAAAGACATTCCATATTGTTCGCGCACGTTCGTATTCAGCTTCAGTGATATGACTATCGTTCAAACTGTTGTAGAAACAAGATTTTAGAGGAAGTTCGGTTTCGGAAAATTTGAAACAGCTATTCATGTAATCATACGGGTAGACACCTTTTTTATACAATAATTCACGTTGATTTTTATCAGGAAACTCTCGTGATAAATTAACAAAATCGTTTTCCGATAAACTTTTGCTTAACGCATCCAGACTTGAACTCATAAACTGATACGAATCAATGAATTTAATTTGAATAGAACGAGAGTTGGTATCAGTTTTTATGTATTTTGTTATAGAAAGGTACTTTTCTTTAGTTTGAGGAATAATTTTAACGGAACCTTCTTGTTTTACTAATTCCTCAATAAATAAGTGAGAATCGTAACCTGATAAGTTATGAAAAACAACAGGTATGAATGGACATACTCTATGCATTAAGTTACAATGAGAGTGCGCCGGCCCTCTGTACAAGGATGTAACATGATCATGATCTCGCACCTTGTCACCGAACAGATGTTGTTTACATATATGGCAATATGTTGCGTTTTGATAAGATGATTCTTGTTCAGCAGTTAATGGAGTCATAGGTTTAACATTAGATAATATTTTATGTAATCGTTTTACATCCTTTATTATTCTCTTGACAAAAATTTCAACACAGTCTTCACCTCGATATGTCACAAATTTATTTAATTGATCATCATACGAGCAACATATATAATAAGCAAAACATGACGGGCGGTGTTTTTTCAAAATTTTAGTGTTTTCAGATATGTTTTCGGTGTGGTTACTCAGGAGGCATTCAAAATCTGCGTAAATAATGAAGTTGAGTTTCTGTTGTCTTTCATAATGCTCGAATTTTAAAACAGAATTTATTTTAGGCAAAGTAACTAACACGTCACTACAATCATGAGATCTATATTTTGTTTCATCATTATAAAATTGTAAACATGTCTCACATAAATATATCTTACCTTTGTGGTGCGAAACTTGCCGTCGAACTAACCTTACAAGATCTTTTATTAAACAGTAATGTGCTTTTCCCCCCCTTTCAATATATAGTAAATTAATGTGATTAATTTCTCTTTTTTTTGTCTTGTATAGAGGTCCGGTAACTTTTGATTTATTATCTAACCCATATATATTAACGCTTATATTCGGGTTATTTTTTTCAAAAAGTTCAATTTGTTTAGGCGAAGGTGGGAATGACATTCCTTCTGTGTTGAGAACGGAAGAATAATGTGGATATGAACTGACTTTACATACATTCCTTGTAGAAGGAAACAAACCGGCCATAATACTCCACAAGAAACAATGATTATCGCTATTCTGTATACTTATACAACTTTTCGAACTTCTGACTGCCGGAGGTAACGGAATATAAGAACCGCCTCGCAAAGGAGAATACTTGTTCATGTTAATTTCAATATGACTTATAGATAGGTACGTCCATCCAGATTCACGAAGTTCGAATTCAGTTAGTTTTTTTTTCAGAGTGTTACTTGTATTCAATAATAATTCATTAAAATCAGTGCTCTTGTAAACAGTTTCATATTTAGTGTTGAATGACTTTAGCTCCTGTTTGTCTGAGTGAGGTTGTATAAAGTACGCAAAGAATTCAAAGTTAACTTTAATACAAGTAAGGCTCTCTACTGATATATTGATAAGTTTTAGAAGATCTTTCTGACACTCATTAAAGAATATCTCTGGCGTGAAATAATCTACTTTCTGAGATGGATTTATACGATATGAAACAATTCTGTTTTTAAAAGCAGTAGCAATCATATAAATATTATCGAATTCTGTGTTCAGTAAGCAGTTTGACTTATGTAAATTAGTTTTTAAGTGAGATGAGTATTCCTTTCGAGACATTTCAATTTTACAGTTTTCACAATTCATTAATTCATATTCAGGTATTAAGGCTGATACAGGATGAACTGTAAAGAAAAGAAAAAAATTAAAGGGTTACAATCTACTCATTTATTTTATAAATCCTAGTAATAGTTGCAAGCGGTAGTTTAATAAGCTTTACACTTTAGTATTAACTGTTCTATAGTTAAACATTTTTTGAATACATCTTAACTATGGGTACAATAGAGAGGGTACAATTAAGAGCGAGCTCTATTTTAATAATAACTTCCGATAAAAGTAGGCGGGCAAGGCTTGAACTCCTTTCGCGTAGCTTTTATATACTCGGTTAACGCACGCCAGCCTTCCGTACTATCATCTGTTCTGTTTTTTAAGCTTATTATTGCGTGGCGCCATCGATTCATGGGAGGTACGCGCTCTATTTCATCGCATTTATAAACTTTTAATTCTACGTAATGAGAACCGAGTTTACAGTCGTTAGACTGGCGAGCAACTCCGTTTGCGATTCGTCGGTTTAGAAAAGATACGAGAGGAGTCATTTTTTTACCAGGTCTGAGGGCTTGCTCATCTACTTCGTCATCCTCAGAGTCGGTCCCGAACACATCGCGCGCAGACTCCTTTCTGCTAACGTCAGCGGGAGTAGTATGGCTCGCTGTAGTTGGAGTAATAATGCTGACTTTACTTTTCTTTCGCTTCGGCTGCTCCAGTTCACTGTTATGCGGCTCTTTGCTTCCATGTTTTCCCACCTTTTGTATTTTCAGGCTTTCACACCGTACTCCATCTTGAACAAATGAATAAACATTATGACTAGTGTTAATGTTATAACTTTTTGGATATCTTTTAAACTCTTTTCTTATAATGCTTACAAACTGCTTTAGATATTGCCATGCTTCTGAGTCGGTGTTAGTTTTATTTTTTAATTTTAGGTCAAATAATATTTCATCTTCCTTGCACAATTTCAAAACGATGTAGTATGTTCCTTTTTTATGTTTATCGATCTGACGCGAAAATCCTTTCGGAATTTTGTTAGTGATGTAGGAATAAAGATGATTGTATTGTTCCTTACCACTATCGTCACTGTTTCGATCCTCCCCCTCGCTATCTGTCCCGAACAATTCATATGATAACGCTGGTTCGATGCGAGCGGGATTAATTCGCTTTTTCCCCTTTTCCGAAGTGCTGACCCGAGATGCTGAGTTCGAGCCGTGACCCCCCTCACGGATCACGGGTTTTTTACATTTTTTATGAGTATAATTCTTCTCATCCTCCTCCGTCCGAAGCGGTCTCTCTTGAACATGACTGGACCTGAAAAGGTAATTTTATTAAATTAATTTGATAATTGAACCCACAAGCAATCAGTAAAACAACTCAGATCGCAAGAACAAAACACAAATTTATTTTAAACTTTAACTATCTAAACATACGAGAGAATTGAATGGATGCATTCATTTCTCTACTATTGTCAAACTACACTAAGCTTGCGCTCAGAAAAAATAATCGTATTTTAATAGATGAAATATCTGATAGATGAATAGATGAATATTCGAATGGTACTTACATGATAGCAGATATGTTGACACTTATTGATGCACTTTAGTAACTTGAAGATCAGAAGACTTCGCTTGCCGATGACAATGTGTCTCAGTCTCACAATTCCCACTTTAAATATATGCGAGCGATAACCATTTTTGGAACGAAAAACACACATTCAAATAAAAATCAAGCAGACTTGCACTTTTGCTGCTCCATACTTATCATGCACAATAGCTGTTGTCAGCGTTCTGTATCCCGATATAAAAGTAAAAATCTAAATATTTAATTACAACCTTATGTACTATGCAACAAGCACTATAAATAAGTGCAACCAAGAAATTAATCACTATCATGTTTTTTTGTCTCAACACGATTGGAATTCAGTCGGAAGTATACGCGGGCCGAACATTGAAATTAAACTTTATTATTTGTAAATATAGTTCAATTTAAAATGGCAGAAAAATCAGACCTTATAAGTCTCACACCGAAAAGCTAGAATTTAAATAGATAGGGAATCATCTTGCATTCGACACGTGCATAAACTTTCCTCTTATGGCATATACCATAAAGGATTAGAATGTTAGATCAATATCCAATATTAAGCTACTTTGAATTCTATCGACACCATTTTATTTATATATAAAGCTAAAAATTTCTGAAGGGATACCTATTGTAATAAATATTTTGAACGTACGTGGTTCTCTTGCAAAATGTCGGTAAGTTAAATTTAATTATAAATATCGGTACATATGTTTTCTGTTTATATATTACATGCTAACCGGTGTGTAAATTTCAGGATACGTCTGAGCATCTATTCAACTTTGTACCCTGCAATGCATCGCGACCTACATATGAACCAAGGCTCGGGTTAGATCGTAAACGAAAGCCAGAAAACACAACAATTTATTCGTATATCAAGAAACCTCATCAGAATAGAGCTGCTAAAGTGATTAAAATAGAAATTTATGACGGAGACAAAATAGAAGATAGTGAGCGAATATGCAAGTGTAATGCAGAATTGTGCCTGCAGTATGCGGTCAAAAGCGTTCCTCTAGACGGAATATATGAGTCAACACTTAACGTAATAGATAAAATAACGGAGTCTATATCATCTAATATTTGTAATCGCTACACAGTGTTGTAAAAATATGCATTTTACAGAATAAATATTAATCGAGTAACAATGTGTTTATTTATTTATCACGCCACTAACCCACCATTTTAAATTCGACTTATCCGACTCGCGTTGTTTTGGAAAGGTGAGACCGCTAATTAATTACCGGCGTCGATAACACTGTACGTCTCATAATTATGTTCACGTCGATGTATGAATCACTATCTATTTAATAACGCTTAATATAAAATGGAGCACTCATAATTGATGTATTGAATACATGAATACTGATTTAGATCTATTATAAATTTTGCCTAGCTCATAGGTATTACACTAGATGAAAACTTGATCTATTCAGTATTCAGAACATGAAAGAAGAACAAGTAGAATTAATAGATTAATTGATGAAAAGAAGAATTAATAGATGAAATGATGAAAACTTGATCACTGGTAAGATTGGGGGGGCTTGGATACCTCGGTACGTATCCAGGTCCCCCAATTTTACCCTACTGACGATGCACGGCCTTCAAGCCACACCTCCTTGCCCGTCGGAGTGGGGAGCGTGAGGTTTTTTCGTTACGGAATTTCTGGATTCGGTCCCCGCGCTCAAGGCCCGCGATAGAAGCTATGCAATAGCTTAATAAGTATTAATCTGATATTTTTTTTCAGGTAACAGTAAGTACTTCAAAGTCAAAAGCATATTAGTTAAAATGTTAACGTACTATTCTATTATATTTTTTATTTTTATAGGACAAATATGTAAGTTTTAATGAATTTATTGAATAAAATAATTACCATGATATTGTGTTCTTTATACTGACGTGTATTTTTTTTATTTTCATGCGTTTCTCCAATTATGTAAGTTTTCAAAATATTTCAATAATCATTCAACCGCTGCATCAGTTATAGATTAAAAAAAATGGCTTGTTTCATATTATATTTAATTATATAATGAACATATTTTATTAAAATATGTATTCAATCGAAATTTTACAAGAAACTAAACTATACGATTAAAGTAAACACAGAAAAATATTCGTGTTATTTATAAAATTATTAAATAGCAAAAAAATATAAAATTATTATTAACACAGACAGCAAAGATAGTACAAAATATATTAACAAAAAATATATTTGTTCTAGTAAAAGGGCGTAAGTACAACTTATTAATCTTATTATTTATGATTCGTGCGAAATGATAACTTGAATATTAAATTATATTGCTTGTCCAAACTTTGAGATCCCCTGAAATTTGACAGTGACGTAACTTTGTTTATATTTTTTCTGTGGGAATACAAATCCGACCTTAGCTGCTTGACCTCTTTATACGACACGTCATGCACCTTGTCCTTAATTTGGTCCATGTAGCTTCTTCTTGGTGTTCCTCTGCCTCTCCTGCCTTCATCTGCCCGCTATATTGTTACAATTTATTATTCTTATATTATTTCATTTTATTTTTCAGCAAGCAGTAAGTGTATATTTAAAAAAAACTATTAATTATAAAAAAAATACTGAAATATAACTAAATTGATTTCATGTCCGTATTTCAGCAAACTGTAAGTCTAACTTAATAACAACGCTAATGAAGTTTTGTTACATTTACAATCGTTGCGAAAATAAAACATACTTATTCCATTTTTTCAGCATATGGTAATTATCTATACTTATTTAATCAAATTAATGGGGCCCTGTACTCCTTTGTGAGCAGACAGGGCGTTTCACAAAAAGCCCGGCTGGCTGTTCACAATGGAGTGCTGGCCCCTACCCTGATGTATGGTAGTGAATGTGGGGTGTGGCAGGACAAGCATATAAAGATGGCGGTTCGCGCCGCGACAGAGACAAGCGATCGAGACAGGAGACCGCGACCGGAGACCGCCACCGGCACGCACCTTTAGTCGTGTAAATGCAGTTGAAATGCGCTCTTTGCGTAGTATTTGTGGTGTGAAACTGATTGATAGAGTTAGAAATGAAAAAAACAGAGAGAAATGTGGTATAAAAGAAGATGTAGTGACTAAGATTGAAAAGGGCATGCTTCAATGGTTCGGTCATTTGGAACGGATGCATGAAAGAAGATTGACGAAAGAGATATACAGATCGAAATTGAGTGGAAGGGTCCTTTTTCGAATCAAATCGGAGAAATACTGGAAACGGGCCGAATCTTAACTTAAGTACCCGAAACCGACGTGCGTGCATGACTTGATGTATGAATGTTGAAGAAGCGAAATAAATTTGTCAAGATCGTAGCAAATGGAAAGAAGTGGTCTCTGCCTACCCCTCTGGAAACAGGCGTGATTTAGGTAATGCATGTACTAGTATGTATATATATAATAAGAAATATTCATGGCTAGACCCCGTTATCTTGAGGCACTGGACGTCGCTTTGCTGTATTTGCTGGATTGAATGTTTATTTTATCGACTTTATAAATATCGATAGTATTGTACTTAGAATTATATGCCATGTCACTGGTAATGAGTCAAAGACAATCATTACTAAAACTGTTTAATGTAATGTTAATTTGGGCATAAACGGTACAGGTAAAGAAAAGTTCTTTAACCTGCCACCAGTAGCATTCGCATTGTGTCCCGGTGCGGGGATAACACAACCGGTGGCATTACTAGCAGAGGCATTCCAACATATTCCTCAGGTTTGACACCGCATTTGCGGTCTTACGATTGCAGTCTTGAGGATGCATATGTCTATGGGTCACAGATCCCACTTACCATCAGGCCTGTGCCTGTATGTTCGTTTGTTTCTCCATGCGAGAAAAAACTAATTCTTGGCGTACGCTAGTTGTTAAATATTTTAGTTGAAAATTTCTTATATACGATTTCTGTTCCGGGAATCCAGAAACCGCCTAGCTCTGCAAATACAGGATCACTAGCCGTCGTTAGTTAGTTAGTAGTAATTATGCTAATTCATAACTACTTTTGTAATCAAATTAAATTTATATTTTATCCCAGGTGACGGTGAGTTTATTTATTTATTTATTATTTATTTATTACTGACCAATGTTATATTTATGCAACACAGGTGACTGATTTATAACATTTCGGTGTTATTACACCTGCAGTCCCTATCTTATCTGACTCATAATTAGTAGTAGTAGCGTCATAAAGTATGTAGCAGTTAAGACCACCAAATAGTTGGAAACATCCAGAATGCTCATTAACATTGACTCAGCCTAAGTGATAAAATTGTTCAGGTCATTCAGAGTGCTCAAATATACCGGAGCACCCACAACGCCTAATACTTGGTAACATTCGAGCCGCCGTTAGTACATCACATTCCCATATCCCAGTGTTTCACAATATCTACAACAGATATTTAAAAAAAACTGAGTCTGTATCTACGTTTTACATTCCAAGAAAATATTTCCTGGAAAGAAACAATTTATCAAAAATAAGGAAAAAGGAAAAAAACTCATATTTTTTTTAACATACTTAACCTGTGCAATGTTACCAAAAAAAAATCATTTCATTTTCATATTCAAAAATTTTGGAAATCGGATTTGATTTAGGGGGTGAGAATTATTATCGCGCGGAACTACTTAAAGTACAAGTTTATGGAAAATTACTGACAGCAACAACAGGAAATTATTTAAGATCGTATAAATAGCAAATTTCACGCAAATTTTGTCATTTATTTTAAATTTTGGCATTTATTTTGAAATTTGGGATTTATTTTAAATCACAGACAGACACTGCAATCTATTTTATTATAGATATTTTTGAAATCCTTTGGTTAATTATTAAATTACATTTTTTCAGTTGGAAGTAAGTGATATTAATTAATCGTATCTCGTCTTACGTTATACAAAGCATAAAAATAATTTTAAATATTTTATTTTTTACAGATTACGGTAATTACTTCCTAACCAGCCATATTGTTCTACAAACACAAGTTATATCCCAAAATAGTTCTTAAACGGTTTATTAAAGTGTTATTGATGACAGCTTGTTATAATAGGCATTTGATAAGATTTTAGCTTTATACGCTTATGAAGCCAATTTGTCTTATAAGAAGGTGATGTAAACGTTTACATCACCACTTTATTAAACCACAGCTTAGCACTATAAAGACTAAGATAATTTTAACTTTATACATGTAAGTTTAAATTCATATTTCTATTTTGTAACTTGCTATAAATGTTCTTAAATGACTGCTATAGTGCAACTCTAATACAACTTCTATAAGCTTGACAAAACTAGCAAGGATTTTGAGTTGATACTGTTTTGATCTAGCTGTGATATTTCGTCACAAGTAAGAACTCTTATAAGTAGAGGTAGCTCAACTATTTTGTTCTATAATGGTAATTTAAATGAAAATGGATGATTGTTATTATTATTTTTATTTTACTAAAAACAATTTTTATTTCCATATAAAGCTTGAGGTAAGTCATACCTTTCTATATTTCGCCGGTGACACCGCAGAACCGCGTAACTAACAAATTTATGATAGAGCAAAATAAACCTTACTGTCTTTTTAAAAAGGTGCATTTTGCTCCTTATTTAAAATGTTACTTACGCGGTTTTGCAGTTTCACCGACGATTTACATTTATATTGTTTTATTTTGTTGAACGGGTAATATACAGGCGGAGGCTGGATAGATATTCGATATAATCGTTATAGAGGCATAGTAGAGTCATTTTAAACTTGACCGGTATTATTGATTATAAAAAAAAAACGGGCGAATGCTTTTAAAGACTTAATTGATTTGTAATGAGTCTAATAATACAAAATACAGCTAAAAAAAATTGTTTGTAAAGTCATAGATAAGAAAACATAGAAGCCGAACGCTAAGGCCGATCGTGCCTCTCTATCGCTTGTTCCGCGCTCTCGCTTGCACGCTCAGCTAAGAGCCCCATGACTAGTAATGGGCCGCGGTAATATTCCCGTTACCAGTAAGTTTCCGTTTGGGAATATTCCCAGTAAGTTTCTAATGTTACCAGTAATATTCCCAAAAGGTGGGAATATACTATACTGGTGATTTATATGAGATTTAATGATTATATAGTTAGTTAAATAAGCAATATGCATAGATATATTCCTTTCTCTTTTACACATATCACCTTTTTTCTCTTTCACACAAACTTCTTATCTGAAATGGCACAAACACAAAGGACTTAGTTTTGCCCTTGACTCGACTCAGTGCACGTGCTTTTTGTGATGATAGTGAAAAATGTGATAATGATTACTAAGCTTAAAAAAAATCGTTTTTCATGAAAAGAGGAAAAACATTTATTCACGCCAAAATTACACAATCTGTATTTTTTTAATTTTGTCATGTATTTATGACAAAATTAAAAAAATACAGTAAAACAAATTCTTAAAACTAAACTTAAAACCTAGTGTTACCTCCCCAAGCCCTAATTACAGCCTCCATGCGATCCTTCATTGACCTCACCAACGTCACGATTCGTTCTTGAGGAATGTCACTTCACTCCTCGACGACGGCGTCCCGAAGCTGTTCAAGGGTAGCAGGGGCAGTATCACGAGACTGCACCCGGCGTTTCAGATCATCCCAAAGGTCTGGCTCTATGGGGTTCAGGTCAGGACTTCTCGCTGGCCACTGCATCACGGGGATCCCAACCTGATCCAGGTAGTCCCGAACAATCAACGCCGTATGAGAGCGGCCGTTGTCGTGCATGAATGTGAATTCAGGCCCGACAAAACCAGCATACGGGACCACGTGGTCCTCCAGGATCTCTGTGATGTACCGATGAGCAGTCAGGGACCCCTGGCCACGTCCACCTCCAGTGCGGGAGACGCACACAAGGTCGGTTTTGCCCTGGATTGAAATTCCGCCCCAGAACATGCAGGATCCTCCTCCGTAGCTGACGGTTTCTCCCTGCCTCCTGTACACTCTTCTACGCCTATCGTTGTAGAAAAGGCATACCCTCGTCTCGTCGGAGAAGAGGACAGACTGAAGTCTGACTCGCCTATGCTCTGCTGTCAATTTGGGGCACGTAGCAGACCTACGAGGCAGGATTTTCTTCTCTCGCAGCCTTCTTCTTACTGTGGAAACGCTCACCGACGTCCTCCGAGCTGTTCGGAGCTGCTGTTGCACCTCAACAGCGTTGGAGAATCGGTTACGCAAACACGTTGACACAATATAGCGGTCATCTCTGTCGGAAGTGAAACGTCGTCTCCCAGATCCATGCTTCCTGATGTAGCCTCCAGTCTCCTGGAACCGCTGGGATACTCGTTTCACCCGGAAACGGCTTATGTTGAGTTGTCGAGCAACATCAACCTGCCGTAGTCCTGATAACAGTAGTGCTACCACTTAAGCTGCTTCTTCTGCCGTGATATCAATTTTTCAGAGTTTTCTCTTACTGGAGCTGTTCAGGTGTGACTTCTGTGATGTCTGGATAGCAAATTACCCATAATTCATTTTTACCCCCCCCCCCCCCCTTTTATTCGTGTTCAGGGTGGCACAAGTAGTGAGTCCTCTAATGAGTTTTCCATCACTTTTTTTTAAAGACCCTAACGTGTCGTGATCATTGTTTTTACGAAAAAGAACGATTCGCGTTTTTAAAGTTGATTAACTGTGCTTTCAAATGATACTAATATTGGTAGGGTACAATAAATAAGTTAAGAGCTTTATTAGCTTGAAATCAAAATTTCAAAAGGTGCGATTTTTTTGACGCCGTGTGTATTTGTATAATTAAACTGATTTTCCGACATTTTCTTTCATTCCGATCGAAACTAAGATGTTTTTACCGTGATTTAAAGTGTACTTGGCCATAATTACACGATGGGAATATTCCCAGTAACATTGGAAAAATACCTGGTAATTTTGGGAATATTCCCGGTAACATTGGGAATTTACTTTCTGGGGGGGAGCTCCGTATTTTTTTTTATTCTAAATTGTTCCTATGTTCACCAAATAAGCATAAAACACAAAAAAAATATTACTTTATAATTCAGTTTTTCTATATTTCCCTAAATTTCCAATACTTGGAAATATTACTGGTAACATTACTGGGAATATTCCCGCCATGGGAATATTCCCGGTAACGACCCATCACTACCCATGACATCGTTCGAAGTGACACGAATCCGAATAAAAAATGTGTTGAGCCCCTGAAAGCTTATTTACATTATTTATCTCGTCTCGATGGCCTTACTTTAGCATAGAGGAATTCCAGCTCAGTCCTCAGGGTTGGCAACGCATTTGAAATCTTAAGATTGCAGTCTTGAGATTGTACTCTTGAGGATTCAAGGATTTCGGATCCCACTCATCATCAGGTTGCTTGAGTGCTAATGTGTTTAGGCATTGCCATTTAAAAAAAAAAAAACAATAATTAATTTAATTTTTTTTTCATGAACTCTTCGCTGTTTTCACTATACAGGGAGGCAAGGTAAGTTTTTCACGTTGGTCAATTTAAATGGAATAAAATTAAATAACAAATAAATACGTATTAAATATTTGTTTTTGTTTTAGAAATTGGTAAGTAAAAAAGGGTTCCGTGCATATTTTTTTTGATTGAATTCTTATAGGTTTTCCTGTAATCTCCAAGCAATGAACTATATTTTCTATTTTTTTCCAAAATTGTATGCTCAGTAGTTTCGGAGATCAGGGGGGATGGTTAATTTTCGTCTTCTTTCATGAATAAAATCAAAACTTTTAATTTTGCAATAATAACAAAAATATTTTTAAGATCCTCATAACAAGCCTTTTCATTTATAATAATATGACACAGTAAGCTCTGCAAAACTTTTGTAAATTTCCTAATTTGTCACCCGAAAATGACCTTAAAATAATATTTATTTACTTTGCACATCTATATTTGGGTCATAGGTTTACACCACCCTACCTTCACCTGATTTGGTCCAGTAGATTCGGAGCAAATTGGCTGTGACGATTTTTTCCGTTTTTTTTTCATTTTTTGTACGGAAATAAGCGTTTATTTTACAAAGAAAAATTAAATGTACTTTTATGGAAAATATATTGATTAATGAGTTAAGGGCTTTTTTACATCAATGTGTTACTGTTATTTTATTTTTACCGAGTGTCGTTTTAAATCATTCAATTGTTTTTTTACTTGCAGAAAGTGAATGTAAGTTTTTAAATACTTATTTCTATGTATATATGAGTTAATTGATTTTTTTAAATGCTTTATTGTGATTTATTGTTCTTATATTGAAATAAAAACACATAAATATGAAATGAAAAGCATACAAATTGCTCAATACTTTAAGTTTAGATATGAATATTACCGTTAAAAAAAAAAAAAATATCATCAAATGACGAAAAACATATAAATGCATTATATTTTTGTTTTATCTTTTTACAGTCGGACGTACGTAATAAAACAAAAAAAATAGTTTTAATTGTTTATATAATTGAGCAAGTAACAAATTAAAGTATTTCATTTTTATTTTTAGGCATGGGTAAGCAGATGTATAATTAATTCGAAATGAATGTAGTTTTTTAAAGTTCTTATTTTCTTTATTGTTTTAATAAGTCAATTATAATCAGGGATCGGAAATTCGGATCGATATTTACCTATACTTTCGCGCCGGCTTTGTTGTTCAGTTGTATGGAGGTGGACTCAATCATATAATTCAAAATAAAATTTCCGGGATTTCAAAATAATATATTACACCGGCATTAATTCATAATTATTTATTTATATTTATTTGTTTGAAGTTATTTTCCATGTATATGTTTAGCCAAATGTTATTTAATTTACCTGTAATGTACGAATTTATAGGAGCAACACAGAATGTTCTTAAATGAATCCTACATGTAAAGTAATTATTATATTAACGTTTCGTAGTATCCGAGAATCCCAGAACTTAAATTATTAAAATAATATTTTTAAGAAGCCGACGCCATGTTTGCCTATCTTTTTCCGGGATTTTGCCAACTTTAGGTAAATATCGATCCGAATTTCCGATCCATGATTATAATAGACAAAAATATTTACAAAATAGCTTTTATTTAATGTTAAAAAAACTATCAACACAACCATTAAAATAAAAATATTTTTGTTGTTTTTAGCAAACTGTAAGTATTGTGTTTTTTATTTACGAGGCACTTAACTACATATATTTTTATATACAAATTTAATTTAATTAAACAATATTTTTTTCAGTATCGCGTGAGTAATTTTTTTTGGAATCAAAATTAATTCCTTTTAAAAATTAAATTTAACAATACTTCTCATCTAAAAGTGTGGAAAAAAGGCTCTCACAGTAAAATAAAAATGCATAATTTTACTAAATGTAAATAAATGATGTACTCATTATTTTCATTTGTTTTTTAGACAAATGTAAGTATCAATTACCGACAAAAAAATGATAATATTTTTATGAAAAGTGCAAAATTAAAACATTTATTTATTTTAGCCTGCAACGGTAAGCATACTTATTTTATACAACATCAAATATTTAAATTATTTCATCTTCATAAATTGCATTCCTTACGATTATCTAAATTTATTTTTATTGTAAATAATCAGGAAACTTATTAAAAATAAAACAGTTTTTCTTGAAAATAATTTACCTACTTTTCTCATTTTGTTTCTTTAATAATAAAGAAGGGACGAAAGTATTTTTTATAAAACTATACTCACTATCTGTGTTTACCCTTTATGCCTCATGGGCGTCCCAGGCTAACACTAAGACGACAAAATGAAAGAGACGCCGTTATATGTTACAATGAGAATATTATACATATACGTCTTCGAATAAAATGTACTGACAGGCTAAACTCGGCCCCATTACAATATTATAATGATTTCTAAGAAAAATACTAATCTCCTGTTTTTTTTACAGATTGTAAGTTCTTTTCTATTATCTTGTATAATTTTGAAATATTTTATTTTTAACCATGAAAGAAAACTTCAAAAATACTTGCCGATTTCTTAATTGTTTGACCAAAAGTTCATACCTTAATTTAAAATTTGCAGCCCGGTGTAAGTATAAAAATAACCTGTTTTTCTTCTGTTTGTTTAATTATTCTTACGTGCTCATCGATGTATTTGTTTATTGATTACGTTTTTTTTTTCTACTGGCAACATCACACTACAAATATAAGTACTTAGTGGCTTTTTTTTTCAGTGTGATTGCTTGACAAGGGGGCCATTATCACCAATACAACAACACGGAAACATACATTTCCCAAAAATAAAGGTACGCCTTTCAATGTGTAAGGATTTGACATTTCACCAAAAGTTAGTTTGGCATGATGATTTTATAAACTTTAACTATGTACGTACACACAGCAACACATCTAGCTATACACTTCAGAAATCTGAAATATTGCATGAAAGAGAGACGCACTAGAATGCATAGAAGTTGACATAATACACATATATACATCTCTTTCTTTTTCTCTCTGCTCTGTCTTTAATGGTTAGTTAGGTGTGATGTTGTGTGTACAAGACAAGATGGTGGGTTTTAATCGTGCTTCGGAAATCATCGGAATCGTTGTTCGGGTCTGCGCGAACGAAGATTCACGACACGCCATTTAAATTGTGTTCTACTGTATGTGTGATGAGCGCGAGTATTTATTCTAGAGTAATTATTGGGTATTTTGTATGTATGTATGTATAAATATAATACATAAATATTTATATATCTAAGTATGTTAACCGTTGTCTAGTACCCATAGTACAATCCTAGAGCTCAGTTTGGGACAAGATCAATTTGTGTGACACAGTCTCCTGACCTGACGTTTATAATCAAAAATATTATGTCAAGAGAAAATAGTTCTATAATCAAGTAATATATTAGGATTTTATATGCTACGGCACACAGTGAAAGAGAGTGAAAGAGAGAGAGAGAGAAATGTGTGTCGCACAATTCGGAACCCTCGGTTAGCGAGTTTTGACCGTCTTATTATTGTATTGCAGGTGAAACCGCCCCGGTTTGTTACGGATCCAGAAGCCACCCCCTCCACGCTCTGCCCCCCCTGCATATGTCCAGAATGCTGAACCGAGAATTAATCTTGTCTTCAAATACAGATTTACAACATATTGACATAACTATTAAATACTATATTTGAACGTTTCTTTACGCATTTTGTATGACAACAAAATATCTAATATTAAGGTATCCCCTTGTTTAGGAAGTGCGATTTAACCGGTTAATACCAGCTTTTGTATGCTTCACTGACACTGATTTCATGGAACGTATCACTTCGCAGAATTTTCGTTTTGTAGAAAGCTATTTTCTGTAAAACCTGTGTCGATTTCAGTTTATCTTAAATATGATTCACTTAGGTTAGGTTAGGTTCGACTTGTAACCATAAGATAACCTGAAATCAACACGGGTTCAGCAAAAAATAGCTTTTCTGAAACATACCTACCTTGAAATAACGGTTTTCCAATTGAAAGACAAGGAAGGAAAGTGCCTCATTTTACTCCTAGGAGAAAAAAAACAGTTTTAAAGTCCGGCAGGATGCATATTAAGGCATTTCTTTAAAAGTTTGTTCCTAGTTAAGGACTAAAATGAAGAAATCTTAACTTTTCCGCTGAATTACGAAAATTAGTCATAGAATAAGAATAAGAATAAGAATAATTTATTGTTAAAAACTGTGTAGGTACAAAGATGATAAGTACATGTTGAGGCAGTATCAACAGTTTTACCCTTTTCGGGCATACAATATTTAAATCTTAACCTACGTATACCAATACAAGTTTAGATCATAATTTATAACTATAAAATTCATTTAAGTCATAGAAGACCTTATCTATCAGAAAGTTTTTTAAGGATCTTTTAAAAGCATTTCCTTCTAGACTTTTTAATTCCATAGGAAGCTTATTAAAAATATTTATACCCGATATGAATGCACTCTTTTTATACATATAGGTGCTAGCTTTCGGAAGTATCATGTTATATTTGTATTGGGATCGGACATTACGTTTGCATGATTGCTTCGAAAAATATTCGGGATGATTTTTTACAAATAGGCATAATTCTAGAATATAAACGCCCGTCAGTGTCAAGAAACGCTTCTCACGGAAGACGTTTCGCAGCGATTCTTCTATAAACATTCGATAAATTGTCCGTAAACATCTTTTTTGTAATATAAAAGTTTTATGTACATCAACAGAATTTCCCCAATAGATTACACCGTACGTAAGCAATGGGTAGATTGTACCATAATATGAACTTATAGCTATGTTTTCAGAACAAGTTTCTGATAGGATTACACTTACATTTACATACTTCCTCTCAACGCCAATTAGCAGTATCTCAAATTCAATAAATGAAGTAGATTCAACCCTCACCCGCTAGTAATATGCTTGCACTTGCTACAGGAGTTTTGGCTGAGATACAACCATTTGTTTGTCTTAATAACAGTACAGCAAATTTTCGTAACTCAGTGGAAAATAACGTTTCTTAATTTAGTCCTTAACTAAGTACAAAGTTTTAAAGAAACGCCCATTAACCGTAGTTACAACATTTGCTCGTATTCCGTTTAACAAAAAGTTATTACTTTCAATTTGCAAGACTTGATATTTTTATATCCCTGGAGGCCATATTACAAATTCTTAAAACTGACAAACCCCTGATTTTTAATTGCGTAGAATTCTGACGTTTCTTGGTTTTGCCAGACTACAAAATATTCCTTGAACGTGTGGTGCAAAAAAGTCAAAAAAAATCTTTAGAATATTACTTATATGATTTACATTTTAGAATTTAAAATGAAATAATAAAAAGTTAATTAATACAAAGTAATTTTATTTTAAAATCGCACAATCCATACATAATATTTTGTTAAACAAATTTCAGAGGAAAAAGATAATAGTTGTTGGTATCATTCAGATCATTGTCATGTATTACAAACCTTTGGAGTTAAATTATATTATTATATTTAATCATTTTTATTTTGGAAAAAATAGACTTTAAAATGACAGTTGTCGACTGTCAAAATACTGAAACAGAATGGCAAGGTTGTATATCACATACAATAAAAGAAGAGGACAAATTTTGCAACCTTGACCATTTAATTGATGGTGTTTGCGACAAATTAATTATACATGTGGGGGAAAGTGATGACAGTGACAGCAGTATGCCTGAAGAAGATTCTGAAGATACTGAATAAAATAAAGTGTTTTCATAAGTCATGTTTTATTTATTTCCTCCAGTAACTAATAACACTGTGGCTTGTAAAGATTTCAACTTATTTAAAAGTCCCAATTTTTTTTTGGCCTGTTGTCTTAAATCTTAACAATATGATTTTGCATAGTTACTTCTCAAAGTTTTTAGTATTCTTATCTTAGACACGTAGGCTAATGATTTGTTTGGTTCACTAATGTTTTACCAAATAATCATTTGACGAACTATATCGTTTTACAAACTATCATTTCGCGAACAGGTACTTCCCGCCGGATAATTTTATATTTTTTTGTGGTCAAAAGTCCAACTTAACCTAACCTATTTAATAGCCTATGCAACTAATGTAATATGTAACGGTTTAAGCACAAATACATTTTTGCGAAATGAAAGTTTGTAAAACAATATAGTTTGTCAAATGATGATTTGGTCATAAGTCGGGATACCGATTTGTTTACTCTACTTTATGTATGTGGAATAGCAACAAATTTAAATGAAGGCCAAAAACGTCAACAATTAAAAAAATGTTTGTTACTCCTGAAACGTCAGAATTTGATAGCTGTCAGAATTCTACGCAATTAAAAATCAGGGTTTAAGTAATAGGCAGCGAAAGGGACAGAGCTATATGACTGCTATCACTCTGTGCCTTTCGCTAGGACTTTAAAATGATCGTATCAATACGGCCTCTATGGAAAGACTTGGGCTACGCGGTGATGAAAGGCACAAAAGTTCTCTCTGTCTGCGGTAAGAGCCATACCCTTATGATCTGTGGTAACAGCGCCTTGGACGTAATGCTAATGACGGATGATCGTGTTTTCAGGTTATGTAAATAATTAAATACCAAATTACTTTTAAACCGGGGATTCTCTTGGGGTTTTTGACAAGATGGTGTCGCTTTCTTGATTGTTCTTATTTTTTTGCATATTTTGTTGTTTAATGGATAGTAATGATGTATTAATATGCAGTAAATTAACATTAAAATGTGAAGTATAATGAATAATTCAAGTTTGAACACGTATCGCCTTTGGAAGGATTGCTCCAAGAATATCCCATCTGGTCTTCGTAAAGTTCTACCTACATCGCTTCACGGAGGCTAGAGGATCACCGTACAACGTTGCCTTATGAGTTATGATTTTATTTGATATGTAAATGTAAAATTTAAACTTGACATTGGCAGAAATCGTTGCTCGATATTGCGACCGGTTGCCATTAAATAAATAAATAATAATAATATTTTTAAACTTGCGCTATAAACGTTATATGATAAATATATTTGGAAAGTACATATTTTCCGCTTTAATTTGCGTATAAACGATTCCGGTACATTCTGGGGCACAGACAGTGACATAGTAAAAAGGCCCCATGTCATTTAAATAAAAATCCTTTGTAACCAAAATATCCCTGCACGAGTATGAAGTCTTAATTTTGTTGCATTTTTTTTTTTTTTTATAGCCTGGGAAGGCAAACGAGCACACAGGCCACCTGATGGTAAGTGGAAACTGTGACCCATAGACATTCGCATTCACAAGACTGCAAATTATAATTATGAATTCCCTTACAGTTACTTCGCTTCTTCGTAGTATTTTATGTTATGTGAAGTAACCGATGATGTAGGGACTCTTCTCTCTCTTCAATCCATGAGAAAAGGGCCTAGTTACTCTTTAATATGTGACATCATTATGAGAGGTTTTGCGAAAGGGCCTTTTACAGAAGGGAATTTTGCGAAAGGGACGTTATTGACGTGTAAAAGTGCCCGTGCGGCCTACTTACCGAATAAACATCGTTTATCTTTTTTTTTTACTACGAATGGGGTATTTTGCACAAGTGGCCGTTTGCAAAGAAGACGTTTTGCGAATTAGACGTAATTTTAGTGGGGACGTTTTACGTGTGGTGTCCCACATTATGCGCCCAAACCATAAAAATCATTTAAAAGCCAAATTATAGCGCATATTGTAACTTTATTTTTTTAATACGATATTACAGTAAAACCCAAGTTTAGAATAAATTGAATAAAAACTGAAGAAGTCAAAATTTTCGTTGTTTGGACATGGCAAAGACCGCGGAAGGTAAAGATTAAAGAACATATTCAAAATGGTGGATACCCGACTTGGAATTTTATTGGGCTATTGGAAACTTTATAATATAATATAATATAAATATCAGGGGACAATCTCACACCAATTGACCTAGTCCCAAACTAAGCTCTAGGCTTGTACTATGGGTACTAAACAACGATATAAATACTTATATAGAGAAATAAATACTTAAATACATAGAAAACATCCATGACTCAGGAACCAATATTCGCGCTCATCACACAAATATCTGCCCTTACCGGGATTTGAACCCAGGACCGCTCGCTTCGTAGGCAGGGTCACTACCAACTAGGCTAAGCTAGGCTAGGCTAGGCTAGGTTCAAAAGTATGCAAAATCCGGAAACCTCCAATGGCTCCATCTTCAAGGATACATTTAAAATGGAATGATGAATAAAATATACTACTAAAGGCTAAATAAATATAACCAGTAAGTGTTTATTAATGATAGGTTGCCAAGGAAACCAGTTCGAGTGAGACTGACAGACGCGATAACTGTGTCTCACTTGCACACTTGCCATTGTACAAAATCATATATGAAAAGCACTTGGAGGGTAGTCGTAAAATTCTGGCAGCTTTAAAGTAACCATAAAATAAGTGATTAACAAGCTTTTAGGGGGGCCATTTGCAACGTTAAAAGATGGCGGACGTGTAATTTGTTTTAGACTTTAATTTTTGAGTAATTAGGTGTTCAAAGTTCTTTTCTGATAGTGATTTGTACTTTTTATGCCTTTGTGTCGCACAGTGATTGAAGACTTGGACTTATTTCGTGTATCTGGCATCTTTCTTCTCGTTTCAAGTGGACTCGCAGTGGTGCAGAGGTTAAAACTATCTTGGCCTCTGACCTACAAATCACCGTACAACGTTGCCCCCAATCTTCCTAGAGAAGATTGGATCGTGTTTTATTGCTATATTGATTTATACTCATATATACCTTGACACTGGCGAAATCACTTCACGTGGAAACGCCATATCCCTGCGGTAGCAGCTGTTCAAGTCGCAGCGGGGGCGAAGAAAAATAAAATAAAAAAATAAGCTTTTATTTAACTTGCATTGTATGTATGTATGTATGTACGGGTCAAATCTTACAAGTTATTTATTTATGTAAGTCTTTTATTTCCTTATCCAGTAATTGTTTACATTTCAAATGTGTTAGTATTTTTGTTTACATGCTAATAGGTATGTTAGTTTAGTTTTATTCATTGTTTTGAATAAATACCCCTTTTTGGGTAAAGGCCTCCCCTAGTTTCGTCCATCCTTTTCTGTCCTGCGCTTTATTGGGCCAGAGACTTTCCGCTGTAGACACTATGTCGTCTACCCATCTCTGTCTTGGTCTACCCACTCTTCTTTTACCAGGAGGACCCTCCCATCTTGCAAGTTAAGCTTGGTGTATTTATGTAACTTCGATGACAATACAATATGGCACCATCGAGCTGGTCTGATGATGGAGACGTAGGGTCGTTAATTGCCATAGGAACTCTTGAATTGTAAATGATAGACCCGTCGTGTTAGGGCTCGTTAGAATCGTCTTGACGAGGTAGTTAATGACTGTGCAAAATAAATACATACATACATACATACCTCCACGCCTTCATTCCCAGAGTGGGGTAGGCACAGCTACAGAATTACCAACAACTCCAAAAACTTGTTGATACCTCTGTAACCACAATTTGCACAATTAGGCTAAGATGTTTACCAGCGTATTAGTTACTGGTAGCAAGCCGATCGCCTAATGTCGGGTTCCTATATTCAATCCGAGGATAGATAAGGCTTACCTCGGGTTAAAATTTGACATTTGCCCATACAAAATGTGTCAAATTTTAATCCGAAGTAAGCCTATCTGTCCGCGGATTGAATATAGGAACCGGACGTAACAGTACTACCAAGCCTTTATTCCCTTATGTCGGGTTCCTATATTCAATCCGAGGATAGATAAGGCTTACCTCGGGTTAAAATTTGACATTTGCCCTTACAAAATGTGTCAAATTTTAATCCTAAGTAAGCCTATCTGTCCGCGGATTGAATATAGGAACCGGACGTTAGTCGCCTCTTACGACTTCCACGGGAAGACATGGAGTGGCTCAATTCTAAGCCGGCAAACACAGGGCAAAGAAAATAAATACAGTCGGCAACAAAATCTTGTCCCATTTTTTTTAAATTTAATACCATGCAGAAGGCACACGAGCACACAGGCCACTTGATGGTAAGTGGGATCGGAGACCCATAGACATTTACAAGACTACAATCTTAAGATTACGATTACAAGTTGACGACGCGCTGGCCTAGATGCTAGTGACCCTGCCTCCGAAGCTAGCGGTCCTGTGTCCAAATCCCGGTAAGCGCAGATATTTGTGTGATAAGCGCGAATAAGGTATCATATTTTGTCCCGAAATTTATACTTTCTTGTTGGTCCCATTGTCAACACGTCAGGAACTGACGATGGGACCCTGGAGAAATCGAGGGAACTCCTCAAATAAGTATTAAAGGCTAAAGCGATTTGGATATTCGGTGAAAGAACTTGGAAACAATTTTTGTTGAAATGGAACTGATGATGATGACCACAAATGGCCACCGGAACTCCTCAATGGTGCCTATTTCAAGAGCGCTGGTAAGATATTTCGAGTAAGATAGTTGAGCGACTACGACGAAGCACATTGAAATGTTTTAAATATATATTATGCACTTTGATTTTCCCGCGGCATTGCTTGCGGCGAGTTTCTTATTGATTGAGAAGTAGAACTAAATAAAAACTCAAAAGTAACTTTATCTGAAATTTTCGAGATTATGAAGGCAGGTTTTCTTTTCAACTTTTTGCTGGCTGTCTTCCACCGGAATACAACAATGCAAACACTGTTGTTCAGCAGTATTCATTTAAGCAAAAACATCTTTATTTTCGCCGTTATTGTTTGGTCGCCCCAATGAAAAGAGATGAAATGCTTAAAGCTAATATTTCTCAGCTGGTCACCCTTTTTTTGAAGTAACCAGTCCAGTTTGAGCACAAAGTCCTTGGTCGTAGTTTCAAAAGTCCAGAAGACCAGTAAGAAAGTTGACAATTCAAAATCTTCTGTCACCAACGTTGCCGTCCGCGGCTCCCCCCGAAGCCCTAGGTTTCGCTGTGCCAAAATATAAAATAAAATGTAGACCAAGGAATTGATATAGCATGTGATTTTACATCATAAAATTATGCAGTGTGTAGAGCAAATGACTTCAGCCCAAGCAAAATAGACCATCCCCTAACATGTAATTCACGCCTCAACTCCTCCTATGATAACACTACGTTTGCGATCTGACGTTTTGTCAGAATTCAACGTCAGTTTTTATATTTTATTATTTTTTGATATGGAACTAAGCCGACATAAAGGATAAATGGGAAACGTCGTAACAGCTTGCTTTAAGGGCTGCAACGAATGCGTAAGTTTTTATACATTATAAATATCATGGGACAATGTCACAGCAATTAACCTAGTTGCAAACTAGACAACAATATAAATACTTATATAGAGAAAAATATACTTAAAACATCCATGACTCAGAAACAAATATTCGCGCTCATCACACAAATATCTGCCCTTACCGGGATTTGAACCCAAGACCGCTAGCTTCGTAGGCAGGGTCACTACCAACTAGGCCAGCGCGTCAACAAAACACATTATCAGTGGATATTACACAAATTGATCGAGTCCTGTAGAGATCAACGCTTAGCGCTTATCGGAAATCATTGGGATAGTTTTATATAAGACTTAAGTCCAATAATCGATAACATTCAAAGTTGAATAGCGAAACGCGTGGTATTAATGTACCTACAGTTGTTTTCTCATGAAAACGCGTGAGCCTTACCTCGTTGCTGAAATACGGAACCGACACAAATCAAAATGTGTTTGTTTTGCATTTAAATTCTACCGCTATTTACTTTAAGTTTGAAATCAAACTATATTTATTTTTGATTTGTGGCGCTTTTGTATTTATTTATTTAATCTTTATTGCACAAAAGAATACACTTAATACCTAATTTAAAAAAACCTAATAATTTTGTTTTTTTTCTGTACTATAAAAAAGTTAATACTAACGCAACGACATATAATATGCAATTCCTATCACGAGTTAACGATTAATTTTAAAGTAACGGATTAGCGATTAACAAAGTTAACTATTTGATTAACGGTGCCCACCTATGTATATACATATTTTGTCATATTTCAAAATTAACTAAACACATTTTTAGTTCGGTTCATCACTACATAATATTTGTTAGTTTAGTAACAACGCTTTAAATTGATTTAGCAGTTTAATAAATTCATTAATTTTGAAATAGTTATGAATATAGTCCAAATCAAAGTGGTTTACATACATACAGAGTGGGGTAGGCACAGGGTTACCTCGATGCGCGTTGCTCGATTTATTCTTATTGAGTCTGTGGTGGCTCGCGGCGCGTACACACACATGCAAGCAAGCGATATGCCTTCGTTAGAAGACGGAATACTGTTTAACCAAATCAAATCATTTATTTCAGACACAGTGCATAGTGTTAGTACAAAATACTTAACCTATGTTAGTTATAACCTACGATTTAATAGTAGTTTATGAAATTGTTGCATAATGAGGGGTATTAAAACACGAGTGTGTGTTTAAGAGCCGAGCCGCTAGGTGAGGTTTTTAATAGTATCACACGAGTGTTTTAATACCTAGTTATGTGCAGTTTCATACACTACTTTATCTACTCTCATACATTGCGATTCAACCTACTAAATAAAAGATCATAGTTAATGAATAATAAAGTAACTACAGCAAAACGTATTCAATGAATGGCGCCAAAACCTAGCACATCACCGCGCATGTGTTAAAGCGGGCGCTGTCACAGACAAGTAAATTTGGAATGAAAACTGTTTGTAATGCTGTAAAAATGACGCGAACCGCATGTGCGTTCCATTATCAATAATAATTTGATATGGAACCTCGTTGCGCATTCCAGATGCGCTGCAGAAGCGTGGCAGACCCATCGGCATCCTAAAACCACTATTGTACTGGATATTGTATTGTTTAAACTGTGCTCTTTGTTACGTAGTTTTTTGTTGGCTATATCCTGTGTAATAATTATGCTTCTTTTTTTTCAGCTAGTAAGTATTTTTAATATATTTGGATTTGGCATAAGTTTTATAAGAAACCAGAGTGAATTCTATCATGGTACCCAGCGCGCGGCGCGGTATTAAATTTTGCGGCCGGCTCTGCTTCTGTAAAGGAAGTAAGGAATATGAAATAAGGTATAAAGTTTTTACGGTTCCGTAGTCAACACGGAACCCTTATAGTTTGGCCGTGTCCGTCTGTCCGTCTGTCTGCGGTTCAACTCAAGCAGACAAAGTAGTATTTTGTTCAGTAATATTTTGAAAAAAAAACAACGCAATTAGAGTATCGTTCCAACGGAAAACCATCGCTCTGGCTTAAACGCCAGCATAACGCTGAGTAGGAACCATTTCTTGACTAGAGGTATTTTTGTCTGACAGTGGTTTTGTTGCGATTTTTGTCTGTTTTTTCTTTCATTCTTTGTTTCTAGAGCAAAAGTAATTTATTTTTAAAGTTAAAACACTAGTTTATACCTACTTACCCACCTTCCCGAACACATGGTTGAAGGAGGCGATGGCTGAGATACGCGTCATACTCGTGAACGGGTGCTGTCTGTGGAGTCCGGTCTGTTCACGCTTGCAAGGACCTATTTTCCAATTTAGTTATTTTAATTATCGTTCCTGACGTAGAGACCTCGTCATGTTGTTCTCCTAGTAATTTTACCTTTTATTTTTATTGACCTTACATTTGTAATGATTTTATTTGAGTTAGTTTAAAAAAATATATTTTATTAAGTACTTTATTACCTTGTAATGTAACTTACTTTTAAGTATTATTGTATTTAATAATTGAAAAAACGACCATCTGCTGGAGGTTCTTGCGGCGCTTATTCTACGCAATGATAGTCTTGCCCGAAGCGCTAGTAGATTAGATTCACTCCCATGTTACTGACATGTAAAAGAGATTTTGAATGTTGAATTTGAATTTGACTAAAAATCATCTAAGACAGCATGGGACTACGAGTTTATCTTTATTTCGCGTGGTGAACTTGTGAACGTCACGGTTATGCCTGAAGTCACGTATGTGTTTGCGTGCATACATGATATTTTCAAAGATACTTTATAAAGATATACCTACGCGACAGTGAGAATATTAATTTCTTTAAATTTATATCTGAGTGAGACTCGAGATCCCATTTGATAAATAAAACGTATAGCCCGCTTTTGTAGTACAAAGATGACCTGAGTGTCAGCCGCTTTTCCCGATGGCAAAATTCCATAACTCATTCATTACCATACACCGGATGGACGAGGGCAATAATGTACCAGTGCTAGTGAGTAATTAAATATCGACTAAGTTTATCGACAACTTTTGTCGTGACATATGGATCTTACATTTCTAGCAAAAGTAAGTCGTACCTTTATCTTCTATATCTGAATGATCAGCTTTCCAAGATAATCGATCTTTTTTCTTTCGAAGCATTTTTAACCGACTTAAAAAACGAAAAGGTTCTATCTATCTCTATGAATTTGTTATTCAATGTAATTTCAATGATTGTCAAAAGTGACTCGAGTCCAGGGTCAACGCCAGATACCGGTTGATTAATGTGGCGATAAATATAAATAAAAGACGTTTGCACATAATTAAAAGGTATTAAAAGGTATTAACCTTGATTTTACCTTGGGCATTGCTTGCATGTAAATGATTTTTTGTCCCTCTTTATCAGACTAGAGGGAAAGAGACACACTGATAAACAAGAGTCAGTCCAGTATTGATCGATTGACATATTTTCTAATTAAAATTAACAAAACCCTCGTGCTTTAATGAACGTTTTAAGACACAAGTGCTTTTATCTTTCATTATTAAATCAGTAGTTTATCGTGTGGTTGCCGGGTTAGAATAGTGCCACTCCATGTCTTCCCGTGGATGTCTTAAGAGGCGACTAAGGGAATAAGGGCTTGTAGTACCTACTGTTAGGCGATGGGCTTGCAACCTGTCACTAATGCGCTGTGAAACACCTTAGCCTAATTATGCAAAATGTGGTTACAGAATTATCAACAAGGTTTTAGAGTTGCTGGTAATTCCGTAGCTCTGCCTTACATACATACATAAACTCACGCCTTCATTCCCAAAGTGGGGTAGGCACTGCACTGCTATTTAAAAGGTATTCAAACTTGGACGTGACTTATGATAATAATGGATGATTAAAAATTGTTTTTTATCGATGTCGATAAACTTAGTCGACATTTAATTAATCACTAGCACTGGTACATTTTTGCCCCCGTCAATCCGGTGTTTGTTCATTACACTATGAAAATAACTATAATATAGGTACACCAGTCACGCCGTCTCGACGTCTGTATATTGTCGGATTCGCTTTACTGCATTCGCTGCAGAACTAAGTTTTCCCGCAAGTGTGGATATATGCGCATTCTATTACAGTTTCGAGTCCAAAGTAATATCTAAAAATACTATTTGATCTTCGAATGCCACCGTCTCATTATTAGTCTTAAACTAGCCCAATTAACTCCTTTCACATTTGACAGAGAAAATTTCATGCACTTGGTTTTCTTGGTATTTAAAAGTAAGTTGATGACTAACCAATCAACAGTTGTAGACAACGTATCATTAATGTCATTGAAATTTTCCTGTTTCCTATCTACCTTGAATAAAAGTGAAGTGTCATCGGCAAACAGGACTATTTCATGTTTATCGCGCACAACGTAAGGGAGATTGTTGATATAAACCAAAAACAAGAATGGACCCAGAATTGAACCTTGGGGCACTCCCATAGCAACAGCTGATCCAAGGGATTGCGTTCTATTTATGCCCACCCGCAAAGTTCGGTGAGCAAGGTAAGATTTGATAAGATCATCAAGATCAGGGCATATTTGTATTCAGTTTTTTTTTAATAAACCCATATTGTAAATGCCGACATTTTATTTTACCGGTGTGCCCCTTGTCATCACCGGTAGAGGAGAATATGTCTAAAGCCATCTAAAAACAGCATCCCTCCCATCATAGTTTATTTGTTCTTAATGTTTATCACAGTTCGATATTATATTACATACATACATAAACTCACGCCTTCATTCCAAGAGTGGGGTAGGCAGAGCTAAAGAATTATCAACAAGTCTTAAAACTTCTTGATAATTCTGTAACCACATTTTGCAATGAATGTGTGTTATGTTATGTTAATATTTAAAAAAAAAAGTATTTATAATAAAACGTAGAACTCATATATATTCTTAACAGTTAAGATAAATTAATAATGTATTTGTTTTTTTGTGTAAGAAATAAACAGACCACCACCACCACTTGCCACCTGTCACTAATACACTTGGAAACATCTTAGCCTACTTGTGCAAAATGTAGTTACAGAATTATCAAGAAGTTTTTATATTACATTATAAGTCTTAATACAAATTTTATTGTATCTAACATTATAAATGGCCGAACTCCCAAACATAAATGAACAAATTCTCACACAAATTATTGTCCCCAATTTCACCCCAAAGCAGTTTACATGAGCAACAAAATGATCCGTCCGATGCTACACGTTTTAGGGTTCCGTAGACAATCTAGGAATCCTCATAGTTTCGCTATGTCCGTCCGTCCGTCCGCAGCCTAGCTCAGAGTTTTTTGTTTTAGGAGTAGGTCCCCTACCCGTAACTTGGAAATGTTGGCGTTATGTTAGTTATTTTAGGCTTCAAAATATCACGTTCCGGGCGGAGCAACTCGAGAGCTGTAAAGGAATATCATACAAAATTGCAGGCCTAGGCCGGGAAGTAATTTTGTGAACAGACTAATAGCTAAAAAAATTTTTTAATTTTTTTCAGTGGCTTTATCGGACCAAAAATATCCGCGCTAATGCCTATTACACACATGTTTTTTTTTATTTCATTGCATATGTTTGAGAATACCTCGCCGTGAAAAGGGGATGCTATGCTAGCCTCGTAACTATCCGTCTATATAACTCGGCCGGCAACCCCCTACTTCCCGGCCTCTGTAGTAATGTACTATTAACACAAAAAGCAGGCCAATTTAAGAATATTTTTCTTATTTATGTTTTTCTCTTTCTTTTACTTACTATGAAAGGGCCAAATTACTTACACTCATAACTTTACGGGATTTCCCGTAAACAACCCAGTTGCCAGCTCATCCTTAGGGTTTGTTTCCTAGAGAAGCGAAAATATTCCATTCAATTTATTAAAAGAAAGAAAAATTAAAAGTTAAAAAAGCCGAATCGGGCCTATGTTAGTATAACATTTTTGACTCCATGTAACCCCAAGTATGCGGTGTTAAAATCTTAAGGGTTACTCGGACCGGTGTATAGGTACAGTCAACAGCATAAATAAGTGATAATTTATAAACCTTGTCGCTTTCAATCGTTTCACAATTTTGTATGTCATTTCTAGACCCCGCTATCGGAGGTGCAAAATGGTAGCTGTCAAGTTCTTAGGGATAGGTAAAAATTATTTTGAAATAATAATATGTCGATAATTATAGCTATATGTCGATAATTTTTTTTTGCCATAATGAGAGTCTAGGACTTTAATTACATACATACATACCTTCACGCCTTCATTCCCAGAGTGGGGTAGGCAGAGCTACAGAATTACCAACAACTCCAAAAACTTGTTGATAACTCTGTAACCACAATTTGCACAATTAGGCTAAGATGTTTAACAGTGTATATTAGTGACAGGTAGCAAGCCCATCGCCTAACAGTACTACAAGCCTTTATTCCCTTAGTCGCCTATTACGACTTCCACGGGAAGACATGGAGTGGCACAATTCTAAGCCGGCAACCACACGGCAAATGAAACGTGTTTATTTCATAAAACAGGACTATATAATTACAAAATCATATTTATCATTTATCATTTTTATAAATAAATTTTTATAAAATAAATGTCTCTTAAAGGGATATCGTATTGCCAATGAACGATCAGTTTTTTTTAGTTTCTCTGCAATAATCTAGTGCAGTCACGATGAATTTATTCAACAATAAACCCAATATATCTGAGCCCTATTTATTTTTATTTACATATATATATTTTTATTTGCATATTTCTGATGACAATGATTATCATGGATTCCAAAAAAATACATGTTAAATTGTAGTCTAAAAAATGGTATAGGTACATATATGAAACTTATTGTACAGAAAAAGTAAGAATATCGATATCGACATCATGAATATTTTTACCCATCCATAAGAACTTGACAGCTACCATTTTGCACCTCCGATAGCGGGGTCTAGTCATTTCAAACACAACGTTAAAGTGACAAGGTACATAAATGATCACTTATTTATGCTGTTGACTGTACGAGGGGCATCCTAAGGTATCAAAAATATCTACATACCCCTATGACACTGAAAATAATGTATATTTGGCGCAATGGACGAATAGAAAATGTTATTATTTGGAAACCTTTGGTTTAACTGTACAATTGAAGTTAAACCAAACGTTTCCAAATAAAAATAAAAATTGAAGTAAGATGTTGGTTTTTTTTTTTTTTTTGTAGGAAGATTCAGATAATCGACGAAGAGAAAAAGAAAGAAGTGAAAGAGAACGTCGCAATAAAAATAAGGTTAAAGGAGGGAAGGGAAAGGGAAAGGGAAAAGATACAGGAAAGGGAAAAGGGGGAAAAGAAAAAGATAAAGGAAAGGGAAAAGAAGTAGAAAAAGGGGGAAAAGATGAAAAAGAAAAGGGAAAAGACGGAGGAAAAGAGGAGAAAGACAAAGACAAAAAAGAAGAGAAGACCGAGGGGGGAGGAGCTGGAGCTGCTTTAGCAGCAGGAGGTGGTGCAGCAGCAGGTGGGTTAGCTGGAGCAGCAGGTGGAGCAGCAGTCGCGGGTGGATCAAAGGGAGGAGATGCAAAATCAGGAGCGGATGCGGGAGAGGAAGGGGAAAAAGAAGGAGAGAAAGAGGGTGAAGAAGGAGAGAAAGAGGGAGAAGAAGGGGCAAAAGTGGGAGAAGAAGGAGAGAAAGAGGGAGAAGAAGGAGAGAAAGAGGGAGAAGAAGGAGTGAAAAAGGGAGAAGAAGGAGAGAAAGAGGGAGAAGAAGGTGAAGAAGAGGGAGAATCATCTTCAGGATCATCGTCAGAGGAAGAAGATGAAGAGAAAGAGGGTGAAGGTGATGAAAAAGAGGGAGGTGAAGGTGAAGGTGAAGAAAAAGTGGCAGAGGGAGAAGTTGAAGGAAAAGAGGAAGAGGGAGAGGGAGAAAAAGAGGGAGAGGGAGATGAAGAAAAAGTGGAAGAGGGAGAGGAAGAAAAAGAAGAACCTGAACCTGCGGAGGAACCCGAACCTGAGGAGGAACCTGAACCGGAACCTGAGGAGGAACCTGAACCGGAACCCGAGGAGGAACCTGAACCGGAGCCTGAACCTGAGGAGGAACCCGAGCCTGAGGAGGAACCTGAACCTGAACCAGAAGAGGAACCGGAACCTGAACCTGAGGAGGAACCTGAACCGGAACCTGAACCTGAAGAGGAACCCGATCCTGAGGAACCCGAGCCTGAGCCTGAGGAAGAGGAAGAGCACAAGTAGCCCAAGGATACCCTGTATTTAGAGATCTTCTAAATATATAGACGAGCCATTGCTCTTTCTAAACTACCTGCCGGGGTTTTTAGAAAAACCTTACACTTTTCGAGATAATCGCAACTTGCGTAGCCACAGTGGATCTAAGTTTTGAACAACTTTTTGTCGAGCCCAAGATTTAGGTTTTGGGCTAGGGAAGAAAAAGGTTAAAATTAATGCATATCTCAAAGCGAAGCGAAGTTGCAATCCATATATTTAATAAGTTCAATGTTTAAATTACGAAAATGGCACAAATAACTAAAAACAAGGTGCGAAAAATCACGTACAAGTGTCACGTCTGGTGATTATGTTTTTTAAATAGACGAAGGGCTCCTCTATATACAGATCTCTAAACAGGATGTTGGAGTATAAGAGGTGTTAGGAAACATCTCAACACGCAAACCAACGACAATGAATTCGAGATGGATATTCTTGAGCACTTTATATTTTAATGGCAACTTAGCATGCCGACGGGGTCATCTGGCAGGATTTCACAAAGCCAAACGGTTAGTAAATAATAAATAAGTATCATGGCTACAGCCTCGTACATATTGCCCTAGTTCCAAACTAAGCTCTAGGCTTGTACTACGGCTAGACAATGATAAACAATCCAACCGCCTACTTTACTGTTATTTTCTTTTCTAAAAAAATCCGATCGCGTTCTTTCCTCTTATATTTATTTTCTTGTATAAAAATTTAGACAGGCTTGTTAGATAATTTTCACATAAGACAATTATTTTAATCACCGAAATCAACAGTAGATTATTTTATTAGTAGCATTTTGTCCCATTCCAAAAAAATCATTTGACAGAATCGACGGAGCTCCGCTTCACGGAGCTCCTACTTCTGGGTGTTTTTGGCCCTCCGGGCCTGATATAGAAACGAACCTAACCCAACCTTCCTACTTATTATGATGTAATTACTATTGGGAAAAATTCGCTTCTATGACTAAAATGTCTTCTGTGAAAATAATCTAACAAGACAAATACATAACAGTAAATATGTACATAGACAGCGTTGGAAATTTTAATACTTGAAATAAATGTAACTAAAACGTCTACAGGGAAACAAGGCGTTTGGATGTTTTTATACCAGAAAATACATATAATAGTAAATATGTCTAGAGGAGAAGAAAGAATCGGACTTTTTTAAACAAGAAAATAAAAATATCAGAAAATACGTCTAACAAACCCATAGAAAATATCCAATACTCAGCAGAAGCACGGAATAGAAAAAACAGTATAAGTTGCATGAGCTTCGCTATACACCGTGTTTTTTTTGATTTACGATAACTTCGGCATATTACTAGGTACATCCATAGAAACTAAGTGGTAGATTCTTTTTTTTTATATTGCAAAAAAAAAAAAAAAAACTATGGAGCTGAGTTCATTTACTTACTTTGCTCCATAGAGAAAAAAAATATTTTTTTTGCAATATATAAAAAAAGAATCTACCACTTAGTTTCTATGGATGTACCTAGTAATATGCCGAAGTTATCGTAAATCAAAAAAAACACGGTGTATATTAGACCTGGGGAGTTATATATATATATATATATGATATAGCCATGCAGTTCGTTCACGCTGAGAGAAAAGGATGGAGCTATGTAACTGCTATAGCTCTGTCCTTTACGCTCGCCGTAAAATTAACTGCATATATATGTCATAATAACCCTCCTGTTGTCGCCACTACTCACATTATCATAAAAACAATCACTAAGAAATCTTGAAAATGATTGGTCGAAGGATTTTATTTTATATATTTTATTATAATCCGTTAACGTGATTGAAACTTTAATCCCAAGCAGCATGATTGTAATGATATCACCCATTTTTGCGACTTATAAAAGAAATAAAAAAACAAAGTGCTGCCATCTAGCGTTGAGTAGCCGAACAACTTTTTTGGACAACTTTTTCGGAACTTAGTGATGCACGTAGCTCATTGTACTTAGGTATGTCGATAAAATAATAAGTTTTTTTTATGTTATTAATCTTACGGTAATACCGACCGGTTTATCGTTGCCTAGTACCTATATATAGTACAAGCCTTTAGTTTGTTACTAGGTTAGTTCGTAAAAGATTGTCGATGAGAAAAAGTTATGAAGCCTGAATGTATGTGTATTTCCTTATATAATCAATAAAAGTATTGCCTTCTCACTCTTTCTGATGTAACAAATATACTGATATATGCTCAACAGACCCTCCGGCTACTAGGATCTTGCCAATTGATCGCAATACAACCAGATCGCTTAGTGACCTGGTCACTGGGGTCTGTTTTATCTCAAAAAGTCTGAGTCGCTCGTTTTTTTCCGCTTATGTCCGGCTTAGCAATGTCAACGGAGCCCCGCATAGCGGGGCTCCTATTCCTGGGAAATTTGCCCTTTGGGCGTAACGCAAACGAAGTGGTAATTTAGATACTCGTGACTTTTTGAGATGTTGTCGTAAAATGTGGTCGTGTTGCGATCTAGGCACAAAGCGATATAGTCAGATTGAAAGGCCGCCGCAAAGCGATCTGATCGTATTTCCTTTTTTTTTTTATAGCTTGGGATGGCAAACAAGCACACAGGCCACCTGATGGTAAGTGGAAACTGTGACCCATAGACATTCGCATTCACAAGACTGCAAATGCGTGGCCAGCCCTGAATGAATGCCTCTATGCTAGTCATTTCACCGGCTGTCTTATCCCCAAAACGGAACACAACGATGCGAACACTGCTGCTTGGCGGTAGGTTAATGGATAAGATGGTGGTACCAACCCGGACGGACCCTGCACAAGGTCCTCCCACAAGTCCTCCTGCCTAACGAGATGTAAATCTAAAGCTTCTATACCATAGATCTGAATGCACGATACGTTTCGACCTCATTGATGGATCCTGCCTCTGGATCATCGTGGCCGGAGGGCCGAGAGAGTGACAGGGATAGACAATCGATGACTGTCACTAGTACCATTGATGGTACCAGAGATGGGCAAAATTTATTCGAATTGTTTGTTATTCGAAAAGTAGTCTAATGATTAGACCTAGAGATTTTCCTGGCACGAACGACGTGTTGTTAGTGCTTGACACAATAAAAACATCGACCATCTTGTTATCGATAAGTCCACTTCAATGTCATCGAGCTATTTTCATTGAAGTATGTGCTTTTTGAAACACACCACATTGTTATATATAATACTAGCGACCCGCCCGCGGCTTCGCCCGCGTGGAAGGTATTATACATATAAACCTTCCTTAAGAATCACTCTATCTATTAAAAAAAACCGCATCAAAATCCGTTGCGTAGTTTTAAAGATTTAAGCATACATAGGGACAGACAGCGCAAGCGACTTTGTTTTATACTATGTAGTGATGATGACATAATGATTGTATTTTTTTCCTTATTGAAATGATTTTGGTATTTTCTTATTAGGCACTTCAATGACCTTTAATTTTGATTATTTTCTTAATAACTATATTATAATGATGTACATTTATTTCCTCTATGACGTTGAAGTAGTGGTTATCGATAGCAGGATTGTCGATGTTTTTACTGTGTCAAGCACTAACAACACGTCGTTCGTGCTAGGAAAATCTCTAGGTCTACTAATGATTCTTTCAAGGATAATTTAATCGCGAATAAATCATTCCCTGCACAATGTCCCCCTGCCACTTAAGGCTGCGTTTCCACCAGAGCTGTGCCAGGCGGCTAAGCGGTGTTGCGAGGAACAATCGACCAATAGGAGAGTGAGGCTAGTAAAACAAAATAATTATATTGGTGGATTTTTCCTCGCAACACCGCTTAGCCGCCTCGCACAGCTCTGGTGGAAACGCAGCCTTATACTGTTTTTTTTAAAATATTTTTTTATATTTCCAGTGTGTCTACTCACCCAGAGTGCCTTACTTACTTTGAAGGTACGTTATCAGTGTTCATATTAATTCAAAATTCAAATCATTTATATCGGGTAACCTGACCCATATTGGTTAGTATACACCATTATCTTACCTACATATACTTTCTTAAGACTATAGGACAATCGAATCTACTTGAAATCATTTCAAGGATCCTATTGGAGCTGCCCCGCATTCTCAAAAGTGACGCTACTTTTTTCTACGAATTGCATAGAAATCATAGGAATAGAGGATAATAGAGAGACCTCTCTCCATGCGGTTGTGATGCCTGGGGCTGAAGTCCATTGGGATGAAGTTGGACGTGGTATATATGTCAGATGATTGTAGAAACTTCGTAAGCGTGATGTAGAACACTTAGTTCCGCTGTCTGACGCTGGTGGCGCTAGCGAGTTGGTTGATACAAGTTGACGTTAGATGTCGCTAGGTCGCCACAAAATCACCGGTGTTCCGCAAACTTGGTATTTGATTGATTATTCATTAAATAATTTTAAATATTAATAAAACGTATTCTGTGAAAATTTCAAATGCTTGTAACGGTTAAAAAGATATAGACCTGTAAACTAACTCAATCATATACGGGCGCGCATTTATGTGAAGCGATGACGTCACTCCAGCAAGATGGTGGCTGCACCCTTTATATCACACCTTCAGAACCATAGTGACCTAATTCAAAATGTCAGCTTTCAAATTTCAAGTCATAAATTGATTATAATAGAGCCCTAACTCGAAATTCAAAACTTCTGAATTATGACACTATTGTACTGGTGCGATATATTATTAACCAAAATTTCAAACGTAGGTACGTAGAATCAAAACTACTGGGTCTATTTGAATGAAACAAAATGAGTATCTTTGTTTATTTATAAGCTTTACTGCCTACTTGTGCAAAATATGGTTACAGAATTATCAAGAAGTTTTAAGACTTGTTGGTAGTCTTTAGCTCTGCCTACCCCACTCTGGGAATGAAGGCATAAGTTTATGTATTGCGAATTGATATTATTCATTGATAAGAAAATACACAAGATTCTCTTTTTTGCGCGTTTCAGTCGTCTCTTTGTTTTTTATCCATTTACAGGTGAAGACCCCGTCGTGCCACAGATTATGTCACCACCTCTTTGTTCCCCGACTCCCCCTCAGCATCAAAAAGGACGACAAATGCAGCACGCGAGAAGACGAAAAAAGTATTGGAACAACAATAAAACCAGTCAGGGATTCTAAATGATCACTTTTGTTTAGATATTTTGCAAAAAAACACGTGGTATTGTCCGTTTCGTTACCGATATTGGATTTTTGGTAACAAAATGGACAATCGAAAAGTAACTTTTTATGGGATTGTGTTATCTAGGAGTCTGTTTACTCAAATCTAAAAAAAAGATCGATATTTCTCCGAAAACTGTTATGTCGTGGGACTACCGAGACAATATCCTACTCCAAAATCTACCCTTTACTTTAATTTGGTAAAGGTTCGAGCAGGGAGTTGACTGGATTATGCTCCGAATAAGGCCTATGGTTGCCCTTGTTTGTAGGTAGATGACATTTCGACCGAAAGCCGTGATGCCCTAGTCTTATTGGACTAAATCTCAAAATAACTCCGTCCCATAATGCCTGTATTTCAAATTGTCTCATTCTTAAAATATTGAATTTCCTACATACTAAAAACGTATGATTCCCAAACCTAAATTGACTGAATCTTATAATGACTTAAATCCAAAATATCTGAAAGGCAAAATGTCTGTTTCGAAATGAAGAATAAATATAATTAACGACGAAGTAGGTTTAACTTTTCGTCTTTTAGGTGTTTTGGCATTAGCTTTAGTGAAAGTGTTTTGGGATAAAAAAAGTTATGATTTTCAGTCATGTCGGAAATTGTGTTTTTTGAGAGAAAAATACGCATTCCATTATTTAGGTATTATGATACGAAGTTATTTTGTGATCTAGACGTAACAGTACCAGGGTAAGTACTTGTTTGGGTGGCCAAAGGGTTTCCAATTCTCAGTTTAGAAACCATTATATTTTTATACAATACCTTTACAGAAATAAAAATCACATGTTTGTTGGTATTAAGAGTTACTATTGTACTAAACAAAATAAATTGTAAATATAAACAATACGGTCTTCATTTTTTAATCCTTGTTAAAAAAATACATTGCACAACCGGAAAAAAAGGTACCGTCATACCGTTTCGTTTCGCTTGGTTTCGGTAGCGTAAAAGATTTTATCGGTACCGGAATATAACGGTAACGTTTTTTTTCGATATCTGACTATTTTCATAAAAGTATACCGAAATAATACCGTTATTTTATACCGGTAGCGTACCTTTATATTTCAACTAGTATAGTTCTACCTTTATAACGAAGCGGTATCGATATCCAATACCAGTACCATTACTGTTTAATACCGTAACGAAAACGGTCCCTCCGGGGTCGTGCTCCCTCTAATCCTACTGTAGGAGCACCGTCTATTCCCACTAGTTCTACTGACAGTTCTATTGATAGAACTAGTGGGATTTTTTATTCCTACTAGTTCTATTATTCAAAGGACTTCAGATAATAGAACTAGTGGGACTGATTTTTTCCCAGTAATTATATAGGAATTTTATTAAAAAATAATTTTGTCTCACTAAAACTGTTCATGAACATGTGTTTTCATAGCACAAAACGATTTTACTTTGAATATTATATACGTATATATATAATAATAATGCAACCACTCTAACGATATGTCCTTTTGCAAAAACTGTACCTATTCCGATCACTGATTATTATTTAATGCAAGATTTTCATTAACGGTATTAGGGAAACTTAAATATTTTTTTATAAAATTCCAATAGAACTACTGGGGAAAAAACAGTCCCACTAGTTCTATTATCCGAAGTCCTTTGAAAAATAGAAGTAGTGAGAATAAAATTCCCATTAGTTCTATCAAAAGAACTGTCAGTAGAACTAGTGGGAATAGAACGGAGGACCGCTTTGCAGTGGTGTGACCACGAGTCACTCACTGACTACTGAGTTTCTTGCGGCGTTTCTTCTCAGCAGTGGTCTCCTCTTGTGAAGCGCTGGTAGATTCTTGACGTGTAAAAGTGCCCGTGCGGCCTACTTACTGAATAAATGTCTTTATCTTATCTTTATCACAACCCAATTCTGGTATGACCACGAGTCTGCACCTAGACAAAATATTAGGGGCAGACTCGTGGTCACACCAGGTTGTCACACCACTGCTATTCGCTTTGGTCGGAAATTCGACAGAAATCATTTTTATTCCGAAAAGGTAGGTAGGTAGGTTAGGTTCGTTAGGTGGGTCAATCAACTTTTCTTTGTAGCTCGTTGCCATGGTGACGTCTCCTGGGTCACTCTTTAAAACTTTGATTTCAAAGGATATAAGTCCACAAAAAAACTGTTATATTGGCATTTACACACCCATTCTTTTATGGCCTTTCTCCTGAGTGTGCTGGAAGTATATATTTTAACATTTTTTCTAAGAAACTCTATCACTGTTGTCTCCTGGCTTACGGGACAGAATAACAACAACGAAAAGTTGATCCACCCGAAAGTTGATGCCCGAAGGGCAAATCGCTCAGAAATAGGAGCCCTGCCTCGGGCAGGGCTCCGTCGAATAGTAGTGGTGTGACAAATTGGTGTGACCACTAGTCTGCACCCAAAATATTGTATTGTAAGCCATATCGTGTTTGAGCTATTATCGTATTGTCACCGTTTTGACAGCTCTTATTTACTTGACAGCAATGGCGGCTGACGTCATAATACTGCCCTACTAAGCTTAATGGCGATATCTCAGACAAAACACCTGTAGAATTTGCAACCTAGTTACAAACAGAACAGAGTTGAATCTGCTTTGGCTATTGAATTTAGATGTTGCATTTTTGCTTAGTAGGGCTAAATACCATAACAGATTAAGACTGCACCGAGAACACGTCGAGCGTCCAGTGGCGCCCTGCCCTCATTACTATTATTATGTTTTCTAATTACTTAAACAATTTCCTTGGAATCGGAAGATGCTTTTTTGTAGCGCAAGTAAAAACACAGGTTATGGAAAACGTAACAAACTTTAATCACAGTTACCCTTAGAGAAGTCAGCTTAACGGGAAAAGATGGCCACTTTTTTCCGTTACGTTGATAACTCGAAGGTCAATTGTTAGTAAACTATGTGATGTATCCAATAAGTTATATGTTTTCATTTGTAGTACAAAAAACACCGTCCGATTTCAAGAAAATGCTTTAGTTTATTAGAAAACTCAATAACAGTATTGGGGGCGCCACTGTACATCCGGCGTACGCTCGGCGCAGTCTTAACTAAGATATCCTTTTCAGCGCCTAGAATACCGGCCTGATTCCGTGTTTATTTCAGGTTATCTTGTGGTGGTTAGAAGTCTAACCTAACCTACGTGAATCATATTTAAGATCAACACAGGTTCAGTAGAAAACAGCTTTAAGTTTGATTGACCGTTTCCAGCGAAAACTTCGTGCTAGATATGAAGAACTTCTTAGAGGCTTAGAATGTGTAGGCAGAATATTCCGGTTATACTAAACAGACATTCTGTTATATTTGTTCTTTTAAGATGATTGTGAAGCACCGCTAAAATCGCGTAGCTGTCAAACAAATCCATACAAATGTAGCTCCGGCCGTTAACGTTTCTCACCCCCTAAATCAAGGCCGAATTCCACGATTTTTGAATATGTTGTAGTTATTATTATAAAGACGCTTTTCAGAAGGATTGGCCGAAGATTGCCACAGAGAGAGACGTGTGGAAATCAAGGAAGGCCTTCGCCCAGCATTGGGACACTATATTGGGCCTAATCCTTTTTCACTTACCATTTGAGACATGACCGTTTTATTGTACTTTTTTACTTACCTAGTTTACTGTATCAAACATTTTGTACCTATCAGTTTGTGACCGTCCCGTTTATAGGGACCAGTCTGAAAACCAGCGCCGGGCATCCCTGCCTAGCACATGCTGAGATTGGGACCCATTGTTCAACCTAGTTTCTTAGTTATTATAAGTTTTTATTTGTTTCTCATAAAGTAACCTAAGTATTTTTCTATTATTTTGTATTTGCAAAATTTAAGTTTGTGGCAATAAAGATTATTCTATTCTATTCTATTCTTATTCTATTCTAATTAATTACATACTCGTACATACATACCTTCACGCCTGTAATCCCAGAGTGGGCTAGGCAGATCTACAGAATTACGACTATACAATTTATCCGAATTTTAATTTTTCCGAAAGCTTCTTGTGCCGGAGCTATTTCAGATTAAATGCCTAAGTGCAGTGTTCACCAACAATTAAACGGACGGTTAGCGGTTTGACGGTTGTCAAATGTATTGACTAACGGTTGATTAAGACTTAACCACCTGTTAAATTGGTTGGTGAACTCGGCCCTAATTATATTTCAATACCGGTTAGGTTAGGTTTGATTTAAAAGCGACATCAAAATATAAAGTCTTTTTAGACGAAATTATGAAAAATCCGAATTTAATCAACTCTGAATTATAAACCCGTTAAATGTTTTGAATTTTGAAATTACGAGCAACCTATGAAACCATTTAAGTCAAAGAATGCCTTGTCTCTTTCTGTTAAATTCAAATGTCACAATGAAAGATGGCCAAACCATATTTGAGAATTAGCCATGAAAAAGAAAAACAAAATAATTGATAAGTAAATAAAATTATAATTATATTAACTACAGCGAACTTCTGGAGTCCGCATTATTTTTCAACCCATCAACTAATTCCGAAGCATTCGAAGAGAACACGGAAGCCTGCGACATGTGCAGCAGTTCCAGGTCTAGATTTCCAGAGCTCTTCTTCCCTCCCCCTGGATCTGAGGAGGGGCCATGCTTTGACTCCCTACGGATCATCGAAATTAGGTTTTTCACCAAGTTATTCTTCGAAGTTTTACCAGAGATCTCTGAAGAAGACTTATTCATATTCATATTGATATTGTAAGACGAATCAGTGGAGAAAGTGTATTTGGACACGTTTTCGCCTTCGAGGAATATCATTCCGCGCTCAGATAGGAAGTCATCGATGGAGTCATTGGAAAAATAGGCTTGGGCTCCTTTTTCTGTTGACAAAGACACTGTTTTCTCAGGGACCGGATGATGGACAGCGCTGTCGGCTTGCTCGTAGCTGTAGCATTTAAGTTCTTTTTCAGAGGACGGTTGAGTGCTTAGATCGTCAATATTTCTCTTAATTATACTTTTGACTTGTTTAGGTTTGCTTTCACTTAAAATTTTCTCAAAGTTATCATTCTCAAATAAAACTTTACTTTCAACCTTTTTCAGTTTTACTTTATCCAAGCTTGCTTTAGTGTCAGTCTTGGATTTCTTCTGACCAACGACCTCCTTAGGTCCCTTAATTTGTTTCCATTCTTCATTTTTTAATTCATGAATGACTTCAGACTTGGGTTTATGAGTCCAGTCTCTCCTATTCACGCATTTCGATAGGATGTCATCAGACATGCTGAATTTAGCATTATGCACTTTATCTTTATGGCAGGCTTTATAACATTTAATCTTCTTATCAACATTCATTGAACTATCACTGTGGAATTGACATGTGGTCTCCGTTTCTATGTTGCCAGTGTTAATAAGTGGGGTGGTCATTGATACATCTTGTCTATAGTTAAAAAAACGACTGATCACTGTTTTATCCTTGTTGCAGTGGCAACTTTTCGAAATACAAAATACCATTGTTAAAATTAGACAGCACTGTACCATTATTAGGAATACTAGAACCATTAATGCATCTGCATGCTTTGAGAAATACTTTACGATATTGTTCAACAAGGGAGGCAGGGTGCGTGACCTGTTACACGTTTTTTCTATTGGCATGAAAGTAGTTACCGATTCTTCGATATCTTCGCGTCCTGAATCCGGTATTTTATTCTTAATAATAAGTATGTCTTTAGCATGTCTATTAGCATCATCATCTATTAGATTCTTTATATACAACAAATCCCCCGAATTTCGGTTGAATCTATTTGATTTTGCATCGTAAACATCTTCGGCATCTGTGTCAATCGGAGGGACGTTTACACACCGCTGTAGTCTTTTATCGTAATAAGGCCTTTGCCCGTTGTAGTATGTCTCACAGTCGACTGGTTTGCAATCGTTTAGGGGATCCTGGTCGACTTTGGGGCAAGGGGTGACAGTTGGGGACTCCGAGAATGTTGTCTCGAAGGGTATCTTGACTGTATTTCTGAAGACACCGCGACCTGGGAGATTAAGGGAAAAACAAATGAAAACGTTCGTAATGCTGCGAGCTCAGTGGAGCAGACGGGGAGTGGGCGGGGGTGAGCCATGTTTACGTCATTAATGTCAAGTGTAGATATTAATATAGGTATGCCGGATGTACAGTAACGCCCTCATTACTATTTAATACTATTGCTTTTGCTTTTTAATACTATTTTTAATCCTCGTGCTCCCTTCTACCTTTCTGAGCGATTTAGGTTCATGGCCGCCGGCTCCCAAAACCGGTTGCGCTCAAAGGCCAATCTAACCCTCGCATTCCCATCCCACAATTCCAAATCCTATTCCAAATCCTTCTCGGTGCATTCTGTCAGATTGTGGAACCGGCTACCGACTGGCATTAGGCAATCACAAACGGTAGATTCCCTAAAAGGCAAATTAAAGAAGTTCTGGCTTGACTCTAGCTCCTAAATATCAATTATCCTCTAGGTACGTAAAATGTAGTTTATGTATGTACATTTAACTATTAGTATATATTTCTGTATCTATTTATGTAGGTATTTGAATGTAGTTTTATTTTAATTTTATTTATATAAGTTGTATTGGTTACTTAATGTGTTATATTCTTCTTCTTGTACACTTGTTTACTCGTTGCACAACCTTTCACTCTTCTCAACTCTCAAGGGTTAGCTGGAAGAGATCCCTTAAAGGGATAAGTTCGCCTTTGTACATATTTTTATATTAATTGTATTGTTCTGTTTGTTCTTTTGTACAATAAAGTGTTTACATACATACATACATACTATTATTGAGTTTTCTAATAAACTAAAGTATTTTCTGGACATCGGGCGGTGCTTTTTTGTACTACAAATGAAAACACAGCTTATAGGATATATCACATAGTTTACTAACAATTGACCGTCGAGTTATCAACTTAACGGAAAAAGTGGCCACCTTTTCCCGTTAAGCTAACTGTTATCAAAGTTTGTTACGTATCCCATAAATTGTGTTTCTACTTGCGCTATAAAAAAGCATCGTCCAATTCCATGGAAATTATTTAGTTTATCAAAAAGTATTGAGTATTGGGGCTTGAGGTTTGCTCGGGGCAGTCTTATTTATTCGCTTGCTTCATATTGAGGGGCTGCTTACAAAATAACATACAGAATAATGGGATAAAGACGATGTCATGATAATTCTCAATTGAATAGGCATCTTAACCAGATTTATTACCTATCTAAAGAGGTTTGATATCATGTCACTTGATTAACTTTTATAGTAGCATATCGTCATTACTTTGAAAAAACCTCGTGTCTCATGTATCGTGACGTACGATTTAAATTTAAACGTGAAGAGAATAAAATTAAATTTCATACATCTCGAAATATCAGATACGAGTTTTTTTTTAAAGTAGTAACGATATGGATATTTATATTATTTAAAGAGGTTTGATGGCGACGTAAAGATCGTAGCAGAAAGGCAGTCTACATAAAGTAATTTCATTAGTTATTAAATTACACCACATCTACCATTGAATGACAAGGTATGTCCATATTATGCAAACTCTGAAAACAGCTGACCCCCGCCGAGTTCTGGTTATAAAGGTGCTTATCTATCGACAAGGCGAGACGACATGGCACAATAATTTAAAACACGCCGGCTCATTGCCACCAAATTACCAACAACCAATCACAAGCCTGATAGCAATAGAGAGAGAGAGAGAGCGCCGGTGGAATAGCTTAGGAGTCCGGCTCGTGTTTAAGGAATGCAATTTAACCGGTTATTAACTGTTGTTGTATGAAAATAACCGGTTAAAACCGGTAATAACCGGTTAAAACCGGTATTAACCGGTTAAAACCGGTAATAACCGGTTAAAACCGGTTAATACCGGTTAAAACCGGTAATAACCGGTTATTTGCATTCCGTACTGGTGTTCGTAAGGTACCGAGTTCGACCCGAGATCTCCATGTACCAATGAGTTTTTCCAGCTTAAGTACACTAATCATTGCTCTTGCGGTGAAGGAAAAACATCGTGAAACCTGCACCCTCAAACAGGTGAGTGTGTAAGGGGGTTATTGCACAAAAGATGCAGTTGCACTGTTAATAAATACTCTTTACATTAGTGATGCAGTAGGTACAATTGGGTAAGTAAAGGTTTTTGAAGGGGGCTATATTATATTTTTTTCTGATGGTGTTTGGTCTATTAAACAATAATCTTTAGTTATTTTATTTTTACTCATTACAGTTCTGCTAAATATTATTTTTTAAGTATGTTAAGACAGTTCTCTGAGCTTTACGGCACTATACGTACCTATTACCTTAGCCTAAATAATAATAAAAAAAAAAACGGTTTATGACAGCACTTTACACACACACAATATTTTAGAAGAACTGTCATGAAATGAGTAAAAATAAGACAACTGTAGAATATTGGTTAATAGGCCAAACACTATCAGAAAAAAGTATAATATACACCCCTTCAAAAAAAATTACTTTTCCAATTCTTGTTTCACACGTCCTCGGGCCTCGCCACTTTTCATCCATGAAGATGTAACTGATGAAATACTGAGCGTGTAACCTCCCGCCAAGATCTTACCTTCGGGCTTGGAATCCAAATAGACGACGCAGTACCCTCGTCTCTCGTAGGGGTTTACGAGGGGCGCAGCCAGTCTGATGGTTCTGGTTTCACCTAAGATAGAGAAGGATACAAGATTTTCAGTAAGCATGGGCATTCTATAGGCATCCCAAAAGGAGACCAGCTGAGAGAGAGAGAGAGAGAGCTGAGTACCGCCGCAAGAAGCTAAATAGTCAGTCATTTTACTTGTGGGAGGACCTTGTGCAGGGTCCGTCCGGGTTGGTACCACCATCTTATCCATTAACCTACCGCCAAGCAGCAGTGCTTGCATTGATGTGTTCCCGTTTGGGGATAAGACAGCCGGTGAAATGACTAGCATAGAGGCATTCCATCTTAGTCCTCAGAGTTGGCAGTGCATTTGCAGTCTTGTGAATGCGAATGTCTATGGGTCGCAGTTTCCACTTACCATCAGGTGGCCTGTGTGCTCGTTTGCCTTCCTATGTCATAAAAAAAACCCTTTGGATACGTAACCCTAAAAAGCAACATTTTTAATGTCTCGTAGCCTTATTTTGATATTTTTTGTTTGTTTTCACTTGATTATAATTTAAAGTTCTTCAATCCATATTACTAGATTATAATACGGTAAAGTTCAACATAATTACAGCTCTAATTAATTAGCAAGTAGCACATAGAGACTTGACAGAAGCGCGTAGAGCTAGCCCCATGTGCCTCTGTTTAGTCCATCAGATTAAATACTCTTTTCATCTCACTAGCTCGGAAAGCCCTTTTTGTTTGTTTGATATCTATTGAGAAAATCGCTTTTTATCCACAAGTGAGGGAAGAGTTTTGACATTTGAAGGCAGCTTAAGTGATATTTGACAGCTAACCAAACGTAAAACCTTACAAGTGCTGAATTTTTAACATCACAATTAATGAATTGCATCGAGTAAAAAACACTAATTATACAGTCTTACTACTTTATTTTAATTCATAAATATCAGCATTCAAAATTAACCTTTATTCTTGTTTTAAAAACGGATAAAATGTTCTGACAGTCCAAATAAGTCGATGTGCAAACAAAACGCATCCGAAATAATAAATAAAAAACTTACGTCAATCTTTTCTATTAAGCCGTCAACGTTAAAATATTCGCATGTTTTTCTAGTTTGTTTTGTTATTAAAAATGAGTGATTCGAGTGATAAAAACGTATTAACACCCGTGGAATTACAGGAAACCGTGCAAAATGCGGAATTGAGCTTACAGTACAAACCATTTTCTTAGTTTCCTCGCTGTAGTCAACGTTAAATATTCGCATGTTTTTCTAGTTTGTTTTGTTATTATAAATGAGTGATTCGAGTGATTGACGTATTAACACCTGTGGAATTACAGAAAACCGTGCAAAATGCGGAACTGAGCTTACAGTACAAACCCTTTTCTTAGTTTCCTCGCTGTAGTGAGGTGAAAAGTTTTGTGTTATACACGGGTGAAAAGTTATTTTACGTCTCGTGTCTTGAAACACTTGCTACGCTCAGGATTCTATTGTTGAACCACTCGCTTCGCTCGTGGTCAATCATAGAATCCTTTCGCTAGCTCGTGTTTCAAATGAACACTCGCAGGTAAAATACAACTTTCCCCACTTGTATAACAAATAACTATTTACCAAGCAATTGGACCTGATTCTGCGGTGGCCTCTAAACTTCCTAATTTTATATAGGTGTCGCTAAAACACTTTGCTATTCTATGAGCAGCTGTCATAATCAAATGACAGCGCCATGACAGCGCTAATTTGAATCTGACGTTTCTTATTTTAGGCAGTCTTATACATTGTTAGCTTGAAATTCTGGAATAGCACTGATTCAATTTGCCATCTAAACTATGTTTTAAAATTGGACAATTTAGTTTTAGTTGGTTTAAGGCTATTTAAGCAATGTGCACGTAGAATCGGGTCCAATGTCCTCGCGTGTGATATCCATGGACTTATTTTCTTTGATAAGTTCATAGTGACCGTCTAAAACTCGACATTTATGAAATACACCTTGAAAACAAGGAGTGAAAGCAATTAACTCAGAAAAATCCGAAAAGTTTTAGTTTTGATGCTAGCTGTCAACAGTATATTATTACGTCTATCGCACACTAAACACTGAGTAGAGAGAGGGGGACGCGTCTGTCTGAAATACGGCTAGCGCTGTGGGTTAGAGTGAGAGGAGCCTGCCTACCGCTGCCGTATGCGTGACAGAAAGGGAAGCCATAAAGACTGGCGCCGTAACGCGTTACGTAACGAAGCGGTTTACCCCGCCTCACTAAAGAGCTTCACTTCAAAAAAGAGCATAATAGAAGCTTCGTAGTACCTACCCCTGGGTATACTCTCGACGCACCCCTCTATGATTTCCAAGATGCCGCAGTCCTCCCCCCCCTCCGTCTCCAAGCAGCACCTGTCAGGCATGCACTCCAGATCACAATCTGCTCCTGCACAAAAGACTTAAAATAATATCGCTTTTAGTGGTCGAAGGACCTTATGCAGTACATTCCGGAATCTAGATGATGGTTTTTTTTTATTTTTTCTGAAAATGAAACCTAGCTAGATCGATTTATCGCCCCCGAAAACTCCTGCATACAAAATTTCATGAAAATCGTTGGAGCTATATTGTATATATGTATATAGATATACAAAAATTGCTCGTTTAAAGGTAGGTATTAGATAGATACTATTGCCGTGTGGTTGCCGGGTTAGAATTGTGCCACTCCATGTCTTCCCGTGGAAGTCGTAAGAGTCGACCAAGGGAATAAAGGCTTGTAGTACTGTTAGGCGATGGGCTTGCTACCTGTCACTAATATACACTGTTAAACATCTTAGCCTAATTGTGCAAATTGTGGTTACAGAGTTATTAACAAGTTTTTAGAATTGTTGGTAATTCTGTAGCTCTGTCTACCCCACTCTGGGAATGAAGGTGTGAAGGTATGTATGTATGTAGATAGATACTAGCTGTTACCAGCGACTCTGTCCGTGCAGAAAAACAAAACATAGCTCCTTGTACTCAGGGATAATGTAGCTTTCTAATGATGAAAGAATTTTTGAAATCGGTCCACTAGTTTCTGATTTTATTCGTTACGAACATGCAAAAATACAAAGATTTCCTCTTTATCTCTGTTAAAGGTAAAGCGATTTGGATGCAGTTTTAATTATTTCGAAGCAGGATTTTCATCGGTGGTTTTTAGTAAAGTTTCATGAAAATTGGTTCAGCTGTTTAAGAAATATCAGCTCTGAAAGTGGTCTCCTAATATCTGAGGTTTTTTTATCTAATAGTTATGTACGTATAGAAAACAAACCTGTGTTATTGACTGTTATAAAAAACCTCAACGCCATAGAATTTGGATATACGTGTTCCAGTCCAGACTTAATATCTAAATAATCGTTGACAAAGCTCCGTGTAAAATGAACTATAAAACTTAATAGGTAAATACAAAGATACATTGTAAGCTTGATCTAAAATTGACAGGCTATCTGACAGCCATAGACTATGCGGTGAAGTTTTTTAGCAGATTATAACCATAGACTTCTAGACTAGCGGCTGTGGACCGGGAAGAGAAGGTCTTCCACAAGGTGGACCGAGGATCTGGTGAAGACCGCGGGAAGCTGATGGACGCGAGTAGCACAATACCGGCTTTCGTGGAGATCCTTGTATCAGGCCTATGTCCAGCAGTGGACGTCTTTCAGCTGATGATGGAGATGAACCATCTGTTACATTAATGAGGGGGGCTATTATTAAAAACTAACAGTAAACAAAGTTTACCAGTATAAAAGAAAATAAATCTTATTTTTTTTTATTGCATGGGACGGCAAACTAGCACACAGGCCACCTGATGGTAAGTAGAAACTGTGACCCATACACATTCGCATTCACAAGACTGCAAATGCGTTGCCAACCCTGAGGACTAAGATGGAATGCCTCTGAGTCATATCACCGGCTGTCTTATCCCCAAACCGGAACACACAATGCGAACACTGCTGCTTGGCGGGAGGTTAGTGGATAAGATGGTGGTACCAACCCGGACGGACCCTGCACAAGGTCCTCCCACAAGTAAAATACATTGTAGTGGTGGTTCCCACTTTGCTTGGTCGAGCTGAACTGCCGCCGTAGACAGACTTACACCCCTTCTTCAAACAGCCACACAATTAACTGCCCAAATATAGATTTTACATAAGAATCTCCTGTGCACGACAGAGACAGTTTCTCTCTGTTTATCATCATTGGTCACTCAGCTGTGTCGGCGATTGTACATCAAAATCACAACAAATCTACGAAGTCAATAAACTACATTTATAAGCCATTTGCAATAATAGTACATTGTGTATTAAGGTCGGTAAGTAAGGAATTACGATCGAGGCTCTAGTAGAAGCCCGAAGTCGAAGACTGAGGGCTTTCTGAGTCGAGGTTCGTAATTCCCGTACCGCCCGTGAAACACACAATGTTTTTCATCACATTTGCGAGTAAATAAATACACAAGTCAGCACAACTATTATTACGAATTACTTAAACTTTTTTTAAGCGGATGGCTGGCGGACTCCACAGATTATAAAAATGTTTCGTTCAGAAACGTTAAGGGCAAATACTTACGTAGTTATACATAAAGCCCTGAAGGAGTGTAAAAAAAAAACGATGTTTTGATACAGAAAACTATTAAAATCGATTATTAAGAACATTGATTGAGTATTTAAGTAACATGTAGCGAGATTGCAATGAAATTCCTGTTTAAATAACATTTTAAGACAATTTTTCAATTGCGTGTAAACTCTTTGCTTGAACTTGCATGACCTGTGTGCTGTGCTATAAATTAAAAAAAAATTACTTACCGACCTTGGGTTTCATGGTAAAAAAAAAGGTCGAGGGTTTTATATCGGGCATTGCGGCCAAGTTAACCTGTATGTTTAGATACTGTTTACGTGCAAGTGTGATGAAAAATGAACTAACACGTTTAAGAATTGTAAATGCGTTTGCAAATATGTAAATAAATTTACAATAACATACATTACATAGCGCTACAGAATTACCTACAACTTTAAAAACTTGGTGATAATTCAGTAATCACATTTTGCACAACAAACAATTCTTTATTGTATTTTATCTACTATCAAAACCCGTAGGAAAATGACCAGCATTATTACAACCAATTTTACCATGAGGTGGTAGTTGGTAAAATCTGTAATGTAATGTTATTACACTATAGATTTTTCATCACACTTGCACGTAAACAGTATCTAAACATACAGGTTAACTTGGCCGCAATGCCCCATATAAAACCCTCGACCTTTTTATTTACCATGAAACCCAAGGTCGGTAAGTAAATTTTTTTTAATTTATAGCACAGCACACAGGTCATGCAAGTTCAAGCAAAGAGTTTACACGCAATTGAAAAATTGTCTTAAAATGTTATTTAAACAGGAATTTCATTGCAATCTCGCTACATGTTACTTAAATACTCAATTAATGTTCTTAATAATCGATTTTAATAGTTTTCTGTATCAAAACGTCGTTTTTTTTACACTCCTTCAGGGCTGTATGTATACCTATGTAAGTATTTGCCCTTAACGTTTCTGAACGAAACATTTGTATAATCTGTGGAGTCCGCCCGTCATCCGCTTAAAAAAAGTTCAAGTAATTCGTAATAATAGTTGTGCTGACTTGTGTAAGTATTATAAGTGTTTTCTGTCCTATAATTTTATTTATTTACTCGCAAATGTGATGAAAAACATTGTATGTTTCACGGTCGGTACAGGAATTACGAACCTCGACTCAGAAAGCCCTCAGTCTTCGACTTCGGGCTTCTACTAGAGCCTCGATCGTAATTCCTTACTTACCGACCTTAATACACAATGTACTATTAGTAACGTTATGAGTTTAAATTTAAGCACAAGACCGGTCTGAGTGGAGAGCCTTGGGGGAGGCCTATGTCCAGCAGTGGACGTCTTTCGGCTGACATGATGATGATGATGATGATGAGTTTAAATTTGGAACAGCTCTCAAAACTCAAGAGGGTCTCTCTTCTAGTATTCATACATATTAAAAGAGTTATCGACTCGAAACATCAATTCAGTATGTTTTTTTTTTGATCTCGAGTGACGTGAGAATAGGGACTTCATTCGGTTGACTACGATTTAAAAAAAATCATTCGTCTTAACGAAGCATCGAATTGCCGCCATTATTACACACATACATAAACTCACGCCTTCATTCCCAGAGTGGGGTAGGCAGAGCTAAAGAATTGCCAACAAGTCTTAAAACTTCTTGATAATTCTGTAACCACATTTTGCACAAGTAGGCTAAGATATTTCCCAGAGTATTAGTGACAGCTGGCAAGCCCATCGCCTAACAGTACTGCAAGCCTTTATTCCCTTAGTCGCCTCTTACGACATCCACGGGAAGACATGGAGTGGCACTATTCTAACCCGGCAACCACACGGCATTATTGCCGCCACTATTGTTGTTTTTAATTTGTTTGTTGGGTTTTTGCTGTTACGAAAGTAGGATAATTCTTAACTTATGATATGTGTGTAAATAAAATGCAACTGTATACAGGGTTATTGGTTATTGTATACATTCCCGTTAAGGGGTCATAGGGGAGGTCATTTGCAGTAATTTTGACCCTATAATGCATTATGCAAAAGTGAACCATTTTTGAGTTATCACGTTTTTTAGTTTTTTTTTAAATTAGTCAGAAATTCAACTTGAAAAATTTATTACAAAAAAAGTATCAATTTAAATCGTATTTTTTTTTCTGAATTACAGAAACGATTAAACACTGGTTATTTTTCAATATTAAAACAGTAATTATCGGTCCAAATTTAAAAAAGCGAGACGGAAAACGAAAATTTTTCAATATTTTTTTGCGATCGCTTTCCACTAAAATGCCTTAAAAACAAAAAAAACGTTATGAAACTTGGCTTGCAGATTATTTTAAAAACTTAACTGTTTTCTTAGCTCTCCAAAAATGCATAACAACTAGGAACATATTAAAAAAAAACGGAAAAAAATCATCACAAAGGAAGCGGGCGGAAATTCGTATCCGAATTAAAGTCTAAACTAAAGTCAGAAATGCAACTTCAAAAATTAAAATTAAAAAAAAATCCAAATTTAAATCAACTTTTTGTATTTGCTTTTGTACAAGATGAAATTGTTGTTCTTATGCAATAGGTATAAAAAAAAATATTATCTGTACACGTTTGAGAATGCGAGGCCGAAAACTAAAAAAACATGTTTTTTATCAAACTCCAACCTAAATTATACAAAAACAGAAAAATTTACCTATACATTTGGCGTGCAGATTACACATAAAACATTTTTCCAGCTTTCTAACGAGCTATTAAAACTAATATGAATTTTATTAAAGATTGCTTGAAAAAAATTATCACAAAGGAAGCAACAAGGAAGTCACGTCCGAACATAACTTAAAATTAACTTAATAAATTTATCAAAAATAACTGTTATACTCGTAAACACAAAGAACAACAATAACTTATGTAAAAAGTAACAAATTTAGGAGTTTGATAAAAAAACATGTATTTTTTAGTTTTCGGCCTCGCATTCTCAAACGTGTACAGATAATATTATTTTTAATATTGCATAAGAACAACAATTTCATCTTGTACAAAAGCAAATAAAATAAGTGGATTTAAATTTGGTATTTTTTTTAATTTTAATTTTTGAATTTGCATTTCTGACTTTAGTTTAGTTCGAATACGAATTTCCGCCCGCTTACTTTGTGATCATTTTTTTTCAGTTTTTTTTTAAATAAGTTCCTAGTTGTTATGCATTTTTGGAGAGCTAAGAAAACAGTTAAGTTTTTAAAATAATCTGCAAGCCAAGTTTCATAACGTTTTTTTTTGTTTTTAAGGCGTTTTAGTGGAAAGCGATCGCAAAAAAATATTGAAAAAAATTCGTTTTCCGTCTCGCTTTTTTAAATTTAGACCGATAATTACTGTTTTAATATTGAGAAATAACCAGTGTTTAATCGTTTCTGTAAATCAGAAAAAAAATATGATTTAAATCGATACTTTTTTTGTAATAAAGTTTTCAAGTTGAATTTCTGACTAATTTAAAAAAAAACTAAAAAACGCGATAACTCAAAAATGGTTCACTTTTTCATAATGCATTATAGGGTCAAAATGACTGCAAATGACCTCCCCTATAACCCCTTAACGAGAATGTATGCAATAACCAATAACCCTGTATACGTAATTAGGCCTTAAAACACTCGTGTGATCCTATTATGAAATATCGTATTTTAAGGCCTCTCATTATGCATCGGTTGCATAAATTATTATAAAACAATCTACCTAGGTATAATATAATCTTCTCTAATATATAAAATTCTCGTGTACAAATAGGCACGATATCGGTTCGGTCTGTGAATCGGGCATCTATTTTTCATCCCGGTAAATGTTAAGGGTGGTCGTTTATAGTACATTGTGTATTAAGGTCGGTAAGTAAGGAATTACGATCGAGGCTCTAGTAGAAGCCCGAAGTCGAAGACTGACGGCTTTCTGAGTCGAGGTTCGTAATTCCCGTACCGCCCGTGAAACACACAATGTTTTTCATCACATTTGCGAGTAAATAACTATTTATAGCTTTAATACACAAGTCAGCAACAACTATTATTACGAATTACTTGAACTTTTTTTAAGCGGATGTTGGGCGGACTCCACAGATTATACAAATGTTTCGTTCAGAAACGTTAAGGGCAAATACTTACGTAGGTATACATACAGCCCTGAAGGAGTGTAAAAAAAAACGACGTTTTGATACAGAAAACTATTAAAATCGATTATTAAGAACATTAATTGAGTATTTAAGTAACAATATGTAGCGAGATTGCAATGAAATTCCTGTTTAAATAACATTTTAAGACAATTTTTCAATTGCGTGTAAACTCTTTGCTTGAACTTGCATGACCTGTGTGCTGTGCTATAAATTAAAAAAAAATTACTTACCGACCTTGGGTTTCATGGTAAAAAGAAAGGTCGAGGGTTTTATATGGGGCATTGCGGCCAAGTTAACCTGTATGTTTAGATACTGTTTACGTGCAAGTGTGATGAAAAATAATATACATGGCAAAACAACGTTAGCCGGGTCAGCTTGTATAAATTTCTCGTGTCAGTGTTTGTAGCAAAACCTCTCCGAAATGGCTTGACGGATTCTTATTTAATTTTGTGTGTTTATTCAGTAGGTCTGAGAATAGGACGTAAACTACTTTACATAAGGATTTTGTATGAAAAAAAAATTACACGCCGGCGCCGGCCGTGGGTAGCAAGTTATAGATATATGAAAGTCGGGTTAGTTACACCATATATAAATCAAGAGCAGCTGGATTTGTCTCTGTCCCACATAGGAGAATACCTAACTACTAAAATATCGGAAAAAAATACGAGAAAAAAATTCTGAGGCGGTACTTACTTAGTTCGCCGAGTCGGCTAGCTGTCCATATTTGCCATTTGGTTGTTGCAGAACAGTGCGTCTATGGAGTAGCTTAATAAGTTTTATGTTTTTGCAGTCGTAAATTTATCATACATTTGTAGATTTCCTGGTGATCCATCCACTGTGATATTAGAATTACTATCGTCAAGAATAAACGGAAGGAGTTTCTCAACCGCGTAAAAACTGAAGAAACTGATGATGAAGACGGGTTACCACCAATTTGTTACCACTGGAAACAGCTCGGATTTTTTTTCCCACCTGCTACCACTATTAGTATTCGGTGGTAACAAGTGGGAATATTTTTACCATTTGTTACCACTAAACGACACTTAAAACATTTGGTGATAACAGCTGGGAATTTATATTGCCAGTAGTTACACCAGTGGTAACAGGTGAGAAAAAAAATTAAGTTTGTACTTCTCCCTCTCTCTTTCTCTTCTCGCTCTTATTAAGAGCGAATAAGAGCGAGTGAGAGACAAATACAAACCCGAAGCACCTTCTGTAACAACTATCGGAGTCTACTCTACTCTTTTAATAAAAAAATAAAACACATTTTTATTGATTATTGGATTTACTGTTATTATACATCCATTATAATTTCAAATAATATAATTATTTAACAATAAAAACAATACCTTAATATCTAAGTGAGCAAATATAACTTAAGTACCTAGTAATATAATTAGTACAATTACATATTGAGGCTACTGATGTGCCAAAGGAAACTTTCCAAAATTGCGGAAAGTTTCATGTAGGAAAATTTCGGAAACTTCTCACAATTTTGTATGGGGATTGAAACTTTCCGTTTATTAAATTTAAATTTCCTATTTTTATTGTGAAAGTTTCCGGAAATTTCTTGCAACTTTTCCAACTTTTTGGAAACTTTCCGCAACTTGCACATCAGTAATTGAGGCCAATTTGGAGCAGTTTTTTAAATCTGTCAACCTTAATTTGTAAATGTCAAACTCGATTCAAGTCTTACACGAATAATAGTTTGACGTTTATAAATTTTGCATAACATGGCCTCCATGGTCTTTGACCTGATGGTATCGTTTGTATACCGCCCGCCGCCATTAATTTCAACTACATAAGACCTAGAGTTATAAAAACGTTCCCAATACGAGAACACGACTAAGACGATAATGAGTTTTACAGATATTTAAAATTACACTATCCACACTAATTCTTATTAACCGGTAACCTATCAGAAAGTTGAATTTTCGCCGTCAACTGATTCATTTGTCCGAAAACTCGTTAGTTAGAAATTAATATTTTCTCTTGATACGCTTTTAAATATTAAGCTATTTAAACAGGCTATCTTCTCGGTTACACCAAATTACCCTCGATATGTTATCACATTTTCAACGTTAAATAAGCTCTTATTAACCTACTTGATAGTAATTTCGGCCGGTTTAAAAACCATAGGATAACATTGTTTTCGAAAGTAAGACGGTTTCAGAAAAATAGTTAATGAAAATTCGGCCAAATGAAATAGCTTTGTTTTTTTTTTTACATTGTAGTAAATAACCGAATTGATCCCAATCTTATTAATTAAAATTATTAACAATTCAACCAAAGTATGTGTAAAAAAACTTGAGGAAATGAAATGAAATGAATTCATAGTTCGAAAAATTCGTGAGCGATCATCCTGGGGGGTGGCAAACGATGACTTTTGACAATTTTTAAACATCTCAAGGTTTTTTTTTAAATCAAATTAACATAAATATATTACGTTTTTTGCATGTAAGTAACTAATTTAATTGACCCATTATGTCATGATAATTATTGTCTTTATGAAACCCCATTATGCGATTCAAGAACATCATTGTAACATCATTGCCACAAACTTGTAACATCATTTTTGACATGAAAGATCATATCAGGGGACTATGTCACACAAAGTGATAAAAGTCTCAAACTATGCTCTGAGCTTGTAGTATGTACTAGAGGGCAATAAACATACTTATATAGAGAAATACATACAATAGATGGAAAATATATAACAATCAGAAACAAATCGTTCCATAACACAAATATTTGGGAATCGAGCCCAGGACGGCTAGCTCCTACCAACTGGTCACTGAAACGTTTGAAATAAATTTGTACTTTTCGATGTTAAATTGTAGATACTTTTTATTATTTACATTAAGGAATTATTATCTAGCTTTATACATTACACCGAAATTAAAATTAAAGTAGAGTACTAAACCATATAACATAAAAATTAAAAGAATATATATCTTTTTAAATTATGTATTGGAATGATTTTATACAACTTTCATTTAATCATTAGGTACTTTGAAAATTAAATAAATACACACACAAAAATTAAAACTGAAGAAATGTAAAAATAGATTTTGACTTCTCGACGTACCAACTAATTCGTTCATTAGTACCTTACCTACAGGTTCTATATGTACATCAAAATATTTAAAAAAGTTAATAGTTTCAATAAAAATAAATCATAAATTATGAATTTTTGGATTAAGAAACAATTGGGAAAGAAAATTTCGGCCTCACGACCGGATAAAATTGTTCATATTGGTAAAGTTGCTGATAAAATGTTACACCTGTGCCTTTACATTTAAATTATAAACGTGTTACAATTACATCATTTACAAGTTACTACTAAAATAGATGTCAATTCAATTAAAATAAAAATTGTACTTATCTTGAGTGAAAAAAAAAGATTTAAAAGTGACAGTTTTTGAAATAAAATGAGTTCTTTTGTAAATTTACTGATTATGATTGAAATAACATTAAAAAAAAAAACTTTTTTTTATGGCATAGAGAAGACAAACGAGCACACAGTTTAATTTTTTTCATCACACTTGCACGTAAACAGTATCTAAACATACAGGTTAACTTGGCCGCAATGCCCCATATAAAACCCTCGACCTTTTTTTTTACCATGAAACCCAAGGTCGGTAAGTAATTTTTTTTTAAATTAAACCACAGCACACATGTCATGCAAGTTCAAGCAAAGAGTTTACACGCAATTGAAAAATTGTCTTAAAATGTTATTTAAACAGGAATTTCATTGCAATCTCGCTACATGTTACTAAAATACTCAATTAATGTTCTTAATAATCGATTTTAATAGTTTTCTGTATCAAAACGTCGTTTTTTTTTACACTCCTTCAGGGCTGTATGTATACCTACGTAAGTATTTGCCCTTAACATTTCTGAACGAAACATTTGTATAATCTGTGGAGTCCGACCGTCATCCGCTTAAAAAAAGTTCAAGTAATTCGTAATAATAGTTGTGCTGACTTGTGTATTATATTATAAGTTTTATCTGCTCTATAATTTTATTTATTTACTCGCAAATGTGATGAAAAACATTGTATGTTTCACGGGCGGTACAGGAATTACGTACCTCGACTCAGAAAGCCCTCAGTCTTCGACTTCGGGCTTCTACTAGAGCCTCGATCGTAATTCCTTACTTACCGACCTTAATACACAATGTACTATAAGATTTAAATTTTGCGGTGGATAAAAAGGCATATAAAATAATTACAAAGCACTAGAGAGAAATTAAAGCAAATAATAGGCTTAAAGATCACAGACATTACTCAAACGTATTTGGCTGAAGGATTTTTCATCATTAAATAGACTTTAGTATAGTTATTGTTCCATTTATTTTAAAGACAGACTATAAAAGATAATTTTATTTACATTATCATTTAAATAATTCGCAAACGAGACGAGGGTTATCGTAGACCAGTAACGAATACTCGTAGCGAGCGAAGCGTTCGAAACGATCGAATAAAACGAGTAGTCGAGTATCTCTCATATCGATCGTTATTACGGCCAGGCTGACTATATCCACGTTCTCGCGTCACGTAACTCGACTTAAACCGCTCGAATATTCGTTATTATGCGAATGCTATTTTACACCATTATAAAAACTTAGAAAAAAAACGACAAAGTAAACCATAGTAACTTGATAAATAACAAACTTACTACACCTATCACCAAATAATGCAACATTCTCAACCTCTGATACCTCTTCACACCTTCAGGGATGGTTGATACCGGGTCTTTTAATAAGTACACTCGAATTCCCTTCATATAGTTGCCGAAATATTCATCCCAATCGATGCAGCTAGTGTCAAAGTCGTATGTGTGTTTGTCTGCGTCGCACATTTCGTTATAAAGCCGCGTCATATTGTGATTTGTGAATTTCCATTCGCGTAACGTAAAGAAATTGAGGACTGCGGAGAATTGATCGATTTTTCTGTAGGCTTTTCTTAATCTGTAACAAAATTTAGGATAATTAAAACTAAGAAACATACTTAATAGAGCCCTCCCACCATATCGTCGGTGATACAAAACCGCGTAACTAACAAATTTATTATTGAGCAAAAAAAACCTTACTGACTTATTAAAAAGGTGCATTTTGCTCCTTATTTAAATTGTTACTTACGCGGTTTTGCAGTTTCACCGACGATATCCCACATAATGTATTATTTTTACATACATACATAAACTCACGCCTTCATTCCCAGAGTGGGCTAGGCAGAGCTAAAGAATTACCAACAAGTCTTTAAACTTCTTGATAATTCTGTAACCACATTTTGCACAAGAAGGCTAAGATGTTTCCCAGTGTATTAGTGACAGGTTACTAGCCCATCCCCTAACAGTACTACAAGCCTTTATTCCTTTAGTCGCCTCTTACGACATCCACAGGAAGACATGGAGTGGCACTATTCTAACCCGGCAACCACACGGTATTATTTTTCATTTTTAATAATTTATTTTTCAACTATTTTTAAGAGTTGTTGGTAATTCTGTAGCTCGGTCTACCCCACTCTGGGAATGAAGGCGTGAAGGTATGTACTCGTATGTGTGTGTGTAGGTATAATGGCTAGACCCCGCTATCGGAGGTGCAAAATGGTAGCTGTCAAGTTCTTAGAGATGGGTAAAGATATTTATGATTCCGATATCGATATTCTTTTTTTTCTGTTCAATTAGTTTTATATGTGCCAATGCCATTTAACATGTTTTTTTTTGGGATCCATGATAATCATTATCATCAGAAATGTAAACCATTATCAGTACAACAAAAACACTATGGTTGCTATTTTACTTTTCTAATGTTTCGGGCTGCAGGGCATTGCATAAACGCTCTTAAGATAAACCTTTTCAATAAAGGTATAATACTGGTCACTTAAACAGGTAATAAATTATTTACGTCAGCAGATAGTCAATGTTATATAGTCCCGTTTTATAAAATAAACACGTTTAATTAAAGCTCTAGACTCTCATGATGGTAAAAAAAATTGCGATGTATAGACGTATTATCGACAGTACCTATTTCAAAATATTTGTTACCCATCCCTATGAACTTGACAGCTACCATTTTGCACGTCCGATAGCGCTGCGGGGTCTAATAATGGCGACCCGTTCGTTAGAGCTGATGTCTCTCAACCGGCTCGACTGATTTTCATGAAACGTAGCCAAGAACCACCGCTAGAAATACTGCTTATGAATTTTGAAAACCGCATCCAAATCAGTTTACCTGTTTAAAAGCTACGGTGTCACAGACGGATAGACACACACACACGCATAGCCGTCAAACTTATACCACACCTCAAACCCCTTCCCCCCTTAACCAAAAAAAATATCGTTTCGTCCACTTTCATAACTAAGATTTCATAACTGGTTATGAATAAGGATTTTTATTCACTGTTTCATAACCAGTTATTAAACAAGACTTTTTTTCCATTTTCATAACCAGATTCTAGATACCACTCTTATTTCAAATCAATTGGACATTGTCGACGGAGCTGAGCGGAGCTCCTATTTCTGGGTGGCTTGGCCCTCCGGGCCTGCTGCAAAGCTAACATAACCTAAACCTACCTAGTTTCTGATTATGCAAATGGAAAAAAAGTCTTGTTTAATAACTGGTTATGAAACAGTGAATAAAAATCCTTATTCATAACCAGTTATGAAATCTTAGTTGTGAAAGTGGACTCAACCAAATAAAATAGGGAGGCAATAAACACACTAAAATAATTTATATTTTGTTTTATTTTTTGTCAGATGCAACATAGGCAAATAAATTTAAGTAAATGTATTCAAATAGCAAATTTATTTAATGCAGTCACATCGCCTGTCTGGATGTAGGGCCTTATTGTCTTAGTCTAGATGACGACAACACTTTATGTACTAGTGCATAAAATGCGATATTATGCAGCCTAAGCATAAAGACGGATTTTACGAGCATGAGAAGTGAAAATAGTAGATTGTACAACAAGTGCATAAAACGTACCATTTTACCCGAGACGTGCATATAGCCACCCGAGCCGGCACGGCGAGGGTGGATGGTCACGTCGAGGGTAAAATGGGTTTTATGCTCGAGTTTTTCACTCTGCTTTTCACTTCGATCGCAAGGAAATAAAACAACGAGTAAGCATATACAAGAAAAAATAATTAATTTTTATAATGTAATTAATATGTTCTATCACGCATAAAATGTAATTTCATCGACAGTTCGTCAAATTAGCTTAAAAAAACACACTCCGCAAACGTGTTTACGCTTTTTTGGTTCCTCCAAATCATGAAAGTTTCGTATGTGCTGAGATAGATTTTCTTCGATTTAGGCGGAAATATCTGCTCAATTACAACTTCTGTACATTAAAGTCTCAGGCGAAATCATTTTTTGATCGTCACTATCACTAGGTACTTGAAGAAATTGTTCAATTACTTACGAATAATTTACTTATTGAATTTTCAACCGCAACACAACAAATTTAGTTAGTTTTTAATTTTGTTTGACGAATAATTAGCTTCCCGCTACACAATTTTTCTTAAGTTTTTTTTTTTAATTTTCAACTATGTGACGTTTGACTATGGACACTAGGTTTGAGCCTTAATGCCAAGTTATTATAAATATTTGCGTTACTTGTATTTTTTTTACGTAAATGCACGCCCGTATTAATCTTAAAGTATTTAGATAGTATTACATATGTCGTAATTAAAATAACATATAACCTAAATCTCATAAAAATATATCAATTAAATGAAGGTGTATTGTGTATGTGGCTGTAAGGCCTTATTGCCTTAGTCTTAAAAGAAGAAATTACTTTATGCACTAGAGCATAAAATGCGATTTTATGCAGCTATACCCAGCATAAAGAAGGACTTTACGAGCATGAGAAGTGAAAAGGTTTTTTTTTAACATAGGAAGTGATTTTGCGCGTTTTAATTCTAAAGGAGGAGAGACCTCAATTTTCAATTATTTTAATTGTTTTGAAAAAAATAATTTAATGTGACATTTATTACATTTCGGCATTTTTTTATTTTTTTTTTTTATTCATGTTATTACAATAATTACAGTTATATTTTAACAGCGGGCGAAAACTACACAAAGTTTATCTGCCGCCGATATCACTCAGTTATTTATTACTATTATTTATACCCACTTAATACTACTTATGTATAATATTTATTTAATTAATGCGTGTTTTTTAAACATTTTTGCGAACCACCTAAGTAAGAAGCTTTCATTATGTTAAAGCAACGGTGCGGGTTTGTACATATTTTTTCACATGTGTCTAAAGATAAGTCATTCAATATTTTTGGTAACATATAATCCCAGGTACGCTTGCCATAATAGTTTGTACACTTAGGGAGGGTATATCTTGACAGGTAAGATAATGTTTTAAGCTGTGTAGGTCTGACATTTAATTTCAAATCGTTTATCTTATCAATTTCACTACTAGCTATAGACATATTAATTTTATTGTAAACACTAATCACTTTGCAATATTTTAAAAGTTCGACATCATTATTACATATTTTTTTCCTTATTGTCTTTGGCACGATTTCCTTTAATAAACTATTGAGCACCTAAACTATTGAGTTATTTGTATGTGTATACATAGCATGATGACGTTCCTGAATGGAGAATTTTTTATCATAATGTATCATTTGGCATGCTATGTAATTTATACTGTAACATATTTATTTTTTATTTTTTTTTATATCATAGGAAGGCAAACGAGCACACAGGCCACCTGATGGTAAGTGGAAACTGTGACCCATAGACATTCGCATTCATAAGACCGCAATCCTAAGACTGCAAATGCGTTGCCAACCCTGAGGCCGAAGATGGAATGCCTCTATGCTAGTCATTTCACCGGCTGTCTTATCCCCAAACCGGAACACAACAATGTGAACACTGCTGCTTGGCGGTAATAAATTTGAAATCTCAAATCAACACTTACTGCGGCTTCTTCCCAACGAGCACAGCTACTCCATCCACCACGTACGCCGGCAGCCAATGCATCAGGAAGGCCAGGATGGCGACCAGGGTCTTGGAGGAGGTCAGGCACAGCGCGTAGTACCACATGGCTTGGCTTGGAGGATACTGCATGCCATAGGTCTCGCACTTTGCCATGAATTGAGCTGGAGAGAGAAGTCAGTTGTTAGAAGGCAGTGAATGAAGTTCTAGATTTATTTATTTAATTTTTATATCATAGAGAAAGCAAACGAGCACACAGACCACCTGATGGTAAGTGAAACTGTGACCCATAGACATTAGCATTCACAAGACCGACCGCGATCCTAAGACTGCAAATGCACTGCCAACCCTGAGGACTAAGATGGAATGCCTCTATGCTAGTCATTTCACCGGCTGTGTTATCCCCAAACCGGAACACAACAATGCGAACACTGCTACTTGGCGGTAGGTTAATGGATAAGATGGTGGTACCAACCCGGGCGGACCCTGCACAAGGTCCTCCCACAAGTAAACTACCACTAGAGGAGGTTAGCACACACACCAAACACACATATACAACGTTAGGTACGTACGTAGATACTCATGTGTAAGAATACTTTAATTGTTTATTTTCAGACTAATTTCTAATTTTTAATTTTTAATAGTTTTTCTCTATTATGTAGTTGCTCCTAATTTACATGTAACATAATATATGCTATAGAAGAGCGGGGTTTCCTAGCACAGGTTTAGTTTTACTTAATAGGAGACGTAAGCCATGGATGTGATATTATGTAAGCAGAAACAAATAAACGAAATATGACGACGAAATGTGACGACGCGCTGGCCTAGTTGGTAGTGACCCTGCCTACGAAGCTAGCGGTCCTGGGTTCAAATCCCGGTAAGGGCAGGTATTTGTGTGATGAGCGCGAATATTTGTTCCTGAGTCATGGATGTTCACTATGTATTTAAGTATATATTTCTCTATATAAGTATTTATATCGTTGTCTAGTACCCATAATACAAGCCTAGAGCTTAAATTGGGACTAGGTCAATTGGTGTGACATTGTCCCTTGATATTTATTTAATAAACATCTTTTCTAAAAAAATAACAATATTGAAGGCATTCCTTTACAGCAATGGTCTCTGGTCACTCTCTGGCCTCGGTCTTGTCATCTCGCTCACCATTCCCGTCACACTCCCGCACTAAAATAATTGCAGCTCTTTCTGCGTACGCTGCAACCGTCCCCTTCCCGCTAACGCTTTAAACATACTCTGTCCAACTCACACACACCCCCACTACTTACTCCACGTGATCGGCGCCTTGTCGGAGCACACGCAGTGGTAGAGGGGCGGGCGCTCCTGCGCCGGCTCCTCGCTGTTCTCGCTCCGGGCGACCCTCCAGGCGCACGCGATGCAGGCGGCAGCCACGCTGTCCCCGGGCACGATGCTGGCCTGCGCGTCGGGCCGGCAGTGGAACACGTGCAATAGGCCAAGTTCAGCGCCTACTATGACCTGAAGATAAAATTAGTTTTTCTAGGATTAAATGCTTCGATGGTTCGGTCATTTGGAAAGGATGGATGAAAGAAGATTAACGAAAGAGATCGAAAGTGAGTGGAAGGGGCCGCCGTAGGCGTCCTTTTTCGAATCAAATGGGAGAAATACTGGAAAAGGGCCGAATCTTAAGTACCCGAAACCGACGTGCGTGCATGACTCGGTGTCTGATGGTGGATGGTCGGATGTTGAAGAAGCGAAAGAAATTTGTCAAGATCGTAGCAAGTGGAAAGAAGTGGTCTCTGCCTACCCCTCTGGGAAACAGGCGTGATTTAATGTATGTATTATAAATACATTTTCGGGACTTGCTTTTGTAGCTGACTATACTTTTTTTTGCCGTGTTGGTGCCGGCCGAGAATAGCACCATCGTATCTCTTCCCGTGGGTGTCGTAAGAGGCGACTTAGGGATAAACCGGGGGACTAGGTAAGTACATGGTATAACTGCGGTCGCCAACCCAACCCAAGCGTGGCGACTACTGCATTTTCCCCCCATTGGGGGACGCCTATGTCCAGCAGTGGACGTCTTTCGGCTGACATTATGTACTTTTTTTTGCAGATTCATTATCTGCTAATCAAGACCAAACTAATGAGTTCCAACACGGTAAGTCTACGTTAAGTATAGCGGAGATCCGGTCGCCACCTTCCAATTCCATCATCAGGGCAGCTGTTCAATAACTTAATACTGCACTGTCATCGGGTTTACATACGTAGTCCAAATTTCAGCCTATATGTATAATATTTTGTAATGTACTTGGCAATTTGATATATATATTTTAATGAAAATTTTAATCTTGAAGAACGTAGAATTTTCTATTAGATAGGTTAACTGGTGGAGATATATTCGTTTAAGTATTGTGTACTTAGTCAATAGAGTTGTTTATCAAGTAATAATTTAAAAAACGTACCCCGGTGGGTCCATATACATTGTCGATCCAACCAGCGACAGGGTCCTTAGCCGTCCCAATCACTGTAACAAAAAAACTGGTTTAGAGTCTGATAGTTAAAAAGTAAGGTACTAAGTACCTAGAGACTGTCGACTTCATTATGAAGTTAGTCACATCCAGACCTCCAGGAGTATACGGGGCAAAATTAAACGACAGCTAGGGATTGCCTTTATCGATTAACTCAATTATCGATATAATATAGGTACTACAGTTAAAAGTTAAAACTAAACTTATTTAATATAATTTTGTGAAGATCATTTCCTGTTTGGATTGCGTTCGAAATGACACGACGAAAGCTTTGTTTACATTATTTATCTTTTTTTTTTTATAGCGTGGGAAGGCGAACGAGCACACAGGCCACCTGATGGTAAGTGGAAACTGTGACCCATAGACATTCGCATTCACAAGTCGCATTGCCAACCCTGAGGACTAACATGGAATGCCTCTATGCTAGTCATTTCACCGGCTGTCTTATCCCCAAACCGGAACACAACAATGCAAACTGCTGCTTGGCGGTAGGTTAATGGATAAGATGGTGGTACCAACCCGGACGGACCCTGCACAAGGTCCTCCCACAAGTAAGCAAGTAAGTTAGGTATCTCATCTCGTTGGCCTTATTTTTAGTTAGTTATAGTAACTCACCTATGGATGGACGGACAACAGCAACAGGTAATCCTTGGGAATACTTCTGCAGCACATCTTCAGCTACGGCTTTGGTGTATGCATAGGAATTGGGGAAGTCTCCAATCAGCCTGAAATGATGGATAGCCCATTAGCATTCGCGTTCAGCTACAAATATGTGAACACCAGGGTTTAGCTGAAGACCAGCGCTGTAACTCCGCTACATTATGCTGAGCTGAGTCCTATCCTATGTGACTTCACACTACAGGGTAACGATTCTAATTCTACTCTAAGCTTGTTTTTTTTCCGTATCCAAAGGGTAAAAATGGGACCCTATTACCAAGACTCCGCTGTCCGTCTGTCTGTCACCAGGCTGTATCTCATGAACCGTGATAGCTAGAAAGTTGAAATTTTCATTGATTATGTATTTTTATTGCCGTCTTCTTTTTTTATGAAAAACAGAATAAAAAAAATATGTAAAGGGGCTTCCATACAACAAACGTGACTTTTTATAGATAACGGTACGGAACCCGTCGTGCGTTAGTCCGACTCGCACTTGGCCGTTTTTATTAAGAACGCCAGTGTCCAGGGTTCAGCTGAAAACTAGCGCTATGACTCCGCTGCATTATAATACATACATACATACCTTCACGCCTTCATTCCCAGAGTGGGGTAGGCAGAGCTACAGAATTACCAACAACTCTAAAAACTTGTTGGTAACTCTGTAACCACAATTTGCAGAATTAGGCTAAGATGTTAAACAGTGTATATTAGTGACAGGTAGCAAGCCCATCGCCTAACAGTACTACAAGCCTTTATTCCCTTAGTCGCCTCTTACGACTTCCACGGGAAGATATGGAGTGGCACAATTCTAAGCCGGCAACCATAATAAACAATAAATAATAATAATAATATATGAGTTGAGTCCTATGTGACTTCACACTACAGTGCAACGATTCTAATTCTGTTCTTTTGTGTTGTAGTGTTTTTGTCAAATAAATGTTATACGTTTGTGTTTGAGTTTTAGCGGTAAAGAAGTCAGATTCGCGATGTACTGAATAAGGGCCAAATCAAAAGCACACGAAACCGACGTACGTGCAAGAAGAGGGTGATGAATGTAGAGGAAGCGAACGTTGTATGTTTAGATCGGTGCACCTGGCGTTCCATAGTCTCAGCCTACCCCATTGGGAGACAGGCGTGAAGTTATGTATGTATTGTATATATATATTCAGTCCTTACCCCGGCGTGATGTTGTTGATGGTCTTCTCGTCCAGGCTCTCGGCCAGGTCGATCAGCTTGTCCCCCGGGATAGGGCTCTCGTAGAACACCTCGTCGACCTCGTTTAGCGTGCAGTTACTGAGAGACAAACAGAACATACAGTTAAACAAAACCGACGGCCATTTTAATTGATGTTCACTCTAAAAATGTTATTTGCAACTTAATTGGTACTGATAGATCTCCAGACCTAGGAATATACGATCAAAATTAAATGACAGTTAGGGATTGCCTATATCGCGATAAACTCAATTATCGATGCATTTCCTATAAACTATGTAGTGATATTTTGTTTTGCCCCTACCACTTCCACTGAAATTAAAAAGTCTTTTAGCCACATGAAATGGATTCATCAGTCGAGACGGAGGAAATTAACGCCCTAAAATTTGGAACAAATTCTGATCGTTTACTTTAACAATAGTAAATGGGACATGAATTCCGAAATACATTATGAGGAAAAGAAATATGAAGATTATGAGTTATGAGTTAAGGTTCAAAAATCGTTTAAAAAAAAAAGAAAAACCACTATTATGTTACCTACTATTTTGTTTTATTTCCATACTTTAAATAAATAAAAAATCATACTTTAAACAAGTATATGGAAAAAGCATCGATAATTTAATTTATCGATGTACGCAATCCTTAGCTGTCATTTAATTTTACCCCGTTTATTACTAGGTCTGTGTACATCTCCTAGGGCTCGTTGGAGCGGAGCATAGTCTAGGTCTAACCCAGACTCTAAATACAATACTCCCAGCTTGCTAATAGCGTTCGGCTGGCTATCGCTGACACACTTGCACTCGCAGCTGCCAGTATATCTGTCTCTCGTGTTTCATAGAAAATCGAAAATTGCCGATCGTTATTAAAAAATTGGTAGTAATGTACCTGGTTTTGGACTGGTCCGATCTCCTAGACGCTTAGTGTCCGGATATAATATAATATCCAATATTTTTTCGGAACGCTTAAAAAGTAACTTTTTGAGGGTCTTGCGATGGATTTTATCCGTACACGACGTGCTCGTATCTCAATTAGTAACTGAATAAATGTTGACAGAATATCCAGGTTTTACCCGAACAGAAATTATCCAGTTCTTTTTCGGTCGCGCCATTAAGTTGAACCAAGTCCGTTAGGTAGTGCGTCAAGCCAAGTTCGTCACCTTTCGCAGTCCCATATGAAAGCTAAACACGGTACAAGCCAAGTTCTACCTGTATGCAGTAGATATGTGCACCATCGCCCGCAGCTTGGTGCAGGCCCGAGCCAGTAGCAGCATCTCCCTCGTGCCTCTTACGTTGATGAAGACCGCCTCGCGCAGGGGCTCATTGAAGCGAAGAGTGGCAGCTCCATGAAAGATCACGTCCACCTAAGAACACGTATCATTATTACCATCGACTCTCAGGTTATGGTTAATTCTACAGACAGATACATTTTATTTAGGGCTCGGAAAAAATGCATGAGATCGTATGCAATATAAATCAATTGATTCATACAGACTAATTCATTACTAGACCGCAAGTTATACACCCTTTTGATTACTTGTACTCAACATTAAATGATCTAATATTACTACAACTATTAATAGTGATTATTACACATCATTGTTGATGATGATATAATAAAAGTAAAAAACTAACACTCAATTAGGTCAATTTTACCCATAGGCAGGCATAGGTTAGGTTAGAGTTGCGGCAATGCACGAAGGGCCTCACCTACGTGTAATGGGAGCTCCGTCGACCTTAATTACAGTCGTTTAGGACAGGTCTCTAAAGACATTTTATATAATTAGGTTTAATAAACGTTAGGTTTTAAATATACAAGGTATATAATATAATCAGAGATCAGACAAATTTGCGACATTGCTCGCAATAATGTGGACAAGACTCCAAAATTAATCAAAATGTTAATCAATTAATTATTTGTCGAAATAAAAAAATTATTTCCGGAGAGAATACTTTATACGTGCTTATAATTATTAGCAAAATGTTATCTAAAGTGGTTATCGTTTTTCTTAATATTTTTATGTAATAAAGAAGCTACGATTTTAAACTGACACAATTATTTACACTAGATGTAATACCCAACAACTACTACATGGTAAATATCCTGCTATGATTATTAGTTCTGACGAATAAGTTTTCTATTTATAAAACCTCCGTAGATTTACTTTTTATTAATATATATATTGACATCGATAGTTGCCAAATGACCGTCGTAATTAACACAATTATTTACTTTAGAAGTAATACCCAACAACTACTACATGGTAAATATCCTGCTATGATTATTATTTCTGACGAAGAAGTTTTCTAGATATACAACCTCCGTAGATTTACTTTTTATTAATATATATATATTTTGACATCGATAGTTGCCAAATGACCGTCGTAATTGCCGTACCTAAATTACGTACGTACCGTTCCTAAACGGCAGCAACATTAAATAATGGAATTTCCTAAATGATATTTATAGTGATATAAATGAAAACAAGTATGCAGATACTAAATTGAATACCTATATTATCATTTTCTGCAGGGAGTAAATAAATTTGTGCTTGACGTTTCTCTTGAAACAAATCGATTCATAAAAATCTATCAGTATTATATAAAAAGTCAATTTTTGTTATAGAAATTCAAGCCTCAACAGATACCACATGTATATATATGGTTTTTAATAATATTAAACTTGATCGAAAAATACATATGAATATTATGTAAATCACATAATAGTAAGAATTAAATTAAATTATTACTTATTTAATTAATTTTGGAGTCATGTCCACATTATTGCGAGCAATGACGCAAATTTGTCCGATCTCTGAATATAATATACGTTGTTCAGAGGAATTAAACAAGTAAAAGTGCCGATATGAAAAGCTTTATCGAGGCTCTATCATCCCGGCTCATAGACACCTCCGGCGATCCTAGAGCTGGTGTTTATCTCTCCCAAAGGATTGGGCTAGCTATCCAGAGAGGTAATGCAGAGAGGTAATGCAGGGGATGCAGGGAGTGTTGTTTTATATAGTGGTGATTATTATTTACATCTTTAATATTTGAGTAGCATAGTTTTATTTTAATTTAAATACCTAAGTAAAGTTTTAACTTTTAATTGTTAATGTAATGTAATAAAATTTTAATGGTAATAAATAAAGTAAAAGTAGGGCTATTATAATTTGGACACATGAAAATAGATAAATCGTAAATTCGGGATGCTAAAATTAGGGATAATAATGTGAGGAATAATTAATATTTCGGGTTTTTGAATTCAATGCTAGTAAAATTATGGGTAGTGAAAATTTGGTAGTTTTTTACGGGCTACAATACAATAGAAGATCCGTGCAAGTTACCTCGTCGATGATGGTCTGTCTGTCCTTCTCACTGATGTTGAGGCCGACGTGCCCGATGTCCCCCTCCACGATACCAATCTTGTCCATGAAGTTTGGCCTCTGCTTACGGAGCTTCTCGTAAAGCTGGAACGGTAATAAAATAAGATTAAATACATACATACCTTCACGCCTTCATTCCCAGAGTGGGGTAGGCAGAGCTACAGAATTACCAACAACTCTAAAACTTGTTGGTAACTCTGTAACCACAATTTGCACAATTTAGGCTTAGATGTTAAACAGTGTATATCAGTGACAGGTAGCAAGCCCATCGCCTAACAGTACTACTTACAAGCCTTTATTCCCTTAGTCGCCTCTTACGACTTCCACGGGAAGACATGGAGTGGCACAATTCTAAGCCGGCAACCACACGGCAAATTAGGATTAAATAAACAAAATATATTTTTATTACCTACGATACATATCGTGATATCTTTTAGCAATCACTTCAAATCAGCGTTTTAAGTGTCTGACACCTCAGCATAATGCTAAGCCAGTGTCCGATTTACTGCCGTGAGTACATACTCGATACTGTTCGTGTCTTTTTTTTCATTTGTTTATTTGTGTCTTCTGTGTTGTCTTTCTCTTTCTTTCTTCGGTGGCGGTCTGGTCGCATAACAACTATTGTCATAATATCGATTGTCATAACACTTTACGCATAAAGTTGATGCTCATAATTTTTTTGGCATAAATTATACTAGGCATAATTGTTCCTTGTCATAATTGTACGGAGTCATAATTGGTTTAATCATAATGTAGAAAGGCATACATTTATTTAGTCATAATATTAATATAATATAAAGTTAGTGGCAAAACCGACTCGGGTCGCGGATAGGTTAGGGTTATTTTTTTATAAAAGAGCGGAAAATCTCTATGACCATTATAAAGTATGGTTCAATAATTTTATGCGCATCAAATTTATGCGCGTTACACAATATGTTCTTAAATATTATGATTAAATACGTTATGCTCATAAATGTATGACTATTTGCAGTTATGCGTAATGATGAGTATGACAAATCCACGTATGCCTATCAAAATTATGACTTGAAACTTTATGCAACCCGACCCCTACCCTTCTTTCTTACAATATGTGCTTTCTTTAGTGATAGTTTTAAAATAAATAAATATCAGGGGACAATGTCACACAAATTGACCTAGCCCCGAACTAAGCTCTAGGCGTGTGCTATGGGTACTAGGCAACGATAAACTTACGTATATAGATAAATACATACTTAAATACATAGAAAACACCCAAGACTCTGGAACAAATACTCGCGCTCATCACACAAATATTTGTCCATACCGAGGATCGAACCCGGGAACGCTAGCTTCGTAGGCAGCGTCACTACCGACTAGGTTACCGCGTCGCGTCGTCGGAAAAGCTTACGCGTTTTTATCATGTGTATTTTTATTATGTATAAACCTCCTGTTTTATTGTTACTTGTGTTTATTACTTTCCAAAGCACTTAGAAAGTACTTCTATATAGCATTTGAATATGACTAAATCTGCTCTAAATAAACAAACACTGGGGACAATCCCACACAAATTGATCTAGTCCCAAACTAAGCTCTGGGCTGGTACTATGGGTACAAGAAACCGATAATAAACATTCATAACTATATATTATAAAAAACCAAAAATAATAAAAAATCATTTAAGACTGAAATTCCTTCGTGCTCATGAAAACTCAATACTTGAAAAAACTAATTTGGTAACCGTAACTTTATCCCAATTTAATTTTTACTTTAACTTTGCCAAAACCACTCCCAAGCCCACTATTTGTGACGTCACTCACCGCATCCTCGAACTGTTCCTGCAGCCGTCTCTTCACGTCTTTGTCTTTCTTTGGACGCGCGATGAGGTAGATCTTTTTCAAGTCCGGGCAAGTTCTAAAAAAAATAAAAATGAAAATATGAATTATTTACAGATTTAATAGGTAGCTTTATTTAACATCGCGTCAGTTTGCATGGCGTCCTTCCAAATTCGATCGTTTAACCGATTTTGGACTTACGACCTATGGATTCAAATAACAAATAAGTGATCCTTCTGAAGAAGTGCACGTTTAGAGAAAGTGTACATTTCGTGAAAGTGAGCTTAACTAGCCTAACCCGTCAAAATCTACCAGCCCTTCCCAAGAGGACCACTGCTGAGAAGAATAGCCGCGAGAAACTCAGCAGTCAGACAATTTTTGTTAGGAAGGGCTGTATGTTTTTTTTATTCGTACCTATATTGCATGACATTCATCTCAAAAGGGCCCAACTCCCATTACTAACTGCCTTGCCTTGTTTAACAAACACTTGTTCACATTGGGTGTTACAGACAGCCTGTGCAGAGCCTGTTTGACGGCGGAGGAATCCGCAGCCCACGTCATCATGGAATGCCCTGAGGTGGCAACATACCGGGCACGTCACCTCGGAACACCGAGGTCGCTACCAGAAGCCATCGGCAACATCAAGGGTCTGCTAGGCTTCCTGGTGGAACTGGGTTGGCAAGAGTAGTGTCAGTAACCCAGCACGCAAAAACCGCATTTATTAAGTCGTGGAGTTGCGGAAAATAGCCCGTTATAATCTATACGTTGCATGACATTTGTTTAAATTACCTTATAAAAGGTTTAAAAAATATTCCTATTCATCTCGGAGGACTAGCGTAGCTAAGAAAAGTCGTAATTGGCCTAAAATCATGGCGTCACTCCATTGAACTAGATCTTTAGCCAAATGGAATGACCGTGAATATCCACTTTAAGGCGCAGGCGTCTACATGTCTATAGCATTTATATTGTATCGATGCCCAGTGACGTGGAGTGTTTCTCAACGCACAGGCATGTAAAGGCTATAGACACGTGACTGGACTGCCGAGCGGTCTAAACGTCTGTGTTAAGCCGTGCCTACATCTACCTGCTGACAGTTGAGGCCGTGGATTTATAGAGCGACTCCATTGGCGATTTGTGATTTAAAAAAGAGCAACTTGGAAATTAAGTTAGTTGCAAACGTTTAAGGTAATTTTTAGCGTTCCATTGTCAAACTAGGAAGCCTTATAGTTTCGCCATGTCCGTCCGTCCGCAGCTCAGAGACTAGAAAGCTGTAATTTGGCATAATTATTGATATTTTCACACCAATAAAATGGTAATATAAAATCTTGAAAATATATTTTTTTTGCTTTGGTACCTCCCCTACACGGATGTTTTTATTTACGATTAATTAAGGTATCCGTTTATGAAATATTCAACTTTTAAGAGCTACTATATGTGTGCCCCCCCCCCCCCCCCTAACGATCAAATGATCTCCCCCATAACCATGGGGAATAGGTCGACTTACCAATAACCCTGTAGAAACGTCTAGTTTGAAATGCGGGTGTCCTCTATCAGGTCGTATTCTCAACATTACAGAGCCTCTATTCAACACGGTAAATGGGCGTTTTCACTAAAAAGTGTACCCAATTAAGGACTGAAATTAAGGAACTTTAACTTTGTCAGTTTTGTGACGAAAATTAGCTATATATTGACGGCCGCAATGTATGGCTAATTTTCGTCACAAAACTGACAAAGTTAAAGTTCCTTAATTTCAGTTCTTAATTGGGTACACTTTTTAGTGAAAACGCCCAAATACCATATCGTGTCTGAGCTGTTATCGTATTGTGACCGTTTTGATAGCTCTTATTTACCTACAGTAATGGCGACTGACGTCATAACAATACCATAACAGGTTAACTACGATATCGTTTTTCATGCTGGGAATACCGGCCCAGAAAAACAGTTTAACTTGTGGCACTTGCAGTGGAAACCATGGGTCCTTGGTCAGCTGATATGAAAAGCTTTATGAAGGCTCTGTCATCCCGGCTCATAGACACCTCCGGAGATCCTAGAGCTGGTGCTTACCTCTCCCAAAGGATTGGGCTAGCTATCCAGAGAGGTAATGCAGCCAGTGTCATAGGGACCATGCCGCGAGCGGACCTGCTAGAGGGGGTGTTCTTTTTATAGTGGTCATTATTATTTACATCTTTAATATTTGAGTATTTTAATTTAAATAATTCTAGTTTTACCTTTTAATTGTAGTACCTATGTTATTAAACCATTAACTATTTAATAAAAGTTTCTCGGATCATTCTATCAAGTTATATTCTTCGGGTAAAGTCGTTTTTAGGATTCCGTGCCTGAAGGGAACTTAACAAGACCCAATTAATATGTCTCCGCTGTTGGTCCGTCTGTCCTAACTTTAAACTGCTGTATCTTTCAAACTGTATTAGATAGCGGGCTGTTTTTTTTTGCAGAATATATGAAGGGTCCACGGAAAGAACATGTCTAGTCACAATAGTTACTTTTTGAGATATCGCGTTTTGAAAGTTAGGAACCATGTCATTTTGTACGTAATTTTCGTGTAGACGTTTTTCTAAGAGTGAAAAGATACAAGTTATATGTAGATTTATATCTGCATTTGAGTGTTAGGTAATAGTTAATTTCGTCCTCTGCATTGTGAGATTCAAAACTCATTTTCAAAAAAAAGTGACTGGACATGTTCTTTCCGTGGACCCTTCATATGTCATTACGGCGGATATACTTTCTAACAAATATAGAGAAATAAAAAAAAGTGAAATAAAATAAGTTTTTTTTTATTGAACATATTTTTGTTACCCGTGTAGTTGCCGGGTTAGAATAGCGCCACTCCATGTCTTCCCGTGGATGTCGTAAGAGGCGACGGGAATAAGGGATTGTAGTACTGTTAGGCGATGGGCTTGCCACCTGTCACTAATACACTGGGAAACATCTTAGCCGATTGTGCAAAACGTGGTTATAAAATTATCAACAAGTTTTTTCTGCCTTCCCCACTCTGGGAACGAAGGCATGTGTTTATGTATGTATTTTTGTTATATCTTAAATCGGTAAAAAAAAGCGTCTAATATGATTATAGTAGGAACCGTTAAAATAAACAAATACTAAAAACGGTCAAGTGTGAGTTGGAGCAGGGACCGGAAATCCCCTTTATTTGACTAAGTCCATCGATCGGGCCACTACATCATATGCTCTCCCAGACGTTAGCGTATCCCTATCGATAGGGTTACCCTATGATATGGAAACTGCTTCGAACTAGTAAACTACAACCAGTGAGGCTACCAGTTTCGTAAGGGTTTCGGATTTAAGCACTTAGCATTACGTTAGTGTTACCCTATCGATTCTCCCTCTCCGTTGATTCTGTATCGCAGATTCGTGTGATTGGTTGGTTTCAAGCTTGTGTGTGTGGATAGCCAATCAATTGCTAAGTAGTGCAAAAATATTTTGTATGGACTGCGCGTAGAGATTAAAATAGCTTGAAGCCGTTCAATAAACACTTTAAAGGGAAAGCCTAACGAGGGTTTTAAGGAAGTGGTAAGCGCTTAGTCGAATTAATTGTATCGTATGGGATAGCTTTTCATATGGGTAAGTCAAAGATACGCTTATCGCATCGTTAGGGTTTGGAAAAACCAGTCAATTATATACCCTAACGAAAACCCTTTAAAGGGTAAGCGGTTCCGGTCCCTGAGTTGGAGATGTGAGAAATCGAATTAAAATCGGAAATAAATAATAACTCCTGTGCGGTATTCATATTCATATTCATATTCATATTCATATTTATTCATTGCTTTACACGGTACGGAACCCTCAGCTCGCGAGTCCGAGCTACTATAATGTAAATTAAGTACTTGTTATTCAAACTAAGTGTTACAAATCTGATCGTGATCGTTAGATGAATATAAAGTGGCTGTTTGTTTGTTTATAACTCTTACGTTAACTTATTAACTTTTATAAATTCTTTGGTTTTTCCCACGGATCCTAAAGTACTGTCTTATATTTAAATTCAGCGATATTTTGAATCTTAGTTTCAGAATAGGTAAAGATTCAGGGGGGTTCAGTTTAGGTTAAGAGAAAAGGACAGAGCTATGGCATTTATACAGCTCGGTCCCTTTCTCTCAATCTAAACTGCTTGCTTTAGCATCTCATAGTAACTCCCCTGATGTTTAATAAATAATCTAACGGAAATTAAGCTAATATCAGGAGATTATGTCACACCAATTGACCTAGTCCCAAACTAAGCTCTAGGCTTGTACTATAGGTACTAGACAACGATATAAATACTTATAATGTTTTCTATTTTTTTCAATGCTTTTACTATATAGGTAATATTAGGTAAGTATGATAATATATAACTTTGAACTCAATTTTTTAACAGAAGACTTAACTTTTTGCTATCAATTATAAATCAAACCTAACCTAACGAAGTTATGCATTTAATCTAAAATAGCTTAGCTTTCGGAAAAATGAAAATTCGGATAAATTTATATCCGGAAGAAAAAAAAGGTTGACTTGAACCGGACAAGCAGCGTTAATAACAATCAACTATGCAAATTTCATAAATATGCAACAATTCAAGTCATAACTAGCATAGAGGCATTCCATCTTAGTCCTCAGGGTTGGCAACGCATTTGTAGGCTTAGGATTGCAGTCTTACGATTTTTTTTACGTTTTCTTTACATGTCTGGGAGATAGCAGAACTAAAATGTTTTTTCATACATTTGCTCAAAAAGTGGTATTTTTCGTAGCTGATACTTTAAAATACTATATGTGAATATGTGCAATAACCAAAGATATTATTAAACACGAAAGTTGTTAGGAGGTTGTCCAATATAACCATTGCAAAGTTGCATTCAGTGACGACACCTCTGCCTGGTGGCTTAGCAAGGCAATAAAATTATTATGCGGATATTTATTCAACATTTACTCAATACGTACAACCTTTAGCCTTAGCACTTGCTAATTATTAACACAAGAACTTTAAAGATACATACATACATACATTAAATCACGCCTGTTTCCCATAGGGGTAAGCAGAGACCACTTCTTTCCACTTGCTACGATCCTGACAAATTTCCTTCGCTTCTTCAACATTCATACATCGAGTCATGCACGCACGTCGGTTTCGGGTACTTAATCGGAAGGGGCCGCCCTATGCGTACTTTTTTGAATCAAATCGGAGAAATTCTGGAAACTTTAAAGATAAAGTGTCAAAATATCAGTTAAATATGGCCGCTATGCTAGGCGGTAAAAAAAACCCTTTGACGTGTAATCATTTATCATGAAACACCGGATTGTCCGGGCAAAAATGTACCAAAGCTATTGATTAATGAAATGTCGACTAAGTTTATCGATATCGATAAAAAGCAGTTTTAATCATCCATTATTATCACGAGTACCGGTCAAGTTTGAATACCTTTGTTTGTGCAAACCTCTTTTATTTATATTTATCGCAACTATAAGCAAACGGTATCTTAAAATTAAACTAAGCTACACAAATATTAAAGATGTAAATAATAATCACCACTATAAAAAGAACACCCCCTCTAGCAGGTTCGCTCGCGGCATGGTCCCTATGACACTGGCTGCATTACCCCAAGCATTAGCATTAGCTAGCCCAATCCTTTGGGAGAGGTAAGCACCAGCTCTAGGATCTCCGGAGGTGTCTATGAGTCGGGATGACAGAGCCTTCGTGAAGCTTTTCATATCAGCTGACCAAGGACCCATGGTCTCCACTGCAAGTGCCACAAATTCGTAATTATTTATTTACTAATGATGAATATTTGCGGCGCTTGATGGTTTGGGTTGTCTGGACGTTCTTTAGCATTCCGAAGAGTTGAGAACCTTTTTGGTTTTTAAGTCGGTGATAAAAATGCTTCGAAAGAAAAAAGGTCGTTTATCTTCATGGAAAGCTGATCATTCAGATATAGAAGACAAAGGTACGAATTACTTTTGCAAGAAATGTAAGATCCATATGTCACGACGAAAGTTGTCGCTAAACTTTGTCGATATATAATGAATCACTAGCACTAGTACATTTTTGCCCCCGTCAATCCGGTGTATGATTATTGATTAATGTTTTTTTTATGGCATAGAGAAGACAAACGAGCACACATATCATATGATTATCATAAGGGGTCGAACTTTTCAAGCCTATGACGTCAAAATAAAGAAAATTTAACAAAGGCTCTGCTTTAATTTGGCAGGTGTTTAGGTATGTCTTAACTGATACAAATTTTAAAAAAGAAAATAAGAATCAGGAAAATGATTACAGTTAAATGCAGCTTAATCGCAATCAAAGAACGGATCACGGCAGAATCATATTTTTTTTCATCTCTCATTAGGTACTAAAAATGGCAAATATAGACAACTTTTTTTTATGTATGCATACATACATACATAAACTCACGCCTTCATTCCCAGAGTGGGGTAGGCAGAGCTACAGAATTACCAACAAGTCTTAAAACCTGTTGATAATTCTGTAACCACACTTTGCACAAGTAGGCTAAGATGTTTCCCAGTGTATTAGTGACAGGTGGCAAGCCCATCGCCTAACAGTACTGCAAGCCTTTATTCCCGCCTTTTACGACATCCACGGGAAGACATGGAGTGGTACTATTCTAACCTGGCCACCACACGGCCGATTTTATGTATGTCAATGCAATAATTGTATTTATGTCTATTTAATCATATACTGTCCTTCTCAATGTTATTATCGTTAAACTCGGAAAGTTAAATAAGGGTTTGTAGGGACACAGAATGCTGCGTTAACTCATATCGCAGTGCATGTGCACATGAGTCGTTGTCTAGGAGTCAAGTAGACAAGTAGATGTACTTAAAAAAAATGTAATCTAATTGGCATAAGATTCATTATTGGTCACCTACATATTACATAAACTCCCTATCGGTTTATGCAGAAATTGTTTCGCGATACTCGAACCAAATGTAAACCTTTAAATACCTACGTCTTTCATTTTTAATCAACCTGTATACAAACTGACGTCATCGGCATGCAAAGAACGACCCCTGATCATATTATTTTTTACTCGGACACTATTACTGTAAAGTAAATATAAGTATCAAAACGTTAGGGTACTTAGAATCTTTTTATTCTGTCATATTTCTAATAAATTAAATAAATATCAGGCGACAATCTCAAACGAATTAAGCTAGCCCCATACTAAGCTCGATAATTATTATTATTATTGTATAATATCATAAGCAATATTTAAAAAAACGACTGACTGTTGAGTTTCTTGCGGCGATTTTTGACGTGTAAGTGCCCGTGCCTACTTACTGAATATATGACTTGTTTTTTATCTTTACCGACGAAATAAGTCGCAAATCGCCAAGAGAAATTAGTAACCTCTACGCGAAGTGTTAAAAATACACTTAGCAGTCGTACGATAATCATCGCCATAATATTAACGCCTTCATTCCCAAAGCGGGCAGAGCTACAGAATTACTAACAACTGTATTAACAGCTCTAAAAACTTGTTAATTCTATAACCACATTTTGCACAAATAGGCAACGAATGTTTACCAGCGTATTAGTGACAGGTTGCAAGCCCATCGCCTAACAATACTCAAAATTCAAATTCAAAATTCAAAATATTTATTTAGTAAATTGGCCACATGAGAGCTCTTTTAGATACACGTCGGTGATATGGAGTGAATCTACCAGCGCTTCGGACAAGACCATCATTGTGGAGAAGAAGCGCCGCAAGACACTACAAGCCTTTATTCCCTTAGTCGCCTCTATCATAATATTTTTCATTACTTGAAAAATATTTGATACTGTGTGGTTACCGGGATAGAATAGTGCCACTCCATGTCTTCCCGTGGATGTCGTAAGAGGTGACTAAGGGAATAAAGGCTTGTAGTACTGTTAGGCGATGGGCTTGCTACCTGTCACTAATATACACTGTTAAACATCTTAGCCTAATTGTGCAAATTGTGGTTACAGATTTATCAACCAGTTTTTAGAGTTGTTGGTAATTCTGTAGCTGCTCTGCCTACCCCACTCTGGGAATGAAGGCTTGAGTTTATGTGTATGTGGTTTCCTGATATTTATTATTTATTATTATCAGAGATCGGACAAATGGGTGTCATTACTCGCAATAATGTGGACATGACTCCAAAGATTTAAATTAAATTACATTATTTGATTTCTTACCTGAAACCTAATCTTGGTTCTTTTGCAAGACAGTAATAAATAAAGAATACAAAGACGTGAGGAGTGGCCATTTATACCTATTAATCTACTTAAGTTTGCTCCATTAACATCCGTGGATTGCGAAAGAAGCTTTTCACCTCGTAAGTTTATTTTAACCGTGAAAAGGAATAAACTAGCCACGGAAAAAAATGAAAATTACTGTTGATTTGCTAAATCTACAAGAGTTTGTATTATTTATTTATTACCGTCTTAATCAAGTACTTAATCAGTAATCAATTAATGTAATTTAATTTGTTTATATAAAATCTTCGGAGTCATGTCCACATTATTGAGAGTAATTACACCCATATTCCGATCTCTCTCTCTCTCTGTACCCCTAACCCGGACTTACCATCTATTGACCTAATCAACCTCCTGAGGGTCCTTGTACTTAAAATAGTACAAAATGCGGCCATTGAAAAGACCTACTGCAAATAAAGTAAAGTGGTTTTTTTTTTTTTTTTTTTTTTATAGCATGGGAAGGCAAACGAGCACACAGGCCACCTGATGGTAAGTGGAAACTGTGACCCATAGACATTCGCATACACAAGACCGCAAATGCGTTGCCAACCCTGAGGACTAAGATGGAATGCCTCTATGCTAGTCATTTCACCGGCTGTCTTATCCCCAAACCGGAACACAACGATGCGAACACTGCTGCTTGGCGGTAGGTTAATGGATAAGATGGTGGTACCAACCCGGACGGACCCTGCACAAGGTCCTCCCACAAGTAAAATTTACTTTTTTTTATTTCATTCACAATAGATTCATAGTCCATTGAGAAATTTCGTTGTATGGTGGGCCTTGGGATGAAGGATAGTGATTCTACAACATTACGTCTATTTATTTTCTGGTGACAAGTGAAGAAACGTCGTCATATCCTAGTATAAAACGTTTTAAGGGTTCGGTACTCGAAAGGAACCCTATAAATATGCCTATGCTGTCCGTCCGTCCGTCCTAACCTTAAAGTGTATCTATGCAATGTAATAGATAGCTTTCTAAATAAATTAAAATAAATCGAAGAACGTGACACAATTTATGTATGTTTGTATGTATGTAAACACTTTACTGTACAAAAGAAGATAAAGATAAAGAGAAAGACATTTATTTAGTAAGTAGGCCGCACGGGCACTTTTACACGTCAAGAATCTACTATTATGAATTCACGTAAAGTTTATATGTTAATTAATTCGCTATTCCGTCGAGAACTTTCAATGTACATACATATATTAAATCACGCCTGTTTCCCAGAGGGGTAGGCAGAGACCACTTCTTTCCACTTGCTACGATCTTGACAAATATCTTTCGCTTCTTCAACATTCATACATCGAGTCATGCACGCACGTCGGTTTCGGGTACTTAAGATACATAAATACACACAAATACTTAAGTACGTAAAAAAACATCCAAGACGCAGGAACAAATATAAGCGTTAACATAAATATTTGCCCATAGCGGAAATAAATAATAAATAAATATCAGGGGACTATGTCACACCAACTGACCTAGTCCCAAACTAAGCTCTAGCCTTGTACTTGATATAAATAATTATACAGGGACGAACAAAACGAGGGACTGAGCTGAAAGGATAGTGTTATGTGATCTACAATCGATTTATTACAATATTTATAATTGTAAAGCTGGATTTAAATGTACAACAAAATGGTGACGATGATGACAACCCTAATACTACTAGTTCAAAGTTATTTACAGACCTAGGAATATACGGGGCAAAATTAAATGACAGCTAGGGATTGCTTATATCGATAAACTCAGTTATCGATGCTTTTCCCATAAACTAGTGATCGCTCCAAGTTTTGTATGAAAAAATATTTTTTTATTGAAAGTTTGCAAATGAAACACAATAGCAACATAATATTCGTTATTCTTTATTTTAAAACAATTTTTTAGCCTTCACTCATCATCATATATTTTTCCTGATTGTGTATTTCAGAATAATTGTCTCATTGAATTTACTATTGTTAAAATAAACTATCTAGATTTATATAATGCTAGACTAAGTAGTACCATTGTAATATTAAATATATTTAAAAAAATGACTGACTGCTGAGTTTCTTGTGGCGCTTCTTCTCAGCAGTGGTCTCCTCTTGTGAAGCGCTGGTAGATTCTTGACGTGTAAAAGTGCCCGTGCGGCCTACTTACTGAATAAATGTCTTTATCTTTTATCTTTATCTTTATCTATCAGAATTTGATAGGAGTAAATAAAATATGATGATGATGTGAAGGTTAAAAAATCCTTTTAAAATAAAGAAAAACGAATATTATGTTGCTATTTTGTTTCATTTGCATACTTTCAATAAAAAGTTATTTTTACAAAAAAAACTTGGAGCGATCACTAGTATATGGGAAAGGCATCGATAATTGATTTTATCGATATAGGCAATCCCTGGCTGTCATTTAATTTTGCCCCGTATATTCCTAGGTCTTGTTATTTACATTTTAAATTGACACATGTCATCAACTTAACTTCATCATCGGATCTACTTACTAGGGTTGCAATGTGCAGATTTTACACTAATGCACAAGCCGTATCTCTAAAACGGTTAGAAGTATTAATTTATTTTTCTCAAACATGCTATGTAATGTCGGCGTTATGTTAGTTATTTTAGGCTTCAAAGTGCCACGTTCCCGACGGAACAACTCGAGAGAACTGTAAAGGAATTTCATACAAAATTGAAGGCCTAGGCCGGGAAGTATTTTTTTTTTAATTTTAATATGGCCATGACAGCTGGTTTTATGAACAGGCTGAATAGTTGAAAATCGTTTTTTTTTTGTATCTGTGTGGTTCGGACCAAAAATATCCGCGTTAAAGCCTATTACATAAATGTTTTTTGAGTGATGTTTTTTTTTATTACATTGCATATGTTTGAGAAAAGCACTATACATACCTCGCCGTGAAAAGGGGTTGCCAGCCTCGTAACTATCCGACCTCGCTTCGCTCGGCCGTCTATATGAACTCGGCCTGCAACCACCTACTTCCCGGCGTCTGTAGTAATGTACTATATTACCAATCAACTATTTATTGGTAATAAATAAAGTACAAGACAAAAAAAACCCCGTTGTCTTAAAAGTCCCTCGTTTTGTTCCACCTGGTATAGACAAATATATACGTAAATACATAAAAAAAACATATAAGACGAAGGAACAAATATGAAATATAAAGGCTTGAACCTAGTACTGTTAGGCGATGGGCTTGCAACCTGTCACTAATACGCTGGTAATATTAGTCTATTTGTGCAAAATGTCAACTGAATTATCAACAAGTTTTTAAACACCCGTGTGGTTGCCGGGTTAGAATAGTACCACTCCATTTCTTCCCGTGGATGTCGTAAGAGACGACTACTTAAGGGAATAAAGGCTTGTAGTAGGCGATGGGCTTGCAACCTGTCACTAATACACTGGTAAACATAATTGTGCAAATTGTGGTTATAGAATTAACAACAAGTTTTAAAAGTTGTTGGTATTTAATTATGTAGATCTGCGTACCCCACTCTGGGAATTAAGGCGTGAGTTTATGTATGTACATATATATGAATAAATATTAGCGCTCATCACACAAATATTTGCCCATAGCGGAAATAAAACCCGGGACCGCTAGCTTCGAGGGCATGGTCACACTAACTAGGCCAACGCGTCTTAGTTTGGTTGCTGTATTAAATGAGGGTCTCTAGCCCAATGTCATGCGGCAAAATTCAGCCAAGCATGGCAAGAATAGCGGTTTTTTTTTAACGAGAAGCGGTATGTGTAGTTTTAATTGTTGGCACCATTGATAAGATGAACATTTTTAAAAGTGTTCTGGAATAAAATCATGCTCTTTAGCCAGGAGCAGTTTATTCTTTCAGTAAATAATGAACAAAAAAGTTATGCTTTTGAGACAATTGGTGCCACCATCTTATCCATTAACCTACCGCCAAGCAGCAGTGTTCGCATTGTTGTGTTCCGGTTTGGGGATAAGACAGCCGGTGAAATAACTAGCATAGAGGCATTCCGTCTTAGTCCTCAGGGTTGGCAACGCATTAGCAGTCTCAGGATTGCGGTCTTGTGAATGCGAAGGTCTATGGGTCACAGTTTCCACTTACCATCAGGTGGCCTGTGTGCTCGTTTGCCTTCCTACGCCATAACAAAAATAAAAAGGTTCTTGAGTGGCGTCCGCGGACCGGGAGACGAGCTGTAGGTAGGCGTCCAACAAGATGGAGTGACGACCTTGTAAGGATCGCGGGAACACGGTGGATGCGGAAAGCAAAAGACCGGTCTGAGTGGAGAGTTTTGGGGGAGGCCTATGTCCAGCAGTGGACGTCTCTCGGCTGACATGATGATGATGATGATGACTATGTAAAGATAATTAGTTACAGTGGGTATTCTTTGTCTCTCTCTTTGACACATTTTCCTGCTCAACTGCGCATAAATATATATTTTTTTTGTCTTATGTGAGATTCATTGTTTTATATAATGATGATAGGTTAAGTTTATTATTATATATTATCATAAGCAATATTTAAAAAACGACTGACTGTTGAGTTTCTTGCGGCGTTTTCTCTCAGCAGTGGTCTCTTGCGAAGCCCTGGTAGATTTTTGACGTGTAAAAGTGCCCGTGCGGCCTACTTACTGAATAACCATAATTTATCTTTCTGTTAAACTCAAATGCCATAATGACAGATAAGGAGAGAGCATATCTCAAGCACACTTTAGTTATTGCGTGTTTATGAATTCATATGAGTAAGATCAATTTTCATTTTGTGTCCTACTCGATTACAATATCTCAAGTGTAAAATTTCATAATGGTTTTTGTGATTACCGTCGCAAATAGTTAAACATTCTGCGTGAAAGTAAGCATTGAAAAGTGGAAATTTCAACTGTCTAGCTGTCACGGTTCGTGAGATACAGCCCGGTGAGAGAGAGACGGACAGACACGGACAGACGGACAGCGGAGTCTTAGTAATAGGGTCCTGTTTTTAACCCTTTGGGTACGGAACCCTCAACGTATATTAAAGCTTAAAGCCCTCTTTAAATCTATTATTACAACGCAGAAAGAGAAAAAACAAGGAAAGGAAAACCGGTAAAAGCTGGATAGTTTAAAAAAAACAAAATATATTTTTACATACATACATTAAATCACGCCTGAGTCCCAGAGGGGTAGGCAGAGACCACTTCTTTCCACTTGCTACGATCTTGACAAATTTAATTCGCTTCTTCAACATTCATACATCGAGTCACGCACGCACGTCGGTTTCGGCCCTTTTCCAGTATTTCTCCGATTTGATTCGAAAAAGTACGCCTAGGGCGGCCCCTTCCGACCCTTCCACTCACTTTCGATCTGCATATCTCTTTCGTAAATCTTCTTTCATCCATCCTTTCCAAATGACCGAACCATCGAAGCATGCCCTTTTCAATCTGTCACTACATCTTCTTAACCCTTAAATTGGCAAAAATAAAAAAAAGTCGTGAATTCAAACCCTATCTAATTTGAAATCAGCATAAAAAATATAGTAACCAAAAAATAAAAAAAGTGAACATTATGGTATGTGCATTATTTTATTAGATACGTTGACAATTTAAGGGTTAAAATATATTTTTAACTTTGATTTATGTATTGTTACCCAAAGTACCTAAGTTATATCCTAGTAAAGGGACTCAATGATCCCGCAGTCAAACTGTGTAAACAGTATGTGGGACAATGTTCAAATAATAAATAAATACATATTTAAAAAAAATACTTAGTTATATTTTTTTCATGACATGTATGTATATTTATGTCTTACTGTTATGTACAATTTGAATTTGAATTTACCGTCAAGAAAATAGGCCCAGTGTCCATACTAGCCCTAGACGTAGCCTAGAGTCTGCGCAGACGTGACGCGCGCTTCTAATGAAGAAGCGTAATTAGGATGATAGCCGCGCATGCGTGCGGCCTCTTTCGCAACGTCGACATTTGGGGAATAACATTAGCCATTGCTTTATTGTGTTTGGATCAACGTAGGACAATGTAGGTCAAAAGGTGGACCATCATTTGCTAATAAGGTTTCTAATGCATACATACATACCTTCACGCCTTCATTCCCAGAGTGGGGTAGGCAGAGCTACAGAATTACCAACAACTATAAAAACTTGTTGATAGCTCTGTAACCACAATTTGCACAATTAGGCTAAGATGTTTAACAGTGTATATTAGTGACAGGTAGCAAGCCCATAGCCTAACAGTACTACAAGCCTTTATTCCCTTAGTCGCCTCTTACGACTCCCAAGGGAAGACATGGAGTGGCACTATTCTAAGTCTATTTTTTATGGCATATGAAGGCAAACGAGCACACAGGCCACCTGATGGTAAGTGGAAACTGTGACCCATAGACATTTGCATTCGCGAGACTGCAAATGCACTGCCAACCCTGAGGACTAAGATGGAATGCCTCTATGCTAGTCGTTTCACCGGCTGTGTTATCCCCAAACCGGAACACAACAATGCGAACACTGCTGCTTGGCGGTAGGTTAATGGATAAGATGGTGGTACCAACCCGGACGGACCCTGCACAAGGTCCTCCCAAAAGTTCTGTCCGTTTCCTAAAAAAACTTTCGTCGGTGATACTGCGAAACCGCGTACCTAACAAATTTACGATAGAGCAACATAAACCTTACTGTGTTATTAAAAAGGTGCATTTTGCTCCTTATTTAAAATGTTACTTACGCGGTTTTGAAGTTTCACCGACGCTTTCCCAAAACACCCGTTCCAAAAGAACAGTTTCTGTAAATGACTGTAGGACAAAGGACCTGTTTCTCACCGCATCAGTACGTCAAAAGATCCGTCTCGCATTAGTCTCATTACACGTTTATGCCCAAAAGATCCGTATCGCCTCGTTTGTACCGCCACGTCACTATTAATGATCTGATCCGTCGTTCGCTTGCCATTACCTCTGTACCAGCTATCCTAGAACCGGCAAGTTTGCATAGAGACGATGGCAAGCGACCCGATGGAGTTACATTGGTGCCGTGGAAACTGGGTAGGGCACTGGTGTGGGGCGCGACGTGTGTTGACACATTCGCCCTTTCCCACATCCAGTCAACCCGTAATCGGGCCGGTGCAGCAGCTGATCAGGCCCCAACCATCAAGCGCCACAAATATTCATCATTATTAAATAGTCCCATGATATTTGTTTATTTAATATGCAGCCACCCTTAATTATTATTATTTAAGAGCCTATAATGTCCCACTCCTGGGAAAAGGTCGTCCTCCGTTTTTTCTACGTAGCCCTATCTTGGGCAGTCTCCACCAGTCCCTATTGAACGCATCAAGCTCATCTCGCCAACGTCACCTTGGTCTGTCGCTACGCCAAATTCTATCCCTTAATAGATTGCTCAAAACCTAGCGACTAACCTCAAAAGCTTCTCTATCAAGAGTTTCCCGAGGAATCCAGTCCCCCCCGTCAGGAGTACGGTGGAGCCAGCGAAGAACTTCTGGATCTGTGACTCCCCCCGCGCCTCCACCTCGTCCACCATGTCCATAAAGGTGATGTCTCCTCCTTGCTTCTGTGCTATGTCGCGATCTGATGCAACGTCCACCATGGCTGAAACAATAATATTTTCAGTGTCATCTTCGTCTTTTAGCTAAGAATAAGAACCAACGCTAGAAAACCTGGTGTCAAACAAAAAAATCACATCCTAATCACTTGGACACACACACGCACGCTCGCACGCACTGGCCGACCGATCGCCCGACCTGTCCACGTCACTCTCACTACACAGCAGAATATTGCAAAAGCGGAGAAATCTGATTTAGTTCCAGAGTTACATACAAACAGTTTTATAAAGCTACAAATTACAATTTACAGGTTACAAGTTTCCATTTGACACAACCTCGACCAATGATGACCGCCATTTGAGCAGCGTAGCCGTAGACCTGTAAAATGGTTACTTGTAGCTTTATAAAACGTACCCCAGGTCCGGTCAAATATCTGATACTGTATGCGAGACTAGTACCCATTACTCTTATTTCATCCATTATTTATAAAATGACCAAACCACCTTAGCATAGGTACCTATAGTTACATCGGTAGTCAGCAATTAAAAGCTGTCTGTATTTTTGACCTCTGAATTTGTTAAACTACATATGCACATTTGTTTACGTCATAGGTAGGGGTCAGTGGTGGGTCAGTGTCATTGTTAGACGTAAGTAAAAACCGCCAAGTGCGGTCGATTAATGGAAATTCATGACTTATTATCACCGCTTCAATAAATGTTTTAAGATACAAAAAAACTGCCTTGAAGAACGCAATAGGTTAGTCCAATTGATGTCGGGTTTTTATTGAAAATATTGTGGTCGCTGACTTATAGATAATGGTACGGAACCCTTCGTGCTTGAGGCCGATTCGCACTTGGCCGGTTTTTTAGTGATCATAATACGCTGATCGGTGAAACGGCCAAACCGCGTAAGTAACATTTTTAATGAGGAGTAAAATGCACCTTTTTATTAAGGCAGTAATAGTACATTATTGCCTAGGCAGTGAAGCAGGCAATTGCCGTTTTCTCAAAAATCGCAAGAAAAAAATTGCAAACAAAAAAAAACTTCACCTGATAAACTATGACTCATTACCGCCTTTATGTATATGACAAAGAGAAACGCAAGCTTTTTTAGAAAAAAAAAACTCAAGCTATTCCAGACACAGATAAAAAAGTTACGTTTCGAATAAAATATGGATGTATAAGACTTGTGCCCTCATTTTATTATGGCCGTTTTCACTTTTTTAAAAGTTACAAACTAGATAACAATGAAATTTGTAAGCAACATTGCGGGCTTGTGTAGCGAGCACGCAATGTAGTTTTTTTTTAATTTGGGAACTGTCTGTAAACTATGTACTTCGCGTCTCAGTATGGAGTTAGTAATGTCAACTTTACCGGTCATTTTTGAGAAAAAAATATTTTGCTTTATATTAAATTTGTTAGTTACGCGGTATCATCGACGATATTCCTGTGTAAAATATTTCCTCCTCACGCTCGCACGGAAGCACATAAAGCCATCCCTTTTTAATCTTGTAATATCCTCGTGCAAACTATTTCCACCTCACGCTCGCACGGAAGCACATAAAGCCATCCCTTTTTAATCTTGTGTAGGAGTCGAGCATACGTGACCTCTGCCCAGCTCTCTCGCCTTGGAAGTCTGTGCTGTCCTTTAATCATTTAAAAAAATACTAATGTTTAATTAAGAATGACATAAAGTATTTACTCATTTTTAGGGTTCCGTGGCGAACTAAATAGAGAACAAATGGACAATATTGGAATAGAGCCGAATGAATGTATGAATGTGGAAGAAGCGAAAGAGATCTGTCAAGATCGTAGCAAGTGGAAAGAAGTGGTCTCTGCCTACCCCTCAGGGAAGCACGCGTGATTTTATATATGTATGAGAATAAATGCCGAGTGTGTGCCGGCTGAGAATAGCACCACCCCATCTCTTCCCGTGGGTGTCGTAGGAGGCGACTAAGGGATAAACCGGAGGATGGGCAGCAGCGTCCTCCGCGGACTACGTGGTATAACTGCGGTCGCCAACCCGCCTGCCAAGCTTGGAGACAGTGAGTGAGAGTCCAGCAGCGGACGTCTTTCGGCTGACATGATGATGATGAGAATAAATATCTCTTATTATTTTGCAGCAAATTTGGAACAGTTGCGAGTGTAGCGGAGCGTTGCATAGTGCATTGTCAGGTGCAGAGTGCATGTCAGAATTTTCGCTTATACGTTGAAATTGCACGCTCAAAACTACAATCCTCTTCTCTTCGCCGTTTCTAATTTTGCGGCCTCTGGCCCTCCTGCGGCAAAATATTGTACCTATAGTAGTAGGTACAAATTAAAAAAAAAAACTGGATTCGCGGTAATTTGATTCGAATTATAATTCAAACCGGAATATAACTATTTCTGTTATGTATAGCTGTTGGATCTCCTCAAATAAATAAATAAATACACACACATACACACACACAAACTCACGCCTTCATTCCCAGAGTGGGGTAGGCAGAGCTAAAGAATTACCAACAAGTCCCAAAACTTGTTGATAATTCTGTAAACCACATTTTGCACAAAGTAGGCTAAGATGTTTCCCAGTGTATTAGTGACAGGTAGCAAGCCCATCGCCTAACAGTACTGCAAGCCTTTATTCCCTTAGTCGCCTCGTACGACATCCACGGGAAGACATGGAGTGGCACTATTCTAACCCGGCAACCACACGGTGAAATAAATAAATAAATAATAAGATCTGCTTTCAGTCGAAATAGGGCGTATGTTTCATGGAATCTCGAATGTATTAGTGACCTTATTTCTTAAGATAGAGGGTTCAATTTGCTTTGACTATCAAATTGCGAATGCATCCTTTGGGCAGTACTGAGGGTCGCTCGTACAAGGGCGACTCGTAATTAATTTGTTTTTTTTTACTGACGGAACCCACAGAATATTCCGACTCACACTTAACCAGGTTTATGTGTAAATTTGCGTCACTTATATTAGTAAAAGCTTGTAAAAGTGTACCTAGTTAATATTAGTCCGCCATGTTTGCTATTGAATTAACATAAATTCGTTGACGCAAGTTTGCTGAGCACTTGACGAAATAATTATTGTAAAACGCCATAATTTAAGTAAAATATTGCGCAAAATAATGAAGATTCGTCGCAATTAGCCCAAACTAGCTTTTGGGCGGCTCCGTCCGTTATCGCTATTCCCTCGGGAACTGTCCTATTTCTCGAGATAAAAAGTAACCAATCGTCGGTGACACTGCAAAACCGAGTAACTAACAAATTTATAATAGAGCAAAATGAACCTTACTGCCTTATTAAAAAGGTGCATTTTTCTCCTTATTTAAAATGTTACTTACGCGGTTTTGCAGTTTCATCGACGCAATGTGCTATTCTAAACATTAATCTATGTTTGTGCCCAATTTCATCCAGAGCTGTTCAGCCGTCCTGCCGTGATAGCTAATTCTAGAGGGGCAACAAGAAAATCCACTTTTCGAGTTCAATATTTCCTGAATAATCAGATTAAAAGCTACATGTTAGGGTATTTTTCGTTGATCTATATAATTTGGCAAGTAATACCGTCTTATACTTTTGTGATTGAAATAAAAAATGGTAGGTATACTTAGTTCATTCCAACTTAAGTCGGCTTTTGGTTAAAAATATTGGTAGCGGCCGACTTCATTAGGAAGTTATTTTTTGCGTTTTTGAAGGCTGTTTTTTTGTTTTTCAAAACATTTATTTTGCTTTATAGTTCTGATCATAATAAATTTGTTATCTAGTACCACTTCTTAGTTGATATATGAAACGCTTTATGAAGGCTCTGTCATCCCGGCTCATAGACACCTCCGGAGATCCTAGCTGGTGCTTACCTCTCCCAAAGGATTGGGCTAGCTATCAGAGAGGTAATGCAGCCAGTGTCATAGGGACCATGCCACGAGTGGACCTGCGAGAGGGGGTGTCCTTTTTATAGTGGTGATTATTATTTACATCTTTAATATTTGAGTAGCTTAGTTTTATTTTTTCATATTTCATTTTAACTTTTAATTGTAGCACCTATGTTATTAAAGAAATATTATTTATCGTAATATACATGAAACATTAAGACATGTCAAGTTCGCTGAAAGCAACGCCGCGAGAAAGTCATAGTCATATTTAAACAATTAAATGTTCCTCGTTATAGTCTTATCGCCGTCCTTGAAATAGGTACCGTTGAGGAGTTCTGTTGGCCATCTGAGGTCTTGATCATCAGTTCCACTTCACCAAATTTGATTACTGTCATATCTTTAGTGACTCACAAATTTAAGACAAATCGATTGACATAGTCATAACGATCATCAATAACAACTCCATAAAGCAAACATACATACAAACATACATTATTATATGGGCTGATAAACGCATTATACGCCGTCAGCAGTCGGGTAAAAAGTCCATCAAGTAATTTTACTATTTCTGCATTGGTCACGGAAGATTTTCCGAGAACTAACGACGTAAGTAATCAGTCAGGGCTATATATAAGATAAGTTGCTGTACACTTCGGTACCTTGTCGCTTTAACGCTTTACACAGATGATAATACTTTTCATATCTTATTGGGACCGAGCGCGACGACAGCGTCACGTGACAGGCGGCCATTATGGACAATATTGTCACCGCTGTCAAACAAGAAGAAGTAAATATTGTGAAAAATATTAATGAAATCTTGTGTTATTTTACTATATTACACAATTTTGGACAATGGTAGTCAGTAACATTATTGCCAATAATATTAAAATTGTTGTTTTCAGTGAGAAATGAGCCTACTCGTGGCTAAAACGGGGTTTCGTGCCATCACCCACGAAATCATTTTCCAACCGGAGACGATGAATAAACGCAAGAAATTGGTGCTAGCTGGGCATGTCCTTGAGGTTGAAGACATTCGCCAAGGAGACATGACTCGTATTATCAAAGCCCGAGTGGTTCGCCAAACTTCTGTCACGGCAACGGCGTATGACGGCGTACAAGACAACTTTGTTTGTAAGCAGATTTTTATGTACTGCAATATGGATTTGACAGCTCAAGTCAGCGACAAAAATGTCAATTTTAGCCGTAGCGAGCGCTGTGATCGTTTAGGCTACCCCCTCCACCCGCTTTGCACTCTGCCAATTGAGCCTGTGACAGATTGATATTTTACATTTCACGCGAACGCTGTTTCAACTAATGGAGCAGTCAACTAACTAAAAAATACGTACCTACTTAAGCGAATTGTGAACCGCCGCTGAAATCGCGTAGCTGGGTCGTTCTTCTTTTTTACCGACAATAGCATGTCTCTCATCTTATTAAGCGTCTCATTAGAGTATGGATAATTATGTTTTACGTGTTTAATATACGACCATACTTTTATTTATGTAAGAGTACCTACCAAATAATTGTGCTCTTTCTTTAACCCATGTTTTTTTTAATAATATTTTTTTCCGTAGAATGCCGTGACAGAGTGGTCATCTAATACTTGGTCTCGGCTGAAAACCGCCACTCTGTCAGTGTTTCTGGAAAGCAATATTAAAAAGAACAAAATATTAATGCAGGACCGGAAGCATTAATTAGTTTTAATAAAGAATAAATGCATTTTTTTTTGAAATTATGCACTGAAACCATAGTTACCGATAGTTCAAAAATAAAAAAAAACGAAAATCGACGGTTTATTGTCGGTAAAAAAGAAGAACGACCCAGCTGTCAAAAAATTCCATACTTTAGTTCCGGCCGTTAACTTTTGTCACCCCCTAAATCAAGTCCGGTTTCCACCGTATATGTTCTAGTTATTATAATGAACTAGGTCTGTAAGTTTCTGTTAGTTGTTTTTTAATTTTTTTTATTCTAAGAATTATTTTCGTGGAAAGTAAAACGCATAAAGACATAGTTCATAGATGTATTTTTTTCTCGTCTTCCCCAAAGTGCCCCATATTGCGGGTTTGTAAAAGCCTTTTTTTGATTAAGGTACTTATCCGTTTATGAAATATTAAACTTTAAAGCGCTTTGTTAGAGTCAAGTGTTCGGATTGCATTTGTGGGAGGACCTTGAGCAGGGTCCGTCCGGGTTGGTACCGCCATCTTATCCATTAACCTACCGCCAAGCAGCATTATTTGCATTGCTGTGTTCCGGTTTGGGGATAAGACAGCCGGTGAAATGACTAGCATAGAGGCATTCCATCTTAGTCCTCAGGGTTGGCAACGCATTTGCAGTCTTGTGAATGCGAATGTCTATGGGTCACAGTTTCCACTTACCATCAGGTGGCCTGTGTGCTAGTATGCCTTCCAATACCATAAGAAAAAAAACTTTCTATCAGCTATTTTATAAGATGTATAAAATATTAATATATTATTGTATTTGTTCTACAGACATTGTCTACCTGTTAGGAGTTACGGAACCCTAAAAATATTTAAGTAACTCAGAATTTAATATTTGTGCTGGTTACATTAAATATTTGGCCTCACGGGGATCCGAACTCGGGCCCGCGTGTTGGGAATCAGGAAGTGAATGAGGCAACAGTTTTTATAATGTCATTGTTTTCAATTTTTGGATCAAGGCGTTCAGGGCAAATGTCTCGTTACAATTTCCATACGAACGATTTTTGCTGCTTTTAGCTTATCTATAGAGATATGTGTGGTTGCCGGGTTACAATAGTGCCACTCCAATTCTTCCCGTGGATGTCATAAGAGGCGAAAGGGAATAAAGGCTTGCTTGAACTGTTAGGCGATGGGCTTGCAACCTGTCACTAGTAAACATCTTAGCCTAATTGTGCAAAATATGGTTAGAGAATTATCAACAAGCTTTTAGAGTTGTAACTGTTGTAAGATAATTCTGTAGCTCTGCCTACCCCACTCTGGGATTACAGGCGTGAAGGTATGTGTGTGGTAGGTGTGCGTGTGTGTATAATACTAACGAAATAATTGAACATTTACTTATTGACTTTAATGTTAGTAAAATTACTTTAGTATGAAACTCACCACCCACGAATCCCACGATGAGCCTTGAATACATTAAATATCATTAAACTGTTAAGACTCACTTAATTTGGAATAATTAATTATACAAAATACGTGCGTACCTAATGATTTCAAGTAAGTGTAATTAACCAATTGTTTATACAATAAGTACTTTAAACTAATTGACAGTCAGGTGTTGGGGAAACAAAACGATTGGTTAATGAAGGTAGAATTTTGCAATTAGTCAAACTTAATTTATAGTCTTTTATGAATAACGTAATAAGTTATTATGAATACTGTGCACATATAACAATAAAGAGAACAAAAGGAATGAGATTTAAAACCAAATTTGCACGCCATGACCTTCAAGATCATTAAATATTTAATATTTTAAGAAAAAAATATTCTTTAAGTACATAGTATAAAGCCCGATGTAGGTACATTGGTCAAGGACAGTGGACAGTGGACAGTGGACAGTGGACAGTGGACAGTGGACAGTGGACAGTGGGCAGTGGGCAGTGGGCAGTCGGCAGTGGGCAGTGGACAGTAGCGACTCAAGTTGCCTTCCAATTGTGTGAATTGCAACAAATGCAACTTACATACACGTTTCTTTCACCAAAATATGACTGAAAATATGTATTACTATATCTCTACAGCTGACGCTTGGTCACATTATTGAAGATGGCTCTTCCGCTGTCAGCTTCTGATATTTAAACTACTTCAAAAAAAATAAGTTTTCAAATCGTCTGTTTTTTTCTAAATGGACAGAAAGCCAGCGCGACGCGACAACGCGAAATCCGAATCTCGACATTCAACGCACGCCGCGCCTCCGCGCCAAGCCAAATGGCGTCGTCGTGAATGGGTTGTCTGGCTGCCATTTTCTAATCAGTCTGCTCTGTGATGTCGCACCTTTGAGGCGTGGCGTCGCGCCTGTTTATACCGTGTATACATTCCATCTGTCACCGAGACAATTGGCGCGTCCGTGAATGCCCAGCTATAGTATGTTTATATTTATAATGACATTAATGACTGTCGAGTTTCTATCGCTTCTCAGCAGTTATCTCTTCTAGGGAAGCTCTGGTAGATTTTCGAAGGTGTAAAAGTGCCCATACGGCCCCAATACCTACTAAATCTTACCCTATCTTATCTTAAACGAAATAATTGTATAACTGGTACCGTCAGGTCATCATAATCAATAACCAAGAAAACTCGTCCCATTGACTAGATACCAGATACCAGTACCTTAGTATCAGTACTGACTTCATTAGAATAATTATTACGTAACAAAACTAGTACTAGAACTGGTTTTAATAATATTCTAGTGCAGTTAATAATGTTTGTTTGACATTTCCTATCTTCACCATATGTGTGTAACAATTGTTTACCTTAAGCAAAGTAAGCCATCATTTTATAGAATTACACTTCATCGGTATTATTTCATCGAATTTACCGTTTTAATTATTATTTTTCATCTCACTAGCTCAAAAAGCCCTTTTTGTTTGTTTGATATCTATTGATAAAATCGCTTTTTATCCACATGTGAAGAAAGAGTTTTGAGATTTTAAGGCAGCTTAAGTGATATTTGAAAGCTAACAAAACGTAAAACGTTAAAAGTGCTGAATTTTTAACACGACAATTAATGAATTGCATCGAGTAAAAACACTAAATACAGTCTTACAACTTTATTTTAATTCATCTAGGGGACACCGTTGATGTAGGAAAACATATCAATCTTATGTGGTCATCTTGCACACAATATATACACATATGTAGGTGTTCTTTTTTCCTTTTCTCTCTTTATCTCTCTCTTAAGATTTTGGTGTGTTTTCCTGCGGAAACTACGCAGGATATTTGAAATATTTTTTAATTTGCTATTTATAGATTTATATAATGCTAGACTAAGTAGTAGGTACCATTGTAATATTAAATATATTTAAAAAAATGACTAACTGCTGAGTTTCTTGCGGCGTTTCTTCTCAGCAGTGGTCTCCTCTTGTGAAGCGCTGGTAGATTCTTGACGTGTAAAAGTGCCCGTGCGGCCTACTTACTGAATAAATGTCTTTATCTTATCTTTATCTTATCTTTATCATAAATATCAGAATTCAAAATTAATCTTCATTCTTGTTGTAAAAACGGATAAAATGTTCTGACAGTCCAAGTAAGTCGATGTGCGAACAAAACGCATCCGAAATAATAAAAAAAAACTTTTCAATTCCGTCAACGTAAAATATTAACTATTGATTTTAACTATTGCTCTATAGGTGTTAATACGTCTTCATCACTCGAATCACTAATTTATAATAACAAAACAAACTAAAAAAACATGTGAATATTTAACGTTGACGGCTTAATTGAAAAGTATTAATATTAATTTTAATAATAACAACACAAAGCAAGCTTTCAAACACCCGACTGTTGATGCTAGCTAACTTTAAGTCGTTATAAATCCTAAATGATCGTTCAAAATGAAAAATGATTAAAGAAACCTAGAAATGATTTTTAAATACCTGTTCAATGATACCCAACTTGTCATCGCTCGTCGACTTTTCATTATTATTTACAATATCGTCGGTGAAACTGCTATAACGCGTATCTAACGAAAAAAATCGATAAGTTGCAAAATGTACCTTACTGATTTACTCCCTAAGGTTTATTTTGCAGCTTATTTAATTTCTTGTAACGCGGTATTGCAGTTTCACCGACGATATGGCGTCTAGTTGCCGCCATATTGATTTTCAACAACTGTCATATCTTTAGTGACACTCACAAGATTAAGACAAAGCGACCTGTAAATATTGAATTCCTCCTAACTCTAGTACACTCCCTTTTATATATGTTCTGTGTATTTTTTTTTAAAATAACAAATTATTTCTGTAAGTTGGTAGTCTAACATTCAATGTATGTTTTGTCCTTTGTTTTAGATCCTCATCAGTGTCAATCCGCTATCAAAATTACCGGTCAAATACACATCAGTAACCACGTGTCTCTTTAAACCCTGACATTGGCGGAATCATCGAATGTATCGATGGAGCTATAAATAAATAAAAAATCGATTGACATAAGAATCATCAAAATCGATCCTCGCGTTTAGTTTATAGAGCGCCACAAAGGAACAAACATACAAATATAGGCTGATAAACACAATAACCTCCTTCGGCAGTCGGGTAATAATTACGTAAGTTAGTTTAAGCTTTTCGATGAAATAATAGGAACCATTAGTAAAGATTTGCATTTAACCCCCAACGTAATAAGAGGGAGAGTTAACAACGTGTAACGTGTGTATCCGTTTTTAGGGTTCCGTGTCCAACGGGACCCTATAAATATATATTAATTAATAAATTTGACGACGCGCTGGCCTAGTTGGTAGTGACCCTGCCGACGAAGCTAGCGGTCCTGGGTTCAAATCCCGGTAAGGGCAGATATTTGTGTGATGACTGATGAGCGTAAATATTTTGTTCCTGAGTCTTTGATGTTTTCTACGAAATTAAGTACCTAATGTATTTCTAGCAGTAGTAGTCAAAAGTCATCCGTCCGTCCGTCCGTCCGTCCGCAGTCTAGCTCAGAGACTCTTAGTACTTCGGAAAGCTGTAATTTGGCATGAATATACATATTAGACACGCCAACAAAGTGGTAAAATAAAATCTTGAAATTAAAAAAGGTTTTCAATAAATAAATAGGGGACAATGTCACACCAATTGACCTAGTCTCAAACTAAGCTCTAGGCTTGTACTGTGAGTACTAGACAACGATATAAATAGGTACTTAAATAGAGAAATATATACTTAAATACATAGAAAACATCCATGACTCAGGGACAAATATTTGCGCTCATCACACAAATATCTGCCCTTACCGGGATTTGAACCCAGGACCGCTAGCTTCGTAGGCAGGGTCACTAGCTCACTACCAACTAGGCCAGCGCGTCGTACATAACTATAACTAAAATGGCTTGATTGATTTCTGAGATAAAGGCGACTAAAGTGTTTATACCTACTTAAATCACCTAAGACAGGACAGCACCAAATAACTTTGAATGGATATTTAGTTCATAATAAAAAAAATGAGATTTTTAACCCTTAAAGCCCGGTTTTTAACCCTTTGGGTACGGAACCCTACAAAATAATAAACATTCGAGATAAACCTCTACAAACACGATACCTATCAAACACGTTTACCGAATAATCCAGTTGACAGTTGACCACACCTGCCGGAGATACCGCAAATAATACGCGTCGGAGATCGAGGCCAAGTTCCCGGTACAGTCCGCCGGTAATTGCGTCATCGTCCACTTTCGCTGAGTCAGGTGTCTTATCAATACAACATTGCGATTGAAATGTTTCGGTTACAGAGCATTAGAATATCATTACGTTACCCAGTCGGCGGCAGTGACCCTCTTATTTTATAAGGTAAAGCCCAAAAATTAAACTTAGTCGTCTTATTCTACGAGGTAAAAACCAAAAACAAAATCTGACCCTCTTATTCTACGAGGTAAAAACCAAAAACAAAATCTGACCCTCTTATTGTACGAGGTAAAAACCAAAAACAAAATCTGACCCTCTTATTCTACGAGGTAAAAACCAAAAACAAAATCTGACCCTCTTATTCTACGAGTTAAAAACCAAAAATAAAACCTGGCCCTTTTATTCTACGTGGTAAAAACCAAAAATAAAACCTGGCCCTTTTATTCTACGTGGTAAAAATCAAAAATAAAACCTGGCCCTCTTATTCTACGTGGTAAAAACCATATCTTCTTTGACCTATTAACTCACTTACAATCGCAATCGACTTCAAAGTAAGTAAGTAAAATATTTATTCACAACAATAACACAACAAAAAATAAAAGTAGCTATAAAAATTGAATAAAATGAGATGAGACAAGAGAATAGAGATTTGCTAATGTTGCGAAACGGTCCCAACTTAGCATCAAGTAGAACAATTGTTTTCATTTTGTAAGCAGACAAGCGTTCGATTTTCAAAATATAAACGACTGCGATTGAGAGTGCGTTAGGGTTGGTGGGACTTTGCCGCCCTAGGCGTACTTATTCGAATCAAATCGGAGAAATACTGGAAAAGGGCCGAATGTTAATTACCCGAAACCGACGTGCGTGCATGACTCGATGTATGAATGTGGACGAAGCGAAAGAGATCTGTCTGGATCGTAGCAGGTGGAAAGAAGTCTGCGCTCCTAAGCAAATAAGTCCCAAAATCAATATCCAAAGCAGTTTAAAAAAAAAATAGTTTATTTGCTTATCAACACAGATATACATAAAAAAGAGATGTCTGGCGGACCCCAAACTAGGCTGAGCCTGTATCTTTTAGTTCTATTCTCTTAGTAATAAGGTTGATATTGCTACAGGAATTTATCTGACATACTGCGTATTAGGTTAGGAGGGCAGAAGTGGTCTCTGCCTACCCCTCTGCACTGATAGTACGAGTTGTATTTTCTCGCTTGTCGTTCAGTGCGTCTCTATCGATACTGACTAGATAGAAAGGGGGATCCGAGCGACAACCAACTCGCCGAGCGACAACCAAGTCAGGTGTGGTTTAATGTATGTATGTAGGTATGAAAACCTAGGCCATTAGTACGTTAATTACTTACTTGGACAAAAGATGAACGCGAAAATATCCTATTACGCTCATTAGACATACCTAAATATCAGCGTAATTACGGCATAGGCACCTAAGTATAATTACCGTAATATTTACATTACAAGTTCATCAGAAAATAAGGCCAAGTTCTCAAGAAATGCCGCGTTGACGTGAAATTGCGTCATCACTTTCGCCTGTCGTTGCCTCATCAATCTTTATCATTCATTATGGTGTGTTTTTCCACGTGGTCGCCAGACTTATCCACAAGTGGCACACAACCGATCATCGTGGAGTAAGTATGAAGAATAAGAAATATATTTATTTACCAATCATAAGACACCAACGGTATCCAATCATTTTATCGACAATCAATTGGGACTGTTCATATTACTCGAATTCGAAAACTATTTCGAGGAACAGGGTTTTTAAACCGTTCTGCATTAAGTTTTTGAAATATTTATCTATTTCGGATATTTCGACAAAAGTATATTTAACCTTTGTTTGACTTTCGATTTCGGCTTGAAGCCCTCCTAGTTGTATCTTACGGGTTAGGCGAAAACCGCTTGAAATAGTATGTTTAAATGCACTATTACAATCACTTTTCATCACTAGATATCATTTAATTGTTGTAATTTATTAGAAAATGCCACCACAAATTTGAAATAATCATGTCATCCATAAAATGTCTGCTAAATGAATAAATACAAGATAAATGAAATAGGTCTCGTAAGATTACCTACTGTTTCAAATTAGAATGTAAAATTTACGAGTTATTTTTTTGGTCTATCCCAATTGGTTAATTTTAATTTCACAACCAACGTTCGGCAAAAGTGTGATATGGCATAGGTTAGAGATATCAGCTCTGGTAGTGGTCACCATTCCCGGGGATTTTTAACTATCTAATAATTACCTAGTTATTAGGTGTTATGTTACCAATTACATTTGAAATGCGTCATAAGGGGTCCAGTTCACTAGAAATGCATCGTTAATGCAAAATTGCGTCATCATCAGTTTCCGGTATTGTTAATGTTGTTATAGCATCAATAGGTAATGAATGAATGATTGATGCCCGGTTTCTGAAGTACTTTTATCGGTGGTTTATCTGTCCGTAAACGCTATTGGTCCGTTAACTTTGACAACTGCGTTTCCGAACAACGACTCAAAGATAAACTCCGTTTTAACTAGGTTTAACTTAACTGACCAAAGTTTGCCGTTTATCGGCTCCATAACTATTTGACGTTTTTTACGATTGAAGTTTTTGTTTTTGAAGTATCAACTGTAAATTTTTGTTCATACAGCCACTGGCAAATAAACTAGGTATTTTAATTTTCGTTATCATTTATTTATTACTATAAAGTGGCTAAGTTTTCTCAAATTATTATTTTTACAAAAATCAACCGGAATTGATGTTGAATTAAGGCATTAACAGCAGTCTACGTATGACAAACTATTAAGATCCATCTAGCGGCAGCGGAAGGAACTATTTATCTGTCAATAGTTATCGAACTGTTCGTAGAGCACTCAGAAACGCACGAAGTGATAAACGTCGTTTAACCTAAACATAACTTTAACGGATCAATAGCTATTAAAGTTTTAACTAGTAACTTCAGAAACCGGGCATGAGTCCGTTAACAGAATAACCTAGATAAGGTGCTCGCGTATATCCTATATGATAGCAATACAGATAACCCGACCAAATCACGTATCACCTTTAGCAGACAATCGCTAAAAGCTAAAGCTTATGTTCCTGAGTCCTGGATGTTTTCTATGAATTTAAGGTAAATCGAATATTAAAGATGTAAATAATAATCACCACTATAAAAAGAACACCCCCTCTAGGATTTAAGTATATATTTATTTACAGTCAGGGCCCGTACTTTTCATACCGTTGGCGCAAAAATGACGTCACGCTAAAGAGTATAATTCCATTGTTATTATTTTATTAACCATTAGTTGTCAATCATTTAATCATGTACAAATGATTTAAGTAATCTATTGACGCGTAGAAAAATAAATACCTCAATTCATACCTAAAACGTAAATGAAACTATTTGATTGAGAAGGACAGTTGGCCAAAATCATCGAGTATCATTATCATTTAAAAAAGTGTTTTTATTGTTATAAAAATTAATATGATTACATACATACATACATACATAAACTCACGCCTTCATTCCCAGAGTGGGGTAGGCAGAGCTACAGAATTACCAACAAGTCTTAAAACTTCTTGATAATTCTGCAACCACATTTTGCACAAGTAGGCTAAGATGTTTACCAGTGTATTAGTGACAGGTTGCAAGCCCATCGCCTAACAGTACTAGAAGCCTTTATTATTCCCTTAGTCGCCTCTTACGACATCCACAGGAAGACATGGGGTGGCACTATTCTAACCCGGTGACCACACAGGTACAGGTACGGGTAGGTATATGATTAATTTAATTAGTCATAAATTGAATTATGGCATTGATATTCATAAAAGAAAACTGTCTCAATTTGCCATTTTTAGTTATGAGTTGTGAAAAAAATTGTGTTAACTATAATCATTTTAACTCTTTTTTTTTTGTACCTTTTTAAACATACCAAACACCTGCTAAATGAAAGCAAAGCATCTTGTGTGTAAAATTTCGTCCTTTTGACGTCATAAGTATGTTTATCGTTGTCTAGTACCCATAGCACAAGCCTAAAGCTTAGTTTGGGACTAGTTTAATTGATGTGACATTGTCCCCTGTTTTTTATTAAGGCGGTTTATCATAAAAAATACCGGTTTTAGGTTATGTTTTCATTTTTTGGAGCGTTGGCAGCTTAAAAAATAACAAATCAGATCACAGATGTTGACGATACCTACGAGAAACATACAAACAACACACAATATAACTATCTACCTAGTCGGTTACTAAGATCTGTTACTGAGATTAATTACAATAAAAAAAAAAACAGTTTTGCATAAACCTGTATATTAATCAAAACTGGTTTATATAGAATAATAATAAAAATAATGTATTCTAAACTATTGCAATTATTTGATGTACGAGCTTGAAGTATTCCCATTTCGGACGATAAAATCATAGTTAAAATCACGCACGACGATGATACTGATAACGGCCCCAACTTTTGTAAGAGTTCCTGTAGAGAGTTCAAATTTGCGTGACCATTAACGACGAATTTAAATTAAATAAAGAAAAACCAAGAAATACGGGTAGTCTAATTTTTAACCAGCTATTATAAACGCGAAAAAACAATAATGCTTTTTTTTGAAATGTTGTCAATTATTTGTCTTTTCTTTCCGTTTAAATGCTTCTCTTTAGACTTGCTTTACTGTTTTTTAGTGTCCCGTCTAGGCAATATTCTGTCTACGATGCCCTCATACGCAAAAATCCTCTTGAAATACGACAAGCGTCCAGCAAATTCGTGTTTAAGTGTAATCTTCGCCAACATCTACACAAGCAAGAACTTGAGTAAGGTGTCATCCACCATCTTCATCACGCATTGTTTTCGTATGTATTTGAGTATTATATGCATGTTTTATATGAACATATTATTATTTATGTATGTATTCTATACATTTATAATTATCAAGTAGGTATTTAATTAAGTTTTCAACACTGTTTATCTCCACTTGCACCATGTATTCTCTGTTTACCGTGAGGTTGACTGGTAGAGAATGCCTTTAGGCATTAAGTCCGCCATTTGTACTTTTTACTTTTGTATTGTGCAATAAAGTTTAAATAAATAAAAGGCGATATCTCAAAATCTATATAGCTAAAGCAGATCCAACCCTCTCCCGTTAGTAAGTACCTACAGGAGTTTTGTCAGAGATAGTTTTGTCAGAGATACAATTATTATTGATGCATGGCAGCGATGGAGAGAGCGCTGCCCATCTAAATAAAAAGGAGGCATGCGCAATTCGATAGTCAAAGCAATTTGAACCCCAGACGTTAAGAAATAAGGTCACTAATACATTCTCGATTCAATGAAACATATGCTATTTTTTCTAATTTGTGTCACGTGGTCACGCAATCCGCTTAATAATTAAAGGGGAAATGTATAATTTGTACAGTTTAGTTTAGTTACAATGATTTTCTTAATAAGTTCTTACGTGGTTCTTACAGAAGCCTGGCTTTATTCTACTCTGCAAAACCATATTGCTTCACTTGATGTATCGCTCAAACAATAGAATAATGACATAATTGCAGTTTTAGCATGCATGTTATGTCATTGTTCCACGCGATAGACCTGACCTTTAGAACACTTATGACGGTAAAATCTCAAAACCCGTTTTTTTTGCAATTATGTCATTATTCTATTGGATGAGCGGTATGTAAATGTGTATGTATGTGAACTCTTTATTGCACAAGCAGAAAATATCGAACTAAAACACCGGGCAAGAGCATGTCTGACCATGCTCAGTGTAGGGTTCCGAAGCCGTTACTACAAACACAAAAAAGACGTGTGGCACTCGGGGACTGCCGCGGTAAAGCTATTGCATGTCGTACAAACGCACACAACGCCGTGGCGAAGACTGCCGAACTGAAACGACGTTAGACGATGCACGGCCTTCAAGCCACACCTCCTTGCCCGTCGGAGTGGGGAGCGTGAGGTTTTTTCGTTACGGAATTTCTGGATTCGGTCCCCGCGCTCAAGGCCCGCGATAGAAGCTATGCAATAGCTTAAAAAGTATGAACTAATTATCTATTTAAAGTTATTTGATGCTGTCTTAGGTGATTTTAGGAGGTATAAACGCTTTACATATTTGCCTGTATCTTAAAAATTAATCAAGTCAACTTAGGGGTGATACTTTTTCTTTTAAATTCTTTACATGCGCTTTCATTGTAGATACACTTGACCTTAACAAAAATTATAGCTTTAAAGCTTAATATTAAAATAAATAAATATCAGGGGACAATGTCACACGAATTGACCTAGTCCCAAACTAAGCTCTATTCTTGTACAGTCAGCATCATAAATATAGTGGCAGTCAATAGTTCCAAATATACCGCACCATCCAAAATATTCATAAATACGTACTCATTCCAAGTGATCAAATTGTTCAGGCCATCCACTGTATACAAATATACCGGAGCATCCACAACGCCATAGACTTGGTAACATTCAACCCGCCGTTAGTACAGCAACGTCCAGAACGCCGAAGGTTTCTAAGCATCCAAAGTAGCCAAAAATACGGGACACAAGAAAATGTACTAATACAGTGGATGCCCTGAACAATTTGATCACTTGGAATGAGTACGTATTTATGGATATTATGGATGGTGCGGTATATTTGGAACTATTGACTGCCACTATATTTATGATGCTGACTGTACTATGGGTACTTGCCAACGATATAAACGATGTAAATACTAATATAATATATACTTAAATACATAGAAAACATCCATGACTCAGGAGAACAAATATTTGCGCTCATCACACAAATATCTGCCCTTACCGGGATTTGAACCCAGGACCACAAGCGTCGTAGGCAGGGTCACTACCAACTAGGCCAGTGCGTCGTCAACGTCAACGTCATAAACGGAGCCCTAGATCGAAAAATTGTTTTCACAATATTTTGAAAGACCTCTCCAACTACACCCCACACTACGGGGTAGACGAGAAAAATACACCCCTACGTTACGGAGGTACACAAAAAAAAACTAGATTTTGTTTTACCACTTTGTTGGCATGACTAATATACACTCTCGGTCAAATAATACGGGTCATAGTGCGTTTTTCATACAAGCGAGGCTATGTCAAAGCCTTGGTTCCTGGCCAGGGGTTGTTTTGAGTGAGGTTTAATGCTGGATACTCCGAGGTTCAATAGAGGAGATCAAAAGTGCTTAAGATGCCTGACTGATCGCACAATCAGTTAACATCACAGCGAGAGAGTTTGGGTCATCATTTGGATTTCCTTACATTTTATTGCCATTTTAGATGTTTTTCTGAACATGCGCAATTCCGGAGTTAACCGTAGATTTAATCAGTTGGGTATCCTAGACACTCTAGAAGTCCTGTATCGATGCTCGGGGTGTCCATCATCAGATTTCACTAAAAGCATCCCCTGGCGAGCAACCAAGGCTTCGAAATAGCCTCTTTAGTATGAAAAACGCACTCTGACCCGTTTTATTTGACCGTGAGTGTATATTCATGCCAAATTATAGCTTTCTAGTAGGTACTAAAATTGTCTGAGCTAGGCTGCGGACGGACGGACGGAAGGACTTAGTTTGTCTGCGGAACCCTGAAAACGTTTCCTGTATGGGGTGGGGTGGGGACCCCCCTTTTTCCCACTAACTTTATTTTTTCATGTTTGTTAGTAAATTAACCGTAATACTATACGCCGTCCGTTTAATTTTATGAGTCAATATATTACTTATGTTGGTAATATAATAAACAAGTTTAACAAAAAACAAGTTATAAAAACATGTTATGCTAATAGACTTTATCGCTTTTTTATATATTTTTTTAATTTGAAATTAGGTCAATAACCCATTATTATTAATTTATGAGATTTTCTTTTTATTAGGTATTTTACCATATTGAAATATTAGTAATACAAAATATAAACAGTATAAAAAGTCGGACATTATCAAAAAACGGCTGCACGCGCTCACATTGGTTCTATACTTCTATGGGAGACACTTTTTTTTTAATATGGCATGGGAAGGCAAACGAGCACACAGTAGGCCACATGGTAAGTGGAAACTGTGACCCATTAGACATTCGCATTCACAAGACTGCAAATGCGTTGCCAACCCTGAGGACTAAGATGGAATGCCTCTATGCTAGTCATTTCACCGGCTGTCTTATCCCCAAACCGGCACACAACAATGCGAACACTGCTGCTTGGCGGTAGGTTAATGGATAAGATGGTGGTACCAACCTGGACAGACCCTGCACAAGGTCCTCCCACAAGTTTTATTCTGTTTTTATTATTTGTTGTTATAGCGGCAACAGAAATACATCTTCTGTGAAAATTTCAACTGTCCAGCTATCACGGTTCGTGAGATACAGCCCGGTGACAGACAGACGGACAGCGGTGTCTTAGTAATAGGGTCCCGTTTTTATCCTTTGGGTACGGAACCCTAAAAACCAAAGCAAAAATAATTATTATAGGTATTTAAACTTTAACTTAACTAAAAAAAATTACATACATACATACATAAACTCACGTCCTCATTCCCAGAGTGGGGTAGGCAGAGCTACAGAACCAACAAGTCTTAAAACTTCTTGATAATTCTGCAACCACATTTTGCACAAGTAGGCTAAGATGTTTCCCAGTGTATTAGTGACAGGTGGCAAGCCCATCGCCTAACAGTACTACAAGCCTTTATTCCCTTAGTCGCCTCTCACGACATCCACGGGAAGACATGGAGTGGCACTATTCTAACCCGGCAACCACACGGGGCTATTTTACTTAATTTAACGTAATTGGGATACTTACATCCTGTTGTCCCAAAAGCTTTTTTTTTATTATTGTTTACTTAGTCAAACATTAAGTTTTATCAGTGTTTGCTACCGCCTTGGACTAGTGGTCCGAATGACGTCATGTTGTTTGCAAACGTGTTTTGTTTCTTTAAGAACCAGCTGTGACGTAGAAAGGAAGGTGTGGCGTTTAAGCTCTTTAGCCATAAGCAGAACTTTGTTTATTTATTAGCAGGTTTTGTAGCGGTGGTTCTTGGACAGGTTTCATGGAAATTGGTTTGGCTCTTTAGGAGATCAGCTCTGGAAGTGGTCACTATTATCGGGGGTTTGTTACTATACCTATAATGGACCCGATTCTACAGTGGCCTCTAAACTTGTGGGAGGACCTTGTGCAGGGTCCGTCCGGGTTGGTACCACCATCTTATCCATTAATCTACCGCCAAGCAGCAGTGTTTGCATTGGTGTGTTCCGGTTTGGCGATAAGACAGCCCATGAAATGACTAGCATAGAGGCATTCCATTTTAGTCCTCAGGGTTGGCAGTGCATTTGCAGTCTTGTGAATGCGAATGTCTATGGGTCACAGTTTCCACTTACCATCAGGTGGCCTGTGTGCTCGTTTGCCTACTTATGGCATAAAAAAAAACTTCTTAATTTTATTTAGGTATCGCTAAAACACTTTGCTATTCTATGAGCAGCTGTCATAATCAAATGACAGCGCTAATTTGAATCTGACGCTTCTTATTTTAGGCGGTCTTATATTATACATTGTCAGCTTGACAGTCTGGAATAGCACTGATTTAATCTGCCGTCTAAACTATGTCTTAAAATTAGACAATTTAGTTTTAGTTAGTTTTTGGCTATTTAAGCGATGTGCACGTAGAATCAGGTCCAATAATTACCTAGTTGTTAGGTGTTATGTTACCAATTACGTTTTACTTAATTGGGATACACCTGTTTTCAAAAATGGCTTCTTAAATCAATATCTGCCGTTCGATTGTAAAATGTGTTACCTACAAAGAAAGAATGAATGAGATGCCGTCAGTGGTACTGCGAAACCGCGTAACTAACAAACTTATTACCTCATTAAAAAGGTGCATTTTGCTCCTTATTTAAAATGTTACTTACGCGGTTTTGCAGTTTCACCGACGATACGCTTAAATTAAGAGGATCGTCAACTGACGCTGTAAATCGCATTAGCTGTCAAATATTTCATAAATTAACTCCGATCGATACCGTTTCTCCCTAAATCAAGTGCGATTTCCACAATTTTTAAATACATATGTCGTAGGTATTTTGAGAATATAGGTTTGTATTTTGTATGTTTCCTTGTTGGTTTTGTTTTTTTTTCTTGGAAAGGAAAACGTACAGAGCTGGTTTTCCATAATGTCTACTACATATTCAAAAATCGTTATATTCGGACATGGAGAAATTAAAAGGTTTCTTATTGACTACGTAACCCTAAGCTAAGTAGTTAACTAGTGTCATTACATTACTAGGCATCGGAGTTTCTGTCGCACGGTAAGACTAATAGCAAGCTATGGAGTCGTCATTTGTCATAAATCTAAACTCTTATTCATATTCATACTCATTTAATTATTCAGGTTTTTTTATAATCAAGCATAACAACGTTGACGAGTTTAGAAACGATTATTTAATGTTATATTTGGAAAATAAATATACAATAAAAAATAATTACCGTTTTTATACTGATTTAATTACGAAAATTTATAAACAAACAAAAGATACATTAAAACACGGCAGCAGGGAATATTTTAGTCCACACTATTGGCGAATTGTATGTTAAATTAGTTCAAGTTATGAATTTATAATCTAATAGAAAATTATTATTTTATATAGTTGACTAAGATACACAACCGACCGCTATAGAGGCATTTTAAGATAAATTAAATAAATGAGTATGAATATGAATAAGAGTTTATATTTATGGCAAATGGCGACTCCATAGCTTGCTATTAGTCTTACCGTGCGACAAAAACTCCGATGCCTAGTCATTACTCATTGTAAGCCAAAAGCAAGCTTGAAACAAATCAACTGTAGCTAACCAACTTAAAACCATTGTAAATCCTAAATGATCATTTTGATTGAAAAATTATGAAAGAAACCTAAATATGATTTTTATAGACCTATTCAATGATAGTACCCCATTTGTCATAGCTCATCGCCTTTTTTAGGGTTCCGTAGCCAAATGGCAAAAAACGGAACCCTTATAGATTCGTCATGTCTGTCCGTCTGTCCGTCCGTATGTCACAGCCACTTTATTCCGTAACTATAAGAGCTATACTGTGGAAACTTGGTAAGTAGATGTATTCGGTGAACCGCATTAAGATTTTCATACAAAAATAGAAAAAAAAACAATAAATTTTTGGGGTTCCCCATACTTAGAACTGAAACTCAAAAATTTTTTTTTCATTAAACTCATACGTGTGGGGTATCTATGGATAGGTATTCAAAAATGATATTGAGGTTTCTATTATAATTTTTTTCTAAACTGAATAGTTTGCGCGAGAGACGCTTCCAAAGTGGAAAAATGTGTGTCCCCCCCCCCGTAACTTCTAAAATAAGGGAATGATAAATGTAAAAATAATATATGATGTACATTACCATGCAAACTTCCACCGAAAATTGGTTTGAACGAGATCTAATAATTAGTTTTTTTTTAATACGTTATAAATCGTAAACCGCATTTTACCTTTCATTCAATCAACTCAAATATAATAAAGAATAAAGAAAAACATTTATTTAGATGTATAGTTGTACGGAACCCTACGTGCGCGAGTCCGACTCGCACTTGGCCGGTTTTTTTACAATATGGCGTCTCGTTGCCGCCATTTTGAATTTTGATTAGTATCATTATCATATCTTTCACTCGCAAGTAGGGCATCCTCCCGGGAAATCCCTGTTCTGTAATTCCCAGGAATTTCATAGTGCTTAAAGAACCGGTACTGAAGATTACATCCCGGTTCTTTCCATGAATACCAAACAAGTATCGTGACGCGTATCACAAATATCCTTATTCACACCTGAGCGACGACGAAGGCACAAGCGGCCACATCGCATCAAACTCCATCATAATATGATATGATCATATATTATTTGGTGGCATATTTGCAATAATTTGATCTCTAGATTTGTAAAAAATACCAAAGGAAGAACAAATAACTTTCCAGTAAGTATTTTACTTAATTAAGATACGTTTGTGTTGAGGAAAACATGCATGATTTTATTTCATATTTATTTAAAACAAAGTTTCCAAAAATTTTCATTTCAATCTCAATTTTGTAATTTTTGAACAAGATAACTGAAAAAAATAGGCTAATGTCGTTTTGCATTTGATCCAGTATGTTTTATAATTGTCCGTCGTGTAGTAATGTTATGGTCCCTATACACAATGGCCCATCTTGGGGGAGCGTAAGAGACGCATTTACACCTAAGAGCGAGCGACATATTCTTGTATCTCACCGTCCCTACGTTGGCAGATGATGGGCCACCGTGGAGTGGGGCCTAAAATATGATGAATGAATTATGATAAGAATCGAATAAAAGTTTTTTTTTTTTTATATCATGGGAAGGTAATCGAGCACACAGGCCACCTGATGGTAAGTGGAAACTGTGACCCATAGACAATCGCATTCACAAGACCGCAATCCTAAGACTGCAAATGCGTTGCCAACCCTGAGGACTAAGATGGAATGCCTCTATGCTAGTCATTTCACCGGCTGTCTTATCCCCAAACCGGAACACAACGATGCGAACACTGCTGCTTGGCGGTAGGTTAATGGATAAGATGGTGGTACCAACCCGGACGGACCCTGCACAAGGTCCTCCCACAAGTGAGGTTAATTGCTTCAAATCGATTTCGTATTGTCACATCCCAACTCTAGTACCTAATCATTAAATTGGAATTAGAATGACGTCGCGTCATTATGTAGTTTTAGACATTATTTAGTAATGACGATACATAATGTACTCGTAAGCGTCATTAATTAAAAATATTATGATGACAAGTTATTAAGAGGATAGTGAATCGCCGCTGAAATCTCGAAGCTGTCAAAAAAATCCATACAAATGTAGCTCCGGCCGTTACCGTTCCTCACCCCCTAAATCAAGTCCGATTTCCACAGTTTTTGAATGTGTTGTAGTTATTATAAAGAACTAGTTCTGTACGTTGTTTTTTAATATTCATTGTTTTATGTTAAGTTAAGTTTATTATTGTATAATATCATAAGCAATATTTAAACAACGACTGACTTGAGTTTCTTGCGGCGTTTCTTCTCAGCAGTGGTCTCTTGCGAAGCGCTGGTAGATTTTTGACGTGGAACAGTGCCCGTGCCGCCTACTTACTGAATAAACATCTTTTATCTTTTTTTTTAATGGTTGCCGGGTTAGAATAGGGCCACTCCATGTCTTCCCGTGGATGTCGTAAGAGGCGACTAAGGGAATATAGGCTTGTAGTACTGTTAGGCGGTGGGCTTGCAACCTGTCACTAATACGCTGGTAAACATCTTAGCCTATTTGTGCAAATTGTGGTTACTGAATTGTCAACAACTTTTTGAAGTTGTAGTTCTGTAGCTCTGCCTACCCCACTCTGGGATTACAGGCGTGAAGGTATGTATGTGTGTATCTTTTTTTTTTCAAAAATCCTAAAAATCGGACTTGGTTTAAGGGTAGAGAAACGTCTTAAAGATTTTATATTTAAGTTAGTATCTACTAGCGACCTGCCCTCGCTCCGCTTAGCTTTATGTGCATTGTACATTAAAATCCGTAGCGTAGTTTGAAAGATATAAGCGGACATACAGACGGACAGACGGGAAGCGACTTTGTTTCATACTATATAAGGGTTAGCTGGAAGAGATCCCTTAAAGGGATAAGTTCGCATTTGTACATATTTTTAAATTAATTGTATTGTTCTGTTTTTTCTTTTGTACAATAAAGTGTTTACATACATACATACATACATTATAAAGATACATACATACATACATTAAATCACGCCTGTATCCCAGAGGGGTAGGCAGAGACCACTTCTTTCCACTTGCTACGATCCACTTTCGCTTCTTCAACATTCATACATCAAGTCAGGCGCGCACGTCGGTTTCGGGTAGGTACTTAAGATTCGGCCCTTTTCCTTTTTTCCTATATAAAGATATTAATAAAAGTATCTTTACCGTCAAGTAAATAAGAGCTATCGTGACGTTAAAAATTCGATAACATGTCAAAAGTAATATCGTTTTACCGACAATAGGGCATTTTATTGGAAAGTGAGTTTTATTCAAGAGAACAACATTGTCTGATATACTGCCGTCTTTATAAAAAATGGCAGACGTCTAATAAAACCGCGAATGTATAAGTGACCTTATTTCTTAACGCAGAGGGTTAAATTTGCTTTGACTATCAAATTGCGCTTACATCCTTTTTTATTCAAAGGGCAGGAGAAGGCACAAGTGCAATTAACTCATAGAAGCATATAAAACTAAACTGTTTATAATAAGGTTGGAAGTGCAATACAATTCATATAGTAGATGTACCTTTTTCCGTAAGAGGGCAGTATAATTGAGCTAACTGATTAGTCCTAGGATGCTAATGCACATGTTTATTCCATAAAATTTAAATTTCAAAGTTGTTATGTCGTTATTTAATTACTTGTATTGGTACCAGTACTAGCGTAAACATATTTAAAAAACTGTTTCACTGTTTTAAATTGAGGAGAAATCGCCAGGATTAAGTTTCAAATCACAGATAAAACTAAGACAATAAGAATGCAGGTAATTAAGCATTTTTGCCAGCAAGTTTGTAAGTTATTTCGTCAATTCCGTTTTTTTTTTTTTTTTATTGACAGCCTTTATTATTGGTTATTGCTTATTAATCAAATCTAACCTAACCTTCGTATAGAAATAATATTATAAATATAATCATCAATTCAAAATAACTCCAGCGTAACATCTTTCGGAAAACTGAAATTTCGGACAACTACCTAAATACCTATTTGTTTTTTTTTTTTGATTTTTATGCGTTCCCTAACGCGTATTTGATACGTATTATTTCGCTATATATAAAAAACTAGATTAAAATGAAATTTTAATATTTAGATCCTTTTATTTACGGAATACCCACGGAAAACTACCCATCCAAAACATATTCAACAATAACAGGCCATTAAAAATCAATATAGTTTATAAACACCTCAGTTCCAAATTTGAAACGTTTAAAATCTCACCAGCCAGACAGACCACGCTGTTTGTAATTAATAATTAAAAAGCTTACCTGTCAAATTTTCGTCCGTGCCACAGATTAAGCAACACTTCACTATACACGACCGTTTCTCACCGCAACCGCCAGCTGACTGGCAAATATCTTGCTCAACCCTACGTGTTAGGATTCAGGGCTGGCAAACGCTTCATTTATAAAAAAGGATGACTAAGAAATTTTACCCGGTATCTAATGGCCATAATGTAATAACACTTATGACTTTATGACGTTGGGATCTTTCCTGATTTTACGAGTTTCACTTTAATAGTTTCACTTTAAATTGACTGGGAGATATATTTTTTCCTTAAAGCGTAAATTGTAATGTTTTTGCTTTTGCAACATGTAATAAAGATTTTTGTTGACTTTTTAAAGAAAAAAAATGTACTTATGCGAATATATTCTAGATTATTATGTACTCGAAAAATACTTGGTTCGAAACATCGTCAAAAATGAATGAATCATTTTATTTATTTTATTTTATTTATTTTATTTGGGGCATCAACAGCGATACATTAAATCAGATACATAAGATATGGATACATTTGAGTAAGCCAGTAACAGATGACCACAAGGAATACAAAAATAGAATAATAGGAGTAGAGTTATAACTAAGTAAATAAGGTACATTTTATGAAACCAGCACAATATTATCCATGTGAATAAATTTAATAATACAAATTTACTTACGGAATTACTTATAATTGTGGAATAACTCTCGGGTAGCTAAACCATGCTTTTTCTTTATCTGTCATTAGTCATTCATTACATTATGGCATTTGAATTTGACAGATAAGGACAAAGCATGGTTTAGCCACCCCACGTTTATAATATATGTGGAAAGTGTTTGTTTTTAATAAAATACTGTGGCTAATACTATTAATTTAGATTACCTATTTATTAGAAATAATACGAATGTTCTTACAGCTGCTTGCGACTTTATTAAAGAAGTAACGACCATTGATTTGTTTATACAATATTGAGGCTATACATAAGTGTGCTAGGCTCGTTTTATTAGAATATAAAACATATTATTTTTATTTATTTGTCGACTCCAATACACAATTTATTAAAAAATAATAATTAAAGGCCAACACAAACAGCGCATTTTTTTGTATATCTACCGCCGGTATGTTTATAAACTTGTTTTTGATAACAAATATTTGTTTTTGCTATAAATCAGGTGTACTGCCTTTTTGCCGAATTATGTTTCGTCAAATTTCATTTAGCAATCAACTTTGCGCCGAAGTTTTATTTGGCAAATCAATCCTTGGCATAATTTTACAACGTAATTTTTTTATTTCGCTACATTTTTATATTGCAATATTTTATTACGTCAAATTTTATGTGGTAAATAATTATGTAGCAAATGATTTGCTAAGGCAAATAACATATTGTCAAATTTTATGTGGTAAATAATTGTGTTGTCTGAAACAAATATAAATTGGATTAAAAACGAAACTGCTCCCAAAGATAGGTAGGTTAGGGTATTTTTTTTATGACCCTAAAAATGAAACTGCTCCCAGAGATAGGTAGGTTAGGGTTATTTTTTTTTATGAACCCAAGAACGAAACTGCTCTCAGATATAGATAGGTTATGGTTAATTTTTATGCCAATCAATACATTTGACGAAAAAATAATTGACATCTTAAAAGAATCCCAGGATTCCCAGGTAATAATTTGTCTAACAATAATTTATCAAATCATTCGTTGGGAAATGATATCAGTGCGAAACGTTGAATTGGGAAATGAAAATTTGACCAAATGAAAATATGGGATACGTAGTTTGGGGAGTTAAGAATTTGCTAAATGATTTTCGGCGAAACAAGGGTAAACCTATAAATCATTTTCTAATCCGACGACAGGGGTAATAATTACTCAAATAACTCATTGACTCGGGAGTAAAATATCGTAAGTACCTAACGAGGCAAAAAATGTCCATGAGTTTAGGTCAAGTTTTAGTTGACTGGCAGAAACCACGAGAATGACGATGTTTTCTAAGAGAATGTATCCACAAGCGGATCTGCATATTAAACGAATTAAATTTTAAGGTATTTCCCATTCTTTGGCATGTTTTGCAAATTATTATATAGAAAAATAATGTTTACCTACAAAGCGACCTACCCGTTTTTTATATTATACATTATACAATGTTTAAGCAGGTAACACAGGGGACAATTTTTTTGTTTAAAAATATACGTTACTGTGGTTTTTTGAAGGACTGAAATATTTGAGTTGTTTGATATGCACGGTTCAACAATTACACGGCCTTATACAAAAAAAAGACGGCAAAAGAAAAAATAAGTACCTACCTACTTACCTTCAAATTTCAGTCACTTTGAATGACGTTGTCATATTATGCGTGTTTGATGGCGCCAAATTCGATATGACATAACATTTATTCAAACTATTGTGAATATTTGAATTTATAATCATAAGGGTCTCCCCAGACCTATCGACGCCGAATCGGCTTGAGCCGGTAAGAAAAAGTTTTATGTCCATGCAATAAGAGCGAAAACGTCGTCGTTCCGTTCGCAACGCTGAGCCGAGACGAGCCGAGTGGAGCGACGTCCTTTTCGCTCCTATTGCGTTGACATAAAGCTTTTTCCGTACGCGATTTGCCGAAATGGCGTCGACTGGTTTGGGGAAACCATTACGGTTCAAGTTAATTTCAAAAAAACCCAAAGACAATAAAATTTAACAAAACCTGTTTACCAATTGGCGGATAACTTATCGAGCGAGTAAGTAAGTAGACCTTTTTTTCGCGATACAAGTAACGGTAAAGTCGCCGTCAATAGAACTTGCCAACGATGTAAACAAATTAGTACTGATTGACACATAACCTGAAATATTCACCAAGCTTGTTTTTATTAAAAATAACGTATAATTAATAGTTATTTCATCTTGAACTTAATATGAAAATAATGATCTAGTGTATAAATCATTGCAAAGACCTCACTTGATCTTGAAAAGTACGTGATTATACTGATTATCGAGTAATCATGGTGAAATGGTTTGTTTGGCTTTGTTTACATCTCTTGCAAGTTCTATTGACGGCGACCTTATATTGGGGACTGACGTATAAAAATTATAGACCTGTCCGCAATCCGCGCGTCATCGGTCCCACCTACTACGAGCATCTACCCGCTGAACTCAATCCATCTGACGAAATGTTTAGGCGCCGGCTTAAGAATCTTTTGTTAGATAACCCAGTCTATTCGGTGAATGAGTATATGGAACTTGACTTATAAATAAATACATACATACATACATTAAATCACGCCTGTTTCCCAGAGGGGTAGGCAGAGACCACTTCTTTTCACTTGCTACAAATTTCTTTCGCTTCCTCAACATTCATACATCGATTCATGCACGCACGTCGGTTTCGGGTACTTAAGATTCGGCCCTTTTCCAGTATTTCTCCGATTTGATTCGAAAAAGTACGCCTAAGGCGGCCCCTTCCGACCCTTCCACTCACTTTCGATCTGTATATCTCTTTCGTCAATCTTCTTTCATCCATCCTTTCCAAATGACCGAACCATCGAAGCATGCCCTTTTCAATCTTAGTCACTACATCTTAAAAATAAATAAGATTGATTTTTATTTTTTTAATGTACTCTGTATTTGTGTTGACTTCTATTATCATTTAATTCTATTTCTGACGACCTCAATGTAACTGCATATAATTTGACATGCCATGTAATTTCATCATCATCATCATGTCAGCCGAAAGACGTCCACTGCTGGACATAGGCCTCTCCCAAGGCCCTCCACTCAGACCGGTCTGGTGCTTTTCACATCCACCGCTTTCCCGCGATCCTTACAAGGTCGTCACTCCATCTTATTGGAGGCCTACCCAATGGTATAGTATAGTAATAAAATCTGAATCTGAATCTGTAAATGAAAAATTGAGATGGTAGCTAGCTAAAAGAGTAAAGCTATACCACTACGAGGATGTCATAGCACAAAGTCGAGCTCCAATTGCCCTATAAATAATTAAATGGTATTTTTTATTATCAATAGCAAAATATAAAGAGGTAAGTCAAGGAATGTCGTCACACGTACGCATGCGTTTGTGTAATTACGTGTTTATATGATAAACGTCGGTTGCCGTATCACGCGCATTACTTATGTAATTGTATAGGTATATACACTTCTGAATTACATACATACATACCTTCACGCCTGTAATCCCAGAGTGGGGTAGGCAGAGCCACAGAATTACCTACAACTTTAAAAACTTGTTGATAATTCTGTAACCACATTTTGCACAAATAGGCTAAGATTTTTACCAGCGTATCAGTGACAGGTTGCAAGCCCATCGCCTAATAGTACTACCAGCCTTTATTCCCTTAGTCGTCTCTTACGACTTCCACGGGATGACATGGAGTGGCACTATTCTAACCCGGCAACCACACACCAATTCAACTTCAACTTCTGAATTAACTAAACATAATACGCTCTCGAAACGCTGAATACAAAATACCTTGGCTTTTTTATTATAAACTTAGAGTTACTATTTTTCTCGATACCCCAAAGGTTAGCTTAAGGAGACCCCTTAAAGAGTATGCACGTTCCTTGTTTTGTGTAAATTGCATTTTAAAATATTTTCATTGAAACTAAAGTATTTCTTGACATGCTACTAGTAGCAGTGTTTTTTTAGTAATTTAAACTTTTGTTTTGTTACAGTATAGGGTTTACTTATATACATTTTTGGTCGTTAGTCAAAATAACAATTTTATAAATAAGTACATACCAAGAATAGAAAAAAATATTAAAAGTTTCTTCGTAAGTGACAACCCTGCGCTCAAACACTTGACGTCATTACTCCAGAGAGCCGCTGAATCGAATCGCAATGCGTGCCATCCTTTTTACTCCCATTACGTGACTTCAATGCTAGAAAGAGATCACGTGACTTTAATCTTCATTTTGGTTTGTACCCACCATTTTATTATGATTCATGGATCGATTGAAACTATTCTAAATTAGAGGTCAAGCATACTGGTGTTTAACCAAATAATATCGAGATGCAGCTCTATGACGGAGGTTAGTTCGTCGACGACCTCTATGATCTCAAACTTTATTTATTACTCGAATGCGCAACGCAAAGGACAGTACCGTAAAATGGGGTTAGATTGATTAATTTTAAAAACAAATCTTCTGTAGCTCCCGCATTTAATCGTTAAATAAATTATTAAAAATATCATATTAGCGACTACTTATTTGGAGTAACTTAAAGCAGCTTGAGGAAGACTACGGTAGACGGCTTATTAGAAAAAAATAATTACGCAGCCTAAAATCTTGTTTCTTGAAATGGGGCTACTTTGATTATCCTTGTTTATATCACAATATCAAAGTCACCCCTGAAGCATGCCAAATATTAGGGGTTTTTTGTTTCGAAGTTTTTAAATCCAAATTGTCTGAAAATAGTTGAGTTGAGTTTTCAAAATAGGTGTACGTAACACAAAAATAAACGAAGGATTTCTGTGTTTTCGTTACACAAATTAAAATTTGTTACACAATGGAGTACATAAAGGCCAGTTCACCATTGAACTTTTTTACCCTTGATATATGTAAAGAAAAAGCATTTTATTATCATAATATTTATTCTGTTCTGCTGAAGTCATTGGAGACATTTTTCATCATCTATCGACAAAATACACCATTTATTACATACATACCCTTATAAAGGCTAGTGTTTTTTTTTTTTTTTTAAGTTCTGCAAATGTATTAAACAGCTTTGTGCAGTATACATACAGCTTTATCCTTTGTGTAACGTTACACAGTGTTACACAATTTTTTGTGTAACACTCAGCGTTACACAAAAGAACCATTATTTCGTGGCGTTAACATAATCTCAAACAATTTACAGAAAAATCTTACTAGATTGATTTATAATTTCTTTTGTATTACCTTATTATTAAACGAAACTACACTGTTCAATAAAGATTTCGTTTTAATCAGATTTACTTACCTGTGAAATTCACGTTATACAGGACAATAATTTTAGCGACAAAACTCAAACACAACCGGTTTGGATCAATGTAAGTGAAAAAAACATGGCTAAGCTGTCATTTCTTAAGTTGGTAGTACCGTAAAGTATTGTCGGACTAAAATAAATGGAGGTCGCGTTCTGAATAGATCGAATATCCGTGTTATTGTCGTTACACATAGGTGTTACACAAATTGATAGAAAAGTGGACATGTAATTAAATTCGTTTTTATTGCGTATAGTTATTATTATTTTATTAATAATACACGTATTTAACTGAAAAACTATCTCAGCTGATATAACCAGTAACAAATGTATGAATATTTGAAAATTATATAAGCATGAGGACATTCGAACTTGCGAGAGTAGGAGTGGGACAACGTAATTTTGTATGAAACATTAAAATACTTTTTAATTGTATCATGCTTGTTTGCTATTTGTCTATAAATTATATATAATCTAAATTAAAAAAATATTAAAATATAGTATAAATAACGTAATTAACATACCAAGTAAATTTCACTGGCTATGTAACCTTTATAATATAATATTTTTGAGTGAGGACAAAAAAATATAGGAAAAAGTACACCTTTTTTGAAAACGACTCAGTTCAACTTTCAACATTTTGCGCTCTCATATGAGACGTATGAAAGTAATTTCGCGAAAGAGCTAAATAATAACTTAGCAATTCCACAAAATCGACGATTAAAAAAATTATCAAAGTTGCCCCGCGTTTCTAAAGTCACCCCATTTTACGGTAATGTGTTTATCAGCCTATAGTCTATACATAAATAATATGTAAGATAGAGCGATAGAGGGAGAAAAAAACCGCGTAAGTGCGAGACGGACTCACCCACCAAGGGTTACGTACCTATAGATCCTAAAAATATTTAAAAAATAGTTTTTTTAAGGTCTTGTCAATATCCCTTTCATACAATCCCCCCACATGACACGGCATAAAGATCCTGTGTTTCGTGAAATAATAAAAAAAAGTTTTTAGATTTTGCCGTATACTTGTAGTTATATTATAGGACAGTATTACTTGACAAATTTCATAGATCAAGGTCAACGGAAAATACCCTATAAGTTTTAATTCCCTTTAGAGTGGCCATAACGTCCATATCTTTTTTTTACGTTTACTTAAAAGTTTAATTTTTTCAGAACTTCAAGGGACTGTAGACCTGAGTAATATGGTTTTAATTTCAACTCGATACCTCCACGCGTTCCCGAGATAAAGCGTCTTGACTAGCAATGTACAAGTTGCAGCACATTCTCAGAAGTTAAGAAATCCTCTCAAGGAATTACTGAGAATATAATAGGATACATTTGAGAGCATTGAGAATGTTCTCTTTCCATACAAAATTAAAGAATAATCTTAGAAATTTCCGAGAATTTCTCATAAGAAACTTTCACAATTAGAGAAATTGCTTTTCGGTACAATGCTAGTCTTGACAGACAGACGGACAACAAAGTGATCCTATAAGCATACCTGGGATAACTCGGGGCAAGTTCTAGGGATTTGATATCGATAAAAAAAAATCGATATAATTAAATTAATACATTTGCACATTGCACATCCTCGATTAATGTAAATAGGTTCGATGTCATATCTGATATCGAGCCTCTTAACATAATAAAAGTATGCGGATGTCATTTCAATCAAAATGACAATTTACTGTCAGTACCATTCATATTCGTACGTTTAGCAGTTTAAAATGGATATTTTCATCTAGACGGCAATCTTTAATACCATGACGAATATGGAAAAAATATTGAATGTAAAATAAACATATAAATATACGTGTTAATTTGTTTATTTTTTATCTAAAAATGAGGAGAAAATAAGTAATATTTATTTATGCCGAATAACATTTAGATGTTGGCAGTAACATCGATATATTTAATGACGATAAAATATTTTGCTACATCACTTTCGTACAGATTAGATGCCCCGAGTTATCCCAGGTATGCCTATAAGGATTCCATTTTTTCCTTTTGAGATACAGAACCCTAAAAATTCTAGTATATTAATAGTTAGATGACTTAATTACAGTTTTTACTGTAAAGTCAAAAAGACAATTTTTGAGAATGTATGAAAATTTAAAAACCTTTACGAGGAATAGGGTTCTCTGTAGTTAGGTTAAAAAAAAAGTTACAGACATGGAAGTTTTTGTGGCAAAAACGTCAATTAACTATGGACTTCCTTCCGATATAAAATGTATCTATAACTATTTCGAATACTTACCTATTTCAAAGTGACATTGTACCTATAGTAGGTAGATAGGTGGTAGTTTTTTTTTTTTATAGCATGGGAAGGCAAACGAGCACACAGGCCACCAGATGGTAAGTGGAAACTGTGACCCATAGACATTCGCATTCACAAGACTGCAAATACACTGCCAACCCTGAGGACTAATATGGAATGCCTCTATGCTAGCCATTTCCCCGGCTGTCTTATCCCCAAACCGGAACATAACAATGCGAACACTGCTGCTTGGCGGTAGGTTAATGAATAAGATGGTGGTACCAATCCGGACGGACCCTGCACAAGGTCCTCCCACAAGTTCACCGGATAAAATAGAAATTAACTAAAATTCCGATCACTACCGATGTTATATAATAGTAAGTATGTAAAACATGACCAGAAGAAAAAAAACCTCTAATGGAGTCGCCACTAATACCTACTTTTGTATCTGTGTTTGGTGAATTGCAGTAGAAATTACAGTTCATATAATTTGAGCTTTTTTTGGGGTCACGCTGTAGTATTTAATTTAAAGTATTCCATATGCATACTTTTTAGCGATTTTAAAATTCAAACATTTTTTTTTATTAATTTGATTCTTACAAAAAAACTTCTTTCAATACTCTTCAATCGATTTACATGCAAAGTAAACTGAAACGAAGAGTGCAACAAAGGCCTTTTTAGGTAAATAATAGTAAGTTGGTATACTACTTTACAATGTCCAATAGGTACTCGTATGCAAGTTGCATGATCATATTATACCTTATTTCATATTTAGTTATAACTGACATAAAAAAGTACAATTTACATACATACGTATACATTAAATCACGCCTGTTTCCCAGAGGGGTAGGCAGAGACCACTTCTTTCCACTTGCTACGAATGCTACGATCTTAACAAACTTTCGCTTCTTCAACATTCATATTAATAATATAATTTTATTCGTGCCACAAAAACTTCTGTCTGGAAACAATGAATTAATTATAATGAAATTAAGAAATTACCTTCATTTGACCCCTAAATGCCGGCCGGTCAGAATTGCGCTATATCAACCTCTTTTGTGGTTTTACATTATTAAGACATATTATGAAACCTCTGCAATATTTTATTTTATAAGTATTATTATTTATTTATTTATTTAATGGCAACCGGTCGCAATATGGAGAAACCATTTCTATTTTACATTAACGTATCAACAAAAAAAACATAAGGCAATGTTGTACGGTGATCCTCTAGCCTCCGGGAAGCGATGTAAAAAATAAAAACCATTATGAAAGCGACACCATCTTGTCAAAAACCCCAAGAGAATCCTTAATAACCATTGCTTTAAGTTTAAAATAAATAATAATTGAGAACTATGCCCATATTTCAAGGAACTAAAGGCAAAATAATTAATAGTACATTATTGCCTAGGCAGTGAAGCAGGCAATTGCCGTTCCTGCCGAGGCATATATAGTGCTTTTTTCAAAAATCGCAAGATACAAATCGCAAATTAACAGAAACTTCACGTGAAATAACATCACCATTTACCGCCTTTATGTTTATGACAAGGAGAAACGCAAGCTTTTTTAGAAAAAAAAACTCAAGCTATTCCAGACACAGATAAAAAAGTTGCGTTTCGAATAAAATATGGATGTATAAGACTTGGGCCCTCATTTTATTACGGGCGTTTTCACTTTTGAAAAAGTTACAAACTAGATAACAATGAAATTTGTATGCAACATTGCGGGCTTGTGTAGCGAGTACGCAATGTAATTTTTTTTTAATTTGGGAACTGTCTGTAAACCATGTACTTCGCGTCTCAGTATGGAGTTAGTAATGTCAACTTTTCCGGTCATTTTTGAGAAAAGTACTTTTACTTCCTATATGCGAAAATGGATATTTTGAATCCGCTTATGATATCACTAGCTTTCACCCGCGACTCCGACCGCGTAGAAGTCGTTTATGTCTACTCCCTCGGGAACTGTCAAATTTTCCGGGATAAAGACTATCCTATGTCTTATTCCAGGACGTAACCAATATGTGCGCCAAGTTTCATCTCGATCCGTTCAGTGGCTGAAGCGTGAAAGACGGACAAACATACACACTTTGACATTTTTTATATTTAGTAAGGAAGTATAAATATAAATATAATGGAAATCGTTACTTTCGTAATAGTGGACATGAAAAACCCTTAATATCATTCACAAAGATATCAATAAAAAAACATGCCATCAGCCTTAATCTTTCCTGTGGAAGATTTTTGTTTGTTTTCCGAGCTAATCAAATCCGTCCTTCTGCGAAAACAAAACTACATTCGGTTTTTAAGAATTAGAATGTGCGTCATATCATCATATGTGGGTTTTATTTATTTTAACTTCTTTGAACCATATTCAATAAAGTACAAATGACGGACTTAATGCCCAATGGATAAAAAAATAAACAGATAAGGCGATGACGTGTTAAATCGATTTACGACTGCGCTTGTTCCAGCAGATGCTTAAAATCGACCTCTAAATGTTTTAAAAATGATAGTCCTCCAAAAGAAATAAACAATTACATACATACATACATAAACTCACGCCTTCATTCCCAGAGGGGTAGGCAGAGCTTAGCAAGCACTCTTAAATAACTTGTTGATAATTCTGTAACCACGTTTTGCACAATCAGGCTAAGATGTTTACCAGTGTATTAGTGACAGGTTGCAAGCCCATCGCCTAAGAGTACTAGAAGCCTAAAAAATCAAAATCAAAAATCAAATCAAATCAAAATCAAATCATTTATTCTGTAAGTAGGCCCTGTAGGCACTTTTACAAGTCTGAATCTACCATCTACCATTGTTGAAAAGAAGCGCCGCAAGAAACTCAAAAGTAAGCCATTTTTTAAAATAAATAACTTATTACAATACAATTACTTAGTCGCCTCTTACGACATCCACGAGAAGACATGGAGTGGCACTATTCTAGCCCGGTGACCACACAGGTATAAACAATTAAAGCAACCAAATCCGGGCCGGATTATCGATTAGACAGTATAGGCAACTGCTTAGGGGCCCTGCGTCAGCTAGGTAAAAAAAAAGTATTTCAAGAAGCAAGAAAAGTTAAAGGAGGCCCCTGAATGGGGCTATTCCCAGTAGTCCGCACCGCGTAGTTCGCACTGCGAACTACTGGGAATAAAAAATCCCACTAGTCTGCACCTCCGGCAAGTGGTGCGAACAACTGTAGTCCCAGTAGTTCGCACTGCGGACAAATGGGAAAATCAAAATCCCAGTAGTTCGCACAGTTTAATTCAACATAACTGTGTTCAATTTCATATAGTATTATAGGAGCAGGAATATAAAAAAGGAATTTTAATTTAACACATTTATTTAAAATTAGACTGACAATTTAAAAAAAAACAATAAATGTTATATATATAGAGTAAAAATGCTTTACTATGTTGATTTAATAAATTTTTCGTAAAATTAATGTTTTTTTTTTTAATTGTCAGTCTAATTTTAAATAAATGTGTTATATTAAAATTACTTTTTTATATTCCTGCTCCTATAATACCATATGTAATAGAACACAGTTATGTTGAATTAAACAGTGCGAACTACTGGGAATAAAATTTCCCAGTTGTTCGCACCACTACTTGCCGGAGGTGCGGACTAGTGGGAATTTTTATTCCCAGTAGTTCGCACTGCGGACTACTGGAAAAAAAAATCCAGTAGTTCGCAGTGCGAACTACGCGGTGCGGACTACTGGGAATAGCCCCCTGAATGAGGTTCATATTTTTACAATTACCTACTCTAATTCGAAAACCATTTCGAAGAATAGGGTTTTAAAGCCGTTCTGCATTCTTAAGTTTTTGAAATATTTTTCTATTTTGGATATTTCAATAAAAGTACCTACATTTAACTTTTGTTTGACTTTCGTTTTCGGCTTGAAGCCTATCTAAGGTTATCTTACGGGTTAGGTGAAAACCGCTTGAAATTGTCCATTTTAATACACTATTACAATCACCTTTTGTCATTAGATATCATTGAATTGTAGTAATTTATTAGAAATTGCCAACCCAAATTTGAAATAATCATATACAATGTCTGCTAAATAAATAAAGATATTTAAATAAAACTATTCGGTCAAATACAAAATTAATGAAATCGGTCTCATATAATTACCTATTCTTTCGAATTGGATTATAAAAACCGTGTTTTTTTGTTTTTGGTCTATCTTAATTGGCTACTTGACAGTTTTCAGAAAAGTATTTTAAAATGTGCGTTTGCTTATTTTATACATCTCACAATTTTTTTTTTCTAGAAAAAAATGTTAATTATTAGAAAAAACACGTATATTACGAAATTAATTTGAAATACGCGCGTAAACGGTAGGTCACGTGACTTGTCGTTGGTGACGTCACTACACATAAAACAACGAACCGAATTATTATAAAGCCAACTTAAGCGAAAGGATAAAGTTTTAAAAATATATTTTGTGAAAATGTCTAATTATAAGACGTGTGCCGTATCAATGTGTAGAAGTACGACGATCAAAACTCCTGAAAAATTATTTATACACACACGTTCCTAAAAATCCTCAACATCGAAAGAAGTGGTTGCAGTTGGCAGTGGCACGTCGAGATTCAAAGTTAACATCTGCCCACTTTTAGCAGATTTGCACTATCTGCCTTTAAATATCCCGCCTCCATTTAGTGCAACTTCTCACGAATACAATTATGGTAAGCTTTCGAGTCGTTTATTTTTACTACGGAGATGTTTGACAACTTTGTGTTTAGGCTGCAGTGACGTCACACGTAAATCAGTCATGGCCGCTAGCGTTTGGGTTCATTGGAGCCACAGGTAAAAAACGACGATGTTATTATCCAAAAATAAAGTACTTATCATATTTTTTATTGCAAATAAAAATATGTGCAGTTATTTTTTTAGTGTAAACTACCATATTCAACACTTTTTATATTTAATTGTTACAACTGTCAAGTAGCCAATTGCATTGCCTACGGGCCCCGACATAGTTAATCTGGCCCTGGTTTGAATATGACATTAGGTAAATAGACAGTTCTAATGTAGCCAGTGTCATAGGGACCATGCCGCGAGCGGACCTGCTAAGGGGGTGTTCTTTTATAGCGGTGATTATTATTTACATCTTTAATATTCGAGTAGCTTAGTTTAATTTTAATTATAATAAATTTAGTTTTAACTTTTCATTATGAAATAAACAGGTACTAAAGTGTACACATATAGATGGACCCATTTACATCGTTATCGCGGGAGCAAAAACAAATCTATTAAAGAACACATATAACAGAATGTCTGGTCAGTATAAACGGAATACTCTGCCTGTACACTCTAAGCCTCTAAGAAGTTGTTCATATCTTGCACGAAATTTTCGCTGGAATCAATCAATTAAACTTGTCTTACACGGAGTAAACGCTTTTATAAATCTACGTGTCAGCAAAAATAACAAAAAGTCAAATATTTTTGTCCAGAACTAGTTTAATTTCTTTAAATATATTTCAAATTTAATTTAGATATATTTTTGTTTCTTTTTGTACATTCTTATCAAATCAATCAAGAATGACAAATGTCTAAAGTAGCAGGAAAAGGGACTGAAGAGGTTAAGGTTAGGATTGCGTATCTAATCTCTTCAAATAAGTAGGTACTACTAATCGAGTCATATATGGAGGTAAGACATTTGAAATAAAATTATACATTTTGAACTCATAGGTATAAACGTTTCTCGATACGAGTGTCACTTCTGTTATTGCCTATTTGTCATAATCTTTGACTACTGTCAATTCGTTTTTGCTCCCGCGATAACGATGTATGCATGGACCACTTAGGAAATATTGAACTCAAAAACTGTCATTTCATAGCAAAGGAATCGTTACGTGTCCTACAGCCAAGACTAAAAGTTATAAAAATCTTAAGAGAAAGAAGGTCGGTTAAAAGCTTGACCGGATAATTAAAAATCGTTAAATGGAATACTTTTTTTTTCAGTGTTTCGTGAATTGCAATAGAAATTAAAGTTCATATAATTTCCGCAATATAAGTAGGATTCTCTTGGGGCTTTTGACAAGATTATCGCTTTCTTAATTGATTTATTTTTCGCATATTTTGTTGTTTAATCTCATCTGGTCTTCGTAAAGTTCTACCTACATCGCTTCACGGAGGCTAGAGGATCACCGTACAACGTTGGCTTATGTATTTTTTTTAAATATGTAAATGTAAAATATAAACTTGACATTAGCAGCAATGGTTGCTCGATATTGCGACCGGGCGCCATTAAATAAATAAATAACATATATAGCTTTCTCTTGGGGTTTTTGAGAAGATGTCGCTTTCTTAATTGTTTTTTTTTTGCATATTTTATTGTTTAATGGATAGTAATGATGTATTAATATGCAGTTAATTAACATTAAAATGTGCAGCATAATGAAGACATCTTAGCCTGATTGTGCAAAACGTGGTTACAGAATTATCAACAACTTATTTAAGAGTGCTTGGTAATTCTGTAGCTCTGCCTACCCCACTCTGGGAATGAAGGCGTGAGTTTATGTATGTATGTATGTATGTATGTATAATGAAGAATTCAAGTTTGAACACGTATCGCCTTTGAAAGGATGGCTCCAAGAATATCCCATCTGGTCTTCGTAAAGTTCTACCTACATCGCTTCACGGAGGCTAGAGGATCACCGTACAACGTTGCCTAACCTTTACACTGGCAGGATTGTCCCTCTGGACAGTAGCCATATATCAAAGAATTGATTGATTGATTTCCGCAATAGGCGAGGTTTTTTATTTTATTGGTCAGGCTTTACCTTCATTTTGTTTTTTTTTTTCAAGATTTAATTTTAATACGCATAACAAACCTATTTAAATTAAAATTAAACTAAGCTACTCAAATTAAAATAAAACTAAGCTACTCAAATATTAAATATGTAAATAATAATCACCACTATAAAAAGAACACCCCACTAGCAGGTCCGCTCGCGGCATGGTCCCTATGACACTGGCTGCATTACCTCTCTGGATAGCTAGCCCAATGCTTTGGGAGAGGTAAGCACCAGCTCTAGGATCTCCGGAGGTGTCTATGAGCCGGGATGACAGAGCCTTGATAAAGCTTTTCATATCAGCTGACCAAGGGCAAGATTTAACTGTTTCCCAACTCTCTCTCCCAAGCAGTGCTCTCAACTCAATAGATACAGTACCCAGCCTCAGCAAGCCAATATTGGCAATAATGCCTTGCCTCATGATCTGGGATCGGAAATTCGGATCGATATTTACCTATAATTTCGCACCGGCTTTGTTGTTCAGTTGTATGGAGGCGGACTCAATCATAGAATTCATTACTAAAATTTCTGGGATTTCAAAATAAATAAATTGCACCGGCGGCATTAATTCATAATCAATTATTTATATTAACTCTTTGAAGTTATTTTTCATTTATAGATTTACCAAATGTTATTTAATGTAACTGTAACTCATTAACCTAACGAATTTATAGAAGCAAAAATGAATGTTTTATCCTACATGTAAAGTAATTATTATTTATATTAACATTTTGTAGAATCCCAGAATCCCGGAACTTATATTATCAAAATAATATTTTTAAGAAGCCGACGCCATGTTTGCCTATCTTTTTCCGGGATTTTGCCAACTTTAGGTAAATATCGATCCGAATTTCCGATCTCTGCTCATGATTTAAACTAAATTATAGGACAGCGGAAACACCCTTTAGTATAAGTTTAATTCAACAAAATATTCAAGGTTTTTCCAGCAAAGAACTAGAAATAGGGTTGTTCTTACATAGTGATAAATGTGATAATGTACAAATTATGTGCATTACTGAACATTGGCTTAGACAAGACCAATTAATTTTTGATTGTGTAAATTTTAAATAAAATAAATAAAATAAATAAAATAAATAAAATAAATAAAATAAATAAAATAAATAAAATAAATAAAATAAATAAAATAAATAAAATAAATAAAATAAATAAAATAAATAAAATAAATAAAATAAATAAAATAAATAAAATAAATAAAATAAATAAATAAATATCAAGGGACAATGTCACACCAATTGACCTAGTCCCAAACTAAGCTCTAGGCTTGTACTATGGGTACTAGACAACGATATAAATACTTATATAGAGAAATATATGCTTAAATACATAGAAAACATCCATGACTCAGGAACAAATATTCGCGTTCATCACACAAATATCTGCCCTTACCGGGATTTGAACCCAGGACCTCTAGCTTCGCAGGCAGGGTCACCACCAACTAGGCCAGCGCGTCGTCAAATTAGTTGGTTATTTTGCTAGAAAATGTGCCATTCATGGTGGCTCTTTAATAATAGTTAAAAGTACTCTTAATAATCCAAGGAAAGAAAGGATATTGTCAAGCTATCAATAGAAATGATTATAGAAATTTCTTGCGGAGAACTAGAAAGTTATAATAATAATGTGTATTAACAGACCACCATTGGCTGATTTTTGCACATTTGAATCAACTATGGAACATGTGTTAAAATTAGCTTGTAATAGCCAGAAGCATATTATAGTTTGAGGAGATTTTAATATTAACTTACTCAAAACGGCAAATAATACCACTAGGTTACTAACTTTATTTAAATCTTTTTATTTAGGTAATCTGTTCTTTGAACCCACACGGATGGGTGTTAGTAGCGCAACCGGCTTAGATAATATTTTTTGTAATTGCGAATGTTTGGATAAAGAAATATTTAATTGTTTTAATTCTGACCATAGGGGTCAGAAGGCATCTTTCGTCAATATTTTTTATTAAAAACCTCAGACGATAACATACCGACCTATAACTACATAATAATCGTTTGGAATCATTCATAAATGTTACCGTTCTTACAGAATGAGCGTAATAGTAGGTATTTATAATGACTTGTTTGGCGTAATTCTGCATCAATTTAGTAACAATTTTAAAATGAAAACTATCACTAGGTCGAAACCCAAATTTAGTCTTCATAAAAGTAGACATAGGCTTTGTGACCTATGTAGAGAGAGGGAGAATAATAAGAACGCTGACTTCCTAAATTATGTTAAGAGTTATTGTAGGACCTTTAAGCAAGTTTGTTTAACTGCTAAGGCCAATTTTCTTAGTATTAAACTCAAATTATCTGACAATAAGGTAAAACTGTATGGAATATTATAAATAGTGAAACGGGAAAATCTTAAACTCGTGATAATCAGGCCACCCTAAACACAAGTGACAAACAAATCACTTAAAATAAAGACGTTGCCTTAGCATTCGAAGATTATTTTTCCAACATAGCCATTAATACTACGAAATGTCTTAAATCATCCGCGGTTCAAGCTCAATCATTACTTTGCGCTAATGTCAGTAAATGTAATATAATTAAACTTTGAATTCAGCCCTCTAAATTCAGATTCAATAGTCAAAGTATTTAAATCGCTTAGTTTAAAAAAGACTGAGGATTTGTAGGGCACATCAGTTAGTGTACTTTTTCATATCATAGATGTAATTGCACCCCAACCAGCATTAATAGGGAATATGCATGGATTTTAAAAATCACATTTCTCATCAAAATATGAAAATACCGTAAAAGAGATCACCAAAACGGAAATTAAAATTAAAATCGGTCAAGAAATACGGAAGTTATAAGCATTTCAAACTTCTAATTAGACAGAGAGATCCGATGTGCACCGTGACGTCATTGTGCACTGCGGCCATATAAACTCCATGTAAAATTCCGTTTTTCTAGAAAGAGATAGGAACAAATCTTTGTTGGCTTATATCTTGGTTATTTTTATAGTTATTCAAAAAATGATTTTTGTTACATGAATCAGCTTCAATTGAAGCTGTAAAAAAAAAACATGCATATTCCCTATTTACAATAATTGCATATCAGAAAGGATCTTTCCAGATCTCATGAAATATAGTAAAGTCATACCTTTTTTTAAATCGGGTGGGATGAGTGATTCAATGAACTTCCGTCCCATTTCCATACTGCCAGTTTTAAGTAAAGTCTTTGAGAAACTAAATCTGAAGAATATGTTAGGTCACTTAAATAGAAATAAACTACTTAGCAATAACCAGTTTGGCTTTACCAGAGGTCGATCAACGATTGATGCGGCATCTGTACTCATTAAATGTATATATAACAGTTGGGAGCAATCTTGCGGTGCAGTAGGAATATTTTGTGATCTTTCTAAAGCTTTTGATTGCGTGGTTCATAAGACCCTTATTTTAAAATTAGAACATTATAGATTGTCTAATAAAGCTATCAGTCTTGTCTCTTTATCTAAGTGATAGAACTCAAACATTTGTTGTAAACAAAACGCAATCTGATGGAGCTACAGTGAAAATAGGTATGCCTCAAGGCACTATTTTAGGTCCTTTTCTATTTTTGGTTTACATAAATAACTTACCACCAACAGTAGATAATTTTTGTGATATTGTACTTTTTGCTGATGATACTTCACCCATTTTCAAGGTAGAGAGAAAATCTATAGACTACAGTAGCATAAACACCACACTAGTTAAAGTACTTAATTGGCTTATTGGCAACAATTTGGTACTAAATGCAAAGAAAACTAAATGTGTTAGGTTTGCTTTGCCTAATGTTAAACCGTTAGATTCTAGTATTTTTCTAAACGACGAGTGTTTGCAAATCGTAGATAAGGCAGTTTTCCTATATACCTGTACTGGCAGGTAAACTAAGTTCGGCAGCTTACGCCGTTAGGAAAATTAGACAACTAACCAATGTTGTGACAGCTTACTTAGTGTATTATAGTTATTTCCATAGTGTCATGTCGTACGGTATTTTGGTTTGGGATAAGGCAGCTGACATACAAACTATATTTGTGTTACAATAAAGGGCTATTAGTTCTATTTAATTTTACAACTTAAATTCCCGTGACTCCTTAAGAGAACTTTTTAAGGAAATTAATATCTTAACTGTAGCGTTTCAATTTATTTATGAGAATATTATTTATGTTATTAAAAATTGGAGTTGAAAAATTACTGACTGCTGAGTTTCTTGCGGCGTTTCTTCTCAGCAGTGGTTCATCTTGTGAAGCGCTGGTAGATTCTTGACGTGTAAAAGTGCCCGTGCGACCTACTTACTGAATAAATGTATTTATCTTTACCTTATCTTAAACACGCTGTCAAATGTCCCCTAATTCAAAAAACTTATTCCGAGTACGCAATTAACGTAAAAGTACTTATTTAGTATTTTTTTGGTATTCGTAATTCGTCCCTTTCGCGAGTGATTCAATTAGCAAATCATCCCGCAGTAGCACATCGACCTTTTCGTAATTCGTCCCTTTCGTGAGTGGCCCCGTTAGCATACCATCCCGCAGTAGCACATCGACATTTTCGTAATTCGTCCCTTTCGACAAAACCCGTTTTTCTATGGCGTTTGGAACTAGAACCTAGTTGCTAGTTGGTTTTCCTTTAACATGTCGTAAAAAATACATATAAGTATAAATAATTGCGCTACATATGCCTCAGTTCGCAATTTGCATTAATGAACCGTGTAATTTGACTGTTTTTCCTCCTATACTTTGTAATTAAGTGATTAATTAACTCTAACAAACCGGTAATTCAGTCAGAGAAGGCAATCAGACCACCTTATAATAAGTGAATCTAAAGCCCATAGAATTTGCAATCTCAAGACAGCAATCTTACGATTGGACAATCTCGACGCAAGACTCAAATTCGTTGCCAACCCTAAGGAATTATACTCCATGCTAGTCATTTCATCGGTAGCTTTCAGCTACAAACTAAGCTCTAGGCTTGTATCTTGTCTAGCTCTCCTCTGCCTTTTTGGTTCCAATCCCGGTAGGGCAGGTATTTGTGTGATGAGCGCGAATATTGGTTTATTTTTTTCTTTTCTTTTTTTATAGCATGGGAAGGCAAACGAGCACACAGGCCACCTGATGGTAAGTGGAAACTGTGAACCATAGACATTCGTATTCACAAGACTGCAAATGCGTTGCCAACCCTGAGGACTAAGATGGAATGCCTCTATGCTAGTCATTTCACTGGCTTTCTTATCCCCAAACCGGAACACAACGATGCGAACACTGCTGCTTGGCGGTAGGTTAATGGATAAGATGGTGGTACGTGGTACCAACCCGGACGGACCCTGCACAAGGTCCTCCCACAAGTAAAAAAGGTTTCTGAGTCATGGATGTTTTCTATGTAATTAAATATATATTTCTCTATATACGTATTTATATCGTTGTCTAGTACCCAAAGTACAAGCCTAGTACTTAGGTTGGGACTTGGTAAATTGGTGTGACATGGTCCCCTGATATTTATTTATATAACCCGTGTGGTTGCGGGGTTAGAATAGTGCCACTCCATGTCTTCCCGTGGATGTCGTAAGAGGCGACTAAGGGAATATAGGCTTGTAGTACTGTTAGGCGATGGGCTTGCAACCTGTCACTAATATGCTGGTAAACACCTTAGCCTATTTGTGCAAATTGTGGTTACTGAATTATCAACAGGTAATTCTGTAGCTCTGCCTAGCCCACTCTGGGATTACAGGCGTGAAGGTATGTATGTATGTATGTAATTATTATTTATTATTTTATTATTAACCCAGTAATTCTGGTAACCTGCTCCCGACACCTATATAGACATTTTAGAAATTATACTTACCTATGACACGGTGCAAGACAACCCACATAAAAAGTTTCGATACATTCTCCTACAGAAACCGTGTCCCCTAGACAATAATGTATACAATGTTTACATATTTTTTATGACTAAGTTATTATAAAGTTATTTAAGTGTTTAGTTTAGGCCAAGTATTTTTATCTGTTAGATAGTCATCGACCCTATAGTAAGCTGTAGACATCAACGACTTTTTCAAGTATTAGGTTTTAAGTACTGGAAATGGTAACTTAAAAACAACGTCAGGTAATTTGTTATAGAAAAAGATGCATTGACCTACAAATGATCTATAAACCTTACAGACATATAAATGCAATCTTGAGACAATAATCTTAAGACTACAATCCTAAGACGACATTTTTTTTCCTGACGTACTCTGTTGATTTCTATTGTCTCTGCTACTTGCTTGTGGCAGGCTTGGTGGCTTTGTGGCTAAGTCGGTAAGCAAATTTCGTCTCTACTAACCAGTTCTAAAGTATTTCCCCTTCAATACGTGAGCATACGTCACGGTTAAGGAAAACCAATAACTACCGTGTAAATATACCCAAATTGAACGATGTTGACATAAATAAAAAAAAATAAAAAAATAATAATATTTCAGACCTCAAAAGTGATCCATATTTTGTTAGTAACATTTTTACTTAATAACTAATTGTTAGCTAAACATATTATAATGACAACATAACATATAATGATGCCTGTAACAAGGTCAACACAGAATTTATAATAGACATAAGGTCGCCGTCAATAGAACTTGCAAAAAATGTAAACAAAACCACACGAACCACTTCACCGTGATAACTCGATGATCACGTACTTTTAAAGATTAAGTGAGGTCTTTGTTTAAGATGAAATAACTATTCATTATACGTTTTATTAATAAAAACACGCTTGGTGAATATTTAGGGTTATGTGTCAATCAGTACTAAAGGCCTGCGCAAACCGGCGGAGCGCAGAGCAGATCACCTAGGAGGATTTACTCCGCGCAGCGCACACCGACGAGGGAAAATCCCCCGCGATACCGCGAGCGCCCGCCAGCGCAGCGCCGGCGGCCGGCGCACTTGGGAGCACTTCGGCGCATACCGGGGGTTGCCGCCGCCTGCCGTGGCGGTATCCTCTCCCCGTGGCGTTGAAGAGCGCCGACGATACTGCGGCGGCATGCCGCGACCTCTCCCGGTATGCGCCGAAGTGCGCTGGGCCTACGAAGGGAAGGTGCGGTGTAAGGGAGTGGGGTAGCACAAGCTAAGCGGGGCGCGCTTTGCATTCCATTCAGTCTTGCCGCCGCATTTGGTGTTTGTGTCTTCTATTATAATGATTTCTACGTGTCTGTTCTTCTTCTTTAGCTAAAATTGATATGAACACTAAATCCCAGTCTGCCATCACGAAACCTCCGACACGAACGACTCGTACAAAAACAAGTTTTCGACTGTTGGTCGCTAGTGGAACGGAATGTATAATCACCGATTGTTCGGATTGGGTTTGCGGTGAATGTTAAAACAAGAGAGGATTTTAATTGTTGTTTATTGACTTAAAAGTTCTACTTGTTATAAGAGTCTTTAGAAACTATGTTAGTTAAAAATGTTCAAGAAATGTTAAAATGTTATAAATGTTATGATCGAATGCACCCGGTCGCGGCGGTTCCGAAATATGCACTAACTTATAATTACTGTATGTCGCTGCTCGATGCGCCGCCGATAGAATGACGACTACGACTTTACTTAAACACACGTGTAAGGTGCTTAGCACCGAACACCGATCATGGGATGCCGTGGGATCCCGCGGCATTGTGGAGGTGCTTGCGGTATCAAAATTTTTCGTTTTCTCCCCCGTCATCCACCGAGTTGCGCCGAGACTTCCCCTCCCGCAGCCCCGCTACCCCGGCGCACTCGGGAGGCCTCGGCGCATAGCGGCAGATGCCGCGGGATGCCGCCGCCTACCGCCGCGGTATCCTCTAACATGCTCCTCGATGCCGCAGAGTAGAAATCCCCCGTGATGCTCCGAGGTCGGTTTCGAGCATTCAAATGTATACCTTAATGTAATTAAAATAGAAAATTCATCAATGTATATTACATTGATGAATTTAAAGTGATCTGCCCTGCGCTCCGCCGGTTTGCGCAGGCCTTAATTTGTTTACATCGTTCATTTACAAGCTCTATTGACGGCGACTTTAGTTGATTTACTGTCATTTAGGTTAGAAGGAAAATCGTCCAATTAAAATCACCTTTCTGAAGTCGAATCACAGTAATAGCATTCTGAATCACAGTAGTAGTATTTTAGTATGGGGTCAGAAGGCTCTTGAGTGGCATCCGCGGACAGGGAGACGAGCTGTAGGTAGGCCTCCAACAAGATGGAGTGACGACCTTGTAAGGATCGTGGGAACGCGGTGGATGCGAAAAGCACAAGACCGGTCTGAGTGGAGAGCCTTGGGGGAGGCCTATGTCCAGCAGTGGACGTCTTTCGGCTGACATGATGATGATGAATAGTATTCATAGTGAATGTCAAAAAGCAAAATGTTACTTTAGTCTCAGCAGATCGGGACTAAAGCTCCTTATTAATCTCTAGGGAGTAGGGCGTTTCCCGGGGTCCGAACTTTACGCGTACAGGCCGCTAATGAATCTAATGATTACGGACCTGAAGGGTCACAGGTTCAAGTCTGGCTAGTGCTGGGTTTTTCCTTATCTCTCAGTTTAATTTATTTACACTTTTATTTCCCTAACCCGTTATCCTCTAATTTAATCATTAATAATCGCGTAGAATATATATAGTGGCGTGATCCAATGTTCAATTTCGACAACGCGGTAGCCTAGTCGTTAGTGACCCTGCCTATGAAGCTAGCGGTCCCGGGTTCGGTCCCCGGTAGGGGCAAATATTTGTGTGATGAGCGCGAGTATTTGTTCCTGAGTCTTTGGTGTTTTCTATGTATTTAAGTTTATCGTTGCCCATAGTACAAGCCTAGAGCTTAGTTTGGGGCTAGGTCAATTTGTGTGACATTGTCCCCTGATATTTATTTATTTCTTCACGTCCATTCAGATTGCGTGTTGGCGCGTCGCGCTGCCTCTCCGTTCATTTGGACCGCGCCAAGTACTTTTAAACGTTACAGTTTTGACATTCACGGATCGATTTTGGAGCGGCGAAGTTCTATTTAGCTTTAGAAAAACCACGGTTAAGGGCGAGTATGAGCTTGTAATTTTCATTTAAATATTAAAGTTTACCGGTAAACCTGTAAGGGTAACCCTTTCCTATAGGTAAGCCAAACCCTTTCCTATAGGTAAGCCAAACGAAAGGGTTATCAATTGAATGGGGTAACCGGGTTATCTGGCTTATCAAAATGAAGTGATAAGATAACTCTTTGAAAGACTTTTTCTGGGAAGGGGTTGTCGGGTCCCTCTACTCAATAGTATTTCTATGGATTGTAGAATGTTATATAGGCTCCCGATGATTAAATCGACCGCATATTCATACATGTGGTTTAATTTCCACCATGTTGTAATTTTTGTACCTTTATCTCCGGCCACGTGCTTTATTTGATGAACCACTATGAACCTTGTTGCATAAAACCAACGATTAATTCCTATGTACCCCCGTTGTTTCGTGGTTCCATTATTTTGTACCATTAATTCGACCACGAGGGAGAACTGTTTCTCGGAGTCTCATTAATATTTATCTACTTCCTGTATACTAAAATAATGATGAGTGGTTTGCTAAAAATGTAAATACGTAGATAGGTTTCGGTTATGTCAGTCTCGCTGCAGAGACAGCTCGATATTTTTAATTTCAAATCAATTAGTGTCGACGGAGCTCCACTGCCGCGGAGCTCCCATTTCTACGTGGTAAGGCCCTCCGGGCCTGTTGCAAAACTAACATAACCGAAACATACCTACGCATTCTATTAAATTATATATACAGGACGAAAATCTCCACAACTGTAAACACTAATGGGACTACGAGAATCACTTCTTCCTCGTGGTCCCATTAATGGGAAAAAATAATGGGACCACGAGCAAACGGGGGAAATTCCCTCTATCTCGTCACTTGGCGCTGACATTGTGACAAGGTTCTATGGTGGATCAACATTTAAAGTCCTTAATGGTACCTTTGTAATTAATTAGTTTAGTAGTATTATCATTGTACTTAGTATGAAATATGTTTAAAAAAATACTGCAACTGGGTATCTTGCGGCGTTTCTTTTCAGCAGTGGTCTCCCCTTGGGAAGCGCTGGTAGACTCTTGACGTGTAAAAGTGCCCGTGCGGCCTACTTACTGAATAAATGTCTTTTATCTTTTACCTTCCGTGCCGTGCCTGTGGTTGCCTGCTTAGAATTGTGCCACTCCATGTCTTCCCGTGGAAGTCGTAAGAGGCGACTACGGGAATAAAGGCTTGTAGTACTGTTAGGCGAAGGGCTTGCTACCTGTCACTAATATACACTGTTAAACATCTTGGCCTAATTGTGCAAATTGTGGTTACAGAGTTATCACCAAGTTTTTAGAGTTGTTGGTAATTCTGTAGCGCTGCCTACCCCACTCTGGGAATGAAGGCGTGAAGGTATGTATGTATGTATCTTTTACCTTATCTTCGTCTATTTAATTGGGTAAAACGATATTGATTTTGACATTTTAAAGTTATTATTATTGTTATTCATTTATTTAATGGCAACCGGTCGCAATATCGAGCAGCCATTTCTGCCAATGTCAAGTTTAGCTATATTTTAAATTTACATATCAAAAGAAAATCATAAGGCAACGTTGTACGGTGATCCTCTAGCCTCCGTGAAGCGATGTAGGTAGAACTTTACGAAGACCACATGGGATTTTCTTGGAGCAATCCTTCCAAAGGCGATACGTGTTCAAACTTGAATTCTTCATGAAATCATGATACTACTCGTTTGAATGTTAATTTACTGCTTATCAATACAATTACTATCCATTAAATAACAAAATATGCAAAAAAATGGAAACAATTAAGAAAGCGACACCATCTTGTCAAAAACCCCAAGAGAATCCCCATTTTAACCTTTTGAACGCCGCCGACGGCTCTGGCCGTCAACGTAAAGTCGTGCCACTGACGCCACGACGGCTGCAGCCGTCACAAGTTCAAGATCGAAAGAGACTTTATTTCGTATCATTAAGGTGTAATTTGCATGGCATAGCAAAAATGTTTGGCGTGTGATTGACACATCTTGTATACGACGTAAGGCGTTCAAAAGGTTAAAGTATTTTCAACATTATCACTAGCTGTGACAGTAAATATCATTGTAACTAAATTTATAAGTAGCATTTATAGAAAACTGTTATTTTGACGCATCTTGAGACTGGCATTAAAGTCGAGATAAGTTTATTAATACGGGCCTAAGACTTCAAAGGCGTTGCCAACTCTGAGTTCTACGATGGAATCTCTATGCTCGTAATTTCACCGGTGGTCTTATTCCGACACCGGAACACAACAATGCGAACACTGCTGCTAGGTGGCGGGGCAAAAATTGTATGCTCCTGCAAATGTCAATTAAAATATCGTTTTTTTTTTTTTTTTTTTTTTTTTTTTTATATCATAGGAAGGCAAACGAGCACACAGGCCACCTGATGGTAAGTGGAAACTGTGACCCATAGACATTCGCATTCATAAGACCGCAATCCTAAGACTGCAAATGCGTTGCCAACCCTGAGGCCGAAGATGGAATGCCTCTATGCTAGTCATTTCACCGGCTGTCTTATCCCCAAACCGGAACACAACAATGCGAACACTGCTGCTTGGCGGTGAGCTATCGACCTAATCCTCGCACCGTAGGTTATGCCGACCACATTGACATTTACGTATTCTTATACCGCGTTTGTACAAAGTCTTTACATGTGTGATATGTTTGTGTGCGTCAAAATATATTATGTGTTAGATTTCTGTCAAAATGTGCGTGTGTAATGACACAGATAGATTTTACATTTGTAAGTAATCTTTTGCATGTGTTATTTCTTCACCCCCCGCAAATCTCGGCAGACATGATTGTACCCGAATACAACCAGTCCAGGTATTGTATGGTCTAAGTCCCCGTACGTCAAATGATGACCACAAAAACTGTGTAGCTGCCGAAACCAGACCGCTGAAGAGGAGGTTTTGAAGGCGTTGCTAATTTAATTAAAAACTTCGATTTGATACTGTAAAATTATAGGTTACTGGTATACAGAAATAGTGTCAAAATTGTGCGCAGCTAAGTGGAAGTTTTGAAAGCAAGTGACTAGCCACTTTTTACTTGTTTAAACTCAACGGATTATTTTAGTGGGGATAAACGTTTTGATATTGCTTGAGGAGCGTATTTAAGATAATAAGATGAATGATTTTAATATTTATATACTTTGGAAACAATTAAAAATAGGGGAAAAGAATAAATTAAAATTTATACAATAAAAAACTGTTGCATACGCAACAACTTGATTATTCAGAAAAAATAAAAAACTTGTATCGTTAGTGCAACAACGAATAAATAAATATTTTTATACTCGTCGATTAAAATCTGTGTATTAAGATTTCATAGAGAATACTGCAACGTCACTCTTTTCATCGTTGTTACTTCCGAAACAATCGAAATAACTATTTCGATACGCTCTAGACAACCGAAAAAAATTTGAAAATAGAACTTTGGATTTCCATATATGTGTCCTTGTTTAAGGAGACTCGATCCGATACAAAATTGCCAATCTGTGGCGTTTCGGAACGTAGCAGCGTCGCGGCATCTGTCAAAAATCTACTTTTCAATTATCTTGTGTCAAAGAAGTCGGATAGTAACACTTACGATATTTAGTTTTCTTGTATACTCGTATTAATGACTTAAATTATTAATTTTAATGAACTCGTACAAAAAGTATTGTTCACAATAGTGTCATAATTAAGCTTTTTAATCTCGTACCTTACTTAGGCCACTCAGCAAGCTTCGTGGCCTAAACACGGTACTCGACTAAAAAGCTCTCTATTATAACACGATTGTGAAAAATACTATTATAAACTTTGGACAAATGATAGACAGCTGTAAAAATGTCCAAATAATTTTGCAATTTGAGTGTAATACACGTTAAATATGAAAATGAGGAGTTTTTGCAGAATTAAGAAGTTAAAATTCAAATTCAAATTCTTCTTAAACACCGGTGGGAACACAAGTAGGCAGGTGGGAATACATGTCACACCCTGCAAGGGCACAGTAATACAGATCTAGAAGGGCTAACTTTATTTAATCAACCGAAGAACATTTATATCGAATTCTACCAACAACTGAACGGACGACCAGAGTGTCAACAGCTGACAAAATGTATGAACTACATACATACATACATACCTTCAAGCCTGTAACACAGGGAGGACCTTGTGCAGGGTCCGTCTGGGTTGGTACCACCATCTTATCCATTAACCTACCGCCAAGCAGCAGTGTTTGCATTGTTTTGTTCCGGTTTGGGGATAAGACAGCCGGTGAAATGACTAGCATAGGGGCATTCCATCTTAGTCCTCAGGGTTGGCAGTGCATTTGCAGTCTTGTGAATGCGAATGTCTATGGGTCACAGTTCCCACTTACCATCAGGTGGCCTGTGTGCTCGTTTGCCTTCCTATGCCATGAAAAAAATTTTTAAAAAACCCGGATTGGGCTAGGCAGAGCTAGAGAATTACAACTTGAAAAAAGTTGTTGATATTTGCACAAATAGGTTAAGATGTTTACCAGCGTATTATTCTGCCCTGCAGAGCCTAAACCGCAGTAAGTGCAAAAAGTTCATTTCGAGAAAACGTAAAAAATGTCTATGAAAAGTATTTTTTCTACCTTTCTAATGTTTTTTGTGTTAATGATTGAATCAATCGCGGTTTAGGCTCTGCAGGGCAGTATTAGTGACAGGTAGCAAGCCCATCGCCTAACAGTACTACAAGCCTTTATTCTCTTAGTCGCCTCTTGCGACATCCACGGGAAGACATGGAGCGGCACTATTCTAACCGGCAATCACACGGGAACGGCGGGATGTATGAACTAACACTCGATTAACACTTAACAACGTATGGTGAAATTGGCACTTAATTTGTAACGTAGGTTAACATGTAAATAAGTGTAGGTACATATTATACATATATATTAAGTTAGTAAACATTAATCAATATTTAAGTTTTTAATGAACGGGTTATTAGGATACAATTTGTAGGTAAGTACTTCAATATTATAAAACTCAAACTAAAAGTATGGCAAATAAAAATAATTACATACATACTCACGCCTTCATTCCCAGAGCGGGGTAGGCAGAGCTACAGATATACCAACAAATCTAAAAAAATATATATGATAATCCTGGAACCCCATTTTGCACAAACATGCCAAGATGTTTACCAGTGTATTAGTGACAGGTTGAAAATCATCTAACAGTACTGCAAGCCTTTATTCCCTTAGTCGCCTCTTACGACATCCACGGGAAGACATGGAGTGGCACAATTCTCACCTGAGAGCCACACGGGAAAAATAATAAAGGTAAATTAAACCTAAAACTAAACTAAAAATTAAATAAGATGAAATTAATCTATATTATATGGTAGATTTTTGACGTGTAAAAGTGCCCGTGCGGCCTACTTACTGAATAAACATCTTTTATCTTTTTTATCTTTTATATTCATAATTCATAAAATAGGAAAATATGTGACAGATCGGGAGATCAATGCACAGCAAAAAACTGCTTGACATAGGGACTCGAAATTTGGAGGAAGTATTCCTGGAATATCCTACAGGTGCACTAAGAAGGGATTTTTGGTAATTAATCCCCTACGGGATTACAATAGGGGGAGTACCGGGAAACTTATTCCTCTAGTTGTATTGTACTATTACAAGCGAATGTTTTCAAAGCATCCAAGTCATCGCTCGCAGAATGGCCGATGGGGTCAGAAAGTTCTTGAGCGGCGTCCGCGGACCGGGAGACGAGCTGTAGGTAAGTCTCCAACAAGATAGAGTGACGACCTTGTGAAGATCGCGGGAACGCGGTGTGAGTGGAGAGCCTTGGGGAGGCATATGTCCAGCAGTGGACGTTTTTCGGCTGACATGATGTCTCCAAAGCGTCGATGAGTTTTCTTTTTCGAGGTCGGTTAAGGAGCCCTATGTCTAGGGTCGCAGTTGGCCGCTCTACTTCCTACAAAGAGGTCATGCGTATCCTCTCATCGATGGGCGACCCGATAATGACCTCGTTTTTTCCAACCCGCATCTGAGGCAGACCTGATTTTGGCCTTATAAACTGTACTTATGAATCATGTATTAGTCTCGCTTTTACCTATTGAAACGTACAGCCAATGAAGCAGGACATAGCAAGCGGAGACTTAAATGTTGGCCGTTGATAAAATATCGTATTGTCTACAGTCAAAACCGGCCTCCGTTGACGACACCATTTTGGTAGAATACTTACGTGATATATCACTCGACATGCGTTATCATAGTGATCAGTTATTTGGATTCTCCCTCGCGGGATATCAAGTAGAAAAGTTAATATGGATATGACAGTTTCCCGCGACACCGAACAAATCGTTCAAAAATAAACAAATTACTTGTGGGAGTACCATCTTATCCATTAACCTACCGCCAAATAACAGTGTTCGCATTGTTGTGTTCCGGTTCGGGGATAAGACAGCCGGTGAAATGACTAGCATAGAGGCATTCGACGACGCGCTGGCCTAGTTGGTAGTGACCCTGCCTACGAAGCTAGCGGTCCTGGGTTCAAATACCGGTAAGGGCAGATATTTGTGTGATGAGCGCGAATATTTGTTCCTGAGTCATGGATGTTTTCTATGTATTTAAGTATAGATTTCTCTATATAAGTATTTATATCGTTGTCTGGTACCCATAGTACAAGCCTAGAGCTTAGTTTGGGACTAGGTCAATTGGTGTGACATTGTCCCCTGATATAATTTATTTATTATTATTTATTTATTTTTTCCATCTTAGTCCTCATGGTAGGCAGTGCATTTGCAGACTTGTGAATTCGAATGTCTATGGGTCACAGTTTCCACTTACCATCAGGTGGCCTGTGTGCTCGATTGCCTTCCTATGCCATAAAATAAATAAATAAATAAATAATTTAAATGTAATGTATTTATAAAATACATGACAGTCAATTGACAACATTGGTTATATTATTAATATAAATGCATAATATATTAAGTAATTACCAAGGTTTATGCTGAATAATACACAATGAATCATGTTCGTGTCGGTTCGTCCCGCCATCGCAACTATATATAAGGATTTTTTACTCTTACATGGCAACCAGTTGAGACAAAAACTTCTATTTTTTTCCTAATCTCTACACATTATTCTAAGCGAAAAATATTAAAACCTCCACAAAGTATTCGTTTATATATATCAGTCATGATGGAAAAAATAGTAAAAAATCTTGACATGGACATTACTTAAACAATTAACTTTTATCGAAACGGTACAAAATATCAAAAATATGCCACTTTGGTGGCAGCAAATGAGCTGTCAGTGTGAACACTTGTGCTCATTTGTTCGATTTGGACAAAAGAACGGCGAGTAAGTACGCGTGTCTATTCTATCATCTACTTAAATGTTTTAAAGTGTAATAAAATAAACACATTGTATTTTTTTGCCTTTTCTAACAACATAAAGCCCGGATTCCCGGGGCATATCCATACTAACATAATGATTGAGGTCGTTCACCCCGTGTCTAATCCAAATTACCGATCATTTTATAAATGAAAAATGACAGTTACTTATAACGAGTGATATAAATATCACGTGACTTACGTCAATTCCGTACATTTTTCTATGACAACGCAAAGCGGCAGTGATCACCAAACGCTAGCGTTTGTATTCGATGGCAACTTGTCTAGCCTCACTGGACCGAGATTCTATCCAGGTAGTAAAAATAAAAACCATATCATCTTTGACCTGCTATCCTATTCTCCGTTCATTCCGACCAAACTGATGGATTGAACTGATAAAATACTGACCGTGTAACCTACCTCTAAGTTATTTACCTATTTAGCTTAATTGGTACCTACGCATCGCGGTCTGCAAATAATATTACTAATTAACTTCTTGGCCTATCAACTAAAAAACTTGAAATTCAAATTCAAGATACAATTGTGGGCATTTCTTTAAAAGTTTGTTCCTATATAGTTAAGGACTAAAATGAAGAAATCTTAACTTTTCCGCTGAATTACGAAAATTAGTCGTACATTTATATCCTACCTCCCAACGCCAATTAGCAGTATCTCAAATTCAATAAATGAAGTAGATTCAACCCTCACCCGCTAGTAATATGCTTGCACTTGCTACAGGAGTTTTGGCTGAGATACAACCATTTGTTTGTCTTAATAACAGTACAGCAAATTTTCGTAACTCAGTGGAAAAGTTAACGTTTCTTAATTTAGTCCTTAACTAGGTACAAAGTTTTAAAGAAACGCCCTTGTACGACTAAGGGCCTGTTGTTTGATCAGTACTTAAACTAAGTAATCGTTAAAACCGTCAAATTTTCGATTCCGTTTTCGAATTTTTACAATTGAGTTAACTACCTACTGATCAAACAACGGACAATAACCTAAGTAGACTAGTGCCGGGTTCCTATATTCAAGAAACGAATCGTTTCCCCTACGGGCAGTAGCGTTATGACATTTGCTACGTACAAAATGTGTCAAATTTTAACGAGTCGTGACCACAGGTCGTGACAACTCTACCAACGGTTTTGGATATAGGAACACACTATTAGATCAACCGCTAACTAAAGTTTCCGTGCGTCATTACGTGAATATCATTATTGTTTACAATACATTATACTTAATCATTGCATTGCATTATTTAAATCAATGACATCAGGTCACAGATTAGACGATCCAGAGGACCGATTTTTGACTTTCGAGCGCTCGAAAGTTTCTCTCGAAAGTGACAAAAAACAATGAAATTTTTCCTACATGTATAACCAGTCAAGAATTTGTAAAATAAGCGTAAAAAAAATCTTATTGGCACTGAAATATCAAATTGCTTGTTATGATTTCATCTTTTGTTAGGTTCACACATTTATTCGCAATGAAAATATGATGAGTCAATCCCTCACTTTCGAGTGAAAATCTCAAAAATATGGAATTTGGGACCATTCGAAAATAAATCGTGAAAGATTATCGCATTCGAATATTTTCTACCGCTCGGTTTTAAATCCAGCGCTCGAAAGGCAAAAATCGGTCCCCAGGTTGGTTCATGTTTATAGGATCTCCTAAAAACTAAGCAACAAACATGAATAATAAATATTGAATATAAATGTGTGAACCTAACAAAAGATGAAATCATAACAAGCAATTTGATATTTCAGTGCCAATAAGATTTTTTTACGCTTATTTTACAAACTCTTGACTTGTTATAAATGTAGGAAAAATGAAACGCTTTCTCGTCTGTGGATGTCTATGGCATTGTGCTAGGTTTGTTTATGCTTCGTGTACTTCCGGGCATACATACCCAACAGGTTTGAAAGATGTCAAATGATACTTTCTATTGATAGAATTCAGAACGAATGCCACGGACCACTCGTGTTCATATTTTCTATCGCTCGCAAGTCAAAAATACCATTTAATTGTTTTTTGTCACTTTCGAGTGAAACTTTCCAGCGCTCGAAAGTCAAACATCGGTCCCCAAGTCATACTTGGTCGTTATAATTTTCTTTGCAATGATAAGAAAACTTGAAAGATAATGTAATTAAGGTCAGGTGGGGTAAGGGGAACTACTGGGAAAGGGAAACACTAGTTGATATAAAAAAAACGCAGAGTTGTGATTACACGATCGATAAAGCAGTAACTGAGATTTAATTCCAAAAAAAAACCACAGATAGCGTTATGACAACTGAAACTGCGAGTGTGACAAAAACAATACTTTAGTTAACAAACAACGAAAACACGAGTTCGACGTACCTTATTTAGATACTGATTTATGTTATAAAAAGTCTAGTAACAAGTCTGCAAATGTCAGTTAGTATTGTTTTATAGATATATTTTGTTTGTATGTATATAATTTTTTGCTGAATATGCTATAAATATTAAATTTTAATGTGATTCGTAACATAACCTACAAATGCATAAGTGGGGTAAGGGAAACTATGATGACCGGGTTAAGGGGGACATATGTTTCTCTTTCCCGACGTCAGAAGTAACAAACATTTTGAGACAGGCAAATTTTATAAAAAGTAGAAATAGTGTCTTGTAACTATAAATGTTATGATATTTTACACAGTGCAAATAGATTGTTGGTTTGTAAAATAAAATTGGGAAAATGTTAAGTTATTGGAAAAAAAATGTAAAGTATTAAACTATTATATTGGTTATAATTATTGGTTATCTATTAACTATTATTATATGTTATTACTAACTTATATTATGCTATTTTGTATGATGTCAAATGACGGTTGATGAATGAACATCTTGTTTTAATCCTTTCAGAAAAAAATATATTTAAAGACTACATTATTTTTACAAAAAATTGCCTAGGAACTATGTGAGAACAATTGTATGTCAAATAAAAGTAATTTAAATAGGCTACTTTATTTTAACCATTACTTAATAAACATTACAATAAAAAATTGCACCTACTTTTTACTTTCTTTGTTTTTAGTTGACTACCCCTGTTCGAAACTCGTACGTTTCCCTTACCCCAAATACCGATTGTGGTAAATATTTTATATTTGTAACCGTATTTCGTGATGTATGAAGTACACATTTCAGTAAAGGTGTTTTTAATAATGTTTTGCGTATGAATAATCCAAACTAGTATTATTAGTTGCAATTTTATTGAGACTGTTTCCCTTACCCCAAAAATAGGGAAAGGGAAACGATAGAACTAGTCTAACGAATAATCATTTTCTGGCGATGTGCATTAGAACTAGCTAAAAATTATTTTGTCCTGGAAAGCTAACGCAAATAAGTATGTTTTGTCTTTAGCGAAAAAACTTAGAACCTTATACTTTGTAGTATAGAACTCAAAATAAGATAAGAAGAATACAATATGTTCCCCTTACCCCACCTGACCTTACCTACAACTTTATCGATTTAATATTCACCATCACTACATTGTAATACTACATTCTAGCAAAGGAATAAATGAATCTGAATTTGAAGTTGAATTTGCTCAGCTTGTCTAGCGGACAGACGGTCGCCATTGTTTTTGAAGCATGTATCTACAGTCTAATCTAAGATTTAAATTTGCGACCCACCTCAAGTCTTAAGGTCTGTTCACGCTTGCAAGGACCTGTTATTCAGTTAATTATTTTTCACCTCAGCAGCTCAAACAAGCAGGTTTTGCTGCTTAAAAACAGTGAGCAAAATTCAATTTTGCTGCGAGCGAGAGGCAAAGTAGCTTTTTAATTATTTTTTTTAAATGCCGTGAGCAGTGCTGGGGCTACTCACAACATTCGAAAAAAATAAACTTCACTTTGTTCTGTCACTTTCACTTCGATAGGAAAAAAGCGAGAGATAGAAACAACTTGATTCGAAGTTCGATTTTCAAAATCCACACATAGTAGGCCCAAAAAGAAACTCACGTTCGGATGCACACATAACCGTAAAATTGCAAATAAAACTATCTGTTAAAGTTTGAAATGTGTTTATTATAACTATTTTATACAGTAGGTACAATCATTTTTTTATTTAATGTTTTGAAGACAAAATTAATGAAAAATAAGAAGTTTATCATGTATCTAAATAATTTTGTTATCGTTTTAACAATCTTTAATTTCGTGACATAAACCGCGGGGGCAGTTTCAGAACGCATTTCAAAAATAGCGGCATTATTGTAGCCAATAGCCATAGACAAGGCCTAGTTAAGTTAGGTTTTTTTAAAGCCACAGACTACATAAAGCTGTATAAAGTTGTGTTTGCACTACGGCATTATCAAGTTGAGTGACAGGTTTTATCTGTTTCATGTTTATTTATTCCACTTTTAATTTTATTAGTATTTTGCAAAAATGCTTGTGATTGATGCATATGCGATCGTGTCGTTATTTAGTCGTGTATTCACCAAATGGTCACAACGGAAGACCTGCGTTGGCCCTACCAGCTTCACGCTGTGTTGTTCTCGCTGCTGAGAGGTGAAAAGTTGTATGTCTCACACGAGACCAAAGTTTTTTACGTCTCGTATCTTTGAATCCTTCGCTTACTCGGGATTCAAAATCATCACTCGCAGCAAAAACCAACTTTGCTCTCTTGTTGAACAAATAACTATTAATTATCGTTCCGGACGTAGAGACCTCGTCATGTTGTTCTCCTAGTCATTAGGTATTTTATTTATATTTTATTGACCTTACATTTGTAATGAATTTATTTGTGTTAGTTTTAAAAATAATTATTTATTACTAGTTACTTGTAATGTAATTTAGATACTTTTAAGTATTATTGTATTTAATAATTGAAGAATAATTACCTTCTGCTGGAGTTTCTTGCGGCGCTTCTTCTCCGCAGTGATGGTCTTGTCCGAAGCGCTAGTAGATTCACTCCATGTTACCGACGTGTAAAAGAGCCCTCATGTGGCCAATTTACGGAATAAATACTTTGAATTAGAATTTTGTCCAATGCCAATCTGTAATTTTACAGCAATAAATTGGACTGCCTACCCCATTGGGCGCCAGGCGTGAAGGTATGTATGTATTTAAAAGTATTTTATATCAAATTTAATATGGTAAGTGATGTAAGCACAAGACCGGTCTGAGTGGAGAGCCTTGGGGGAGGCCTATGTCCAGCAGTGGACGTCTTTCGGCTGACATGATGAAGTGATATATGGTTGGCTGCAAAATTCCCTTGTCATCTGGAGATTAAAAAATCACCCCTAAGTATAATTCAACCATAACATAAAAGGAACAATTTCGTTACTAAACATTATGTGTCACGACGTCAAATGATATCCTACAATGACGTCTTAAGCTAATGACATGCGGAAAATACGTGCCTATACTGTTGTTAATTAATGTTTAATTTGGACAATAAAACCAACTACCTAATCGAAAGTCTAATTTGATTACGTATTTTGCATATTTACCCAGGCCGATCTTTTCTGACGGCCATTGTTAAAGTCAAGTATATACAGCGTTATTTATATTTCCACCTATTCCCCTCTAGGGGTTATGGGAGAGGTAATTTGCAATTATTTTGGTCCCATAATACCCTACGCAAAACATACATAAACTCACGCCTTCATTCCCAAAGTAGGGTAGGCAGAGCTACAAAATTACCCACAACTCTAATGACTTGTTGATAATTCTGTAACCGCACTTTGCACAATCAGGCTAAGATGTCCACGAGCGTATTAGTGACAGGTTGCAAGCCCATCGCCTAACGGTACTACAAGCCTTTATTCCCTTAGTCGCCTCTTACGACATCCACGGGAAGACATGGAGCGGCACTATTATATCCCGGAAACCACACAGATCAAAACCCTACGCAAAAGTTTGTGAATTTTACTGTTTTTGTGTCTTGGACAAACTATTAAAAAAACATGTTTTTTTTTACTTTTTGGTCTCGCATTCTTAAACGTGTACAGATAATTCTACTTTTAATATTGCAAAAGAACAGCAATTTTACCTTGAACAAAAGCTATTAAAAAAACGAATTAAAGAGCTAATTTGTTTTTGTAAATTTTTGATGATGCGTTTTTGACTTTCTTAGCAAAAAACTTAAATATAAATTATCTCAGAAATGGTTCACTTTTGCACAGGGAAAATCAAACTAAGCTACTCAAATTAAAATCAAACTAAGCTACTCAAATATTAAAGATGTAAATAATAATCACCACTGTAAAAAGAACACCCCCTCTAGCAGGGTCCGCTCGCGGCATGGTCCCTATGGCACTGGCTGCATTACCTCTCTGGATAGCTAGCCCAATCCGTTATTTTATTGTATTTTTATAGAATAAACTTGCTTTAAAGATTAGTAAATCCAGTGCCATAAGACCGGACATAAATAAACAAACATAAACTCACGCTTTCATTCCCAGAGTGGGGTAGGCAGAGCTAAAGAATTACCAACAAGCCTTAAAACTTCTTGATAATTCTGTAACCACATTTTGCACAATCAGGCTAAGATGTTTCCCAGTGTATTAGTGACAGGTGGCAAGCCCATCGCCTAACAGTACTACAAGCCTTTATTCCCGTCGCCTCTTACGACATCCACGGGAAGACATGGAGTGGCACTATTCTAACGCGGCAACCACACGTAAGACCGGACATTATTCTGTAAAAAACTGGCCATAATCTCGTGGAACTAGTTTGTAGGGTTCCGTAAAAAAATATTCTTATAGGTTGTCCTGTGGTCCATTAGTAAACTACTTTCTGCATCTAATTAACCCACGAGTAATTCTATAATGGTTACGTTTTCTCATTCGGAGGCACGGAACCCTAAAATTCAACTGGCTATCTATGATGGTTTCTATATACAGCTGTTGAAGATTTTAAATGAGAACACACTGTGATGTTTCTCGCCGGACAGCTGTTTCACACAATATTACTTTTGTTGTCCGGCAGCATGAGCATGTCATGCTCGCTCAAAGGTCTTTGCTTACGGCGGCGTCGTTGATCGGGTCGCCACTTTCCCGATCACATGGTTGAGAGAGGCGATGGCTGAGATACGCGTCATACTCGTCCGGTCTGTTCACGTTTGCAAGGACTTGTTGTTCAATTTATTATCCAAGTTACATGGCTTTTGACGTAGAGACCTCGTCGTGTTGTTCTTATAGTCATTATTTTATTTTAAGGTTTATTGACCTTACATTTGTAATAATTTTATTTTTGCTTGTTTTAAGAATTCATTGTTTGTTACTTTATACCTTAATATTACTTAATGTAACTTACTTTTAAGTATAATTATGTTTTTATTATTGAAAAAATGACCTTCTGCTGGAGTTTCTTGCCGCGCTTCTTCTCCGCAATGATGGTCTTGTCCGAAGCGCTGGTAGATTCACTGTACATTTCCGACGTGTAAAAGAGCCCGCATGTGGCCAATTGACTGAATAAATATTTTGAATTTTGAATTTTGTTCAGTTAAGGCGGACGGACGGATGGATGGCAGACGAAGGGAATAGGGTCCCGAATGAGCCCCTTTAGGTACGCTCTTTCTCTTAATTTAAGAGCTTTGCTCATGTCGTTGGCGTAAACTCTCCAAATAACTATCAAGATTGAATTTGTAAAATAAAACAACAAATTAACTAAACAATGTTTATTATTAAATATTTAAATAACGAAACTTATACAACGCTATTTATAAATAAAATTAAATAATATGACAAACGAAATACTCCGTTCAGAATTGTTTAACCGTTTAACCATAGCCATTTTAACCTTCTCAAGTAAGCAATACTTACATAACGTTAAGAATAACTTAACCGCTTCGTTTTTAACATTTCCACTATGAAAATAGTTTTAACCTTTTAACCTGCTTGTGAATTTAATGTTAAAATATGTTTACTCCATTACGCTCACGCGTCGAACTAACTCAAATGGATGTAAAAACGTTTGCCAATCTTTCTTTTTTCTTTGCGCCCAGGGCAACGATAGTAAGTTATTAGGTTCTGAGACGTTTACATTCTCAAGCCAACAATTTCAAGACTGCAAAATTGATGCCCCCAACTGATGCTTTTGGAAAAACATTTTCACCAATCACATTCTAACCTAGACACTGACAGAATTGTCCCACCTGACAGTAGAAATTATATCAAAGAATTTAAATGTACCAACCCAGGACTAAGATGAATTGTTTCTACGCTATCCTCTGACAATGAAAACTATCAGGAACACGTGGGTACCTAAACAGGTTAAAAGGTTAAAATCGTACCCTTTTCCAAAACTGTACATACAGTGGCCAATTCTTATAAGCTACAAGTGTAAAGTAATCAATTATAAAGTATTGTAATTTCGATTTTAAAAATATTTTGTAGCTCAAGACTTGGCCAAAGCAGTTCACAACTCGCAAGTATATTTCAACACTTTCATCTACAAAATGGCTCACACATCTTTGGCACGCTAAAACAAATAATAAATCCACCAAAATCTACCACCGTCAAAATTTAAAACAAAGTTTCGTACAAAAATTTGTAAAATACGTCATATATTATTATATTATCGCTAAAAAGTCCAAAATAATTATTTTCAATAATGATTCCTTTCAATCAGCTAATTATATTCGTATCACATTGTTTTGCCCGAATTTAAATTGCCATAATTGTATTACTTGCCATAATATTCATTTGCCATTAAGGGATTTTTGCAAGTCCGTAAACTTTTCAGGAAATTTTTGCATGCCATGATTTGGAGACCAATACGTTAGGTTAAGGTAGTTTAATAATAAATGCCTTTATGGCAAGTAATACAATTGTAGCTGTTAAAATTCGGGCAAAAGACAGAGTAATTACGTTATTATTATACCGGTCTCCTATTAAACGTAGAGTATATACAAACATATCTATGTTACACATCGTTTATTCTCACATATAAATAACAAGAATAAAAATATTTAGAATATTTTATTTGTATCTTTGTTATGAAAGATGAAAATTTGCAAAGACCGTTATTTTTACATACATACATAAACTCACGCCTTCATTCCCGAAGTGGGGTAGGCAGAGCTACGGAATTACCAGCAATATATGAGAAATGAGAAAAAAACGATATATAACGCCATACTTGTTAAACATGGGAGCATTTGGTTTCATGTAAAAAAAATTAGTCCGAATATATTGTGTATAGTGTTTTTTACTGAAACGGTTTTTATTTTAGCATTTTTGTTACAATTGGTTTTATATAAACCCTGAAATGAAAACCTTTCCAGAAAAACACTATGACTTGCGATGATTATGAGCAGACGTAGAAATATTTGGGGCTAAATTAAATGACAGCTAGGGATTGCGTATATCGATAAACTAAATTATCGAAGCTTTTCCCATATACTAGTGGTCGCTCCAAGTTTTGTTTGTAAGTGTGTATTTTTCAATTAGGTTTTACCCCTACCACTTCCACAGACATTCAAAAGGCTTTTAGCTACCGGAAATGGATTCATCAATCGAGACGGAGAAAATTAACGCTCGAAAATTTGGAACAAATTCTGATTGTTTACTTTAACAATTGTCAATGGGACAGTAATTCTGAAATACACAATGAGGAAATAAGTATGATGATTATGAGTGAAGATCCAAAAATATAAAATATAACCAGATTTTGTTTTATTTTCATACTATTAATGAAAAAAAAATACAAACAAAACTTGGAGCGACCACTAGTATATGGAAAAAGCATCGATAATTTAGTTTATCGATATAGTCAATCCCTAGCTGTCATTTAATTTTGCCCCAAATATTCCTATGTCTGATTATGAATAACAATACATTCGGAATACAATTTTTTATTAGCCAATATGGGCCCGTTAAATACTGTAAAAATACCTCAGAAAAACTTAATGCTGTCTTAATTAGACATTGATAAAGGCTGCATGTGGTGCATTGAGAAATTGCAGTTAAAAGGTTAAAAAAAGAAGTTAATTACAATTATTTACCATAAATTTACTGCTATTAGGAATCGGTTGTAAGAGGCCTTCTATCGAATTTCTTTCTAACCCATCATGCCTACAGTGTGTCATGAGCATCTATGTAAAGTCAGAGTCAATAGGAATAACAAAAGATGTCAACACATAACCTCAATATTTCTGCAAACGAGTTTTGATTAAAAAAGGTATAATTAATAGATATTTAATCTTAAACAGAATAATAATAAATAAAATAATAAATATCAGGGGACAATGTCACACCAATTGACCTGGGCCTCTATTCAACACGGTAAAAACCATATCGTGTTTGAGCTGTTATCGTATCGTCACCGTTTTGATAGCCCTTATTTACTTGACGGTAATGGCGACTGACGTCATAACAATACCATAACAGGTTAACTACGATATCGTTTTTACCGCATAGAATATCGCCCTAGTCCCAAACTAAGCTCTAGGCTTGTACTATGGTTATTAGAAGACGATATAAATACTTATATACATAATCAGGGGTCGGAATTTTCGTAGCACTTTTGAGCTGTCATAGGGACTTCTCGTTGATCGACTTCGGATATACATATTTTATCGATACATTATAGAACACAACATGTTAAAGAAGATTAAAAATATAGGTAAAGCACAGGCGGTATTATCGCTAAAGAGCGATTTCTTTCAAATAACTTTCGATTAATTGAAAACGTGAAATAGAGATTTGCAATGAAAATAATGAAAAGTTAATAGTTAACATTTTAATCAGTTCAGTTCAGTGTTTTATCATTTATGAATTTCATGTTCAGTCTGTTTTAGTGCAAACAAGACTAAGTGTTTCTTCATTCGTTTTTCTATAAAATAAATAGATTGTCATTATCTGAAAGAGATCGCTCTTTAGCGGTAAGACCGCCTGTTGTTTACCTATACTTTTAATCTTCTTTAATATGTTGTATTCTATAATGTATCGATAAAATATGTATATCCGAAGTCGATAAACGAGAAGTCCCTATGACAGCTCAAAAGTGCTACGAAAATTCCGACCCCTGTACATAATTATATACTTAAATACATCGAAAACATCCACTCAGAGACGAATATTCGCGCTCACCACACAAATATCTGCCCTTAACGCGACCCAGGACCGCTAGCTTCGTAGGCAGGGTCACCACAAACAAGGCCAGCCGTCAAAGGTTAAAATAACAATCAAGCGTGTACATCATTAAATATACTTCACGCGATGTCCAAAAGTATACGAGACGTCATTATGGCGTAATAATGGTAAATAAGTCGGTTCGGTTTTGTTTACATCTTTTGTCATTTTTATTGACCTCGACTAGGTATATGTCATTGATTTGATATAATTGCTTTTAGTACAAAGCTAGTTTAATAGAGGTGGTTTCTGGCCGGATTTCATGAAAATCGTTTGGGCTGTTTAATATATATCAGCTATTACATCAGAGTTAATCTACATGAGGCCTCTTAAAATAAATTCCATAGTGAAATGTGCCTATAAAAAACTTTCTTATTCAAAAAGCACCAATCGTTTGTGATATAAAATGGCCACTTTGCCTTTTCGCGACAAACTTACCAGTGTGGTAATATTGCCGTTTTTAACACGTACTTGAAGTTAAGAAAAAAATAAGGTTAAAAAAATGCATTCGTTTTGAGGGTTAGGTTAAAATCGACAAAGTGGCCAAAACTACTAGGTACATACATCAATATCGCTTTTTAACTTGAAATAGGTACTTCTTTAAAAATAAACTTTGATAAACTTCACAATATGTAGCATATCAAAGTGTATTTTTTTCTTTACCTGGGGAAGGTAAACCTGACGACAAGTGTATTCTGAAGCTGACATTTTCAATCTCAAGATCGCAATCTTACGATGACAATCTGAGTTTTTGGATAATCCTACGGTAAAGATAGGACTCCACTGCGCAGGCGACGGGGGCTAAACATGAGACACGTGGATCAATTAACAGAATTTAGTTGAAATATGTTGATAAAATTCATGCTTGTCGAGGTTTGTATCTAACAAGGAAAGGTACCCAACTGTCCGGCTCTGATCTGATTTATATTTATATATGTTATAGAGTAGTCTAAAATAACGGATACGTATTTTTTTTAGCTGCCCAATCTCTACCTATTTGGAGAAATTGTCCTCCAAAGTACTAAAAAGTGACCAAATCCTTTAAGTTCTCTAGAGTTTTGTTAAAGCAAATTGCTAGTTAATTACTGGGTTGATTATATTTATTTATTTCAAGGGAAACAAACAGCTGTAATTTTACAAATAGACAAATAGTACATTGTTGCCTAGGCGCGGAAAGTAAGGGTTTTCCTGACGAGGTGGTTAGCAGGCCGAGCAATAGCGAGGCCTGCTAAAATACGAGTCAGGAAATCCTCGTTTCCGCCGAGGCATACATAATGCTTTTCTCAAACATGTGAGGAAATAATACAAATACATTTCTAAAAAGCAAGTAATTTAATTTCCTTAGATTTAGCGGGAAGCAGGTTTTGCCTAAACGAGGCAGCTTCAGATTTTAATATAGGCGGTGTGGTACCTATTTCGTCGCTTTCGTCGCTTGAGCTCATTTTTTATAGTAAGTATTTCACACAACAAATAGTTTAATATTCGGTTTCTCAATTATATTATGCAGAATGAACGAATGTTACCGACTGTCAATTGTTTTTAAATACTAACCATAGACATTGGAATGCAAATTCAAAAAGAAGCACACGCACTGTGCTAAAAAAGCGAGCAGTTACCTTGGCTGTTTGGAATTTTTGTCTTGGTCCTTTTGATTTTGTATGCAAATTGACAGCATTTTTAAGAAATATATGGACATGGACGGAAAGTGTTTTCATATGTTTTTTTTACTCCTAGGAGTAAAATGAGGCTCTTTCCGTCCTTGTGTTTCAATCGGAAAACCGTTTTTTCCGAGCATGTTTGAGAAAAAATTATAAGTTAATACACTAGCCAAAACAGTTTCCACTTATAGCTAACAAATTTGCTCTAGTTAGACAGTTAATAATAACAATAACATTGCATACCTATATTACCTATGAGGATAGGTAACTTAAAAGTGCTCTTGTTATAACTTTTTTTTTTATGGACTAATAACAATTAATAATATATATATTATATCTAATGAACATTTACATTTAATGTATATATGTAGTGTATATGTTCGAGAACATGAAAAAATAATGGACCCGTGTCTTGTTATTTCGGCTCAAACTTATGTTTTACAAAAAAAAGTGAAGTCAGTATAAAACATAAATCACATCGGAGCCGGACAGTTGGGTACCTTTCCTTGTAAATGAAATAATAACGAAAGTATACTGTTTTTTATGACTAATGAATGGTAATGGAATGACGTCATTCATTTTTTAAATAACAAGTTGCGACAAAAACAGTGATTGCATAACCGGAAAATAAAGTTACCGTTCTAAAGCGGTATGACGTCAAACCGTTTCGTTTTGGTTGGTTTCGGTAGCGGTTTTTTTTATCTACAGACATATCATTAGTCCTATTATGCGTCCGTTATTATTTTTCGATAGCCGAATCGTTTTTATAAAGGTATCGTTTGGGATTTATGAGGGTGCCGCCAATAGCACCAACTAATCAGCGCTAGTTATTGAGTGTATGCCTAAAACTGACCTATTTTTATTAGATTTTGTTCCGCGGATTGCTTATTAAATATCGGTACCGAAATAATACCGATTGACTACAGTTTTAATAAAGGTATAAGTACACCTATGAAACAGCGATATCCATATTTTATACCGGCAGCGTACCTTTATATTTCAACCGGTATAGTTCTACCTTTACAAAGAAAGCAGTATCGATATCCAATACCGGTACCATACCGTTAATACCGCAACGAAAACGGTCCCTGACAGAAAAGACATGTGGCGTTTAAGCTCTTTGGCAATTCGCAGAAATTTGTATATTTTCTTAGTAAATTATTGCCAAAAAAAATACGCTATTGACACAAACCTGATTTTGACAAGCATGTTTATTTTCACAACTCCTTTTAACCTTTTGAAAATATTACATCTCATCACACGCCAAACATGTTTGCTAAGCTATTGCAAATTACAACTTATTGATACGAAATAGTCTCCAACCCCCGAAGTAATCTTGAACTTCTGACGGCTGTAGCCGTCGTGGCGTCAGTGGCACGACTTTCAGTGGACGGCCAGAGCCGTCTGTGGCGGTTAAAAGGTTAAAAAGTTCCAGGCGTGTGACACTGACGTCGTTTCAAACAGAAGGAGGAGGAGTATCTAGATTTGGATGTGAAGTGAATTTATTTATGTTCCCGTAGCGTGCGCTGCAGAATTACGACGTCAAACCGCTTCAGTAACCTTTTGTCCACTTTCCTAAACGGTCCAGTTCTTAAAATGTTCAGTTCCGCAAAGTTGCGAGTTTGGGAAAGTGGACATTTCCGGAAAGAAGACACTTCAGGGAAAGTGGAGATTTCTGGAAAGAAGAGTTTGGGATAGGAGACATTTCTGGAAAGAAAATGACCCGGGGGTAAAGTGGGCATACCTGGAGAGAGGTTGGTAATTTGAAATTTTCCGGAAATAAGACATTTTGAAAGTGTCATTTTCCGGAAAGAAAACAGTCTTAGTTAAAGTGGACATTTCCGAAAATAAAAGTAGACAGTTCGGGAAAGTAGCTTGAGAAAGTGAACCTAAGGTAGCTACCTAAAGGCGTAGGGGTATTCACAAATATTCTCTCATTCTTTTTTCAATACTGTGCGTGGTCAAAATGGTACAATTACCATTAAAGATATTGCTGTCAAAACTACCACAAACGCACCGTTCGCTTGCAAAATGCCGTACCAATAACACATAGAGCTCGGAGTTTTCATAGCGCGGAAAGACTAAGAGAGATGTGGAATCGATATTCAAGGGCAAACGGCTGGAAGCGACCTTGTTTTATACAGTGTAAAGATTGTTAGAGCTATGACCCTATTACTTTTAGTAATCTGATAATTAAATATAACTATTTACTTATTATTCTTGTATTCTTTGATTATTAGTATTTATGTTTGACGATCTCAATGTAATTTCGTATTTTTTGACATGCAATGCAATTTATATTGTAGGTAATATTACATTGATGAATAAAGAAACTGACAGTATTTTATAATTATCTTTCTTATTTATATTATTTTTATAGCAAGAAAGCATATGAGCACACAAGTCACCTGGTGGCATACTTTTTTTTCTGGTAAAAAACCATGTGAATAATATAAAAAAGAACAGTATGCTGTTGAGACCTAGCACGTTTTTTTCAGAATACCTTTTAAAAATAAGTTGTCAGTTGAATATAAGTATGACAACTTTTTAATATGAATATCGACTCCATATCTCGCTATAGTCTTACGGTGCTATAACAACTCTGAATTCTAACAATAAATATACATTTCTCACATTTCAAATATCAATCGAGTATACATTTAAAATATCCATTATATTTTGGTCTCCGTATTAAATCGATAACATCATTTATGAAGGGTCATAATTTTGCTTGTCATAATTTGCTTTGCATAATTTTATTATATTTAACTGGTAAAGTACGCTTTAAGGTTTTCAACCACTTGTACTTATTTGCCTATTGCTTTTTTGGCATTATTTTCTATTGTTATAACTATTGTTTACCATAATATTCAACACATATCAATCTAAATTATGACAAATAAAATTATGTGATAGGAATAAGGATCTAAAGATCATCTTATAATGGCAGTAGTAAGTTTTGTACTTCGTTGTAAGACGTTTTAATATTTGTCCTATAATATTTTGTCCTAATCATCCTTTATCCTAAGTCGTACCTACTAGTTAGCTAGATAAAATAGTATTGCCGTTTCCATATCATAGGTAACATCACTGAAATTATAAAAAAAATCAAACACTGCTTTGGGTCATTATTTGGGCGTTTGTTCCGAGTCACCTTCGTGGTCACATTTTTGTAGAAGTGGCTGCAGATTTCGATTTGTTTTCCGGTTAGGTATCTAAGTTTACCGGACATCTAACAAATATCTAAAAACGCTATCAAAATATACGCCCAATTCTTCAAAAACAAGTCCACGAAAGCGAGACGGTTGACACGCTCGAATAATGACCCCTTTAGGACAAACGACGTATTAGAACTAACGAAAATTAGGAATTTCAAAACTCTCACTTAACCATTACAACTTGAACTACTCCCCTGTTCCCTCGCCTTCCAACTAGTTCTCGAATTGCGTCCACCCTCAAGGACCGAAGCTCAACGTATAATGGGGGGTATCGGTTTGTTCGTTACATAAGGCAGCACTGGGAGGGGTCGGCTCCGGGGGGGGGCGCGAAGCCCTGAGGGGGGGCGGCCATGTCCCCCACTAGCTCGGTGGGGGGCTGACCTAGGTCTTGCATCTGGAAACAAATATAAATACATAAGGAAAGTCCGGTATCCATCATCTAAATGTCCGGGAATAATATGCTCGAGTAAAAATCGGACCCTTATACACGGTGGTTTTCGGTGATCAGGAGTTGAAAATTTTATTATTAATAAGCAACAAAAATGGAATTTAATGGTTGATGTCTCAAACAATTAACTCACTGTTTAATTTATTTAAGTCAATGATATTGTTAAAACCAATCACCACTGGATACATAGACATCCTACATTAATTATTGAAGTAAAGTAGATACGTCAAGTGCCATCGCTTTGGCGGGAAATTTGACAGATACCTATTTCTTACCTACTGACAATTTTTTGACTGTCATTAAATTTACTATCTTTTGAAAGAGGTTGTAAACTCATAGACTAAACAATTAGTAGGGTGACAATAATTAAATTCAATTAAAAGTTATTTTCAAAATAAAAAAATTACATTAAAAAAAAGTTTTGTTTCATGTAACTGTGACTTAAACGTGATCGCCATTAATAACTGAATTAAAAAAATTGGTTCCTGATCACCAAAACAAAATCACAGTGTATAGTCCAGGAATTGTCAGGTGACTGTCCGGAGCATAAATGTCAGGTGATCAATTGACTTTCCGAGTTACTGAGAAAAATCCGGACCCATAACCTAAATGTCCGGGAGTTTCAGCGCTGTCTTCAAGTTTTTCCGGATAAAATCCGAACAAATGTCTATAAATTTATCCGTGTAAAATCCTGACCGTTAACCTAAATGTCCGGGAAATCTAAATGTCCGGCAAAATCCGGACAATTCACGTTAACCTCTAGATATTTACCTTCTGCATGAGGTCGAGCACCTTCTCGAAGCGCCGCCTCTTGACGTCCTCCGCGTCGGACTCCTCCTCGGGCTCCAGCTCGCCGCAGACCTGAAGCATCAGCTCTTGCTGCTTGAGGTACCTGAGGGTAAGAGGAACAGAAGGGTACGTTTATAAGACGTTTTTTTTAATGTGGTTACAGAATTATGAACAAGTTTTTAGAGATGTTGGTAATTCAGTATCTCTGCCTACCCCACTCTGGGAATGAAGGCGTGAGTATTTTTTTTGTTTAGCATAGGAAGGCAAATGAGCAAACAGACCACCTGATGGTAAATGGAAACTGTGACCCATAGACATTCGCATTCACAAGACTGCAAATGCACTCCCAACCCTGAGGACTAAGATGGAATCCCTATGCTAGTCATTTCACCGGCTGTCCTATCCCCAAACCGGAACACAACAATGCGAACACTGCTGCTTGGCGGTAGGTTAAAGGATAAGAAGTTTATGTATGTATGTTTTGTGATATAAAAAAGGTGGCCACTTTTTTCCGTTAAGTTCACTCGAGGGTCAATTGTTATTAAACTATGTAATTATATCCTGTAAGTTGTGTTTTCATTAGTAGTACCAAAAAGCACCGTCCGATTTTAAGAAAATACTTTTTTTATTAGAAAACTCATCCTCAATCCGGCGTCCGCTCGGCGCAGTCTAAAGTAAAAAAAATCGTGTTTCTTTTTCAATGACAACATAATATTACATAATTTTAAACGTCAATCATATAATACACGTCGACAACCCTAGGTCGCTGTCGTGTGTCACGTCATCGCACCAAGATGCTGGAAAAAGTACGATCACTGATTCTGTCTCACCTTTCGTATTCGTCCTGTGGTACTTTGTCCTTGTTTGCCGCCAACCAGCCAGGGTACTTGTCCACTAGTTCTTTGAGGGACGGGTATAGAACCTCCTTGGACAGAAGGGACTGCATCATGCCCTGCATGAACGGGAGGAACATGTTGCCTTCCTGGAACCAATTAGTGTTAAATATTAAATCGATTAATAATAGTATAGTACATTACTACAGACGCCGGGAAGTAGGTGGTTGCAGGCCGAGTTCATATAGACGGCCGAGCGAAGCGAGGTCGGATAGTTACGAGGCTGGCAACCCCTTTTCACGGCGAGGTATGTATAGTGCTTTTCTCAAACATATGCAATGAAATAAAAAAAAAACATCACTCAAAAAACATTTATGTAATAGGCATTAACGCGGATATTTTTGGTCCGAACCACACAGATACAAAAAAAAAAACGATTTTCAGCTATTCAGCCTGTTCATAAAACCAGCTGTCATGGCCATATTAAAATTAAAAAAAACAATTACTTCCCGGCCTAGGCCTTCAATTTTGTATGAAATTCCTTTACAGTTCTCTCGAGTTGTTCCGTCGGGAACGTGGCACTTTGAAGCCTAAAATAACTAACATAACGCCGACATTACATAGCATGTTTGAGAAAAATACATTAAAAACTCCCGACATAATGGCGGACCGTAATGTCAGAGCTCATAACTGATGCAAATTACTTAATGTGAATTTATTAATGTGACATTTTAGAGATGATTCCCTTTTAAGTGTTTTTTAAAAAAAAGTCAGATAAGCAACTTTAAAAATTTATTTAAAAAAAAACTTGTGTTACTTACACGACATCTGTAACTTACTGTCTGTGTTACTTACTTACAAGATTAACTAACAAAAAAAAAATTATAAATAGCCGTGATTTAATTTTTTATATAGTTTTATTCGTTTTTATTTGTTACTTTAATAATTGTTATTTTTGTTAGTTAATTTTATGACCAACTTTGTGTGTTGATTTTAAGTTTTGGTTGAATATGATTTTCTGCCTGCTCTCTTTGTGATCTAAGTTTTTTAGTAACCGTGTAACTAATTCGTAGTTATAATACCTCTTTAGAAAGCTAGAAAAACGTTAATGTTTTGTACATAATCTGCCTGCCAGATTTAATCGGTTTTTTTTTTGTTTTTGAACTATTTCTGTGGAACTTGTTGTGATCAAATACGTAAATTAATGACGTTTCTGTCTCTTATTCTTAAACGTAAGCAGGTAATTCTAGGTTTAATGTTGATAATAAATGACTGTTATGTCCAGTGATCGGATCTCGGATGCAATTTGGGGTGAACGACCTCAAACGTTATGCTTAACATGGATGTGACACGGGATTTCCCGGGATTTTGGGAAATGGGTTATTTTATTATTAATAATTAATAACTTTTGTCGAGGGTTAAACTAAATAAACAAAATGAAAATGTTCGCTATCTATCTATAATAGGTCATTTATTTGACACATACTTTTAAAACATATTTTAGATATAAAATAACTCTACTTTTTGAAACAAAATTAAAAAATAAACATCTTAATAACATGCAACACAATAGCATACTAATTATATCCCTTGCAATAATACCTAGACAAAAGAAATAGTAACATGACAAAAAATTAACCTAAAAATAAAATGAAATTAAAACTACTATGTTTTAGTCGTGTTTATATAATTAAAGTAACATACTATTATTTTTATTAGTTGATTCGAACATTAAGTCAGGATACGATTTAATCCAACTTAGAATAGTTTCTTCCTTAGGTTGCCACGCCATATTTTAATTTCTACTTGTCTGGGTACGTTTTTTCTAAGAAACCACCACAATCCAAAAAGTCGTCAAATTAAAAATAAGTCACTTAATATGTGCACACTTAACGAACACTAGAATTGTCTATTAGTAATGGTTATTTATACCTGAAATTATTATTATTTGTCGTTAATGAGAATGTGATATGATAAGCAGAGCTCGATCTGAATGACAATGTCAGTCCAGACATTGTCATTCAGATCGAGTGCTTATTTCAAGTAGCCATATCATTTAATAAAAGAGGTTGATAAGTGGTAATTGTTTATGAAAAGACTATTAAGATAAGACGTACACGTTACGTTCAGTTCTTCTATGCAGTACTGTAAAAATGTTGTTATTAACTTATTAACTACATATTATTTTATTACTTTTATAGAGTAAACTACTTACAATTAAAAGTTATTCACCTTTTTATAAATGTAGGTATCAAAGAGACTCGCGGGATTGTAAGTCATATCCATGTTAAGATAACGGACTTAAATCCCGGGAAATTGCATCCGAGATCCGATCACTGGTTATGTCGTGTAAGTAACACAGAAAAAAGATTTAAGTGTTTTTTTTTTATTAATTTTTAAAGTTGCATACTTATCCGACTTTTTTTGAAAGAAACTTAAAATGGAAATATCTCTAAAATGGTTCACTTTTGCATAATGCATTATAGGGTCAAAATTACTGCAAATGACCTCCCCTATGACCCCTTAACGGGAATGTATGCAATAACTAGGGCCCGTAATTTTCATGCCGATGACATCAATTTGACGTCACGCTCCATATAGGGTGATCCCAAATAGTTTTATTGTAAATTAAAATTATGTACAAATGACTTCAAAAGTATTATATTTACACGTTGAATAAATAATACCTACTAGATAACGTGAAACGTAAATAAAACTATTCGATTTGTTGTTATACATAGAGTACTTTTGAAGTCATTTGTACATGATTAAAATGATTGACGACTAATGATAAATAATTTACAATATAATGTAAATATAAATATAAAATATAAGGGTGAATCAACTTTTAAGGTACTCCTTTTCTTTTGCGGTATCAAAACTTTCCTGGTGACTTATCATTAATAATAATGTATGAATATTAATATCAGACCACCAAATTTACAGACCTTACACGTTAAACACCTCAAATATTATTTAATCTTCGAAAAAACCTGGTAACTCAGGGGAAAATGCACATTTTCCATACAAAACCTAGGGACAACATCGTCCGCTGCGTTACCAACTATATTATTATTTCAAACTGTACTATTTTTAAATCAAATCATTTCAAATGCTAGCCTAATTGTCTGATTTAATAAGCGTGTAAGCTACGTCGTTGGCAAATATATAGTTTTTCTAAAAACATATAATTTGTGAAACATGTCGAAAAATGGGGAGTACCTTAGAAGTTGATTCACCCATAAATATCAGGGGACAATGTCACACCAATTGACCTAGTCCCAATTTAAGCTCTAGGCTTGTATTATGGGTACTAGACAACGATATAAATACTTATATAGAGAAATATATACTTAAATACATAGTATACATCCATGACTCAGGAACTAATATTCGCGCTCATCACCCAAATATCTGCCCTTACCGGGATTTGAACCCAGGACCGCTAGCTTCGTAGGCAGGGTACTACCAACTAGGCCAGCGCGTCGTCAATAAAACTATTTGGGATCACTCTATATGGAGCGTGACGTCAAATTGACGTCATCGGCATGAAAATTACGGGCCCTGGCAATAACTAATAACCCTGTAGATAAGTTAATGGAATCATTGAATAGGCAATATCTCTAATGTTTTTGAATCTAGAGTAAAAATAACACAACATGTGTTATTGATTCACAATAGCGAACAAATATTAAAATTTGTACACCTATAAAAAAAATACGTATGTGGTATGTGGTATTATGTATGTGGTAGATGACCTCTCTACATCTACAGACGTATTATTATTGGGGGGTTGAGATGGGCCTTGTGAGCCGCTTCGACCATTGCTGATCTTTTGTAGCAGCCCTTTGTTTTAGAGCTCACCGCAAAGGACCGTTGCGTCCAGGAATTTCCAGATGCTTTGGGCAGTGAGGAGTTGTATCTCTTGTGGGTCTATTATATGTCGCCCTAGGTAGGTAGATACTTCTGTTGCGCATTAGTGGTCCGCAGGAACAGAGGATGTGCATTACAGACGTAGGACTTACTCAATACTTAATCAAAACTAGACTCAAGACAAGACTATGTAAGACTTGAGAAGACATAAGACGAGAACCTCCTCCGTTTTTTCGTTGGTTAATGGATCATCTATGGGGCGCCTAAGATTTACCTGCTGTCCTTCTCCCAGATTGAAGTTCCCGAACATGTTGGCCAGGTCCTGGTCTGAGAACGGGGTCTGCAGGTTCTCCGAGTTGGTGTTGAGGTTCTGCAGCGTCTGCGATATCGCTGCTGACACCTGGGACACGATAGAATGTAGCCAACTTCAATTAGGAGGCATTGGTCAAGTTTGTATTAACAACAGGATTTTTTGGAAAAGGTGTTGTGATATAAAATCATGCTTACATTGAAACTGTGAAAAACATACATTAAATATTATAATAACGTGCTTGCCTCTTTTTACTTGTGGGAGGACCTTGTGCAGGGTCCGTCCGGGTTGGTACCACTATCTTATCCATTAACCTACCGCCAAGCAGCAGTGTTCGCATTGTTGTGTTCCGGTTTGGGGATAAGACAGCCGGTGAAATGACTAGCATAGAGGCATTCCATCTTAGTCCTCAGGGTTGGCAACGCATTCGCAGTCTTGTGAATGCGAATGTCTATGGGTCACAGTTTCCACTTACCATCAGGTGGCCTGTGCTCGTTTGCCTTCCCATGCCATAAAAAAAAAAACAAGTTACCTGTGCTAAGAGACACCGCTTTTTTTAAATTAAAACATATCTGTCTTATCATTTCAAGAAATTTAGTTTACATTCACAAGACGTAATAAAAACAAAACAAAAATGTGTATATGTGTGGGGGGGGGGGGGGGGTATGTGAGTGTATGACAGCATAATACATACATACATAACTTCACGCCTGTCTCCCAATGGGGTAGGCAGAGACTGTGGAGTGCCATATGCACCGATCTAAACATACAACTTTCGCTTCCTCTACATTCATCAATCTCTTCATCGGTACGTCGGTTTCGGGTGCTTTTTATTTGGCCCTTATTCAGTACATCGCGAATCTGATCACCGTACGTCTAGGACTAGCTGTAAAAAAGTCATGTATATTCCCTAATGCACATTTTCCATTTTGGATTTTTTCGATACTGTCCCCGTGTGGTTGCCGGGTTAGAATAGTGCCACTCCATGGCATCCCGTGGATGTCGTAAGGCAATTAAGGGAATAAGGCTTGTAGTACTGTTAGGCGATGGGCTTGCAACCTGTCACTTATACGCTGGTAAACATCATAGGCTATTTTTTTTTTTTTTTTATGGCTTAGGAAGGCAATCGAGCGCACAGGCCACCTGATGGTAAGTGGAAACTGTGACCCATAGACATTCGCATTCACAAGACTGCAAATGCGTTGCCAACCCTGAGGACTAAGATGGAATGCCTCTATGCTAGTCATTTCACCGGCTGTCTTATCCCCAAACCGGAACATAACAATGCAATCACTGCTGTTCGGCGGTAGGTTAATGGATAAGATGGTGGTACCAACCCGGACGGACCCTGCACAAGGTCCTCCCACAAGTGCAGAATGTGATGACAGAAATATCAACAAGTTTTTAAAGTTGTAGGTAATTCTGTAGCTCTGCCTACCCCACTCTGGGATTACAGGCGTGAAGGTATGTATGTATGTATGTCAAGGAAAAGATAGAATTGATATCGGACATACCTCGTCAATCTTCTCCTTGTTGATGGGGTTGACAGGCGGCGCGCCTTCGATCGCGGTCTGGTCCGCCGCAGGCTTTAACACCTGCGCAGCCGCTTCTGAAGATGCAATAAATAAATATCAGGGGACAATCTCACAAATTGGCCAGTACTCTGATTATTCTTAGGACCGTATTATAGTATGAATCTTCCCAGGTGAATTTTCGCTTTGAGCCCTAATCTTTCAAAGGCCATTGTCTCTATTATCCACTACATCTATCTATTACGCACTGGCCTAGTTGGTAGTGACCCTGCCTACGAAGCTAGCGGTCCTGGGTTCAAATCTCGGTAAGGGCAGATATTTGTGTGATGAGCGCGAATATTTGTTCCTGAGTCATGGATGTTTAGTATGTATTTAAGTATATATTTCTCTATGTAAGTATTTATATCGTTGTCTAGTACCCATAATACAAGCCTAGAGCTTAAATTGGGACTAGGACAATTGGTGTGACATTGTCCCGTGATATTTATTTATTTATTTATCCCAAAGCCGCTAGCTACCGAGTTAGCACGTGCCACTACAACATTCATATTGAAAAACAAGTGTAATATCAGTGACATTAAATTTGAACCTTAATGCTATGACGATACCGTTTGTTTTTAATATAAATGCTGTAGTGGCACGTGCTAACTCGGTAGCTAGCGGCTTTGGGATAATAGAGACAATGGCCTTTGTTTGAAAGATTAGGGCTCGAAGCGAAAATTCACCTGGGAAGATTCATACTATAATAAGTTGATCTAGACTCTAATGCTCGTCTCAAGATGCGTCAAAATGACAGTTTTCTATGGATGACGTATCTTGTGACGGGCGTCTCAGCCAAGATGAGTTTATTAATACAGCCCTTAGATGATTGTGACATATATTTCGTAATATCAATCACTTACTATACACCTACTCATAAGCGGTGTGTTTAAAAATAGGCGATTCATTATTTAAATTCCTGTACGTCGCTGGATTTGTACCGATGTAGTATTTATGTAAAGTTAAAGAAATAAGTGTAATAAGTATTAAATGAACTGTCACAAGCATCGTCTTAAAATAATCAGAGTATAGCCCCAAACTAAGCTCTAGGCTTGTACTATGGGTACTAGGCAACGATAAACTAACTTATATAGATAAATACATACTTAAATACATAGAAAACATCCATGACTCAGGAACAAATACTCGCGATCAACACAAATATCTGCCCCTACCGGGATTTGAACTCGGGACCGCTCGCTTCCTAGGCAGGGTCACTAGGCTAAGTACCAATTTCACCAAACGATGTTAAATTTAATTTGACAGCTGGTAACGTCTCTAATCTAATCTTCTAACCCCCTTACTTATAAACATGGAATAAGCTTGGAATAGTTTATGCCATGATTTGTCACTTTCTGTCAGATGCAAATGTCACAATTACAGATAAGGACAGAGCATGGCATAAACTAATCCAAGCTTATTCCACGTTTATAAGTAAACCGGTAAGGTGGTTAACATCGTTTGGTGAATTTAGTATTATCTAGCCGCGATTAGAAAGGGATTATAAGTGACAGTTTTACCATATACTTACGTCAAAGTGCATATGAATTGACAGCTATTCCAATCCCAAACTAATCGCGGTTTCATAATACTAAATGTTGTCAAAAGATACAAAATTTGGTTTAAAACACTTAATATATAAACATGAGACTTTGTTGTCCGTCAAGTGTACTGCCCTACTTGGAAAAAAGGGGTCATGTCCCATAGAACCGCGTATGTATAAGTGACCTTATGTCGTAAGAGAGGAGGTTTAATTTGCTGTGACTATCCAATTACACATGCGCCCATTTTATTTAGAAGGGCAGTATATATTTGAACTGTTATAGATACATTGTTTACTTTACAGATTGTGTTATAAGTTATAATTATATTATAACTAATAGACAGCTAACGGATGCAATTCAGTTCATTAAAAATACACACCTCGCACGTCGATAGATGTATTTTGAAGGACAATTAATTAAAGGAACGGAGTGAAACTACATAATATGGAAAAAAAACAAACAGGGTACAATCTCACACCAATTGACCTAGTCCCAAAGTAAACTCTAGGCTTGTAATATGGATACTAGACAACTATAAACTTACTTATAAAGACAAATACATAATTAAATACATAGAAAAAACCCAAGACTCAGGAACAAATACTCTCGCTCATCACACAAATATTTGACCATACCGGGGATCGAACCCAGGACCGCTAGCTTCGTAGGCAGGGTCACTACCGACTAGGCTACCGGGTCGTCAAAATAATGTGCATTGTATTCCATTTTTTTATTATCTTGAGGTGTATCCATATTATGAATATCGTTTGACATTATTGTGACGTAATTTGTACCCGTTAGCCGTCCATTAGTTATAATGAAGGATTGGACATTTCGATAAAATAATAAAAATAAAAATAAATAAGAAATTCAAATTAAATAAAAAAAAGTTAAAAAAAAACTTTTTTTTAAACGTTTCTGTTCCATCTGTAGTTATAGCAAATCTAATAGGAAATCAACAATTAATGTGAGCGGTGTAAACTTTTTAAGAAAAGCTCAATTGAGATTATACCTAGCTAGGTGTAATTTAATTTAGCCTCGTATATTCCTGGGTCTGGTCATAAGCAATATTTAAAGAATGACTGACTGTATACTTTCTTGCAGTGTTTCTTCTCATCTTTTATCTTTTTCATCACACTTGCACGTAAACAGTATCTAAACATACAGGTTAACTTGGACGCAATGCCCCATATAAAACCCTCGACCTTTTTTTTTACCATGAAACCCAAGGTGGGTAAGTATTTTTTTTTTAATTTATAGCACAGCACACAGGTCATGCAAGTTCAAGCAAAGAGTTTACAAGCAATTGAAAAATTGTCTTAAAATGTTATTTAAACCGGAATTTCATTGCTAATATTGCAATCTCGCGACATGTTACTTAAATACTCAATTAATGTTCTTAATTTATAATCTATTTTAATAGTTTTCTGTATCAAAACGTCGTTTTTTTTTTCACTCCTTCAGGGCTGTATGGATACCTACGTAAGTATTTGCCCTTAACGTTTCTCAACGAAACATTTGTATAATCTGTGGAGTCCGCCCGTCATCCGCTTTAAAAAAGTTCAAGTAATTTTTTCGTAATAATAGTTGTGCTAACTTGTGTATTATAAGTTTTTTCTGCCCTATAATTTTATTTATTTACTCGCAAATGTGATGAAAAACATGGTATGTTTCACGGGCGGTACAGGAATTACGTACCTCGACTCAGAAAGCCCTCAGTCTTCGACTTCGGGCTTCTACTAGAGCCTCGATCGTAATTCCTTACTTACCGACCTTAATACACAATGTACTATTTTTTACTGCACAAATCCAAGCGTACTTTTCATGACTGGCAACAATTAGACGGATAAAAACTCCAAGTATTATACTGCCCTCCTAAGCCGTTAGATATCAACCTCATATCTAACGGAATAGAGTTCAAACTGCTTTGGTTATTGAATTTGAGATACGGCTTTTTGGCTTAGGAGGGCAGTATAGTGACAGTTCTTTCAGAGCTGATCTCTCTTAAACGGCAAAACTGATTTTGATGAAACTTAGCTAAGAACCACCGCTAGAAAATCTGCTTTCACAAAAAAACCGTATGCAAATAGCTACAATGCTAAAGACAGACACACACATAGCGGTCAAACTTGTCACACTCCTCATTTTGCATTGGAGGTTAAAAATCGGTAACATCCCAAAATGTTCAGTAAACGACTGCAAGAAATAAGCTAACCTGCCATTTTGGAGAAAGTCTGCGCAATTTGTTCTTGGCTTATTTGCTCCTCTGAAAAAAATAATGTATTGAGTAGTAAAATATGTACTCCGAATTATATTCAACTTTTTTTTCTGTAGGGCGAAGGCAAACGAGCACACAGGCTTCGTGATGGTAGGCGAGATCTGTGAGTCATTGACATTTGCAACCTCAAGACTACAATCTTACAATTGCAATAAGATTATAAGTGTGTTGCCAACAAACAAAAAAATTACGTTTTACAAATTATATAACCAATAAAAAGTAAGATTTATTTTTATTAATAACTAAAAAAAACAAACTAAATAAAATAATTAAATAGATTAAACTGACATGTCAAGAAACTGACAATTTAAACAAATATAAATAAGTATCAGGGGACCATCTTACGACAATTAACCTAGTCCCCAGCTCTAGACTTGTACTATGGTTAAGTACTAGACAACACTATAAATACTGATATAGAAAAATGAATACTTAAATACATAGAAAACATCCAAGACTCAGGATCAAATACTCATGCTCATCACACAAATATTTGCCCATACCAGGAATCGAGCCCGGGATCGTTGAAGCTTCGTAGGATCACTACCAACTATGCCAACGCATCTCTAAACCCCAATATAAACTCTACGCTAGATAAAATACAAGCTACGCTATGCTGCCATCCTACCAAGCTAAGTATAAGCATTTTAAACTTAATGCTCTTACCAATACAGTATAGAATGACTCTACCACAGTAAGCTGGCTTCTTTGGTAGGACGGCATTATGTTACAACTATCTTACCACTAAATACATCTAAATTGTCTACTTACGCTCACCTGGCACCCCACTGAAGCTGCCCAGTAACGCAGCCATGCTACTTTCAAACTGGGCAGCCGCTTCTTTGATGAACTCCTCGCTCCACATGTTTTGCGGGAGCTCCTCGGAGCCTTCTCCAGCAGGGGTCTGAGTCGGCTTCTTCGTCATGTCTTGTAGGGCACCTGGAAATTTCGACAGAGATTATTACAGTAATACTTACCACAAACATAAGTTATAACAAGTACCGTGCAGTAAGCATTTTTAAGAAGGCACAAAAAAGTTTTAGCCGAGAAAGTAGTGCGTTCGCACAGGGAAATCTTCAACGGCTATTGGTCAAATGATTGGCAGCCATTGCGGTGTATAAATCTTTTTGAAAACAAAAAGTGAAAGCCATTAATTAAGGAATAACATATTACATACTGGGTTTCAGAAAGTAAAAATTAGTAAAACTAAACATATATAAACTGGGTAAAACTTACAATAACTCTAAAAGTCGAAAATGCAAATGAAACGTAGCAGGATGTAAATAGGTATCTAAGGAATTTTTATGAATTAATTCCCAAGGAGCAAGGTCCAATTGCAAATTCATATCTGATCCTAGTACTTCTCCAGTTTTCTACTTTAAATTTAGCAAGCATGACCTCATTAACTTCACTTTTAAACACACAGCATCAAGTGTAAATATAGATTTAGTAAATGAAGACTAGAAAAGGTTATATTAGGTAATATCTTAGATAATTTTTAAGAAACTTACTGTCCAATAAATCGTCCAATTCCGGATCCACTTCCTTCTTAACCACATCTTTGTTGTCCGACATAATTAAATACTAGGTTAAATGTTAAATTATAAAATTACAAAGAAAAATTCGTGCAAATCAAGTCAAATTTTTTGACGTTTCTTGAATTTGTCTTTGTCATTTGTCTTGTCAGTCAGAAGTGAGAAGTTGTTGGAAACGAAGCCGATATCAGATAAGATCAGTTTGACCAACATAACACGCCACTTCACGTGTCACAGCCGTGTGGATTTTTAGAATGTTATGGAAATTATCGTAGCGGTTAATTCCGGTAAAAAATATGGGTTTGATATAGTTTTTTTAAAAATTAATTTTGATGTACGTACACCGATATCACACTTCACACTTAAATTATCAAAGCGAATTTCAATTTGGATGAAATTTGGAATGGAGATAGCTTTAGTCCTAATGGAGAAAGGTTAAGTACTTTGTATTCCGAAAAAAAACATTGTTTTTGTGGCATGGTCAACGTGGTCAAAGTCGCGGGCAAAGCTAGTTTGTTCAGAAAGTCCTGAACCATCGTAACAAAATCAAATAACTTTATGAATTGCTCGCTATTGTCGGTTTGTCATAATATACGAATGTCATATTTTGCGAATATGATGTTTTGCTTTTACAATATTTTTGCGAACATGATATCCAACGATGGAGGGCTACATCCAAAAATCCTTAGCATAAAGCCAAGATGGGTTCTACGGATAGATTATAATGATATTATGGATGATTAGCCAACATACTAGAGATTGAATGTTAAAGTCCTAAGCTTTTGTCCGTGAAATTACATTTATTTTATACATTATTGCTTTTAATACGCTGTCGAAATGTTACCGTTAAGTAAATAAGATGTAACGCAACGTTGACAATACTATGACATGTCGAAAGCAATTAGGTTTTACAAAGTAGAATAGAGCCCTATAACGCTTATCGAATGTGTTTATGCAGCCATGTTTACGTGTTTTCTCGTGGTCCCATTATATTTGTCCCATTGAACAAAAAGTGTAAAAAGTGCACCTAGATTTGATCACCAAATACTCATTATGATTGTAAGAATAGGTAGGTTAGGTTCGTTAGGTTTCTTCAAATGCCCGAAGGGCAAAACTAGCCAGAAGCAGGAGCCCCGCCCAGTCAATGGGACAAATATAATGGGACGACGAGAAAACAGCCGGATTTTTTAGTCTATGGCATGCGTACATTCACGTTCCGTTTCTGTTAAATGTCATGTGATGTTATGCGATCTGTTTAACAGAAGACATTTAAAATTTTAATAAAACTGCTTACTTGTTATTTTATAAAAATAGTTTAATTTATTATAAAATAAACCGTTCCAAATACAAAAAACTGGCGCGTCATACAATACAACATCAAAACAGTCACATTTTTTGCTTTTGTTGGCAGCATTACTTTCTTATGCAAATATATTCAGTCTGTAAAACTTAAATTAGAAGAAGGTAATGATACAAAATCAATCTTGCTTATTTCTCGTGTTTGTTTAACCTTCGAAGACCTGTAACCTGCATTCCATAGATTTCGAACTTCGCTGGCTCTTCAAAGCATACCTTAAACAAAAAAAAGTTATCAAACGAGCGACGACGTTATGAATACTAGTGCAAAGGAACAGAGGCCCTACTTTGATAATCGAAGTTCAAAGTTACATTCGCTCCATCCTGTCACTCGTCCTTCGTCAAAGGTGTGGAGCTAACGTAACTTCAAACTTTCCAGAGTCCCTCTTATGACAGTTTAAACTTTTAAACGCCATTGACGTATATGAGCATTTCTAAAAAAGTTTGTACATTTCATTCACGACCAAAGAAACCATGAACCAAAGAAAGTTAGTAACAAAAAAGGAAAGTTTCATACAAATGTATGAGGACATTTTGGGAAACTATGTTATTTAGGCTCAGCTTCATTCACCCTACCAACCGGCAATTTTTTTTGCAAATCGAAGTCGTAAATTAAATGTTCAAATATCCACACCACCGAGGCCTGAAGAGAAGTTACGTTAGCCCCGTCCTTTTTTAATTTGTCTTTCGAGACTAACTGCCGCACTCAAAGACGTCAATTGAATAATGCCTGATTAATGTTGCTGCTGTCACTTTCATTGCTACAGCAATCACTAAACCAGGATTTAATTGACGTCTCTGAGTGCGGCAGTTACTTAATTGGCATAAAGGGGTGAAGAACGTATTTTTGAACTTGGATTTTCAAAGTAGGGCCTAAATGTCCACTAAAGTTGCGGCACCCAGTGATGGCACTTTTGAAAACTGACAATAGCGTTATGAAACACTCCATTTTACGGACGTAAAATTTTCAGTCAAGTGCGAGAAGTATAATAATTTGAATATAGAAACGTTTTATTGTATGTAATCTAATAGAGTTTTTAAATCAAACTCTCGAAATAAATTGTGTGGCTAGAAGACGATAAATGAGTGGACAAATAATCATAAAAACACGTCAACTTTGAGCTAGGAAGCAAGTTTGCCAGCTGTAATGGCGTGAAAATGCAGTGAATTCATTGACACACGTTGTAATACCAGTCAACGGGCGTTTGTTATCTATCATTAAGCGTTTTTTTTTAAATGTTTTCGTTACTTATGATTAAAACGAACGAAAAGAGCGAGCAAAGAAAAAAAAATCTCAAGATTAAGCTAGTTACGAAATGCGTTTCGGTAGTTAACAGCCCCAGTGGTGCATCACTATTCCGGTAACAGACCGACGGACAGACAGACAGCGGAGTCTTAGTAATAGGGTCCCGTTTTTACCCTTTGGGTACGGAATAGGGAATACAAATTACCGGTTAATACCGATTTTAACCGGTTATTACCGGTTTTAACCGGTTATTTTCGTACAAAATCTGATAATAACCGGTTAAATTGCATTCCCTAGTACGGAACCATAAAAACTGCTAACCTTAGGGACATCTGGTGCAATGGTGACCTGAAAAAGAAAATAAGAGTTAGAAATCTACACAATTGGATCCAAGTTTGATCATTATTAATACTTTTCTAAATAAATATATAATATATCATGGGAGAATAAATACCTGTAGAATAAGCACGATTTATTTTTATTTAGAATTAAATAAAGACGCTAACCTAAATCTGTGTACAGATGTAGGTAGTGAATAATTCTTTCCCATCGTTTTTCGTCGTATAAGTTCGTATTTATCATGCTTTCTCAGTTGGCTTATTGATGGATACTGAACCTAATTGAGAAAGCAAGCTAAATACGAACTTATCCGACAATGAACGATGGGAAAGGATTATTCACTACATCTGTATAACCTATTTATACGTACTTTCTTCTCCCCTGGCGGTGCTGGCGTCGCCGCCCCCGACGTGGTCGGTCCTGCCGCTCCTTTGTCGTCTTTCTTATCAGATTCCTGAACTTTGATGACCGGTGGAATATTGGCTGCCAGTTTCAGACAAAGTTGTTCAATCTGCAAGTTGAAGAGGAAATTATTTGTAACGTAAAAAAAACACAGCAAATGGCTCGGTGATTTGTTCTTAAATATACCCAAAATGTCTTCGTGGTAGTACTGTTAGGCGATGGGCTTGCAACCTGTCACTAATATACTGGTAGACATCTTAGCTTTTGTGCACAATGTGGTTACAGAATAATCAACACGTTCTTAGAGTTGTCGGTAATTCTATAGCTCTGCCTACCCCACTCTGGGGATAAAGGCGTGAGTTTATGTATGTATGTATATCCTCGTATCAAAACGTAATGAAAAGAATACGGAAAAACGAAAGCTTTCTATTTACATTTTTTAGAGCAAATTTTTCATAGCTCAAATTCGTGTTTAATTTAATTTAAAAGAATTTAGGAATTAAATAAATGAATGAGTAAAAAGATAAAAGATAAAAGATGTTTATTCAGTAAGTAGGCCGCACGGGCACTTTTATACGTCAAAAATCTACCAGCGCTTCGCAAGAGACCACTGCTGAGAAGAAACGCCGCAAGAAACTTAACAGTAAGTCGTTTTTTAAATATTGCTAATGATATTATACAATAATAAACTTAACCTAGCATTATATAAAACAATGAATCTCACATAACACCAAAAATGTATTCATGCGTAGTTGAGCAGGAAAATGTGTCAAAACTCAGAATTGTCACAAAACTAAGTATGAATAAGAGTTGACTTTTAAATGCTAACGTCGACCCCACACCTCTTTTGTCTTACCGTGCTATGAAAACTCGGAACCCTGCTTATAATTTATAACGGACAATAATCCATTCGAATTTAATTAAGCAACCACTAAATGAGTGAATGAATGAATGTGTAGGAACAGAGGACAATAGATACGAGGGCGGGATGATAAGTACCTGGCCTAACAAATAATTACTGCAGTTAGCGTAAAAAAAATATTTTATTTTTCAACATAATCTCCATTAAGCTCTACGCACTTAGTCCACCTTCACTCCAATGCTGTTATGCCGTCCATAAAATGGCTTTTCTCAAGGCCATTAAAATACTCCTCTACAGCAGTTATGACCTCTTCATTTATTTTGAATTTCCGTCCCCCCAAAAAAGTTATTAGTTTGGCGAATAGATGGAAGTCAGACGGTGCAAGATCAGGTGAATAAGGTGGGTGGGGCAACAAATCATAATGCAATTCGTTAATTTTGGCCATGGCCTTGAGGCAAGTGTTTACTCTTGCATTGTCTTGATGAAATATTTTTTTTTCGTGCCAAACCGGGTCTTTTTAGATCAATGCAATCCTCCAGCTTATCTAATAGATTAGCGTAGTATTCCCAGTTTATAGTTTGACCTTTTGGGAGGTAGTCTATCATCAAAATTCCGTTCGAATCCCAAAAGACCGATGCCATCACTTTTCCAGCTGATTTCACGGCTTTAGCTTTCTTCGGAGCAGAGCACCCGGATTCTGTCCACTGTTTTGATTGCGTTTTGGATTCTGGTGTGTAGTGATGAACCCAAATTTCATCCGTTGTTACAAATTGTCGTATGAAATCCGATTTATTTCTTTGAAAACGGTCCAAACAGTGTTGAGAGTTTTGCATTCAAATTATTTTTTGATCGAGTGTAAGCAATCGCGGCACCCAACGGGCGGACAGCTTTTTGATATTCAATTCTTCACTAAGTATATGATGTACCCGTTCTTATGAAATACCTGTATTATCAGCTATCTCGGATAGCTTCAACCGTCGATCTGCCAAAACCATATCGTGCACTTTGGAGACCATTTCCGACGTCGTGACGCTTTTTGGAGCTCCGGGACGGAGTTCACCTTGGACACTTGTACGTCCTCGTTTAAACTCAGCCACCCAGTTTTTAACCGTAGCATAAGAGAGAGCACATTCACCCAAAACATTTTTCAAGTCGTTATGAATATCCGCCCCTTTCATACCTTTCATATAAAGAAACTTAATCACAGCTCTTTGTTCAATTTTATCCGCGTTGGAAAAACTCGCCAGAATATATTTTTCAAATGACAGTAAACAAAAAAATATGAACGCCATCGAATTCAAATTTAGAACACAGGCAGCCAGAACCCCCATTTTTTAATTAAGGTCGAATTTATTTAAATTCAACCTTTTTAAATTGTGTAGGCTAGTTACTTATCATCCCGCCCTCGTATATCTCTCTTCATGCGGGTGTTATGCCTGGGGAACGAATTCCATTGGGATGAAGTTGGAAGTTGTATATAATTATGTCAGCCGACTGTAGAAACTTCGTTAGCGCGATGTAGAACACTTAGTTCCCTAATTTCCCACCATGTCCCATTACCTACAAATATGAATATCCTACTCTCTTCTCTTGATTCTTCTATTTATTTGTTTATAGAATCTTTTATAAATTGTAACAACATTAGAATATAATATTTATTCTTTCTTCCTGTACTTTTGTACATGTAATCTATTTATTCTGCTATAAAATATAACCAACTACTGTACTGATCCATAGTTCCCTATCCTTTCCGTTTTTTAGTAGTAAAATAATTCGTGTTAGTTTCCCTAATTTTTGTTAATACTAAAAAAAAAAGCGACAGAAAATACTTGAATAATGGCTAAGCATTCGTGCGGGTCCAAGGAAAAATAATAGTACATTACTACAGACGCCGGGAAGTAGGTGGTTGCAGGCCGAGTTCATATAGACGGCCGAGCGAAGCGAGGTCGGATAGTTACGAGGCTGGCAACCCCATTTCACGGCGAGGTATGTATAGTGCTTTTATCAAACATATGCATTGAAATAAAAAAAAACATCACTCAAAAAACATTTGTGTAATAGGCATTAACGCGGATATTTTTGGTCCGAACCACACAGATACAAAAAAAAAAACGATTTTCAGCTATTCAGCCTGTTTATAAAACCAGCTGTCATGGCCATATTAAAATTAAAAAAAAATTACTTCCCGGCCTAGGCCTTCAATTTTGTATGAAATTCCTTTACAGTTCTCTCGAGTTGTTCCGTCGGGAACGTGGCACTTTGAAGCCTAAAATAACTAACATAACGCCGACATTACATAGCATGTTTGAGAAAAAACACTTAGTTCCGCTGTCTGACGCTGGTGGCGCTAGCAGTTGGTTGATACGAGTTGCCGTTAGATGGCGCTAGGTGAAGGTAAATGAACGACTCACGTTGTTGTACTGGGAGAAGCAGGCGCGCGCATGCCCGATGCAGGGGGGGGGCACGGCGCGGCCGTACCGGTCCCGGTCGGCCGGGTCGAACATGTAGTAACCTGGGGGATGGAATATAGGCAACATTTTAAAAGATAGAAGCATAAGGACAATGTAGCAAACAAGACCGGATCGCTTTGCGAGTACATCTCGAAAAGTGTAAGTCCCAAATTGACCACTTCGTTTGCGTTACTGTGTAGGTTTGGGAGAGGCCTGTGTCTAGCAGTGGACGTCTTTCGGCTGACATGATGATGATGATAACTGTGTAGGTTAGGTTCGTTAGGTAACTTAAAATGCCCGAAGGGCAAATTGCCCGGGTATAGGAGACCCGCCATGCGGGGATCCGTTGACATTGCTAAGCCAGACATAAAATAAAATAAAACAATGTTGTTAGAGCATGGTGGGGCTCCTATTCTTGGACAACTTGCCCTTCGCAATTCTCGTATTTTAGTAATGTTTCAAAGGCAATATCGTTTTACCGAGCAGAACAGGCCCCGAACTCACCTCTTGGTGTTTTGAAGAGAGCGACGGCGAAGTCCCCAGGAGTAGCCACGAGCACTCCACATTTCTCCTCACGGAAGAACTGCCCCACCTGTTGCAGAAAAAAATGTTCTTAAATATTACTCTATAAATTATTATTTACATATAAAAAACATAATTAATTACATTTAAGGGTTCCGTACCTTTATGTATAAAAAATCACGTTTGTTGTATGGGACCCTCTTTAATTTTTTTTTTTTTTATAGCGGCAACAGAAATACATCATCTGCGAAAATTCCAACTGTCTAGCTATCACGGTTCGTGAGATACAGCCCGGTGGATATGTCCCATTAGTTCCATGGAACTTCGAATTTTGAATTGAACGTTACGTCACAGCTTGATACAAAATGCGAAGTTCCACGACAGACAGACTGACGGACAGCAGAGGAGGAGCTCAGTAATAGGCTCCCGTTTTAACTTTTGGGTACGGAAATTCATAAGGGGTTAAAATAAGGGTTGTGGCGGGAAACTAACCCCGTCTAAGACGTCGCTCGGAACGCTGCCGACCTGACGCGGCTTAAACACCACCACACGACAGACGCAGTTGGCTGGTGTGTAAAACTTCCGCAAGATCTGGAACGAACATGTAAAAATCTTTATCTACTATACCAAACTATTGAGTCCTAACATGGTGGGTCTACTGTAAGAATAGCGGAAATCCTGCCACTACCTTCCGCCTCCATCATCAGATCACGTATTTTTTTGTGTGCAGTAAAGATAAAAAAAAACTTAATATTGCATTGTCATCGGGTTTACATATGGGGTTCAAATCAGTCCATTCTTTTAACGGGAACTAGGTCACATTTAACTTGCAAGATTTGACCCGTACATAAATACATACATTGCAAGATTTGACCCGTACATAAATACATACATTGCAAGATTTGACCCGTACATAAATACATACATTGCAAGATTTGACCCGTACATAAATACATACATTGCAAGATTTGACCCGTACATAAATACATACATTGCAAGATTTGACCCGTACATAAATACATACATTGCAAGATTTGACCCGTACATAAATACATACATTGCAAGATTTGCAAGTTAAATAAAAGCTTGTCAACATTAAAGTATTTATACTTACCTATTATGTTTCCCACCCCCTAAATCAAATCAGATAATTAACGGAAATAATTTATTTATTTATTTAAACTTTATTGCACAGTACAAAAAGTAAGTACAAATGACTAGACAAATAATAAAACAATGAATGAGTAAGTTAATAAGTTGTTTATGAGCGAGCGTATCACTACATAGTATAAAACAAAGTCGCTTGCGCTGTCTGTCCCTATGTATGCTTAAATCTTTAAAACTACGCAACGGATTTTGATGCGGTTTTTTTTAATAGATAGAGTGATTCTTAAGGAAGGTTTATATGTATAATACATTCCACGCGGGCGAAGCCGCGGGCGGGTCGCTAGTGATTAATAATTGAATAAAATAAATGAATGAATGATAAAAGATAATGAATTAATGAATGAATGAGTGATCTGTTCCATGGCAAGGATCGGCGTCTCCGGCTCGTAGCTGCTGAATGAGTCATTGAATGATGATAAAATCTGAATGGTAATTAGATGAACAAGTTAATATTGCATAGGTATTAAAGTGTAGAATGAAACAATGAATGAGTGAGTGAATGATGATTTAATTAATGTAATAGCATGATTGGGTACAATATGAATGGTAATTACTTACTTTAATTTCATTTTAGCATTCTTCACTATAATATGCAATATTAACTGTTCGTCTAATAAGTTATTAGACGAACAGTTAATATTGCATATTAAAGTGAAGAATGCTAAAATGAATGAGTGAGTGAATGTATGAATAAGTAAGTTACCTAATTGTTTGTGAGCGAGCGTGTAATTGATGAATAATTAAATAAATGTATTAATGAACGAATGGAATGAATGAATCGAAACGTGAATGAGTGAATGGAAACGTGAATGAATGAATGAATGTATGAATGAGTGAGTAAATTAATTGATTATGAGCATACGTCGTTATCGCGGGACCAAAAACAAATCTATTAAAGAACACATATAACAGAATGTATATTTAGTATAAACTGAATATTCTGCCTAAAAACTGTAAGCCTCTAAGAAGCTCTCCATATCTAGCACGAAGTTTTCGCTGGAGACGGTCAATCAAACTTGTCTTACACTGATTAAACGCTTCTATAAGTCTACTAGTCAAATTTAATATTAAAAAAATATATTATGTCAAATTCAGTATTTTTCTCCAAAAATTGTTTATTTTTTTTAAATATATGTGTTTTCCATTTGTACTCATATTTAATTTAGATATATTTTTGTATGTTTTTGCACATATCAAATCAATCAAGAATGACAAATTTCTAAAGTAGCAGGAAAAGTGACTGTAGAGGTTGACGTTCGGACTGCGTAGCTAATCTCTTTAAGTCAAGTACGGAGTTCATTTTTAACTCGTAGGTATAAACGTTTCTAGCTAGGAGTGTTACTTCTGTTATTGCCTATTTGACATAATCTTTCACTACTGTCAAATCGTTTTTGCTCCCGCGATAACGATGTATGATTATGAGCGAGTGTATAATTTATGAGAATAGTAGAGAGTGTATAATGAATGGAAACGTGAATGAGTGAATGGATGAGTGACCTGCTCCATTGACAGGATCGGCGTCTCCGGCTTGTAGTGCAGGTAGCTGTCCTGGTACAGCTGGTCCCCGCTCTGCATGATCTGGTCCAGCGTGCTGTTGCACCAGCGGCACACATTCTCCACACGCGACATGGCCACAGCCATCACAGAGCACGCCAGAGCCTGAGGAATAATGTTAAACATGGCCGGTAGTAGTTAAAAAGAAAAAACCTAGCACCAGGTTTTTTTTTTATATCCTTTAGAAGGCAAACGAGCACACAGACCACCTGATGGTAAGTGAAACTATGACCCATAGACATTCGCATTCACAAGATCGCAATACTGCAAATGCAAATGCACTGCCAACCCTGAGGACTAAGATGGAATGCCTCTATGCTAGTCATTTCGCCGGCTGTCTTATCCCCAAACCGGAACACAACAGTGCGAACACTGCTGCTTGGCGGTAGGTTAATGGATAAGGAGGTGGTACCAACCCGGACGGACCCTGCACAAGGTCCTCCGTCCGTTGCCTGGAAAACCCCTTTATTTGATTAAGTCTATAAGATCGGGTGACTACATCATATGCTCTCCCAAACGTTAGCGTATCCCTATCGATAGGCTTACTCTATTGATATGGAAACCGAACTAGTTAACTACAAGCATTGAGGTTACCAGTTTCGTAAGGGTTTCGGATTTAAGAAGTTAGCATTACGTTAGTAGTAGTTCTCCCTTTCCGTTGACTGTTTCGTAGATTTGTGTGATTGGTTGGTTTTAAACCTGTGTGTGTGGATAGGCAATCAATTGCTACCATAAACCTACACTTGGTCTAGCAAAAGATAAACATAAGGGTATCCTCGGAGTGAAGTTGACAACATGATCCAATTTTTACACAAAAAAAAAAAAAAAACTAAAGATAAAGATAAAGATAAAGATAAAGACATTTATTCAGTAAGTAGGCCGCACGGGCACTTTTACACGTCAAGAATCTACCAGCGCTTCACAAGAGGAGACCACTGCTGAGAAGAAGCGCCGCAAGAAACTCAGCAGTCAGTCATTTTTTTAAATATATTTAATATTACAATGGTACTACTTAGTCTAGCATTATATAAATCTATAAATAGCAAATTAAAAAATATTTCAAATATCCTGCGTAGTTTCCGCAGGAAAACACACCAAAATCTTAAGATAGAAAGAGAGAAAAGGAAAAAAAGAACACGGTGCAAGATGACCACATAAGATTGATATGTTTTCCTACATCAACGGTGTCCCCCAGACAAGATAAAGATTTTGAATTTGAAAAAAAACAAATAAAAAATATTATTATTGATTAAGTTTCGGGTTTAGGCCAAGCATGTTTGTCTATTAAATAGTCCTCGATCCTATAATACGCTTTAGACATTAACGACTTTTTCAAGTAATTTTTGAGTGCTGGAAAGGGTAACTTTAATACTACCTCAGGTAATTTATTATAGAAATGAATGCATTGACCAACAAATGATTTATGTACTTTACGGACGCGGAATTTTCGAATAGCTATTTTATTTTTATTTCTAGTATTTAAATTATGTATATCAGAATTTTTTGTGAAAGAATCCAAATTTTTTATAACATAAATAATATTCTCATAAATAAATTGTGACGCTACTAATGTTTTATACTTAAATCTAGTCCGAGAGCCGAGTACTATCAGCTGTAAAAATATCGATATCAAGAACCAACCAAACCATCCCAAATAACCTCGTTGCAATTTCTGGATATTCATGTTATAGAATTTGAAAGTATAGCAAACAATTTAGAGCGTCTAAAACTGCGATAGCATTTGAATGTATAGCATGTGGTTGATTATAGCAAATGAATTTAGATAAAGTGTTATTATAGCCATTGATTTTATAATAACTAAGGGACGCAGTGGACGTACCTGCTTCCCTCTCGAAGCGTAGGGGAACTTGCGGCACGCGATGGAGTGGCACGCGCTGAGGAACTGGCTCCCATCGTCCAGCACCAGCCAGCCGGCAGGGTTCCGCTGGCCTGGAAAGGGGCCATATTAGATTGCATGTAATTTATACTGTATTGAGTGAGTGTAATGCAGGTGAAATGCGCTCTTTGCGTAGTATGTGTGGTGTGAAACTGATTGATACAGTATGAAATGAAAAAAAACAGAGAGAAATGTGGAATAAAAGAAGATGTAGTGCCTAAGATTGAAAAGGGCATGCTTCGATGGTTCGGTCATTTGAAAAGGATGGATGAAAGAAGATTGACGAAAGAGATATACAGATCGAAAGTGTAATCAAATCGGAGAAATACTGGAAAAGGGCTTAAGTACCCGAAGCTGACGTGCGTGCATGACTCGATGTATGAATGTGGGAGAAGCGAAATAAATTTGTCAAGATCGTAGCAAGTGGATAGAAAGGTTAGTTCCCGATTCGCCGGATTCTTGTTTCGTCGGATTCTTGAAGGAAAAGTTCTACTGGCGCATATTGTAGGTATAAATAAATAAATATTAAATAAATATTAAATAAGAAATTCTGGCGAAACGGGAATCCGACGAAACAAGAATCCGGTGAATCGGGAACTAACCGATATAAATGGTCTCTGCCTACCCCTCTGGGAAACAGGCGTGATTTAATGTATGTATGTATGTATAAAATGCTTGTAAAAATGTACCTACCGCCTAAAGTCTTTCCGGCTGACGAACTACCACCGTCTAGCCCTTTTTCTCTATATTTATCATCTAACCAATAACTTGGTCCTGCTTTTCCAGACATGTTTTTCATTCTAATAATACAACTCTAAAAAATTTGGACGCCATTATTTTCAAATGACAGTTGTGACATCATTTTATGCTGTGACCAGTTCTTGGTTTTACAGTCTAACCTTTTCCTACGCAAGGTTTACAGGAGTATTAATAATTGCAGAAGATGACTGGTGTCTTACTCTAATTTTCAAGTTAGCAAAAGACAGAATAAATGTGCTTCTTGCTCTAGAACTAAAGTTAAAATAAGACAGCAATTGACTACTGTATTACTTTCCCTTTAGGTTGTTAATTTTTCGGTCATACCACACTTGGTCTAGCAAAAGATAAACATAAGGGTATCCTCGGAGTGAAGTTGACAACATGATCCAATTTTTACACAAAAACTGGCAGTACCACTTGAGGATATTGTCACAGATCGATTGTTGATAGCTGCCTATGAGATCAATACCGGTCTTCTAACCAAGCCATGAACCGGAATTAAATCCAGATAAATTTTATCTTGGTATCATCCTTATCCGGATATACTCGTAATTCCGGACACGGACCCGGACCCGAATCCAAAACCAGAGCAAGAGTCATACTCGGAAGTCTCGGAACCGGACTTACTTAAGGTCGGATTTTTATTCCCACAGAAAAAATGTTAAACAAAGTTACGTCACTGTCAAGGTGACATATTGGACCAGCAAGAAATATAATATTAATATATAATTTCACTCGAACCGTGATATAGTAACAAATTCGTGAAACAATTGACATTAAAATCGCACAAATGAGTCACTGGAAAACGATTACGACGCGAGCACGAGTTGTGATGCGAAGCGAGTGAAGTGACGTCTCACATCAATCAAGACACAGGTGTACCAAGTCAATGATTCCAGTGCAATAAATAAATTATGCATACAAAAACAGTTTTCGGTTTTCATATTAATACAACAAAGAGTTTATATCAAAATAAAGTGTGCCAACAACAAAATAAATTCTTCAATCTTGATTACATTTAATAGATTTTTAATAGAAAGTGGATTTCATTTGAATGTGGAAAGCATAAATATTTTGAATTCTGCAAATGTTTTTCGTTAACGGCAATACCTTTGTTTACATTTTTTCTGTGGGAATAAAAATCCGACTCGATTAGAAACACATTCAAAAGAATGAGTGATTGAATGAATGTATGAATGAATCAGTGCATGAATGAATGGCAAATCTCACCTTTGAGCGCGGCCTCTTCCTTATCCCTAATGTCGGCGACCCGCTGCGCGTCCTTACACGACGGCCCGCCGGGCGGGTGCTTGCGGTCCGCCTCGTCAGCCCTGCGCTTGGCCCCGTCCATGCCCACCTGAATGAGATAAGGGGATGAATATAGGTTACAGGGAGATTCACTAAAGCTGGCACGAATGGAATGAAAAAAAATTACAAACTAAACTAAGAGCGATCACTACTATATGGGAGAATCATCGATTAGTGAGTTTTTCGATATATGTAGTTTCCTAGGTCTGATTATAATATACGAATCAAAACAAAATAAGGTGGCGCTATGTTCTGCATACAAAAGTACTGTTTTCGGAAAAGGATTATTATAACAAAACTTAAGCTGTAATTTTTGAATTTAGTACCATTCGGAACTTTTTTTTTTACCGCGCGTGTGTTTTTAAAAAAGTAGCATATTTATGATAATTTCATAGGAAATTTGAAAATTGTTTTAAAGAACCACACGCACGGTAAAAACAAAACAGGGACAAAAAAAAAACAAAACATAGCTTGTAAGTTGAACATTGCAGCTTTCGAAAGGTACTAAATTTGAAAAATTATGGGTTACGATTTGTTTTAATAATCCTTCTCCGAAAACAGGTCTTTCGTATGTAGAACATAGCGTGGCCCCTATTTTGTTTTGATTAGTATACATATAGTATAGTGTAATTATTGTGGAAAAACTATGATAAAAAGTTTTAACTTAGGAACACCCGTGACTTTTGTGTATCCCATTCTTTTTTATCGACTCATTGTCAGCAACACGACATACCATCGACATTTAGATAATATTAAAATTCAAACGCAATAATTGCCTTAAAACATTCAGTTGTTTTTTTTATGTCGTAAGTATAGTATTACTAGCTTTCGCCTGCAACTCCGTCCACGTAGAAGTCGTTTATCGCCCAATTTTTCGGGATAAAAACTATCCTATGTTCTATTCCACGACCTAACCAATATGTTTGCCAAGTTTCAACTCGATCCGTTCAGTGGGAGAAGCGTGAAAGACGGACCAACATGCACACTTTCACATATATAATATCAGAATGGATGATAAAAAAAATCGGCTTTCTCCGCTAGCTCCGCTTGCGCGCTGTAAGGTCGTAGATCTACCTAACACTCCTCCGCTTCGCTCGTCGTCGCACCTAAAGGAGCCCTTCCTTAGGGTAGAATGAGTAGGTTATTATAATGATAGTACCTACGTATTCCAGATTATACTCACTGAACACACTGAAACAGTCTGGATCTGCTTTTTCCGTAATTATGGCAAATTATTGTTATAACATAAAATATTAGGGATTAAGAAAATTATATAAAGTAAATGTTATGGAAAGTGTTTTACGGTATTTAATATTAAGGAGGTTGAAAATTATGATACTTGAATATTATGGCACTCAAAAATAATGGTATATGATATTAGGGCAAATGAAGATTATTGCCAGTGACGATTATGGCAAATGAAATTAGTAATGAATTTACAAATTAATTTATTGAAAATTGCTGTTAGTTGATACGTTTGACAACAAAACCGCTACCCGTCCGTATTATAGTAAACAAATCACAAAATCAGCCCATAATATGACAAAAAAACCGGTTTACCGGTTGACTAAACCGGATATCCGGTTAACCAGACCGGTTAATTACAAATCTTCACCGGTTTGTCGGAAAACCGAATCGGTTACTATTTTTATTTTAAAATGTAACCCACCTTGCTTGTAGCCGGCACCAATCTCGTTTGAGTCTGCCCCTTCACGCTGGGAGGTGCCATGACCATGGGCGGCTCCACCTTCATCGACTTTATAGGGGTCACCACCACCGACATGACGTAGAGATTGAAGAAGACCTTCGGCCGCTCCGCTCTCGGGTAGTTTTGAAGCCATCTGCAATGTTTTTTTTAACGCATGTAGAAGGCAAAGACGCACATGTATACCTACTAACCTGTGTTTTTATATATTGCAAATATTTCTCTGTAATGTTTTTGTTTGGTGTACTCTGATTTCTGATTCAAGACCAAATAATCTACTGTGGCAACCTAGCGACATCTAATGGAAACTTGTATCAACCAACTCGCTAGCGCCACCAGCGTCAGACAGCGGAACTAAGGATCCTACATCGCGCTAACGAAGTTTCTACAGCCGGTTGACATATATACCTTTTCCAACTTCATCCCAATGGACTTCGGTCCCCAGGCATAACACCCGCCTGGAGAGAGATCTCTCTATTAACATCTCTTACCTACATTAGTGACCCCGACGTGATCCTCTTCCTACATTGGTCCTCTCCTCCTAAAGTCTAATTCTATGGAACTTGCTACCTATGTAAACAAACCGCCATAATTGAAATTGTCTCTGAATGATGAATTTACTAGTGATGGACAATTAAATACTCCTTTAGGTACTTATGTCAAACCATATCGAATAATAAAATACCGAAAGTAAAAAACCAGTAGTGACTTATTTGTAATTTGTTTAATCACGATCTGAAGAAAAATCGGTACTTTATGATATATCACCTATCACCAGTATTTATTACAAAAGGTGCCGTTATAATATCATCTGTGAGTGTGATCAGCGTGAGTTAGGTAATGTGTAGGGGCCTTAATATATCGCCAACTTTAGCCACAACACTACCCATCATAGACAATTGTAGAATTTAAAAGAAACAAAAACGTCATTCCATCAGGTCCTAATAACCTAAGTTATGAAAACATTTAAACTTTTAATGAAATATCCAAGATAGAGTTATACATTTGGTAATTTTGTATTTTACAGTAACGACCGTTTCAATAGTTTATGGTTTCAATGGTGTTTGATGAGGTGGTGTGAAAATTTAAGGAGAAACAGTGACAAAACAAAGTTGAGTCTTTTGTTTACATAGTTAGCAAGTTCCATAGAAATACACTATACACTAACTACAGATGTAGTGAATAATCCTTTCCCATCGTTTTTTGTCGTATAAGTTCGTATTGATCTTTCTATTTCACTTGGCTTATTGATGGATACTAAAGCTAATTGAGAAAGCAAGCTAAATACGAACTTATCCGACAAAAAACGACGGGAAATGATTATTCAATGCGAAAGTGTGTGTGTGTTAGTTTGTTACTCCTTAACTCTGCAGCGGCTCGACGGATTTGGATGAAATTTGGGGGCCGATTTTTGACTTTCGAGCGCTCGAAAGTTTCACTCGAAAGTGACAAAAGCAATGAAATGGTATTTTTGACTTGCGAGCGATAGAAAATATGAACACGAGTGGTCCGTGGCATTCGTTTTGAATTCTATCAATAGAAAGTATCATTTGACATCTTTCAAATCTGTTGGGTATATTATATTATACACGAAGCATAAACAAACCTAGCACAATGTTAACTGCAAGGTTAACTGGAAGAGATCCCTTATAGGGATAAGTTCGCCTTTGTACATACCTATCATGTTTCTGTTTTATTTTTGATCTGTTATTTTCTGTTTGTACAATAAAGAGTTTACATACATACATACAATGCCATAGACATCCACAGACGAGAAAGTGTTTCATTTTTCCTACATTTATAACCAGTCAAGAATTTGTAAAATAAGCGTAAAAAAATCTTATTGGTACTAAAATATTAAATTGCTTGTTATGATTTCATCTTTTGTTAGCTTCACACATTTATTCGCATTTAAAATATGAATTAAAATTCACGGTAAAACATCGACTTCCTGCGTATAATGAAACAAGTTCCAACTTAACAATACTATTTAGTCAATCCCTCAGTTTCGAGTGAGAATCTCAAAAATATGGACTTAGGGTCCATTCGAAAATACATCGTGAAAATTTTTGCATTCGAATATTTTCTACCGCTCGCTTTTGAAAATCGAGCGCTCGAAAGTCAAAAATCGGTCCCTTGAACTGGTAAACATCTTAGCCTAATTATGCAGAATTATCAACAAATTGTTATAATTGGGAATTCTCCCCACTACCCCACCCCACTCTGGGAATGAAGGCGTGAAGGTATGTACCTGTGTGTATGTGTACTACTCATCCCTTCAATGAAGGTTTCCGCGCATCCGTTTATTCACAAGATGGCGCTTGTGAAGTGAGGTCCTTTTGACAGTTGATATTAAAATATATGCCTAGAAGAAGATCAAACTAGTGACAATTTACTTTTTCACTAGAAATATACACATTTCAAATATTTAGGTACAAAATTATTTAAATTTATATTTTTTTACGTATTATCAACTCTCAAAAAGACCTTACTTCCCAGAGGCGCCATCTAGTGAAAAAACTGATGCGCGGAAACCACCATTGGCGTGGGTGGAGCCGGGCCTCACCTAAACTGGCGAAAAACTGCAAGACTGCTATCTCGAAACCACAAATGCTTTGCCAACCCTGAGGACTAAGATGGAGCCTCTATGCTAGTAATGTCACCGGTTGTCTTATTCCCACACCGGGACACTATGCGAATGCTGCTGGTTAAAGGATAAGATAGTGGTAGCGACGCGGACGGACCCTGCTGAAGGTCATACCACCTCTAAAGCCTGATGGTGATGATGATGAAGATAAGGATACTCACGCAAAACTCAATAACTTCGGAGAGGAGAATGTCAACACACAGGCGGCGCCTTCGTCCTGAAAACGTAAATAAATATCAGTGGACAATCACCAGGGAGCGAAAGTATGGTGCTCTCTCAGTGGGGCGCTCCTATAAAATTTAATCAGCTCTAAGGCCCAGCACACACGGTGAAACGCAACTGCAACGAAATTGCAACTTCTAGTTACTTTTGAGTCTCATTTGAGTTTATGCCATAGATTCCTTTGAGAGACCACTAGGGCATGATCCCGGGAATTCCCGGTACTAAAAGGACCGGGAAATCCCGGGAATTATCATTTCAACTGGTACCGGTACTGGCGAAAAAAAATCCCGGTTCTTCGGTTCCTTCGGTACTGAGTTTGTGACTAGACTAATTGTCATTTTTTTTTTCAAAACTACGTGGTGGCCTGGTGACGCTTTCCCCCGGCCGATTCGCACAAGCTCGGTTTTATTCGGATGCGATATGAGATCGGCATCGCTCGGCCCGCCCCAGTCGCCCCACCCTTCGACACGACGCCTCGACCCAATCCAAGGCCAACCGGTCGGGCCGACCGACAGGTAGTCAGGTAGTCAGAAAGATAGCTGTTCTGATTTGGTAAACTCGTGTTCTGGATTAAATAATTAATGATTATCACTTAACTGGTGTCTTATTTACAAAAATAACCATTAAACAAAAAAAAATACAAATAATTTACTCAGTACCGAAATCCCGGGAATTCCCGGTTCTGACTTAGTACCGGAAATCTTAGTCCCGGTTCCGGGAATGGTACCGGTACCGCATGCCCTAGAGACCACACACGACGCAACCAGTTTGAAACCAGTTTGAAACGCGTTGCAGATCAGTTGCTTTGAAACCAGCGTGCAGGAAACTCGTGTTTGGGTTTTATCGGATTTGGCGTCTTATCTGTTCGACAAAATGGCTGACGACGAAAATAAAAACATTCAGTTTGTATTGGAAGTTGAGAAGTATCCTTGCTTGTACAATACAACACTATCAAGCTACTCTCGCAGGAATGAGACTGATAAAGCACCAATCAGACTGAAAAACAATGAAAATGACAGGAGAACTAGACATTTTATAGACTTCTGTCTGTTGTCAAAACCGAAATGATTGTGAATAATTTCATCATATTTAGGTTGCGGCGTGTGTAGAAAATGATTGAAACTCGTTTCAAACCAATAATTTCAAAAGGGTTTCGTTGCAGTAGCGTTTCACCGTGTGTGCTGGGCCTAAGCGTTACCCCTAGTTCCCCCCGCAACCCGTTCACGTTGCAAGAGTGCGGTTCCATCATGTAATACGAGGGCGCGCCGGCGACCCGCCACACCGCCACCGCGTGCGGCGCGCACCACAGGATGCCGTGCGTGTGCGCTTCGAAGAAACGCTCCAAAGCGCCCCTGTTGAACATACCAAACGGTTTTAGGATGAAAACCTGTGGTTCTGTGTATGTCAAGTGTAAGAGTGTCTCTCTACCTGTGCGTCTGTGTATTGTTTGGTTGCAAGGAATAAATACATACATACATACATACATACCTTCACGCCTTCATTCCCAGAGTAGGGTAGGCAGAGCTACAGAATTACCAACAACTCTAAAAACTTGTTGATAACTCTGTAACCACAATTTGCACAATTAGGCTAAGATGTTTAACAGTGTATATTAGTGACAGGTGGCAAGCCCATCGCCTAACAGTACTACAAGCCTTTATTCCCTTAGTCGCCACTTACGACTTCCACGGGAAGACATGGAGTGGCACTATTCTAAGCCGGCAACCACACACACGCACAACACGGTAATAATAATGAGTATGAATAAACATGAATATGAATATTTATTTTGTGTATCTGTCAGTCTGTGTACCCGAGTGTCTGTGTATCTGGTAACCGTGTGTCTACGTATTCACGTGTCTGTGTATCTGTGTCCGTGTATTTCTGTGCCTGTGTATCGGTGTATCCGTGTTTGTTTCTGTGCATCTGTGTATTGTTTGGTGGCAACGAATGAATGAGTATGAATAAACATGAATATGAATATTTGTGTATCTGTGTCTATGTATCCACGTATCTGTGTATCTGAGTCTGTGTATTTCTGTGTCTGTGCATCTGTGTATTGTTTGGTGGCAACGCATAAATGAGTATGAATGTATGAATCTGTGTATGTCGTGTTTCTGTGTTACTGTGTATCTATTCATCCGTACACAAATGTAGAGAACAATACTTTACCATAGTTTTTCATGGATTTCATATTTATCCTGCTTTTTCAATTAGCTTTAGCACCCGTTATAAGCCAACTGAGAAAGCAAGGTAAATACGAACTTATTCCAAATATTACTAGTTAAGTTAGCCCAATAGCTTTAGGCATTTCATAGAAAAAGGGGTCTCGACTGACGTACAGACAGACGGTTTTTCAGTGTTTGGCCACTCTAAAATGACTTCCAATTTATGACTTACTTGACTCCCATGGCCTTGGGCTGGCTGGTCTCCAGTCGCCCGCTGTACGCTGCCACCAGCTCGTACCTCACGTAGTTCACACCGAGAACGAACCGCTTCAACACCTGCGATGAACCAAACGTCGGGCAAGTGAACACACCAAACAGAACGTTGTCACATGAGTAGCTCCATGACCCATCTTGATGTATTGATGTCGCGATGTGTAGGGATTGAATTTTTATTTTATCGATATCGATGGGAAAAAGAAACTCTTACGAGTATGGTGAGACTTCGTGGTATGTCTGTCTGTATGTCACAGTTTGCTTGTCCGCATCTGTTTTTAGTAAAAAAAAAATGATATAAATAATTGAAAAGGGCTAGAATGGGGGATGTCGTACGAAAGGGCTTATCTGCACATTTTTTTTTTTTTTTTTTCTAGATTTAACTTTTTGATTAATAGCCAAAAATGTCCAAAAATGACCGTTCCCCCTTATTTTAGAAATTTATAAATCAAAAAAATCTGAAAAAATCCTGGCGTATTTATAACACTAGTAAAAATAGCTCATAACAAAACGAGTATTTTCTTTAACGCTTAAAAAGCATAATTATCTTAAATACGGAGCCTTAATTCGGTGCGCGAGTACGACTCGCGCTTGACCAGTTTTTATTCAGTAGTAGTCTTTTGAGTCATTCATTATCAGTGACATGGCATAAAATATAACTCTCAGTACAATACCACACGACGCACTTTCCCCGTCAGGTGGGGTAAGTGCGTCAACGGGGTAAGTGCGTCAACGGGGTAAGTGCGTCAACGGGGTAAGTGCGACAACGGGGTAAGTGCGTCAACGGGCTAAGTGCGACAACAAAGTAAGTGCGACAACGGGGTAAGTGCGACAAACCATATATTTTCAGAAAATATTGTTGTTTAGACGGATTTGCCTCGTAGACGCCCTTGCCCCACCTTACTTTAATTACTGTACTGACCTGCAGTGGCAGAAGCAGGTCCTCTCCAGGTCTGAATTCGTATCCTAGAGCACCCAATGACGCCTGAAATAGCGAGCAACCGACGCACATAATCTGTCAACAAAATAAGTATTTGTTTAATGGTGATTCTAGGTACCTATACGTGCTTGTAGCTGGAGTAAGTAGTTTACGTGAGCAATGTATAGTATGAATCTTCCCAGGTGAAATTTCGCTTCGAGCCCCAATCTTTCAAACAAAGGCCATTGTCTCTATTATCCCAAAGCCGCTAGCTAACGAGTAAGCACGTGCCACTACAACATTCACATTGTCACGTAACAGTCATATCCAAAAATAGTGAAAAAGAGAGAGAAACGTTTTAGCAAGTTGTATGGAAAGCTTCACGATCCTCTTAAGGGATACAAGACAACGCTGCTACTACACGCATCCCCTATGCTCGAAATAAACCCTACGAGCAAGCAAGCTACCTGATGGTGAGTGATCAAGTGATCATAGTGACCCATAAACACCCGCATCATTTTAGGAACAACTAAATTATTGAAAAATATATCAACCGAAAAGGGAAAACAAGCTCTATAATCTCAGGGTTATTGGTAAGTCGACCTATTCCCCTCTAGGGTTATGGGGGAGATCATTTGCAATCATTTTGGTCCCATAATACCCTACGCAAAAGTTAGTAATTTTTTCTGTTTTTGTGTTATTTATGTTGGAAAAAACTGATAAAAATACATGTTTTTTTTTTCTTTTTGGTTTCGCATTTTTAAACGTGTAAGTACTTACAGATAATTCTACTGTTAAGATTGCATAAGAACAGCAACTTTACCTTCTATGAAAGCTATTTTTTTTGTTTTTAGTGCTAATTTTTGAAGATGCGTTCCTGACTTTTTTAGCAAAACACTTAAATTAAAAATATCTCAGAAATGGTTCACTTTTGCACAGGGTATTATGGGACCGATAGGATTGCAAATGACCTCTCCCGTAACCCCTAGAGGGGAATAGGTCGACTTACCAAAAACCCTGTATACATAAATGTAAATGTTTAGAAAAGCAATGTTCTTATATAGGTATATAACTTAACTTGAATAGGTATTGGAAAAGGAATTTAATGCGGCTCAAGCTAACAATGCAAATGTAAATTTTTTGAAGAAATTTGTTGTGCTTAATTAATTTCTTGCCCCGCCTGAAAGCACTTAGAGAGATTGAAAGCAAAATGAATTGTATCTCAATGGAATTTCTGTAAAAATGATAATGCTTTAACTTTTCATACTCTACTATTTATTATTTGTATTTTATTTTTTATCTTTTTTTTCTGAGCGCCTTACCGCCCCATCGGATACCTTTTCCCAATGAGGCGCGGTAGAGACCACTTAGAAAAGCAATGATCCACACAATACCGTCCTTATAAGACAAAGCAGATTCAATCCTCTCCCCTTATTAACAAGGTTGCATTTGCTACAGGAGTTTTGTCTGAGATACGCCATTTGTCTTAGCAGGGCCAAATAGTGGTGTCACCTGGTCGACGGTCTTCCTCGTCCAGAGATGGGGCTGCCGCACATGCGACATGCAGCATGCGACAATCGCGCCGCACGACGTCTGGAGCTGGGAGTCGCGCGCGAACCTGGAACAATGCGTCATCGTCATCACTGCAGGGACCGGAACGTAATGCGAAAGGGGTTTTCGATATGGTATTGTGGCGACCTAGCGACATCTAATGACAACTCGTATCAACCAACTCGCTAGCGCCACCAGCGTCAGGCAGCGGAACTAAGGGTTCTACATCGCGCTAACGAAGTTTTTACAGCTGGGTGACATATATACCACTTCCAACTTCATCCCAATGGAATTCGGTCCCCAGGCATAACACCCGCCTAGAGAGAGATCTCTCTATTGTCCCCTCTTCCTACAGTATTTAATACACCTTCCTACAGTATTAAAAGTGGGCTAAGACTATCGTTGACTTCATAGAAAGACGTCTACTGCTGAACATAGCCCTCCCCGGGCTCTCCACTCAGACCGGTCGGTCTTGTGCTTTTCGCATCCACCGCGTCCCCGCGATCCTTACAAGGTCGTCGCTCCATCTTGTTGGAGGCCTACCTACAGCTCGTCTTCCGGTCCGCGGACGCCACTCAAGAACCTACTGGCCCCATCGGCCATCAGTCCTGCGAGCGATGTGCCCCGCCCACTGCCACTTCAGTTTAGCTATTCTTCGGGCTATCTCGGTAACCTTAGTTCTACTGCGGATATCGTTGACTTAGTTCAATGAAAGAGCAATCAATCGATACAGTTAGTTCGACTAAGCGCTAACCCTACCCCAATAACCCATCGTCAGTAACCCTATTCAAACTTAAGCGGACGGTTTCAAGCTGATTTAATCTCTACGCGCAAGAGTTTCGACTAATTATTGCATTACCTAACAATTGATGGGGTAGCGGCAGGTAGTATTTTGCCCGAATGCGCAAAAAAGAGAGAGGTGATCGATGGGGTAACCCAGTCAATGCTAAGTGCTTAAATATTAAACTACCGAAACACTAATGAACTTGGTAAGCTCTATGGATACCGTTAACTAATTCAAAGGGGTTCGGCCTAAAGTTAAGGTATCTCAATCATCGATTGGGTAACCAATTGAAGGGGTTTCCGGTCCCTTCATCACTGTCATTTTTATCATCTGGGTTGGGTAAGACTAAAGCGAGCTATGGAGTCAGCAATCCTATTTAAACTCGCGTCATATTCATACTCACACTCAATTATTTATTGCATTCTTTTCATTTGCTTGCTAGTGTTATTTTATTTACATAAATTAACTGTATTGACGAGTGCTCACTTCCCTACAATCTGTCAATATTACGCAAAAATCCGGGACCCAATTATGTGAGTTTAAGATAATGCTATGCTAGAACTTCAAATGCCCGAAGGGCCAAACCCTCAAATTAGGAGCTCCGCAATAGCGGAGCCCCGTTGACTCTGATAAATATGATATTCAAATTGCAATTTGGTCAGTTGATATAGCAGTTGTATCATGGGTTGGGAGTGATAACTGATAAATATAGCTAAATTACTAACTTCGCAGCATCTATAGGCCTGCTGCCCCGCAATATGGTCCTCCCCCTGCCAATCTCCACGTAGGCCGTGAGCACCTTCCACTCGTAGCCCTCATCCGGCAGTCCCCCTCCGTGCGTCGGGTCGCCTGACAACTTGGCGAACTCCCAGGTCGGCTTCACTTCGCAGATGGAGAATCTGGAATAGGTGTTGGAGAGTATATCGTCGGTGAAATTGCAAAACAGCGTAAGTAACATTCTAAATAAGGAGCAAAATGCACCTTTTTAATAACACAGTATGGTTTATTTTGCTCTATCATAAATTTCTTAGTTACGCGGTTTGGTAGTATCACCGACGATACGTAGATACATACACATTGTAGATAAACTTTCGCCTTCATTCCCGTCGCCTAACAGTACTACAAGCCTTTATACCCTTAGCCGCCTCTTACGACATCCACGGGAAGACATGGAGTGGCACTATTATAACCCGGCAACCAAACGAACGTAGGGACGGAGAGTAAAAATTATTTTGGGCAGTTTAGAACTGCCCAATTTTTTTTTCTTAAGTCGTCAATACTCCTGACACTTCCTGTCGGCAGTATTACATTAAAGACTCTTTAGAGCTCTAAAAAAACACACCGCTATATTTTTTTTTACAACGAGAAGGATTTTATATTTGTTTTTTTGCCTAATTTTCTCTTAACATTAGTAATAGTCATGTTATATCCCAATCCGATGGTAAATATACATGAGCTGTTCAAAAATATATAATAATCTTCACATAAATGTTTTTTAGCAAGTTTATTTTTCCGTTGTTTTTAGAAAATACTTATATGCAATAATGTATCTAATCGTACTTAGCTCAACTTCATTCATTCATTCTCTACCTCTCTTGCCAGGTATTCCTTTGGAACGCATTTTTTTGACGCATCTTTTCGCATAACACCCTTTTTGGCTGACATTGCAGTATTTAATAAACGTCTATTATGTTTGGTTGTTTTTAATAATAATTAAAATAAAACCGTTTCTATTGTAAAAACCGTTTTAGGTTTTCTTTTTAATCCCTCGAACCTTAAAGAGGATGCCAAGATTTTTGGCAGCGGTTTTCGCTTTTGATTCAATGGACGAAGTTTAGGTTGGATGAAAGATCCATACCTAGGAGCTCGAGGTGGTCAGTCACCGGTAAGTAGGAGTCCAGTTGAAAGTAGTCGTAAGTAGGTCAAATTATAATATGTATAAAAAAAATATGCATTCCAACAGTGAACCCTTTTGCCACTGGTACCAAATTTACAAGCTGTGTGTGTAATCTTTCACCTCATCTCTCGCTCTGATACTTATACTTTTATGGTACTTACTTGTTGTGCCCCGGCCGATTGAGGTTCTCGATGTTGGAGCGGATGACCTCAGCGAGTTCCTCGACGGTGCTGTATAGAACCGCCCCCGCGCCCCCGCCCGGGGACGACCGCCCCGCGGGCCCTATCGCGTGCGGGTCGAACATCACGTAAGACTTGTCGTCCATGGCTCGCCACACAGCCACGCAGTACTCCTTTGCGCATAGGACGCCGTGCTTGTGCTGAAAACAGGAGGTTTCGGTTATCATCATCAATATCAAACTTCGAGATTAGCTGTTGGATTTTCTTAGCTTTAGAAAAAAATATTTTAGGTATTTATTTAAAGTTGCAGTTGTGTATTGTAGATTTGGCAGTTGTATAAATAAATTAAACTTTACATATAATCTAGTCATATAATTTGAAAAACTGGAAATTATAAGAACAAAGTAAAAACAAACGAATTAAATCAAAATCAAAATGAGTAATAATAATAACATCAAAGTTTCGAAATTTTTGTTAATTTTTACATCTAATTGTAAATTAAATTGTACTATCAGAAACATTGCCTTTATATTAAAAATGAATATTGTAAAGCATCTAATTTTTGTGTATTTGTACCTATATACATTTTGAACAATGCAAATAACTGAATCGAATGGCAGCATTTTTTGTGAAATATCCTATTGGGCAGTTGCGTGTGGGCAGTTAGTGGTAAAAAATGAGCAGTTCTAAAAATAATTAGGCAGTAATGAATTATCCCCCGTACTTACGTTTCGTTATATTATATACAGAATCGATATTATTTGGGATCAGATCAAAGAGTAAAATAAAACTGTTCCTGCTCGAAATACCAGCTAATTTATTCGCACCGCCATCATTTTATCGTCTCTCATACTCTATTAGCTAGCTCTTTAGTTAAGACTGCGCCGAGCGTACGCCAGATGTACAGTGGCGCCCTCATTACTGTTATTGAGTTTTCTAATAAAATAAAGTATTTCCTTGAAATTGGACGGTGCTTTTTTGACGAAAAACCTGGTTAAGAACCATAACCAACCGGTATTATTCAGACCGCTCCCAAGCCCAGCCACCAGTGCACATCTTTCGGCTGGAATGATGATGAGCAGACCTAGAGATTTTCCTAGCACGAACGACGTGTTGTTAGTGCTTGACACAATAAAAACATCGACAATCCTGTTATCGATAACCACCACTTCGACGTCATAGAGGAAATAATTGTACATCATTAAATTCAAATTCAAATTCAAATAGTTTATTGCATGTCACATTACTTTACAAAGGTGGAACTATAACTACAGGTATACATGTGACTACTACATACATACATACATACATACATGTACTATAGTTATTAAGAAAATATTCACAATGTCCCAAAACTCGTTGAAGTACCTAATAAGGAAATAGCGAAATCATTTCTTAGCCTAATTGTGCAAAGTGTGGTTAGAGAATTATCAACAAGTTTTAAAAATTGTTGATTGTTCTTTTGCTCTGCCTAACCCACTTTGGGAATGAAGGCGTGAGTTTATGAATGTATGTATGTATGTATTTCATCAAGGAAAAATAAACATATGATTCATAAAACAATGTTATGCGTTTTAAAGCTTAAAATAAGGATAATAAATTAACAACAAAACTATCAATTTATTAATATTTTAAATACTTCAGTGAAAATCGCTCTATGACATTGAAGTGGTACTTATCGATGACAGGATTGTCGATGTTTTTATTGTGTCAAGCACTGACAACACATCGTTCGTGCTAGGAAAATATCTAGGTATAATGATGAGTGATGACCAGACAGGAATATTTGGGGCCAAATTAAATGACAGCTAGGGATTGCCTATATAAACTAAATTATCGATGCTTTTCCCATATACTAGTGGTCGCTCCAAGTTTTGTTTGTAAGTGTGTATTTTTCAATTAGGTTTTACCCCTACCACTTCCACAGACATTCAAAAGGCTTTAAGCTACCTGAAATAGATTCATCAATCGAGACGGAGAAAATTATCGCTCGAAAATTTGGAACAAATTCTGATTGTTTACTTTAACAATAGTCAATGGGGCAGTAATTCTGAAATACACAATGAGGAAAAAAGTATGATGATTATGAGTGAAGATCCAAAAATATAAAATATAACCAGAATTTGGTTTCTATTTTGTTTTATTTTCATACTTTTAATGAAAAAAAAATACATACAAAACTTGGAGCGACCACTAGTATATGGGAAAAGCATCGATAGTTTAGTTTATCGATATAGTCAATCCCTAGCTGTCATTTAATTTTGCCCCAAATATTCCTATGTCTGGTGATGACAAATAAAGTATGCTCGACGACAGGACAAACTTACGTCAGCGAAGAAGCTGATGAGACCTCGTTTGATATTCAGGACCGAGCCTTTGTCTTCTGCTTTAATATCCCCTCGAACTGCATCTTGCACCAGGTCTAGCTTAATCTGTGGAAGGAGAAAACAAGCCTCTAAACTTCCTAATTTAATTAGGTGTCGCTAAAACACTTTGCTATTCTATGAGCAGCTGTCATAATCAAATGACAACGCCATGACAGCGCTAATTTGAATCTGACGCTTCTTATTTTAGGCGGTCTTATACATTGTCAGCTTGACATTCTGGAATAAACTAAACTATGTCTTAAAATTAGACAATTTAGTTTTATTCTATTTAAGCGATGTGCACGTAGAATCGGGTCCAATGGGTCTATATTGTCAAAACTATTATTAAAATACTGGACAAGGGCCGGTGACTCGATGTATGAATGTGGAAGAAGCGAATGAGATTGGTCAGGAGCAGGAGGAAAGAAGTTGTGTCTGCCTACTTCTCTGGGAAACAGACATGATTTAATGTATGTATGTAGGAAACTATTTTGGTCAAAATAGGGAATATTCACGACTTTTTAGTAATTTTTAAATAGCTATAAAAATAACCAAGATATTAGCCAACAAAGATTTGTTGTTATCTCTCTCTATTAAAACAGAATTTAACATGGAGTTTATATGACCGTCGTGTTACAAGACGTCACAGTGCATTTCGGATCCCTCTGTCTTATCGCTTTCTAATTAGCAGATTAAAATGCTTTTATCATCCGAATTTCTTGACCAATTTTATTCTTAATTTCACTTATATTTTTCTGTTAACTATTTTTCTTTTAATATTTTTCTGTTAATTATTAAAAATTGATATCCAAACGAAATACTATTGTACGCCCGAAATGGGCATGCTGTTGATTCCATACGCTGTATATTACTTAACAACATTTGTACACAGTTCTTGACAATAAATATATCTTATCTTATCTTATCTTATCTTACTTTTAGAAATAGAAATAGAAGAACATTTAATTTGCTTAATTATAAATTATTACAGTGTGTGGAAAGTAGTGCTGCATAAATGGTATCTACTCAGCTATTTCGCACCACCTATTGGAAGTGCGACGCTGGTTGTCTGTGGACCCACGGACTGGTTTTGCTAGACAGCATACATTGCATTCGCTTCTCCCCTCGAGTTGCAATTGGAAAAGTGTTGGTGATATCTTTTACGTGATTTACATGTTTCGTTGAGAAATGTTTATGCTCCTGTTTATGTGCCTCAGTGTTTTGTTATATATCTATATCATAATCAAATATAACCCTTCTCCAGGCATACTACATTTCATCGACCACATTCATGTCGCTCAAAATTGAACTTTACCTACATTTTATGACACAAAGGCTATAGCCGTGTTTCTATACAAAATTTGCCTTTCTGTCAAATGTTCTAGTAATTTTATTTTTAGATACTCCTTGTAGGCAAAGGTCTGTTCCCCAAAGAAGAGCCATGTACACTTGTCAGTTTTCGTAATATGGCGGTTTGTTTTTTTTCACTTTTTAATTTTTTTCTTGAATTCGGTCTTTGCGATTAATTTGATTTTTTGGTAAACTATACTACATAATAAAACCCATCACTACAAAAAATATTGCTTGAAACTTTAGTACAAATATATGTCAAAATAATGGAAACTATAAATTGTTTTTTTTTTTTTTTGGTGTTCTGGTGTAGCGGCACCTACAGTTTTTATTTCATAAATTGCCCATCTATAGACCTACTACATATATTAAATTCAAATTATTAGCTTTGGTACTTCATGCCAAAAACTAACTACAAATAAAATTATTCCTTCCTTGTTTCAATGTTTTTACAGGATTGCTTTAATTACTTGTATGAATGAAATCGTATACATCCTATTTTTGTATTTTGTCATTTTTGGAAGTTTGTTTCGTTTTTGACATTTATTTAAACATTATCTAAAAAATAAAAAAGTGTTCTAGTAAGGAAAAAAATTATTTGTAGTTAGTTTTTGGCATGAAGTACCAAAGCTAATAATTTGAATTTAATATATGTAGTAGGTCTATAGATGGGCAATTTATGAAATAAAAACTGTAGGTGCCGCTACACCAGAACACCAAAAAAAAAAAAAAACAATTTATAGTTTCCATTATTTTGACATATATTTGTACTAAAGTTTCAAGCAATATTTTTTGTAGTGATGGGTTTTATTATGTAGTATAGTTTACCAAAAAATCAAATTAATCGCAAAGACCGAATTCAAGAAAAAAATTAAAATGTGAAAAAAAACAAACCGCCATATTACGAAAACTGACAAGTGTACATGGCTCTTCTTTGGGGAACAGACCTTTGCCTACAAGGAGTATCTAAAAATAAAATTACTAGAACATTTGACAGAAAGGCAAATTTTGTATAGAAACACGGCTATAGCCTTTAATTGAACTTTCCTGAAATACTTCACTACTTCAGACAGTTACGAATTCGTGGCTCTATTCCATTTCTTGCTTGTATCCTTACTTTAGCAAGGCCTGGAAAAGGTTTAACAGAGTTGACGAAGCTCTGCCATCGCGGAGCTCCGGTTTCTGAGTGTTTCGGCCCTTTGGGGCAGCTCAATATCTAACAACCTAAACCTACCTCATATTGACTTGTTAGATAAATGGCACATAATAAGCATTATTTCTGTGAAGCGATATTTATTTTCGCATTTTTTCCCTTTCTTAATTTTACCCAATTTTGTTTTTCCCCAGTCGATTTTACTACCGTCGCTTTTGTTCACGGTCGACTTATTTCTCGGTCGCGTTTTAGTTGAGCAGTGGGTGCATCGGTACTTACATTGAAACTGGTGAGATGGAACTCCTTCTGGACCTCGCTCGGCCGGACCCTGGGCGGGTGCGAGGCTGACCTCAGCGACATCGTGTACAGTCGGTCGCCATATTTTACGATGGCGTCGATCAGCACCGGCTTCCAGAAGAGGTACGGCTCGATGTGCTCCACTACTATCGCCATCACAGAAGTGGCACCGTCCTGGAACAGATGTAAGGTGTTGATACATACATACATACCTTCACGCCTTCATTCCTAGAGCTCCTTCAACTCCAAAAACTTGTTGATAACTCTGTAACCTTTTTAAATTAGGCTAAGATGTTTAACAGTGTATATTAGTGACAGGTAGCAAGCCCATCGCCTAACAGTACTACAAGCCATTATTCCCTTAGACTCTTACGACTTCCACGGGAAGACATGGAGTGGCACAATTCTAAGCCGGCAACCACACGGTGTTGATTTATATATCATACATTTAGCACAGCAATGTGAAAGCGTCGGTGGCCTAGTGGCTTAGGGTGTAGACTCATGATCGTAAGGCACCGAGTTCGAACCCCCGCGGTCACCATGTACCAATGAGTTTTTCTAACCTTAGTAAATTACTGGATGCTGTTACGGTGAAGAAAAAAACATTGTGAGGAAAACCCTGCACATTCGAATTGCAATGCAAGTGCAATAATTGTATTCAAGAATTGCACCATAGACGTGTGCAATATTCAAAAAATGGCCTGTTTACACCTATTCCAGAATTCAATTCAAGCTACTTTCAATATACAAGAGTATCACGTAAGGTTTAGACTGCATTTTTTTATTTCCTCAATTATATTGTATGGAATGTGCAAGAAAGTTGTATAGATAATCTAAATGGGCCTTTACAGGGTAATTGCACAAAGGACCCCCTGTAATGATAACACAGCGATCTAGATAAAATTTGATTGACTGATTGATTGATTGATTGATTGAATGATACACAGCGATCTAGATGAAATTTGATTGATTGATTGATCGAAAGATTAAGGGTTTAGTTATTGATTGGTTGACTGATTGATCAAGATATTCATTTTAATTTAATTGATTAATTCATCGATCGATATTACGGGTAACTAATTGAAGAATAAAACTTTTGCTTTACCTGCTATATTGATTGATAATATTGATGGTAGAACGTATGTATTGATTAATTGATGGTACCTGGTGGCCCCGCGCCGAATCCAAAAAGTACGGTTCGTGCTGCGCGAGCCGCCCGCGCACCGACGCCGTGGTGCGTCCGATGCGCGTCATGTACTTGCCGAGCGCCGCGTCGTCCAGCGGGTCCACCAGAGTCTCTACTTCTTCTGTTGACGATAAAATAGTTCATTACAGAAATAATAAGTTTTTTGAGACAAGCTTTTTGTTGCATACTGTACTTTTGCAAAATCTTTATCTGCTTATGAATACCTAACTATTGGGTTTACGGGAAGAACTCTGTCAGATCAGCTTTTAGATACCATAGTATTGCATTGTCATCAGGTTTATATATGTTCTCCAAATTTCAGCACCAAGCCATTCCGTTAGCTGAAAGAGAGTCAAAGGCCGTGCCAGGATAAGCTAAGAGATTTTGCCCCCCTTGAGTTTGGGCTTGTAATTTTTATAGATTGTGTGGCTCTGCATTAGTTAGTGTTTGTACGTACAATAAAGAGTTTTACTACTACTACTACTTCTACTACTAATTATTTAAACTACCTATTTAAAATTAAGTACCCATTAATTACTATACAAATGCACAATATGCCTTTGTGACATTTACCTGATCAAAAATTGGAAGTGTATTATTAAAGAAATCGTATTGTTCGTTTATACTTTGCAGAATTGTTTTCATTGCGAGACAATACAGCGTTGTAACTTTTTTACGGAAAACGCGTTGTATTGCAGTTGTTTTTGATAATGAATTCATATTGGAATGGTTTATATTATGTTACCAACGCACGACAATTGAAAGGAGTTCTTTTTGTTGTCTTTTTTTTTACTATTTTAAAAAGTTGAAATGTAAGTGGCCAGTAAGTATTTCATATGCAACATGTACGTTCCTCTAAAGAGGTTGCAATCATTCCGATTTAAATTATAGCGGTTCTAGGAAATGTATGTAAAGAATTTCATGTCAAGATAACTCCATGTTCTCCCTTAGCAAAAATTTTGATAAAAATAAATATTATAGGACGTTAGTGGGAGTTTTACCAGTGAAAAAGTTAGAGCGGTCTCTAACATGGAAGTGATTAAAAAAAAAAACTGAAAAGTTTGAATGGTTTTTTTTTTATTTTTTTTCTATGGCATAATGAAAATATAATTATGGCCATTTGATCATCTTGGTTAAATGTACATTATATGCCAAGCTCATTAAAATTGGTTAACAGGAAAAAAAAATATCAAAGAATAATAATTTAATATAGTTTTTTTTTTTTAAACGAAAACTATGATATTTAGGGTGCTCAAATTTGGCAAAACAATTACTAATGCAGAGCCACACAATCTATAAAAATTACAAGCCCAAACTCAAGGGGGGCAAAATCTCTTAGCTTATCCTGGCACGGCCTTTAATTTGCCAGATTTGACCTGTACATACATACATACATACAATGCATTCAATAAAAAGCTTTTAAGTTTTTAAAAGCCCCGATATAATGGTAAACCCTTCTTTCAGGGCTGATATCTGTTAAACAGCCCGACCGAACATAAAAAAATTAGATACCGAAATAGAATAATTAAATAACTACCGCAAAAAAATCTGTTATCACATTTAACGAAACAATAAGAGGTTTTTCCTACTAAGTTACGAGACACCCACTCCTTGTCACCTACTATACGCCCGCTCCTAGTCACCTCCTCCTTATCAATAATTCCTTGTCAACCGGTTCTTGTCATCACCTTCTTGTATCCCGCCTCTTGTCACCTACTCAATGTCACCTACTCGTTGTCACCTACTCCATGTCACCTACTCCTTGTCACCTACTCCTTGTCACCTACTCCTTGTCACCTACTCCTTGTCACCTACTCCTTGTCACCTACTCCTTGTCACCTACTCCTTGTCACCTACTCCTTGTCACCTACTCCTTGTCACCTACTCCTTGTCACCTACTCCTCGTCACCTACTCCTCGTCACCTACTCCTCGTCACCTACTCCTCGTCACCTACTCCTCGTCACCTACTCCTCGTCACCTACTCCTCGTCACCTACTCCTCGTCACCTACTCCTCGTCACCTACTCCTCGTCACCTACTCCTCGTCACCTACTCCTCGTCACCTACTCCTCGTCACCTACTCCTCGTCACCTACTCCTCGTCACCTACTCCTCGTCACCTACTCCTTGTAACCTCCTTGTCATTCCACGCTACACCGTGTCACCTACCTTCTTCAACGGGTGGCTCTTCAGCCTCTGTTATCTTCGCCCCCGGCTTCTTCATCTTCAGCTCCGTGGTCAAGTCGTTGGTGATCTTGACTGGATACAGCTTGTACGGGGCTATGGCTTGCTTCTTGTCCAGACCTCCTTGGAACACTAAAGAAGAAAGTTTTTCATAACAACTAGTACTGTAGGTATGGCGACCAAGAATGAGTGGATATAATAATAATAATAATAACCATGACCATTTGTCAGCAAGTTAGGCGAAACAAGGCGGCCCTCTCGGCTGCTTGGATTGACTACAAGAAGGCTTATGACTCGGTGCCTCACTCATGGCTTGAAAGGATCTTAGAGTTGTATAAAGTTGATACAACTTTGAGGTCCTTTTTAGGTGTGTGTATGAGGCAGTGGGTCACAGTCCTTCGTCAACCAGGTGGTCGAGACATCCCCTCTGATTCGCCTAACTTGATAAGGATTGAAAGAGGCATCTTCCAGGGTGACAGTCTGAGTCCTTTGTGGTTTTGCCTAGCCATGAATCCTCTCAGCTCTTTGCTGAAGGATTCCGGGCTTGGCTATCGACTTCGTAGAGAGGCTGAAGTCATTTCTCACTTATTGTTCATGGATGACCTCAAATTGTTTGCATCGGGGTGCCAAGATCTTATCGCACTATTGAAAATCACACAAGAGTTCAGTAGTGCGATCAAGATGGAATTCGGTGTAGATAAGTGTGCGGTCATGCATGTTCAAAGAGGGAAAGTTGTAAATTCATCTAATTTGCAGCTTTCGGAGACAATGACCCTCAGATCTCTCTCCGAAGTTGAAACCTACAAATATCTTGGTATGTCACAGTCTTTGGGTATTATGGACGGCGATGTCAAGCAGTCAGTGAAGGAGCGCTTCTTTTGCCGCTTGACAAAAGTTCTTAACAGTCTTTTGTCGGGTGGCAATAAGGTGCGTGCCTTCAATGGCTGGGTGATGCCGCTGCTCACATACTCCTTCGGCATACTAAGATGGACTCAGACTGAGCTGGACGCCCTGGATAGGAAGGTCCGCCTACTGCTCAAATCACATCGCATGTTGCACCCACGCTCATCTGTCATGAGATTGTACATCCCGAGGAAATGTGGAGGTCGAGGCATTTTAAATGCTAAGAATCTCCATAACCGCGAGGTGTGCAATCTCAGGGATTATTTCCTTGGCAATGAGTGTGGGATGCATCGTGATGTGGTTGCAGTAGACAGGAGCCTCACGCCTCTCTCCTTGGCAAACGAAAACTGGCGTAGACCAACAGTGTTGAGCACTGAAGACCACAAGAACGTATGGAAGAGCAAGGAGCTACACGGACGCTTCTACCGGGCCCTAACAAGGCCCGACGTAGACTTTTTAGCGTCCGTGAACTGGCTACGGTTTGATGACCTCTTTGGGGAAACCGAAGGTTTTGCCTGTGCAATTGCTGACGAGGTCATAATGACGAACAATTACCGGAAATATATTCTGAGGGATGGCACGGTCGACATTTGTCGAGCGTGCCGTTGTCCCGGCGAATCCCTCAGACATATAATTTCCGGTTGTTCGCATTTGGCCAACGGCGAGTACTTGCACAGACATAACCTCGTAGCCAGGATCATTCATCAGCAGCTTGCTCTTCAATACGGTCTTGTTGAGTCTGAAGTGCCGTACTATAAGTACACACCGGCGCCAGTTCTCGAAAATGGTCGTGCTACGCTCTATTGGGATCGATCTGTTATCACAGACAGGACTATTGTCGCCAATAAACCTGACATCGTGTTGACAGATCGATCTCAACGCCGGGCAGTGCTCGTCGACGTCACCATCCCGCATGATGAGAACCTCGTGAAGGCCGAGAAGGATAAGCTCAGCAAGTACCTTGACTTGGCTCACGAGGTGACCACCATGTGGGATGTTGACTCGACGATCATTGTCCCGATAGTTGTTTCGGCAAACGGTCTTATAGCGAAGAGTCTCGACCAACACCTCAAGAGACTCTCGCTAGATGGCTGGATCAAGGGCCAGATACAGAAGGCAGTACTCCTCGACACGGCACGCATTATGAGGAGGTTCCTCTCTCTGCAGCCCTAACCACCGGTAGCTTGAGCCCTGCCCCGCTGCTGGCGGCACCCATAGATTAGGTTTTTTATAATGTTTATTTTTTGTATCGGTATTGTTATTTTACCTTTATATTTGAATATGTAAAAAACCTAATTTATAGAAAATTAAATGAATATCTAAATAATAATAATAATATTTTATTTCAGACCAAAGATCCATATTTTGTTAGTAAAGTAACGTTTGAGCAGCTTAAAACAAGTGTTAGTGTTTTACAATAAGACATAATAACAAGACAAAACAACAGGAACAAAGCTTATTTAAGGGCGTGGAGCCCGATCCACCGCGCCAGTACTGGCGAGTCCCAGCGTTCAACAACAGCGCGCAGAAGTGCGTTGCGGATGTCGCGCGCGCGCCGCAGCATGGAGGCGCAGCGCATGCGCATAATGGCGGCGAACCCCGCCGTGTTAGTCTCCGCGAACATCGCGGAAGCGCTGCAATAGCGCGGCAGCCGCAGCAACGCTCTGTACGCGCTATATGCCTTCTGCGTATAGTTAACCCATAGGCTGCATGTATAAAATGACTGGCAGTATGCTTTAAACAGTGTGACTCTTACTGGCTCAGTACATTTTGCAAACCTACGGGCCAACATGTTGCATCGGACAGACAGCGCCCTGCGTTCCCTCTCAATATCTGCATTGTCTTTTTGATCCGCGGTGATCCAGTGACCCAAATACTTGAACTTTTCTACATTTTGTATTTTTAAACCGCTGAGTAAAAAGTCAGGAGCATCAGTATAGCGAATGTTATCCGGTTTGAAAAACATACACTCGCTCTTCTGAGCGTTGTATTTGAGTCCGTTGGCCACCGCATAGGACTCGCAGATATTGAGCAGCTTCTTCAGGGCGCCGCTTGAGGGGCTCAGCAGCACCATGTCGTCTGCGTAACTGATATTATTTATACAGACTCCATTTATGTGGCAGCCGATACCGGTGCCGCTGAGCTCCTCGATCAGCGCGTCTACATACAGGTTGAAGAGCGTGGGAGAAGTCAGGCCCCCCTGCCTCACCCCGCACTCCAACCCGTACTCATCCGAGAAGGAGCGTGACCATCTTACACAGTTTCTCTGATTATTATACCAGTGCTTGAACAAGGATGTTACTTCACTGGGTACGCTAGTTTCAGTCTCTAATTTCTTCCAGAGTACATCGTAGGCAACAAGATCGAAGGCTTTAGATAAATCAAGGAAAATAGCGTACACAGGTGTTTTTCTATTGGTGTAGTACTTCACAGTCTCCTTGAGACACAGGACAGCACTTTCGCAAGAAAGATTTGGTCTAAAGCCAAATTGCGCGTCGTGGAGTTTAATGTGCTTATCCAAATGCTTACCAAGGAGACTGTCAAGCACCTTAGCAATGACCGTGGCTAGAGAAATCGGTCTATAGTTTTTAACATCTGAGGAGTCACCGGTTTTATTCTTAATTATAGGAACCACAATTGTACGCATTAATCTTTCAGGTAGGTATGAGTGGCCCAGACACAAATTGAAAAACGTGGACAGCACTCTGGGTAGATGTACTCCAGCATGCTGCAGGTGCTCGATGCTGAGGCTGTCATGGCCCGGCGACTTGCCTCGCACCATTCCCTTTATGACTGCACTCACTTCCTTCGCTGTAAACTTCACACTACGCTCCCTATCGACAGTCTCAGCATCGGGCACCCGCCGCTCCGCCGGCCCAAGTGGAGATGTAACACTAAAATGAGTGCGGAAAACATTGGCTATGCCGACGGGATCGCACACTCCTGCCACGCTCGCGGGGAGGCTCAGCCTTGGAGTCAAACTATTCGAGGCTTTCCAAAACTGACCGAACTTCTTATTTGTGTGGTGTTCAGCTATGATGTCCATTCTTATTTGTTGTTGATTATTCTGGCACCACTTAAGTTTTGATTTAAATATGCGCCTGGACTCACACATCTCTCTGTATAAGGGGCCAGAGTCCGGCTTACCCTGAACTAACCAGTTTTCGAAACAAAGCCGAGCCTTCACGTGAGCGCCCCGCACGTACTTATTCCACCCAATGACATGTTTACGTTTACAATTTACCTTTGTATTGTAGCAACACTCAGCAGCTTTAGACAGTGTACAAATAATATCATCATACAATGCGTCTAAAAAAAATCTATGACTTTTATCACAACACACTTTGTCGCTGCACTCAGTAAATTGTGCAGGAAAATCTAATTCTTTTAATTTTTCATGACAGATGTTACTATATTTGTCACTCTGAGATGTATCACGCTCCCCCCAAATAATCCTATTTATATACTTATTATTATTAACTCTTAATTTTGGTTTCAAAATGTTAAAGTTACATTCTATACATATAGGATAGTGATCTGACCAGTACGTATTATATAACACTGAGCAGGAGTGTATTGAGGGCTGCGCCGCGCTGGTAACTAAGCAGTGATCAAGCCAGCGACGGCGCCCATGTGCGTCACTCACGAACGTATAGCTATCAGAAGGCATCATATCTAAATCTATACAAGTCCACAACTGTTCATCACAGAAAGTTAAAAGTTCTTTTGCAAAAAACTCACCGGGGTGTGCGTTAAAGTCCCCTAATATAAATACCGACTCCGCATTATGGTTTTCAATAGTAGCCGATATTTCACTAAGACACTCAGTAAATTCCACTAAATGTTCACTTGAATCAGTAGGCATGTATACTGAAAAAACTAAGAAACACCGATCACTGAGCTCAATTTTAATCGCGGTTAGACGTACACTATTACACTTTACTATCGTGACGTTAGAAAACGTAGACTTTCTCCACAATAGTGCGACTCCACCATACGGCCTCCCGCGCAGCACCCCCATAGAAGTATCGACTGCAGAGGTGCCCGTAAAGGCGAAGCTGTCGTCTATAGTCCCCAGAAACGCCAGGTCATGGGGCAGTAACCATGTCTCCTGTAGTGCAACAACGTCAGCCGAGCGACACAGGCTTCGAACACACTCCACGGACCGATGTTTGTGCAATTAAAACTAATTAAGTTGCTATTCATTTTGCAGTTTATTTGATCGAGCCGCCACTTTTTCACGCTTTCTAAAGTCGATAAATCGACGATAGCCTATTCCGTCCGGCCAAAAGTCGTCACTCATAAAAATTTCAATTTTATGTTTAGGTACGAATATTTTGTAAGAATCATAATCTTTTTCAATTTTCATGTTCATTTTTACCACTTTAGCTTCAAACTTTGACTTCTTCTTAACGTAACTACAAATATCTTGTTCAGACAGATCTTTAGCTACATTATAGACATACAGTGGAACCATAGTTTCCGCAGCTCTAAATTTCAATTCTGGGTCTAAATTTGCTTTCCCCCGCTGTCCAATAAAACGATTACGAAGTTTACGCCTCTGCACGGTTTGCCATTCATAAGATTGTGGCGGCGCCTTCCATTCACCTTCCCGAACAACGCTAGCCATAGACGTTTGTTTTGATTTCAAAACATCATTATTTACTCGCGATAACGAGTGCTCCGTATTTGTGCATTCTTTTACCGTCGCAGACGGGCGCAGCTGTGAAGGTACTTGTGCGGCCGCCCGCGGTTGCTCGCCGCTCGGCCTACCCGCATGACTCATAGCCAACGGTCGCGGCACCGACATATTGCTACCGTCCACTTGTGAACATTCGTTACTTTCATTTATGGTTTGAGGATATTTTTGGATGCTACGATATACCATTTCAGGGGACGACGTATGGTGTTCATGACTGCCTTGGGTAATGCTCTCATTGCATGTAGAGGGCAGCCCCATCGGTCCACTAGCGCACTCGAAACTATCCATCAAACAGGCGCCGCGCTTTATGTTTACATTGCGCTCATAATTATTAATTATGGATGCATTTTTAAGTGTCTCCACTTCAAATTTCACCTCATTGAGCTGCTCTAATGGGGCATACTCCTCTTTAACCTTGATCATATCCTGCTGCAACTTCACTATATCTTTTAAAAGACGCGTTACATCGACATGATCGAACAAAACAGGAGGTAGTTTTTCAAGATCTTTTGCAACAAACACTGGTAATAGCTCAGAATCTATGCCTCTTATCAAACAGATGATGTCATCAATGTCTCTCAGTTTCTTTCCATCCTTTTTTCGTGTTATTTTCCGTTTGTTTGTCGACACAGAATTAAACAATAGATTTTTTGCAGTGATAATATCACTCTCAGAAAAAGCACTCAAACATATTTTACTTAAACTTTCATCGTCCATCACAGATATCTTATTGCTTATAAAAGCAAGAAGCTCGTTAATAACCACGTTACAGTTCGCACATTTAATCACATTCGAGGACATCGTTACTTCTCACTTGCGGTGACCGCGTCCGAACGCAAGCGCAGACAGCGAAGCACGTCGGGGACGCTTTTAACACACATACAGTGATCAGTTTCGCGATATACTGAATAAGGGACGAATCAAAAGCACCCAAAACCGTCGTACGTGCATGAAGGGGTTGATGAATATAGAGGAAGCGAAAGTTGTATGTTTAGCCCGGTGCACCGGGCGTTCCATAGTCTCTGTCTGCCCGTTGGGAGAAGGGCTGAAGGCGTGTATGTGTATACAGGGTGTCCCAGAAACCGACGTCAACCTGCCTAGGGCTGATAGAGCAGCTCATAAGCTATCGATTTAATCCCTATGTATGTTCAGCAATTGTTATTAGTTTCCGAGATATTGATCATTTAAATCGGAATTTTTGCCATTTTTCCTTATGTCCGTGATACGAAAAAAAACTAAATTCATGTATTAATTCATGTATTTTTTTGTGTTTTCTTGCATGATTAGAATCACTGTGAAATAAGGAAGTTTTTAAAGCTACATGCCAATTTTTTTTTCATTACAAATGTTTGACTACACGCACAGAGTTACTTTCTCCATACTAAGAGAACCCCGCGTTTGTTTTTCACCAAGCATGGAAAAACAAACTTAGTGCGTTTACTCAAAAAGATTCCTGTAGAATTTAGGGGATTTTCGTATCACGGACATAAGGAAAAATGACAAAAATTCCGATTTAAACGATCAATATCTCGGAAACTAATAACAATTTGCTGAACATACATGGGGGTTAAATCGATAGCTTATGAGCTGCTCTATCAGCCCTAGGCGGGTTGACGTCGGTTTCTGGGACACCCTGTATAATAATCACCTATTTTTAAACAGAACGCTTGAGAGTTTACGATTGAAATTACGAAATACGTCTGTCACAGGCTCCATCTTAGAATAATCAGAGTATAGTTAGCAGTTTAAAATGCTTCTATCATCCATGTTTCTGGGCCATGATAACTCCCTATTTATTTGTCTATACACGGTGATTTTTTTTTGGTGATCAGGTATATGTTTTTCTAATTCAGTTATAAATGCCGATCACGTTTAAGGCGCAGTTACATGAAACAAAACTTCTTTTTTATGTTTTTTTATTTATTTCGAAACCAAATTTTAATTGAAATTAATTGTCACCCTACTAATTGTTTAGTCTATGAGTTTACAACCTCTTAACTAATAAAATAAGATAACAAGTTTATTGACGTAATATCAGTCTGTCTAATTTCCCGCCAAAGCGATGGTACTTGACGTATTTACTTCACTTCAATAATTGATGTAGGATGTCCATTTATCCAGTGGTGATTGGTTTTAACAATATCATTAACTTAAATAAATTAAACAGTGAGTTAATTGTTTGAGTTATCAACCATTAAATTCCATTTTTGTTGGTATAAAAAATCACCGTGTATAAGAACAACAAGAATAAGAAGAAGATTGAAGACTTACCAAGTTTGTCGATCAGCTCTCCAGGGCTGGCGAAGATCATCAGGACCGGCGAGGAGTCCCTCGGAACGGGCTCTGGTTCCGGTTCCGGTTTCTCCTCACCCTCTGCAAGACCCAAGATCTTGTAAATAAGATGGCCCGCATGAAATTTAAAATCTTTATGTAAATGTCACTTAAATGATATCTAACTTACAATTTCGTTACAAAAATGCATGTGTTTGACGTTAACCAACAGTTTCGTTACAGTGACAAAATTCTTTTTTATCTGGACATTTATTTTGGCTTATACCCATTTGCACTTTTGACCAGAAAAATAGCTCAATTTTATATGACAAAGAAATGAAGGTGGCAATTTTACTTTACTCTTCACTAGAAATAAGTAAATAAATGAACATCACACAAATGGAGATGATAAAAAAAAAGCCAACACTAAGCTCTTGCCTGGTACAGTCATCAGCAATAATAAAGGAGATCGATCTGCTGCCACAGATTAGGCCAAACCAGTACTGCATTGTCGTATAGCCCTACCCCTTCCCTGTTCCGAGGACCAAACGAAACTTGGAAGTCTTACCCATACACTGGGCTTATAATAATAATAAAAAAAAACTGTTTTTACTGAATAACAACGTTCAACGTACCGCCTTCGCCTTCTTCATCATCTTCGTCTTCGTCACCTCCTTCGCCAGCCATCTCATCCTTGATACGCTTGAGACGGAGCTCATCACCTGTTGAATCATCATCATCATCAACATCATCATCATCATCATCATCATCAAAGCCCAAACTTTTGGTTGTGATATCTCGAAAATGAAGGTATTTTACACAAACCAGGGCGTCTATTCAACACGGTAAAAACCATATCGTGTTTGAGCTGTTATCGTATTGTGACCGTTTTAACAGCTCTTATTTACCTGACAGTAATGGCGGTTGACGTCATAACCATACCTGGGATAACTCGGGGCAAGTTCTAGGGATTCGATATCGATATAATTAAATTAATACATGTGCACATTGAACATTCTCGATTACTGTAAAGAGGTTCGATGTCATATCTGATATCGCGCCTCTTAAGATAATAAAAGTATTCGAATGTCATTTCAATCAAAATGACAATTTTACTGTCAGTGCCATTCATATCTTAGAGTAAGAATAATAGACGAGGTAATATTCCGCTACGTTTGTTACAAAATCCAAAATAATCATGCCGCCCAAGAAACATCCACGCCCACGCGGATTATCATATTAACTCGTGGATTAGTGAATATCCTGACATACAACTACGTGAGTCAAAATTATTTTGCTCTAAATGTAATTACAGTTTTCTCCAGAAAAAAATACAATGTCACGCGTCACGTTACATATATAAATATTTTATCGACATCTTTTTTATCGATATCAAATCCCTAGAACTTGCCCCGAGTTATCCCAAGTATAGCTTTACTATAGCTTTACAGGGGACAATGTCACACCAATTGACCTAGTCCCAATTTAAGCTCTAGGCTTGTATTATGGGTACTAGACAATGATATAAATACTTATATAGAGAAATATATACTTAAATACATAGTAAACATCCATGACTCAGGAACAAATATTCGCGCTCATCACACAAATACCTGCCCTTACCGGGATTTGAACCCAGGACCGCTAGCTTCGTAGGCAGGGTCACTACCGACTAGGCCAGCGCGTCGTCAAGCAAGTATGGTCATAACAATACAATAACAGATTAACTACGTATCGTTTTTAGCGCCTAGAGTACTGGCCGTGTTCTCCTATCCGGGACAATCCAGTAACCGGCAGTTTTAAAGCATTTTTAATAGAGATCATAATATTAATGATAGAAACGACATCGTTTTCATCATCGTCAACATCACATGCCACCACAACGGGTGTGAAATGATTTGCCTAACTAATGTATACTCCATACCATATGACTTGTCTTATTTAGTAAACACTTTTATAACCTCAAAATATTATTATGTACACGGTTTGACCCCCGAAGCCACCGACGCTCTTCTCTTACCATCATAACTATCAATGCCAATATTTGCCATCAGCACAATCAATCAAATAATCATCAGTCTTCATCTACTGATAGTCCAACGAGTCCACATTCCTCATCAGTCAAAGCATCATCAGCATTCCATCGTTGTCATGCCTATTGCCTATACATTTTAAGCCTATGAAGTCCTCATATCTAGCATGAAGTTTTCGTTGGAAACTGTCAATCAAACTTGTCTAACACTGAGCAAATGGTCCTATAAGTAAACAAGTCAATTTAAATAAATAAAAAAATATATCAAATCCAGTAATTTTCTCCATAACTTTTTAAATGTGTTCCATTTGCACACATATCTTCATCATCTCCGTGTGGTTGCCGGCTTAGAATTGTGCCACTCCATGTCTTCCCGTGGAAGTCGTAAGAGGCGACTAAGGGAATAAAGGCTTGTAGTACTGTTAGGCGATGGGCTTGCTATCTGTCACTAATATACACTGTTAAACATCTTAGCCTTATTGTGCAAATTGTGGTTACAGACTTATCAACAAGTTTTTGGAGTTGTTGGTAATTTTGTAGCTCTGCCTACCCCACTCTGGGAATGAAGGCGTGAAAGTATGTATGTGTATGTATGTATTTGCACACATTTAATTTAGATATATTTTTGGATGTTATACAGATATCAATCAAGTATGACTGTCTAAAGTAGCAGGAAAAGTGACTGTAGAGGTTGACATTAGGATTGCGTGGCTAATCTCTTTAAATATTTACTACTACTACTAATCAAGTCAAGTAGGGAGGTAAGATATTTATGTTTCTCGATACGAGTGTCACTTCTGTTATTGCCTATTTATTATAATCTTTCACTACTGTCAAATCATTATTGCTCCCGCGATAACGACGTATGGTCATCATATTCAGCATTATCATTAGATTACATACCATTATAACTATCATTGGCATCATTGCCAATATTACCATAAGCACAATCACCATCATTCTCATTACGATAATGATCAGTTTCCATCTGATGTTAGACTCTCGAGCGCACATTCATCATCATTAAAAAGATCATCATCATCATATCACATACCACTATAAATATTGCCATAAACACCATCTCAATCTTCATCTTCATCATCATCATCGCCACTATCACATATCGTACCGTACAAAGGTTAAAAATTAAAGTCATACATTTATTATTATAGAGACCTAACTCGAAATTGAAATTTCTGAATTACGTCACTATTGTTCCGAAGATGCGATATCCTTACCCTTCTGTATCCTATGGGTCGTCAGCACCCCTCGCGCCAGGGTAGGCGCGGGATCAAACGCCACCACCGGCCCCCCGGCACTCATCCAGATCCCGATCTGGTGGTAGTCTCCCAGCAGCAACGCCACTTGCGTCGACTTCGTCGTGTCGTACCACATCTTAAACAGCAGGGCTTTCATCTCTGTTGGGGAGAAAAATATTGACAACATTTTCGCGACTAGATTTCACAGTTGTACGATTTTTGACGGTCATCCACCGATGACGTCAAGGTATGTAGCTGGTACAAATAAAAAAAAAAGAAGCGGTAATATGATTAGAGGTCAATATAGCTCAATCGCAATCAAAATACGGATCACGGCAGCATCATATTTTTTTCACTACTCAATACTAGACGTTATCTTGAGGCACTGACGTCACTTTTTTGTAGGGATTGAATTTTCATTTTATCGACCATCTCTATATCGATGTTTAGTTTATATTTCACGGTTGATTCTTTGCTTCTATAATCACTACTCAATTTCAATATAGCGTTTTCTTGTCGTTTTTAGGATTCCGTACCCAAACGAGATGGGATTAGGTACTGTCTTCGCTCTCTTTAGCCTTTTAGTTGATCGGGTTACCTTTTATCGTCTCCGGGGGCTGCTCGCCCTCTCCCAGCGCCTCCTTGTCTTCATCTCCCCCTTCACCTTCCTAAAAAACAAAAAAAAATACAGCTTTTGCGTTTTTAAATAGTACAGGTTCGCTAATAACATTTTATCCTTCATCCTGCCGCCAGCAGCATTCGCATTGTGTCCCGGTGCGGGGATAAGACAACCGGTGACATTACTAGCGTAGAGGCAGTCCATCATAGTCCTCAGGTTTGGCACCGCATTAAGACTGCAGTTTTTAGAAAGCAAATAGCTATAGGTCTCAGATCCTAGTTAGGATCCTAGATAGGGTCAAGTTTACTATTTGTACTTTTAAATCCATTGATGGATTTCAGCTCATTAAAATGTGTAAATGACTCCAAATGGATTAAAGGGTGATTCTTCGAGGCCCTGATTTTTGACTTTATCTAGGCTCCTCCATCTTAAACAGCTCTCTTGCTTTCCTTGTCTAGTATCTTACTGCCAGATGAGCTGATCTTCAAATCTTCTTTGAATATTTACTTACCACTCCCTTGTTGGTCAGTCAGGCAGCTGCGATGGCAGCTTATATCGCGTAGCAAGCTGCCTAGAGCTAAGGCTTAACGGTACGCTGTTGGCAAGTGCGACGGTAAGTTAATTGGCTCCCTAGTGAGAGTGGGAGAGACAGGCTGCCTACTGCTAAGACTTACCGCTGTGCTGTTGGTAAGTCAGTTAGCTGCGACGGTAAGTTATTTGGCTCTCTAGTGAGAGACTTACCGCTGGCGGCGGGTCGGGCAGCCTCAGCGGCAGCCTCTTCGGCTCCCCCAGCTCAATAGTGAACGTGTTGGCTCCCATCTCAAACTTCTCCGTCAGATCCTCGGGCAGCATTTCGCTGCGTCCCGTTTTCTTGTTGAAATTTCGATAGTAATTGGCGCCGCAATCTACATAAGGAATCATTATTAGGGGCAAGTTGCGTAGGAATAGGACTCCGCATTGCGGGGCTCCATTGACATTGCAAAGATAAGATGACTAAAAGTCAATTGAAGTTCTTTTTTTAAATTACCTTTCTACCCTAGGGTTGACATGTATCACTTCCATCCCGCTTCTAAGGTATACAATGGCCTGCTTTCAGAGTATGAGACAAGAAAAAAATATTACTCACCTATAAAGTTGAACATATGGTCTTGGTGCATGTGCGGTGGCGGGACGGACTCGGTGGCGACGCAGAACGCGGCCGCGGCCGGCAACGCGATGAAGCGTCCGGCCTTATCTTCGTCCTGTTTAAACCACCATTTTGGCATTAGGTTTCAATGAACATATGTTTGACCGTAAGACTTCCGTCTGTCTGTCTGTATGTTTCAAATTCATTTAATAAATAATTGAAAGGGGGTCTAGAATGGTGGGTTAAAAAATTAATATGGTTCGATTATAGCAAATGGAAGGTCATATGAAAAGGCCCGATCTGCACATATCGAAACCATTTTTTATAATTTTCCATGACGTACTTTTTGATCTATAGCCAACAATGTACGAAAAAAAGACCGTTCCCCTCCCCCTTTATCCCCGAAAAAATCCTGGTCTATAGATAATTATTTACATTTATTTATGGGAAAAATAATTTAAAGTCTTAATTATTTACAGTTTCTGATAAGGTTTATGAGGTCATCGCTTGTGAGAGTGTGAAGTATAACCTCGTAAGGTCCACCATACTGAAAAATGGGAGTTTTTTTGCAACTGGGACTGAATCTACAATCTAGGGAATAAAGTTCAATTGCGATTGTTCGAAAATGCCATCGTCAGTTAATGAACATAGGAAAATAAATCTTATTCTCGCGACAGAGTTCAAAGTAAATTGCCTTGATTATGTACCTACATCCTATTGCACACTGGGCCTTACACGAGGATAAAGAGACTGGTTTGATGATGATGAAGATATCTTAAGTACCCGAAACCGACGTGCGCGCCTGACTCGATCTATGAATGTTGACGAAGCGAAAGAAATGTGTCAAGATCGTAGCAAGTGGAAAGAATAAATAATAATAATAAATAAATATCAGGGGACAATGTCACACCAATTGACCTAGTCCCAAACTAAGCTCTAGGCTTGTACTATGGGTACTAGACAACGATATAAATACTTATATAGAGAAATATATACTTAAATACATAGTAAACATCCATGACTCAGGAACAAATATTCGCGCTCATCACACAAATATCTGCCCTTACCGGGATTTGAACCCAGGACCGCTAGCTTCGTAGGCAGGGTCACTACCAACTAGGCCAGCTCGTCGAAGTGGTCTCTGCCTACCCCTCTGGGAAACAGGCGTGATTTAATGTATGTATGTACCTATGCATGAATCGGTTTCTTCACGGACTAAAATCGATTTTCGCCCTCGTGTTCGCTATTTGCTGGCGGTTCCGACGTCTCGTACTGTGTTTCGCAGGAATTCTCCTCTGGTCCGTGCCTTGCACCTATTAAACGGGCTTCTCGCATATGCCCCTGAGCGGGATGTATTTGCTAGCGGATGGGCTGCACTGCGGGATGAATGTTTGAGGTACTGCGAGAGTATGGGTGTGCGTGTGTCGTCAATTATTTAATGTGAAATTTATATTGTATTTTTATTGTTTTTTATTGTAATTTTCTGTATTTGTAAGTATCTACAATTTCACAGTGCCTTGGTTTTCTAACTGTTATACTGTGCAATTAGTTTTTAATAATAAATAAATAAATAAATAAATGAAAAGGTTTAGGTCATCGCTTGAGAGTTGAAAGAGTGAAGTATAAAGAGACTGGTTTACCCCGATGCCACTCTTCTCAGCTGCCTTGCCGATGGCGGTGTTCTCGCTGCGCGGGCCCATCATGATGGCTGCGGTGCCCTTCCTGATCCATTCAAACGCTTTGCTCTGAAAAAAGCAGATATCCAAAAGGTTTATTAGATAATTTACACAAAATCATCATTTTCGTGAGGCGATATTTCATTTCGCATTTTTCCCATTCTTAATTTGACCCAATGTATTTTTTCTCCGTTCGGTTTTATTACCCAGTCGCATTTATTCCCGTTCGGTTTGATCCCAGTCGCACTTTTTCCCAAAAGTAATTACATCATAATCGTAATGTAGGTAGGTTTATGTTATTGTTAGTTTTTGCAGCAGGCATTGAGGGCCTAATAATCCAGAAATAGGTCTCTGTCAACTGTGTCAAATTACATTTTTGAAATTAGTAGAACACGACTGTGAAAATATGTTGACAGGTAAAGAAGCGACGGGATAAAAATTGCAAGGGGAAAAACACGACTGTGAAAATAAATCTGGTATTTTCCCTATTAAAATGATAAGACCGGCTTGACGTCAAGCTGAGCAAGTGAAAATGGAACTAAAGAGCTAGCTAATGGCGGATCTAACTAACTAGCAAGCGAAATTAACCGATGTTTCGAGAAGGAACACTTATTTTGCTCTTTGATCAGTACCAAAATAATTTCGATTCTGTCCAAGCGAACTGCGGAATCGAAATGAAAATGCCCTATTTGAAATGTATGGCGTTTCTGACAGGATGTTTAAAAAAAAATAACCAGGCTCCCGAGCCCTGATCAAAACTATAGATCTATTTCTTGGCAGGGACCGGAACCGCTTACCTTTTAAAGGGTAAATAATTTACTGGTTTTTACAAACCCTAACGATGCGATAAGCATATCATCGAGTTACCAATTCTTTAAACCCCTCGTCAGGCTTTTCCTATGAAGTGTTTATTGAACGGCTTCAAGCTATTTTAATCTCTACGCGCAGTCCATACAAAATATTTTGCAATACATAGCAATTGGCTATCTGCGAAACGTAATGCTTACTTCTTAAATCCGAAACCCTTACGAAACTGGTAATCTCAATGATTGTAGATAACTAGTTCGAAGCAGTTTCCATATCAATAGTAACCCTATCGATAGGGATACGAAAAGTTTGGGAGAACATAATGATGTAGTTACCCAATCGATAGACTTAATCAATTAAAGGGGTTTTCCGGTAGCCTGTTTCTTAGTGCGTACTTTGTAAAGAATCAAACACAGCCCTAATAAGCACCGCCACACCTCAGAAGGGGGAGTCTGTGAACACGACAGCAAACTCACCTCGAGCTTGGTCTCCGGCGCCCCAATCTCCAGATTCAGCTTGGTGTTGGTGACCAGAACCGGGGAGATGTTGAAGCTGTCATCAGGACCTGGAGGCAGGTTCCCCTCAATGACAGCCGCCAGAGCATCCGTGTTGCCAGCCACGCGGACCAGGCAGGCCGCCGTGCGCGGCTCGTTTGAGGGGAAACCTTTAAAACGTGGCATTTTCAACCAAGAGCGATTTAAATTATAAACAACCTACTAAACACAAGAAATAAAAAAAAGAAGAAGAAATGCATATGTAAAAACTAGTACACTACTAAAGTACTAACTCATCATATCAGCCTGTTGCAGTCCACTGCTGGGCTGCCTTCTTCATGTCATCGGTCCATCTAGCCGGGGGGCGTCCTACACTACGTTTGCCTAAGCGTGGCCTCCATTTGAGAACCTTCCTGCTCCACCTCTCGTCGGTTCTGCGACAGACATGGCCAGCCCACTGCCACTTCAGCCTGCCACATTTTTGGACAATATCAGTCACCTTAGTCTTATGACCTCGATCCGGATCTTATCCATTAATGAGATCCCCAACATAGACCTCTCCATAGCACGCTGAGAGACGTGCAGTCGGTGGGCCAACTTGACTGTCATATTCCACGTTTCGGCTTCGTAGGTTAAAACTGGTACTAACTAAATAAGTTTAAAAGAAAGCCCATGTTAAATTAATAAGCAACGTCTACTGACCATTCTCATCGCATCCGTGAGGATCAAAGAAGTACAGGAACTGGTCCTGCTTCCAGATGGCCATGGACTTGCCCCTGGCGGTGACCACCGCGTGGTTGAACTCCTTAAACAGCGTCCTGAGACTGGACTTGAGATTCGACACGCCCTTCTGCATCTCAGGGCTAAGGGAGCCTAGGGAATGTAATATATAAACGGGTCAAACACACAACATTGTATTATAAAGTGTTTTTTTTTTATAAATCTCTTAGAGAAGCCAAAAAATTACGTCTATGTGTTGAGGCGTTAAAGCATGAAGAAGGGACCAATAAACAAACACACTGTCGAATTTATATTTAAGGTAAGACGAAAGAGTCAACGTTGGCATAATTAAAAGTCAAATCTTATTCATACTCATACTCATTCATTTATATACATACATACATACATTAAATCACGCCTGTTTCCCAGAGTGGTAGGCAGAGACCACTTCTTTCCACTTGCTACGATCTTGACAAATTTCTTTCGCTTCTTCAACATTCATACATCGAGTCATGCACGCAAGTCGGTTTTGGGTACTTAAGATCGGCCCTTTTCCAGTATTTCTCCGATTTGATTCGAAAAAGTACGCCTAGGGCGGCCCCTTCCGACCCTTCCAATCACTTTCGATCTGTATATCTCTTTCGTCAATCTTCTTTCATCCATCCTTTCCAAATGACCAAATATAATTCCAAAATGCTTTTAAAGTAGATACAAAGCTGCTAAGCTAAGTAATGAAAGATGAAGAAGATTTTTTTATTTTATTATATTACAAACAAACCAAAGTACCAAAGTTAGCTCAAATTCGTGTTTAATTAATTTAAAAGCATTTTGGAATAAAATAAAATAATGAGTATGAGTAAGAGTTGACTTTTAATGTTAATGTCAACTCCGCAGCTCTCTTTCGTCTTACCGTGCTAAGAAAACTCCGAAAATGTATAAGGAAGGATAAAGAACGACGAGGAAAGATAAGGAAGGATAAGGTAGGATAAGGATGGAAGTGTACACTCACCACTATAAGTGCTGTCCAGAACTTCAGTCTCAATGCAGTCATACTCAGTGACTTTGAACCTGTTCATCACGTCCGCAGCCGCCAGGGTGCCGGGGGTCACCTCGTCAACCTCCTCCTCTTCAGGAGACACCTCTTCCGTCTTTAATTTTAAAGTAAGTTGTAGGTAATTCGGTGACGCATGTTTTACGATTTGTATCAAATGAGAGTCTGTGATTGAATGATAAACCATATTTTTGTTCACGTGTATTTTTTTAATGCTTGTATTAACAGCCCATTAAAGACAGAAGTGAGAAAATGTAGAAAGAGATAAATATAGATTTTACATAAGAATCTCATTTGCACGACAGAGACAGTTTCTCTGTGTTTATCTTCATTAGTCACTCAGCTATGGGCGAGTGTATTATCCAGATTAATTCCCACCTTCTTCAAGTGTTCCATGTTGCTTTGGTACAGCGCATCCCCGCAGATGAGAGAAGGTAATAATGAGTGGTGATTGGTGAGTTATGACTCGTGAGTAATGAGTGGTTAACCTTTATTCGTTCGTGGCTGGTGAGTGATGACTCACTGATGAGAGTCGAGTAGTAATGGTGGTAATGGGAGCGACGGTCTCGTGTCTCCCCTGACTGCTTTTCGTCAGTCGGCTTTCGTCAGAAATCAATTTTCATTCCGCAAAAATAGGTAGGTTAGGTTCGTTAGGTATCTTTAGATGGCCGAAGGCGAAATCGCTCAGAAATAGGAGCCCTGCCGGAAGGCAGGGCTCCGTCAAATAGGTCAGGGGAGACAGCAGGGGAGCCACGAGTCCGAAGTCGTAATGGGTGAGTGGTGAGTGGTCTAATAAAGTCTAGATTCTTGATTTATTACTATACCTACAGGGTGTCCCAGAAACCGACGTCAACCCGCCTAGTGCTGATAGAGCAGCTCATAAGCTTTCGATTTAACCCCCAATTCATGTAATAGTTCATTTTTTTTCAGTGTTTCCTTGCATGATTAGCATCACTATGAAATAAGGAAGTTTTTAAAGCAACATGCCTATTTTTTTTTCATTACAACTTTTTGGGTAAAAGCACAAAGTTTGTTTTTCCATACTTGGTGAAAAACAAACGCGGGGTTCTCTTAGTATGGAGAAAGTAACTTGCACTTGCCTTTGAAGTATCCAGGTTGATGCCCATCTTCTCCAAGTTTTCCATGGTGGTCTGGTACAGCGCATCGCCGCAAATAAGAGTCTGTGTAGATAATATCATATAATACCATAAAAAATATTATAAAAACCAGGCAAGAGCATGTCGGACCATGCTCAGTGTAGGGTTCCGAAGCCGTTACTACAAACAAATTAGACTTCGCGACAAACCGCCACGACCATCTTATCCATTATTCTACCGCCAAACAGCAGTGTTTGCATTGTTGTGTTTCGGTGTGGGGATAAAACAGCCGGTGAAATGACTAGAATAGAGGCATTCCATCTTGGTCCTCAGGGTTGGCAACGCATTTGTAGATTTAGAATTGCATTGCAGTCTTGTGAATGCGAATGTCTATGGGTCACAGTTTCCACTTACCATCAGGTGGCCTGTGCGCTCGTTTGTCTACTCTATGCCATAAAAAAAAACGATCTTTTTATGAATATCTGGCTTTAAATAGTACATTATTGCCTAGGCAGTGAAGCAGGCAATTGCGGGCCAAGAATTGGTTTAAATGGACGAGCTTGCGAGTCCGATACAAATACGAGGCCCGCAATTGCCGTTCCTGCCGAGGCATATATATATATAGCGCTTTTCTCAAAAATCGCAAGAATAAAATTGTGTTGCACTAAAATCTTCATCACTCATTTTTTGAATTGCATACAAGAAGAGACTTTATGTTTATGACAAGGAGAAACGCAAGCTTTTTTAGAAAAAAAAACTCAAGCTATTCCAGACACAGATAAAAAAGTTACGTTTCGAATAAAATATGGATGTATAAGACTTGTGCCCTCATTTTATTATGGCCGTTTTTACTTTTTAAAAAGTTACAAACTAGATAACAATGAAATTTGTATGCAGCATTGCGGGCTTGTGTAGCGAGCACGCAATGATTTTTTTTTTAAATTTGGGATCTGTCTGTAAACTATGGACTTCGCGTCTCAGTATGGAGTTAGTAATGTCAACATTTCCGGTAATTTTTGAGAAATAACTATAAACATACGTCATCGACTTCCTTCTTCGTCCAATCAGATGCCTTCACGACGTGTGACAGCGCAATGGCGGCGATCGAGCAGGGCGTGGCCTGCTTGAAGCGATGCTCCTCTGGGAACCGCGCGTCTCCCTCGTGGAACGTGCCACGGACTACCCAGCGGTTTGGGGCTACCGCTGGAAGCAGAGGCATTTAAGTAAGGCCGGTCGGCAAGGAGCCGTTTTGTGGCATCACCAGGGCCCGTACTTTTCATGCCGTTGACGCAAAAATGACGTCACACTATACAGGGTGTAAGGGACGGCTCACCGAAAACTGAAACCATAGCTTCAGACCATTGTACTGAAGTGAAATCCAGTGGAAATTTTCCCGGGAAAACGAAAATTTTCTCGTGTTTTACGTGAAAATGCCGTTTTCACAGTTTTTTTTTACATAATGAGCTTCAGTATGTCATAATATGTTGTCCTAGATCGGTTTATATGCAAAAACATGGGGGAAAAAAACGAGAAAATTTTCGTTTTCCCGGGAAAATTTCCACTGGATTTCAGTTCAGTACAATGGTCTGAAGCTATGGTTTCAGTTTTCGGTGAGCCGTCCCTTACACCCTGTATAGAGTATGATTTCAAATTGTTTTATTGTAATTATTTACCATTAGTCTTCAATCATGTACAAATGAGTTAAGTTATCTATTGACGCGTAGAAAAATAAATACCTACTTCTTACCTAAAACGTAAATTACACTATTTGATTGAGAACTGGCAAAAATCATCGAGTAACATTATCATTTAGAACAAAGTGTTTTTATGTTGTAATAAAAATGAATATGCTTAAATAGTCATAAAAACTATTACGACATTGAAATTCATAAAAGAAAATTTAAGATTTTTTTCAGTAATAAGTGGTGAAAAAAAATGTGATGCTGCCGTGGTCCTTATTTTGATTGTGATTAAGCTGTATTTCACTTTAATCATTTTAACGCCTCTTTTTTTATTTTATCATTTATACTAGTTACTACATACCTAGACAACTGCCAAATGAAAGCAGAGCACCCTGTGTGTAAAATTTCGTCATTTTGACGTCATCGGCATAAAAAAGACGGAAGTCTCCAAAAGGACAAAATCACTCGAAAACTCGTTTTTTAGTATAGCAAAGATGGGCCTTTATGACAATACAGACTGTAGAATGTGCGGCGAAGAGGTGGAAACACTAGAACACTTCGCTGCTTAAATACAAAAGCGCCACAAATCAAAAACAAATATAGTTTGATTTAAAACTTTAAGTATAAAGCATTCCGAATTTAAATGCAACACAAACACATTTTGTTTTGTGTCGCTTTTGTATTTAAGCAACGACTTATTGTGTGAATGTGATGCCCTCGCCGGAGTAAGAATTTCAAAGCACTGGCATTGCACTCCACTATGCGCTTTCTGGAAGGTGTGGAGGCTTCATTGAATCGCTAAGCAAAAAGAGGGGTTACTAACATACATCGGGGTTTTCGGTGCGGGAATGATTTAAGAAAGAGTAGATATCAACAGATAGGTAATCTGAGAAAATATCATATTATGCCTAATGACTAACTACCTCTCTGCGAATTGTTTACACTATGATACAAGTTTATTTTAACTCATGTAGTACTTTAGCTTTACTACCAAGGCTATAATGATAATGAGATAATAATAAAATTAACGTTAATTAATAACCTGCAGTAGGTAAATTTAGTAGTTGACACGATTTTCAAAATAAACTATTAATGTTTTTTCAATATTTGGAACAGTTCATCTGCGACGTCTTGCTGTAAATATTATCCATTTCAATGAACTGAACGATCTCTCTAAGTCGGCAGTTGTAATAGGAGCATATTTAATTTTTTTCGATCGCATTTCTATTTCCTTGTAAAAATTCGTTCATAGTTTTTCGACATTTCTTTTATAAAATACTTTTTTTTGTTCAATTAATTTTTCATTAGGTAGAAACCTAGAGTAAAATTCTGTTTTTTAATCTTTGGCTTAGGTATGTCAAACATTCCCGCACCGAAAACCCCGATGTATGGTTATTAATTACACTAACGAACGACCCCATAGGGTCGAAATGTATCCGTAAGGACCCCACTAATAAGACAATATCACAATATATTATAAGATTAGACGGCCTGTAGGGACAAGAAAAGGCATTTGCTCTGCAAACCACTTCAAACTTCACTCTAATAGACTGGAAGGTCAAAATCAAAGTGGTATGTATAACAATAAATAGAAAATAGTGACTCCATGGATTCTAGAACCACGATTTGCCACCAAAAGTTCTAACTCTAGTCATGAATAACATTGTGCACGGTGATTACGTCATTAACGTCTTCGGTAAACACGGCCGCATGGTAACCACGAAAAATTGAAATAATAGGAAAAAATGAAATTGCTATTTCTCTGACCTAAGGTTTTTAATTTTTTTATGTGACATTCGGATTCAATATTAATAAAACCATCTCTCCTGTTTTGGAAGTTGTTGACCAAAGAAACACCCTCCCTGTATCTATTAGTTGTCATTTATTTATTTGCATTTTAAATTCTGAATCATATCCCAATGCTCACGTTTCAGATCGTTGACCGGGTCCGGCATGTCCGGTCTCACGTCGACGTATACGTCGCTGATGCTGAACGGCTTCTTCTTCAGGTCCACGACCTCTTCCAGGAAGAAGTCAGCCAGGTGGGCGATGTCGGGGAAGCAGAGGATGCAGGCTTTACCGCCCGCGCGGATATCCACCTGGTCAGAGAAAAGTTACGTATGATCAGAGGCCGGAATTTTAATGGTATAGAAGCTTTAGGTCCAAAATAGCAAATACGACCAGGGGACCGATTTTAAACTTTCGAGCGCTCGAAAGGTTCACTCGAAAGTGACAAAAAACAATGAAATGGTACTTTTGACTTGCGAGCGATAGAAAATATGAACACGAGTGGTCCGTGGCATTCGTTTTGAATTATATCAATAGGAAGTTAATATCTCCGCAGCGCTCTAATATTATTTAACGCCATAAATTATATGTATCTATGTGGTATTTAAAGGTCATCTAAATACATACATACATACATAAACTCACGCCTTCATACCCAGAGTGGGGTAGGCAGAGCTAAAGAATTACCAACAAGTCTTAAAACTAAATAAATAAATAAATAAATACATACATACATTACATACATTAAATCACGCCTGTTTCCCAGAGGGGTAGGCAGAGACCACTTCTTTCCACTTGCTACGATCTTGACAAATTTCTTTCGCTTCTTCAACATTCATACATCGAGTCATGCACGCACGTCGGTTTCGGGTACTTAAGATTCGGCCCTTTCCCAGTATTTCTCCGATTTGATTCGAAAAAGTACGCCTAATAAATAAATGTGTAAAAATCATCCGTACCCGCTGGAAAAAAATTACAATGTCCTTCATACAAACTTACCCAATGCCCTTTAACGTACAAATATTTCAAATTGTGAACTAGTGCCGTACGCGCATAATTGGTGTCCCTCGTTGTACAAAAAAACGAAAAATAATGCCGTTCGGTGGAAGCACGAGAGACTGTCGGCATCTCCACTTGTACGCAAGTAAAACAAATACACGTTTCCAATGCAAACAACTTGTAAGAAAGTGTGACGTCATTTGCTTAGCGGAATACCGCCTTAAGGTTGACGTACACAACAGCTCTGCACCGGATAGACACCACTTCAACCCGAGCTATGCAGCATTCTTTGTATGAAATTCCATAGAGTTCCTTACTGCGCTTCTCCGCAATGATGGTCTTGTCCGGAGTGCTATAGATTCACTCCATATTACCGACGTGTAAAAGAGCCCTCATGTGGCCAATTTACTGAATAAATATTTTGAATTTTGAATTTTGAATTTCATACTGTAACGGACACTTATCGGCATCGGAACAAGCTGGCAGGCGTCCACTGAAAAATGTACAGTACTAACACAAACCAAAGCTCACTTTTCAATGCCTCACTTTGAGCTGATCCGATGTGGAGCGTTTGTCTGCACCAACCTATAAGCAACAAGGAAATGGCTTACCCTCTTTCCAGCTCTATCAGCAGGCCAAGGATGGTACAAGTAGTACCTGCCTCCCTCATTGAATATTGCCGTCTCAAATTCACCTGGAATCTGAAAACATAGGTTTAAGTCATTGCTCGCAATATTTATTTTTATTTGCCACTATTGCGCTCGGATTCACTTTGTCCATTACGTTCACATTCCCATCTCATCCACATTCTCATCTCGGCCACATTCCCATCTTGTCTACATTCCCATCATGACCACAATCCCATCTCGTCCAAATTCTTATCTCATCCACATTCCCATTTCATCCACATTCCCAACAACTTGTAATCAACCGATGAACCTAGGTTAGGTTGCAGACGAGTTAAGAATGAGGACGATTTGCGAATGTGGACGAGTTGGGAATGTGGACCAGTTGGGAATATGGACGATATTGGAAGTGGACAATTTGAGATTGACAGGTGGACTAGTTGGGAATGTGGCGTAGATGAGAATGTGGTTAAGATGGGAACATGTACAAAGACCACGACTGCGAAAATAAAATGCCGGAAAGAGGCGATTGGTAGAATCAAGTTCGAGAAATAATGCGTTTGAGAAAGTCACCTCACAAATTGCACTGCTAGATGAAGACAGTATCAACTCAAAATAATTATTAGTTTGTTTTCAAGCCTATAGACGTTGCATTGAAGTTGATTTTAAAATACAGTTGTATTTTGAGTTACTACACTTTTGATATGGCAGTGCGAAATCCTAAGGAGGAATAAAGGCTGCAGGCTCTGATTCTGCTGTCGCGATGTAGTGTTTTTCTCAAAGCTTGCGTTCTATTTTGTTGGACTGACCTGCAGGATCCCTGAGTCAGATTCCTTGAAGAACTGCTCCAAGCCTCTTTTGATATCGTACACCTTCGGGGACCGCGAGACGAGCCTGCCCCAGACGGCGATGCCTCTGTCCTGATGAACGAAATAAAGAATATTTAGTGGTTACTACAGCGTTGGCCAAAAGTATTGAGCACCCATCCGTTTTTAATATAAAAGTAAAACTAAAAAGGTGCATTATTTTATATCTTTTATTATAGAAGATGGTGTATCCATCGGAAACCCGTGGAAAAAAAACATTTTACTTATCATAAAATAAACATTTTCTAGCTAATGATTTGCACATGTTCGAACACTTAATATTTAACGTCTTATTGTATTTTGAAATTGTAAAAATAATACTTTATTTATAAGTTACAAAGGAAAAAGTTGGAGGCTCAATACTTTAGCCAAGGCTATGTACTATGGTTGCATTCGACCAAACTCAAGATATCTTATAGGTGCCTTTTTTTCCCTCTGAATGAAAGTGCGTTACGCATCATCCCCCAGCCCAGGATTGGCCATGCTATAGGGGGGGGGGGGGGGGTATGACGGACACTCTTAACATTTTACGCGGCGAAAATTAGCGGTTTAAGGATTTACCCCTAGTACAGATAACCGATGTCAACGACTGGCCGACAGCTATTTGATTTGCATTACATACCCAAATTAGAAACATGGGTAAGTGGCTCAACAATCCCGGTTCGCGACTGTACTTCAGTTCGATATTGGTGAAACGTTAAACTGATTAACTCTCGATTAACTGGAGATTAATTTTAAGAATAAAATCTACTCTCGTTTGGTCGCCCTGAGTGGTATTGGTGGTACGGCAGATGGCAGATGGTCGAAGATTTATTGAGTGAAAAATATCAGGCCTCAGGTACCTTATGGAAGTACTCCTTGTCTCTGATCCTGAGGGTATCCTTCATCTCGCCCAGCACCAGCCTGCGGATGGGGCCGCCCTGCGCCATCAAGGACTCCTGAAAAAAAAAAAGTATCAAAAATTTGTGGTCTGACGCTGCTAATTATTTTTAGGGTGTTGAATTGCTGTATTCATGTGTAATTTTGCATGTCAATTATTAAACAGAAACGTACAGACCTAGTTCTTTATAATAACTACAACATATTCAAAAACCCTGGAAATCGGCCTTGATTTAGGGGGTGAGAAACGTTAACGGCCGGAGCTAAATTTGTATGGTTTTTTTTAACAGATACGCGATTTCAGCGGTGCTTCACACACAATCCTCTTAATAAGTAGATAACGACTTAACAAAAAAAAAAGTACGGCGGACAACAAAAGCTTGTGCCAAAAATGACATTTTTAAGTAACAAATAACTATTATGGAAATTACAATTTTAACTGTTTTAGCCGTATAAATACATTATAAACAATTGTAACTATTTAGTTAAGCATAATAATATAATAATCTGTTTTAATATATCTAAAATCCTTTCTTCCTAATTGTCAAGATTTCATATTTTCAAGACTTTAATTTTATTCGTTTTATAGATACTGTTTTGACTAATAGTTTTATTTTTTCCCTAGGATGTATAATTATTTTATTATTAATTTATTAAGATGTTCTTATTCTAAAAGGGCGTAACTTCATTTCTACGACACAATTGACATATTACGTTAATCTGTATAAAAAAAAAAGTTTTTCTTTTTAATAATGGCGGTCAACCGATCTCAAGTATCTATCCATCTGTCAATAGTATCAATGTCAAACTTGAAGTATGACAGCCTTTTTTCTCGTGAAAAAGGCAATGGTATTATATCTATTTAGGCATAGTATTGGTAAAACTCGTTTTTTTTTTAACTTACTTGTAATTTTGTCAATAAAGAAAAATAAATCTAAATAAATATTTTGCCGTGTTCAGGAGGCAAAACCCTTTCGATTCGTATAGTAATTTGCAGGTGTCACCAAAATGAAATGTTGTCAATTGTACATTTGCATGCTGTATCAAGACAGCTGAAAGAGATGGAACAATATCTGACATAAGGGTCAATTTCCCAAGCAATATTTTAAGCTGGCGGCGCTGAAAACCGGGGTGAACTATGGTTAAAAATTAAACTGTTATTTTTTTCTGAATACTTCACGCAGTTGCCTATTTTGGGCAATAAGTAGAATTAAAATATTAATGGAAATAATAATTTAAAAATAATAATTAAGACCTCATTTCTCATCACAGTGGGCTGTCCGCAACCCAGTTTTGATTGCAAAACGTGGAATAAATCAAAAACTATTAATGATTATGCAAAACATTTACCTTTTTTAAAATACTAGATAGTTAGTGTACAAAAAGAAGCCCTGACTTTTTTATAACTATCACATATACCGTCCGGTACGAGGAAATACGTTTGTCCGGAGAAACGTTATCATTACCACCGTCAAATATTCTGTGCCTTATATCTGCTAAGCTTCAATATGTACGCCCCCCACCTCCCGCGCACTCGTAGAGTTATTCATTCGCAAGAGTTTGGTGCTAGCGGTTGTGTTGTGCGCGTTTCTGGCGATAAAATATAAAGGTAAATTCTTGCTTCCGGTGGGGTGGGGACAAAAAAATCCTCATACCGACGGTTGATTTATTTTCTTGTAGTTTTTGTGTGTTTAGTTTAAGATTTATGTATAACACGTACGTCTTATTTCTTAATTCTGGAGTAACGTTAGTTTAAAGAAACCAGACTCCGTTGTTTTTTTAAAAATATTTTTGTGCAGGTTTTATCATTCCGTGGTTCTCATTCCGATGTTTCCGGTGTATGAAATACCCACAGAAATGATAAGCAACACCGGCATGATACAAAAGTAGCTTCACTTAGTTATCCAAATAATTATCAAAATTAATTATTTAATTTTATGAAGTCAAAGAAAATGTATAAATATTAAAAGCGTTTAAACGTAAATAATTAAGCGTTTAACGATAACCAAATGTCAGTTATTTTGTACTACTAAGCATATAATATGCATACATACATAGCGTCACGCCTTCATCCCAAAGTGGGATAGGCAGAGCTATTACCAATAACTCTAACAACTTGTTATATAATATTATATTATAATGAAGAACTTTCTCACCGATGAAAAAAAAAGATTTGTTACAGATTAATTTTTCAATTTAATTATAATTATAAAGGGCAATGCTTAGTGTTAAGATTGGACGTGATATTCAGTTTAAAAAACATTAAAAGGTTTAAATTTATATTAGTAATTCCTTTTTTTTAAGATCTGGGATATGTAAATTCACATCTAGTCTTGCACGTTATCATAATTTCATAATGTTACATTTTTGACTGAGTTTTTTAGGTATTTCATATTATATTTTCGAGGCCGTCCTTATGACGCACTAATTATTAAGCATTAAGTGATCTAAAGTCAGTGATAAATGATATAGTTGCCACTGGGATATTTGTAATATTAGAATTATTGAGTTATATTTTGCTTGGTCAGCGAACTACATAGAAGATTGTTATTTTTTTTAAATTTATAACTAGTTTATAATCATAAATAAATCACAATATTTAGAACATTTTTGAAAACCATATTAAAGAATATATAATATATAATATCCTTCTTAAATAGTCCTACACTAACCGTTGGTTGTCCGTGGGAGCATACTTTTATAGTTTGAACTCAGGGACAATCGCCGGTTGGTGTCCCATCACTTTACTAAATTAAACTTGTCTAAAGGGCCTCTGCGTGTTGGCTTCGGCTCCATGTACGCCTTCCAAAGGTCCGGGACTCCCATAGTCCCGTGAATGGTAAAGACATTAATGTAATTTTTACTCAAATAAACAGTGATAATTATGATAATTATTGACTTTTTTCATTTATTTTCATTCCGGTGGAAAAGATTTCATTTACGTGGGTCGTTTCTATCATTCCAGTGGGTATTTATCACTTCAGTGGATACTTTTTATTATTTCGGTGTGTATTTATCATTCCATAGTTTTATCAAATATTCTATCTCGTATATCTCATAAACTATTTATGATTTTGAGTGTCCCTTAACACCACGTCTACAATATATAACAATGCATAGTTTAAAATGATAAACGTTCAAAAATACACAAAACTTAACAATTGCACCGAAATGAGACAAAAATCAGAAATGTTGAAATTGACCCATAATATTAAAGAAAAAAAAAACGTGACAAACATTAATCAACACATACAGATTTTTTAACACAGGCAGTTTGTCACGAAATGGTCACAACTCAGCGTGATGCTGGCAGACACAGCGCTGGTCTTCCGTTGCGACCATACAACTAAGACATGTAACTAACCCTTTTTCTACAAATAAATGTACATACATGCATACATACATATCTTCACGCCTTCATTCCCAGAGTGGGGTAGGCAGAGCTACAGAATTACCAACAACTCTAAAATCTTGTTGAGAACTCTGTAACCACAATTTGCAAAATTAGGCTATGATGTATAACAGTGTATATTAGTGACAGGTTGCAAGCCCACCGCCTAATAGTACTGCAAGCCTTTATTCCCTTAGTCGCCTGACGTGGGAAGACATGGAGTGGCACAATTCTAAGCCGGCAACCTCACGGCAAAATATACTATCTTATCTTATCTTTCCCTTGCTGTACTCCACTTACTCTGTACAAATTGTAGCCCAGATCCAGCGTCTCGTCGACGGTATCCTCGTTCCACGCACGCGCGCGCAGTCGCTGTAGCATAGCAAGGGCCGCCACACAGCACGGGATGGCCGTGTATATCTTGAACGTTTGGTATCTGCGGGCGATTGGACGTCGTAGTTAACAACAGGTGCAACACATGGCGCCAGCGTGTTATAGCGCGCTATCGTGTGTTAAAGTGGAGTGGTTTACAAGCGGAGCAACAGATGGCGCCAGCATGTTATAGCGCGCTATCGTATATTAATGTGGAGTGATTTATATGCGACCCGATAGATGGTGTTAGAGGTATTATGGTGCGCTATCGTGTATTAAAGTGGAGTGGTTTACAAGCGGAGCAACAGATGGCGCCAGTGTGTTATAGCGCGCTATCGTGTGTTAAAGTGAAGTGGTTTAGAAGCGGCACGATAGATGGCGTTAGTGGTATAATGGCGCTCTATCATGTGTTTAAATGGAGTGGTTTACAAGCGCCAAAGCAGTATTTTTCGTTTTCAAAAATAAAAGTAAGTCTTTCTCTGTCTCCTTTGCGTAGAATTTGCTATTTCTAATATGTAGTTTCCGTCCATGTGGCGTTCGATTTTTCCACCCTGTATGTATACAGGGTGTCCCAGAAACCGACGTCAACCCGCCTAGGGCTGATAGAGCAGCTCATAAGCTATCGATTTAACCCCGATGTATGTTCAGCAATTGTTATTAGTTTCCGAGATATTGATCATTTAAAACAAAGTTTTTTTCAATTTTTCCTTATGTCCGTAGTACGAAAAAACCATAAATTCATGTATTAATTCATATTTTTTTTAGTGTTTTCTTGCATGATTAGAATCACTGTGAAATAAGGAAGTTTTTAAAGCTACATGCCAATTCCTTTTTTATTACAAGTCTTTGAGTAAACGCACAGAGTTACTTTCTCCATACTAAGAGAACCCCGCGTTTGTTTTTCACCTAGTATGAAAAAACAAACTGTGTTTTCTCAAAAAGTTGTAATAAAAAAAATTGGCATGTAGCTTTAAAAACTTCCTTATCTTACAGTGATTCTAATCATGCAAGAAAACACTGAAAAAAAAGTGAATTAATACATGAATTTAGGGATTCTTCGTAGCACGGACATAAGGCAAAATGACAAAAATTCCGATTAAAATGATCAATATCTCGGAAACTAATAACAATTGCTGAACATACATGGGGGTTAAATCGATAGCTTATGAGCTGCTCTATCAGCCCTAGGCGGGTCGACGTCGGTTTCTGGGACACCCTGTATGTACAGTCTGTGAGCACTTACTTAGAAGAGGCTTCCGTTTAGTACTTCTCTCTCACTCGCTCTCATAAGATCTTATTAAGAGCGAGTGAGAGAGAAGTACTAAACCGAAGCCTCCACTTGACGGATGCTTTATCCACATTTTGTCACGCGATAATCTCTATTTTACTCTGTTCTGTTTCTGCTTTTAACATGTTATCGTATCGCACGGTTATTATAACGTTACAATACGATTAAAATAGGTTCACTATTCGGCCTTCCTCGGTTATTGTCGGTATCCCTCGTCTTTCACATCTCAAATTACAGATATGACATTTAAATATATTATCCTTTCTCTTATTAAACTCAATACAATTGAAGGGTATGAGCAACAAAACCTCCTAATATTATATACTATATCGCTTCTTAGGTCTACTGGTAATGCCTTCACGGCAGGCGATATACATTGTGTTTATGAAACTAAGTTGAGTGCTGCCTAAAAGTAATCGCAGCAATGTATTTTGTGCCAAATCCGTCTCCGGGTTCAGCCAAATCGTTAACTGATTTTAATCGTACTATATAGCAATACGATAATATGTGAAAAGCATTATAGTTTTACACAGTCGAAGAAAACCCCCGAGCTCTTACCTGTAGCTAGCCATATGTCTCGTGCCTCTCAGTATACCCTTCCCGCCAAAGGTATGGTAGTTGGACCGGTTACTTATCTTGGCAACGTCCACCGGGCTATGGAGCAACGTCTCAGACTTGGCGAGGGGGACCAGGTCGTCTCTGTGAAAAATGAAAATGAAAATATTTATTCAGTAAATTGGCCACATGAGGGCTCTTTTACACGTCGGTAACATGGAGTGAATCTACTAGCGCTTCGGACAAGACCATCATTGCGGAGAAGAAGCGCCGCAAGAAACTCCAGCAGAAGGTCATTTTTTCAATTATTAATTAGGTACAATAATACTTAAAAGTAAGTTATATTACAAGGTAATAAAGTAATAAATAATTATTAAAAAAAAAAAAGCAATACAAACAAAATCCTTACAAATGTAAAGTCAATAAAATAAAGTTAAAAATCATGATTAGGAGAACAACATGACGAGGTCTCTACGTCAGGAACGATAATTAAAATAACTAAATTGGAAAAACAGGTCCTTGCAAGCGTGAACAGACCGGACCCCACAGACAGCACCCGTTCACGAGTATGACGCGTATCTCAGCCATCGCCTCCCTCAACCATGTGTTCGGGAAGGTGGCGACCCGATCAACGACGCCGCCGTAAGCAAAGACCTTTAAGTGAGCATGACATGCTCATGCTGCCGGACAAAGATAACAATAAAAAAGTATCTGTCCGGCGAGAAACGTCATAATGTGTTCTCAATTCTAAAATGTCTTGTGCACACAAGAATTAATATATATATTTTTTTTTACAAAAAAAAACAATAGGTAAATTTAATTTTAAAAGTGTACATCATTGGCTTAAAGGCATTTTGCAATAAGCGCTGCCCAGTGCTCAGCTATAATTACAAAAGACAAAAATAACCCTAACTTCAGTAAGCTCACACTACTTAAAAACGTCTTTATCATTTAGGAAGTCATTAACAGTATAATATGCCTTACCCAGCAAGCAGCACTTAATGCGAGACTTAAATTTATTGAACGGCATATTGACAATATCAGTAGGTATCTTATTGTAGAAGCGTATACAGTTCCCCGCGAACGATGTGCTAACTTTACGAAGACGGTGACATGGGAACTACGAGTTTATCTTTATTTCGCGTGTTAAACTTGTGAACGTCACGGTTATGTCTGAAGTGATGTATGTGTTTGCGTGCATACATGATATTTTCAAAGATATACTGCGACGCGACAGTAAGAATATTAATTTCTTTAAATTTATCTCTGAGAGAGACCCGAGAACCCAGTTGATAAATAAAACGTATAGCCCGCTTTTGTAGTACAAAGACGGCCTGAATGTCAGCCGCTTTTCCCCATAACAAAATCCCATAGCTCATAACACTATGAAAATAACTATAATACACCAGTCTCGCCGTCTCGACGTCTGTAAGTTGTCGGATTCGCTTTACTGCATACGCTGCAGAACTAAGTTTTCCCGCAAGGGTGGATATATGAGCATTCCATTGCAGTTTCGAGTCAAAGGTGTGAGATGGTTAGGGGCCAAATCATAAGCATACGTCGTTATCGCGGGAGCAAAAACAAATCTACTAAAGAACAAATATAACAGAATGCCTGTGTAGTATAAACGGAATATTATGCCTATACATTCTAAGCCTCTAAGAAGTTCTTTATATCTAGCGTGAAGTTTTCGCTGGAAACGGTCAATCAAATTCGTCTTACAATGAGTAAACACTTCTATAAGTCAAGTCAAACCCAGTATATTTCTCCAAAAATGTTAACTTTTTAAATATGTGTTTGCCGCCTTTAGCACTCAAATTTAATTTAGATATATTTTTTATGTTTTTGTACATATCAGATCAATCAAGAATGATAAATGTCTAAAGTAGCAGGGAAAGTTACTGTACTTGGTTGACGTTAGGATTGTGTAGCAAATCTCTTTAAATAGGTATGTACTACTAATCAAGTCAAGTACGAAGGTAAGATATTTGAAAGAAAATTTATACATTTTGAACTCGTAGGTATAAACGATTCTCGATACGAGTGTCACTTCTGTTATTGCCTATTTGTCATAATCATTCACTACTGTCAAATCGCTTTTGCTCCCGCGATAACGACGTACGATCATAAGGTCGGGTGGGGTAAGTGCGTCAATGGGGTAAGTACGACAAACCATATATCGTCCCTTTACTTTCTCAACCTCTTATCTGATCGAATAGTTAGATAGAAAAGACACTCATATTCCAAGGTTAATAAATACTACTTTCCTATCAAAATATTCGATCAGATAAGAGGTTAAGAAAGTAAAGGGACGATATTTTAAGGCCTTTCCCAGTAGTCTTACTGAGTAGTTTTACCAATTGAACTACACCAAAACTACCCAGAAATAGCAGTTCCGCGAAGAAAAGTGATAGAGTTTCTTTTTTGCATTCAGTGGGTTCACTAATGAGTCTATTAGAAAGGAAATTCCCAGTAGTTCGACTGTCAAGACTACTCGGTAAGACTACTGGGAAAGGCCTATATTTTTTAGGAGATTTTGTGTGACGCACTTACACCAGGTGGGGTAAGAAGGCCAATGGAGTAGGTGCGACAAACCATATATTTCTTAGGAGATATTGTTGGTTTGACAGACCTGCCCCGTAGACGCACTTACCCCAGGTGGGGTAAGAGCGTCAACGGAGAAAGTGCGACAAACCATATATATTTTAGGAGATATTGTTGGTTTGAAACATATGCACACCTCCCAAACGTGTGTCCGTCAAGCCTTAAGCAGTTGAGGAAAAAGTCTTCTCCCTTATTTTGCAACAGTGAGTCCAAACCGGGGTTTGGGGGCCCTTTCTCCGGAGCCATAGGCAGTTTCACCGGAGGCTGTAAAACAAGATTAGTTGAAGAAATCTTTATAAGCAGGCTGAAAAGAAGCTTTAAAAACCCGATACAAAAAACTATAGTACGATTAATTGGATTTTGACACTCGGCAATTCTCGACATTCATCGGCAGATCGGTGCCAAAGGACACGAGACACATTGCTGCATATTCATAATAGCAAGTGTGCACTAACTGTCTAAACCATTAATGTACTTAGATCACCTGTCACAATGACATTTTTTTACAGTAGACCTATGAGTAACACAGATATGGCTTGATTTAATTATTATTTATTACATCGCATTACTAAAAACACAAATTTTAAATAAGTAAATTTAAATGACAGATAATTTAATTCGAAGCAAATTCCTTTGATTTTAAAAGGTAACCTGTCACATAATATGTCATAAAAACTTGATCAAGTATAGTATTGAAGTTTCTATACTTAGATTGATGTTTTACTGTTAATTATACTAAATACGTTTGAATATTTTATGTTATGAGTAAATTTTAGGATTACTCAATGTGAAAACACGACCTTTTACAATTACAACCGAGATGTGAAGAGTGTCAAAGTGGAAATAACCGTACTGTAGCCAACTTCAAAACGTTATAAATCCTAAATGATCATTTAAAATGAAAAAATATCTAAGAAACCTAGAGATGTATTTTAAATACCTATCCGATGGTACTCCACTCGTCATAGTTCGTCGAAATTTCTTCTTTAGGGGAGACCGGGGATGGTTGACTATAGGGGTAGGTAGACTAACCGCCAAAAACTCGCCAACGGTTTGAGTATTGCGTCATCCCAGCGCAGCCGCGCCTCACTCTCCGCCCCTCGCTCAGGCGTCGGTAGCGCCACGTCGCTGACGCACGCCGTTTTCGAGCAGTGACCCGTGATTTGTTTTCATATCATGTAAGTAATATTTTCGTGTTGCATATTTTTTGATTTGGTACCTACACATTTTATGTTAACCGTTTCCCTCTTAGTCAGAGTGTTTTATGAGTCCATATTGATATTATTTCATGTGTTATTTCTTTATTAGGCGGCAGTGTGTAGGTTATCCATGCCATCGAAACTTAAAATGTCGTTTGGGGTTGGTAGACTAATTTCTTTCGGGGCTGATTGAATAATTAGTCAAGTAGTAGTAGTCAATATTATTTAAGTAGAACAATGAAAAATGTGCATTTAATTTGTGGAGTAAGAATATTTTAAATTGTTACATAAATAAGAATTTATATGTTACATCCATAAGTTATGGAACGATTTATGTGTGATTTAGTAAAAAACTGAAGAAAATTTTAGTTTAAAAGTTTAAATACTAAGAGTTGATAGTTTTGTTAAAGACTTATAAAAGATGTCTATATCTGATTATAATTGTTTTTGAATAAAGAGTTCAATTAAATTGAAAATAGTGTTTTATTACTTGACTCTTCTCATAATTTGTTGCTTATTGATACGTAGGTCTACTTACCCCGGGCATATAGTCTACTTACCCCGGAACCGGGGTAGATTGACTAAAAGTTGATGTTCTATAAAATGAATTTAAATATGATGATGATATTTAATAATGAACTATGTTTTGTTGTTTTTTAGTAGTTTAATAGTTCTTCTATCCATTAATGTGATTTTTTTGTCTGTATGGATGAAAACACAAAAAATATGTATGATTTAGTCAAAAATTAGTCAACCATCCCCGGTCTCCCCTACATCATGGCGTCTTATTTTCATTTAAATAAAAAATATTACATAAATATGACAATCTTAATTATACAACTAATTAAACTGTTTTATTTAATAAAACAGTTTAGTTTAGCAAAATCGCTGCTGGTTCAAAAAATGTGTACATATAAATAAATAAAAAAGGACCTTCTCGTGCTTACCTATTTAGCCTATTTAAAAGCTGACACAGGTCTGGACAGATAATTCCAAATTCAAATAATACGAGTATGGTATATGGAATTTTAATACTTGGTACCATCAAGGACTTTAATGTTGATCCATCATAGAACCTTGTCATAATGAAAGCGTCAAGTGAAGGTTCTATGGTGGTTCATCAATTAAAGTCCGTGGTCGTACTTATACTGGACACATTGATTTCAAATTAAAAATCACTACTTTAAAGGGCCTCTATTCAGCACGGTAAAAACCATACCGTGGTTGAGCTGTTATCGTATTGTCATCATTTTGATAGCTCTTATTTACTTGACAGTAATGGCGACTGACGTCATAACTAGAGTTAGGACTTTTGGTGGCCAATCGTGGTTCTAGAATCCATGAAGTCGCCTTTTCCATTTCCTATTTATTGTAATACATACCACTTTAATTTTGACCTTCAGAGTATTTCAATAATTAAAAATTCATTCATTCATTAAATCGCTATAGACCAATTTAAATGAATTTACATATGGAGGATATCTCTGCTGTGAAATAGTTACAAACAAGCAAATGTGAGTAGGTATTGAATAACCGAACCAAAAATGTATTTAGTTCATTTTGAAACATGACCAAAATGGTCAAAATCAGTGTCATAATTAGGAAATAGCGACTCCATGGATTCTAAAACCACGATATGCCACCAAAATTCTAACCCTAGTCATAACAATAGCAGGTTAACTACGATATTGATTTTACCGCTTAGAATACAATACCGGCCATACATTTTCGTAGTCATTTTTGAGAAAATAAGTGACGGTTTCTCATACACAAGTTTGAAATAGGAACAAGTTAAAGGTCTCTAATCTAAATACAGCGGTTTGCTTTGAATTTTTATTAAATTACCTGCTTTTAACGTGAATATTCTAAACTGTAGCAACAATGATATAAAATTTCGCTTAAATACTTTTTCACTCACGTCTTTTGTCGTCGCCAGCTGGAAGTCCCCCTTTCTCTTGTTGCGAGAGTGAGAGGTCACGACAGAGAGTTCACTCAAGCATTGCATCGGGAACTCTCCCTACAAACAAATAAACAAATTAGGGCTACACAATCAAATATTCAAAACATATTAAATAAATAAATTATTATATTAATTATGTAACCCACCTTAAATCTACAGCTATAAGATTGAGTTTCCTATGGTACAAATGACATAGCACATCTTTTTCCTCCTAAATGTACTTTTTTTTTATAGCGTGGGATGGCAAACGAGCACCCAGGCCACCTGATGGTAAGTGGAAACTGTGACCCATAGACATTCGCATTCACAAGACTGCGAATGCGTTGCCAACCCTGAGGACTAAGATGGAATGCCTCTATGCTAGTCATTTCACCGGCTGTCTTATCCCCAAACCGGAACACAACGATGCGAACACTGCTGCTTGGCGGTAGGTTAATGGATAAGATGGTGGTACCAACCCGGACGGACCCTGCACAAGGTCCTCCCACAAGACATTACAGACGCCGAAAAGAATCTTATGGAGACCTTGGAGCATATTTAACTTATAGAAGCTATATCAACCGGCAATCACAGATTTTAGGAAATTCAATAAGAAAGTGCCAGTCGATCCCATTGACTTCAGGGATCATATGACCCTTTGACCCCAACCAACAAATTGAGACGCCTTTGGGGAAACCTATTTCATGACTTTGGTAATCGTTGTCTCCTGCACTATGTATTTCTCTCTTTATTAGCTTCGTTATGACATGTGTGTCTCCTGTTAATTTCTTTCTTTGTTTTCTTGTGTGTCTACTGATGAATGTCTTTCTTTCTCGGTTTTGTTATGTGTGATTTGTGTGTAGTGAATGTAATTCATTCTTAGCTGTTAAGTGTCTTCTACCTATTTCATATTTCGTAGCATTGTTGTAGTGTCTTCCGTATTGTTATTGTATTTCTCTACTGTGAAGTAAATGTCTTTCTTTCTTGGCTTTATGCATGTCTTGTGTACTCAATGCCTTTGTTTCTTATCTTTGTTATACGTGTCTTTTGTGTTGATTGTCTTTCTTTGGGTTATTCCCACCTGTTACCACCAATTTATTACCACTGGTAACAGCTGGGACTTTTATTCCCAGTAGTTACTGGAAATAAAATTCCCATCTGAGACCACCAAATGTTTTAAGTGCAGTTATCACCAAATATTTTAATGGTAACAAATGGGAAAAATATTCCCACTTGTTACCACCGAGTACTTTAGTGGTAACAGATGGGAAAAAAAATCCCAGCTGTTACCAGTGGTAACAAATTGGTGGTAACAGGTGGGAATAACACCTTTCTTTCATCTTTATGTGTTCTTTCTGTAGCTAATGCCTCTTACTTGCTAATAATGGTGATATTTATTAAATTGTACCTTATTCTTTCTCTCGTAGAGTGTGTTCTTGTACAGGCTCTGCCACTCAGAGTCACAATGAGCCTTGAGCGCCTTGAATTCAAACTCGTATTTAGCTTCTCGTTCGAGTGGTTCGCGTCCGATGATCTGTGGAGGAATTAGAAAAATAAGTTTCTGTCAAAAAAATCATTTTTGGGACAGCATTTTGTTGCCGACTGTACCTTTTTTGGCTTTGTAGTGTTTGGCGTTCAAGTCGTTCGTTCAAGCAATTGGTTGATTGACGGTACCATTGACTAGCTCACCTCTACCTCAGTGAAGGTAACGGGCGGTTCCTAGTGTGCTTACGGCTGCGTTCATGTCTCCATACTTGATCGATTGATCAATTGATTGATCAATTGATTGATCGATTGATTGATTGATTGATTGATTGATTGATTGATTGATTGATTGATTGATTGATTGATTGATTGATTGCTCGATTGATTGAGTGAGTGATTGTTTGATTGATTGACCAGCTCACCTCTATCTCAGTGAGGGTAATGGATGGCTTCGGGTTGGTCTTGCTAGGTTCGTTCAAGTATCCGTAGTTGGCGAGGAAATCGAGTACAAATGACGTCACGCCGGCGTAGCGAATGAATGCGCCTGAGCCGAACCTGTATAAAAACGATTTTATTTAGTTTCACGTGAATTCATTGTTTAAAGCTGGGTTCACAAGTTTCACAACCCAGATTAAAGAGTGTAAACGACTCCAAAAGGATTTAAGTGTACATTGCGGGAACGCAGTGGATGCAAGAAGCACAAGACCGGTCTGAGTTAGGGCATGCTCCCGGGATTATCATTTCAACTGGTACCGGTACTGGCGAAAAAAAAATCCCGGTTCTTCGGTTCCTTCGGTACTGAGTTTGTGACTAGACTAATTGTCATTTTCTCTTTTCAAAACTACGTGGTGGCCTGGTGACGCTTTCCCCCGGCCGATTCGCACCAGCTCGGTTTTATTCGGATGCGATATGAGACCCCAGTCGCCCCACCCTTCGACCCGACGCCTCGACCCAGTCCAAGGCCAACCGGTCGGGCCGACCGACAGGTAGTATGGTAGTCAGAAAGATAGCTGTTCTGATTTGGTAAACTCGTGTTCTGGTTTAAATAATTAATAATTATTACTTAACTGGTGTCTAAAACCATTAAACAAAAAAAAATACAAATAATTTACTCAGTACCGAAAAGTACCGAAATCCCGGGAATTCCCGGTTCCGGCTCAGTACCGGAAAGCTTAGTCCCGGTTCCGGGAATGGTACCGGTACCGCATGCCCTAGTCTGAGTGGAGAGCCTTGGGGGAGGCCTATGTCCAGCAGTGGACGTCTTTCGGCTGACATGATGATGAATATGAATGATAAACCACTCGACTCCATTAATGGATTTGAATGTACAATCGCCCACACAGCTGAGTGACCAATGAAGATAAACAGAGAGAAACTGTCTCTGTCGTGCCCATGAGATTCTTATGTAAAATATATTCATCTCTTTCTACATCTTCTCACTTCTGTCTTTAATGGGCAGTTGTGTGGCTGTTTGTACAAGTCCACCTAACTTGATGGATCCTATCAACGTATCCTGGTGGACGGAGGGCAACACCAAAAATCTATGTTAAAGTTTAAAGTTGTGGCTACCGAGAATCAAGCGAATTTATGGTGCGTTCCTATATTCAAAACCGTTAGTAGAATTGTGACGTCTCGTTAAAATTTGACACATTTTGTACGTAGCAAATGTCATAACGCTACTGCCCGTAAGGAAAACGATTCGTTTCTTGGATATAGGAACCGGGCATCAATGAACTGCAATTGCATTCCAGTATGCGCTTTCTGGAAGGGGTGGAGGCTGCATTGGATTAAGTGCTAAAGGAGGGGTAATTATAATTACACAAAATATTTCGTAGGGGATAAGAACATTATTGTCCATTTAATACTTGTTACGATTTATTTTAGGTTGTATCCCTACTCATCCCGTTTTACGATGGGTGTTTAACCATAATTACTCACTTTGGATTACAGCAGACTTGCTGGTTGTCGTGAGGTAGAGAGTGGCTCCTGAAGAACGGCAAATGAATATAAATAGACAGATTAATCTAAAATAAACCCTTAAATTATAGGGTGAAAGACCAAACTTCTGTGTTTAACGGTTCGGACTTCAGCTGTTTTGGATTTAAATCATTCTATCGGTTACCTATCTTAAGCCTTTTCCAGGCATAGTACCTACATTCAACCACATTCATGTCGCTCAAAATTGAACTTAACCACCACATTTTATGACACAAATTTAATTGAACTCTCCTGAAATATGACTTCATGGATCAGTCAGTATCCTTCAGGAAGTTACGAATTCGTGGCTCTATTCCATTTCTTGCTTGTGTCCTTACTTTAGCGAGGCCTGGAAAAGGGTTAAGGCACTGGTCCCACCGCGAGCGAGTAAGCTATGAGCTATCGGCTATTTTCTAGCTCAAGAAACGAACAAAAGATAATCGCTTTCGTGTAAATAAAAGTGAGAGATATATATTTATAGTTTATAGCTGGCTGTTCACACCGCCGGCGAGGACACTCTCCCACCGCCCGGCGAGTAAGCGATAATCCCATAGAATTTTTACTAGCCTCCCGCCGATTGTCAACTGTTTCTAGTACATAATTTTACTAGTTGCTCGCCGAGCTCGCCGACATCTGGCGGTGGGACCGCTGTTTACTAGTTGACCGCAGCGGTAAAAGCTATCGACTATAAAACTAACTCAGCGGTACTCAGCTTTATAGCCGAGCGTCAAAACTATCAAAACTTTACTCGCTTCTCGCCGCTCGCCCACTCTTTTGTAGTTTATAGTTCTACTAGCTTATAGTCTGTAGCCGGCGGTGGGACCAGTGCCTAAGTTTGAAAATAATTTGTTCAAAAATCGTTTTTCTCTGAAAGTAATTCCAGGATAGTGATAACTAGGGTTAGGACTTTTGGTGGCAAATCGTGGTTTTAGGATCCATGGAGTCGCTTTTTCCTAATTATTATAATAGATGGCACTTTGATTTTGACCTTCAGTTCAGTATATTTCAAAATGAAGTAAATACATTTTTAGTTCGGTTTTTCCATACCTACTAATATTAGATTGTTTTTAACGCTTTCACAACCAAAATATCCTCCATACCAAATTTCATTTAAATTAGTTTAGCGGTTTAATGAATAAATTAATTTTAAAATATTAAAATTACTGGTAAGTGTGAGAAGGATATCGAGAGGAGGGTGAATGCGGGCAATCAAATTAATGGGGCCCTGCACTCCTTTGTAAGCAGACAGGGCGTTTCACAAAACGCCCGGCTGGCTGTTCACAATGGAGTGCTGGCCCCTACCCTGATGTATGGTAGTGAATGAGTGGGTGTGGCAGGAAAAGCATGTAAGTCGTGTAAATGCAGTTGAAATGCGCTCTTTGCGTAGTATGTGTGGTGTGAAACTGATTGATAGAGTAAGAAATGAAAAAATCAGAGAGAAATGTGGAATAAAAGAAGATGTAGTGACTAAGATTGAAAAGGGCATACTTCGATGGTTCGGCCATCTGGAAAGGATGGATGAAAGAAGATTGACGAAAGAGATATATAGATCGAAAGTAAGTGGAAGGGTCGGAAGGGGCCGCCCTAGGCGTACTTTTTCGAATCAAATCGGAGAAATACTGGAAAAGGGCCGAATCTTAAGTCCCCGAAACCGACGTGCGTGCATGACTCGATGTATGAATGTTGAAGAAGCGAAAGAAATTTGTCAAGATCGTAGCAAGTGGAAAGAAGTGGTCTCTGCCTACCCCTCTGGGAAACAGGCGTGATTTTATGTATGTATGTATGTATGTAAAATTACTGAAGGTCAAAATCAGTAAATCAGTAAATAGAAAATAGCGACTCCATGGATTCTAGAATCACGATTTGCCGCCAAAAGTCCTAACTCTAGTTATAACACTAACCTAACCTACAGGTCCTTTAGGTTTATCTCTTTAAGCACTTTGAAAAGGTAATGGGTGAAAAATAAAATGATTCTCAAAACGATGAAAATTTCAGACAAACGAAACAGCGGACGAAAGTTTCTCGAAACATCGATATGTTACCCATTCTATCGTTTCCACATTAAGTCGTTTTAGAATTAAGACAATTTGGTTAAGGATGAGACAATTGAGAGGTTTGTCTCAGAAGTATTGTAATTTTATAAGTTCATTATTTACAGAGAAAATAAAAAAAAATTTTGCTAATGGCTAAAAAGCTTAAAATCTACATGGTCTTCTCTACGTCACAGCCGGTGCTAGACTTAACAAAAAACCCGGTTACAAACAAAATGACGTCACTAGTCAAAGCGGAGCAAAACCGATAAAACTCTTTTATTTTCTCTGAAATAATAATCAAAAGATATAATGCTTATATTTTTTACCATAGATTCAGTCAGAATAAAGATCAAGGCATTATGAAATCCTGCTGTTATAAAACCTACTCAAAACCATTCATTCCCGAAATACCAGAATTTAAAAATACTGACCAGATTCTCATTATATCGGAATCCCAAAATAACTGGTTGAGAATGCCTTAATGCATTAAGGCAGCCAATGGGCTAAACAGAAACAAATTAAGGTGAGTACAGTCAGCATCAAATATATCGTTACAGCCAAAGTGACCAAAATAATTCATAACACCATAATTATTTTGTATGGTATCACGAATTATTTGGCCACTTTGGCTACCACGATATATGTGAAGCTGACCTGACTGTACGGAGAAATAAATAATAAAAATAAAATTCATCATAACATACATCCAAATACAATATTCCAATTAGGGTAATTTTTATTACATCCACCCAATACTTCGAAAACTGATTTTTTTAGAACCTGTTAACCTCCCGAGGTTCGTTGTACTAAAAATAGTACATAATACAGCCATTGAAATAAAGATCTAGTGCAAAGGAAGTGAAGTGGAATTTCTTTTGTTTTTGTTACTAGAGATCAAATTAGAGAATTGACTTTATTTCATTCATAATAGATACATATTCACATTACACTTACCTTAGGAGGCTATAAAAACAGTTGCTTGGTATTTCAAAATTCTGGTATTGTGGGAATGAGCGAAATCTAATGAATTAACTAATAAACGAATGGAAGACTTACAGTCTGTGCGGCACCCCCAACTCAGTCAACGTGTGGGGGTCGAAGATGTAACACACGGTACGGCAGGAGCTGCCGGAGCCCGCAGGGGGGGGGCCGCCCCAGATCAGGAAATGCTTGTCACCAACGGACAGGATCATGCAGTACTCCTGGCCGATGCGTCGCTCCATCATCCTATGGGCAATATTAGTAGTTTATATATGACTAGTGAATAATGACAGACATTTACATGGGTGTAGTTTTGGGTGAGCTGTAGGTAGGCCTCCAACAAGATGGAGGGACGACCTTGTAAGGATCGCGGGAACGCGGTGGATGCGAAAAGCACAGGACCGGTCTGAGTGGAGAGCCTTGGGGGAGGCCTATGACCAGCAGTGGACGTCTTTCGACTGACATGATGACGATGATGAGCAGACCTAGGAATATGCGGGGCAAAATTAAATGACAGCTAGGGATTGCCTATATCGATAAACTCAACTATCGATGCTATTCCCATATTACTAGTGATCACTCCAAGTATTGTTGGTAAAAATATTTATTGAAAATGTAAAAATAAAACAAAATAGCAACATAATTCTGGTTATTGTAAATTTTAAAAGGATTTTTGAACCTTCACTCATAATCATCTAATTTTTTTCCCCATTATGTATTTCAGAATAACTGTCCCATTTACTATTGTTAAAGTAAACGATCAGAATTGGTTCCAAATTTTCGGGCGTTTATTTTCTCCGTCTCGAATGATGAATGCATTTCAAGTGGCTAAAAGACAATCAATTTCTGTAGAAGTGGTAGGGGGCAAGTTAAAAAAATACACACTTACAAATAATGCTGGGGGCGATCACTAGTATATGGGAAAAGCATCGATAATTGAGTTTATCGATGTAGGCAATCCCTAGCTGTCATTTAATTTTGCCCCCTATATTCCTAGGTCTGATGATGAGTTTTATGAAACAACCCGAAAGGAGACATACATACATACATACATACCTTCACGCGTGCACGCCTTCATTCCCAGAGTGGGGTAGGCAGAGCTACAGAATAATGAACAAATCTAAAAACTTGTTGATAACTCTGTAACCACAATTTGCACAATTAGGCTAAGATGTTTAACATTGTATATAAGAGACAGGTAGCAATAGCAAGCCCATCGTCTAACAGTACTACAAGCCTTTAATCCCTTAGTCGCCTCTTACGACTTCCACAGGAAGACATGGAGTGGCACAATTCTAAGCCGGCAACTACACGGCTAAGGAAAGGAGAGTTTCATTATAAGCTCATACGAGTGTTTTAATGCTTAATTACGTATCATCATCATTATCATCATGTCAGCTGAAAGACGTCCTCTGCTGGACATAACCGCATTCACCGCGTTCCTTACAAGGTCGTCACTCCATCTTGTTGGAGGCCTACCGACAGCTCGTCTCCCCGGTCCATGGACGCCATTCAAGAACCTTCTGGCCCCATCGGCTATTAGTCCTGCGAGCGATGTGCCCCGCCCACTGCCACTTCAGTTTAGCTATTATGTGTACTATACTTTAATGATAATGATAACATTAAAATACAAAAACAGATACAGGTTTCTCGCATCACTTCGTTTGCCCGAATTTCACTTGCCATAATATGCATTTGCCATAATAATAAAAAAACTGAATCCGGTAACCCATCAGGTAATTTTTCATGCCGTCTTATAGAGGCCAATAGGTTAGGTTAAATTGTTTTTATAACAATTCTGAATAGTTCACAGTTTCAAAAAAAAATATTTATGGCAAATGAATATTATTGCAAGTGATAAAATTACGACAATAGAAATTCGGAAAAAAGACAGAGAACCCGGTATCTTAATAAAGGGAAGTTACGATATAGATGTACTTCGATAATAGTACATTATTGCCTTGGCGCGGAAAGTAAGGGATTTCCTGACGAGATGGTTAGCACGCTGAGTAATAGCGAGGTCTGCTAAAATACGAGTCAGGGAATCGCTGCTGTATCGCTGCTGTATTGAAGAAATTCCGGCACCTTGTTTTCCACCAAAGACGAAGATTTTGTTGCTGTCCTCTTTAAATATACTATGAAGTCTACAAAGATCTTTGGATTCTATTGTTTTTTTTAGTTTAGTTTAGTTTAGTTTATTTATTCATCAATGTAATGTTACAATATAGATTGCATTGCATGTCAAAAAATATGAAATTACATTGATATTGTCAACATTAATACAAATAATAAAATAATAATACAAAAAAACACATAAATAATCAAAGGCAACATTAATAAACAACTAATAACTAATAAATGGTCAGTTTCCGACGTCAATATACAAAAAGTAATAAAGGTCAAACAAACAATAATAATTTTATAATTTAAGTTCCATATATTCGTCGTCGGAGTATAACGGATTATCCAATAATGGGTTTCTCAGCTGATGTTTAAATGCTTCGTCAGATGGTACATTTTTAAGTTTGGCGGGCAGACGCTCATAGTATGTGGGACCGATGACACGCGGGTTCTTACCCGCAAGTGCCATCTTTATGGTATAGAGAAGACAAACGAGCACACATGCCACCTGATGGTAAGTGGAAACTGTGACCCATAGACATTCGCATCCACAAGACTGCAATGCAATCCTAAGACTGCAAATGCGTTGCCAACCCTGAGGACTAAGATGGAATGCCTCTATGCTAGTAATTTCACCGGCTGTCTTATTCCCAAACCAGAACACAACAATGCGAGCACTGCTGTTTGGCGGTAGGTTAATAGATAAGATGGTAGTAGCGATCCGGACGGACCCTGCACAAGGTCCTACCATCCGCAAACCGGGATTATAATATTACTAGGATTAAATCATCATATCATCAGCCTACATCAGTCCACTGCTGGACATAGGCCTCTTCCATAGCACGCCACTGAGCTCGGTCTTCAGCTCTTCTACTCCCGTTACCTCCAGCTACCTTGCGAATATCATCGCTCCACCTAGTCTGAGGGCGCCCTACTCCACGTCTGCCAAATCGTGGTCTCCACTCTAGAACTCATCTCCCCCAACGGCCCTCGGATCTAAGCCAAATATGACCAGCCCATTGCCATTTCAGCTTGCTTATTCGCAGAGTATTATAAAATACACTTACATCATAAGGTCTTGTAGTTTTTTGTCACTGTCGGCAGGGTTCTTGACCAGCACCCCTTGCTCCAGCTCTCGCGTCTTCATGGTGTACTTTGCGTCGTGGAAGAAGTAGGACACAAGGAGCTGCTTCAACTCGAGTTGGGGCTTCCCTGTTCAACAAAGATACGAGGTAAGGCGGGGCAAGTGCGTCTACGGGGCAAATACGTCTACAGGGAAAGTACGTCTAAGTAACAATATCGCCTTAAAAAAATAATGGTTTTTCGCACTTACCCCGTTGATGATCTTACCCCATCTGATGGGGCAAGTGCCTCTACGGGGTAAAAGATGTTTATTCAGTAAGTAGGCCGCACGGGCACTTTTACACGTCAAAAATCTACCAGCGCTTCACAAGAGACCATTGCTGAGAAGAAACGCCGCAAGAAACTCAACAGTAAGTCGTTTTTTATATATTGCTAATAAACAATAATAAACTTAACCTAGCATTATATAAAACAATGAATCTCATATAAAACCAAAAATTAATATATTCATGCGTAGTTGAGCAGGAAAATGTGTCAAAACTCAGAATTGTCACAAAACTAATAAGCAACAGTAATAAAAAAATTGAAAGTATACAAGTTATACTTACCTGTGACGGTGCAAAACAACCTGCATAAAAGTTTCGATGGGTGAATTTCAACAAGTTCGAAATTTATCAAATTTTGGTGGCATTTTTTATTTTTGATTTCTGAGTCAAAATTTCATATAAATAATACGTAACTAGTCATAATCAATAAAGCGTAGTAGTGGCCTTTCATCATACATTATAGTTTTAGAGATATTATGTTTTTTGTAATTTGGCTCCCACCAAAATTGCACATTTACACCAAAATTAGGTACTTGTGCTAATTCATGATAAAAATTACAATTTGGTTATTAAATTATCTGCTGGAAATGAAAAGAAAGCAAGAATGTTATTAATCGTTTTAATCATACGAAAATACAATGTAATCTTTAAGATCTTCGACTCTTCGAGTCAAATAGTAAGTAACTATAAAATTTTACTCGTAATCAACAATACTTAATCCTACGGACATAATAAGTCCAATTCCTAACTCAAGGAATTATATAACTCACATTAACATTAATCGTGGGCATCAACCAGAACCCTATAATAATTGCACATAAAGTCATAGAAGTACAATCACTTTTTATGTTTGTACTTCAATGATTTTTATTTAAATCTGGCAACAGTTGAGATCTTCGACTCTTCGAGTCAGACAGTAAGTAATTATAAAATTTTACAGTAATCAACATTACTTAATCCTACGGATATAATAAGTTCAATTCCTAACTCAAGGAATTACATAACTGACATTAACATTAAAAATCGTGGACATCAGTCAGAAACCTATAATAATTGCACATAAAGTCATAGAAGTATACTTAATCGAAGTATAATTATGTCCGTAGAATAAAGTACTTATTGTTGATTACGAGTATTTTTTTTAATTACTTACTGTTAAATAAAAGTAATTGAAGTACAAATATAAAAAGTATTTGTACTTCTATGACTTTATGTGCAATTATTATAGGTTTCTGGCTGATGTCCACGATTATGAGTATTATGATTATTATTAACCCGTATTAATATGAGCTATATAATTCCTTGAGGTAAAACATTATCTAATTATATCCAAGGATTAGGTATTATTGTTGATTACAGTTAAAATTTGTTAATTACTTACTGTTTGACTGTAACAATCCAAAAAAAAACCATCCAACCAGTTCCCGTAGGAATAGCATTATTTAAGGTAGACTATGTTTTAATCCAAGGTAGAAGGTATCTCCATGTCAAATTTCATCAAAATCCGTCTAGTAGTTTTTGTGTAATAGAGTAACAATCATCCATACATCCATACAAACTCACGAACTTTCGCGTTTATAATATTAGTAGTATAATTAAGTGTTTATATATTACTCGAAATAAGTGTTCTGAGTCAATAATATTGTAAATACAAAGTATATGGTTACAAATATGGAACTATACATAGTATTAACAATTTTGGTGGCATCAAGCTATTTTGGCGGATTTCAAATTGCCACCAAAACCACCAAAATTGGTTCACCAAAATTAGGAAACGTGCATAAAAAATAAATTAAAAAAAAACTGTAACATACACTTCGAATTTAACTTTATATTTTGAAATTGAGACTGCTAACACGTTTTACATTAAATTCAAACACGAACCAATATTACTCAGTCATTAATAACATATACCACCAAAATTGCATAAAAAAGTATTTTAACACACCAAAATTAGGTATTTACGTTCTTGGCGGACAGATCTGGCAAGATATGGCACGTGTGTCATCCGTCAAGGCTGGAGTTGAACTGAACGAACAGGTTACTTCCCGTTTGGTGGTCTTATTGCGTTCCATTCGACGACAAAATCGTATTCAATAGTTACCACCAAAATTGACAATTTCACCCGGACAACCTTTAGGGCCTAGTTTTGAGTATCAATAAATGTACTTATCCTTATTTATATGTTCTTATATGATGTATAAAGTAATGAGGAATTAAAGTAATGGAAATTTAAGTTAAATAAATGGATATTATGGTTCTATAATGCATCATATATCAAGAACAACAGGTACTGGACGCCACACCAAAATTATGATTTCGACGAAAATATTTTTTTTTAATAAACATCTATGACTTTTATAACACTTTGCGATTTGGCTTAATATAATAATTAGTATGTTTTTTTCAGAAAAAAATTAAAACTTCTTAAATAATTACTCCACACTATGATTATCAGCTCCGCCGCCACAATTTTCTCGCTGAGATAATCACCCCGATACATTCTCCTACAGAAACTGTGTCCCCTAGACAATATACAAATGTTTACATATTTTTATGACTAAGTTATTATTAAATTATTTAGGTGTTGGCCAAGCATTTTTATCTGTTAGATAGTCTTCGACCCTATAGTAAGCTTTAGACATCAACGACTTTTTCAAGTAAGTTTCAAGTACTGGAAATGGTAACTTTAAAACAACATCAGGTAATTTATAATAGAAAAGGATGCATTGACCAACAAATGATTTATAAACCTTACGGACACGAATTTTTTTAGTAGCAATTTTATTTTTATTTCTTGTATTCAAATTATGTACATCACAATTCATAACAAAAGAGTCTTGATTTTTAATGACATAAATAATATTTTCATAAATAAATTGCCACTGATAGGGATTTGTGGAAATTAAGGGGGGAGGCCTTTGCCCAGCAGTGGGACACTCAAAAGGCTGATTAAAAAAAAAAAAAAAATGTGACGCAACTGTCAAAATATTAATTTCTTTTAATAGTAATCTTAAGGAATCACAGGAGTTTATATTATACATATATAAAACGAATGGCTCTTTTTTGCAACACGAATATAGTCTGTATGTCAGCAGCTTTAGGAGATAGGTAGGTCCGTCTAACCAACAATATCTCCTAAAACATAGATGGTTTGTCGCTCTTACCCCGTTGATGCTCTTACCCCACCTGACGGGGCAAGTACGTCTACGGGGTAGGTCCGTCTAACCAACAATATCTCCTAAAAATATATGGTTTGTCGCTCTTACCCCGTTGTCGCTCTTATCCCACTTTAGCAGTCAGTTTCATAGCTTGGCGAATTCATTCCATTAAGACCACGCCCGTCAGATTCCTCTTTCGTCAAAAACAGTTTTTTTTAATAATCTCAGTTCAGTTTTGTCAGGAGTGACCTAACCTAATTACCCTTTCGTCAGATTCCGCTTTCGTCATATCGTCAGAAAAATTTAACAGTCATATTACAGAGTTATATTTGTGTGTTTTATATTTAGTGAATAAATATAGATAGATAGATAGATATGTCTTTTTTCTTCTTTTTTCATATAGTGGCGAACTGGTTGTTCATAAAAGTCAGCCAATTTACTACAAAAGTATATTGAACATTGATTTTAACCTTTATAGCACTTGAGCGCCAGCATGCACTGGCGGTAGTATTTGTCGCCGCCCTCAATGACGTCATCGACGTCGTGCTTGGTCAGGTCCGAGGTCGGCTTCTCCTCCAGGAGAGTCTTCATGATCACCGCAATGCAGGCCGTTTGGGATCCTGGAACGAATACGCTTTTCTAGAAAAAAAACCGTACTAGTGCGAGTCGGACCCGCCCACCAACGCTTTCGCATCTTTAGAACGGTTTGGTAACCAAAATTCCGTAATGTTTAATGGCACACCTTTACTTAGAGTAGTTTTTTATCTAGGTCATTGGGTCACGGAAGATCTTAAAGATAACTGAGACATTGAGAGGGAGCGTAGGTCGCTGGCCGTGCGTTGTAACATGCTCGTCCGCGGGTTTGCACGTGGTACGAATCCAGTAAAGGTGAAGCTCTTTAAAGCCTACTGTCAGTCCTACACGGGCAGCCTGTGGGGTGCTTCACGCAGCGGGCGTACAGCAAAATTCAAAATTCAAAATATTTATTCAGTAAATTGGCCGCATGCGGGCTCTTTTACACGTCGGTAATGTACAGTGAATCTACCAGCGCTTCGGACAAGACCATCATTGCGGAGAAGAAGCGCCGCAAGAAACTCCAGCAGAAGGTCATTTTTTCAATCATGAAAACATAATTATACTTCTTAAAAGTAAGTTACATTAAGTAATATTAAGGTAATAAAGTAATAAACATGCATCGTTATCGCGGGAGCAAAAACAAATCTATTAAAGAACAGATATAACAGATGGTCGGTTCAGTATAAACGGAATATTCCGCCTATACACTCTAAGCCTCTAAGAAGTTCTTCATATCTTGCACGAAATTTTCGCTGGAAACAGTCAATTACACTTTTCTTACAATTTGTAAGTAAACTCTTTTATAAAGCTTGTCCCAGAAAAAAATGTCGCTCATTATTAGATAGGGTTGTGTATCAGGATGAAATCTAAAGAGGTTTGAAAACTATGTTTCCCGTTAGGATGCTCTATAATGTATAAATAAGAAATAAAAAAAAGTTGTCAGTACTAGATGTTCAACGATGTCGTCGGTGCAAGAAAAGTTACACGATATTTTTTTGTACAAATATGTTCAATATAAAACCATCTCTGCGAAGAAAGTGGCATCGGAGCTGAAAACGTTACAAGAACCGTTCAAAGGGTTTTGAAACGGTTCAGGGAGACAGGTGGTATACGGCGATGGCCTGGAAGTGGACGTAAACCCAGGTTTGTAAACCAGAATATCGAGAAGAAGATTATAACAGCTTTACAGAAAAAACTACTCTCTCTGTACGAGACTTGGCCAAAAAGTTTAAAACCTCGAAATCTACAGTGCAACGAGTGAAGAAAAATTGTTTTATAACAACGTTTAAACAAACTAAAGTGCCCAACAGAAATGCAAAACAGTCAAAAGAGTCTAAAACGAGATCTAGAAAACTTTATTCAAAAATGACTAAGAAAAAATATTGTACAGTTATGGATGATGAAACTTACTGCAAACTTGAATTCAAATTACTTCCAGGACACACACCACTATTATTCTGGGACCGACAGAAAAGTAGTAAGTGAAGAGTATAAGGTTATCAAAATGGATAAATTTTATTGTGGGACCGACAGAAAAGTAGTAAGTGAAGAGTATAAGGTTATCAAAATGGATAAATTTGCAAAGAAAGTTCTCGTGTGGCAGGCGATCTGTTCATGTGGCAAACGCAGTACACCATATTTTGCTAATGGAACCATAAATGGTGATATATACCCGAATGAGTGCCTCAAAAAACGATTGTTGCCATTCATTAAGAGGCATACTTCACCTGTCCTGTTTTAGCCTCATTTGGCCACCTGTCACTACACGAAGGAAGTAATAGAGTGTACAAAGCAAATAATGACGATTTTGTTGAAAAAACTCTCAATCCTCCCAACTGCCCGGAGTTACTACCCATTGAAAAATATTGGGCTCGTGTGAAACAGAAGCTTTTAAAACATAAAATTAATGCCACTTCAGTTCAAGACTTCAAGCGGAAGTGGAATGAAGCTTCCAAACTGATCACCGATGACGATGTACAAACTTTGATGGCAGGGGTCAAGGGAAAATTAAGAAGTTTCTGGATGAACTAATCCTAAACTGGTCTTTATGCGTAAATAATAATATTTTAAGGAATATCAAATAAAACGGTATCAGAAAATTTGGTGAATTTTAATATTTAATAAGGATTTTTTTAAAGTTTATAAGCGACATTTTTTACTGGGACAAGCTTTAAGTCAACGTGTCAGCTTTAATAAAATAATATAAAAGTCAAATATTTTTGTCCAGAACTAGTTAAATTTCTTTAAAGATATTTCATATTTAATTTAGATATATTTTTGTATCTTTTTGTACATATCAAATCAATCAAGAATGACAAATGTCTAAAGTAGCAGGAAAAGTGACTGAAGAGGTTGAGGTTAGGATTGCGTATCTAATCTCTTTAAATATGTACTACTAATCAAGTCAAATACGGAGGTAAGACATTTGAAATAATATGATACATTTTGAACTCGTAGGTATAAACGTTTCTCGATACGAGTGTCACTTCTGTTATTGCCTATTTGTCATAATCTTTGACTACTGTCAAATCGTTTTTGCTCCCGCGATAACGATGTATGGTAATAATAATAAACAATAAATTCTTAAAACAAGCAAAAATAACATTATTACAAAATTAAATGTAAGGTCAATAAACCTTAAAATAAAATAATGACTATGAGAACAACACAACGACCTTCGGGTGCACAACATTAACGCCTTCAGGATGCAGATGGGGCTGCCGCGTCATTGTAGTGCGTCGCTTATGTTCGCGGAGGCACAGATTGATGGTTTTGCCGCTATCATGCGTAAGCAGAGAGCCTCTCTGCTACGTAGATGGCGCGCCAGCACTAACAGCATCTTGAAGGCGTTAGTTGATAGGTGGGACTCCCTACTGCTCCAGCGGTGGACACAGCTCCACACTTATGCTTATTCTAAAACTAATACTAGAGTATAAGATTTTTAAACATAAGTAACCTATAAGCCGTGTGGTTGCCGGGATAGAATAGTGCCACTCCATGTCTTCCCGTGGATGTCGTAACAGGCGACTAAGGGAATAAAGGCTTGCAGTACTGTTAGGCGATGGGCTTGCAACCTGTCACTAATACGCTGGTAAACATCTTAACCAGCGGCATATTTAACCAGTGCTATTCCAGAATTTCAAGCTGACAATGTATAAGACCGGCTAAAATAAGAAGCGCAGATTCAAATTAGCGCTGTCATGGCGCTGTCAGCATTTGATTATGACAGCTGCTCATAGAATAGCAAACTGTTTTAGCGACACCTAAATAAAATTAGGAAATTTAGAGGCCACTGTAGAATCGGGTCCATTATCACACCAATTTTCCGTTAAAGTTTTTGTTATCTTTACTTTCGTATTACTACATTATTATCTTCTGAATAAAAAGGTTAACGAGGTACCTAAAGGTTAGGCTTCTTTGTTTATCGAATTTCTAATGCTAAAAAAACAAAATAAATGCCTATTTCGGCCTAATTACAATGGTGAAATTTGCGACCGGAAAAAATAAGGATGGGAAAAATCACGAATCGAAAAGTCGCGACTGGAAAAATTGCCACCCCCAAAAAAGTTTTTTGGAAAAATTATCGCCACACTCCTGACCTACCGCTGGTACTCATATTTCACTCAGACTCACCACCATATGAAGCGGAGTACCGTCTCGAGTTGCAGCCGATGGTGCCCTGCAGCAGCATCTTATTCTTGGCTACTTGCGTGAAGTTGTTCCAAATCTGAGGAGCAAGTATCATGAATAAGAAAAAGAAACGCATATTTAACAAAAGGACAGAAAACTAACAAACAAAACAGAACAGAACTGACATACTACAAAATAGTCATAGCGTTTCTATTCGTTTCGTTTTTAAACCAATCGCGTCACGGGTAGATGACGTGATACGAAAAGTCACGTGGTCTACCAGTGACGCGATTGGTTTAAAAACTAAACGAATAGAAACGCTATTTAGCGTAATGCATCTTGGCAGGGCCTCCAGAACTCGGAATATACGGGACCAAATTAAATGACAGCTAGGTATGGCTGATATCCATAAACTCCATTATCGATGTTTCTCCCATGTACTACGATATGTGGGTCAATCAACTTTTCTTTGTAGCTCGTTGCCATGGTGACGTCTCCTGTGTCACTCTTTAAAACTATGATTTCAAAGGATATAAGTCCACTAAAAAACTGTTTTATTGGCAATTACACACCCATTCTTTTATGGCCTTTCTCCTGAGTGTACTTGAAGTATATATTATAACATTTTTTCTAAGAAACTCTAGCACTGTTGTCTCCTGGCTTACGGGACAGAATAACAACAAGAAAAAGTGGATCCACCCATGTACAAACATTTTTATATACCATTTTGAACCTTATTTAATCAGCTAACGAATTGAATAATAGCAATACAATTGGTCAACTAGTTCTTGATTGGTTGTCAATTTTGGTGAGTGAGGTAATCGTATGAGATGTAAGTACAAAGATGATATTATATTATTTGCCGGTACTTTAAGTTCATTTTATTATGGCCGTACCTACTGAAGGTCAAAATCAAAGTGTCATATCATATATTATCATATCATACTTAATAATTAAGAAATACAGGTGCGACCCCACCGCTGCTCAAAATACGGAGTCGTTGCGTAAACCAAAGACGGGGTCATAGTAACAACATGGCGCCGTTTTTGACGCACCGTAATATACGCATTGTTAAGCGCCGTTGTGGAGGGCATGCGACAAAAACTGTACGCATACGATGCGTCACCTGCGATTCCGTACCGTCACCGTTTTTTAAGCATTGGTGTGGGCGTACCTTAACGACTCCATCAATTCTAGAACCATGACATTCCACCTTGACGACCTTGTAAGGATCGCGGGAACGCGGTGGATGCGAAGACCGGTCTGAGTGGAGAGCCTTGGGGGAGGCCTATGTCCAGCAGTGGACGTCTTTCGGCTGACGTGATGATGATGATGATGATATTCCACCAAAATCCTAGCCCTACTTTTTGCCTATGGGCGTACCTTCTTCAGCTTTGCGTATTCATACAGTTGCCTGGTCATCTCCTCGGCGGGGATGCGGGGCAGGGGGGGCCGCTTGCGCCTGCGCCTCGTGTACGGCGGCACCCACTTTCTGGTTGTGAGCTCAACCTTCTCGACAGTCTGAAAAAAAAAACATTGGTAGGTTAGGCTAGGCTACTCGTAAGCTGGACCGTGGGGATAGGGTCCCACAGTATGGTATGTGTAACGCATTTCCACTCCGAAAAAGAAAAAAGGTTAGGCTACTCGTAATCAGAACCTGTGGCTCTCGCCAGCAAAGGGGTGGAAGGTTATAAAAATTAACCTAACCTAACATATAAATAAAATATTTACAGTTACAGAAAAAAAAGGGTTGGGATATTTTGCCAAATGTTATTGGGCTAAAAGGCAGGATACCAAATACATGATAGGGTAAAGTCACCAGTGGTGAGCCAGAGACCTGTAGTCTGCCGCTGCCTATACTTTGTGTGAGTGGGAAGAGTATGAAAGATATATTTCCCTCTCTTCGCACTCATTATGAGGTCGACTACTGGTCTCTGGCTGACCACTGGTGACTTAACCCTATGATACTCACGACGGGCGGCATCCGTTGCGGGGGCGGGGGGGGAGTCCAAGGTCTCGTCGTTATCTTCACTTTCGTCACTTCCGGCCAGTGTCGCTTAAACCGCTGTTTCCGGAGCAAAGCGCGGTAAGCCGGCCCGCTGCGGAGGAAATACATACATTTTGGGGGTTGATTTTGACAAGTTGTAGGGGGAGAACACCGCTGTATATCGATGTTATCGATAAATCGATAGTTTATTTATGTATGATGTATGTAAAACTCTTTATTGCACATAAACAATTACAAGACATATTTGCATCAATATAAATAATGTACATAGGCGAACTTATCCCATATGGGATCTCTTCCAGTTAACCTTGGTGTAGAATGAGCAAGGACAATGCCGAAGGATAGACAAATTAACAAAATTTCAGGAAATAACAAATAGTACATACAACAGAGAAATAGGAAGAAAATAAAATATCTTCCTTAATAAGATACATACCTAAACATAGAAATAATGTCTATGTCTTTAATAAATATAAACCTCAAATTTTCCGATGATACGTACTCTTTTCGGCGGTCGATGATGGAAAAAGCTCGAAATATCGGCAACACAACATATTATTACTAACGTGATAAATAAATATAATATCGTAACATCAAAAGGAAGTCTCTGCTGTATGGAACAGGATTACGTTTTCAAAATGACTGGAGGTTTTCCGAGCCTTGGTCTTAATCGAGATATCTTATAACCGTTGAAATAGGTACCATTGAGGAGTTCCTGTGCCCATCTGTTCCACTTCACTAAATGTATACCAAATTTCTTGTATAAAAACCTTCTCCAGAATTTAACAAAAAATACTTTTCTGAAAACCGCACCAAACGTGAGATAATCGCGGACAAACATACATACAAACAAACATACGGGTCAATCAGAAAACCTCCTTTTATCAAGTCGTTTAAAAAAGATCCCGCGCGAATTGAGAACCTCCCCCTGCTTTGGAGTATGTTAATAATATTGTCATGAGCTCTTGCCAAAAAAAAACTTACTCTTCCTTCATCAACTGCGACGGTGACATCACCAGTTCATCATCATCCGTATCCTCATGGCCTTTTAACTTTATCTTTGATCCTTTCGCTTTATCTGGTATCTTAAGTTTTTCATCTTTGCCTTTAGCTTTATCATCTTTGTTTTTGTCCTTGTCTCCTTTCTTTTTCTCTTTCTCCTTGTCGTCTTTCTTTCCTTTCTTACCTTCCTTGCCCTCTGGAGGGATATCTGTTGATGTTGTTCTGGAAATTATTAGTTTTGCTACGTTAAGATCTAGGTATACTTTATTTTTTTAAGTGTAGCTAGCAGGCAGTACACTGATACGTCAAAGTTCGTTAATAGTAGTTTTTCTACTCACGTGCTATAAACCGCTTATATTGATATCGTTATTGTTATCAGAATACCACCTACAGCGTAACCAAAGCGTTAAAACCATTCTATAATGTATGTTGCCAGGTAATAACAGTTCTATAATAATTATTAAGTATAGCATTGTTATTACCATGGTTACGGTCATTCCGGATATCAATCTTGGCGTTTAGTGAACACTTGACATCTTAATTTGTATAATAAAAAGTTAAAAATATTTTTATACCAATTAAAATTAGAAATTACGTATATTAAAAATTTAATTAATTTTGAGACAATTTATTTGTTTAAAAAATCATTTTTATTATGTTACTAAAAATAGATGATATCCATCGATTTTTTATTTGGTTTCCATGGTTACGTCCAACATGGATATCAATAAAATGGCGTTTCTATATAACTATTAAAATTTGCATGTAAACATTTACCAATAAAATTCACAAACTATAAACGCCAATCAGAATAATGAAATTGACTTTGCTGACAAGTAATTTGTTAGCAGAAAAATCGAGAAAAGTATATAAGAAAAGTTAGCGATTGTTTATTTATTTCATTATTATTTTAACAATTTTACTTAAGTTTATTCCTTTTTTAAAGTTTGAATAAATGAATAAATACCTCCTCTTCTCAGCCATGATTCTTCGAGGATTAAACAAACCCCACTTGGAACCTGGTACCCGGCGGTCTACTGTATTGGCATGTAGACTTCACTTTTTTGAATTGGAACTTGAATTTCTGAAACAAAAACGTTTAGTTACTAAATAAGTATTCAATTGCTCACAAAAGGACACCGCACGGAAAGTACGGAAAAAAAACTTCGGTGAATTTTGTTAAAAAATATAAATGTTACGTGTCTTGGTGAATATACCTAGCGCACCTGCGATTCTTCTGGTGTTGCGGGTGTTTATGGGTCGCGATGATCACTTACCATCAGGTGGCTCGCTTGCTCGTCTGCCCCCTTTTTCAAATATAAAAATACTTGGTGGGCAATTTACCTCTATTCCCACTAGTTCAGTTGTCCAGTTCAGTAGACTGAACTAGTGGGATTCTTTCTCGTTTGTTCAGTTGTGAAATCTTAGTTATAAACGTGGACGAAGGGGGTATATGCTTAGAGTGTCGACGGAGCTCCGCTATGGCGGAGCTCCTATTTATGGGTGTTTTTGGCCCTTCGGGCCTGCTGAACATCTAACATAACCTAAAAAGACCTCTTTTAGGATACACGTTTTGACCAGGTTCAGTCAACTGAACAAACGAGAAAAAAAATCCCACTAGTTCAGTCAACTGAAAGTCTATTTTAAACGTTTGATAGATAAAATAAAACCGACATCAGTTGTCAATATAAAAACTGGGTTACGGAGAGTAGACTGGCCAAAATTAACTGGTAGGTTAGGTTAGGTTCGTTTTTACATCAGGTTCGGAGGGCCAAAACAACCCAGAAATAGGAGCTCCATGGACTTAGTTTAGGTCTGTTAAAACGCTAGGTGAACTAAGCACGTGGACCACGAACGCCATTACTCACTTATTTGATAAAAAAATTAAAAAACCGGACAAATTAAAGAGCCGGCCAAAATACGGACTAGATTCCAAAAGTCTGGACATTTCCGGACTAATCCGGACAGACTGGTTTGTACGTGTAAGTACTTGACATACGTGTTATGCAGGAGGAAGACAATTTTGAGTTTGGCCACGAGGAATCGCATTTCCTCGTGGCCAAACCAGTTTGGCAAATCGATTTGGCCACCAGGAAAAAGGGTGAAATAAGCTAAACTACCGGAATACTAGATATACAAAAGTTTTTTTTTATGTATTATGACTATCAAGTGTTCTACTGAAGACTTACTTGTTTTTCGTCCGTTTTTGTATTTTTTTTACATTTATTAGTTTTTTTATAAACACCGCATTGTTTGTGGCGCGGCCATCGATTTTTTGCACTTTTCACTTTTGTTTAAAAGTGACAAGGAATTGTCAGTTCGACCAATTATTTAATTTGGAAAAAGTTTGGAAGGCAATTTTTATATAAATTAATATTTAATCGTTTTACACTAATTTAAGTTATGCATTTTTTGAATATTTTTGCGTTATTAAATTTAAAATATAGTTACAAAAAAATTAGTTCAGGCGACATCTAGCGGTAAGTAGAGCTGGTAAGTGTGCTAAGTAGACTGCTATATTGCTACTTATCACTAGATGTCGCTACAAAACTGTATTATGTTATCTATTTGTTGTAAATAACATAAAGCACGGATTAAACCAGTAATCAAAAGCGACTAAAATAAATATTTATAGCCATCGATTTTTCATAATTTTTAGTTTTGTTTAAACTTTATAATATAAGGAATCGTCAATTCATCAAATTATTCTTGTTTTTAATAAAGTTTGGACGTTAATGTTAATTTACAATATTAAAAAAATATGTTTTCTCTTCAGACAGTTATGAGACTTATGAGTTATAAACACTATTTTTTAAAAGCCCTACATTGTTGTCTCATTGAATGTAAAACAATATAATTTGTTACAAATTTTAAATGGTGGCGACATCTAGCCGTGAGTAGACACACTATCACGTACTTTAATGTTGCTACTTGTCACTAGATGTCGCTACAAAACCTTTACATGTTCTAAAAAATGCTTTGCCGTAAAAAATGTGTCTAAAAGCGATAAAGACTTCTGCTACTTACAGACATGATGCATAGGATGAATGAATATTATATTCATCGAAATTGCAGGCACAACATAGACGTAAGCTGCTTCCGGTAACCTTCGGGGAGGGATGATGGCCGATTGAAAGATTTCCGGCTTTTTACTTTTGATTTATTTTGTTTACTGATTGACTCTTTTCACTGGACATTGGCGAAATCATTGTGGACCGCCAGTAATAGAAAAAGAAGAAAACGTACGCTGCCGGACGTACGCCTCCTTCTTTCAGAGCTAATAATTCCAAAACGGCTTAATGGATTATCATGACACCTATCCTCAAACCATCCTGATGATAATAGCTTTCTTTTAAAATATACTGCGTCTAAATAAATTTTACTGTTTGGTAGTTACGATGCTATATAGAGCCACACAGATACACACCGTAAGGTTAAGTTATTTTAATTCTGAATTAAATAATTATTATTGTGATATTTATTTGATTTTCTGTACAATAGATTTTTGTCCTTCACGCCTGTGTCCCAATGGGGTAGGCAGAGACTATGGAACGCCAGCTGCCCCGATCTAAACATACAACTTTCGCTTCCTCTACATTCATCAATCTCTTCTTGCACGTACGTCGGTTTCGGGTGCTTTTGATTTGGCCCTTATTCGGTACATCGCGAATCTGATCACCGTATCCCTCTAGGACGTCCCCTACCGACATCTCTCGAACTCTTCTTTCATTCATCCTTTCTAAATGATTGATCATCCATCTTAGCATACCCTTTTCGATCTTTGTCACTACATCTTCTTTCAATCCACATCGTTCTCGGATCTCACTATTTCGTACTCTTTCTATCATTCTTACTCCACATGTATAACAATACTTTTATAGAATATAACCTACGAGTGCCGCCGGCAAGGCAGGGCTCAAGCTATCGGTGGTTAGGGCTGCAGAAAGAAGAATCTCCTCACAATGCGTGCCGTGTCGAGGAGTACTGTCTTCTGTATCTGGCCCTTCATCCAGCCATCTAGCGAGAGTCTCTTGAGGTGTTGGTCGAGACTCTTCGGTATGAGATCATTTGCAGAAACAACCATCGGGACAATGATCGTCGACTGAATTATCAACAAGTTTTTAGAGTTGTAGGTAATTCTGTAGCTATGCCTACTCAACTCTGGGATTACAGGCGTGAAGATATGTACGTATGTTTGTAAGTGTAGTATTTAGGCCAGCTGGAGCTGACAGTTTCAAGGTAGAACAAAGCTTCTAGATAAATACTTAAAGAGACCTTATTATTATCGGGGGTAAATAAATGCGACGTAGCCAGCACACATTTTACAAGAGCGCTTTTAAGCAGTCTAACGAACTGTCAAAATCATTTTTTAAACTTAGACAAACATGCTTAACCAGTTTTTTTACAAGTTTCAAACAAAATCGCCTTGACAAGAAAGGGTTTTTGTAAGGTGCCCCAGCGGGAACCGAACGCGGGTACCCGCGGCAGACGGTCCGTCGCGCTGTGATTAATGACCACATGACTCATGGGATCATTTACAAACGAATCGGCTTACAAGGGTTCTGTGAACATTCCAAGGATCCCAAAGTAACATCCTTACGTCGCTACGGTCACTGTTTTTTTTTAAACTCATATTATCTTCACTTGTAAGTCTTGTAACTAATGTAAGGTTTTCTAAGCTTAGAAATTAGTTTGGAACTTATTAGTTCAAGAAGTAACGTCTAACAAAAAATAATACATATACACTCGCGGTCAGATAATACGGGTCAGAGTGCGTTTTTCATACTAAAGAGGCTATTCCGAAGCCTTGGTTCCTCGCCAGGGGACGCTTTTAGTGAAATCTGATGATGGGCACCCCGAGCATCGATACGAGACTTCTAGAGTGCCTAAGATACCCAACTGATTGAATCTGCGGTTAACGCCGGAATTGTGCATGTTCAGACAAACCTCTAAAATGACAATAAAATGTAAGGAAATCCAAATACTGACCCGAACTCTCTCGCTGTGGTGTTAACTGATTGTGCGATCAGTTAGGTATCTAAAGCACTTTTGACCTCCTCTATTGAACCTCGGAGTATCCACCATTAAACCTTACTCAAATCAACCCCTGGCCTGGAACCAAGGCTTCGAAATAGCCTCGTTTGTATGAAAAACGCACTCTGACCCGTATTATTTGACCGAGAGTGTATTCACGTCTGTAATCCCAGTGTGGGCTAGGCAGAGCTACAGAATTAAAACTTAAGAAAGTTGTTGATAAGTCAGTAACCACAATTTGCACAAATAGGCTTAGATGTTTACCAGTATATTAGTGAAAAAATTAAAAAACCCTTAGTCAATAAATAAAAAAGAGGGGTGTCTCTGTCTATGTATCTAAGTGTCTGTTTGTAGCATCAGCTTCCAAACAGATGAACGGATTTGGACGTAAGTTTTTTTTAAATGAAGCTAGAGATATCAGCTTAGAAAGTAGGTGTCGCCGTTATATCGGGGGCTTTTAACCCCCTTAACCTCCTAAGACGCACCATACAACGAAATTCGCCAGTGGTAAATAAACTTATTGCGATTGCAATAAAGTCTATTTTCTAATTTAATTGCCAGTCATAAAAACAACAGAAATTCTACTATATCTTCTTTACAATTGATATTTTATTGCAATGGCCGTATTATGTACATTTTTTTGTACGCGGGGACTTAGGACGTTAAAGCTCAATATCTCAAAAACGGCTGAACCGATTTTGATATAACAAGCCTAAGAGCCACCGTTAGAAAACATACAAGACTTTCAAATGAAAAAAACCGCATCCAAATCATGTTTTAGTGCTACGGGGCCACACACACACACACACACTTACACGTCGAACTTATAACACGTTGGGGGTTAAAAAAGCTTTAAAAAACCCGACTGTTGCAATCCAAGGTTTCATCTTTATAACTCTTAAATGATCATGATCATTCAAAATGATGAAAGAAACCTAACAATGATTTCTAAATACCTAGGTAATCAAAGTAATCAATGATACCCACTTGTCATAGTTCATCGGCTTATTTTTTTCTTTTTTACAATATGGTGTCTGCAGCTCTGCATGGCCAGACGCCGCCATATTGAATTTTAATTACCTACTGTCATATCTTTAGTGACACTAACAATATTAAGACAAATCTATTGACATAAAAATCGGATTCTCTTGGGGTTTTTGACAAGATGGTGTCGCTTTCTTAATTGTATTTTTTTTTTTGCATATTTTGTTGTTTAATTGATACTTAGTAATGATGTATTAATATGCAGTAAATTAACATTCAAATGTGCAGCATAATGAAGAATTCAAGTTTGAACACGTATCGCCTTTGGAAGGAATGTTCCAAGAAAATCCCATCGTCTTCGTAAAGTTTTACCTACATCGCTTCACGGAGGCTAGAGGATCACCGTACAACGTTGCCTTATGAGTTATGATTTTATTTGATATGTAAATGTAAAATAATAAACTAGATATTGGCAGAAATGGTTGCTCGATATTGCGACCGGTTGCCATTAAATAAATAAATAATAATGACATAAGAATCATCAAAATCGCTCCTAGCATAGAGGCATTCCATCTTAGTCCTCAGGGTTGGCAGCGCATTTGCAGTCTTGTGAATGCGAATGTCTATGGGTCACAGTTTCCACTTACCATCAGGTGGCCTGTGTGCTCGATTGCCTTCCAATGCTATAAAAAAAAAAAAAAAAAAAAAAAAAAAAAAAAAAAAAAAAAAAAAAAAAAAAAAAAAAAAAAAAAAACATCCTTCGGCAGTCAGATAAAAACGTTAAATGGGTGACCTTGGACTAGGACTAACAATCGGTAATGTTAGAACAGACATATCGTCGTTGATACTGCAAATCCGTGTAACTAACAAATTTATGATAGAGCAAAATAAACCTTACTCTCTTATTAAAAAGGTGCATTTTGCTCCTTATTTAAAATGTTACTTTGTTTTGACGACGCGGTAGCCTAGTCGGTAGTGACCCTGCCTACGAAGCTAGCGGTCCCGGGTTCGATCCCACGGGCAAATATTTGTGTGATGAGCGCGAGTATTTGTTCCTGAGTCTTGGGTGTTTTCTATGTATTTATCTATATACGTAAGTTTATCGTTGCCTTGTACCCATAGTACAAGTCTAGAGCTTAGTTTGGGACTAGGTCAATTTGTGTGAGATTGTCCCCTGATATCATTGATATTACTTACTGTAAGGCTTGTAGTAGATACTGTTAGGCGATGGGCTTGCTACCTGTCACTAATATACACTGTTAAACATCTTAGCCTAGTTGTGCAAATTGTGGTTACAGAGTTATCAACAAGTTTTTAGAGTTGTTGGTGATTCTGTAGCTCTGCCTACCCCGCTCTGGGAATGAAGGCGTGAAGGTATGTATGTATGTATGTACTTACGCCATTTTGCAGTTTCATCGACGATAATAAACATTAAAGTTTCAAAGCAAAGCAAGGACGAACTGATTCGGCAGCACTCGATTTCCAGCCCCACCTGTCGGCGTGTCCGATGCGCAGTGACACACAATGCCGGCCTCATTAAAAAAAATCGCGCATGTCTCATATAATCGCCAATCCATTAGTGACCTTATTTTTCAAAATAGAAGGTTCAAGTTGCTTTGACGATTAGATTGAGAATGCGTCCTTTTTATTTAACGGCGCAATGATCGATCGTCGCCATTGCTTGCATTTCCATGATCAATGGGGATAGGTAGTCGGCAGAAAAAAAAGGTTTTAGGGTAATTTGCTTTCTTTAACTTCCATCTGTTGAGAAACGTGTTATGAATGGCTATTTTAAAAGTTTACTACTTATTTCGATTTGTCACGTAACGTTAATGGTAGAATTTGGATTTATATCTAAAAACTAAGAAGCGAAAGTTTGTCAAGATCGTAGCAAGTGGAAAGAAGTGGTCTCTGCCTACCCCTCTGGGAAACAGGCGTGATTTGAATGAATGTATGTATGTATGTATCTAAAAACTCAACCAGTTTTGATAAGGTTTATCGCTATTACCTCAGGGACTGTCCGATTTTCCGAGATGAAAAGTATGTATTCTATGTGCTCCAAACTATAATCTATCTTTGTGCAAAATATCATCCTGATTCGTTTTTTTTTTTCTTTTTTATAGCACGGGAAGGCAAACGAGTACACAAGCCACCCTGCCACCCTCCTCCTCCTCCGTCTTACTCTTACTTCAAAACAATTAGAGTGTCGACGGAGCTCCGCTTACGCGGAGCTCCTATTTCTGCCCTCCGGGCCTGCTGCAAAACTAACATAACCTAAACCTACCTCATATTTATGATAGTTAGACCACTTGCTACTTAGACCAGCTGCGTTTTAGACCATTTGCAATTTAGACGAGTTGCGATATATACGAGTTGCTAATTAGACCCCATGATCCTATCCCACTTAACAAGCATTAAAATTAAGTGGCGTCTCTGAGTGCGGCAGTTAGACATTATTTCCTAATGAAGAAACGCCGTGCAAACGCCACATAAAAAGAACTAAGCATTTCAATAACAAAGTGATATTATGTTGTACCATCCTAATTCGTAGTGTTTTGTCGGGCATCCCCGTTAGTGAGTTCGACTCCCGGCGACAGTCAAAAAACGGCCCGTTCATCATAACATTAGGGACAAGAGTAAATGGGACATTTCGGCGCCTTTTTCACTCTGTATAACCATTATTGCCTTTGACATGCCATCGTATTGCCAAAGTTTTGACAGCTATTATTTACTTGACAGTAATGGCCGAGATAAAAACTCGATATGGTTTTTACTGTCAAGAAATAGCCCAGCGGCTCTATGTATAATATTCTAGGCGGTAAGATCATTAAGCCATTACTGTCAAGTACATAAGAGCTAACACATTTAACAATTGGCAGAGTGCAAAGCGGGTGGAGGGGGTAGCTTACACGATCACAGCGCTCACTACGGCAAAAATTGTCATTTTTGTCGCTGACTTGAGCTGTCAAATCCATATTGCAGTAAACATTTTCTAATCGTTTTTGAGATAAAAATATGGTGAATTACTATGTTACAGTCCCGATTGTGTAATATAAGTAATATAGTAAAATAACACAAGATTTCATTAATATTTTTCACATTATTTACTTACTCCTTGTTTGACAGCGGGGACAATATTGTCCATAATGGCCGCCTGTCACGTGGCGCTGTCGTCGCGCTCGGTCCCAATACGGTAACATGTCGAAGACGATCTGGTTTTTAGTGCCTAGAATCTCAGCCCAGGGCCTCTATTCACCACGTTAAAAACCATATCGTGTTTGAGCTGTTGTCGTATTGTCACCGTTTTGATAGCCCTTATTTACTTGACAGTAATGGCGGCTATCGTCATGACAATACCATCATAACAGTTTTTTTTTATTGCCTGGGAAGGTAAACGAGCACACAGGCCTCCTGATGGTAAGTGGAAACTGTGACCCATAGACATTCGCATTGACAAGACTGCAAATGCGTTGCCAACCCTGAGGACTAAGACGGAATGCCTCTATGCTAGTCATTTCACCGGCTGTCTTATCCCCAAACCGGAACACAACAATGCGAACACTGCTGCTTGGCGGTAGGTTAATGGATAAGATGGTGGTACCAACCCGGACGGACCCTGCACAAGGTCCTCCCACTAGTAAAAAAATACGATGTCATTTTCCCGCCTAGAATATCAGTAGGTATTTTGTTCCTTTTAATGTTCCTTTCTTTCTATTATCATAGTCATTTAAGGTGTCCTACAAGCTCGTAAGCAACCCGTCCGCCATTTTGTTGTTCGAATTTTTAATTATTGACTTTTTGCCGACGCTCGTCGTGATTGGCCGGCCGCTTTCGCCGTCTCGGTTTTTGTCGCCTGCTTTCGCCGAACCGAATTAACCAGGTAAATTTAATTTAAAATGGTTTAATTTTGGAAGGAAGATTGCCTGGGAAAGTTATTTATTTCCCAACTAAGAAAGAGGGGTTATAGTAAAGTTTGACGTGTGTAGTTCGATGAATTGGAGTTAGACACTCGGCAATTCTCGGCATTCATCGGGAGAGATCGGAAGTGCAAATGACACGAGACACATTGCTGCTTTAAAAAAAAAGGAATTTATGGCATGGTTGCAGGGACTTTTAAGCCACTACACATTACTGCGATGCGAAGAGTGTCCCAGATGTAAAGAGACAATTTTCATCGACAAAATTGGTCAAAGAGAAAATATCAAAAAAAGGTTAAACCAACCCTCATGTCGAGAGTCGATGTTAAATCTTTCAAAAAAGAACTAATTGAGAAAAGAGTTTTCAGTCCTATCATTGTCAGGGGAAAACGCACACGATACATAATTTTATTGAATAGGAAGCTAGAAGAACAAGTTATACCTAATATACTCAGGGACAAAAAAAACGGGTCAGAGTGCGTTTTTCATACAAACGAGGCTATTTCAACGCCTTGGTTCCTTGCCAGGGGTTGTTTTGAGTAAGGTTTAATGGTGGATACTCCGAGGTTTGAAACTCAAGAGGAGGTCAAATGTTCTTAAGATACCTAACTTATGCACAATCAGTTTACACCACAGCGAGAGAGTTAGGGTCAGCATTTGGATTTCCTTACATTTTATTGCCATTTTAGATGTTTTTCTGAACATGATCAATTCCGGCGGTAGCCGCAGATTCAATCAGTTGGGTATCCTAGGCACTCTGGAAGTCCTGTATCGATGCTCGGTGTAGGTATTCATCATCAGATTTCACTAAAAGCATCCCCTGGCGAGGATCCAAGGCCTCGAAATAGCCTCTTTAGTATGAAAAACGCACTATGACCCGTTTTTTTGTCCCTGAGTGTATAACAGAAATATAAAGAAAACCGATTTTAAAATAGATTTCTGGACGAGAACGTACAGTTTTGACCATTTAAAACATAAATAAAGTAAAAAACACGTTGGAGCAAGTTCCATTGACATCTGTTAGAGTTACAGCAGTAAAATTAAAGATATCATGATCTGTTGTGGCTAGTTTATTTTTTAAATTAAATTATCGAAGTAAAGATATATATACAGGGTGTCCCAGAAACCGACGTCAACCCGCCTAGGGCTGATAGAGCAGCTCATAAGCTATCGATTTAACCCCCATGTATGTTCAGCAATTATTATTAGTTTCCGAGATATTGATCATTTAAAACAGAGTTTTTGCCATTTTTCCTTATGTCCGTGCTACGAAAAAACCCAAAATTCATGTATTAATTCATATTTTTTTTAGTGTTTTCTTGCATGATTAGAATCACTGTGAAATAAGGAAGTTTTTAAAGCTACATACCAACTCCTTTTTTATTACAAATGTTTGAGTAAACGCACAGAGTTACTTTCTCCATACTAAGAGAACCCCGCGTTTGTTTTTAACCTAGTATGGAAAAACAAACTTTGTGTGTTTTCTCCAAAAGTTGTAATGAAAAAAAAATTGGCATGTAGCTTTAAAAACTTCCTTATCTTACAGTGATTCTAATCATGCAAGAAAACACTGAAAAAAATGTGAATTAATACATGAATTTAGGGTTTTTTCGTAGCACGGACATAAGGAAAAATGACAAAAATTCCGATTAAAATGATCAATATCTCGGAAACTAATAACAATTGCTGAACATACATGGGGGTTAAATCGATAGCTTATGAGCTGCTCTATCAGCCCTAGGCGGGTTGACGTCGGTTTCTGGGACACCCTGTATATAAGGGCAGGAGGAGCACGCTTAAACAGATTGTGATAAAGTTTACGAAAAAACATTGAAAGTTCTCATTATTGATGACAAGACCGCCTATTGATACAGTTGTATTTGGCAAGCGATATTTTATTGCTTTAAGTTGTGATGGATAGATAAGGTCATTATGTTAATAAGCAATTTTTCACTGCATTTAACCGTCGGTGGACTTCATTGGCTAAAACTGTAGCTTTGAGATATTAACGGCCTTTACACGTAAAGTTGGGACCGCGAGAAACGCCACGCGCCGTTCCAATCTCCGTTCCGAACCGTACACTTTTTACTAGTTTACTATTACAGTTGCATTTACACGTACGCGTACGGTTCGGAACGAAGATTGGAACTGCGCGTTTGAAATGCTGTGATGAGAGAGACAGCAAACACAATGATTTTGAGTTGATATTGTCTTGATCCAGCAGTGCGATTTACTGCTTATGTCTGATGTACACAAACAAATGCTCGCTCTCATCACACAAATATTTACCTTCCAAGAATCGAACCCGGAAATTTTATATGTGAAAAAACCTGACTGTCAAATTTGCACATTACAATTTTGTTGGATTAGTCATAGGCATGGATTGTCGCGCGATCTTAGCGCGGGGCTCAAGGAAGCTTAGTTCGATGGCCCCTGCCGTGTAAAGCTGGGCATTCAGGGACACGCCACTTGTCTCGGCGACAGATGGAGTGTATACAACTGGATGGGCGTAATATTTTGACCAGATTCACGTGCGCGCCACGCCACATCCTAATAATACATCACAGAGCAAACTGATTAGACAATGGACCCGATTCTACAGTGGCCTCTAAACTTCCTAACTTTATTTAGGTGTAAAAGACTTTGCTATTCTGTGAGCAGCTGTCATAATCAAATGACAGCGCCATGACAGCGCCAATTTGAATCTGATGCTTCTTATTTTAGGCGGTCTTATACATTGTCAGCTTGGCATTCTGGAATAGCACTGGTTAAGTCTGCCGTCTAAACTACCTATGTCTTAAAATGAGACAATTTAGTTTTTGGCTATTTAAGCGATGTGCACGTAGAATCGGGTCCTATGGCAGCCAGAGAATGCATTCACGACGATGCCATTTGGCTTGGCGCGAGAACGTTGAATTTCGACATTCATAGAATAGAAGAGAATAGAATAGAAAAACGTTTATTCAAGAAACATATCAACATGTACCCCTGTACATCATAGAAAAGATACAATAATGAAGTACAATCACTTCTTATCCCCTAATAAGCGATACCATTAAATTAAAAAGTAGAATGAGGTGTACCTACATGGTTGGCATGGGGATGACAACCGGGCTGGTTTTCAGGGGAGCCAGGCGGGCTGTTTGGGACGGCGCACTGTGACTTACGAAGGATAACTACATTACAATATGAGAAGGGATTGAATGAAAACGTTACGTACAGAAGCCATTGTCTTGAAACACCATAAATTATACATTCATGATAGTTCCATTTGGATTACGCGATGGCGCGTCGCTCTGGCTTTTCGTCCATTTGGAAATCCAAAGGCAAGTACTTTTAAACTCTACAGTTTTGACATTCATGGATCGATTTTGGCGCGGCGTTGCTCTATTTGGCTTGTTGGAGTTGGCATGAGTGCCCAGTTTTAAAAGAGTTAGAAAAGGCAATTAACCAGCCTTTTTAACTAGTAATGGGTCCCGGGTGGGTTTAATATTCGCAATAGCCGATGGCTGCAGGCATCCGGTAGGGATGGGACGTTATCGATAAAATCAATAAATCACGGACAATTTCACACACATTTTTTTTTTATAGCAAGGGAAGGCAAACGAGCACACAGGCCCACCTGATGGTAAGTGGAAACTGTGACCCATAGACATTTGCATTCACAAGACTGCAAATGCGTTGCCAACCCTGAGGACTAAGATGGAATGCCTCTATGCTAGTCATTTCGCCGGCTGTCTTATCCCCAAACCGGAACACAACGATGCGAATACTGCTGCTTGGCGGTAGGTTAATGGATAAGATGGTGGTACCAACCCGGACGGACCCTGCACAAGGTCCTCCCACAAGTAACCAGTCCTAAGCTTGGCTTGTACAGTCATAGTCATAAATATAATGTACTATCAGGCCAATGGAACCTCCACCCACAATGGAACGGTGACATAGTGACATTATAATAGTACATTATTGCCTAGGCAGTGAAGCAGGCAATTGCGGTCCGAGAATTGGTTTAAACGGACGAGCTTGCGAGTCCGTTTAAAAATACGAGGCCCGCAATTGCGATTCCTGCCGAGGCATATATAGTGCTTTTCTCAAAAATAGCAAGAAAAAAATCGCATATAAACACAAACTTCACGTGAAATAACCTCACTCTTTACCGCCATTATTTTTATGACAAGGAGAAACGCAAGCTTTTTTTAGAAAAAAAAACTCAATCTATTCCAGACACAGATAAAAAAGTTACGTTTCGAATAAAATATGGATGAATAACACTTGCGCCCTCATTTTATTATGGCCGTTTTCACTTTTTAAAAAGTTACAAACTAGATAACAATGAAATTTGTATGCAACATTGCGGGCTTGTGTAGCGAGCACGCAATGTAATTTTTTTTTTTATTTGGGAACTGTCTGTAAACTATGTACTTCGCGTCTCAGTATGGAGTTAGTAATGTCAACTTTTCCGGTCATTTTTGAGAAAAACAATTTATTCGACACTTCTTACGACTTCAATCATAAAGTCACTGTGACAAAGTTCTAGTGTGGGTCACTGTTTCATTCGGCTGATAGTAAGTTCCGAAGGCGTCAAAAATATTTAAATGCCCCTATGCCGCTAATACCTAATGAGGTTTCTGTATGTATATTTGGTGCAATGGACGTATATTAATTAGTGCCTGGTTCTAATCCATACTATAATATTATAAATGTGAAAGTGTGTATGTTTGTCTGTCTTCCACGCTTCAACCACTGAACGGATCGAGATGAAACTTGGCACACATATTGGTTAGGTCCTGGAATAGGACAAAGGATAGTTTTTATCCCGGGAAATTGGACAGTTCTCGTGGGAGCAGCGATAAAAGACTCGCGGGCGAAAGCTAGTAGTAAATATTAGTCCTTTTGATAACAACAGGGGGCAATCCTAACCTAAGCTTTAGGCTTGTACTATGGGTACTAGGATATACAACGTGTTACAAAATACCCCGTAAAAAATATAATAAATTATCAAAGCCAAAAATATTGTCAACCCTAGTAAGCTGTCATGTCAAGGAACCGGAGTTAGCATAGATTATTTTAACAGAGAGGCCACCTACCAATTTTAATAATTGACAAGATTTCATATTTTCAAGACTTTAATTTTATTCGTTTTATAGATACTGTTTGGAAGGAGGAAGACACTAATAGTTTAATTTTTTCCCTAGGATGTATAATTATTTTATTATTAATTTATTAAGATGTTCTTATTCTAAAAGGGCGTAACTTCATTTCTACGACACAATGGACATATTATTACGTTAGTCCAATCTATATAAAAAAAAAAGTTTTTCTTTTTAATAATGGCGGTCAACCGATCTCAAGTATCTATCCATCTGTCAATAGTATCAATGTCAAACTTGAAGTATGACAGCTTTTTTCTCGTGAAAAAGGCAATGGTATTATATCTATTCAGGCATAGTATTGGTAAAACTCGTTTTTTTTTTTAACTTACTTGTAATTTTGTCAATAAAGAAAAATAAATCTAAATAAATATTTTGCCGTGTTCAGGAGGCAAAACCCTTTCGATTCGTATAGTAATTTGCACGTGTCACCAAAATGAAATGTTGTCAATTGTCAACTTTAATGGATTTTCAGTTTTTCATCCACCAGAGGTTCATTGTCATTATCAGGGGTGTTACCATGACATACTAAAGCAGTTCAGTTTAGGTTGAGAGAAAGGGACCGAGCTATAGCAGTTGTATAGCTCTATCACTTTCTCTCAGCCTAAACTTAACTGCTTTAGTATGTCATGGTAACCCCCCAGTGATCGGAATTAGATGAGCTAAAATACCTATTCTTTGCATGAGGACATAATATAGAGTGGTACAACCGAGTAGTTTTTTTTTTTTAATATCGGGTAACGGTATTTATCCGGGTACTAGTTGTAATGTTAAACATAAGTACATGTACCTAGTATATAATGTATTGCCATCATTTTTTTCCGGATAAGTTCGTATTGATCTTGCTTTCTCAATTAGCTCATCGGCGGGTACTACATAAAGTTGACTGAGACAGCAAGATAAAAATGAACTTTCCCGACAAAAAATGATGGCAATACATTATATACTACGTACATCTGTAGTCGTAATTTACTTACAGTAGATACGGGATGTTTTATGGTCATCTAAAAGTTTTTGGTTTGGTAACATTTTCGTCCAAACTAGCAAAGTCGAGTATTTCTGTATGTATTTATTACAACGGTAACATTAATATTAAAAAAAAACTTATAAATCTAAAACCATACCATACTGTAAGTAAAAACATGTACTTATGTTTAACATTACAACTAGTACCCGGATAAATACCGTTACCCGATATTAAAAAAAAAAACTACTCGGTTGTACCACTCTATATTATGTCCTCATGCGCAGAATAGGTATTTTAGCTCACCTAATTCCGATCACTGGTCATTATGCTTAAAGTACTAGCTTCAAAAAACATCAAGACGGAAAAAAAAATGTTTTCAATTTCAAATCTTCTTATCGGTATTCTATACTTAATTGTTCCCTGTTTTTCCATTTTTTTTTCCAAAATGACGATATTTTCGAACTCGGAATATTACGATATGATGTTATGCGTAGGCCATGAAGATAGCAATTTAAATCGTGCTCGCGAACTGTATCGGAAGTTGTGCATTGATAATGAGCAAGGCGGAGCGGAGCTCACTTTGAACCGTTCCTGTACCTAAACTTAACGTTCATTACGAAAAAATAAGTGTTAGTTTAGGTTTCTTCGTTTAAAATCTTCCAAAACTCGACTTGTAATATGTATCTAATCGAATTCTGTTCATTTTGTTTATCTATTTACCGTTTCGCGAATTAGGTAAAAATATACATAACATATACTCTTTAATTTTACTGAAATAGGGTTTGCACATCAATGAAAAAAATAATGTTTTTTTTTTTGGCGGCATGTCATACAGTGATAGTACGGTTCTCAAATATTGTAAATGGATTTGTTATAAGGCACCATTTAACCCCCTTTCGGCTTTACGGGTATTTTTGTAACACCTTGTATACTATCACTGCTGGTTAACCTACCACTGGAATCTATTAGATGACTGTATTAACATTCGATATGTTTGTGTAATCATCGATAGAATATCGACACGGGCACATCACTAGCACTTTTAATGCGCCTTTAATTCCTAGGTCATGCACTTTGAATGCGTTTTATGTGAAACTTAGCGTTTGTAGTTTCGATTGTTTCATCTGATTCAATGGCTCAGGGTTTGAGGGGTCTTTTGTCTGACACATTTTTTTTACTGTTGATGTGTTTAATTCATATTTGTTTTTTTTAGGATTTTTTATAAAATATAATCAAATCTTCATCATGTCAGCCGAAAGACGTCCACTGCTGGACATAGGCCTCCCCCAAGGCTCTCCACTCAGACCGGTCTTGTGCTTTTCGCATCCACCGCGTTCCCGCGATCCTTACAAGGTCGTCACTCCATCTTGTTGGAGGCCTACCTACAGCTCGTCCCCAGGTCCGCGGACGCCACTCAAGAACCTTCTGACCCCATCGGCCATCAGTCCTGCGAGCGATGTGCCCCGCCCACTGCCACTTCAGTTTAGCTATTCTTCGGGCTATGTCGGTAACCTTAGTTCTACTGCGGATATCATCTTTCTGATTCTATCACGCAGAGAAACCCCGAGCATAGCCCTGTCCATAGCCCTCTGAGTGACCTTGAGCTTTCTTCAAATCTTACCTAACCTAAAACTTATTTTAAATACGGTTCTAGCTAATTATGTAAACAAACAAAAACATTAAGACAAAAAACAGGAACCAACGAACTCTTGAAGTCCTGAGTTTGAATCCCGATACAGGCAATTGTTTGTGTAAGGAACTTTCGTGCGTAGATAAGTCATTTATACTAAATCTTATCTTATCTTACAGACTGTTCTTTCGGATACACTTCGACCCTTTAGGATCTTTTGTGCAATTACCCTCCTACACGATCAGCTGTTCGAATGTGAAGGCTTCCTCACGATGTTTTTCCTTCGCCGTGAGAGCATCGGGTAATGCACTTAAGTTAGAAAAACTCATTGGTACATGGTGACCGCGGGGGCTCGAACTCGGTACAGTCAACAGCATAAATAAGTGATAATTTATGTACCTTGTCACTTTAAAGTTATGTTTGAAATGCTATACAAAATAGTGAAACGATTGAAAGCGACAAGGTACATAAATGATCACTTATTTATGCTGTTGACTGTACCACGATACGATAACACGTCTAAAGAAATAAGTGGCGCCTCATTTCTAGTACATTTCTGGTATTGTGTTTTCTAATAAAATAAGATGCCAATTTTCGCGTTTCTTCATGAATATAATCAAAACTATTTATTTTACAATGATATCATAACGAGCCCTGTCATTTGATATATGACACAGTAAGGTTTGTTTGTTTGTTAATTTGTTTTTTTTTTAAACTTCGCACATCTGTGTTTGGGTCATTAATTTACATATCAAATTTCAACTCAATCGGTCCAGTAGTTGCGGAGCAAAATGGCTGTGACAGACGGACAGACACACGACGAGTGATCCTATAAGGCTTCCTTTTTTTATTTTTTTGTACGAAACAAGGACAAAAGGTTCCAAATAGTACGTGATAGTTGAATTTAACATTGAACAAGTTTTTCAAACTCCTAAATCATAGACAAAGAAATGCGTACGAAAATTTTGCCCTCGTATGGCGAACAGGCACAAGTGTAATTAGTATATAGAAGCATATTAAACTCTAAAGGGTTAGAATAACGTTGGAATTGCAGTACAATTTATAAAGTAGATGTGCCTTTTTTCCGTAACAGGGCAGAATTATTGCGTGGATGCATCCGGTCGGAACACCTTTGATACCCAATTTGTATTAAAGTTACGTATGCCGACGCCTTCACAGAAAATACATACAAAAGAAGTATTTAACTTTAAGTTCATTCACGACTTCTACCTGCTTAAAAGGAAATGCGGGCAGACTAAGCAATATGAATATGCGGGTGGTAGGACCTTGTGCAGGGTCCGTCCGGATCGCTACCACCATATTATCCATTAACCTACCGCCAAACAGCATTCGCATTGTTGTGTTCCGGTTTGGGGATAAGACAGCCGGTGAAATGACTAGCATAGAGGCATTCCATCTTAGTCCTCAGTGTTGGCAACGCATTTGCAGTCTTAGGATTGTATTGCAGTCTTGTGAATGCGAATGTCTATGGGTCACAGTTGCCACTTACCATCAGGTGGCCTGTGTGCTTGTTTGTGTTATCTATGCCATAAAAAAAAAAACACCATTTATTTCAGTACCATGTTTTAATATATGTTAGGTTAGGTTAGGTTAATTTTTATAAAACCCTCCACGCCGTTGCTGGCGAGAGCCACAGGTTCTGCTCACGAGTAGCCTAACCTAACCTATGTTTTTTTTTCAGAGTGTCGAGAAGGTTGAGCTCACAACCAGGAAGTGGGTCCCGCCGTACAGGAGGCGCAGGCGCAAGCGGCCCCCCCTGCCCCGCATCCCCGCCGAGGAGATGACGAGGCAACTGTATGAATACGCAAAGCTGAAGAAGGTACGTCCATATGAAATAAGTAGGGTTAGGTTTTTGGTAGCATATCGTGGTTCTAGTATTCATGGAGTCGTTAAGGTACGCTCTTTCTCTACCTTAAACCTACGATTTTTACGATTTTCGAATATATTGTAGATATCATGAAAAACTATGTCTGTACGTTTAACTTTCTACGAAAATGCTTCTTAGAATGAAACAAATAAAAAAAAAAAACGAAAAATAGAAATGTGCAGACCTAGTTCTTTATAATAACTACGACATATTTACTTGTGGGAGGACCTCTTGCAGGGTCCGTCCGGGTTGGTACCACTATCTTATCCATTAACCTACCGCCAAGCAGCAGTGTTCGCATTGTTGTGTTCCGGTTTGGGGATAAGACAGCCGGTGAAATGACTAGCATAGAGGCATTCCATCTTAGTCCTCAGGGTTGGCAGCGCATTTGCAGTCTTGTGAATGCGAATGTCTATGGGTCACAGTTGCCACTTACCATCAGGTGGCCTGTGTGCTCGTTTGTTTTTTCTATGCCATAAAAAAAAAACAAGAATATCTAACAATTCATCAAAAAACCAGTCAAGTTCGACTCGCGCACAGAGGGTTCCGTGTCATTTCATTTGTGTCGTTTTGTAAAACGACACTTGACGCTTGTTTTGGTTACCTTTTTTACAATAAAAAAAAAACACTTTCTTTTTTTTTTACACAAATTCTGAAGAAAAAACCTTTAACTATCTACGGTTCAAAGATACAGCTGTTTAAAGTTAGGACAGACGGACAGCGGAAGCATATGAATAGGGTCCCACCCAATGGGCTCCCTTCTCCTATAGTCGAGTCCGGAATTAGGCGAACTAACTTGACAGCCGAAAATGTTGCCAGACATAGGAAAAAATAAATAGTGATAGGTTTATGTCGACACAAATATGTCGATATAACCTTGTGCCTTCTATAAATCTGATTATATTTATATTTTATCAAGTAATTGTCGTCGAAACTTTCTCACTCATACATACTTGCCAAATAGGGAAAAACTACAGCAATTTTTACTATAATATGATCTGAAGGATGTACGGTTTAAAGCGGATATTTACGATACTTACTCCTCAAATTAGGAATAAAATACAAAAATAACAACAGGCCATTGTGATCCTTTTAGGTGGCTTCCGTCGGGCTAGTACGGTACATATGTACCGTACCATACATATCGCATTCATTCCTTTCTTGCTGGCAAATATGAAAGTGCGATAGAGACAAACGCTATATATCGTCGATGATAATTCCAAATCCGTTATGTGTTCGATTTAATTAATTTTATACGCTAATAAGTATTGTTGCTAGGTTACAATCTGACCAAAAAAATCAATCATAGGATGACAGAAAGCCGAATGGCTTGCTGGCTTTGTTTGTTAGGCATGGTCCGAACTGTCAACAAAACAAAATGGCGGACTGCGTCGTTAACGATGTCTAAAACGATGTTCGATGTATTTTTAAATCCAACCAATTTTTATTATTATTATTTTGCTTAGTAAAATTATTAGTTAGATTCCAAACACAATAATAATGATAAACTAGACTTTTTAAATATCGATATTAACAGCACTAGCCAAACTGTGGCAACATTAGTGTACAATGAACTGTCAAGTTAGTTCGCCTAATTCCGGACTCGACTTATAAAAAGGGTTTAAAAAAAAAAAAAAAAATTAAAAATCGTTTATTATCAGATAATTAAAATCCATATTTTGTTTTTAACAATTAAACTTATGCCCTAAATTAGAATTCTACACATCACAACACGTAAATTAAAATTATAAGGGGTCAATTTTGAATAAAATAAAATAAAAAACAAAATTGAGTCCAAGAAAAATAAAATAAAATTTAAACATGAAAATTGTTAAAATAAATAAGGACGATGTTATATACGATTTAATTTAATTTAATTTAATTTAAAGATAAGATAAGATAAAGAACCATAAAAAAAAAAAAAAAAAAAAAAAAAACGGACTTGATTTAGGGGGTGAGAAACGTTAACGGCCGGAGGTAAATTTATATGGAATTTTTTGATCGCGATTTTAGCGGCGCCGGCGCTTCGCAATCTTCTGAAGGATGATAATTTTCAGAAAATCTTTTTAAAAAGTTCCTGTTGTCATTTGTAACTATGGTTGCCGCGGCAACTGGCGGCAGCGGCGGCGCGCATCCGGGTCGGCGGCTATAAATCTTAGTGTAGTGCGCAGGCACACAGGGAGCTGTGTCTTCGCCGACGAGCTCGATGGCTAGTTGTTGATTGAAGAGCTCCAATGTTCTGTGAAGGTTCGCTGCTTGGAACCGGCCAAGTGCGATTCGTACTCGCGCGCAAAGGGTTCCGTAGTCCGTACCTACACAGCATTAGCAAAAATCGGCAAAAAAAACACTTTTGTTGTATGGGAGCCCCCTTAATAGTACAGTCAGCTGCAGAGAAAAGGTACCCCCCCCCCCCTGGTAAGGATCAATTTTTTTCAAAAACCTGTGGTTCAATTTATATGATTTTTCGGTGAATTGAAGGTTTTACTATTGTCTACACATTAACTCAAAATCATTATAATCTAACCATAGGTATTCGAAAAAAAACAATCCTTATCATGAGGGGGGGGTACCTTTTCTCTGCAGCTGACTGTACATTGTGTATTAAGGTCGGTAAGTAAGGAATTACGACCGAGGCTCTAGTAGAAGCCCGAAGTCGAAGACTGAGGGCTTTCCGAGTCGAGGTTCGTAATTCCCGTACCGCCCGTGAAACATACCTACAATGCTTTTCATCACATTTGCGAGTAAATAAATACACAAGTCAGCACAACTATTATTACGAATTACTTGAACTTTTTTTAAGCGGATGGCTGGCGGACTCCACAGATTATACAAATGTTTCGTTCAGAAACGTTAAGTGCAAATACTTACGTAGTTATACATACAGCCCTGAAGGAGTGTAAAAAAAAAAACGACGTTTTGATACAGAAAACTATTAAAATCGGTTATTAAGAGCATTAATTGAGTATTTAAGTAACATGTAGCGAGATTGCAATGAAATTCCTGTTTAAATAACATTTTAAGACAATTTTTCAATTGCGTGTAAACTCTTTGCTTGAACTTGCATGACCTGTGTGCTGTGCCATAAATTTAAAAAAAATTACTTACCGACCTTGGGTTTCATGGTAAAAAGAAAGGTCGAGTGTTTTATATGGGGCATTGCGGCCAAGTTAACCTGTATGTTTAGATACTGTTTACGTGCAAGTGTGATGAAAATATTATTTTAATTATGTTTTTAGTATTTTTTGTTAAAGCAGCAACAGAAATACATCTTCTGTAAAAATTAAAAATGTCTAGCTATCACGACTCGTGAGATTCAATTCAATTCATTTATTTGGCAAGAACATAATTATGGTCTACTGTTAGTCGATTAGGTGTTCTTTTTTCTTTTTTATTACGATTTTTATTTAAAAAACTATGTAAAAATGTGACTCCTTAAGGGGACGGGGCGGGCAATTGACCTTGCTCATTCGGCCAGACGAGTAAAGTTTTAATTCGCGCGCCATCTAACAAGTAAGCTCTGCGATCGACCGCATAATGCTGTTTGTCAAACAGTCAGGCATGCATTTACCGTTAGATGGCGCTTGATTTGATCGACCAATATGATACACTTGTGTTTTTCTAAATACTATCTCAAATTCAGTAACGAATGTCCAAAATAGCTTTTAAACAAATAAGTAAATACATAAATAGTTAATTATTTAACACGTAAAGGTTTTTCATGAATAGCTGGCACGAATAGATCAATGAAAACTTTGGTCTACTAGGATTGTGTGAGTGCTATCAGTTACAGTTTATATTTCGAACCAAAAATTTAATTAATAATAAAGCATAGGGATTAAATTGTTTCAATAATACTACTTTAAATGTATTAAATTTTGACGTGGTCTACGACAAGGCGGCGATTAATCGAGAATATCGGGTTGGGGTATAGGTAGCAAAGGGGGCGCAAGACTAAATTTTGATTTGATGGAAGTGGTGTCATTATAACACCTATTTTTTATGATGCTATAGAAGACGCTTAAATAAGCGTGTTTTGTATAGGCAACTTTTCTCTAAACTTGATATTTACCGAGATATTAGGGGTTCAAATGTCAGTCATTTTGAAGTGATCTGGGACTTAGAAATTTTTTGGAGTAGTGAAATTGATGTCAATAGGGTAAGATGGGGGAATAGCGGTCACTTAAGCAATTATTAATTTTTTATTTTATTTTTATGATTTACGGTTTCGATTATCGGTATATATATTAACCTTTTACATAGCTTATATAGTAGTTTATTGATATATATGAAATACATTATCAATATATTACGGGTTTCTTATTTATTGATCATTTTGTGAAACCCTTCGTTGACCGGTATTACCCGCATATGCGGGTAATACCTAGGGTTGCCAACTATTTCTTGGGCAAATATAGTATTTTCAAGCCAACGTATAAAAAATAAAGTACACCGAAAGAAAATATAGTATTTTGAAGTTTTTTTATGTACAAAGCGTGTAAAGTACTTTATTAAATATACATACATAACTTCACGCCTGTCTCCCAATGGGGTAGGTCCCACTCTCCCAATCCATTTTTATTAAATATAATGCACAATATTTAAGATTACTAACATTCTGCCTGCTATTGGCAACTATCTCAGCTGAAAAATACTATTTCTCCACTCCAAGTACTTTGGTGCTTAAAATCTGGTTGAAACGGCCGACCCAAACTGCATATCGTCGGTGATACTGCAAAACCGCGTAACTAACAAATTTATGATATAGCAAAATAAACCTTACTCTCTTATTAAAAAGGTGCAGTTTGCTCTTTATTTAAAATGTTACTTACGCGGTTTTGCAGTTTCACCGATATATATTATAAGGAATGACCGAAATATAGTATTTTTGCGTATTATATATTTATTTAACATTATATAGTACACAGAGTCAAAATATAGTACAATACTATATATTACAGTACGGTTGGCAACCCTAGTAATACCGGTCTACTGTTGGGGTATTACCGGTATTTTTTTGCTTAGTCACGAAAAATGTAAATAACTTTCATAAAATCCAACAAGTACATACAATACACTTGCAAACGTACAGTAATTAACTTTAAGAAATATATTAATTGGTATAAATCACTTTAAGCTTACCTTTCATCAAATTTTCGATTTTATTACAACAAAACACGTCCGAACCTGTACACAGCTGTCACACTCACTGCGCGCGAAAGACAATGGCGCCGCTCGGTAAATTAGTTTACTCCGCCGCATACTAGATGGTGACACTAGTAGCGATTGCATAATGTTGTTGGAAGTTTTATATTTTGACGTGACCGGCATTGCCCGCTGACTGCCATTCCCCCATCTTACCCTATAACCCTCATTTTTGTTAATAAATCCTATAAAACATGGTAAAATAAGCATGTTTTGTTATATAAACTTTTTTTCTCCGACCAATATTTACCGAGATATTGGGGTTCAAAGGTCAGTAATTTTGAAGGGCTAAAATTTTGGAGTCGTGTAATTGATGTCAATATAACCCCTCATTTTTGTTAATAAATCCTATAAAACATGGTAAAATAAGCATGTTTTTTTTGTTATATAAACTTTTTTTCTCCGACCAATATTTACCAAGATATTGGGGTTTGAGTGAAGTGGTCTTATTATAACACGAAGTTTTTATGATGCTATCGTATAGAGGACGCAAAAATATTGATCATTACCGAGATATTGGCTCCTAAATGGACATTTCCACACAAGTCCGAATTTAGGGCTCTCGCTGGTTAGGACGCGTGCCGACACTGCGCGCCCTAGAGTGTTTTTATAGAGCCGGAGATACGGAAAATATGGATCGTAGGAAAAAAAGTGAAAGAGCAAAATATGTTTCTTTTAGCATGATTTACTGGATTCATTCATAAAAATGTACTTAGTGTTATAGGTATTGACCTAAATTTCGCGACACCGAAAATTTTCTAAGTCCCAGTGAAAAAAAATATTTTTTTTACCCTCTCGAAACCACCCCCCCCTATCACCCCCCTCCCCCCTTTTTTATTTAATTCAAGATAACATTGGATCTCATTATTGTTAATATAGTCTTAGAAATAATGTTAGTACTTAACAACTAAATCCGGAGATACAGTCTGGTGACAGACAGATGGACATACGGACAGACGGACGGCGGAGTCTTGTATTAAAGCATGAATTAAATTACTTACGTAGTCCTTAATTTTGATGGTGATGATTTGTGTTGGGTAGATTACGCATAATAGATTCAAGTATCTTAGTTTAAACACTCTTATGTACATTTTTATTTGTTTGTGGCTGACGTGGAATGGTGCATCGAGTCAAACCAAACTGTGGTTTAACGGTGCAGTTTGTGATATTTTGTAAAAGTTCGTTGGATACATACATACCGTAAAACCCCCTGACTTCGCCTGGGATACCTATCATCGCCTGTTTTTATAAAAGTGGAAATTCCCGCCTAGTTTTCAGGGCAGGTTCCACACAAAACTACTAAATAGAAAGTGTTTTTTGCATGTAAATATTCTCGCATCAATTGTGGCTAACTTCATGCCGTTTACGATCAGTGCCGTCTTTTCGTACAAGTGACAGCACGTGTTTATTTTTACCTTGACTTCTCGGTATAAATAGTGCGAAACAAGAGATAAAGGTAAGCTTTTTCTTGTGTTATAGTCTACAACTAATGCTCTTTCTTATGGTATTATTATTTTGTACTTAAGTTATGTTTATACGTCGCACTCCACTTTTATAAAAACAGGTATCCCAGGCGAAGTCAGGGGGTTTTACGGTACATACATAAACTCACGCCTTCATTCCCAGAGTGGAGTAGGCAGAGCTAAAGAATTACTCTTACTATTAAGTCTTAAAACTTCTTGATAATTCTGTAACCACATTTTGCACAAGTAGGCTAAGATGTTTCCAAGTGTATTAGTGACAGGTGGCAAGCCCATGGCCTAACAGTACTACAAGCCTTTATTCCGTTAATCGCCTCTTACGACATCCACGGGAAGACATGGAGTGGTACTATGCTAACCCGGCGTTTCGTTGGATTTACTTTAATAAATAAATAAATAAATAGATAAGGCTGTAGTGCTGTGTACCCCAGACTTAACCAACAAAATGGTTTCATTGTCGCCATAGGAAATGGCGGATTTTTTGTCCTTTTCTAGCCTTTGTCAGTTTTTAGTCGTATGACGTATGTCTTCATCTTTCATATTAGACGTATGGCTTATAGGTTTGTCTTCCCACGGGAATATTTGTTCTTATATCGTACCCGTGTGGTTGCCGGGTTAGAATAGTGCCACTCCATGTCTTCCCGTGGATTTCGTAAGAGGCGATTAACGGAATAAAGGCTTGTAGTACTGTTAGGCGATGGGCTTGCAACCTGTCACTAATACGCCGGTAAACATCTTAGCCTAATTGTGCAAAGTGTGGTTACAGAATTATTTACAAGTTTTTAGAGTTGTAGGTAATTCTGTAGCTCTGCCTACCCCACTCTGGGAACGAAGGCGTGAGTTTATGTATGTATGTATGTATATCGTACTAGCTGACACGGCAAACGTTGTTCCGCTATATGAATTATTTTTGGTCTGAAGTATACTTTACGACTTATTCTCACACCTATATCTAAAAAAAAAACGGTCGAGTTTTTTCGGAATGTATACAGGGTGAAAAAAACGAACGCCTTATGGACGGCAACTACTAGAGGTCACAGTTTTGGTGCTGATGACGTCAATATGACGAAACTTGTACACACAGGGTGCTCTGCTTTAATTTAGCCGATGTTTAGGTTGGTACAAATAAATAAATAATGTCGACGGTGGAAAGGCAAAATCACTGAAGCGACATTTTTTGTGAAATTGAGTTATTACTTATTATACTCGTTGAAATCAGCTTTTTTTTCTGCGTCGTTTGAACTGGATTTCGCAACGAACGGACGACTTTGATGGCGCTAAGGTAATCGGAAAATGGACCTCAGTTTTAAAAAGTGTTATTTATGCGACAAACAATTTCAATAAAATATAACCAATGTCACTTAACTCGCCACTTTTTTATCTACGTACCCGCTTAATGTATTTTCAAAAACACTTATTTTGTAAATAATGGCGTTTAAGGGTTTCCTTTCAAATACATAATTTGACTATTTTTTTGAAATATTCGTCGCATTAAGGTTTCTTCCGGGAACTTTCAAATGGTAATTTTAGTGAAGCGACATTTATTTAAAATACCGTCTTTTATTTGGAAATGACGTTAGTTCTGTTCGGAAGCTATCAAAATTTTGAACTACACGTGTAAAGAACCCATGGCTATATGTTCGATAAAAAAAAAGTTATGATTATTTTTCCTTAAAAAAAAACGTTAAAACGTTCTCCTGTAAAATTCGCAAAATGTCGCTTCAGTGATTCTGCCTTTCCACCGTCGATGTAAAATAAAACCCGTTAAAATTAATTATTAAATACAGCTTAATCGCAGTCAAAATAAGGATCAGAAATATGCCAAATTAAGTCAAGTATATTTTATGAATGTCAATGCCAGAATAGTATTTAGTACTATTTAATAATAAAATAATACTAAACTAAACTAAGCTCTAGGCTTGTATTACGGGTTAAGGTGTGACCCCACCGCTGCGTGAAATACGTAACAGTGTCGTTGCGTAAACAAATACCCTTGCCAAATGTTCAATACTGGTATTTCATGTTTAATCAATCACCCTGTATGCAAATTGACGTCATCAGCAAAAAAACAGCGACCTCTGGCAACTACCTTAAATATTGGAAATAGCAAATTCTAGTCTACGCAAAGGGGACTTACTTTTATTTTTAGATAGCTTAAATAGCGTAGAAAAAAAAGTTATTTTTGTTTGTAATTTTTAACTTAGGTACTTACCTCTACTAAAAAAAAAGAATCCTTACGGGTCCTCATTCGGCATTGAGCCCTCCTCTTGTTTTTTTTTTTTTTTTTTTGCCCCCGCGGCGACTTGAACAGCTACTACCGCAGGGATATGGCTTCCACGTGAAGTGATTTCGCCAGTGTCAAGGTATATATGATTATAAATCAATATAGCAATAAAACACAATCCAATCTTCTCTAGGAAGATTGGGGGCAACGTTGTACGGTGATTTGTAGGTCAGAGGTCAAGATAGTTTTAACCTCTGCACCACTGCGAGTCCACTTGAAACGAGAAGAAAGATGCCAGATACACGAAATAAGTCCAAGTCTTCAATCACTGTGCGACACAAAGGCATAAAAAGTACAAATCACTATCAGAAAAGAACTTTTAACACCTAATTACCCAAAAATTAAAGTCTAAAACAAATTACACGTCCGCCATCTTTTAACGTTGCAAATGGCCCCTCCCTCCTCTTGTTGACCGAGACTAAAATCACATTTGACACAATGACTGTACAATATTATGACAGCGGCAAGTGACAGTTTGTTTTATTCGGATCCAAGATGGCGGCTCATTTGCGCCTTATTGTGCCCGTGCGCATGCTTACACTGGGGTGAAGCGGACACTTAACTTTTTAATTCCAGCGGGTTTAGTATGGTTGCATTTCGTCGGTGACACTGCAAAACCGCGTAACTGACAAATTTATGTTAGAGCAAAATGAACCTTACCGTCTTATTAAAAAGGTGCATTTTGCTCCTTATTTAGAATGTTACTTACGCGGTTTTGCAGTTTCGCGTCGCGTGACAAAATGTGGATAAATCATCCGTCACTCTCGTACTTATCATGTCCCCTCTACACGTCGGCGGATCATGGGCGTGCGTAAGGGACGCATTTACACCTTAGAGTGAGCAACATATTCTTGCATATCACTCTTACGTATTGCTCCGTCCCTTACGCACGCCCGCGATCCGCTGACATGAAGAGGGGCCATTACAGGGTGTCCCAGAAACCGACTTCAACCCGCCTAGGGCTGATAGAGCAGCTCATAAGCTATCGATTTAACCCCCATGTATGTTCAGCAATTGTTATTAGTTTCCGAGATATTGATCATTTAGTAAACGCACAAAGTTTGTTTTTCCATACTGGGTGAAAAACAAACGCGGGGTTCTTTTAGTATGGAGAAAGTAACTGTGTGCGTTTACTCAAAAAGTAGTACATACATACCTTCACGCCTGTAATCCCAGAGTGGGCTAGGCAGAGCTACAGAATTACCTACAACTTTAAAAACTTGTTGATAATGAAAAAAAAATGGCATGTAGCTTTAAAAAAATCCTTATTTCACAGTGATTTGATCTTACCGTGCTCTTGAGCTCTCTTTCGTCTTACCGTGCTATGAAAACTCCGAACCCTGGTCATAAGTATTGTTTTAATTAAGAATGTAATGTGTTGGTTTATCTGTAAATTACAATTCTATAAATAAATAAATAAATGAATACAATGATTTACACTACAGATTACCTCAATATATTACTGTGGAGCATAACTACCCGTGGTCCCTTATGCAAAGAAGGAAAATTATACAGTAATGAAAAATTAACAAAATAGATAAAAATATGGATTCCGTATGGTTGCCGGGGTAGAATAGTGCCACGCCATGTCTTCCCGTGGATGTCGTAAGAGGCGACTAAGGGAATAAGGGCTTGTACTGTTAGGCGATGGGCTTGCAACCTGTCACTAATACGCTGTTAAACATCTTAGCCCAATTGTGCAAATTGTGGTTACAGAGTTATCAACAAGATTTTGGAGTTGTTGTTAATTTTGTAGCTCTGCCTACCCCACTCTGGGAATGAAGGCGTGAAGGTAGGTATGTATGTATGTAGATAAAAATACTCGTAGTACGTACAAATCGTCGGTGAAACTGCAAAACCGCGTAAGTAACATTTTTGATAAAGAGCAAAATGCACCTTTTTAATAAGACTGTAAGATTTATTTTGCTCTATCATAAATTTGTTAGTTACGCGGTTTTGCAGTATCACCGACGATCTCGCACATTTAGAGCAGTAGTGACATAATTCAGAAATTTTTAATTTCGAGTTCATATAAGTATCATAATAATTTTATGACTTAAAGTTTGAAAGCTGAAATTTGGAATCAGGTCACTATCGTTCTGAAAGTGCGAAATGTCCTTGGGCCCTAGACAAGATGCATTACGCCGAGTCGCTTTTCTATTCGTTTCGTTTTTAAACCAATCGCGTCAATGCTAGATCACGTGACTTTTCGATACGTGATCTAGCAGTGACGCGATTGGTTTAAAAACGAAACGAACAGAAAAGCGACTCGGCGTAATGCATCTTGTCTAGGGCCCCTTGTTTAAATATCGACGGAGGAAAGGAGAAACTCCTTAAGCGACATTTTTCTAACTTACTACTTAACCCGGCTCAAAAGACGCAGAAAAAGAAGCCGGTTCTAATGATATATAAAACTCAATTTCGAAAATCATGTCGCTTAAGGGGTTTCTCCTTTCCTCCGTCGATATAATGTTTTGTACGTCCCAATCTGTCCCTTTCCCTCATAAGCCAGCGGCCGCTCGCTAGAAAGCGACATCACCCGTAATTATGACATTGTCCGCACGGGAGCTGCGTCTGCACCGCCTATTCACGCGAAGGTACACTTACCACCGTGACCACCTCGAACGGTGAGGTTTTAGGGTTCCTTCGTTGCCCGTTCGTCCATCCATCCGAACATTCAGAATCAGAATCAGAATTATTTATTTGTAAAACATAGGTTGATTGATAGAGTTAGAAATGAAAAAATCAGAGAGAAGTGTGGAATAACAGAAGATGTAGTGACTAAGATTGAAAAGGGCATGCTTCGATGGTTCGGTCATTTGGAAAGAATGGACGAAAGAAGATTGACGAAAGAGATATACAGATCGAAAGTGAGTGGAAGGGTCGGAAGGGGCCGCCCTAGGCGTACTTTTTCGAATCAAATCGGAGAAATACTGGAAAAGGGCCGAATCTTAAGTACCCGAAACCGACGTGCGTGCATGACTCGATGTATGAATGTTGAAGAAGCGAAAGAAAGGAGAACATTCATCCTTCATACATTTTTGGGCCTTTTTTTAAAGTGCCGGCCAAAAAAAAAAAATGGTATAAATCGCTAGAATTATTTATGTTGAACAACTTTTATTATGGTACGAAAACTGTCGTATCATTGCCTGACTTTTTATAGAGGTTCGAAAGATCGACTTTTCCATAGCACAGACAGTTGATCCAGCAGTTGGTGGACGACAAGCTATAGCACATTATTACTGCACGTGCCCTATTGGGAAACGCACAATAGGCTGTTGTTCGCACACAATGACCACTGCATGGTATATGGGCTTCGCACGGCATGAGCATTTATTAAACCACCAGCAGCAGGTTTGGAGGACGTTATAGTTACTTAAGAAGAATCCTAATCGTCGAATCTTATCCTGTCCTAATAAAAAATGATCAATATAACCTATTCTAACAGTAAAAAGCATTATTTTTTTACCATATACCATTTTTAATAAATGTTAATACTATAGAAAAGTCCATCTTTCGAAACTCTGTAAAAAGTCAGGGAATGACCCAACACCTGTCATGCCATAATAAAAGTTGCTCAATATAATTAATTCTAGCGACCTATTCCAAAATTTATTTCTGGCCGGCACTTTCGAAAAAGGCCCAATATGAATGATCTCCTTTGTCAAGATCGTAGCAAGTGGAAAAAAGTGGTCTCTGCCTACCCCTCTGGGAAACAGGAGCTAGTCGTGATTTAATGTATGTATGTACATAGGTAGAGAAATACAGGTGGAGGAAGAAATACAGCGTGTATCACTATGTTTTGCCTGTTGGCATACAAATCTCAATGTCACGTAAATACAGTAACATTTTTTTTTAAATAAGATTACAAGTACAAAAAAAAAACAAGTGAACGAATAAATACTCATCAATCCTTATAATTAAATGTATACATGTATGTCAATTGGCCACTAATAATAATGAACTTATATGTAGATCGATGACACTTAAAAAATCTTGCGTACCGTAAAACGGGGCTATTTGGGAACCACGAGGCTATTTGGAACCCAAGTAATTATAAGCTTTTACTTGATATATTTTTGTCATGGCAATAATATAACTAAAAACTTAGCCTGACAACAAATTTTACAGTTCTAGCATAGCCATGACAAAAAATGTATCAACTAAAAGCTTATGATTACTTAGTTCCAAATAGCCCCGTGATTACCAAATAGCCCCATTTTACGGTACTATAATAACATTTTTTAATTAATAATTTCGTTAGGATTTTCTTAAAGGGTACAATGTCTAATGCTCTTATGCATACCGGAATTTTATTATAAATTCGGGGTGCCGCCATTCCCAGTATGCGTTTGCGCATTAGCGCAGTTTTGCACTGGACGTTCTGCACCATGCGCTGATACTGTGGACGAGAAGGCAGCCTGCTTGTGCCTGTAGCTTTTATGATATATGCCGGATTACATTTAACAAATACGGCAATTTCTAAAATGTACAGACATGGGAGGGTAAGTATTCCGAGTGATTTAAAGTAAGGGGAGCAGCTGTCAGTTATTTTCAGGCTACACATTGCTCGCAAACACCGTTTTTGGGTCCGTCACCGTCGTAAGAGGCGACTAAGGGAGTAAAGGCTTGTAGTATTGTTAGGCGATGGGCTTGCAACCTGTCACTAATACACTGTTTAACATCTTAGCCTAATTGTGCAAAATGTGGTTACAGAATTATCAAGAAGTTTTTGAAGTTGTTGGTAATTCTGTAGCTCTGCCTACCCCACTCTGGGAATGAAGGCGTGAGTTTATGTATGTATGTATATAATGCTAGGTTAGGTTTATTATTGTATAATATAATAAGCAATTATTAAAAAACGACTACCTGTTGAGTTTCTTGCGGCGTTTCTTCTCAGCAGTGGTCTCTTGCGAAGCGCTGGTAGATTTTTGACGTGTAAAAGTGCCCGCGCGGCGTACTTACTGAATAAACATGTTTTATCTTTTTTATCTTTATCTTTTATTAGGCTGTCCGTCCGTCTGGCCTAAACTTGAAGACCTGTATCTTTTGAACCGTAATAAATAGCGGGTTTTTTTTAGAATATTAATGAGTACGACGAATTTACTAACAAATAAACCATACATACATACATACATAAACTCACGCCTTCATTCCCAGAGTGGGGTAGGCAGAGCTAAAGAATTACCTACAACTTAAAAACTTGTTGATAACTCTGTAACCACAATTTGCACAATTAGGCTAAGATGTTCAACAGTGTATATTAGTGACAGGTGGCAAGCCCATCGCCTAACAGTACTACAAGCCTTTATTCCCTTAGTCGCCTCTTACGACATCCACGAGAGGACATGGAGTGGCACTATTCTAACCCGGCAACCACACAAGACTATAATATAATATCATACCAGCGTATTATATAATATTGTTATTGGCTTACTCAAATGTATCCATATCTTGGTATCTGATTTAATGTATCGCTGTTGATGTCCCAAATAAAATAAATAAATAAATAAATAAATAAATAAACCAACTTAATAATAAAGGGTTCCTTATACAAGAACATTGTTTTTTCAACATAGGTGTCAATTTAATTTATGTTGTTTCATAAAAACGTAAAACATAGAAGCGTCAAATTTGGCATGACTATAGTACGAACCCTGAAGATAAACACACAAACACTAAGGGCCAGTACACACGGACATCATTTCAACTGCAACCCACCTGCAAAGTGGCAGTTCCAGGGCTGTTCTGATGCAGTTGGTGCTACTGCATCGAAACTGCAAACCAACTGCACGACACCTGCAAGCGGGCAGTTGTTTTGCAATGACCCTGCCTGACTTGCGGAACCCTCTGTGCGAGAGTCCAACTCGCACTTGACAATTTTTAGGGTTCCGTAACCAAAAAGTAAAAACCCTATTACAAAGACTCTATTGTCCGTCTGTCACGAGGCTGTATCTCATGAACCGTGATAGCTAGACAGTAGGAATTTTCACAGATGATGTATTTAATAATGTGGTATAAAAGAATATGTAGTGACTAAGATTGAAAAGGGCATGCTTCGATGGTTCGGTCATTTGGAAAGGATGGATGAAAGGAGATTGAGGAAAGAGATATACAGATCAAAAGTGAGTGGAAGGGTCGGAAGGGCCCGCCCTAGGCGTACCTACTTTTTTGAATCAAATCGGAGAAATACTGGAAAAGGGCCGAATCTTAACTTACCCGAAACCGACGTGCGTGCATGACTCAATGTATGAATGTTGAAGAAGCGAAATAAATTTGTCAAGATCGTAGCAAGTGGAAAGAAGTGGTCTCTGCCTACCCCTCTCGGAAACAGGCATGATTTATTGTATGTATGTATGTATTTCTGTTGCTCACTCACGGTGGGGCTGGTCCACAAAAATGTCGCTGAGCGAGCTATGGAGAGGGCTATCTTGGGAGTTTCTATAAAGGGTCAGATCCGTAATTAGGTGATCCGACAGAGAACTAAGATCGAGGTAACCCATCGAATTAGCAGCTTGAAGTGGCAGTGGGCCTGGACATGTGCTGCATTACGGACAACCGCTGGAGTTATCGTGGTCTGGAGACCGCGGATCGGCAAACGCAGTGTAGGACGCCCTCAGACTAGGTGGAGCGAGGATCTTCGCAAGGGGGCTGGCAAGAGCTGGATGAGAGTGGCAGCAGATCGTGCTACGGAGAGGGGAGAGGCCTACGTCCAGCAGTGTAGGCTGTGACGTATAGGCTGATGATGATGATGACGGAAAAAATAGGCGGAGTTGTGGGAAATGAATACCCCAGACCCAGACGGCCAATTCATATATCCTGAACTATCTATACAATCTAGGAACTTAGTTTGGGGTTATTTAACCTGTACATGGACGGTTTGATCGCTGAGCTCCGTGACACAGGTATCGGTTGCTCTATTGGCGGAACTCTAGTCAATAATATTAGTTATGCAGACGATATGGTGTTACTGAGCCCGGCGATCAGTGCTCTGGTAAAATTGTTGGCAATTTGTGAAAGGTATTCGGTGACCCATGGTCTCAAGTACAACACGAAGAAGAGCGAGCTTTTAGTTTTTAAGACAGGAAACAGGATTCCCGTTACGATTCCTGACGTGTATCTGTGTGGAGCTCCTCTTAACAGAGTGTCTCGTTTTAAGTACTTGGGGCACTGGATCACTGAGAACCTTCAGGACGATGCTGATTTAGAAAGGGAACGCAGGGCATTGGCTGTTAGGTGTAATATGCTGTCGCGCAGGTTTGCACGTTGTAATAGTGACGTGAAAAATACCCTTTTTAAAGCGTTCTGCCAAACTTTTTACACGTGCAGAATGTGGACAAATTATACTAAGAAAACCTACAATGCCCTGCGGGTCCAATATAATAACAGCTTTAGAGTGCTGATGGGACTGCCACGTTTCTGCAGTGCATCGGGAATGTTCGCGGAAGCGCATACAGCTTTAGTGCTATAATTCGCAAGCGTACTGCTTCCCTGATGCGCCGCGTTCGTGACACTCCCAACGGCCTTCTGAGACTGATTTGGGAAAATCCTGCTTGCGCTACCTGGGGACATTGGAACTCGTTGCACATGGGTTCTCGAGGCATAGTCTACGGCATTTTTTAGAATCTTATTGTACTGATTTCAATTTTATTGTAGTGTTTAGGGTCTTGACATGTCTAATAATTATATTGTATTTTATTTTCTTTTTATATCAATGCAGTACTAACATAGTCGTAATTTTAAACTATTGTTACTAACACTATGGACTTTGTCTGAATTAAATAATTTTGATTTGATTTGATTTGATTTGATATCCCCTGTTTTTTTTTTTAAAGTACTAGGGTCAATTTGGGCGGCGAAATTCGAGTGAAATTTAAGAGATAGCGTTGCACTGTAGCGGCGGTCGCGACGCGCGCAGCGATGTGCACAGAGCACCGACACCAGACCGCACACGGCGTGTATCCGACGTGTAAAGTACAATGTAAGATATTTGAGCTGAAGCCCTTAATGTTAAATAAATACATACATACATACATACATAAACTCACGCCTTCATTCCCAGAGTGGGGTAGGCAGAGCTAAAGAATTACCAACAAGTATTAATGACAGGTGGCAAGTCCATCGCCTAACAGTACTATAAGCCTTTATTCCCTTAGTCGCCTCTTACGACATCCACGGGAAGACATGGAGTGGCACTATTCTAACCCGGCAACCACACGGCATCAAAGGCATCACAGGCTTAAATAAATTAATTAATAAATATCAGGGGACAATGTCACACCAATTGACCTAGTCCCAATTCAAGCTCTAGGCCTGTATTATGGGTACTAGACAACGATATAAATACTTATATAGAGAAATATATACTTAAATACATAGTAAACATCCATGACTCAGGAACAAATATTCGCGCTCATCACACAAATATCTGCCCTTACCGGGATTTGAATCCAGGACCGCTCGCTTCGTAGGCAGGGTCACTACCAACTAGGCCAGCGCGTCGTCAAATGTTGCTATGCCCAACAGGGTCCATAATTGAGTTATATATTAATTACTTACTGTAATAGCTTAAGTTATCCTGTCAACTGCCAACACATTGTGGAATGCAATAAACATTTGAGTATTGAGTATCCTGCAATGTATCTGCTCCGCTCTTTCCCGCAGGGGTAGGCAGAGACCACCTCCTTCCACTTGCTACGATCCAGACAAACTTCCCTCGCTTCCTCCACACTCATAAGTCTCTTCATACACGTGCGTCGGTTTAGGATCTCCTGACCTGGCTCTTCCTAATACGTCTCCGATCCAGGGCCGGATTTAAGGGAGGGCAAAAGAGACTTCGGAAAAAAAAACCAAATTCAGACTAGTAAACAACTTTTCCTTTGTTTTTTTTTACGTTGTACATACATGATTATATGAAATATTAACAGAAATAATCTATATTTGTTCACTCCAATCAGGCAAATGGCCCTGATTATCACGCAATTGAAAAAAAATTACCGATTTATACATACATACATACATAAACTCACGCCTTCATTCCCAGAATGGGGTAGGCAGAGCTACAGAATTACCAACAACTCTAAAAAATGTTGATAATTCTGTAACCACATTTTGCACAAATAGGCTAAGATGTTTACCAGCGTATTAGTGACAGGTTGCAAGCCCATCGCCTAACAGTACTACAAGCCTATATTCCCTTAGTCGCCTCTTACGACATCCACGGGAAGACATGGAGTGGCGCTATTCTAACCCGGCAACCACGGTATTTATTTGGAAAATAATTTGGGGCCAGGGGGCCTCTACTCCTTTGTTGCTCCAGGGCCTCCACACCTCCAAATCAAGCCCTGCTCCGATCTGATCTCGATCTTCTTTTGATATCATATAAAAACCGGGCGTCGAACTCGCGTACCGAGGGCTCCGTACCGCCACACAACTCACACTTGACCATTTTTTATAATCTGTTGTTTTTCTTCAAGGTTTGTACTATGATCATAATCATGCTAAATTTGACGCTTGTATACCCTTCTTACAATACACCTAACAATAAAATTACGTTGAACAAAAAACTGAAAACTGAAGTGGCAGTGGGCGGTGCACATCGCTCGCAGGACTGGTAGCCGATGGGGCCAGAAGGTTCTTGAGTGGCGTCCGCGGACCGGGACACGAGCTGTAGGTAGGCCTCCAACAAGATGGAGTGACGACCTTGTAAGGATCGCGGGAACGTGGTGGATGCGATATGCATAAGAACGGTCTGAGTTGAGAGCCTTGGGGGAGGCCTATTTCCAGCAGTGGACGTCTTTCGACTGACATGATGATGTTGAAAAATATTTGAGTATTTCTAACATTCTAGAAAAAATGAACCCCATATCTATTACGCTCTTTAAAGTTATTACGGACGGACGGACAGCATAGGCATTGGTATTAATAGGGTCTTCTAGGACTCCCTTCGGATACGGAATCCTAAAATTGACCAAAGATCTTTACTATAACTATCTACGAGTCTACAACCAACTACTCTTTGGGCACACACATACGCACCTCCAATTAACACACACGCACGTTTAAATCATACAATTTGACATATGTTAACCGCTCCTAAATACAACCTTAAAACATTTCGTACATTCGCTCGCGTTTCTTGTAATTTAACCTTTTTGCTGTTCGGATTTTTTTAATTACACTGCCACTGGCTGGCGACATTTCGATGACGTTTACCACGACAAACCAAAACCAACCTGAACTTAGTAACTTAAGGTTGACAATAGTTTGCGCGTGTCCGGTATTTATTTTTAAAGATTATAAATGAGCGCGTTTTTTCTGGTGGCCATTTTGGAAAATTGCAAATGGCGGCTCCACTTTCCCGCTAATTGTGTTCGGAGTATCAACTCGTTTGGGGGAAACACGATGTAATTGTTCGTAATCACGTCAAATTAAGTTAAATTTGTTCACTTGAATTAATAATGAGGTTACTTTCATGTAAGACATTCATCTAGAAAGTTCCAAGGAAGTATTTCAGTGGCTTTTCAAGAAACAGTATAATATTGTTATGGCATATTGACGTTCGTTCGTTGCTAGTTGTTAGGGTTGCCTACTATAGTTATACCTACGTGTCAAAAAGGGACAGATGTTTTATACACACTTTGTCACGCGATAAACACAGCCATATCAAACCCCCAGGTATACATATTTGTCAAAAACAAAGCCTGATCTTTAATGAAGCCTACTTAAACAGAACCTCTTCAAACAATGTGGTTATCGACTTTTTCTAATTGCTGCTTACCATAGACTAAGCAGAACCGGCCATAAACTAAATTTTAAAAAGTTACAGCATAGATTATGCTCGCAATAAAACAAAAAAGGGACCACCCGACACATATATGACAAATTGTACAGGGTGTTCCTTTTTTGTCTTGTGTTTTTTTATTTCTGTCGTGAGGCGAGAGCTTACAATGTCAACAGGAACTTTCTTTAAATGTTTTTTGACTGATAGCAGCATCTGCTGCAGCCGGAGTCACAGCGCTGGTTTCCAGCTGAATCCTAGCGTCCAGAACTTCATCTCAACGGACTGTAGTACTGAGGCATAACACCTGATACGTACCAACCTATTTACTGCTTGCTAACATAGCCACGTCAGGCCCAGCATAGAAAAAAATGTACATAATGTACATCGCTTAAATAGCCTAAAACTAACTAAAACTAAATTGTCTAATTTTAAGACATAGTTTAGACGGCAGATTTAATCAGTGCTAATCCAGAATTTCAAGCTCAAATGTATAAGACCGCCTAAAATAAGCAGCGTCAGATTCAAATTAGCGCTGTCATGGCGCTGTCATTTGATAATGACAGCTGCTCATAGAATAGCAAAGTGTTTTAGCGACACCTAAATAAAATTAGGAAGTTTATAGGCTATTGTAGAATCGGGTCCAATAAGACTGTATTGGAATAAAGATCCATTGACGACGCGACAGCGTAGTTGGTAGTGACCCTGCCTGCGAAGCTAGCGATCCCTGGTTCGATCCCTGGTACAGGGAAATATATGTGTGATGAGCGCGAGTATTTGTTCCTGAGTCTTAGGTGTTTTGTATGTATTTAAGTATATTTTTTATCTACATACATACATACATTAAATCACGCCTGTTTTCCAGAGGGGTAGGCAGAGACCACTTCTTTCCACTTGATACGTTCTTGACAAATTTCTTTCGCTTCTTCCACATTCATACATCCAGTAATGCACGCACGTCGGTTTCGGGTACTTAAGATTCGGCCCTTTTCCAGTATTTCTCCGATTTGATTCGAAAAAGTTCGCCTAGGGCGGCCCCTTCCAACCCTTCCACTCACTTTCGATGTGTATATCTCTTTCGGAAATCTTCTTTCATACATCCTTTCCAAATGACCGAACCATCGAAGCATGCCCCTTTATTTTTTATCTGTTGTAGTTTATCATTATCTACCTAGTACCCATAGTACAAGCCTAGAGCTTAGTTTGGGTTTGGTATTTATTTATTTATTCATTGTTTTTAGGACTAACAATCGAATTAGAAAATTATCTCTAAGATATTCACAGTAGACTCAAATTCCATTGACAAATTTCGTTGTATGCTGGGCCTGTAGAGGATAGAGCCCAGATTCCATATAAGTCCTCAGGGTTGGCAGCGCTTTTACAGTAGCAGAGATTGTCATCGTATGATTGCCAACTTCTGTGGGATTGAAAGTGAGGCGGCCTGTGTGCTCGTTTAAAAAAAAACATGGCGCAGTGAAACACCCCGTACAAGCGTCAAGCGTGTCGACGCGACATTCGTCAACACACAGCGTCGTCAAACAAACGGGATCACACGACACGGCGCTAATGCCTTACGTCAATATATTTGCTTGTCGACAAGACTCACGACATTTCGAGAGGGGTGTACGTAAAAAATATGACATTCAAATTATTATTTATTTACATAGTTAAAATACGCTGCCTGTAGATAAATGAATAGAAAAACGTTTTACTGTGCGATAGCTTACACTCCCTCTCATTCGCTCTTATTAAGAGCGAGTGAGATGTACCTACACACCTAAAGCACCTTCTAAGTGCTCACAGACTGTATTTTTGCGTCTGACATCAATATGATAATAAATATAAAATCGGTTGCGAAATAGTTTTTATGCAACAGTTGTATAATAAAGGATCGCTTGTGGTACGAGTAGTTAAGTTAGGACAGAAAGCAAATCGAGTCTAATTAAAAACAAAAGTATCACAAAAGCAAATTGTACAGTTGCATTTTTTTTTCTACTTGCGTACTATAAACCACTAATATTGATATCGTGAACGGTTTCAGTATACCACCTGTAGCGTAACAGAAGCCTGGAAACAATGCTATAATGACCGTTGCCATGGTTGGTCATAACCAGTGATGGGAAATAGGTGAGCTAAAATACCTATTCTTTGCGAGAGGACATAATATGGAGTGGTTACAACCGGATAAAAGTATATATTTTTTGGATTCCGGGTATTTGATATTTATCCGGGCACTGCGAATACTAGCCGTAATGTTGAACATACATTCTTTTCCTTATAGAATGTTTGTAAAGTTTGTAGTAAAAATGGTAACATTCCTGCCATAAAGTTAAAATTATAAGTAATCCGAAAATGTGAACGCCCATTTGCAAGTCATAAACAAACAATGCGTGGGAAAACCCATATTATTAGTCCTGCTACTACTTTTTAGAAATCTTGTACATTCCTTCTTTTCTCTAGCCCTTTTTACTAAAAACTAACATTAAACATGCCGTACTTTAAACAAAACATGTCATGTTTTACATTACGATAATTACCCGAATAAATATCGAATACCCGGAACAGAAAAAAATAATAATTTTTATCCGGTTGTAAACACTCTATATTATGTCCTCTCGCGAAGAATAGGTATTTTAGCTCACCTATTTCCCATCACTGGTCATAACATTTCTATAATAACTATTATGTACAGTCGACTATTCATATTCATATTCATATTCATTTATTATTGCATAACCATGGTATTCATTACACATGGTCTTAAAACATAAAAGATAAAGATAAGATAAAGACATTTATTCAGTAAGTACGCCGCACGGGCACTTTTACACACAAGAGGAGACCACTGTTGAGAAGAAACGCCGCAAGAAAATCTGCGAATTAAATTCGGAAAATTAAAAGTACTTACATGGACCCTGCTAGGGCATTGCATATAGCTTATTGTAATAATCATAACTTAACACCTATATTAACTATTTTCTAAGAATTATATAAGTAAAAAGTAACACATACATACATACCTTCACGCCTGTAATCCCAGAGTGGGCTAGGCAGAGCTACAGAATCACAACTTTAAAAAGTTATTGATAATCCAGTAACCACAATTTGCACAAATAGGCTAAGATGTTTGTGATTAAGATCGCGTGACAAAATGTGGATAAAACATCCGTCTCTTTCTGACACGTATAAGTACGAGAGAGACCGATACATTGTTTACAAATATGACTTTTCAATTTTGTCAATTAATCAAAAACTTATGAACCATTTTTTTATTTACACTTGTCATTAACTAATAAACTACATTTCGAATTTATTACATGAGGATTAAGAAAAATAATCGTCGGTGATACTGCTAAATCGCGTAACTAACAAATTTATGATAGAGCAAAATAAACCTTACTGTCTTATTAAAAAGGTGCATTGTGCTCCTCAATTAAAATGTTACTTACGAGGTTTTGCAGTTTCACACAAAACTATGTATACCTATACAGATAGACGTGACATCACGTTATAAAATGTAAGGTCCGTATTTAACAGTTGTAGGTATAATGTACATCCGTTTAAATCTTAGTTAATTATCTAAAGTAAATTGTATTTGAACTTTTATATTGGTGACAAAAATTTAAAAGTTATATTTGTAGACAGTGTTTCAGTGAAAACCCCCGTGTGTATAGGTACAGGGTGTCCCATAAACCGACGTCAACCCGCCTGTGACACTGATAGAGCAGCTACAAAGCTATCAGTTCAGCAATTTTTACTAGTTTCGGAGATATCGATCATTTTAATCTTTATTTTTGTAATTTTCCCTTATGTCCAAGTCACAAAAAAACATTTATTTCATGTTTTATTTCATAAGCTTTTCAGTCGTATCTCACATAAATATTAGAATCATTACGAATCAGCAAAATTTTAAACACTATTTGACCGTTTTTTTATTGTTTGTTTCTCACTTTGTATGAAAAAAAACACTTATGGGATGCATCATCATTTAAATTAAGAGCTAGGCTCCTGTCGGTGGAGTAATTGCCACTTTTCTTCTCGGCCAGCCTTTTAACCTCCTGATACGACACCCTGGATTACTTAAAAAAAAGGGAACTTCATATAAGAAACGTATTTTTATTTGATGTATCATAAAAACGTTAAAACAAAGAAATACCAAATGGTAATTCTGATTATAGTACAAAACCTAAAAACAACGAATAAGAACTTAAAAATGGTTGCCCATGTGAGTTGGGCTGACGCTGGTTCAATCCGAGATCAAATTCACCGGATTTTTATATAAATATTTTCAAAGACAAAATTATAAACAAACAAAAAATAATCTCTGCTTACAAAACGCAATTCGAGCATACGGCTCATCCTCCATTTAAAAATGGAGCAAATCCGACAGTTTCAAATTTCGAATTTGGAACGCGTCGCCAGATATTTCTTAAGAAAAGACTTAATTCCGAATCCGTCTTTTGTATAATAAAACACCTTTTACTACGGTAGAAATTTAAGTAATTCTACAATGTTATTGAATATACTCTTAAACCATCACAAGACTCTTAATACATATATTAATAGGGTCCGAAATCATTATTTTATTAATAGCACAACTGAAACAGTATCTTGGTAACTTTAAGGTTTTTGAATAGAATTTGGAACGCATTGAAATCTATTGTCAATGCTAATCCACATTTTTTTTTAAATCTTTTGTTGCCTGTTTCGCGCAAAGGTTAAATATGAATTGGATTTTGACGCGTTTTAAAAAGAAAACTGTTTAACCATGGAATCGAGGGTTTTGAGCCTACTGCCTTACTTTTAAATGGTGGAAAAAGTTCTATTGACTTTTTTTATAAAGGGCATTGTAGGTAGCTATAGTGTCAGATATGACAGTGGTTTCGAAAGACCGACTTAGATTACATATCCATAGTGGTAAGTGAGTTAATAATATATCTTGTAAGTATATGTATTGTACATATGTACATGTATGAGTATGTGAATAAATGTTTTAAATAAGTGATTAATTAAAAAACCGGGCAAGGGCATGTCGGACCATGCTCAGTGTAGGGTTCCGAAACCGTTACTACAGACAAATTAGACCCCGCGACAAACTAACTTTGCCGTTGGAAAACTGTTATCCCCATACATCGACATAGGTCGCGGTCAGTTTACCAACACCACAATAGTAGTTTATGCAACAGTTGTATAAGAGAGGTCAAAAAAGACGAGTGGTGTGGTTACGATGTGAGCCGCAGGCGAACATCGTAAAGCAAGACGCCACGAGTATTTTTTGACTTAGTTATACACCGTTGCATACAATACTTTTTCTACGACTAGGTTTCAAATAAAATGCAAAATTAAATTAATATACCTAGGTTAGAATGCGAACAAACGAAGCACAGAACAACAAACGAGCGAGAAACATTCGAAAACAACAAAATATGTGTCTATGGTTAACTTTGTTTTTAAATTGATGTGCACTTGCCAGGTTTCATATTTTAAAAAAAAGTTGCACAATCGATTTAACTTGTGAAATCGGGACTAAAAAACACCGAATGATTTGAGAAATGAATTATTTTACCTGATTGGTTGATTTTAATATAGCTGCGTTCTGGTTGGTTGATACCAAATAAAATGTTTTTTTTTAAAGAGTTAAATTAGTAAAAGAGTTTACATACCAAAAAGAACCTAACGTTCCGATTGACAGTCAATGTGTATTGTGATTGGTGGTTTAATTTGGTGACGTATTTTGATTGGTCAAATTAACCTAGGTGTAAGCTTTGGCAGCTAGGCATATCGTTTTGGCTCAAAAAAGCACAAGTGCTGTTAAGGGGAATAGACTAGATAGACTTTTCTACGGAATGTTCTGCGGACATATTATCTATATTCTTATATTAGAGTTCGTGACTATATAAATGACAGATAAAAGTACAGGAGTAGGAAAATAATTAAAACATTTCAATACGTTAGTTAGTTTAGGAGATATTGAAATTACAATGCTACTCGCAAATGCTTAGCTTACGTTTTTTATTAGAATTTGGCCTTTTGAAGACTCCAATCCAATACGATTAGTTCCCGATCGTGCGCTAGATGGCGCTACTAGTACTTTAAATAGGCGGAGACGATGTGTTCTCCGAGGAAATAGAAGACTGGATAAAGGTCCAGGGTACAACAATATTAGATTAATTACATGTTTTTATTAAAATGATGTATTATGTATTGTTTATACTAGTTTATACCGGATCACGTGATCGCATTAAATGTGATCGGGCTAAAATAACAATTTCCAAAGACTTCTCCTAAAATTCGTCAACAGTGGTCGGAGAGTTACTTAAGTAGGAAAATACGTTTTTTATGGTATAGGATGCAAGCGAGTAGACGATCGCCTGATTACCGTCACCCATAGACACCTGCAGCACCAGAGGAGTCACAGACAGGCAGGTGACAGACCATTCCACATCGTTGTGCGAGGCAGGAAATATTATCTATTGTCTGCAATAGGCTTCTCTTTGTCTTCACTGTGCCTAGTACTTCCTCATTCTTCTTATTTTTTGTACAATGGGTCATTGGTAGAGAATATGCTACTACAATAAGGCTAACGAGACGAGATAAAGAACGTAAACAAGCTTTTAGGAAATCGTGTCACTTCGAACGCAATCCAAACAGGAATGATCTTCACAAAATGGCGGCCCTAAGTTGACAACTTCTGTACTGACAGCTTTCCTGTACCTACCACGAATCACGCAACGTCAGCCGTCATCGGCCCACTGAAGCTATTATTGCGTACGAGGAATAAGGACAGATATAATAATCGCTCGCTATCGCATATTAATTCAGTAACGGTCAGTTTGTTTACATTCTTTATCTCATCTCATTGGCCTTACTTTAAGTATAAGTAGTCGATTATTCCAAGAATGACAGGCCTTCCTTATAAAGAAATTATGTAGCTGACGACGCGCTGGCCTAGTTGGTAGTGACCCCGCCTACGAAGCTAGCGGTCCTGGGTTCAAATCCCGGTAAGGGCAGATATTTGTGTGATGAGCGCGAATATTTGTTCCTGAGTCATGGATGTTTACTATGTATTTAAGTATATATTTCTCTATATAAGTATTTATATCGTTGTCTAGTACCCATAATACAAGCCTAGAGCTTAAATTGGGACTAGGTCAATTGGTGTGACATTGTCCCCTGATATTTATTTATTATTTATTTATTTATTAATTGGCACGAGTTAGAAAACTGGCTCTGGAAAGTAGAAAACGACTTGTTTTTTTTATATTATGTAGGGATTCAGTTAAATAATATCACTTCTTTCATTTTTAATTCGTTCTTTTTTTAAACAACTTTATTTATTTGACGGTATTTTATGGATGACCACATTTTCAATTTTCATTAGTTTTAACTAATTAAAATGGACTGTTCTACGTCACAGCTAGTGTTAGCTAGACTTAAAAGAAGAAAATTATGATAATATAATTTTTGTATTCTCAGTAGACAAACCTCTTTAGTATCAGTACAACTTTTTTAATAAAAACCGATATTTAATTATGTATTTTCCTACCCAAACGTCTTGCTACAAAAAAAAAAGTTAAATAAACAACGTTCTCATATCAAATAAAGTTTCAATAACGCTTAATTTCGAACTGTTTATTTTGAATCCGGAACGCGCATAGACAATAAATTCATCATAGACTAAATGGACACATCCGTCAGTGTCTATGGAAATAATCCGGAGTTGTTCTTAACGTCAAGCGGCGTAGGTTGGTAGAAGCGTTCGGCAGTTAATTTGTTTGGTTCCGTATAGTTTAATTTTTTATCACTTCATCATCATTTAACTTAACTTATATTGTATTAAGTTTTTGAAACCTGTGTGGTCACCGGGTTAGAATAGTTCCACTCCATGTCTTCTCATGGATGTCGTAAGAGGCGACTAAGGGAATAATAAAGGCTCATAGTACTGTTAGGCGATGGGCTTGCAACCTGTCACTAATACACTGGTAAACATCTTAGCCTGATTGTGCAAAACGTGGTTACAGAATTATCAACAACTTATTTAAGAGTGCTTGGTAATTCTGAAGCTCTGCCTACCCCACTCTGGGAATGAAGGCGTGAGTTTATGTATGTATGTAAGTTTTTGAAATATTTATCTATTTCGGACATTTCAACAAAAGTATATTTGACCTTTGTTTGACTTTCGTTTTTGGATTGAAGCCATAGGTAGGTGTATATTACGGGTCGCAGAACGCAGCTTATAAACAGTATTCACTGAAAGGCAACAACTTGTGGGAGGACCTTGTACAAGGTCCGCCCGGGTTGGTACCACCATCTTATCGATTAACCTACCGCCAAGCAGCAGTGTTTGCATCGTTGTGATCCGGTTTGGGGATAAGACAGCCGGTGAAATGACTAGCATACAGGCATTCCGTCTTAGTCCTCAGGGTTGGCAGTGTATTTGCAGTCTTATTATTGCAGTCTTGTGAATGCGAATGTCTATGGGTCACAGGTCACAGTGGACCCAATTCTACAGTGGCCTCTAAACTTCCTAATTTTATTTTGCTATTCTATGAGCAGTTGTCATAATCAAATGACAGCGCCACGACAGCGCTAATTTGAATCTGACGCTTCTTATTTCAGGCGGTCTTGTCAGCATGACAGTCTGGAATAGCACTGATTAAATCTGCCGTCTAAACTATGTCTAAAAATTAGACAATTTAGTTTTAGGCTATTTAAGCGATGTGCACGTAGAATCAGGTCCAGTTTCTACTTATCATCAGGTGGCCTGTGTGCTCGTTTGCCTTCCTATGCCTCAAAAAAAAACCGTCATCTTCTTCAACAATTGCTGATTTTTGATCATGCATCTTCTTCAACGGTGACGCTTACTATCAGGTCACTCGTCTGCTGGGTTACCTTGGTGGGTAAAAAGGTGTCTTCACACTCTCTCTCAATGCTGAAATAAATAAGAACATTCAAAATAATTGTTTGCCACGTAAGGGCTCGTTTACACGTCGGTATATAAAGGAAAATTTATCTTGCTGTATGCGTATATGCGTAAAGTTCTACGATACCTTGTAGATGGTTTTGGTGACTGCCCGCGGGCCCCCAACATTAGGCCACATTACTCGCGCGCTGCGCCAGCGCATGTAATTAATCACGCGCATAATCGTTGCTATTGACACACTGCGACCGACTGTTTTTGATACTTTTGTTTATTTAATTATGTTTTTTTTTAAATAGGCGCTGGTGGTCTAGGGGTTATAGGGAATTTTGTTTTGACCCAAAAAAAGTCAAAATATAAATGTTACTTGCGAAATTGATGGGTTTTTTAATAATCAAGAGCAAGCAAGGTAAGAATGTGTTTGTTTTTATATGATTGTCCAATAAATTCCCATACATAGACGATCGTCTTCTCAAGAATAAATCCTGTTGCCAAGATGTATAAACTGATACGTGTTTTATTTTTGTTCGTGGGTGGGTTTAAATTTCCTTTAAAAAAATATTTTTATGCCTATTTGACTTAAAATTAGGTGCACAGATAGTTTACGGCTCTTAGATATTTTTTATCCCAGAAAATCGGTCATTTCTTCAGGAACTACCTAAAAACAACTTGCGGATTGAATCTCGACAAAACCTAGTGAAATATAAGAAGGCATTTCTTATAGTAAGTTAAGTTGCATAGCTTGTATAGTTCGCTCAAATAAGTCACAGTAATAAATAAATCAAAACGATTTGTTTGGAATTTTTCATATATTTCCAACCGCAATAGGTAGAATAGCTATACCATAAAATTATTCCTCCATCGCTCCGTCCCGAAATTCATCTACATAGTTATTTCACGGCCCATTTTTAAATTGATACAATTATAAATTTATACAATGGTGCAACAGAGAAAATGTACCAACAAAAAATAAGCTTAATTGTTAGACATTCAAATAATCTGTCAATCTACTAAACATAAAAACCAAGTATCAAGACTGAGAGCGCAGATGTAAGACGTGACGGATCGCACACAGACCAAGTATACTTGATACTTGTGTCATCGAAGGATGTTCGAGATCTCGTCGTCAATAGAAGGATTAGAAGACATGTTAGAGAAGCATAAAGACGTATACTCGTAGTAATTGTCAAAAAAGGGGGAAATACTCACACAAATTAAACTATTTACTCCAAAACTAAGCTCTAGGCTTGTATACTGTGTATTTTTTTTTACACCCGGGTCAAAAATGAAGAAACTGAACCCTTGTAGGACCACTCGTTCGTCTGTCCGTCTGTCACAGCCAATTTGCTCGAAAACTACTGGACCGATTGAGTTGAAATTTGGTAGACATATGTAAATTGATGACCCAATCACAGATGTGCAAAGATTATTTTTATTCCATTTAAGATAATTTTAAGGGGAAAAATTTGAAAATTTAAAAAAAAGTTTTGCTATTCTTACTGTTGCACATACGAGGGCTGCTAGTAACCGGAATAGACAAAATAAACAAACGTATATGACTAAGTATGGTTTTATTGTTTTTCGAAATATTCCGTGATGATCGATGCACTTTTGCATACGTTGAAACCAATTTTTAATGCACTTTTTCCACTCTGACTGAAGTATCTCCAAAACGTGCTGTCTGAACGCGTCGACGGCATCTTCACGGTTCGAAAATCGTTGACCAAATAATTTATTATTTTCATTTGGAAATAAATAAAAATCATTGGGTGCCAGATCAGGGCTGTATGGTGGATGACCCGTTAATTATATATTTTGACCTTCCAAAAATAGAGTCGTTTCGCGTGATGTATGACAGAAGGCATTGTCATGGTGAAGAATGATTCTGCGTCGCCGGTTGTTTTTACGTATTTTTTCAAATACTTCCGTCAAACAAATGGTCGTCTACCAATCCGAATTAACTGTTTTACGATTCTCTAGCGGCACTATGCCACATAGCCATTACCTAATACCAAAAAAACAGGCCACCATTTGTTTCAAGGTGCTTTTTGCACGAGTTACTTTCGTAGGGTTCGGCTCATTTTGAAACACCCACACTGTTGATTGTTGTTTAGTTTCGGGATCATACGCATAGATCCAGGATTCATCACCTCTGTAGATATTATAAACAGCTTTTGAGTCACCACGGTTATATTTTTTCATATCTTTTTGATCCTTAATTAAGTTGTCCAAGATCCCGCAGTAGAACTAAGGTTACCGACATAGCCCGAAGAATAGCTAAACTGAAGTGGCAGTGGGCGGGGCACATTGCTCGCAGGACTGATGGCCGATGGGGCCAGAAGGCCCTTGAGTAGCACCTGCGGACCGGGGCACGGGTAGGCCTCCAACAAGATGGAGTGACGACCTTGTAAGGATCGCGGGAACGCGGTGGATGCGAAAAGCACAAGACCGGTCTCAGTGGAGAGCCTTAGGGGAGGCCTATGTCCAGCAGTGGACGTCTTTCGGCTGACATGATGATGATGATGATGAGATCCAACGCGAACAATTTTTTTACAGCTAAATGTTCATGTAATATCTTATTAATGCTCGTCATACGTATGCCCAGAGTCGCCTCTATCTCGCAATACGTAACATGTCGGTCATGCATAATGAGTTTTCGCACATCTTCAATATTTTGTGGTACAACGACCGATTTCGGGCGGCCATCCTTAACTTCGTCCTTGAGCTACTACGTCCACGATTGAACTCACTAAACCAGTGATACACAGTGGTTTTCGATGGAGCTTCATCACCAAAGTCGAAGTTAATTGATCTAAGCACTGGTGTTGCGTTAAACCACGCCGAAAATCGTATTAAATCATAGCAAGAAAATGTTCACGTGTTACTTCCATTTTTGCAGCGAGATGACATTTTAAACCCGCCAAAAACAGAAAACTGCGAACATGAGAAAAAAATACAAATAACGGCCAGTATTAAAAAAAGTTCGAATTTCAAGTCAGATATAGCGTTTAAAAATGTTGGAATCCCGGATTCCGGTTTCATAAGTCGCAGCCCTCGTATCAAATATAAGGGCTCGTTGTGAAAATCACAATTATATACCAATTTGTTATTATTGTAAACTAAATAGTTTTGTTTTTATTCATCAAAGAAGACGAAAATTGAGCCCCACCTGATCTCCGAAACTACTGAAGCTAAAATTTTGAAAAAAATACAAAATGTAGGTCATTGCTCGTAGATAACAGGAAAACGTATTAGAAACTCAAAAAAAGTCAGACGTCCGATGTTATTATCATTACTTTAATATTTTAAATATAACTTAGACCAAGGTTCTTTTAGATTTAGTACGTATTAATAAATTAATAATAAATTAACTAGTATTCTAGGATTTTTTTTAAATACTTGATGTCTCCCTTTTTCCAAACATAGGTACATAGGTAAAAATAAAGATAAGAAAAAGACTTTTATTCAGTAAGTAGGCCGCACGGGCACTTTTACACGGCAAGAATCTACCAGCGCTTCACAAGGGGAGACCACTGCTGAGAAGAAACGCCACAAGAAACTCAGCAGTCAGTCATTTTTTTTAAATAAATCTATAAATAGCAAATTAAAAAATATTTCATACAAACATAAACTCACGCCTTCATTCCCAAAGTGGGGTAGGCAGAGCTAAATAATTACCAACAACTTTTAAAACTTGTTGATAATTCTGTAACCACACTTAACAAACAGTATACAGATAACTAATAAAATTATAGTCGTGTCGTGTGGTTGCCGGCTTAGAATTGTGCCACTCCATGTCTTCCCGTGGAAGTCGTAAGAGGCGACCAAGGGAATAAAGGCTTGTAGTACTGTTAGGCGATGGGCTTGCAACCTCTCACTAATATACACTGTTAAACATCTTAGCCTAATTGTGCCAATTGTCGTTACAGAGTGATCAACAAGTTTTTAGAGTTGTTGGTAATTCGACTAAATTAGTCGCGACTAAATTAATCGTCGATTAAATGGCAACGACTAAATTTTTAATCGATTGATTAATTAGATTAATTTTCTTTCGATTGATATGAGTAATAAATAAGTTATTTTTATTTTTTGGACTTCGTAAACCCTTTTCTAGGTAACCTTTAGAGGGTAAAAACAATCTTGTGTCACTGGAACAAGTTTTTAAATATTTATATCACATCACACAGCAAACCAACTAGAATGAGTTCCAAGAAAGTAAAAGACATTGAACAACGAGACAACTATTTTTTCAACGTGCTGTGCTGTCTTCTAATATTTAGTCGAAAATTAATCGTGACATTTAGTCGATTAACATGACGATTGATCAATCGTCAATCGTATCATGCGACGATTAATTTAATCTTGATTAAATTAATCGCGATTAATTTTGTGACGATTGTTTTTTTAATCGATTGATTAGTTGACTAAAAAGTTAATCGATTAATGCCCATCTCTGCAAGAAACAGGGCGGCTTCCTAATACTTGCTTCCGATCATTCTAATATACACCTTAAATTCAGCTATGTCGTTATATTATCATATAGTTGGGGATCCGAATAGGAGTTCTCGGCCCAGCTGTTTATTCGATAAAAGTATTTGATATCAAATTTAATATGGTAAATGATAATGGCTAATAACAGGTTGGCTAAAAAAAAAAAACATACAACTTTGAAACAAAAAATTGCAATTGCTTGTTTAATAGACAAATTACCAATCGAAAGAATAAAGCCTACATAATATGTATTATCAATCAAAAGTGAAAACTAAAGTTATTTAAATTAAAATAAAACTAAGCTAGTCAAATATTAAAGATGTAAATAATAATCACCACTATAAAAAGAACACCCCCTCTAGAAGGTCGGCTCGCGGCATGGTCCCTATGACACTGGCTGCATTACCTCTCTGGTTAGCTAGATAATAAATAAATTGAGTACCTACGAAAAAAAGATTTAAAAAAAATAAAAAATAGAATATGCAAACATTAGTTTGACAATTTTTTCCCATCATAACGTCATAACTATTGGGTAGGAAGGCATAAACAGGTACTTACTAATAATTTGCACTAAACCTAACGTTTGCATATTCTATAGGCTTCTAGGTTTAGTTTAGTTGTTTATTCAATTAACAATATAGGTACATTGTGTTTGAAACAAAAAACTTACTAGGTAGACACGTAACAATTCTGCCAATAAGATATAAAATTTTATAATATGTCAGTACAATTTATTCTTTGAAAATAATACATTTTAATAATATTAATACAATATCATCAGAATAAAAATTAAAAAAATCTATGGAATTATTAAAATATTTCATGTCAAAAAAAAAATAAGATTAAAACTATATAAAATTAAAAACAAGACTAAAAATAGGTCATTGAGAAGCCGAAAATTAATAATACCTACCTAAAATTTATACAGTACTGTCAGCGATAAAATCCTCAACAGAGTAGAAACACTTTTCCAACAAAAAAGCACGAATTTTATTTTTAAAGATGTTGCTATTTGTAATAGACTTAAACTCGATTGGGAGTTTGTTAAAGAGATACGGTCCCTGATATCCAGCGGAGTGCTTTACCAGATTTAGTCTAGGACACATCGAACGCGGCAGGTCCTTGCGTCTCGTCAGCAGTCGCTGCTCCCGCTCTACCGGAGTCTCAATCCTATTAATGTGCTTCACTAGATTTGTGAGCACTATAAGTATATACAAGCTTGGGACAGTAAGAATTTTGAGATCCTTAAAATAACATCTGCAGGATACCAACTGAGGAACCCTCACCATAGTTCTTATAATCCTTTTTTGCACAACGAAAGCCGACCTCATATTATACTTGTAGCTGTTGCCCCATAACATGATACTATATCTCAGTTTAGATTCAACCAAGGCAAAGTAAACTGTTTTAAGCTGAGTTATATTGGCCTAGTTGGTAGTGACCCTGCCTACGAAGCTAGCGGTCCTGGGTTCAAATCCCGGTAAGGGTAGATATTTGTGTGATGAGCGCGAATATTTGTTCCTGAGTCATGGATGTTTACTATGTATTTAAGTATATATTTCTCTATATAAGTATTTATATCGTTGTCTAGTACCCATAATACAAGCCTAGAGCTTAAATTGGGACTAGGTCAATTGGTGTGACATTGTCCCCTGATATTTATTTATTAAAAAATAAAAAAAAAAATAAAAAAAATAAAAAAAAAAAAATAAAAAAAAAATTAGTCTCATCACGAAGAGTTCTGACTGCATAACAGGCGGAACTTATTGCTTTGACTATTTCAGTCAGTTCATGCTTCCAGTTTAGAAGAGAGTATGTGAAAAGCGTCTTTATTTGTAATAGTAGCTTTAAATAAGATGACATTTGTCTTTTTACAGTTCAGATTTAGTTTGTACTTACCATATTAAAGGATCATGGGCATTTTTGTATGGAAATTGGGTGTGGCACCAACAGAATTGAAACCTTTATATTTAAAATGAACTTCGTGAAAACATCATTGCATTGCAGTCCTGTGAATGCGAATGTCTATGGGTCACAGTTTCCGCTTACCATCAGGTGGCCTGTGTGCTCGTTTGTCTTCTCTATGCCATAAAAAAAAAAAAAAAAAAAAAAAAAAAAAAAAAACATCATTTCTTATTATGGCCGCAAATACCTAGCCCACCGGAAAACAAATATATGATCACTTGAAAACAAGACAGTCCATAGAAACTTTAGCTAATGGGCGTTTTCACTAAAAAGTGTACCCAATTAAGGACTGAAATTAAGGATCTTTAACTTTGTCAGTTTTGTGACGAAAATTAGCCATACATTGCGGCCGTCAATATATAGCTAATTTTCGTCACAAAACTGACAAAGTTAAAGATCCTTAATTTCAGTCCTTAATTGGGTACACTTTTTAGTGAAAACGCCCTAATATACATTAACAAACTGAAGTATTTTCTTGAAATCGAGTGTTTATTTGTCCTATAGATAAATACACATTTTAATAGATACATTAAATACCTACATAAAAAATAATCGTGTATTTTTTTCAGTTAAGTAACTTAATCGAAGGTTATGTTGATGATAGAGTTCTACGAGATACTTTGTAATCTTGCGAGTAACTTGTTGCTACGAATATTTTTAAATATACTTTTTCAGACAAGTTCTGGAGAAGCACGAACACTACAGTTTACATATTTTGGTACATCAAACACCCTACACGCAGTTCTATAATAAACTGTAACAATTATACATTAATTAGCCGAAGTTTCTACGGCGGGACCTAACGTTGGTCGTCTATATTTTGGAGCTGTTGCGAGGCAAGCATAGCAATCCAGACGTATTGCGACATGTCGCGCTGTGTGCCCCCGATAGGTACGCGTAGCGCAGGCGGCGGCTGCAGCTGCTGGCGCTGCCGCGCAGCCGCACCAAGCTGCTGGCCCGGGCGCCGTTCGCGCGCGCACTAGCTACTCTCAACCGAATAGCCATAATGATTGACTTGTTCCATTGCACTCTGAGCGAATTCAAAAAAGCGGCCTTACATGTCATATGCTTTAATAATTAAGGGGGTTTGGTTGGCCTTTTCTGTCGCATTAGGTATTTAACCTGTAATGATAGAATAAGTTGATGAAAATAAATAAATATTATTTTTTATTGATCTTATATTCCGCTTTTAAATTTTTACTAATCGAACATGACTGTATCGTATGTTTTAATTCTTGTGACTAATTGTGAACTTAAAAAGCTATCATTTTATTAAAATTTAATTGTTTAAAATAATACTATGATTTTCCCGAGGCGTTGCTTGCGGCGAGCTTGATAAAAAAAAAGATAAAAAAGATAAAAGATGTTTATTCAGTAAGTAGGCCGCACGGGCACTTTTACACGTCAAAAAATCTACTAGCGCTTCGCAAGAGACCACTGCTGAGAAGAAACGCCGCAAGAAACTCAACACTTGAAATGTCTTAAATGGTAGGTAATATGTTAGTCCAGTGATGACCTACGGATCTGAGACGTGGTTGCTAACAATGGGCCTCATAAGGAAGCTCAACGTCACTCAGAGGGCTATGGATATGCCGAGGGTTGCTCTGCGTGATAGAATCAGAAATGATGATACCCGCAGTAGAACTAAGGTTACCGACATAGCCCGAAGAATAGCTAAACTGAAGTGGCAGTGGGCTGGGCACATCGCACGCAGGACTGATGGCCGATGGGGCCAGAAGGTTCTTAAGCGGCGTCCGCGGACCGGAAGACGAGCTGTAGGTAGGCCTCCAACAAGATGGAGCGACGACCTTGTAAGGATCGCGGGAGCGCGGTGGATGCGAAAAGCACAAGACCGGTCTGAGTGGAGAGCCTTGGGGGAGGCCTATGTAGCAGTGGACGTATTCGGCTGACATGATGAATACACTCGCGGTCAAATAATACGGGTCAGAGTGCGTTTTTCATACAAACGAGGCTATTTCGAAGCCTTGGTTCTTTGCCAGGGGTTGTTTTGAGTGAGGTTTAATGGTCGATACTCCGAGGTTCAATAGAGGAGGTCAAATGTTCTTAAGATACCTAACTTATCGCACAATCAGTTAACACCACAGCGAGAGAGTTTGGGCCAGCATTTTTATTTCCTTACATTTTATTGCCATTTTAGATAATTTTCTGAACATGCACAATTCCGGCGTTAACCGCAGATTCAATCAGTTGAGTATCTTAGGCACTCTGGAAGTCCTGTATCGATGCTCGGGGTGTCCATCATCAGATTTCACTAAAAGCATCCCCTGACGAGGAACCGAGGCTTCGAAATAGCCTCTTTAGTATGAAAAACGCACTTTGACCCGTATTATTTGACCGCGAGTGTATGTTAGTCCAACTGAAGTCGGCGACTCACAATATTTTCAACCAAAAGCCAGTCAGAAGTTTAATTTATTTTTATTTTTATTTGGAAGAAGGTTTTCAAGCGGCTGCTCTTAGCTAAATTTCATGACAATCAGTTGTGCCGTTTAGGGGATATCAGGTGTGAAAGAAAGTGTTTTATATATCGTCTGTGACACTGCAAAACCACGTAACTAACAAATTTATGATATAGCAAAATAAACCTTACTGTCTTATTAAAAAGGTGCATTTTGCTACTTATTTAAAATTTTACTTACGCGGTTTTGCAGTTTCACCGACGATATGTAATATTAGGTCCTTACCTATGAAATTGGCGTTTTATATGGAGAATTTTATGAAAACGGTGGTTTTCATACATTTAATTCTGCGGATTATTTAGTAACGACAAATGCAAACCAAGCAAAATTCTGTCAGGAATATTGGACACTTCTAAGCTATATTATATTATACATATCTTAGTTACTTAAAAATAGTTCGCTTCATAAAACTCTGCGTAATTGAAACACTTGACTTTGCAGCACTTAAAAAGAGTTAAGTTCACACTTTAATTTTAAACATTAAGTAAGAAATTGGCCCCGTGTGGTTGCCGGGTTAGAATAGTGCCACTCCATGTCTTCCCGTGGATGTCGTAAGAGGCGACTAAGGGAATATAGGCTTGTAGTACTGTTAGGCGATGGGCTTGCAACCTGTCACTAATACGCTGGTAAACATCTTAGCCTACTTTTGCAAATTGTGGTTACAGAGTTATCAACAAGTTTTTTAGAGTTGTTGGTAATTCTGTAGCTCTGCCTACCCCACTCTGGGAATGAAGGCGTGAAGGTATGTATGTATGTATGTAAGTAAGAAATTTAACCATTTTATTTGTATCTAAAATCTTTGTTGCATAGTGTATTAATGAAATTTAAAAATATTTTGGAAGTTAAAATTGAAATAAATAAATTCCGTACCAAATAAAACACGTAAAAAAAACGCCAATTTCATAGGTAAGGACCCAATATTTGTCCAAAAACCTGTTACAACAGTTAGACTAATTCTCTGTAGCGACACCTAGTGGCCGTTTGGCATTCGATTTATGTAACAAATGGTGGCATCGCCGGCGGTCGCCAAAGATGGCGGTATGCCTAGGGTTACCATTTAGCAACTTTGAAAGTCCTTAAAAAAATCCGGACTTTATAGGCTAAGCGCGCACCACGATTTTTTGCCGTGCGATAATTTTGTCGCAGAAATGCATCGCATGGGTTTACACGTCAATGCGCGCATATACGAGAAAAAAATCGCAGCGGTTTTAAAATTGTGAATTGTCACATTTTGCCGCGACGGCTCGCGACGCGATTATCGCAAAAGTGAATCGCATCATACGGAGTTGTATGGTCCCCCGCGCACTGCGATTATAAAATCGCACACCGGCCGAAAAAAAATCTTGGGATATAGTCGAATATCATTGTATTGTACGACGAGCTGGCTTAGGTTGGTAGTGACCCTGCCTACGAAGCTAGCGGTCCTGGGTTCAAATCCCGGTAAGGGCAGATATTTGTGTGATGAGCGCGAATATTTGTTCCCGAGTCATGGATGTTTACTATGTATTTAAGTATATATTTCTCTATATATAAGTATTTATATCGTTGTCTAGTACCCATAATACAAGCCTAGAGCTTAAATTGGGACTAGGTCAATTGGTGTGACATTGTCCCCTGATATTTATTTATTATTTATTATTTTATTTATTTCAGATAAAAAAAACCTTTGATATATCTTTGAGCTGTTAAAGGATGTGTCTAATATTTATGCTTTTTTTTTTTTCTTGTATTCCTCCGGTGGAGGGCAAGACAAGCAACTTGTACGAAATCCATGTTGAGAATGAACAATCCATCGACTTTTTCATCGCAGTGCGCGCAATGAATTTTTAACGATATTTTACAGCGCGATTCTAAAACCTTATCGCAACTAAAGTCGTGGTGCGCGCCTTACAGTCACAAAATGGAAACATATTCATTTAGTCAAAAAAATAACCGGACAAATTAAAGAGCCGGACGAATGGTGACCATGCGTTAATCCAGGCCTTGCTATGTCCTAATTTCATCCAATGGTAGGTGTGTACCACCCTCGGCCTCGTCGTCACTTAAATCGGGTGAGACTGGTCAAATGCAAACAAATTTTTAATTTATTTAAAAAACACAAACTATCAGGTCGCTTACTATAGGGTCGAGGACTATCTAACGGATACAAATCCTTGGCCTAAATGAAACACCTAAATAAATAGCTTAGTCATAAAAATATGTAGGAGAATGTGTCGAAACTATTTATGTGGTTGTTTTGCACCGTCTCATAGGTAAGTATATATTCTTTTTAAATTACTATTAAAATTTATGAGTTCTTCTGAATATACTGAGTTTTGACACATTTCCTGCTCAACTACGATGATGATGATGATGATGATAAGTGGGGACGCCCAGCCGAAGCAGGCGGGCAGTCGATTCGGTCAGCCGTTCATTCTGCCCTATTCCCCTCAGTCGTGCCTCAGGTTACTGGCCCGGCGGCGCTCCCATCCAGCATCGATCCCATCTTCCTGTCTTCCTACAGAACAACAGTGCGTCCCGTAGGTTGATGCTTTTGAGATCTTCTGTGGACAAAACGTCCTCTCCGAATGTGTGGTATCTCAGTGACGAGTACATGACACACTCGGCTAGGACGTGTTGACTAGTTTCCTCTTTGCCACAGTGTGGGCATTGAGGGTTCTGTTTAATACCTATTACCGTCAGATGTCTGTTGAGCGGACAGTGTCCAGTCAGAATTCCTGTTAGTATGCTTAGGTTGTACTTACCCAGGTTTAGAAGGTACCTTGTTCTGTTTTTATTAACCCTTCCTATCATGAGTTTGGATTGTCTGCACCCTTGCGTCATCCCCCATGCCTCATTTGTTTTCTTTTCCATTCTTCTGGCGATAACTCCTTTGGTTACCATCTCCGATATCGGTAATACCGGTTCCGGGCCTAGGTACTGTTGGTCCGCACCTGCTCTGGCTAGTTCGTCTGCCTTCTCGTTTCCCACTGCTCCACTGTGTCCTGGCACCCACGCCAGTGTTACATGGGATGTGGTGCCTAGAGTGTTCAGTTCATTCCTACACTCTTGTACTAGAGATGATTTGATCACCGGATTGCCTAGTGCTTTGAGTGCCGCTTGGCTATCTGAGTATATTATAACGTGACTACCCGTTACATTGCTTTTTTCCTTGAGGCTCAGGGCACACTTCATGATGGCAAAGACTTCTGCCTGAAACACACTGGTGGAGCCCCCTAGTGGTATCGTCGTGTGCTCATCTGATTCTTGGCTATATATGCCCGCTCCCGCTCTTTTGGTTGAGGATTTCCATGAACCGTCTGTGAAGCATGTCACTTTGGGTTCTGGTATTTCTCTCTCCCAGCTGTCTCTCTCTCCTATGTGGATTCAGTATTTCTTGTCGAACCTCTTCCTTTTCTTGATTAGGTCATTGTTTACCATGAGCATATCCATGTTTGACATTGACTCTTTCTGTATGCTTGCGTGTCTCTTGTCCATCTCGGACCCGATCCACTCCCTGCTCGCTTTTATTCTATACCACTGTTCTGTGGCTCTCTTCTCCACCTCTATGTGTACCGGGTTCAATCCTAGCATGATCTCCAGGGCTTGTGTAGGTGCTGTTCTCATTGCCCCGGTTGTCATCAGACATGCTAGTCTTTGAACCTTTGTTAATTCTTTGTCTATATCTTTTATCTTTGCTCTGTGCCACCACACGATGGCTCCATATAGGAGTCTGGGTAGGACCACCGCTCTGTATATCCATTGCGTTATCCTTGGTCTTAGTCCCCATCTCCTTCCTATGGCTTTCCTGCATTGCCACAGGGCTATAGTGGCTCTTCTGCATTGCTCCTTTACATGTGTCTTGTATAGCAGCTTGCTGTCTAGTACTACTCCAAGGTATTTTATTTCCTTGAGTGTTTCTATCTCTTCACCTTTTATTTTTATTGGTGTTAGGACGGGCAGCTTTCTTTTGTTGGTGAAGAGTACTATTTTCGTCTTGGTCGGGTTCAGGTCTAGTCCCCTGTTCTGACACCAATTTAGTACCTGTTTTATCCCTCTTGTCATGACTTCTCTCATTACACTGAGGACTTTTCCCCTCACTAAGAGTACCCCGTCATCCGAATACGCTTGCATGTGTATACCTCTTGTGTTAGTTTCTCTTATGAGCGAGTCTAGTAGGAGACACCATAGGAGTGGTGACAGACAGCCTCCTTGTGGGAATCCACGGCTCGTCTTTATCCTTATTGAGTCTCCCCCCAGTTGTGCTGTGATCGCTCTCTCTTCTAACATGGCCATTATCCATCTCCTAACTGCGGGGTCTATGTCATCCCTCCGTATACATTTCTTTATTGCACCAAAAGTAGCTCTGTCGAATGCTCCCTCTACGTCGAAGAAGCATCCCAGTGCCAACTCCTTGTCTTCTAATGCTCTTTCTATCCTTGTAGTCAGGTTGTGCAGAGCTGTCTCTGTTGATTTACCTTCCATGTAGGCGTGTTGATGCCCGTGTAAGGGTAGTCTACCACCTTGCATGCTTGTCCTTATCTGTGTATCTATGATCTTCTCCAATGCCTTCAAAACAAATGATGAGAGGCTTATGCTTCTGAAGGATTTAGCGTCCTTGTAGTTTTTCTTGCCTGGTTTAGGTAAAAATATTACCTTTACCTCGCTCCAGATTTTCGGGATGTGGCCTAGCACCAGACTTCTTTCATAAATTTCTTTCAGATGGTTCCAGATGTATTTCCACCCCTTTTGTAGTAGTGCGGGTATCACTCCATCTGGTCCTGCCACTTTGTAGGGGGCGAAGGAGTTTATAGCCCATTCCCCCACTTCATCACTTATCTTGAGGTTCATCGTTTCCCCTGCTTCCCTTATCTCGTTATTATTTACTACTGTAGCCTCATGTAAGTTGTCCTCCCTGCAATCGGGAAAGTGTATTTTTACCATGTGCTGCAGTACTTCTTTGGGGTCCGTCAGTTCGGTCGATCCTACTATCAGGCTACCCAGTTGGCAGGTTCTCTCGTTCGACAGTACCCTTACTAATCTCGCTGCCTCTGTGTAGCGTTGTATCTCTCCCGTGAATGTTTTCCATCCCTGTGCTCTCAGTTTTTCTCTAGTATTAGTATATTTGTTCCTAATGCTTCTGTACTCGTGCCAGCACTGATCATTGTTCCTTTTCAGAGCTGATCTTAGCGCTTTACGAGATCTCTTCCTCAGTTTCTGTATCTCTTTATTCCACCACGGCTGTCCTTTGTCTCCGTTGCTCGTTTTTTCCGGACACGCCGATAGGTAGGCTTTTGATATGGCCTTGTTCAGATCTTCTGCAGCTCTGTCCAGTTCCTCACTCGTTTCTGGTCTTCTATGGCTCGGTGTCCATTTACTCAGTATGTCGTTATATTGCTCCCAAGCCGTTTTTCTAGGGTTTCTTATTTTCGTTCTTTCCGTGTAGTAGTCCAGGCCGTACAGTAGTCTTCTGTGGTCCGACATACTGTCCTCCCGGTCCACCCTCCAGTCTCTTACATGTTTGCCTATCCCCCCTGAGGTAATTGTTATATCCAATACCTCCTCTCTAGCCCTGGTTACAAAGGTTGGGGTTGTCCCTGTGTTATGTATGTCCAGGTCATTACTTACAATAAATTCTAGTAGTGCTTCCCCCTTCTTGTTGGTGTCGGTGCTCCCCCACACCTCATGATGTGAGTTTGCATCGCAGCCTACAAGAATGGGTGTTTTCTTACCTTTATATCTTATAATCGTTTCCTCCAATTCTCTAGTTGGCGCGTTGCTTTCACCTGGGATGTAGCATGTTGCCATCGCTGCTTTGATTCTCTCTCCACTCCTTGTCACGAGGTTGATTTCTACCACGACTAGGTCTCTGAAACATATGGTCACAAGGCATCCCATATTTCTTAAGTCTCTACTAACATAAATGCATGCCCTAGGTGGTAACTCACCATTTCTTTCGAAGTGTAGGTCACCCCCCAGGCTTCCCAGGCCTGTGACCTGGTTTTTCCATACATACGGTTCTTGCATCAGGACTATATCAATCTTTTCCCTTACTATGTATTGACATAGTTCCGACATTGCGTCCTTACAATGCTGAAGGTTTACTTGACATATTCTTATTTTTTTGTAGTTTGTGTTGTGTGTGTTGTTGTGTAGTGCTGGTTGTTTGTCTGTGTTGTCCATTGCTGGTTGTGTTTATGTGTAGTGTAGCTGCCCCCCGTTTCCCTAGGCTGAGGAGCCCCCCTCGGTTTCCATCCGTGGTGGATGGTCATCGATCGGGGCTGCCTCTGCCTGGTTTCCGGGTTGCAGCGCTGGGTCGCCACAACTGCACTTGCAGCTACAGCTCCCCCTCCCACCCGGGGTCTCTGCCTCCACATCTTTCCTCCGTGGCTGAGCCCTGACCAATCGCGCCCTGATGCGTGTGGCTTGGAAAAACAGCCATTGGCTGGCCTCCGCACCCCACGCATCCTCTACGCTCTTGGGCACCGAGTAACACACCCGGATACCCGTGGCCAGGTTCTCCCGCCCCACCTGCGTCCACTCTTGGAGTTTCAGCTCCCCCTCCCTGTCCCAGTTTTGGGCTCTCAGGTAGAGGAGCGGATCCTCCAGGAGCTCCTCCGGCGGGCCTGGGATCCATACATTGACCCGGGTGTTGCTCAACATCCGGGCCTGCAGCCTATGCCCCTGAGGCTCCCCCAGGTCCTTCTCAAGAAGCCACTCCCTCGCCTCTGCCGTGGATGGTGTCACAAGGAAAAATCCCTCTGACACCAATCCCGACATGGCGAACTGAAGTTGCCTCCCTCGAACTCCCTGCTCCTTAATCGCCTCCGTAATGAAACGGCTGACAATTCTCCGGACTTCGGTCCCTAGCGACTCATCCAGCGGTACACCGTCCACGCGGCAGATCGCCACTGCGAGCTCCCGTGTTTCCCTTGCGGTCGCACGGGTGCTCGCGAGCGAGTCACCACGGTTTGGTCTCTTCGCTGGAGGTCGTGTCGAGGGTCCTTCGTCCGGGTCAGTTGTCTGCCGTTTCAACTTCGGCGCCCTCCCCGGCGGCGGGGGCCTCCCCTTCGCCTGAATGTGGCAAGGGTTTTCTCCCGCCGCCATCGCTAACCTATGCTGGTTCCTCCTAGCCTGTCTGGCCTTCTTTTTCTCTGCCTTGGTCGGTGGTCTACTGAACTCGCCTCCCTCCGTCGGGGTTGCCGCCGTGGCGGTTCCCTCCTCCGAAGTTGATGGTGGGTTCAGCAAACGCTCCTCGTCGTCCAAGGACAGATTCACCAGCTCGCTCCACGGCATCTGCAGGGGTCCCCCTTGCACCTTCTTGTCGGTGCTTGGCATCCCTCCTGCTTCTGCCCCTTCCGCTCCCTTACACTCTGGCATCTGCGGGGGTCCCCCTTGCACCATCTTGTTGGTGCTCGGCTTCCCTCCCACTTCTGCCTCTTTCACTCCCTTTCTTTCATCTTTTTTGTTGGTTTTGGCTTCCATACTTGTCCTTCTAAATGTTCGTCCGACTCGCTCCCCACCCTCCTTGGAGCCCTCCTACTGGGGATGGTTTGACCCATCAGGGATTCGAGTCCGATATAGCGCTCCGGGGTGAGCTGTCAAGTGAGCCCGCACGATGTCAAGCCCTCCGTCACCACTACAGCGACTCGGGGCCGTACTCCGCCGGCTACTGACCTCATCACCCCAGAACGCTCGCCCGCGGCCAGAGTTCTGTAGACGCGACAGCCGATTGATTCTGACTGGCTGGGCCAGAACCTCCCGTGTGAGATGAATCCCGAGCCAAAGTGGCGTGTTGTTATCCGAGGGTAACTACTCCGACCCTCTTCAAACTCAGCCTACCAGGATCTCGTTCTCCACCCGTACGGGTCCCCGCGCACGGCACAAACACGCGGGTGGCATTTTACCGCCCCCCATCCTTTCCTATTGGATAGAAGGCCCGCTGCGACATGCCACAACATCGCTTGCAGCTGATTGGATAGGAAATGAAGGAGGCGTGGAGGGGTGAAAACAGGACGGTCAGGAGTGCGACTGTTGTTTCTGTTCTACTCGTTTAATCCGAGGGAAACCGAGTAGTTGACAGGCAGCAACCTCGGGAAGGAACACAACCAGTCTTGCCTGGGGTATCATAGCAACTGTGAGCTCCACCCTCGGCCGTTAGCCAAACCAACTACCGGACAAGTAGATTGACATAGGGACGGACCCATATCATCTTGCGACCGGTCGCAAACTAACGTTGATTTGGACCCACCCCCGCCTCTGCTCAACTACGCACGATACATATATATTTCTGAAAAATGGCCGGAAAAGTCGACATTAATAACTCCATACTGAGACGCGAAGTACATAGTTTACAGACAGTTCCCAAATTAAAAAAAAAAAACATTGCGTGCTCGCTACACAAGCCCGCAATGTTGCATACAAATTCATTGTTATCTAGTTTGTAACTTTTAAAAAAGTGAAAACGGCCATAATAAATGGAGAGCACAAGTCTTATACATCCATATTTTATTCGAAACGTAACATTTTTATCTGTGTCTGGAATAGCTTGAGTTTTTTTTTCTAAAAAAAGCTTGCGTTTCTCCTTGTCATAAACATAAAGGCGGTAAAGTGATGTTATTCCACGTGAAGTTTCTGTTTATATGCGATTTGTATCTTGCGATTTTTGAGAAAAGCACTATATACGAGTATGCCTCGGCAGTCGGCAGGAACGGCAATTGCGGGCCTCGTATTTAACGTAACCAATACTCGGCCCGCAATTGACAACAATTCATTTTGTGCTAAGGTAGTAAAATAAAATACCGTTTCTAGATTTTACACTGCTGATTACAGTATTTTTTTATGCCGTAGTTTTATTTATATTTAGGAAAAACAGTAAAAAAAGTTGGATTGTGAATGTTAGGAATACACTTATAGTGCCCTTAGTCCATTTATTACCAAAGGAATTCAAAAAAATATACAACTGTCATGTTCATTGTTTATCTGTCTGACGGATTACTTGATTCTGACGACACGCTTTCAATTCTACGCAAAATAGTTTATTTATTTTAATGGCGTCTACAAATTACGTAATTAATTAAATTACGCAAAATAGCAAATTTGTGAACGAACGGCAGCGAATGATTGACATGACATGACAGTCAGTTTTGTTTACTGTTTAAAGTTACTTTTTAAAATTTTATATCAGGCTAAGATCACGACATCAGTATTCCTAACTTTGTATATACGGTCTTTTTAATGACTATTTATTTAATAAATTATTAACGACGAATTTAAGTTAAATAAAGAAAAACAACGAAATACGGGTAGTCTAATTTTTAACCAGCTATTATAAACGCGAAAAAACAATAATGCTTTTTTTTTTTAATGTTGTCAATTGCCTGCTTCGTTGCCTAGGAAATAATGTACTATTAATGTTAGATTCATTGTTTTATATAATGCTAGGTTAAGTTTGTTATTGTATAATGATCATATAAGCAATATTTAAAAAACGACTGACGGTTGGTTGGGTCTTTTGCGAAGCGCTGGTAGATTTTGACGTGTTTTTTATCTTTTATCAAATTTTTATAATATTAGTGGAATTATTGTATTAAATTGGTTCCACATCGCATAACCTCATCCTTAAGTACACGGTTCATTGATTTCTGTAATAAATTATCCTTTAATACATTAATTTGAATAATTTTGTAGTTAGCACACATACAACACGGTCTACTTCTTAAACCCATCTGCGACTAACAACTTAAATTAAAGACAACTCAGCGCAGTAATAAATAAAGGCGTTTTTGCTGTAAAAGTAAATACAGTTACGTCGTTCTTTGACTTACAGTATAAAGATCTATGGTGCGTCTAAATGTTTGGATAGTCAGGTATTATAGTGTTCTTTCTAATTTGATATTATTTTTAAAACTATAAAAGACGTATTTGGTGTTTAAGTAGATAGTTGTTTAAAAGGATAGCGGAATTATAACGTTATTTTTTTCCGTTATTTAACGACTTTAAAAGGAGGAGGTTCTCAATTCATCTGTTTTTTTTGTGCTTCCCTTTTGGTCCCATTTTTATCAAAATGAAGATCTGATGATGGAATCCATGAGGAATCGACGGAACTCTTCAAAATTTACAGGCATACCTATAGCGATTATGGTACTTTTTATTGTAACTCGCGTATTTGCTCTTGGAAAGCACTATTTGATGAAGTGGAACTGATGATGAAGACCACAGATGGCCACCGGAACTCCTCAACGGTACCTATTACAAGGGTGGCGATAAGATACCTTGATTAAGATAGTTGAGCGACGTCAAGAAAACAAAAATTGTTTAAATATGACTATGACTTTCCCGAGGCATTGCTTGCGGCTAGCTTGAAATGTCTTCATGTTTCATATCAACTAAGAAGTGGGACTAAGTATTAACAGCTTCTTATGATCACTAAAAAGTATACATACATACATACATTAAATCCCGCCTGTTTCCCATAGGGGAAGGCAGAGACCACTTCTTTCCACTTGCTACGATCTTGACAAATTTATTTCGCTTCTTCACACATTCATTAATCGAGTCATGCACGCACGTCGGTTTCGAGTACTTAAGATTCGGCCCTTTTCCAGAAAAGTATAAAATAAAATAAGTCTTTTAAAAAACCAAGACAACGCAAAAAATACCTTATTTTAAAATGGTAGGTATAGGTCAGTCAAACTGGAGTCGGCGACTCACAACATTTTGACCAAAACCTGACTGACCTACCATTTTGAAAGCAGCTCTTTTTTGCGTTTTTGAAAGCGGTTTTTTTATATACCTACCTAGTAAAAGGAAAAGTACAAACATCCCTAACTATTACTACTGAGGCAAAATTAGTCTTAAGTCTTCAAAATCTAGTTTATAAAATAAAATAATTGAATTAACTTCCGCCTTACGTGTTATTTCTATTTTGACTAATTCAAACAAATCTATTGATTTAATTATATTAGTCTACGCAATTTGTCCTATTACGGCCCGCATTTTGTTAAATTTATGACAGAAAGTGTCAAAACTGTTATAATACATAATTTAAATACCAACTTCAATCACAAGCAAAATCAAACCAATATCAACCTTATGAATTTACACATTAGGTCGAAGTCAAGTGCAAATTAAAAATGGTGTTCGACAAAGTATCAAGATGTTATGTAAAGTTTTTTAAGGCATATTGAACTTTATATCTTTGTATTAAAGGTGTGATTGAGTGTAAATGTGAAAAAGAAGAGGAGTGGCGAGGTGTTAATGATCACATTCTTTGAATAGAAAATACGAATATATTAAATTTATTTTTAAGTAAAGACAGACCTTAGCATTAGCAGTGTTATAAAGAAAATAGGACTTCTTAAATATAAAAATGTTTGAAATATTTACAGGATGCCTAAGACATTTATGAGTCTTTAACGTTTTCTATATTATTATCTTAACTTATCTTATCTTATCTTACAGATGACCCCTTTCGGATACACTTCGAACCTTTAGGGTAAAGACATTTATTCAGTAAGTAGGCCGCACGGGCACTTTTACACGTCAAGAATCTACCAGCGCTTCACAAGAGGAGACCACTGCTGAGAAAAAACGCCGCAAAAAACTCGGCAGTCAGTCATTTTATAAATATTTTTAATATTACAATGGTATACTTAGTCTAGCAAATAACCTGCGTAGTTTCCGCAGGAAAACACACCAAAATCTTAGTAGAGTGATAGAGAGAGAAAAGGAAGAAAAAAACACCTACTTATGTGTACTTATATAAAACGGTGCAAGACGACCACATAATATTGATATGATTTCCTACATCAACGGAGTCCCCTAGACAAGAAATAATAGTATCACTTCATAGACTCGTTAGGCCATGAAGGGGGTGGTATAAATGGATTTCATCATCATCATCATCATCACTTATTATTGCTGAGTAGATCATTTCTAAGATGTCGAGAACAAGATTTTTAGGATGCTTTTTCACGTGTGTTTTTTATGTGTGCCAGAGCCTACTTATTAATGTACAATAAGTAGGCTCTGGCACACATAAAAACAAAGAAGAAATAAAGAAAAAACGTTTATTTGCTTATATCTAACACAAGTACAGTTAAGTAAATAACATTAGTCTTCAATAAGTTTTTTCAGTGTGTATGTATATTGCTTTTTATTTAACTTTCTAAAATGAATTGTCGCTAGTGTTTGTCATGTTGCCTGTTACCTGTTTACTGTTACCCGTCTTTTTGTTTATTGTAGATTATTTTTTATGTCAGGGTCCCTCTGGAAATCAGCGCCGCAGTTTCTGCGTCACAATGCAACGTACCTAGTGAATGTCTTCTTTGCACGTTATATTTTTCTACTGTATTTTTGGGTGCGTTTAATAAATATTTTCAATTCTATTCTATTCTATTCTAAATTAACAAACATCTGAATCCGTGCCAGACGGAACAAAATGGTTCCTGCTCTGTTTGACGACGCGCTGGCCTAGTTGGCAGTGACCCTGCCTACGAAGCTAGAGGTCCTGTCCTGAGTTCAATTCCCGGTAAGGGCAGATATTTGTGTGATGAGCGCGAATATTTGTTCCCGAGTAATGGATGTTTTCTATGTATTTAAGTATATATTTCTCTATATAAGTATTTATATCGTTGTCTAGTACCCATAGTACAAGCCTAGAGCTTAGTTTGGAACTAGGTCAATTGGTGTGACATTGTCCCCTGATATTTATTTATTTTTATTTTTATTTGCTCAGCATGTTACTTACTGGCTTTTAGGCCAGAGCTGGTCTTCCACAAGATCCAACATACACACACACACATCCAATGCGAGCGGACCTGATAGAGAGGGTGTTCTTTTTATAATGGTGATTATTATTTACATCTTGAATATTTGAGTAGCTTAGTTTTATTTTAATTTGAGTAGCTTAGTTTAATTTTAATTTAAATAAGTTTAATTTTAACTTTTAATTGTAGTACCTATACCTATTATATTAAATAAAATTTTACTTTTACATCCAATACGGCTTTTAGTTATTTTAATTTACCCCCTCTTTTCCCGTAGGGGGTAAGCGGTCGGGTCCCCAAAGCCTCGGCACTTGTCGAGTGACACGTCATTTGCCAAACACGCGGTACGGCACCAGATAAGGGACGCAAGCTTTTAACGCCACCGAGCCGATGACCGATTACCGTCGACAAGCGCGAGCGGGTCAGGCGCCAGGTGGTTCCGCAGGGTAATAAAAAAACGGCCAAGTGCGAGTTGGACTCGCGCAAGAAGCGTTCCGTACCGTTATCTACACTCAGGGGCAATAAAACGGGTCAGAGTGCGTTTTTCATACTACAGAGGCTATTTCTAAGCCTTGGTTCCTCGTCAGGGGAAAAAAGAAACTCAACAGTCAGTCGTTTTTTTAATATTACTTATGATATTATACTATTCTAAACTTAACCTAGCATTATATGAAACAATGAATCTCACATAAAACAAAAAATAAATATATCCATGCGAAGTTGAGCAGGAAAAGGTGTCAATACTAAGAATTGTCACGTAATAGTATTTTAAAAAAAGAAAAAATATACAAGTTATATTACCTGTGACGGTGCAAGACAACCTGCATAAAAAGTTTCGATACATTCTCCTACAGAAACCGTGTACCCTAGACAATATACAATGTTTACATATTTGTTTATGTTTATTTATTTATTTAGTAATGTTTGATTAATTTATTTGATAATATTGATGAGTTTCCGAATATCCCTTCTTAGTGCACCCCTACCCCCTCGACCACCTCAGTCTCCTGCGAGAGTTGAGGTACCGTAGGCGATACTGTCTAAAACCCCTGCGGTGTTAACCTCCTAGGCGCTGTTAAAGGGGGCACTGTGGGCTGATGACTATGCAACACTGGGTGCCCCCCAGCCGCCCCAGCCTATTGCTGGGGCACCCGCGCCAAAGGAGGGAGAGTTCGGTTAACACCCCGAACCCAAAAAGTGTTGTTATTCTAGATTAAGTCAGTTCCATATGGACGCCCTGAAAGGGTACTACAATATTAAAGTACTTATAAGCAGGACAAAAACAAAGAATATGATACATGCACAGAGGTCCTAATTCTATGTTAATCAGTATGTGTGTGTGTCTAGGCAGTTAATCAAAGACTCATGAAGCTTGAATCTGCATCGATGTGCCCTTGTAGGTGTTATGAAGTTTCTGGACATCCTGCACGCACAAACGCCCCGACCTCGAAACCAAAACCCAAAGGTAAACATGAGAAATGCGATGCAGCACCTTTGTCAGTTATTGTGGAACCAAACGTAAATTTGATATCACTGGAGGAGGAGGCGCCAGTGGTTTCTTTGCCTAGTTTGTTACCTGTTGCATCGCCCAGTGGGAACATTAATTGTAATGTGGTGCACGACAACATTGTCATTGAAAATGAGTTGACTACTGATGAGTTCCAAGAGGTTCGTTACCGCAAAGGACGTCTCACGTCTATGCGTTGTACTGCTGGTCCTGATGTGACCCCGCTTAGGGCTGTTGAACATCGTCGATATATCCATTTATGGAATATGGTTTCTGGAGTTGACGAAATAAAGGCATATCTGCAATCCCTGGATCCGGAGGGAACGTACACAGTTGAGGAACTTAAGCCTAAAGGAGATTATAAGTCCTTCAAGATTGGAGTTCCTCCATCAAGGTTCGAAAATTGCATCTCTGCCGCTATCTGGCCTGATAACGCAAGAGTCAAGATGTGGTTATTTCGAAGATCGCAAAACCACGCTAATCCAGCAAGGCGGGCGTAAGAGCAATACGAAGTTAAGACATAAGCCAACATTGCACGTCTTGTACCAGAATGTCCGAGGACTCAACACGAAAATTAATCACTTTAGAGTACACTTGTCATCCTTAGATTGTGATATAGTAGCTGTAACTGAAACGTTTCTCACAGATGCTATTGAAGACGAAGAGCTCTCATGTTGTGGCTGGAGTGTGACGCGTCGTGATCGTGCTACTGGCGCGCGCGGGGGCGGAGTGATGCTTGCTAGCCGCCCTGGTCTGGAGATGCAACGACGGCGAGAGCTAGAGACTCGCATTGGGGAAGACCTGTGGGTGTCGTTTTCGCTAAGACATGTCGTATATAACCTGTGCGTGGTGTATATTCCTCCTAAGGCTTCGGACGATGTGTATATGCGCTGGTTCCAAGGTGTTGAACAAGTGGTGGATTCCTTACATGGAATAGTACTAATTGTGGGTGATCTTAATTTGAATCCGTTGTATACGTCTCATACCATATTATGTTATTATAGTTATTTTTTAAATGTCTGTGGCCTGTATGAGACGAATGAGGTGACGAATGCGTATGATGGTAAGCTTGATGTAGTGCTGATGTCTGAGCGCGTTCGTGGTGTCACTGTTTTGGAAGTTGAAGGAGGAGGTTTAGTACCCCGACGTGATGCATATCACCCACCTTTGGACATCTCGTTTTCTATCGGCGAAACGATCATGCGATCCACCTCCAATAAAATAGCCCCTAGTAATGTAGACTTGCAACAGGATTGGAACTTCGCGAAGGGTGACTACGAGCTTCTCTATAAAATCATGTCGGAAGTTAGTTGGGAGGAAGTTCTGCAGTCCGAAGACATCGACTTAGCAGTGAGTTGTTTTTATAAGACAATTGGTTCCATTTTTGATGCGAGTATTCCTAAAAAGATCCGGCCGACACGGGTGCAGAGATGCTTTCCAATATGGTTTACTGCTGACCTTATCTCTGATATGGCTTTAAAAGCAAATTACCATCGGAAGTGGAAAGCAACGAAAAACCTTGGTATGTACAGGGAATTTGCTAAACTTAGAACCGACATTAAAAAACGGCTGTCTTTGGCCTATAAAAATTACATTGAACGCATTCAGGATACACTTAAAAGTAACCCTCGCTGTTTTTGGGAACATATTAATAGTATTAGGTCGAAGGGCGGTTTTGTCTCTGATGTCATGTATGAAGGGAGAAAGATGGCAGGTCCAGAGGTCGCAGATGCATTTGCAACTTTCTTCTCCGGTGTGTTTTTGCCGAACATCCCAAGTCTTGATGTTAGCTCTCTGAACTGTAGTAGACTTAGCGGCACTGCCCGCCTTGTCCATGTGGATTGCATCTCTATGCGTGAAGTGGAAGCGGGTATAAGGCGACTTAAACCTCGTAGCTCTGTTGGCCCTGACAATCTTCCCGCTTACATCGTCAGGGGGTGTATGGAGCACGTTAAAGTCCCTGTACACTTCTTGTTGAACTTGGCATTATCAACTGGTGTATATCCGCGTCAATGGAAGCTCACAAGAGTGAGACCCATTCCAAAATCCGGTGATAATGTTAATGTGGAAAATCATAGGCCTATAGCGATTCTCTCAACGTTGGCAAAGTTATTTGAGTCTATTTTGCACCGTCAAATATGCACACAAATGAAACCCTCGTTAGGCGATGCACAGCATGGCTTCAGAGCAAATCGTTCTGTCGACACAAATCTCCTGGTCTTGGTTGACATCATCTCTGGGTATCTTGATAGGGGTATTCAGGTTGATGTTATTTACTTTGATTTCAGGAAAGCTTTCGATCGTGTAGATAACGACATCCTGTTGGATAAACTCAATGACGTCGGTTTCTCTCCTAGGCTTCTTAAGTTGTTTGCAAGTTATCTGCGTGATCGTCAGCAGTATGTACGGCACGGACACTTCGTTTCGAAACCATATCATACTCGGTCGGGGGTCAGCCAAGGATCCATATTAGGTCCCCTTTTGTTTGGACTATTGGTAAACGACCTGGAAACAGCTGTAAACCATGCTAAGTGTCTGTTGTACGCTGACGATCTCAAGCTGGTTTATGGTGTGGAGCATCAGGCGGACTGCGTCAATTTGCAGGAGGATATTGCTTCGGTTTTTGACTGGAGCATTCAAAACAAACTGTTTTTTAATACAGATAAGTGTTTTGTTTGTACATTTAGTCGTGCTTTTGCGCCCATTAAGGCGCAATATTTTCTCGGTGGGAAAGTCATTAGCCGCGTTTCTGCGGTGAAGGATCTCGGAGTTGTGTTTGACACACGCCTTTCCTACCATGATCACATCAAAACTCTTGTTAGCAGTTGTTTTAAACGGTTAGGATTCGTACTTCGTAATGTTAGAGACTTTCATGACCTTGGAGCTATTAAGGTTTTATTTAACGCTCTTGTGCGTAGTAAACTGGAAGCGTCGTCCATCATATGGAATCCATACGAGTCTACTTACGTCTTACTTATCGAGAAGATACAGAAAGCCTTTCTCAGGTTTATGTATAAAAAAGCCTATGGGTATTACCCATACTTATATCCCACGAAGTTTTTACTCGGGACTCTTGGGTTTAATTCGCTTGAGGTAAGGCGTAACAACAAATTGCTGACAACAATTTGTGGCATTTTGCGCGGTGAGTCCGATTGTCCCGAGCTAGTGGAGCGGGTTGTGAGGCTGTACGTGCCGCAAGTGCCCACTATATGTCTTCGCCCTAAGCCGCGGCCGCTGCTGGCGGTCCCGGCGGCGCGCACCGTGGCCCGCAAGAGGGCGCCGCTGCTCCGAGCGCTGACGCTCCTTAACGCGCTCCTGGCATCGGCACCTGAATGCGATTTGTTTGATTGGAGATGGAATGATGTGTGCCGAGAATGTTTGCGATTTTGTGAGAAGATGGATGATAGGCAATCCAGTGTACTAATATAAGTTTAAACTACTTTTTTTTTATTTATTATTATAGTAAATGTATCGATCTGGTTTTTCGCGGCGCAATGGAATGCTGTAATGCCGTGTAAAATGAATTTACAAATAAATAAATAAATAAATAAATAAATGTTTGACAAACAAAATCAATAAATATGTTAGTAAATGAATGTCAATAACTTATAGTTAATCAATTGCAATGGAGACTATGGGTCCTTGGTCAGCTGATATGAAAAGCTTTATTAAGGCTCTGCCATCCCGGCTCATAGACACCTCCGGAGATCCTAGACCTGGTGCTTACCTCTCCCAAAGAATTGGGCTAGCTATCCAGAGAGGTAATGCAGCCAGTGTCATAGGACCACTTTTTATAGTGTTGATTATTATTTACAACTTTAATATTTGAGTAGCTTAGTAATATTTTAATTTAAATAAGTTTATTTTTAACTTTTAATTGTAGTTAATTAATTGATGTCAGATATATTATTATTTAACTGTCAGCATATTTTAATTTTAACAATCCTTATGGGCCAATAGATATCTAAGGAATTTTCCCTCCAAATTTTAAGATCCTAAGTCCAGCGATCTCGGCTGTGCGTTTATGCATTAGCCAGACATAATCTCCTTTTATACACCTATAAGATTCGTTTCAAGGGTTTGCCCACGGAACCCCGGCCGTCGCTAGGACACTAATGGCAACTTTGAAAGCACAAATAAAAACGCCGAATGAATCATACGCTATCGGAGCTTTAAGCTCCTTGATAAAGCTGTGAAGGTTCACAAAGATTATACGGACAGACTGGACACTCTTTTTAAGGGCTCTGTGTTTGAAGGATGTCAATTGCCTATCCGTCCATTTGTCTGTCCTTACTGTAAGGAGTTGTATTGTATCTTTTGTTCTGGATTGTTTTTTTTTCAGTATATAGTTTAATATGGCAAAAAGAAACTAATTTAAGGAACATTTTTTTAAATGTATTTTCATTTTGGTTGATTTCGTAAAACGGTAAAACATACAAGCGCCAACTTTGGTATGGCTTGCTGCGGCACGAAGCTGAGCAGGCCCTTTTTTGACGCCATCATATTTTTTTTCTTTTATTTAAAATCGAATTCAAATCGGAATATAGGTAGAAAGGAAAAGGACTATAAAGCGGTGGTATGGAACTGGACGAAAACCACGTAGGAAGCCTCATAAGACTCGGTGTGGTACTGCAGTGATGGACCCGAGTTCCGAGCTGCGGGCAGCTATACCGAACACGGCGCTCTACGTGTCTCGCCTGCACCACTCTGGTTTGCTGCGGCAATGTGAATCCCTCCTTATCCACACCGGTACGAGGGAGCTCCTTCACGGAAGCTGGAGCTCTCTTCTTCGACGCCTTAACATCCGCCTAAGTTAGGCCGGCGAACGTGGCGCTGGCTTCTCAAGCTGTATTCTGCAAGCGACGTATCGACACAAGTTTGTTCATTGACATTTGAATTTGATGCATCAGCCGATGACCTAATTACCGGAACAGACTTGCACAAGCATAAAATAATATTTATTCATTTATTTATTAAAAAACTTAAATCTATCATTACAGGCTGTTACCTAATGCGATAGACAAGTGAGAAATAAGAATAAGAAATAACACTAGGTATAATACAGTCAGCCATTAAAAATGTCGAGCATACCCAGAACCTTGTCATTGTGACTGCTATTGATATTCTGTTATGGTCATGTTATGTGGTTATTTTTTTTATTTTTTTTATAGCATGGGAAGGCAAACGAGCACACAGGCCACCTGATGGTAAGTGGAAACTGTGACCCATAGACACTCGCATTCACAAGACTGTAAATGCGTTGCCAACCCTGAGGACTAAGATGGAATGCCTCTATGCTAGTCATTTCACCGGCTGACTTATCCCCAAACCGGAACACAACGATGCGAACACTGCTGCTTGGCGGTAGGTTAATGGATAAGATGGTGGTACCAACCCGGACGGACCCAAAAACCGGTCCCGGTTATGTATGGTATGTAAATGTATGTATGTACGAGTGTGCCCTCTGTGAGGCTCTGACGCAGAGTGTCCCCTCTCCGACTCCCCCGCGCTCCCCGGGAGGTCTGCTGCGTCCGATACTTACTTAAGTACGCTCGCGCATCTACTCACTTAAACGAGAGTCGCTGTCAAAAACTTCATTTTTAGAGTTCCGTGGTCATCGGGACCCTTTAATAAGAGCCTATATTCTTGGCGGTAAAAACAATATGAAGGGTCCACGGAAACAACGGTCCACTTTTTTTTGAAGCCCAGATAAAAGGTATAAATCTTCATTATAACTTGTTTTTTGTTTACTCTTAAAAAAACCTCTACACGAAAATTAGGTACAAAATGACATGATTCCTAACTTTCAATTCGCGATATCTCAAAAAGGTACTAATGTGACTAGACATGTTCTTTCCGTGGACCCTTCATATTGTCTTTGACCTCTTAATATCAGGAGACAATGTCACACCAATTAACCTAGTCCCAAACTAAGCTCTAGGCTTGTACTATGGGTACTAGACAACGATATAAATACTTAAATAGAGAAATATATACTTAAATACGTAGTAAACATCCATGACTCAGGAACAAATATTCGCGCTCATCACACAAATATCTGCCTTTACCGGGATTTGAACCCAGGACCACTAGCTTCGTAGGCAGGGTGACTACCAACTAGAGCAGCGCGTCGTACATACACAATACAAAATAAGTACAATATTAAATCACGCCTGTTTCCCAGATTTTAAATGGTCCCGTGCCTTCTCAATTAAGTTGCTTTACCCTTTAGTGAGCCCACACGACAGAGAGCCGTTTTTAAGGAAAGTATACCTACATACATACATTAAATCACGCCTGTTTCCCAGAGGGGTAGGCAGAGACCACTTCTTTCCACTTGCTACGATCTTGACAAATTTCTTTCGCTTCTTCGACCTCTTAATACTTATCTCCTATATTTGAACCGGCCGCCATTCTGCGGTCCGATCACTAAAAGGCCGTTAAGTAGCATTTTTGACAATTTTGAGTTTAATATACTAGTTGATAGAGAAAAAAAATCTCTTTTGCGCTATATATAAAACTTAAAATTGACAAAAATGCTACTTAACGGCCTTTTAGTGATCGGACGGCAGCATTACTGTCGTGTAAATAAGAGCTATCAAAACTTTGACAATACGATAACAAATCAAAGACGATATAGCCTTTAACGCCTAGGATAGAGGACCAGGGTCCACCCGGATCGCCGGACCTGACCCTTCAACCTGTCACCAGCGGCATTCGCATTGTGTCCCGGTGTGGAGATAAGACAACCGGTGACATTACTAGCGCAGAGGCTCCATCTTAATGGTTAATAGAATAATGTTTTTATTGTATTGACGAATACTTTAATCCAGGTCTTCCCGTGGAAGTCGTAAGAGGCGACTAAGGGAATAAAGTAGTGATGCAACGAATACGAATACGAATATTCGTATTCGCCGAATAGAAGACATTTACCGAATATTCGTATTCGGCGAATACTAATACGAATATTTAAAAACTAATATTTTTGTACGCAACTCTATTTACTGCAGATTTGAAAAACGCGCGTAAAAATATGACGTGTGCAGAGGCCCTTAACCGCAACGACGACGCGACGGGGGTCTCCCCGGCCATAGATAGGTTTATACAGTTTCCGCGGCTCCGGGAGTTTCCCTATCATTACGATTACGAACCGTTGATTGATTCATTCATTCCTTTCATTCATTTCATTTGTCAGTCGTGAGCACAAGTCAAACAAGAGAGTATTGTTTTATTTTATTTATTTTCTGAGGTTGCTGCGAATTTAAAGAAGTTGAAGTTGAATTGACAATGTCTTCTCGTAAACGAGAACAAAGTGACATATGGAAACACTTCGATAAATTACCTAGTAAGTATATATGGTCTGTATTTCTTTTGTATCAACAAAAACTAGGATAGTAAGTAAGTAACTTAGACGAACGTTAGTAATGGCTGCGTCTATGTAGTACTAGACTTGGCCCGCGACTTCGTCCGCGCGGACTTCGGTTTTACTTTTACGTGTAATATAGTAGTGGGATAGGAATTTAAATTGTATTGTTTTTATTTTAGACAATGAAAGCAAAGCTATATGCAGATATTGTGCTTGTGAATTGTCTCGGGGAGGGAAAAATGCATCTATTAAAGGATTTACTACGACCGCACTGTGGACTCATGTGAAGAGATTTCACGAAAAGGAGCTTCTTGCCTGTATAAATACTGTAGATGAAACAAACACTGAAGTTGAAGTAACACCAGCGAAGAAACAAGCGTCCTTAAAGGAAATATTGGAAAAACGTACTACGTATGAAACTGGTGATCCTCGGGCTGTCAAAATCACATATTTGATTGCTGAACAAGTTTGTCTAGACATGGAGCCCCTGGACTTGGTAAATAAAAAGGGATACCGTCGTTTGCTCAGTGAACTAGCTCCAAGGTTTGTTTTTGTTTGCTTTTATTAAAATGCTAAACTTTTGTTCATACATATTAGTGGGATACTTTTTAAACTTTCACAAAACCCTTTTAATTCCTGACTGTTATTTTTTTACAGATATAACATTATATCTAGAACCCACCTTACAGAAAAAATTCTACCGGATATTAATGACCGTGTTAAAATAAAATTGAAGGAGCAGTTAACAAAGACCCCATATCTCTCTGTCACAACAGACATGTGGACCAGTGACGCTTCCTCACAAGTCAATGATTTTATAAGTCTTACTGGACATGGAGTCAATGAAGATTTCCAGCTCAAATCTTATTGTCTGGAAGTGTTTCCTTTTGAAGGCGACTCACATTCAGGAGAAAATATTGCCCACAATATGCATATGATGTTTCTGGAATGGCAGCTAGTGGGTAAAGTTGCAGCAGTTGTAACGGACAACGCACGGAATATGGTTAAAGCAAATGATGAGCTTGATCTTAGCCTTAAACATATCTCTTGTTTGGTACACAGCATCCAAATAGTGCTGAAAAAAAGTTTGTTTGGTCAAGAACGCATAACCGAAATGTTAACCACATGCAGGGGAGTTATTACTCATTTTAATCACTCAACCTCCGCACTCAAACAACTGAAAGATTCTCAACAAGCTAACAATATACCGAAACATGTTTTGTTTCAAGATGTTGAAACAAGATGGGACTCAACATATCAGATGTTGAAGAGATTACATGAACAACGCATAGCGATTCAAGATGTTTTACCATCTCTACCAAATTGTCGTCATGAAATCACAGCAAGGCAATGGGGTCTTATGAGCCAAATCATTGATATTCTGGCCAATTTTGAAGAAGCTACTAAAGAGCTGAGCAAAGAATCAACGACGTTATCTCAAGCAATCCCAATAGTACGAAGTCTTAAATCTTGCCTGAATAAAATTTCAAATGATCCTTCTTCTCATCCTGATGTGAAAAATCTGGCAAACTGCCTATTCAGTGGACTTTCGAATAGATTTGCGTTTATGGAATGTGATGAAACTTATCTATTAGCAACGATCCTTGACCCCCGATTCAAAACAAGGATTTTCAGCTCACCAGTGGTCGTTGAAACCGCTCGATCAGTTCTTAACGCTGCTCTTGATAACAGAGAGGCCGTAAGACCGACAAGACCTCCAGAAGAACCTCAACCGTCGACAAGTAGAGGAATTTGGCAAGTATGCCAAGAAATAATTGAAGAGGCTGAAATGGAAGAGCCAATTTCAATATTTTCTGGGGATTCGCAAACTAAAAACGAGATAGATGCTTATCTAAAGCTCCCAAATTTATCGCCGACTGCTGATTCACTGGCCTTTTGGCGAGAAGATGTCCATTTTCCAAGTCTGAAAAAGCTCGCCCAAAAATATTTTTCACTGAAGCCATGTACAGTCGCCTCGGAAAGACTTTTTTCAACGGCTGGGAACATCCAGACTGAAAAAAGAAATCGCCTAAAACCAGAAAATCTACAAATTTTATGTTTTTTAAATAAAAATTTGCCTGTTGTAAATTTTAATTATTAGAAGAGTAAACATTATTCAAATAAATAAGTCTTTGATTACCATGGCGAGATATTCGTATTCGTATTCGTATTCGCCGAATAGTAGGTTTGATATTCGTATTCGTATTCGTATTCGTAAAAGTAGTATTCGTTGCATCACTAGAATAAAGGCTTGTAGTACTGTTAGGCGATGGGCTTGCTACCTGTCACTAATATACACTGTTAAACAACTTAGCCTAATTGTGCAAATTGTGGTTACAGAGTTATCAACAAGTTTGTAGAGTTGTTGGTAATTCTGTAGCTCTGCCTACCCCACTCTGGGAATGAAGGCGTGGAGGTATGTATACTGTAATCATTTTGTAGACTGACTGTTTATTCGATTTATTTACACTACAAAATAAGCTTATCCGTATTCATGTTAATATTGATAAGATAAGATAAGATAAGATGTCTTTATTTGTAATAATTATACATAGTCAGTTTTACATAAGTATAGGTGTACAATAATATCAGATTCGATTACATATAAACTAGCACTCTGGATGATTTTTATTGATTAATTAAGTCATAATTGTGAACAACACAAACAGCTGCAAAACCTTATCATGTATATATACATAATTGAAATTTGCAAAGGACACCGCACGGAAAGTATGGAAAAAAAAACATCGGTGAATTTTGATAAAAAAAATATATGTTACGCGCCTTGATCAATATATAAAAATACTTGGAGGGCAATAAAATCCTATGACTAGTTTTTGACAAAAAAAAAATTTAGTGAAAAATCAAGGGGATTTGGTTCCATAGAAAAATGTATGAAGTAAAAAAAAAAGTGTTCTGTTTTGAACGAAAAAAATATATGTTTTAGAAACCATTAAATTGATCAACTTCATCGAAAAAACTTATTTAAAAAAGAGTTTGGTTTTTAAGTTATAGCGTTTCATAAAAAGAAGTAAAAAAGGTCTTTAATTTTTTGTTTTTTTTTTATTGTTAATATTTCCGTTTATGGCGATAGTAAAAATAACTAGAAAGATACTGTGTGCATCTTTTTTACTTACATAAGTTTTGTATCACAGTCACCTATTTTGCAGTATTTAGATTTGAAATGAATTTTAAGGAAAAAAACTTGGTTTTTCGTGTTTTTTTTTTAAACCGATCGGTGAAAAATTGTGTATTTTGAATATTTTATAAGTTGTGTTATTGTTAACATAAATCATTAAAATTCAAACATATTCTATGAACGGATTAAAAAAAAACATTTTTTAAGTCTTATTATTATTAACTTTACACTCACTATAGCCCCAGCTTATCTATATACAGTATTTTTATTCTATAATACACTCTACTCATGTTCGTTCAGATCTCGTCGACAAATTGGTCGTTGCCCAGCGTCAATAACATTTTCGAGAAATGCGGTATCGGGGTACCAAACATTTTGCGCAGCCCAAAAACCATAGAACGCTAATTACAAAGTATTTATAACTACGTCAAAAACACAATTTACATTTCAAGAAAAGGCCAATCCGAATACTGGCTGGAAAGACACACAAACTAATGTCTTTATGAGCATATGGCCGATGAAAAAAAAACTTTTAACTTTTTTAACTCCTAGTATTGGCGGGAAAACGATTGTCATCAATTGTAGGAGCGAAATAAATCATAAAAATGTCTTTTAGACTTCGTCTAAACTGTTTTGTGTGCAATGTGTCACAGTCAGCGGCACAAATGAGCCGCATTAACGAAAAGGCTTTGATTCAAGAGGTTGGTTCACTGTTTTTACGAAGTTACTGCTCATTATAATTTAAAAGTGGAGTGAACAAAAGTTTTGATTAAAATTCTTTATTATTATTTCGAGGTAATTAGGTCCGGACCTTTGATCAATTTATTATTTTATTACTGAATCACAGCAAAAGTAAATGAAAATCACATTTACATAATTATTATGTTGAAAAAAATTAAATTGTTTTTTCAGATAGCGATCAGTCGACGACTTATGTTAGAGAGGCCACTTATTGAAACAAATGACGCAACTCGACTTTGTTTTACTTGCAAAATGGGGATCTTAAATGAAATAAGAAATCTAGAAGCAAGTCCTGATTGCCTTCGACTAAATGTTGTGTTGCAAGCTGAGGGACATAGTTGTTTCGTGTGCAATAATGGCAAAGCGTCTCTGTACCCTCTATCCAGGATGAAAATATCGTTTTCCCGGAACCATTCCCGTAATTGAATGGTGTTTCGTTCAAATTCATTTTGAAGAATTTTGGCGTCGTTGTTCCGGGAATCGGAAAAATATGGGCCTTGTATGTCCAAAATATATCCGTCAGGCCCTACAATCATTTCGGCTTCACTAAATGTCGATTTTTATGCACACAATATGACTGCCTTAAGGCCTGAAAGTTGGCACTCTTAGTGACGTAAGTATATGACCCGTCTATGTATACGATGGCACGTGGTATGTCCGGTTCAGAGTTGTACAGAGTATTGGCGAACTCACTTACCTGATTCCTTATAAATTGTTCACGCGTGATAGATCCCACACCAATATTTTCATGTACAAATCTTAACATCAGTGTTTTTCGAACTGTGGAAATTATAGTGCTGACTTGTTACCTGCTTGAGTAATCAAACATAATTTTCAAGAAGTCGTCTGATATGTCGTGACGAATTTTGACCAGAAATGTTAGTAGTTTTTTTTTTTGAAATAGCGCTAATTCCTACACTCTCACAAAATGAAAACAGATCTAAAAACTGTTGCTTACTTAAGGATGTAACATATTTAAATTCTTCGTCTGTGAATCTGTTTTCATTCCCAGTAAACCGAGAATTAATATTTTTGTGACGCAGCCCATCCAAAAGTCGATTGATTTCGATGTCGTGTAGTTTAACCGGTCTATTTAAACATCGTAAGCTGGGAATAATGTCAGCTAATAGGTCGCCTTCCTCATTTAAATGATCTCGGCAGCATTTAAAATATTCGGGTATATATATATGTCATAAATGTCATAATCCATGAACACATTTAGCCTACACTGCAAAGGCACCGTTACAGTGTCGAAATTGTTATTGCACACGAAACAACTATGTCCCTCAGCTTGCAACACAACATTTAGTCGAAGGCAATCAGGACTTGCTTCTAGATTTCTTATTTCATTTAAGATCCCCATTTTGCAAGTAAAACAAAGTTGAGTTGCGTCATTTGTTTCAATAAGTGGCCTCTCTAACATAAGTCGTCGACTGATCGCTATCTGAAAAAACAATTTAATTTTTTTCAATATAATAATTATGTAAATGTGATTTTCATTTACTTTTGCTGTGATTCAGTAATAAAATAATAAATTGATCCAAGGTCCGGACCTAATTACCTCGAAATAATAATAAAGAATTTTAATCAAAACTTTTGTTCACTCCACTTTTAAATTATAATGAGCAGTAACTTCGTAAAAACAGTGAACCAACCTCTTGAATCAAAGCCTTTTCGTTAATGCGGCTCATTTGTGCCGCTGACTGTGACACATTGCACACAAAACAGTTTAGACGAAGTCTAAAAGACATTTTTATGATTTATTTCGCTCCTACAATTGATGACAATCGTTTTCCCGCCAATACTAGGAGTTAAAAAAGTTAAAAGTTTTTTTTTCATCGGCCATATGCTCATAAAGACATTAGTTTGTGTGTCTTTCCAGCCAGTATTCGGATTGGCCTTTTCTTGAAATGTAAATTGTGTTTTTGACGTAGTTATAAATACTTTGTAATTAGCGTTCTATGGTTTTTGGGCTGCGCAAAATGTTTGGTACCCCGATACCGCATTTCTCGAAAATGTTATTGACGCTGGGCAACGACCAATTTGTCGACGAGATCCGAACGAACATGAGTAGAGTGTATTATAGAATAAAAATACTGTATATAGATAAGCTGGGGCTATAGTGAGTGTAAAGTTAATAATAATAAGACTTAAAAAATGTTTTTTTTTTAAATCCGTTCATAGAATATGTTTGAATTTTAATGATTTATGTTAACAATAACACAACTTATAAAATATTCAAAATACACAATTTTTCACCGATCGGTTTAAAAAAAAAACACGAAAAACCAAGTTTTTTTCCTTAAAATTCATTTCAAATCTAAATACTGAAAAATAGGTGACTGTGATACAAAACTTATGTAAGTAAAAAAGATGCACACAGTATCTTTCTAGTTATTTTTACTATCGCCATAAACGGAAATATTAACAATTAAAAAAAAATCAAAAAATTAAAGACCTTTTTTACTTCTTTTTATGAAACGCTATAACTTAAAAACCAAACTCTTTTTTAAATAAGTTTTTTCGATGAAGTTGATCAATTTAATGGTTTCTAAAACATATATTTTTTTCGTTCAAAACAGAACACTTTTTTTTTTACTTCATACATTTTTCTATGGAACCAAATCCCCTTGATTTTTCACTAAATATTTTTTTTGTCAAAAACTAGTCATAGGATTTTATTGCCCTCCAAGTATTTTTATATTTTGATCAAGGCGCGTAACATATATTTTTTTTATCAAAATTCACCGATGTTTTTTTTCCATACTTTCCGTGCGGTGTCCTTTGTATGTAAATACCCAAACTTCTTCAAAAAACGACAAGACCTACCATTTGCACTTACTTTAAGACACAAAAATAGACGAGTTCGTTACCTCCCTATGACACTGGCTGCATTACCTCTCTGGATAGCTTGCCCAATCCTTTGGGAGAGGTAAGCACCAGCTCTAGGATCTCCGGAGGTATCAATGAGCCGGGATGACAGGGCCTTAATAAAGCTTTTCATATCGGCTGACCAAGGTCCCATGGTGTCCACTGCAGTAAAGACTAAGCTACTCTTAACAAATGAGCGCTCTCACTAGTTTATACACAGGGTCCATAATGATCTCATAACTTTTAAGTTGATTTAAGTACCATCTACGAGGGGCGTTCAATAAATTCTCGGTATGAGAAGAAAAACAAAAGCCTACGATTAGTGTTTTATTTTTATTTTTCTATATATTCCCCTCCTATGTTTATACACTTATAAGATCTGTCAATTAGTTTTTTTAACCCCTCATAAAAATATTTTTTGTCTTTGGTGTCCAAATTCCCCACCACAGCTGCCTTCAACGCTTCATCATTAGAAAATCGATGTCCACGAAGATCTTTTTTAAGGTTGTGAAACAAAATGTAGTCGCTGGGGGCCAAGTCTGGACTGTACGGCGGGTGAGTAATTGTTTCGAACCCAGATTCAAGAACAGCAGCCTTGGCAACATGAGCAGTATGCACAGAGGCGTTGTCATGAAGAAGCTGCACTCCTCTGGTCAATTTTCCCCTCGTCTTCTCTTTGATTGCTTCCCGTAATTGGCGTAAAATGTTAGCGTAGTACTCTCCTGGAATATTTAAACCCTTTTCTTTATAATCTATTAATAATATCCCTTCACAATCCCAGAATATGGTCGCCATGATCTTGCCAGCTGGTGGGACGACTTTGGATTTCTTGGGATGAGGTGTTCCTTTAACGTGCCACTGCATCGACTCTTGTTTGCTCTCAGGGTCATAATGATGGACCCAAGTTTCATCTCCGGTAACAATTTCTTGGAGCAAACCATCAGGGTTTTCACCACACAGCTCAATGAAGTCGGAACAACAAGCAACACGCGTATGCTTCTGAAACGGTGTCAACATTCGTGGTACCCATCTCGCACTAACTTTGGACATGTTAAGATGATCATGGATAATATCATGTATTGTACCAATATAAATATTGGTTTTTTGTGCTATAGACCTAACCTTCACTCGACCATCTTCCAGTATAATTTTCTCCACTTTTTGAATGTTTTCTGGTGAAGTAGCTTCAACAGGCCGACCAGGTCTAGGGTCATCTTCTATGCTCTCCCTCCCACGCTTAAATTCATTTGACCACTATTGGACAGTAGATAATGAAGGAGCGGACTCACGGTAAACTAAATCCATTCTTTCTTTAATACACTTTTGATTTTTTCCCTGTTTAGTCAAGAATTTTATCACGGCTCGATGCTCCAATTTAATTATCATTGTAAAATCGCTCATGGTGATCACGTTTGTTCAGCAGTAGCAGAAAAACAAAAGAACGTGTGGGCTTCAAATTTACTTTTTTTTACTGTCAATGAATGACTCTTAGCGGCCAGTATTAAGAAGTTTACTAAAAAGGTTTGCAAGATACCAATACCGAGAATTTATTGAACGCCCCTCGTATGTATACTTTATGGAATGCAATAAAATATTGAGATTGAGTATACATTTATATACTTAGCTCTAATTAATTTGATCATGTGGAATAGATCTAAGGGGTTCTTGTATTAATTTGATTGTACCTACTGAGATAGGAAGATTTTATTTCACCGTTGACATTTTAACTTTTTGTAATAATGGTGTTGACATTGTTATAATTATTATCACTTAGTTTTATGTTCTGCTTGCCTGCTGCTTGTGAATCACAGTATGTATGGATCACAGATCCCACCTTCCATCAGGGTGGCCTGTGTGCTCGTTCGCCTCTCTCGCTCTATGCCATACATTTAAACGTATTGGAGGAATGCGTGCTTACATAAACTTCCTAATAATTAACGGTCAGAACATTCCAGACTCAAAAACAGATACGTACTAAGCTTTTTGTGTGATGAGCATGAATATTTGTTCCTGAGTCATGGATGTTTTCTCTGTATTTAAGTATCTATATATGGCAGTCACAATGACAAGGTTCTGGGTATGCTCGACATATTTAATGGCTGACTGTATCTAGTGTTAATTCTTATTATTTTTGCTCACTTGTCTTGCATTACGTAACAGCCTGTAATGATACATTTGAGTTATTTTATAAATAATAAAAATAAAAATAAACTATTTTTGCTACCTATATGTTGGCTTTTATATTATTGCTGACTATACAACTCGCTAATCACACAAATATTTGCCCTTACTAAGAATCAAACCCGAGCCTGCTAGCTTGGAATCAAACTCACTAACAACTACTAAACGTATAGGTAATATAATAAACCTACTTTAATAACAGTGTTCTTTGCCCTTTGCTATCAAATTCAAATGACACAATCAAAAATAAAGCCGCAACATATTTCAACACACTTTAGCTATTAATTACTTGAACAAATTAAAACAAATATGAACAAAGATCCAAGTGCTTGGCAGGTGGCAACTCCATCAGTATCGTCGCAGCCGGAATGGAGACGCCTTTGTCCTGTCACTGTTCGACGGCAATTAGAATGCGTGTGCGCATTGTCATTTATATTTGACAGAACACAGGTAGTCATACATAATTAATAGTTAAGGGGGAGAAACTTAACAAAATAACTTTTAAGTAATATGTAAGTACAGTACCGGCAAATAATATATTCACCTTTGTACTTACATCAAAATTGAGAACCAATCAAGAACTAGTTGACCAAATGGGATAGAACATAAATATAACCCACGGTTTTTACATTCTAATTCGAAATAATAGGTAATTTTAAAAGACTTATTTCATTAATTTTGTATTTGACCAAGTAGAACTTTCGTTTTAGGGTGGATCAACTTTTTGTTGTTGTTATTCTGTCCCGTAAGCCAGGAGACAACAGTGATACAGTTTCTTAGAAAAAATGTTATAATACATACTTCCAGCACACTCAGGAGAAAGGCCATAAAAGGATGGGCGTGTAATTGCCAATAAAACAGGTTTTCAGTGGACTTATATCCTTTGAAATCATAGTTTTAAAAAGTGACCCAGGAGATGTCACCATGGCAACGAGCTACAAAGAAAAGTTGATTGACCCTTTAATAAAATAAAAAATAATTGCACACATTTTATGGATGACATGATTATTTTAAATTTGGGTTGGCATTTTCTAATAAATTACAACAATTAAATGATACCTAATGATAGAAAGTGATTATAATAGTGGAATAAAACATACTACTTCAAGCGGTTTTCGCCTAATACGTAAGATACACCTAGGAGGGCTTCAAGCCAAAAACGAAAGTCAAACAAAGGTCAAAATATGCTTTTGTCGTAATGACCGGAACAGATAAATATTTCAAAAACTTAACTTAATAATGCAGAACGGTTTAAAAACCCTATTCCTCAAAATGCTTTTGAAATTGGAGTATTTTAAAAAATATGGAACAATCCCAATTGTAGTGCTATTATTCAATTCGTTAGCTGATTAAATAAGTTCAATGGTATACAACAAATGTTTGTACATATGGTAGTTTAAAAAACCGGGCAAGGACATGTCGGACCATGCTCAGTGTAGGATTCCGAAGCCGTTACTACAAACAAATTAGACCTCGCGACCAACTTAACTTTACCGTTGGAAAACTGTTATCCCCATACATCGACATCTTACGAGGGAGAGAGAGATAGAGAGAGAAAAGGAAAAAATAACACCTACTTATGTGTATATAAGACGGTGCAAGACGACCACATAAGATTTTAATCTCGACACTTCAAATACATCTGGGTCTGCAAATAGATCCCACTTACCATCAGGTAAGGTCAGCTTGTGCCTTTTCCATACCAATAAAAAAGTTAACCGTTTTCATTTCTTCTGGAATTCGAACTCCGATCCTTGCCCTTAACGGCTCCCTCCGCCTCCGCTCCGCCATTCATCCATTTAATTTATTCCTCAGCTATAGACCCTCTTAAATAACTTACCGTTCGGAAGAGAATACATTCAAATAGTTTAGGACAAAAGAACGTTGGAGGCAGAGTAAAAAAAACTTAATATTTGTTTAATATAATTTGTCCACTCATTTCATATAAAAAATGTATTAACACGTTCACGGACAGTACGTCGACAGAGGTAAACTGAAACCCTCGTGATACGGCACTACGGCTTTGGCCGGTGTTTTTAATTACACCAAAAACGGACCTCCGTCCACGGCCGGCTGTTTCCCATAGAATTTATAGGAAGCACGGACCCTGTGCCGTTTTAGGCTTTAACACAAGCCGCTAGTGTCACAGCAAAAAAGCTCTAGGGCAACCTCAACCTCATGCACTACCCTAGCAGTGGGAACGACGCTTGTTGTGACACATCACGGCTGTGGACGTAACGGCCGTGGACGAGCTGCCACAATAGGTAAAATATATATTTTCCGTCATAAAGTGGCACAATGTTTGACACAACGTTAAATGTGACAGTTCTAGGGAATGCACTGTAATCGGTTATTAACCGATTTTGTATGAAAATAACCGGTTATAACCGGTAAAAACCGGTTATTACCGGTTATTTGCATTCCCTAGACAGTTCATCCATGGCCGTAGAAAATGTTGTATGAGATTTATTTGTGCCATATCATGCGATTTCGAGGATGGTGCTGTGTCCGTGAACGTGTCTATTTCAACTCTGATTCTAATAGAAAATACATTTTTTGGACAAGCTTTTGCAGCCAACTGTATTTATTTCTGCGAAAATATTGAGTTCCAAGTATAGCGGAGCTCCTGTCGCCACCTTCCGACTCCATCATCAGATCAACTCTTAGATACCATCGTGTTTACATATCGTCGGTAATACTACAAAACCGTGTAACTAACAATTTATGATAGAGCAAAATAAACTTTACTATCTTAATTAAAAGGTGCATTTTGCTCCTTATTTAAAATGTTACTTACGCGGTTTTGCAGTTTCACCGACGATATGTGGTCTAAATTTCAGCTGATCTGGTTTAAAATTGACTTGCAAATGAAATGGACAACGGAAGTACTTACAAACACACATACGAACAGGTCTCTATTCAACACGGTAAAAACAATATCGTATTTGACCTGGGCCGGTATTCTAGGCGATAAAAACGATATCGTAGTTAATCTGTGGTATTGTTATGACGTCAGTCGCCATTACTGTCAAGTAAATAAGAGCTGTCAAAACGGTGACCATACGATAACAGCTCAAACACGATATGGTTTTCACCGTGCTGAATAGAGGCCCAGTTGTAGAAAATATTTCTTAGAATAAAACAAATTTTAAAAAACAAAAAAAATTAAACGTACAGACCTAGTTCTTTATAATAGCTACAACATATTCAAAAATCGTGGAAATCAGACTTGATTTAGGCGGTGAGAATCGTTATTTGTATGGATATTTTTCGACAGCTCCGCGATTTTAGCAGCGCTTCACGAGCCCTTTAATAATACGATTGTATTAAAAGTAAAAGCATAGTAGAGTAGGTCTAGGAGCACTAAATAAGATGTATAAACGATTGTCAAAGCCTGTCCAAATGTATGGAATTTATGTAAGCCTTCGAGACGCTACCGTCCGGCAGCTTACGTCAATACAATACATTTTCGATAACTATATCGTTAGCCGAATGCATCCTATTTAGCCTTTTGGTCGTAAATATGGACTTTACTCTACTTTGATTTTATATTAGTTCATCTTGTTCTTATCATCATCATCATCATGTCAGCCGAAAGACGTCCACTGCTGGACATACTCCCCCAAGGCTCTCCACTCAGACCAGTCTTGTGCTTTTCGCATCCACCGCGTTCCCGCGATCTTTGTTTTTATGTTGTATCATAATTAATATTGCCTAACGCACTTGCAATCGCAATCGTTTTCATTTTGAAAATGGAAGGCTTATCACCTTATCAGCATACAAAATAAAATAATTGTTCCGCTTTGAAGTCCATTGCGATTGCGAGTGCGTTTGGCAATAGGCTAGCTCGCTATTGCCTAAGCCACTGGCCATCGCAATCGCCTTTAAAGTGAAACAATTGATTTCATTTAAAATTACCATTTCCAGTAAGTACCTAAAACTTACTTGAATTGAAAGTCGTTGATGTCTAAAGCTTACTATAGGGTCGAGGACTATCTAACAGATGAAATTAAATAAATAAATAAATATCAGGGGACAATGTCACACCGATTGACGTAGTCCCAATTTAAGCTTTAGGCTTGTATTATGGGTCTAGACAACGATATAAATACTTATATAGAGAAATATATACTTAAATACATAGAAAACACCCATGACTCGGGAACAAAAATTCGCGCTCATCACACAAATATCTGCCCTTACCAGGATTTGAACCCAGGACTGCTAGCTTCGTAGGCAGGGTCACTACCAACTAGGCCAGCGCGTCGTCGTATTACATCGTCATAGGTAAGTATAACTTGTATAATTAAAAAAAAAAAAAACTGTTACTTATTAGTTCTTGTAAAATTTCTGAGTTTTGACACATTTTCCTGCTCAACTAGGTACGCATGATAATATATTTGAATTTTAGATTGCCGGGGTAGAATAGTGCCACTCCATGTCTTCCCGTGGATGTCGTACGAGGCGACTAAGGGAATAAGGGCTTGTAGTACTGTTAGGCGATGGGCTTGCAACCTGTCACTAATGCGCTGTTAAACATCTTAGCCTAATTGTGCAAATTGTGGTTACAGAGTTATCAACAAGTTTTTGGAGTTGTTGGTAATTCTGTAGCTCTGCCTAACCCACTCTGGGAATGAAGGCGTGAAGGTATGTATGTATGTATGTATTTATTGTTTTATATAATGCTGGGTTAAGTTTAGTATTGTATAATGTCATACATAACTATAAGCAATATTTAAAAAACGACTGACTCTTGAGTTTCTTGCGGCGTTGTTCGGCCTACTTACGGAATAAACTTCTTTTTTTTAAATCTTTTTTCCTGCCTTCCTTGTGTCAAAATGATAACGATTGCGATCGCAAGTGCTTAAGGCAATAAGCCCTCAGGTCAAAGACAATTATGATTTATACCGCTTAGAACCTCTGCCTGTGGTGGTACCGCAAAGTGTAGAATTACGAATTTACGTCTCAGATATATTATTCCTTTCTATTATTGCTTTTTTATCGTTTTACATTCATACATACATACCTCCACGCCTTCATTCCCAGAGTGGGGTAGGCAGAGCTACAGAATTACCAACAACTCTACAAACTTGTTGATAACTCTGTAACCACAATTTGCACAATCAGGCTATGATGTTTAACAGTGTATATTGGTGACAGGTAGCAAGCCCATCGCCTAACAGTACTACAAGCCTTTATTCCCTTAGTCGCCTCTTACGACATCCGCGGGAAGACATGGAGTGACACTGTTCTAACCCGGCAACCACACGGCAATCGTTTTACAATATAGTTTTTACATACATAAATAACAGTTAACCGGTTTTTGTTGTTCACAGAATAAGCTAAATTTAATCTTCTCTAATCTATAAAATTCTCGTGTCACGACGTTTGTAATTAAACTCCTCCGAAATGGCTCGACCGATTTTCGTGAAATTTTTTGTGCATATCGGTTAGGTCTGCGAATCGGACAACATCTATTTTTCTTCCCCATAAATGTTAAGGGTGGTCCACCCCAAAATTTTACATACATGGCAAAACAACAACGTTTGCCGGGTAGTTCAGTGTTACAAGTAGGGCATGCTCCCGGGAATTCCCGGTACTAAAAGGACCGGGAAATCCCGGGAATTATAATTTCAACTGGTACCGGTACTGGCGAAAAAAAAACCCGGTTCTTCGGTTCCTTCGGTACTGAGTTTGTGACTAGACTAATTGTCATTTTTTCTTTTCAAAACTACGTGCGGGCCTGGTCACGCTTTCCCCCGGCGGATTCGCACAAGCTCGGTTTTATTCGGATGCGATATGAGATCGGCATCGCTCGGCCCGCCCCACTCGCCCCACCCTTCGACCCGACGCCTCGACCCAATCCAAGGCTAACCGGTCGGGCCGACCGACAGGTAGTCAGGTAGTCAGAAAGATAGCTGTTCTGATTTGGTAAACTCGTGCTCTGGATTAAATAATTAATAATTATCACTTAACTGGTGTCTTATTTAAAAAAATAACCATTAAACAAACAAAAAATACAAATAATTTACTCAGTACCGAAAAGTACCGAAATCCCGGGAATTCCCGGTTCTGACTCAGTGCCGGAAATCTTAGTCCCGGTTACGGGAATGGTACCGGTACCACATGCCCTAGTTACAAGGCTTTGTAATCCAGAATTCACGAGATTTTGAAGACACAACTGAAAGTAACTGACTGTACAAAACCTTAGATTAGCAAATTGAAATGGCAGTGGGCCGGTCATCTTGCGGCTGATAATGATGATGATGAGGACTCGTTTCCATACACATAGTGCAGTCGACTACAAATACTGCATTGTAATAAGGTCCAAAATTGGATACATCTCTTTGTAGTTGACTCTACAAGCCTAGAGCTTAGATTGACGCTAGGTCAGTCTGTGTGGGTTTTCCCGTTGATAATATTCGGTTAATTATCGGATATTAATGACCTTAAATAAAACCGGTTAACTAGTTTACCGGTTAACCGGTATTCATTTCTTAATCAGTGAATAGCCGGTTTTTATTGCTTTTCTTAATCAGATGACACTTGATCTATGTTGACTTCTTTCTCCCTCTGCAACTGTTTTTTTATTTAGAAACATTCTACTGGGTGGAGTCTGTCAGACGTCGTTTTTGATAAAATATAGAAAAAATAATAATGGTTCAATGATAAGTATTCTTTATTTAGTGCATAGCATGATTATTTAATTTTAATACGGAATTAATAATAAGCATGTATATAATCTTTTAAATAAAAAAAATATGTAATTTACTAAAATAAGGTAAAAAAATCTGATATTTTTCACAAAGATTAACTTACAATGCCGTGAGTTCGTTAGAAGAAGGTACTGAGCGATACCGAGCTATATCACGGTATACGGCGATTTTTTTTTGGCGACGTCTGATAGACGTCACGTCAGTCGCAGTTAAATAATAAATTATAGAGATTAATGTATTAAAACAAACAAACAAATATATTTAAAAATATTTTAATGGCATAATTCTTAAGCATTATTTACACAATAATCAGTTAAAAATATAAATATCACGTGTACTTACACTGGCACAAAATTTTACATAATATTCACAATTTATACAATAAATAGTATTTGGTATCAAAAAATGCTAAAATATAAGTAATTACTACTAATTACAATTAATATAAAATTTACATTCAGTTGAAATACATTTTTGTACATTTATTTCATAAATTACATGAGGATTTCCAACTATGTCATATAGGTCTAGTTATGTTGACATAGTCATAAAAAAAATATATTTAAATACCGATTACATTTGACAAAATAACAAACAGCCACACAATTGAATGAAATTATAAGAACACTAATGTAATAGATCTATTATAGACTCAATTGATCAGCAAACAAATCGATCCCCTCCGTCGTTGGATATCATATTCGCAAAACATGACATTCGCAAATCATTATAGTAGCAAAACATCACTTTAGCAAAACGTAACTATTATTAAGACATGAATTAGACAGTGTCGACGGAGCTCCGCTAGCGGAGCTCCTATTTCTGGGTGGTTTGGCCCTCCGGGCCAGCTGCAAAACTAACATAACCTAAACCTACCTACGATTTTATAACAAAACCCGAGTATTTGTAAATATCATGCTTTGCGAATATCGTGTTTTGCTAATGATGTTTTGCTAGTATGATCTTTTACGAATGTGATATTCACATATGAAAGAAATCGATCTAGTATCGAAGAGTATTTCTTAATTTCTGATCATCCAAACATTGATTTGCGTGTTTATTTAACCGAATATCGAAAGACGACATCGATAGACGGTAACTCCCTTTAGATGGGTAAAGAAGAGAAGAAGCTAGAGAAAGAGCAAGACTTTAACTTCTTAACTGTAATTTGTTGAGGATTGCAGTTTTTAAGGTTCCGTACGACCGAATGAAAAAATAGTAGCCTTTATCTAAATACTCGTGAGGGTCTCAAATATCTATATACACCTTTTTTATTTACGATAACTTTAAGGGAACGTTCTTTAGGTCAAATAAAGTTGATTTCCCGAAGATAGACAAATGATAACCGTTACGTGTGTATATTTAATTTTTAAATTGAATTAGCTAATCTCGTTGAACTGGTCTAAAAGGCTCTTAACTGTCTGTGTATGTCACGCCAACATTGACGTATTTGACACTGACTATGAGTTAACTCTAAAGGCCCTTTTAGAATGACCAAAGATACAACATTTAATTACTTAGTTCTAAACAGAAAAAAAAATTTTTTTTTGCAATAAGTATATAAAATTCTAATCTACCACTTAGTTTCTATGGATGTACCTAGTAATATGCCGAAGTTATCGTAAATCAAAAAAAACCTCTTGTTCATTTTGTATGTATGTACCTAATGTGGTTTTGTATTGTTGCGAATAAATGTCTCTTTATCTTTATCTTTATCTTTAAATACATGAAAATTGGACCCCACTTATGTAAGAAACTACTCCGAAGCTAAAATAAACCAAAATGCAGATAGTTCCTTACTTATACATTACAGGACATCTACAAGAATCGTCTAGAACCGTTTTGCAAGTTCTACTAGCATATCTCCTTGTGTTGGTAAAGCTTCATAACTATGAGTATGATACAGAATATAATTAACGCATAAGCCACAGTGCTTATGTGAAATTAATTCATTATGCATTGCCATCTACTTGTTTCTTCTTACTTGTGTCTAAATCTGAGGTCACTTTTTAACTAAAATCTTGTATTTTAACAAGTTTAACCCAACTGTCATCATTCGCATGATATATATCGGTATCGTCAATTTAAATTAAATATTGTTTTTCCTTTACTTTTACATTAATTAACTATTCGAAAACATTTGTTCACATTTTTCAACCTGACTCAAAACTTTCCCTATTCTCTCATGTAATATCTTCGCATTCTTTTCCGGTAAAGGAGGTAAAATATCCCTAATCACTGCACTATTTTTCTTATGAAACATATCACTCAATATACCACCCACTGTTTTCATTTCATGTAATCTTTTCAAAGAATCTATAGTTCTTCTTCTAAACATACATAAATTATCTAGCAAAAGACTGTGATAAACGTTATATTTCTTTAAAAGTCTATATCCATGTAAAAGTCCGGATTCATTATCTAGAAACAAAAGTAAACCACTGTCCATTTTACGTGCTAAATTATGCGCAGGACCGTCCATTATGTTAACATTCCACTGATAATTAAAAAGGTTATTAACTATCCTATCCAAATTAGCAGTTAAATAATCAAATATAATGAGATCAGACCACTGGGCTAGTTCAACAAACACATCAATACTTTTCTTGTTAAGTTTAACATCCATATGATCAAAATTTTCCACTTTCTTCACTTTCACTGTTTTAACTTTAAGTTTTTCGATTAATAATTCCTTTGTCACTGTATCGTTTTCTTTTAACGCCATTTTAAACACATCGTTCTTATTCAAATGGCGGTTGGATGGTTTGAATATTTCTGGTATTGTCGCTGATTCCAAACTTGGTATATATTGAGTCAGTACAACAGCTCTATTACTGTTCCACTGTGCAGCAGAAACATCTGAACTGACACCACTCCATAGTTTATCTTTCAAGTCTACTATCTTCAAAACAGACGGCGCCAAATTCGTCAAATTCATCAACTTCGCCACATAAAAACTGAATATTTCTCCCTGAATTTGATCTGTGTTCTGTCTGTACCTCACACAGGCTTGGACGCCATCTTTGAAAATAACTAACCGATTCTGCATCCTTCCGCATCCTGCTGTCATCTTAACAACTTCACTCTGGTCAACATATTCCTCCCATAATTCTGCAGAACTTTCTCCGTACCCTTGCGGCATTGAATTTTCTACTTCAGCTCCCCAATATACATTTTCATATAACACAGTTTGATCGTTAGGAACATAGGTCTTGTTTATTATATGTGATATTACATGTTTGTGATGTGACTTGTTATCTTTAAGTATCTCTTTCATATCTTCTGTTAGACTTGTTGGATAAACATCTTTATTATATTTATGTTCACCTGTAAATGATACTAGAGCGTATTTATTAACCTTTTCAAAATCAGTCTCTTTGTTTTTTAAGGAATTTAAAGTTCTTAATTCCCTAGTGTTATTATTATTATTAATGTTATTTATTTTAACTGATTGTGAGGTTTTCATTAATATGACTCCTATAGAGAGACCTAGGATGAAACTTAGGCATACGCTAAAAAGACAAAGATTGTAACATCTATATTCTTTCTTTCTTCTTGTCAGTTCTTCTTTATATCCAAAATGATTGTATTCTATATTCTTAATTGGGTAGAGGTTTTTGAAATCTATTGTGCTTTCTTTAAGTTCTTTGTGATCTTTTAACGTTGGTAGTCTTTCCATTTTCTCGTAGAATGCTTCTTTCTCGTCTTCTAAATAATTTGTGTCCATTTCGTTGACTCACGTGCCTGTTATTATATCTGTAACAAAGAAAACAATATCAAATTAGTGACTTTTTCAAATGTATTTTATGCGAAAAAGGTTAAATAAAATTACATACATACATACATAAACTCACGCCTTCATTCCCAGAGTGGGGTAGGCAGAGCTACAGAATTACCAAGCACTCTTAAATAAGTTGTTGATAATTCTGTAACCACATTTTGCACTATCAGGCTAAGATGTTTACCAGTGTATTAGTGACAGGTTGCAAGCCCATCGCCTAAGAGTACTAGAAGCCTTTATTATTCCCTTATGTCGGGTTCCTATATTCAATCCGAGGATAGATAAGGCTTACCTCGGGTTAAAATTTGACATTTGCCCATACAAAATGTGTCAAATTTTAATCCGAAGTAAGCCTATCTGTCCGCGGATTGAATATAGGAACCGGACGTTAGTCGCCTCTTACGACATCCACGGGAAGACATGCAACTTATAAAATTAGTTCAAGTTGTTCTCTCGCATTAATCAAACGCGAAACGAAAAGTCACCTGTACCAGTCACGCGATTGGTTTAAAAACGAATCGAATAGAAACGTTAGATAGCAAGGGCTGACTCTCTTGGGGTTTTTGACAAGATGGCGTCGCTTTCTTAATTGATTTTTATTTTTATGCATATTTTGTTGTTTAATGGATAGTAATGATGTATTAATATGCAGTAAATTTACATTAAAATGTGCAGCATAATGAAGAATTCAAGTTTGAACACGTATCGCCTTTGGAAGGATTGCTCCAAGAAAATCCCATCTGGTCTTCGTAAAGTTCTACCTACATCGCTTCACGGAGGCTAGAGGATCACCGTACAACGTTGCCTTATGATTTTTTTGATATGATAATGTAAAATATAAACTTTACCCGTGTGGTTGCCGGGTTAGAATAGTGCCACTCCATGTCTTCCCGTGGACGTCGTAAGAGGCGATTAAGGGAATAAAGGCTTGTAGTACTGTTAGGCGATGGGCTTGCAACCTGTCACTAATACGCTGGTAAACATCTTAGCCTAATTGTGCAAAATGTGGTTACAGAATTATCAACAAGTTTTTAGAGTTGTAGGTAATTTTGTAGCTCTGCCTACCCCTCCCCGGGAACGAAGGCGTGAGTTTATGTATGTATGTAAATATAAACTTGACATTGGCAGGGTTGCTCACCGGTTGCCATTAAATACATAAATAAATAATAGCAAAGGCCTCAGTACAATTGCTCCCGTCACTCCGGGGTTATATATATATGTATATATATAACACACAAGTATCCATTTTGTGAGTCACCATGGCAACCTTACGGCCTAAGTAACACTTAAACGATCTCACTTCACCCAAATATTCGCTTTTGACTCACAAGAATTCGTAAATTACATACTTAGCTTAAAAAATATAAACATCGAGAAAAACAGGCCAAGTGCGAATTGAACTTGCGTGGAGTGGGTTCTGTACATAGGCTTTTTTTTGGATAGATTTGTTATAGGTTTTCCTGTAATCTACAAGCAATAAACTACATATTGTATTTTTTTTAAAATTTTAGGTTCAGTAGCTTCGGAGATCAGGGGGGATGGGCAATTTTATTTATTTATTTAAACTTCTTTGCACTAAATACAATAAAGTACAAATGGCGGATTTAATGCCCAATGGCATTCTCAACCAGTAAATTTTCGTCTTATTTCATGAATAACATCAAAGCTATTTGTTTTACAATAATAACATAAATATATTTGAGATTCTCAAAACGAGCCCTTTCATTTGATATATGACACAGTAAGGCTTGCAAAACTTTTTTTTAATTAAAAGAAATATATACTTTGCACATTTGTGTTTGGGTCATCAATACAATACAAATACTCTTTATTGATCACCAAAAAAACAAAACACGGAACAGTCTATTTTAACTGTAGGTATACAACAGGCGGTCTTATCGCTAAATAGCGATCTCTTCCAGACAACCTTGGACAGAGAAATAATAAAGACAAAAATACATGTCAACATCGAAAAAGAGAAGAAAAACAATCAATCAATTTACATATGTGTACCAAATTTCAACTCAATAGGGCTAGTAGTTTCGAAGCATAATGTCTGTGACATACGCACAGACAGACAGACGCACGAGCAATCGTATTAGGGTTCTGTTTTTTAATTTTTTGAACGGAACCCTAAAAACATAACCATCTAACAAGAAAAAAAGAAGTCGAAATGTCAAAAAAGACTTAACCAAATACAAGTTCGGGTAAAAAAGGGTCAGTAATTATATAGGGCGGGTGCAACCCCCAATTATTTGGTTAGCAGTTGTAATTCTATTAGGCTAATGTCCCCCGCCCACCGCGCGTGGTTTGTTTTTTGTTAACACAAGCTTGTTTTTTCAAGTGGTTACTTAGCGTATAGTTTTGAGGTTGTTACGACGTGGCTAAAAAAAGTTAAACGTCATACTTAATAGGAGTATCGTTCACGTTTCTTCGTTATTGAGTCATGTTTTTAGTTATAAATTGTAGAGATGCGAATGTTCTGTTTTTTAACGCAACGGTTTTGTTTTGTTATTGCATTGTTTTTTTAATTAAATATGTTGAAAAATAGATCCATAAAAGTAGGTTAGATTTAATTTAAAAATATCTCCCTATGTCAATTTATTATAAGTATTATAACTCAATGGTATGAGGTAGATTCTTGACGTGTAAAAGTGCCCGTGCGGCTTACTTACTGAATAAATGTCTTTATCTTTATCTTTATCTTTATGAAATGACAATATAACCTTACTTAAAGCAATATTTAAAAAAAAATAGATTCTCATTCATCGAATGGATCTTGAATCGAAAGGTCAAATAACACTGGTGGCTTCACAGATAAAGTAAGAAATACAATGTGATCATAGACACTTGGTTTTAAATTAATAATTCTAATCATAAATATACTCGTAATTCATACTACTTCGGTATTTTAGCTAAGCTTGTCTTTTAAAAACTAGGTACAGTCGGCTTCAAAGAAATGTATCAAATTTTGGACCTTAAAACAATGCTATAAGGTCAAAAACTGGATACATCTCTTTGTAGTAGACTGTATAGTCAGCGGCAAAAAGAGGTAAGTACTAACAAAATAGGTGAATAGCTTGAACAACTCTCTTTTCAACTCAGCGAAGCCCGCAACAGGTGCCAAAGCCCTAGCCAAGATGCATATTGGTAATCGACAGGATGTACAGGGTTGGGCAGATTAAGTGTCCTAGTTGTGTATGGCTTTTTTACTTAAATATAACTTAACTTTTTATTCACTTCGTATTTTTTTTTTGTTAACAATTTAATCTTCTTTATGATTTCTACACGTCAGCTTGATATATTTTGTTTTTATATTGTTTTCAACAATGGACGCGAAACGCCAGCTCGTGTGCGATTTGTACCAGAAAAAATACCGACCGTGTGAGATATTGAAGACGCTGAAACATTTAAATATCAATATAAGGTTTATATCGAGGACCGTCAAGCGATTCAAAGAAACGGGATCTTCACAAATCAGGCCCAAACCTGGGAGAAAGCCAGCTGTTCGCACCAAAAACATCATTAAAAATATTCGTGAGCGTATTAGACGAAATCCAGGTCGAAGTGCAAGCAAACTTGCTAAAGATATGAAAATATCCCGTCGAACAATGAGTCGTATTTTAAAATATGATCTTGGGCTAAAGGCCTACAAAAAACAAAAAATTCATGGCTTAACAGATGCCCAGAAAAAAGCTGGAGTGAAAAAATGTAGGGAATTGCTAGCTTGGCACGACGGCGATGATATTATTTTTTCCGATGAAAAGATGTTCCAGTTACAAGACAGTCACAACCAACAAAACGATCGTGTCTATGGTGCTTCATTGAAGGATATTCCTGTGGACAAATTAGCCGTACAACGGGTTCCAGAGTGCATCAGCTGTCATGGTATGGGGTGCGATATCGCCTAGAGGCAAGTTACCGCTGCTGTTTATTGATCGAGGTGTCAAAATTAACCAAGACTATTACATCCAGAACGTGTTACAGGGTCATTTGCTAGAAAATGCTCAAAAATGATATGGAAACGACTATTACTGCTTCCAACAAGATAGTGCCCCATCTCACAAAGCTAAACGCACTCAAGATTGGTGTAGAACAAATTTGACAGATTTTATACCTTGGCAAGAATAGCCTGTATCATCGCCGGATTTGAATGCTTTGGACTTTTCGATATGGGTTACATGCTGAGCAAGATTGGGAGCACACAGGGCATGAATCTAAACTCATTCAAACATCGATTAGTCAAGATATGGGATGAAATACCAGACGAGGTAGTGCGTGCCGCGTGCAATGCATTCTATGGAAGAATGCGTCAAGTTATTAAAGCTGATGGCGAGCGATTTGAACTTATGAATTAGTTTTTTTAAGTATAGAGTACGCTAAAAATAAAAACGTGATAAATTTTTGAAAAAAACTGTCTTGTTTTAATTTTATGGATCTTTTTAACTAGGACACTTAATCTGCCCAACCCTGTATGTATGTAAACATTTTATGATGATGTACATAGGTTAACTTATCCCTTTAAGGGATCTCTCCAGTTAACCTTTGAGTTAGCTTTTGATGTAAAGGATTGACTAGATCACTAGAAGTACGATGATGAGGAAAGCGTCGGTGGCCTAGTGGCTTAGGGGGTCGACTCGTGCTCGTAAGGTACCGAGTTCGAACCCCCGCGGTCACCATGTACCAATAAGTTTTTCCGAATTAAGTGTATTGCCCGATGCTCTTACGGTGAAGGAAAAACATCGTGAGGAAACCTGCACGAACAGCTGCGTGTGTAAGAGGGTAATTGCACAAAAGATCCTAAAGGGTCGAAGTGTATCAGAAAGGGCTCATTGTAAGATAAGATAAAAGCTGATGAGGGATCGTGTCGCTTCTAATGTCAACTTCATACATTTCGTGTCTATAGAAAATGGAACCTTTACCAGAATTTGCATCATCGCTAGGCCTAGAGAGGCTGTAGACAAAGTCCATAACGGGAAAGCGTAAAGATTTTCGAATACTGTCAAAATGTATGGAATGGACACGTCACGTTGAGATGCGACCGTCCGACAGCGATTACGTTCTCTGAATGCATTTTGTTTAACCACACAGGACGTGTCGTATTGAGGAAATTTAACCAGCCAGCTATAAAGCATAATGAACATTATAACTTTTACCATTGCCTTTTTCAAATGAAAATCAACATTCCAAAATGAGAAGCTAAAAAATATAATTTGGGTATTATCAACTCTATACACATCTCTAACTCCAACGAGTGCATCGAGGCAAAACCGTATAAGTCGTTTTTTCCAACATTTTTTATTACCAGCGTCGAACCAAAAGAAACAACCACAAAACCAGCCATTCCATTTTAACCTCAATTATATTGCATGAGAGTTGATATCAGCTTGTATTTTTGTAGTTTTTAAATCGTTTTGGTTGGTTAGGTGTAAGTTGTAAGAATTTTGTAAAACACATTCTGTTCTTAGGTCGTTGGTTTTTTTGTGAGCTTTGGTGTTTGTCAAATACATGGGTTATTACTCAATTTGTGTTTTTTAACGTGTATAATTTCAAATAGGGTGGGTATAGTCTTAGATCTATATTGAATTGAATAGATTAGTTTGGTATTGCTAGTCCATACTCATATTATAAATGTGAACGTGTGTATGTATGTATGTATGTAAACACTTTATTGTACAAAAGAACAAACAGAACAATACAATTAATAAAAAAATATGTACAAAGGCGAACTTATCCCTTTAAGGGATCTCTTCCAGCTAACCCTTGAGAGATTGAGTGAGTGTATGTTTGTCCGTCTTTCACGCTTCAACCACAGAACGGATCGAGATGAAACTTGGCACACATATTGGTTAGGTCCTGGATTAGGACATGGATAGTTTTTATCCCGGAAAATTGGACAGTTCCCGAGGGAGCAGCGATAAACGACTTCTACGCGGAAAGCTAGTAACAAATATCAGGAGATAATCTACCCTGCCTACGAAGCGCTTCCCAAGAACTGCTGAGAGGAAACGGCGGAAGAAAATCAAGTCAGTCATTTTTAGGGATCCGTACAAAAATTAAAAAACGGAACCTTTATAGTATAACTCGTGCGTCTGTCGGTCTGTCCGTCTGTCCGTCTGTCGCAGCCAATTTGTTCCGTAACTACTGGACCGATTGAGTTGAAATGAACACATGTGTAAATTGATTAACCAAACACAAATGTGCAAAGTAATAGTCATTTTCGGGGGACAAACTAGGAAAATGAAAATTAATTTTTTTTTGCATACCTTACTGCATCAAATGATAGGGCATGTAAAAACAAGTTTTGCCGTGTGGTTGCCGGCCTGGAATAGTGCCACTCCATATCTTCCCGTGGAAGTCGTAAGAGCCGACGAAGGGAATAAAAGCTTGTAGTACTGTTAGGCGATGGGCTTGCTACCTGTCACTAATATACTCTATAAAACATCTTAGCCTAATTGTGCAAATTGTGGTTACAGAGTTATCAACAAGTTTTTAGAGTTGTTGGTAATTCTGTAGCTCTGCCTACCCCGCTCTGGGAATGAAGGCGTGAAGGTATGTACCTATATAAAGAAAGAAGACGAAAATTGACCATTCCCCCTGATCCCTGAAACTACTGAACCCAAAATTTTACATGAAAACCTATAACAAATCTATAAAAATAAAGGAATCCCATTCCACGCGAGTTCAACTCGCACTTGGCCGGTTTTTTTTAAATATATTATGACTTATGATTATGACACTGATAATACTTATTCTAGCATTACATGAAGCAATTAATGTAAAATAAAAATATCAAGCGTAGTGCAGGGAAACGTTAATTAAGTTAAGGACTCCATGTTTTCCGAAATACTATTTTTATGTATGGCAACAAATATTATCTTTTTTATTTTCTACAAATTACGAGGATTGTGAAGCTAAAAAAAATCCGAAATTTACGATTTTTTAAAAAAAAAAATTATATCATAGGAAGGCAAACGAGCACACAGGCCACCTGATGGTAAGTGGAAACTGTGACCCATAGACATTCGCATTCACAAGACCGCAATCCTAAGACTGCAAATGCGTTGCCAACCCTGAGGACGAAGATGGAATGCCTCTATGCTAGTCATTTCACCGGCTGTCTTATCCTTAAACCGGAACACAACAATGCGAACACTGCTGTTTGGCGGTAGGTTAATGGATTGTTGAATTTGTTGTAGATATCATGAAAAACTATATACGTTTTCTTTTCCATGAACTAAAAAACAGAAACAGTTCTTTATAATAACTACAACATATTCAAAAATCGTGAAAATCGGACTTGATTTAGGGGGTGAGAAACGTTAACGGCACAATCCACTTAAGTCTTGCATCGTCGGTTAAATTGAGCATCTAGTTTACCATACATACATACATACATACATACATTAAATCACGCCTGTTTCCCAGAGGGGTAGGCAGAGACCACTTCTTTCCACTTGCTACGATCTTGACAAATTTCTTTCGCTTCTTCCACATTCATACATCGAGTCAGGCGCGCACGTCGGTTTCGTCTACTTAAGATTCTAGTTTACCAAATATCCTATTATTTACGCATATAAAAGCAGTTAATTTTGATCTCTCCGGGCGGTGGCCAATAGACGAGACCAATCGATTTAGAAAAAAACTCAATCCCCCGATTTGACCCGCTACCAGTTAACAAGATTCCATTCAAGTTTAAATTATTTGCGGTTATTTGTGTTAACACGTTGACTGATGGTTTGGAGTTTTTAAGGCAGTGAATGGGTTGAAGGTTAGGTTAGATAGTTATGCGGTTTGAGGAATGTAATTAGGCGATAAATTAAAAAAACCGGTTAATTGCCGCCTTTAATCGGTTAAAACCGGTTTTTTTTTTATGGCATAGTAAGGCAAACGAGCACACAGGCCACCTGATGGTAAGTGGACACTGTGATCCGTAGACATTCGCATTCACAACACCGCAATCCTAAGACTGCAAATGCCTCTATGCTAGTCATTTCACCGGCTGTCTTATCCCCAAACCGGAACACAACAATGCAAACACTGCTGCTTGGCGGTAGGTTAATGGATAAGATGGTGGTACCAACCCGGACGGACCCTGCACAAGGTCCTCCCACAAGTAGTTTCGTATTACTACAATCCAGTTGTAACCGATTTTCAAAATTTATCAAAATAAGATACCTAGGGTTACTTTAGTATCTTGTCGCTTTAAAGATTTTGTTGTTAATGGTCATAACATTTTTGTTTATTTCTGTGTTGCTGAATATTTAATGTTCAGTTTCAACGTAGATTATAATATGTGTAATTATGTAAGGCAATAAGAATGCGCTTAGGACGCTAGATCTCACTTTGTTGTGACGTTGAACTTTTTAATTTTTATAATTGTTTATTTGAATATTAATTATTTGTAATAACTTTTATGCTGTGTTTTTTTTTAAATGTTTTATTTATTTTCTTGTATTTGCCTATCTCATGCGGGTCCAGCTGAAAATCAGCGCAGCGGCTCCGTGCCACAGCACCACGCTGAGCTGGTACACCGTTTCGGCTATTTCATTTTAATCAATTAAATAGGCTATGTACTTTTATTTTTTGTTTTGTCGAATGTATATGATTTTTGTGTTTATTTAATAGAAGAATAAATGATTCTATTCTATTCTATTCTATTCTAAGTTCCGTAAGCGTGTCAAACAAGATTGTAAAATATGTCAATGCGAAAAGTTCAAATAGTACTTCAGACGTTGATTATACTATTTTTAAGACTAATGTTCGCTAAAATATTGCCAGTAACATAATAGGGACTAAAGAATCGACTGCACCGTTATCGAGTTAGATCGATTCACGATTGTAACCGTATCGATTATTCGCATCTTTCCGATTTCACGATCCATACATAGAACACAGACCATAGAGTAAATGGGGTCGATGTACTTGGGACATACTTATTGTAATAAACCATAGAGAATGCCTGCGTCTTCGTAACTACGCGTGGAATGAATGTCCTGTTACTCTCTCTCTTCTTCCCGATGGGGGTCACTTTTGGACCTAACTGAAAAATTACCTAATGTTGCAGGCTATCTTCACACGAAATTTCATCGAAATTGGTTCAGCCGTTGCACCGTGAATAAGTAACACAAGATCTTTCGCATTTATATTAGTAGGATAGCTATATAATATCAAGATCAAGATGGTTACAAAATCGCTTCGACTCTGTCAAATATAGAACAGATATTTCCCAATAATATTGAGGTAAATACAAAATTTACCCACAATTGTTTCATTTTCGATACAAAATTCGATTTCTCCTCTAAAATATATATTTCTGAAGCCATAACTTAATAAACCCACTCACAGCATTGTGCGGCCCACGCCGGGCATATTATTTCTGTGGTCAATTCACATTTGTTTATGGGTCTTAAGGAATACTTAAAAATATAAAAAATTGGTTCCCTGACTTGTTACCAAATCTTCATTTGACCAACTATATCATTTTACAATCTTTCTTTTTGCAAAATATATATTACATAGGTTACATGGGCTTGTTAAACAAGTTAGGTTAGGTTACGATTTGCCCACAAAAAAAAATTAAATAATGAAAGAAAGAAAGAAAGAAAGAAACACACACAGTGACATGCATAACAAAGAACAGATTATCAAATACAAGAAGAAAGTAGCCAAGAAATGGTCCCAACTCAGCGTAATGCTGGCATTAAAGTCAGCGCTGGTCTTCCGTTGGAACCATCAGAGGAAACCACGGAAGGTAAACACACACGTAATTAATTGAACACAAAACATGAGTAATATAATGCGGCGGAAAGTATCTCTTTGCGAAATGAAAGTTTGTAAAATGATGATTTGGTAAAACATTAGTGAACTAAAAAATATTTTTTATTTGAACACAGTTTTTTTAATTGCGCTCTTAGTTAAGTTTCATAAAAATCTGGTTTTATCGATCTAAATATTTATATTGTAACTTAAAATCTCATCATCGCTCAATAACTAAAAGAAAACATGTCTATTTCTTCAACCTAGTTAGTAAAAGAGATCTTCAATTCACCATTTCTATGAATCCGAAGTTAAATCAACAAAAACGATCGTCTCCGATTCCTTACGAAAAAGTCCGAAGTCACCATGACTTGAAGTTCCTAATTCAAAATGATTAATAACAAAATGGCTGCCGTAGCCACCTGCGTCAAAATGTGGGGAGAGTCAAAGTGACTCATGTGTGCTTATGCAATTCTAGAGCTTAAACTGTATTTAATTAGTGTCATAATCGCATGTAATATTAAACAGACTTAAACTATTTTCATTTAAACGTATCGTGTTTGCTTTTTATAGCTTTCATTTGAATTTGAAACGAATCTTAGTGAAAGAGTAGAAAGGTTATGTTTATTCTTATAAATTATTGATTTTAATTTAAGTTAATTTAAAATTTATTTTAGTTAATACAATGACGATAACGTATGATATACTTACGATTGTTAATTAAACAATAAAGATAAGATAACGACATTTATTCAGTAAATAGGCCGCACGGGCACTTTTACACGTCAAGAATCTACCAGCGCTTCACAGGGGATCTCGCTAAAGTTGACCTCGTCCCAAACTAAGCTCTACGCTTGTAATATAGTGTAGGTAACGATAAAGATAGTTGTAGTTACTTATAAAAAAATGCGTAATGCCTCTACCTATTATATAATGTAGTTTATCTAAATAATTATATACACATACGTAGGAGTTCTTTTTTCCTTTTCTCTCTTTCTATCTTAAGATTTTGGTGTGTTTTCCTGCGGAAACTACGCAGGATATTTGAAATATTTTTTAATTTGCTATTTATAGATTTATATAATGCTAGACTAAGTAGTACCGTTGTAATATAAAATATATTTAAAAACATGACTGACTGCTGAGTTTCTTGCGGCGCTTCTTCTCAGCAGTGGTCTCCTCTTGTGAAGCGCTGGTACGAGTTGACGTGTAAAAGTGCCCGTGCGGCCTACTTACTGAATAAATGTCTTTATCTTATCTTATCTTTAATAGTCGTTTTAAATGTAGGAACAATATATTTTGAATTAATTACACCAAATGAATCAAAACGGGATTTTTACAGGACTTTCCAAAAAAGGAATGTAACGCTTTCAGGGTTCATGTAATGTATCGTCGGTGATAGGTACAGCGAAACCGCGTAAGTAACAAATTTATGATAGAGCAAAATAAACCTTACGATCTAATTAAAAAGGTGCATTTTACTCCTTATTTAAAATGTCACTTACGCGGTTTTGCAGTTTCACCGACGGTATGTATGTACGATTCTTTATTCCACCATAACTTCTAAACGCCTGACCCGATTTAGATGTGTGTGGTATCGTTAGAATCCTTTCACCATCCCAGGTGACATGGGATACTGTTAAAATTGAAATAACAACAATGTCAAAATTACTTTTATTAAAAAAACAAGCAGTCGGGTTTTTAAAAGTTGCTTTTCGTTTACGTCACTCTGACGTCTGTCTTAGACACTGAAACACAACAACTGGAACACTGCTGCTTAACGCCAGATTTGTAGATAGTAGCGTTCCACCCACATCCTACATAAATCAAATCATTAATCTCCATACTAATTTGACCCCATACGTAGCCACTGGCACTGAACATATAAAACCATTACTAAATTATAATTTGCGTTTGAGAATGGTTAAAATAGTCTTTATAGCTTATACGATAAGGTCCTAATTTAATAAATAAGGTTTGCAAGGTAAATGACATCGTGCGAGGTCTGCAAAATGGAAACCATAAAACTATAGGGCCGGTTGAACTTTTAGTTAACTCGAGGTTAGTTAATAGTTTCTTTTAAACGTGCAGCTAGGATGTTAATGGCTTACTACTTTCACTTGATCTTCAGAAGACTTACGAGCACATACTTTTTCACTTCCTAGTATTTTAGTACCCGAAACCGACGTGCGCGCCTTAGGCGTTAGGCGATGGGCTCGCAACCTGTCACTAAAACGCTGGTAAACATCTTAGCCTAATTGTGCAAAGAGTGGTTACAGAATTATCAACAAGTTTTAAAAGTTGTTGGTAATTCTTTAACTCTGCCTACCCCACTTTGGGAATGGTGGCGTGAGTTTATGTGTGTGTAAGTTCATCAGACTATATCCCAGTTCCAACCGTCACTTAACTTAATCTCCGTTTAATGTTTAAACCACAGTTAGTGCCACCGGCCCGTACTTAGATCAAGTTACAGCATTGTTGCGTATGCGCATAGAGCTCGTTCTAGCGCAGTTTTGACCCCTGGCTCTTTAGTAATTGTTCGGAATGAGAGCTCAAACAGGGTCCTTGTGTAAAACGGTATAAGTCTCCTGAAGAGTAAGTGAAAAAGGGTATAAGTAATTATAGTTTTTTTTTTAAATGTCATTTGGAAGGCGAACGAGCACGCAGGCCACCTGATGGTAAGTGGAAACTGTGACCCATAGACATTCGCATTCACAAGACTGCAAATGCACTGCCAACCCTGAGGACTAAGATGGAATGCCTCTATGCTAGTCATTTCACCGGCTGTCTTATCCCCAAACCTGAACACAACAATGCGAACACTGCTGCTTGGCCGTAGGTTACCGTGGTATTAACCCGGACGGACCCTGCACAAGGTCATCCCACAAGTAAAAGTATACTAAGATACTCCGTTTTAAATAACAGAAGTCTTACTTGTAGTTTGAGTTCTGAAGAATTTAGTTTACACCGCCTGCTATGTATTTTTGTCTTTTATTATTTCTCTGTCCAAGGTTGTCTGGAAGAGATCGCTATTTAGCGGTAAGACCGCCTGTTGTATACCTTTAGGGATACGCTAATGTTTGGGAGAGCATATAATGTAGTTACCCGATCGATAGACTTAAGGTCGGACTTTTAATTCACTGCAGTAAAATGACATGGCCAAATGTCATTCTGTGAAATAATGATACCACATTTAATTTAATAGTGCTTACCACGTTCACCTAATGAATGATTTGATCAAAGATCGAACTAAATATTTTATGATTATTACGTACTTAGCTAAGTGTATTATTTTATTATATTTAGCTGATCATTTTGCTTGCAACCAAATGTTAATATGAGTAAGTCACAGACTAAGCAGATAAATACCGCATTGATAAAACAAAAAAAACGAACCTGCTCAATTCGTAAAGATAGTGACATACTTAAATCAAAGGAATATAACGAAACAAAATACGTCATATCACTTTTTAATAATTAATATTAAAGTAGTGAATCACTCAAATGAACTACATTACTCGTTCAGTTTTTCATTCATTCAGTAAGGAACATCACTATTTTTTATACACCAAAAACTGACAACACTGAACCTGTCATCCTACTGCAGTGAATTAAAAGTCCGACCTTAGTCAAATAAAGGGGTTTTCCGGTTGTAAGTGGGAGGACCTTGTGCAGGGTCCGTCCGGGTTGGTACCACCATCTTATCCATTAACCTACCGCCAAGCAGCAGTGTTCGCATTGCTGTGTTCCGGTTTGGGGATAAGACAGCCGGTGAAATGACTAGCATAGAGGCATTCCATCTTAGTCCTCAGGGTTGGCAGTGCATTTGCAGTCTTAGGTTTGCGGTCTTGTGAATGCGAATGTCTATGGGTCACAGATTCACTTACCATCAGGTGGTCTGTATGCTCGTTTGCCTACCCTATGACATAAAAAAAAAAAAAAAAAAATTGTGCCTCTGTTTAGTCCATTAGAGAAAATACTCTTTTACCCAACAATTGTCTTCATGTGTGAGATCCACGGACTGATTGCTATAATAAGTCCATAGGAGGGTTTATAAATAACTCGACATTAGACCCGATTCTACGTGCACATCGCTTAAATAGCCTAAAACTAAATTGTCTAATCTTAAGACATAGTTTAGACAGGAGATTTAACCAGTGCTATTCCAGAATGTCAAGCTGACAATGTATAAGACCGCCTAAAATAAGAAGCGTCAGATTCAAATTAGCGCTGTCATGGCGCTGTCATTTGATTATGACAGCTGCTCATAGAATCGCAGTGTTTTAGCGACACCTAAATAAAATTAGGAAGTTTAGAGGCCACTGTAGAATCGGGCCCACTGGCGAAATACACCTTAACAGGAATGAAAGCCAGTAATTAAAATTAGAGTTAGATGCAAGTTAACACAAAATGGTGTAACTCGAGTTACAGCGTTCAGCCGATGGACGGCAGTTTTTATTAAAACATTTCAACAAAAACAAAAAGTAACACAAAAAACCTCAATCACAATGCAAAACTACATTAGCATTTTGCTGACGCTTGGATTAGAGTTCATTATCGGTTGGCTGATTTGTTCAGTTGTTTTTTTTGGGATTTGACAGGTCGTAAGCTGGCATTAGTGACATCTGCTGTCAAAATTGCGAAGATAAAGCTACTGTAGATGATGTATTAAGATAAGGGGTTAGGTATTAAAGACTATAGCGACGATTTAAAAAAAATACCTTTGAGAACGGTTATATCTGTAACGGCTGAACTGATTTATATGAAACTTAGCTAAGAATCATGGGGTCCATCCTATTCATTCGATACTTCGATCTTCTACTTTCAAAGTAGGTCCCTCTGAGGCTCTACTTTGATAATTAAAGATACGTTAGCTCTATCCGTTTCTCTCGATTTAGTCTCGACTGACAGAGATGGAGCTAACGTAGCTTGGAACCGGACAGATAGACCATAGACTAAAAAGATTGTGCTGCTAGCGTAATCTGTAAAATTAACTGTCATTACTGTGTGTTTCACCTTAAATGTTGCCTATTACAGTTTTATTTTTATGGCATACGAAGGCAAACGAGCACACAGGCCACCTGATGGTAAGTGGAAACTGTGACCCATAGATATTCGCATTCACAAGACTGCAAATGAACTGCCAACCCTGAGGACTAAAATGGAATGCCTCGATGCTAGTCATTTCACCGGCTGTCTTATCCCCAAACCGGAACACAACAATGCAAACATTGCTGCTTGGCAGTAGGTTCATGGATAAGATGATTTTAAATACCTCGCCAGTGAGTATAGTAAGTGATTGAAATTACGAAATACGGCTGTCAGAGGCATCATCTTAGAAGAATCAGAGTATAGTTGTGTGTTTGTTGACATTCAATGTAAAAAAATAAATCTATAATTTGACATGCCCTGCAATTCATACTGTAATTAATTTTGAGTCAAGTTTAACGGTACCATTTAATATTTAGCCCAAAAATTTACACTTTTTCAAAGGAAATGTCCAACCAATTGGGATGGTCCAAAAAAAATAACTCCCGGTTTTTACATTCTAATTCGAAAGAATGGGTAATTTTAAGATTCCAATTTCATTAATTTTGTATTTGACCCGATAGTGTTGTTTAAATATTTTTAATTATTTAGCAGCAATTTTATGGATGACATGATTATTCTTAACTTGGGTTGGCATTTTCTAAGAAATTACAACAATTAAATGACATCTTATGATAAAAAGTGATTGTAATTGTGTATTTAAACATACTATTTCAAGCGGTTTTCGCCTAACCCGTAAGACCTAAGAGGGCTTCATGCCGAAAACGAAAGTCGAACAAAAGTTAAAAAAATTTAGTTGTAATTCTGTAGCTCTGCCTAGCCCACTCTGGGATTACAGGCGTGAAGGTATGTATAAATGTATAAAAATATGAACAATCCTTCCCATTGAGCTATGCAGGCCAATTATGAACGTATGAAAAGTTATTTAATATACTTTTTAAATGATTCTACCCAGATTACATGCAATGTAACGGAAAAGTTTGTGAATAAAAATTAATATTTCTCGACGCAAGCGATCGGCGATAAGTTACCGCGTAAGTAAGGGCACGTGCGCATGGGACTTTGTTACCCCCTAGGAAAAAAGGGGGATTTTAAGTTAAACTAGTGTATCTGCATGTATATCCTAGTATTAGCCGTAGTTTTGGCCGTGTGGTTGCCGGCTTAGAATTGTGCCACTCCATGTCTTCCCGTGGAAGTCGTAAGAGGCGGCTAAGGGAATAAAGGCTTCCTAATTGTTTAAATTGTGGTTACAGAATTATCAAGAAGTTTTAAGACTTGTTGGTAATTCTTTAGCTCTGCCTACCCGACTCTGGGAATGAATGAAGGCGTGAGTTTATGTATGTATGTATTTAATGTTTAGGTATTTGAATATAAAACAAAGTTAATGTTTTAACGCTTACTATTACGGTGTTCCCTATGGAGAGGTAAGTTTTTTTTTTTTTTTTATATCATAGGTAGGCAAACGAGCACACAGGCCACCTGATGGTAAGTGGAAACTGTGACCCATAGACATTCGCATTCACAAGACCGCAATCCTAAGACTGCAAATGCGTTGCCAACCCTGAGGCCGAAGATGGAATGCCTCTATGCTAGTCATTTCACCGGCTGTCTTATCCCCAAACCGGAACACAACAATGCGAACACTGCTGCTTGGCGGTAGGTTAATGGATAAGATGGTGGTACCAACCCGGACGGACCTTGCACAAGTTTACGTTGTTGCTACACGACCGCAGTCTGTATATTCTGCGTCAGTGTGATCTAAGCTTAACCCGTCGAGCGATATGTCAAAATTGATGTACATCAAAATTAAACTTTATGTCAAATGAATAAGTCACGTAATGTCAAAAAATCTACGCACACATGTTGTGCGTAGGACACCTGAGGGGTTAAAGTATAAACGTATAGCTACACATTAGTCAGTAAAAAAAGGGCGCAGCCGCACAAGCTTCAATGATACGCGTACGGTCCGCATACTAAATTAGAGTACGACAAAAAGTAAGCTGAAAAAAACGTCTGTTGCTTAGCAACTTTAAATCGTTGTAAATCCTCAATGATCAGTCAAAACGAAAAATCATGAAATCATCAATACCCCATTTGTCATATTTGGTCGTTTTTTTTTTAGGGCGACTAAGGGAATAAAGGCTTGTAGTATTGTTAGGCGATGGGCTTGCCACCTGTCACTAAGAGTGGGGTAGGCAAAGCTACAAAATTAAATACAACTCTAAAAACTTGTTGATAATTCTGGAACCACATTTTGCACAAACACAAAATTCCACACATTTGATCATTATTTCAGAATGTTTTTTATTTATTATTTCCGCAAATAATACGCTGGTAAATATCTTAGCCTATTTGTGCAGAATGTGGTAACAGAGTTATCACCAAGTTTGAAAAGTTGTAGGTAATTCTGTAGCTCTGCCTACCCCACTCTGGGATTATAGGCGTGAAGGTATGTATGTGTATGTATGTAAAATTAAAATAAATTTTGGCTTTGGGACAAACTTGTATAGGTACTTAGTACTTAGACCTTTAAAAAAAAAATCCTTTTGTCTATTGTGTCCACCCAAATCATTCCAGAGACACCCACTGTAGACTTTTATTACCTCTCGTTTTTGTCTAGTGTTAAAAAAGTTGGTATTTTATATAATTAATCGTTAGCCGTCCGCGCTGTCGGTACGTCCTATCGGCTTGGAATTTTCGGAATACAGAGCACCGATAGTATCAAAGTTCGGGTCCGACCGGTCCAGACGTCTCCATCCAGCCAGCCGATATGGGCTCATATTTGTTCTACAATTAATATATTATGGGTGCTTTCTAGTACCCATAATGCTTTGTTATTAAATCATAGCGCCGTTGCCGTGTGGCTGCCGGCTTAGAATTGTGCTACTCCATATCTTCCCGTGGAAGTCGTAAGAGGCGACTAAGGGAATAAAGGCTTGTACTAGGTACCTAGTACTGTTAAGCGATGGGCTTGCAACCTGTCACTACGCTGGTAAACATCTTAGCCTAATTGTGCAAATTGTGGTTACAGAGTTATCAACAAGTTTTTGGAGTTGTTAGTAATTCTGTAGCTCTGCCTACCCCACTACTCTGGGAATGAAGGCGTGACGGTATGTATGTATGTGTGTATTAAATCATAGATGCTGATTATTCTATGTATGTACTTAAAAACACTTTTTAGTATTGAAACAATTACACATAAATTAAAGTAGTGCAAGGGCGAACTTATCCCTGGGATATCTTCCAGTTAACCATTGGGCGAGTGAGGAAAATGTGTTTGAAAGTTTATTCTGTGTGTTTGTTTATCTATGTGTTGTTGTCTTTGTCTTCAGAAAGCGGTTTTTTTTCAAAGATAATGGTTCTTAGCTAGTAGTTTCATAATAATAGCTTAGACCATTTACTAGGTCTTCTATTATTGTCTAGATCTATTCTATTTAATAGTTCTTTTAATGTCATATTGTCACGTAGCATTTTTTCGAACGTGAAAGGAAACCTAAAGTATGGAGAAATATTTAAGGTGCTATTGGCATTACCGTTCTTGATTTTTGATTGTTAAATGTCAACACGATAGTTTTTACACGACTTCAAAAACGAGGATTTTTTATGTATGTTCATCGATTTCTCCGTCAATTATTGTGGACTATTTAAAAAATACTTTTTTGGTAATAGGTTTGCGTTTTTGAAGGCTTTTTTTTTAAAACATTTATGTAGGATGGAGTTGCCGCGTTAGGGAATATTTTCTTTGGAGTAAAGGGATATTAAACATTAGGAATTATTCAAGAAAAGGAAATACCTAGTGTTTCTCGTGTCATTGTGCGAATGTGAGTACCTAAATTTTACAGATGCGAATCAGAAAATGAAATTCATGCAATTTAAGATGCGTCCTTTAGAACGTCCATCCTAAACAACCTCGCTACATAATCATAGCTCTAATTTTATCTATGGCCTACATTCCAAATTCGAAAAACAAAACGCAGACATTTTTAATTCGAAACCAGCCAGCCATTTAGAATAGGAGCGTATTTCAAATTTCGAATTCCAGCGTCCGTGCAAAAACCATCCCCCAGCTAATGACGCAGGAATCTCTTTGTGTACCACTAAGTATTTATTCTGCGAAGCGAACACTTAGACGCTCCGAGTTTCCGAACGGACTTTTATTATTTTTTAATTGTTGGCGTTTGGAGATCCGTTGGCAAATTGGTTTACGTATAAGGCTTGGGCGGTTAAAGGTAACTATTAGAAGCAGTCCTTGGGTGGTATACCTACTATAGTGTTAAAGCCGGTTCTGACAGAGCGGATAAACTACATGTTTGTGCATGAGCGGATCCAGGAAAAGTGCCTACCGCGCCTTTTGATCTAGGTTAAACCTAAAAAAGGAAACAAGACCTAGGCTGACCTGAGGGGGCTGACTTTGGTGGTCATACCCACTTCCCTCCCACCCTGAATCCATCTATGTTCGTAGAATTGTCTTTAACCTTGGTCGTAATTTATTTACTGGTGATCGGACCTTTGTGCTCGGTATTCCCGCTCGCTACCAACCACTGTCTTATCCTACCGCCTGTTTTAGTGTGGCGGTTAGACATAACGGTTACTTTGACTTATCTTAACATTATCTCAGTCAACATCATTAAACTATTCGAACCTAAAGATTGCAGTCTTGAGATTGCAATGTCTATGGATCCCAATTACTATCAGGTAGCCTGTTGCTCTTCTCCATGGATTGTCATAGGCAATTAATCCCGTAAAATGAATACGTGCACGAGAATCTGATGTCGTTTAAGATTTAAGGTCTCTGCCCACTACACCGTATCATACCATGACCGTAATAGGAACGTATCAGACAAAAAAATATTCTTTGTATGGAAAAGTATGAGACCATGCCCACTAGACCGTTCCGTCACCGACCATCACCGTAGCGTGCCATGCACGGAGCGTCGTGAATTGTCGGAGGGAATATTTTGCCGGTCCGGACGCGCTCCTTGCCCGGCACGCGACGTTGTCAGACCGCTGCTCGCCGGCGGCGACACGGGTTACAACCGCGTATGATGACCGTTCTAAACTCGTTGCAACGCGTTGCCATTTTTCACTTGCGCTCTTGTCAGTCTAATAGCATCAGTTCTGTGAGTCACATCATAATAATTAAAATGGAAGACGAAAAACTTATTGAAAGTGTCCGAAAATACGAGTTAATATATAATTTAAAACATCCAAAATATATGGATAGCATCAAGAAAGACCTTGTTTGGAAGGAAATTGGGGAGCAACTAAAACAACCTGGTAAGTTATTATTAATGCATATATTTATTTTTCTTTCGTTCGTATTCGATATTTACGCATACTTCCGACAAAAGCAAACGTGAGTGTTCAGTTTGTGGCATTTTTTTAGTAATGTTAACTAGCCTATACCCTATACCCTTTCATTTTCATTTTCTTTAGTTATCTCTGTTGTATTTGTATACGTACAATTTTTAAGAAAGCCAGTCTAATTGTCCTTCTGACGTTTGGAAATAGTCAGCAAACTGATTGCGTACATTAAAAGCGGAAGAAATTGCATTACCCCCTTGATGGCGCAGGTTATTGAATCGAACAGTATCCGCTGCCGCTGGAATTGTGCATTCACCGCGTCTTATAAAATTATACAGGATACAGGTTGTTGTAACAACCTTTTCTGCGTACTCTGGTTTTAAATGCATTCGTCTATTGTAAATCCTAAATTTTTGGCTTAAGATCCCAAACGCATTTTCGACTACACGTCGAGCTCGGCAAAGGCGGTAATTAAATTGGCGTTTCTTAGGATCGGCTATTGATTGCTGTGATGGATAGGGTCTTAGCAAATTATTTCTTAAGGGGAAAGCTTCGTCTCCTAATATAACACATGGCGTCTTTACAGTCGACCCAGGAAGATAAATATCATCAGGAAGATTTAACTTATTTTGTATCAAAGCTTTTCCCATTTTTGATTTGGATAAAATTCCACTATCACTGTCTTTACCGAAAGCACCTACGTTTACAGCTATAAAATTATAATTTGCATCAACTAAGGCCAAAAGCACAATGGAAAAAGTTTTTTTATAATTAAAATATAAAGATCCACTATTTGGAGGTGATAAAATCACGACATGTTTTCCGTCAAGGGCACCGCCGCAATTAGGGAAATTCCACTTATTCCAAAATTCTTCAATATTTTTTTCCCATTGCTCTGTAGTGGGTGTGGGAATCATTTCACGTAACATGGTGTCTATTATAGCTCCACAAACTTCCAAAACTGCACGTCTTACTGAACTTAATCCCATGCGATAACTAAAAGCAATTGAAGTAAACGAATCGCCGGTTGCTAAGTACCTGTAATGAAGATAGTTTATATTTAAACATAGTTTGTTATTATACATTATAAAGTTTTTAAAAAATGGGGTAGAAATGGAAAATGAAAAAAAAATATAAAAATGCCTTAGTTTGTATTGGGTGGAATAAGCATGTATGTTTCCAAGGATAACAGCAATATTGAAGCGTGTTTTAACTTTTCATCCATTTTCCATTTCACAAAACAGTAAACTAATCGTAATTATGTAAAAATAGTGACGTTATCATACACTTTTGCGTAATTTAATTTGATATCTTAAAATAGCCTATTTCATAAAATAAAAATATAAAATCCTAAAGAAAAAAAATGTGTATACCCCAATTGCCAAGTGTCAAAGTGGAAATAATCGTACTCATCATTATTATACTTATGAATTATGAGCATTTCTCAAAAAGTTTGTACATAGTTAACATCCTGTCTGCTAATTGACACAAAAAATTATAGATTCCTAATTTGTTACCAACTTTTTAGTTTTTCTAATACATTTTGTTTTGAGATATTGGTTAATATTTCTATCGAGAGTTTAACAAAACCTTAATTATCAAAAATATGTTTAAATTTGAGAAATGCTCTTATTATTCATGAAATGTTTTATTTTATCCGCTTGTCCATATTAATCAACTATAAATTTAACAACAATTTTATATTTCAGCTGCTGCTTGTAAACAAAGATGGCAATCCTTAAGAGATGCGTACAGGAGAGCTTTAAATAAAAAAAAGGGAAAAAGTGGACAAGCAGCTAAAAATATTAAACAATGGAAGTACGAAAATGAAATGGCATTTGTGGCTCCCTTTTTCATGGAGAGAAAAACTCAAGATTCCCTCGAACTTACAAGCGATGAAGAATTGTTTGACAATGCCGAAGACCATCTTATACGAGTACATGTTAACACTTTAGAAAAACCCAATACTGATACGGAGATTGTCGGTACTCCTGCAGTTGCTAATAGTGATGCTAACGGAACTAAAACCTCTGACGAACTTCGTCAAAATGAGCCACAACAAAATACATTTATTAAGAAGTCAAAAGCATCGAAGAGAAAAGCTGTCGAGCCACAGATGTCAGCATCTGCTATATTAATGTCAAAATTACTGGATGACCAAAACAAATCACAGCCATCTAGGGAACATGACGAACTAGATCGTTTTTTTTTAAACATTTCTGACACGGTTAAGAAGTTTTCGCCATATATTCAAGCACTAGCAAAAAATAAAATATTTAGTCTAGTGTCTGAAATGGAATTGCAACAGCTTGCCCCACCAAACTCGACTAGATACTCCTTCATACCGTCCCCGCAGATGGGAAGTGTTGCAAGTCCAGAAAACTGGAATGATCAGAATTGCAGTGCTGCAACGCCAATGCCTATAAGTCCTGAAAATTGGAATGATCAGACTAGCCAAGCTAATTCTAACTGGAATGACGAGACCGACAATGCAATGCAATGAGAAATTTAACAAATACTATATTTTCTTTCTTTATATTTAGTTACATTGTTATTTCATTATTTAGAAATTAAAGGAAAAAAATACAAAATAAATAAATAAATATTTGTTTCAACTTATAGTCTTTTTACTTACCGTAGACACACTGCTAGCTTTTCTCTTGGCGTAAGACTGTCTCTGAATGTGGTATTTCTTCTAGTGATAACATTTTCTACCTTTGTCAATAATTCATTAAATTGAAATGATGTCATGCGAAAGTACATGTAAAATTTTTCTTCGTCATCAATTAAGTGCTTAAATAATGTCCAGTATTCTCCTTCGACTTTTCTTTTCTTTAAAGCATCGTGAACCCAGTAACGTCTTGATTGAGATTTTTCATTGGCTTCCCTTTCTTCCTCATCCAAAATAATGGCAATCATTGCCAATTCTCTTGTCGACAATGTTCTTTTAGCCATCGTATAGACACGAAATATTGAAAACTGTTCCCTGTCTACTTCACGCGAGAACACTGATGAACTACCACAAATACACAGAACGGAACGCGAATATGACACGCGAGCTGCGACGGAGCAGGTACGCAGATTCTGCGGGGATGATACGCGGATGCTACGGTCACCAAACCCGTTATGTACGTGCGTGGAACGCCGTTGACACGGTATAATGGGCATAGTAGTCCGTATCGGGTTGTATTCCGTGCCTGACACGTTCCTATTACGGTCATGGTATGATACGGTGTAGTGGGCAGAGACCTTTAAAAAAACATCGACATAATATAGCGGCTTAATTTTTTAAGTAAGCGGAACCCTGATATATGAAACCGACTCATACTGGATATAAAAATTCGAATTTCGCTGTTCTATTTAAAACGGAGTGGAGGGAGTCGTGTCGCACTTGTTTTACATCACCGAATTGTATGTTGCTGTCTTCTTTTTGATCTCCGAGCGGCTTCTGTGCTCTTAGTACTTTGAAAGTTATTTAAAGAAAATTACCGTGTGTTTTAATTTATTTATGGCTCAGGCAGCAAAAAGATTATTCTAGATTGTATACTACTAGTGTACTGTATGAAAATGTAGTATGAATTTCTGAAATCTCAGTCATAATTTAACACTGTCAGTGTGATATTGGAATCGAAAACCGTCATAGAGAAAACATGGACGTTTGAAAAAAACTGGCTTTTAATTTTGATTTGTTATGTTAAGTACTTACTGATTGAAATCATTATTTTTCAATGGCGGTTTAGTTCAAAAAAAAGAAGTCTTACCAAGTAGAACACGCCCTTGGGCTGAGACCTTGATGTTTTCTATAGTTCATTTATTTTAGGATGAGAAACCACAATAACATTATATTGCGTTTGGTCAACTATTTATTACCTAGCAAACAGTACAATACAATAGTCTGGGAGCCCCAAAATAAAATTGTTTTAATGTCACTTTATTTGCGTGTCGTCAATTGTTACTCTAGTACAAATTGTAAAGAGATTACAGTTCACGAGCCGCAATATAATGTTGTTGTGGTTTCTCATTCTAAATTAAATGAAGTATAGTTATGTATTTATTTCTCTACTTATGTATGTTTATGGTTGCCTAGTACCCATAGTAAAAACCTTGAGCTTTAGTTTGGGACTAGACCAATTTGCGTATGTTTATTCCCCCTGGTTTTTATTATTTAATACGTAAAATATACCTTCTTTATAATATATTTAGGGTTCCGTACCCCAAGGGTACTATTTAGTAAGCCTCCATCAGCGGACTGTATCTAATATACCTAGTAGAGATGTAGTGAATAATGTTTTGCCATTCGTTTTTTGTCGGATAAGTTCGTATTGATCTTGCTTTCTCAATTAGCTTATCGGTGGGTACTAAAGTTGACTGAAACAGCAAGATAAAAACGAACTATTCCGACAAAAAACGATGGTAAAACCGTATTCACAACATCTGTAGACGGTTGAAATTTTCACAAAATGTGTATTTTGACTAGCGCTGTAACAACTAATATTGAAAACAATATTTAATGAAAAATTAAAGATGGTAGTATGAACTTTTTTTCTTTTCACTTTTGAAGTCGTAAGTTTTCATAATTCTTACAGTAGGTACCATTAAGGTGGTTATTATGCTTTTTTCATCACAATAAAAAAAAGTTCGGACTACAATTTGGCAATAATATCTATACAGCCATCGCGTCATATATATGTATGCATGGATCTTATTGCCAGTAGCATAAAGGTGTATAGATATTTTTGACGTCTTGGGAACGTATATATATTTATGCCCTTCACTGTACTTACTGTTTGCATTACTTTTCTTTCTTTCAATAAAATTAAATTAGCAATCTTGCCCTATGACGACGGAACCCTAAAAATGGTCCAAATCGGGCACGGAACCCACAACAAGCCAACCACAGATTCAACTCAACCAATTCAAACGAGATACTTATGGCGCCTATACGCATTTAAACTAACAAGCATACATTAATAAAGCAGTATAATTTAATTACCGCCTTAAATTACTACAAATTAACATTTACGGCCATTTATGGCTTGTATTTAGTACCTTTTAGTTTAGGTACCTTAGGTACCTTAGCTGAGTTAATCCGATGGCTACCGATAATTAAAAACTACAAGTGCGAGTCGGACTCGCGTACTGAGGGTATTATAATATTCCAATTTGAATTCAATTTCGAATTAATTAAGCGCGACCCCACTCACACTTGACTGATTTTTAGTATTTGTTGTTATTCTTCAGGGTTTTTAATATAATCATACTAAATGTTAGTAGAACTAAGGTTACCGACATAGCCCGAAGAATAGCTAAACTGAAGGGGCAGTTGGCGGGGCACATTGCTCACAGGACTGATGGCCGATGGGGCCAGAAGGTCCTTGAGTGGCGTCCGCGGACCGGAAGACGAGCTGTAGGTAGGCCTCCAACAAGATGGAGTGACGACCTTGTAAGGATCGCGGGAACGCGGTGGATGCGAAAAGCACAAGACCGGTCTGAGTAGAGAGCCTAGGGGGCCTATGTCCGTATATGTACGTCTTTCGGCTGACATGATGATGATGATGATGAAATTTAACGCTTGTTATGTTTTACCGTTTGTACATACAATCACGCCTATTTCCCGTAGGGGTAGGCGGAGACCACTTCCTTCCACTTGCTAGATCCCGACAAAGTTCCCTCGCTTCCTCCACACTCAGTCTCTTCATACACGTGCGTCGGCTTAGTCTCCTGACCTGGCCCCTTTTTTAATACGTCCCCGATCTGACCGTGGAACATTCGCCTTTACTATTGCCATTATACGAAACAAATAAAATGAAAATGCGTTCAAACATTTCGTTCATTTTTAAAGTTTATCCACCGTAAAAACAGATATTCTGACGAAAAAAAAAACAATCCACTTTCCATTACTTCGGGTTTTTCATCTATCTAATAGTTATAGACTTATCTATTTCAGCACACGTGCCAACTAGGCCTCTATTCTACTCAGCAAAACCATATAGCCTGACCTGTAATCGTATTTTCAACGTTACAAAATAGCTCTTATTCACATGACAGTAATGGCGGCCGGTTTAAACACAATTCGCACGTCAAATTCAATACAGTCTTACCCATTACAATAGAAACCGTGATGGTAAGTGAGATCTGAGACCAATCTACATTTGCATTCCCAAAACTACCAACTTGAGACTGCAATCCTGAGACCGCAAATGCGGTGCCAAACCTGAGGACTATGATGGAGCCTCTACGCTAGTAATGTCACCGGTTGTCTTATCCCCGCACCGGGACACAATGCGAATGCTGCTGGCGGTAGGTTACAGGATGAGATCCGGCGATCCGGACGGCCCCTGCACAAGGTCCTACCACCACTTAACACGTCTTACATCTTACTTCCTCTATTTAAATAGTTTTCACAGACACGCCGTTTATTATGAGATATTAAACAGGTTTAACTTCAATATAGTGTAATAAATAAGTCTCAGATGATTTGTCCGTCTGTCTAGTTTATCTATAGAGATTTCCTAGTCCATACATTATTTTAAGTGTTAAGAGGCCTTTGCATTGTGAAGCGGAATCGCTGGCTTCAAAATGGCGGCCGATACTTTATTAGAAGGTATGTTTTGTTTTATTCGTTATTAACTTATTATGGAATCATTTTGGATTGTTAATTTTAGTTTTAGATAATTACTTGAAAAATGTAATAGAAAAGATTGTTCCGTTAAAGTAGCATCGTCAATATAAAGAGAAAATGATATTACCCGACATAGGAATTTACAGGGCAAATTAAATGACAGCTAGGGATCGCCTAAGTATATCGATAAACTCAATTATTATCGATGCTTTTCCCATATTTTTTTATTGAAAGTATGCAAATGAAACCAAATAGCAACATAATTCTAGTTATTCTATATTTTAAAATGATTTTTTAACATTCAATCATCATCGTCATATTTTTTCCCCTTATTGTGTATTTCAGAATTACGGTCCGATTTACTAGGTATTGTTAAAATAAACGATCAGAATTTGTTACGAATAAAAAAAATATGATGATGATGAGTGGTGCTTACAAATTCCTTTTAAAATCAAGAATCACCTGAATTATGTTGCTATTTGGTTTCATTTGCTCGAAATTTGGAAGGTATATTCCTTGTATATCCTAGAGGTACAACAAGAAGGGGTTTTTTAAAAATTCATCCTATAAGGGGTTGAAAAAGGGGATTAGAAAGAAACAAATTCTACGCGTAAAAAGACCCAGACAGATTCTAGTTATTTATATGAGTATCAAAATCAACTTAAAAATAATGTAGACAAAATATAATGAAGTTAACGTTTTGTCTCAAGGCTCCTTAACACAAAACTTTGAATCAATAGATTTTTTACGCCAAATAAATCTTAATTCAAATAGCTAAACCGGTTAGTTGACTCAAGCTCTTATGGACGTTAGATCTTCACGGTGTAGATAAAGTACTTGTTTTGGCGAGTTCTAGTCATATATTAGCCGTGTGGTTGCTGGCTAAGAATAGTACCACTTCATGTCTTCCCGTGGATGTCGTAAGAGGCAACTAAGGGAGTAAAGGCTTGTAGTACTGTTAGGCGATGGGCTTGCAACCTGTCACTAATACACTGGTAAACATCTTTACCTTTGCAAATTGTGCAAAGCTAAAAAAAAATACGTGTCCGTTATTCTTAGACTACTCTATAACATATATATATAAATAAATCAAATCCAAGCCTGACAGTTGGGTACCTTTCCTTGTAAGCTCGATATAGTAGAGAGAATGAGTTTTTAATGTCAAAAATGTAGAATTTACAATAACCTATCAATATTCAGTTAAATATACAATGTATAAATATTGATAAAATAAAATATATGTAAGTGTGTCTTGGGTTCTTAAAAAACGGTCCAAGTGCACTTTTATGTTATGTTTTCCGCAAATCAAAAAACTACGCGAGACTAACTGACACTTGACCGGTTTTTAGTATTTGTTGTTTTTTTTAGGGATTGTGCTATGATACAAAACATGACGCTTGTACGTTTGTAAGATATAAAAAAAAAACTTTTTACCTTATTCGTTTTTTATTTCTTAGAAAAACCTTCGTCAGACACAATTACCGGACTCGCTAGCGAGCCGAATGCTTTGTCCCTCTCACTCTAAAAGAATACGGCGACGTCTGCAAGGGACTAGGGTAACTAGTCTGTAGGGTAACTCATGGTAAGGGTACTGAAGAATAAATACCTAACCCAAGACCCTTTTTGCGTCAGTATTAATTAACTAAAAAAAGCCGAAAAAGGACAGCGACACTTTTTATCGTTTTTTTTTATCCATTTATTGTCAATACCAATCGAGTGTCACGAGGTCACGACCGTAACGGTCAAAAGGTAAAGGTACGTAAGTATAAAAACGCCAGAATCGTGTCACTCCCAATTTTTCCGTTTCCGACTAGCTTTTGTGTCAAATGTCGTGACCCGGCGACACGTCACGACAAAAACTGAGTCTATTTTTTAATTCAGGAATTCGATACGGTCTAGCAATTATAAAAAAAAACTTTCAAGTGCGAGCTGGACCTACGTACTGAGGGTTCCGTGGCGCCAGGCTCGAACTTGGCCGGGTGTAATTTCTTGCCCCCTTACTTATAAACGTGGAATAAGCTTGGAATAGTTTATGCTATGCTTTTTCACTTTCTGTCAGATGCAAATGTCACAATTACAGATAAAGACAAAGCATGACATAAACTATTCCAAGCTTATTCCATGTTTATAAGTAAGGGGGTTGATCTTTTCTGAGGGCGCACTATTTATACCAAGTTTGACGCTTAGAACGAGATAAAGAAAGTAAAAAATAAGACATAGACATGGGATCCCTCATTTTACTCGTTTTTTTATTTTTAATCTACCGTTATGAAATATCAATTATTCTTTAAACGAATCAAACAGCTATCTATATGTTTTTTTCTCTACATTTTGGGTTAACGCGCTTTGCACCTTTTTTTACGCTGAAAATATGCATTTACGCATACCATATAGCCAAGATGGTATGGGAGGTGGGACTCACCAACCGATATTATGTCTATCTTTCTTTCTGTCCGCTTAGATCTTTTATTCTACGCAGTTTTTAATGCAGTTTAAATAGAGTAATTCCAGAGGATTTTATCATCATCATTATTATTTTTGGTTTATATACAGGTGTTACAAAAATCTTGCATAAGTCGAAGCGAAGCCAGGGCCGATCGCTAGTCACTACATATTATAAAACAAAGTCGCTTGCGCTGTCTGTCCCTATGTATGCTTAAATCTTTAAAACTACGCAACGGATTTTGATGCGGTTTTTTTTTATATATAGAGTGATTCTTAAGGAAGGTTTATATGTATAATACATTCCACGCGGGCGAAGCCGCGGGCGGGTCGCTAGTATAGTATAAAACAAAGTCGTTTTCCGCCCGTCTGTCCCTCTGTATATTCGCTTAGAACTTCCAAACTACGTAGGTACCTAACTGATTTTATCTACGCACATATCATACATACATACATACCTTCACGCCTGTAATCCCAGAGTGGGGTAGGCAGAGCTACAGAATTACCAACAACTTCAAAAACCTGTTGATAATTCAGTAACCACATTTTGCAAAAATAGACTAAGATGTTTACCAGCATATTAGTGACAGGTCGCAAACCCATCGCCTAACAGTACTACAAGCCTTTATTCCCTTAGTCGCCTCTTACGACATCCACGGGAAGACATGGAGTGGCACTATTCTAACCCGGAAACCACACGGACAAAATACATAATTATTATCACACATATCATATCTTTAGTGTTCTAAAATGCGTTCAGAAACCGTAATAATTTAATAAATAACCAGCATTATTACAACAAAATTTACTGTGAGAACTTCCTTGTCTGTGGTAGTAGGTATAATCTGTACTGTAATGTTACAACAGTATCGATTTTTATAAGGTTATGATACGAGTTTAAATTTGGAACAGCTGTCAAAACTCAAGAGACTCTATTCTAGTATCCATAGATATTAAAACGGTTATCAATACGAAACGTCAAATCAACATGTTCTTTACATTTGACCTCGAGTGACATGAGAATAGAGACTTCATTCGGTTGTTCAATTAAAAAAACATTCATATTCCTGACGGCGCAAGTTTGATTTGCCGCCATTTTTGTGGTTAAGTCGTCTGCTTCTTAACCCATCTGAGAGTACTTATGATATGTCGCACTTCTAGATCAAGACAGCATCAACTCAAAATCATTGATAGTTTTGTTTCAAGCTCATAAACGTTGCATTAAGGTTGATTTTAAAATACAGTTGTATTTTGAGTTACTAAACTTTTCATCTGACAGTGCGATGTGTGTAGATAAAGTAGTGTATGCAACCGGACATAATTACGCCTTTAAACACTCGTGTGATCCTATTATGAAACTCGGATTTTGAAGCCTCTCATTAGTCATTATCAAAGAGCGGAATTCTTCATAGCAAAAATCAAACTGTCAGAGGGATTGACCTAACTGTTTTATCGACCTATCGATAAATATTTGTCACTTAACGAAACAAAGTTAAAGTAATGAAATCAGGCTTTTGGATATACATACAAACAAATGAACGGTGTCCCTAATTAGCTGACCGCCACTGTATTTTAGTATAATAGTAAATAATAAAACAGAAAATACTTTTTTTTTAATTTTCTATTTGAAACTTATCATTAAAAATTAAAAACAAATATTGCTAAGAGTAGGTAACTAATCTTCATTCAAAATAACAGTGTCGAAATCTAAATCTGTACTAAATATGTTTTCTTCATCTTCCCTTCAAACTTATCGTTCTTTCTAGAAAAATATCTAGGTTTACTTATCAAAGAGGTCAAATGTTACAGAATAATCTTTTAAGTTGATTATGGATACCTAATGCGATATTATTCCGTAACATCGATAAGTCGATAAAACAGTTAGGTCAATCCCTCTGACAGTTTGATTTTTGCTATGAAGAATTCCGCTCTTTGGTCATTATACTCATTATGCATCAGTTGCATAAACTACTATTAATGTGATTTTCATCCATATATAAAGTGATTCGTGAAGAAGTTTTTATGTATAATAGTTTAGTACGGCTGTTACAAACACCTCACATAATCTGAATCGAAGCGAGGTCAGGTCGCAAAAAAAAAAACTGGGATACACCTTGTTAATAATATCATATTTGACGACGCGGTAGGCTAGTCGGTAGTGACCCTGCCTACGAAGCTAGCGGTCCAGGGTTCGATCCCCGGTACGGGCAAATATTTGTGTGATGAGCACGAGTATTTGTTCCAGAGTCTTGGGTCTTTTCTATGAATTTAAGTATGTATTTATCTATACAGTGTGTGACATCCATACGAACATATATTTTGACAACAGTTAATATATGCATCCTAATTATCATAAAAACAAGTGTTTTGTTAACATAAGTTGTACTTTTTTTTTTCATACTAACTAATTTGCCACGCAATGTATCAGACATAGCTCACTTATCCCTCAATGAACTTGCAATTAACTTAGACTTAATGTTATACATTGCTGCTCGTTGTACCCTTTAAAAATGAATTACACTAAATGTAATTTAGCTAATAACTTAACTCCTTCATTAAACGGCTAACAGCACTTAAAGCTATCTTTACGTAAAATATATGTTCTTATGGATGTCACACACTGTATAAGTAAGTTTATCATTGCTTAGTACAAGCCTAGAGCTTAGTTTGGGGCTAGGTCAATTTGTGTTATCCCCAGATGTTTATATTTATATTTATTTATGTTATCAAAAATGCTTTCTTGTTTCTTTTCAGCAATAGGTTCCGATATAAAACAAAAACACAGAATATTAATGATATTAAAGTAGTTACCAAAACAGCGTTAATTTTATTTCCTGATTTTAGACTAAAAATATTTTAGCAGACATTATGTAACCTACTTACTACAAGTCATTATGTATGTATGTATGTTAAGTTAACACTTCATTGTATAAAACAAAAACAATACACTGAGATTTATATTTATAAAAATGTACAAAGGCAAAGTTATTCATTCAGGGGATCTCTTCCAGCTAACCCTTTATTACGCAAATAAGCTCTACTTTCTCTACTAAAGCTTGTGGGACTTTAAGAGTTCATCCTAGTCCTATTTCTATGATGTTTGAATATAGTTGTAATATTATTAATGTGAATTACATAACTTTTTGAGAAAAATATGATTGTATTGGAAATACGTTCTTTACTTTGTATTCCGTCTTTATTTTCTATAGTAGTAGTAGTTTTTTTGTGGAATAAAGGTTAAATAAAAGCTAGGTCCTTAAAAACACATAACCGTACAAAATAAGTTTTTCATAATAACTACAAGCTTCACTTTATTCATTTAAGGAACTAAACAAAACCCCCCAAAATATTTAGAATATTATAATGAATTTATGATGCATGCTACATTGACGGCAAATGCTATACAAACATATTTTTTTTAGTATTTTATTCACTCTACTTGTATTTTTTTTTCGTGAAACATCAACATTTATAAACACTTTAAGGTAAATGTCCCAGTGGACGACAATGTACCAATGTATGACAGTTTCGCAAATAATTTGAAAGAATAAGAAAAGTTACATTCAAAAATCTCCAAAACCCTTTTCAATGTATACCTACTAAAGGCATCTATCATTTAAGTTTAAAAAATAAAAAAAATCACGCATAATTTTGCAATTTGGTGACAGTATTTACTAACAGGTGATACGCGTCGGTTGTGCGTCGATGTTACTACGCAATTCGTTAAGAGATAAAGTGGTTTAAGTGAACTTAGTTGCTGTATTATTGGATTTTGTTGGTAAGTATTGATTATAACCATTAGATAACAGTATGAACAATTTTTTTTGTGTATTTTAAATGGTGTATCTCATTAATTTAATTGTTTTTGGGGCATGTCAAACATTGGCACAGAATTTTAACGTTTAGTAGTGAATGACACCCCATGTCATACACTCGCTAAAATTAATATTTTTTTAAACGTAATTTCAACCACGTGGTAAGGTTTGAGAGCATTGCGGTGTATTACTCTGTCAGTATCAAGTTTCTATTCAGTGTTTGAGTAATGTTTGACATGGGTGTCGAACATTACTCAAACACTGTTTTAATGATAAACCCAATATTTGACAGTCGTTTATTAAGGTGACAAACACTAGGCCATGACTAATGTCATACATTGGTTAGCAAAATCAGTGATCCCATTCCTTTATTAAATATTAACCCAATTGATGATAAGATGATACAACATAACACAATAAGGAAAAAAAAAGATTTCAAAAAAGGTATAAAAGCTGGAAGGAAGTATTTTCATAAAAGAGGATTCTTCTAGTGAGTTCGAATATGAAGAGTGGCAAGAGTCAAGAGGAAGTACTAATGACGCGTCATCAAAAAATGAAAATATTTTATAATCTGACTTAGAAATATTATAATTACTTTTTATTTCGAACTCTTAAGTATAATTTCATTTTTGTTTGTTTTTTGTAATTTGATTGTACTTGCAAATAAATACATTTTGTTTAATTGTGAAACTTGGTTTTTTTTCGGTATTAACTAGGTATAGACTTTGTTAAACAGTTTAAAAGTTATGAAGCTAACTAAAACGCTATGTCAAATACTGGTACTCAGACCTCATTTTGTCATAGTCAATTATTGGGAAATTTGAGAACTGAGCTGTTATTCACTGGTACAATTTTAGAGGTTGAGAAAAAGCTAAATATTTTATTAAAGCAATATTGAATATCATTTTTATGTTGGCGTAAATATTAAACACAAACCCGTTCATGTCATCAATTTTTTAAGTAGTTCATATAACTAGTATTTAAGCATTTTTTTTACAAAACATGTGATTTTCTGTCTAAAAGCGTCGACCACTGGGACATTTACCTTAATTGTGTTAAACACATTTTCTGTAAATAAGTATTTGTATTTGTTGCATAATAGAAAGCAAAAAATACTTTGGTTCCCAGCAGGTAGATATTTTTTACCTTTATTTCGGAGTTCTTATCGTAACGCTGATTGCATAAATGAGATAATACAAGAATGTTTTTTTCTGAATTATTCTTCTGTATTGTCTTTGAATGTACTTACTAAGACAGGGTTTTTATGGCATTTTTTTATGGCATAGGAGGGCAAACGAGCACACAGGCCACCTGATGGTAAGTGGAAACTGTGACCCATAGACATTCGCATTCACAAGACTGCAAATGCACTGCCAACCAGGACTAAGATGGAATGCCTCTATGCTAGTCATTTCACCGGCTGTCTAATCCCCAAACCTGAACACAACAATGCGAACACTTCTGCTTGGCGGTAGGTTAATCAGGTTAACTCCCCCAAAAAAAAAAGTTAAAAAAGGAACATTCCTTAAAACGTAAAAAAACTTTCTTTTTTTAATTCCCTTAATGACTTTTGAGTGCTTAAATTCATTCTTGCTTAGCTACCTATTCTGCATTCTAATCTAAGATATTACAATTTAGACACCAACTTTAGCATATTTTAACAACTTAACACAAATAACGTTACAAATATGTATGTATTACAAGCTCGTAAATGTTCCGCGCAAAGGTTCGAGTGTCACATTTTTCAAAACTTAACTATCGAAAACTCATAAAAATCTCCACCGAAACTTATTTCCGTAAAACATAAAATAATTAACTAACAGATAAGGAATAAACAAAGAAACAAACCTGTAGACATATTCCCGAGATAAACTCAAACAACACAATCACAGTCACACACAATAATTAAAAAAAAACTTTTTTTTAAAACCGTCCGTTCGTTCCAAAGCTCAGCTCGCGACTGAATATTCTTAGAACCGCCACTTGAATAAGATATTCGTTCGTCTCTTTCGCACTGGCGCATTTTTAACCGTTTGAAAGGGACGGATATAATGGCATGCATTGTACTTACGGTGTTTCGTTCTTTTTTCCGATGATTTCTTTGAAAGATCGAGGATCTATATGATGTATAGATCGTACCCGGCGTGAGTTATGGGCCAGTGCGAGGCTCATTGATAGTCTCTATAAAATTATGGTATTTGCTATGGAATTATTTTTTGTTTGTTTTTGAGTTACTCGGTTTTACTGTTATGGGTAATAATTATAATTGAACATTTGTTATGTTTATGATTATACGTGTATGTTGATATTATAATTGCATTATTTAATTTGTTACTAATTATTAATTAGTACTTAAGGTTTGTTTATTGAGAATGCTTTTTTGTTACTTGTGTTTATTTTATAGTTTATTTAATTTGTTAGGTAATGATGATTGGTTAATTGATATATTTATTTTAACGGGAAAAAAACGTCAGATTTTTTAAATCGATATTGTATCGATATATAGGTTATAGGTTATAAAGATATTAAGGAGATTTTTAATCTTGAAATAAAATAATTATTAAAAAAAAATACATTTTCAATGTAATGTTTTAGATTTTGGATTATAAGTATTATAACGGACTATTATTCGCAACTCGACGACTCAATGTATGCGCGTTTTTTGCGTGCTGGGTTGCTGACACTACTCTTGCCAACTCTCGAAAGAGCTGCCTCTTGAAGCCTAGCAGACCCTTGATGTTGCCGATGGCTTCTGGTAGCGACCTCGGTGTTCCGAGGTGACGTGCCCGGTATGTTGCCACCTCAGGGCGTTCCATGATGACGTGAGCTGCGGATTCCTCCGCCGTCATACAGGCTCTGCACAGGGGGCTGTCTGTAACACCTAATGTGAACGTGTTTGTTAAACAAGGCATGGCCAGTTATGAATTAAGTGACAGGTCATTCAAATTACTTATCGTTAAAAAAAAGTTGAATGACGGTAACATTGTACAAAAAAATATTTTTTTTTACTATTTTTATCGCGTATGATCACCAGACCTGATGGTAAGTGGGATCTTCGACCCATAGATATTTACAGTCTATAGCCTGCAAACGCGTTGCCTCAGGTCTATGGAATGCCTCTATGCTAGTTATTTCATCGGTTGTCTCATTCCAACACCGGAACACAATGCGAATGCTGCTTGGCACTAGGTTAAAGGGTTAAGAGCGTTCTTACCCAACCTAAACAAATCGTAGACCAATTAAATTTACGATTCGGTATAAAAAAATAACTTTGCAGTAAAAAGGGGTGAGAAGGGATTAAGGTGTGAGGGACACAACCTGAAATAAGATAAGATAAGATAATATAAGATAAGATAATTTTATTGTCAAGAACTGTGTACAAATGTTGTTAAGTAATACACAGGGCGTACAATAGATTTTGTTTGGACAACAATTATTCATAATTAAATAATATAAATGATAAGAAAAAAAAAAGAAAAAAAATGGTAAGTGGTTGATAATAAAATTCTTTAACTCTGCCTACCCCACTTTGGGAATGAAGGCGTGAGTTTATGGATGTATGTATGTAAGTAATATAAATATTATTCTTTATGATATTATCATTAATTATGATTCCAGTCGTAAGAAATGTCAAACAAATTGATTAACAATGTCACTGTGACACGGTTCTATAGTGGCTCAGGATTCAATTTGGCTGATAGAACATCGCAGGCGGAACCGACATAACCTCCCAGTGGAAAAGACTTAAGTGCGAAAGTAGTTTTAACAGACATTTAAAGACGCAACGACGGTAATAGACTTTCAAAGTAGCCGTCGCGACCGGAGTGACCTTCGGCTAGGGTTGCTTCACGTCAGGAATGTTCTGGACATACATACATACATACATACATTACTTGTGGGAGGACCTTGTGCAGGGTCCGTCCGGGTTGGTACCACCATCTTATACATTAACCGAGCGCAGTGTTCGCATTGTTGTGTTCCGGTTTGGGGATAAGACAGCCGGTGAAATGACTAGCATAGAGGCATTCCATCTTAGTCCTCAGGGTTGGCAGTGCGTTTGCAGTCTTGCGAATGCGAATGTGTATGGGTCACAGTTTCCACTTACCATCAGATGGCCTGTATGCTCGTTTGCCTTCCCATGCCATACTTAAATAAAAAAAATACATAACTTCACGCCTGTCTCCCAATGGGGTAGGCAGAGACTATGGAACGCCCGGTGCACCGATCTAAACATACAACTTTCGCTTCCTCTACATCCATCTACCTCTTGCACGTACGTAGGTTTCGGGTGCTTTTTATTTGGCCCTTATTCAGTACATCTCGAATCTGATCACGGTATATGCGTCTAGGACGTCCCCTACCGACACCTCCACTAACTCTCTGCCATATCTCTTTCGTAACCCTTCTTTCATCCCTCCTTTCTAAAAAAGATAAAAGATAAAAGACATTTATTCAGTAAGTAGGCCACACGGGCACTTTTACACGTCAAGAATCTACCAGCGCTTCACAAGAGGAGACCACTGCTGAGAAGAAACGCCGCAAGAAACTCGGCAGTCAGTCATTTTTTAAATATATTTAATGTTACAATGGTATACTTAGTCTAGCATTATATAAATCTATAAATATTAAATTAAAAAATATATTAAATAAGCTGCGTAGTTTCAGCAGGAAAACACACCAAAATCTTGCGAGAGATAGAGGGAGAAGAAACAAAAGAGAACACCTAGCTAGGTGTAAGTATATAAGACGGTGCAAGACGACCACATAAGATTGATATGTTTTCCTACATCAACGGTGTCCCCTGACAAGACAAAGCTACTGAATTTGAAAAAAATAAAAAATATTAAGTTTCGGGTTTAGGCCAAGCATTTTTATCTATTAGATAGTCCTCGATCCTATAATACGCTTTAGACATTAACGACTTTTTCAAGTAATTTTTAAGTGCTGGAAAGGGTAACTTTAATACTACCTCAGGTAATTTATTATAGAAATGAATGCATTGACCAACAAATGATTTATACAGGGTGTCCCAGAAACCGACGTGTCAACCCGCCTAGGGCTGATAGAGCAGCTCATAAGCTATCGATTTAACCCCCATGTATGTTCAGCAATTGTTATGAGTTTCCGAGATATTGATCATTTAAATCGGAATTTTTGCCATTTTTCCTTATGTCCGTTATACGAAAAAAAACTAAATTCATGTATTAATTCATATATTTTTTCGTGTTTTCTTGCTTGATTAGAATCACTGTGAAATAAGGAAGTTTTTAAAGCTACATGCCAATTTTTTTTTCATTACAAATGTTTGAGTAAACGCACAGAGTTACTTTCTCCATACTAAGAGAACCCCGCGTTTGTTTTTCACCAAGTATGGAAAAAAAAAGATGTCATGAAAAAAATTGTGGCTTTAAAAACTTCCTTATCTCACAGTGATTCTAATCATGCAAGAAAACACTGAAAAAAATGAAAATTAATACAGGAATTTAGGGGATTTTCGTAACACGGACATAAGGAAAAATGGCAAAAATTCCGATTAAAATTATCAATATCTCGGAAACTAATAACAATTGCTGAACATGTATGGGGGTTAAATCGATAGCTTATGAGCTGCTCTATCAGCCCTAGGCGGGTTGACGTCGGTTTCTGGGACACCCTGTATACTTTACGGACGCGGAATTTTCGAATAGCGATTTTATTTTTATTTCTAGTATTGAAATTATGTACATCAGAATTTTTTGTGGAATGATTTCTTAATGATCAAACCATCTTAGCATACCCTTTTTGATACATACATACTCATATTATAAACTTACTACCAGCCCTCGCCTCTGTTTAGTTCACATCTAATAGTTGTGTGCGCTTCAATCAGTGTAAAAACGTTTTGTATAATTTCATTTAACTAATCACGAAAACTAAGAATCCGCAGTAGAACTAAGGTCACCGACATAGCCCGAAGAATAGCTAAACTGAAGTGGCAGTGGGCGGGGCACATCGCTCGTAGGATGGAGTATGGAGGCCAATGGGGTCAGAAGGTTCTTGAGTGGCGTCCGCGGACCGGGAGACGAGCTGTAGGTAGGCCTCCAACAACAACAACTTGTAAGGATCGCGGGAACGCGGTGGATGCGAAAAGCACAAGACCGGTCTGAGTGGAGAGCCTTGGGGGAGGCCTATGTCCAGCAGTGGACGTCTTTCGGCCGACATGATGATGAATCACGAAAAGCATAATGAAATGAATGAAAAAGTATAATTTTATCTGGCATATGATCGAATAATATAGCACTCATTTAGTATAACATCATTTTCTTGTTATTATGCATTTCTCTTTCAACTAGGTTAGGTTAGAACTGTGACCACATTAATAGTAATGAAAGCCGTTAGAAATGTATTTTTTTTAATCTATAAACATTATGCATTATGACTATTATTTCGATGGTATTATACAGATCGAAATTATGAAATTCGTGTTATGTAAAATGATCATTAGACCATTTGTTTTTATGCTACGTTTTACCAAATAATCATTTGGCAAACTATATCATTTTACAAACTTTAATTTCGCAAACAGGTACATCTCGCCGGGTTTTTTTTTTGTGGTCAAAAGTCTATGCAACTAATGTAATATGTAACGGTTTAAGCACAAATACATTTTTGAGGAAAAAAAAAGGTGGAAAATGAAATAGTTTGTCAAATGATGATTTGGTTAAAAGTCTGGATACCCTGTAAAACATTGACAAATCCCAAGGGAATTGCGATAAACGCCTATGCGTCCAAAACGCCACCGCCATTTAAAGTACTAGTAGCGCCATCTAGCGCGCGGTTGGGAACTAATCATATTACTAAGGACCGAAGAAGGATTAAAACAAAGTAATTTTCTGATTTGATCATCCTACTATTAATATGAATAAATGCGAAAATTTGTATGTGTGTGTGTTTGTTACTTCTTCACGCTGCAACGGCTGGACGGATTTAGGTGAAATTTGGAATGGAGATAGCTTATACCCTGGATTAACACATAGGCTACTTTTTTCCGCATAAAATGATTTCGAATAGAATAAAAAATCGTAAATGGACCCTACCGCAAAAAATCAGAGGTTTTACGCATACTGTTTCTACGCGAACGAAGTCGCGGGCAGAAGCTAGTGAGTCATAAAAACAATAGTAACTCCTCGTTACTTCCTTTGCACTAGATCTTCGTTTTAACGACGGTATTATGTTGTATTTTTAGTACAAGAAGCCTCAGGAGGTTAAAGTCTTTAAAGTCAAAATTCTAATAAAAACCCTATGCAAAGTGTTCTCTGCAAGTATCATTATATTTTAATTACTCCTAAACTAACTAACGTATTGAACTAAGGGTAAATACACGATCTGGAAATCTAGTTTTTTTTTTTTTTTGTGAAACACTCAGCAAGATTCATCATATTATTATTGAGATACAGCACGAGGACGCGCTGGCCTAGTTGGTAGTGACCCTGCCTACGAAGCTAGCGGCCTGGGTTCCAATCCCGGTAAGGGCAGATATTGTGCGAATATTTGTTATTGAGTCATGGATGTTTTCTATATTATATTAAGTATATTTCTTTATATAAGATAAAGATAAAGATAAACATTCAGTAAGTAGGCCGCACGGGCACTTTACACGTCAATAATCTACCAGCGCTTCAGAAGAGGAGACCACTGCTGAGAAGAAACGCCGAAAAAAACTCAGAAGTCAGTCATTTTTTAAATATATTTATTATTACAATGGTAGGTACTACTTAGTGCCCTTTAGTTCGTTTTCGTAATTACGTTTTCATAATTGACTACGAAACAGGAATAATTTTTCGCTGTTTTCACTACTTACTTAGCATGACATAAATCTATAAAATATTATATTAAAAATATATCAAATAACCTGCGTAGTTTCCGCAGGAAAACACTCCAAAATCTCCCGAGAGAGATAGAGAGAGAAAAGGAATAAAAAACACCTACTTATGTAGTATATAATAGGTGCAAGACGACCACATGAGATTGATATGTTTTCCTACATCAACGGTGTCGTTGTCTAGTACCCAGGACTACTTAGGTCAATTATATAATACTAGCGACCCGCCCGCGGCTTCGCCCGCGTGGAATGTATTATACATATAAACCTTCCTTAAGAATCACTCTATCTATTAAAAAAAACCGCATCAAAATCCGTTGCGTAGTATTAAAGATTTAAGCATACATAGGGACAGACAGCGCAAGCGACTTTGTTTTATACTATGTAGTGATTATCGTTTGGTATCGTTTCTAGTTTTTGTTAATAAGTAAACAAATAATAATCTGTTTTTAGTAAACTAGAATTATTTATTTATTTTATTTTATTATTAGTTTAACCTTGGTGGGTTAAATAATAAAAGTGATTTGAATTTTGCAAACGGCAAGTCATATGAAAGGACTCTATCTGCACATTTGAAAGCTATTTTTTATAATTTCCCATCGCGTACTTTTTGATGTAAAGCTTAAAATTTACAAAAAAATAATGAAAAAATATTTCTTGTTAATTCCGATACGAACGAATGCAAACTTTTTTTAACAAATCAATGCTTCAATTCCTTATAAATCCTCAAAGATTCACAATGAGGTTTTCCCATTAAATTTTTAATATTAATAATCTTTTGTTAATATATAATTAATGATGTGACGTTTCCATCAAAATAACAAAATGGCCGCCGCATTTTTCGTAATTACCTGCCATTGATCTGTTATAAATGTCTGGATGCACCATGCAACGTGAAAATTCATTGCATTTTTTTACTTATATGGGGGGTCCCGTGGTTTCACTAACACTCACTTCATAGAACGTACCACTTCGCAGAATTTTGTTTCATAGAAAGCTATTTTCTGCTGAACCCGTGTCGAGATACTTTTGTCGCTTTGGAAACGTACAGATATTTTAGCCGTTGACTGTATATGGTCGGTGAAACTGCAAAACGGCGTAAGTAACATTTTTAATAAAGAGCAAAATGCACCGTTTTAATAAGATAGTAAGGTTTATTTTGCTCTATCATAGATTTGTTAGTTACGCGGATTTGCAGTATCGCCGATGATATACCCTTTTGTAGAACAAGTTAAGTCTACTTATACCCTTTTTCACGAGGTTCCCAGAATTACCCGTGAACGAGCAAAATGAGTTGGAACATTTTACGGTAATCAAAAAAATATATTGTAATGTACCTTCACATCTTTATTCCCATAGTGAGGTAGACAGAGCTACAGAATTACCAACAACTCTAAAAACTTGTTGATAATTCTCTAACCACATTTTGCAAAATTAAGCTAAGATGTTTAACAGTGTATATTAGTGACAGGTGGCAAGCCCATCGCCTAACAGTAATACAAGCCTTTATTCCCTTAGTCGCCTCTTACGACTTCCACGGGAAGACATGGAGTGGCACTATTCTAAGCCGGCAACCACACGGCACTTTTAATATAAACCTCTATAAGCATATTTTTTTCAAGACATCTTGTAAAAAGTTCCTATTATCAATTATCTAGACTTTATCGCAGTTCCATCCAGTTGTACACAAGAGCAATGTAGCCAAGTCGACAATGACCCGCGAATTGCATTGATTGATGACTTCAGCGCAAAATAAATTAACATATTCAAAGCCAACATGTCTCAGTTCCTTTAAATTTCGACGCCGTATGGCGTCATTGGTTTTTTTTAAAGTCATTAGTTTGAGGTTGGTGCTCCATAGTAACTGAATGGGAATTATATTACTTTATAAATAAAGTATTACTCAAGGTTTGTTATTTAAAAGGGTCAGTATGGGTTAGTCTTAAATTCTAGTGAAAAAGGGTACAAGTCGAGTTAACTTGTAAAAAAAAGGCTAAAGAGTGTATAATTTATTTATTTATTTATTTTATTTCCTGGGAAGGCAAACGAGCACACAGGCCACCTGATGGTAAGTGGAAACTGTGACCCATAGACATTCGCATTCACAAGACTGCAAATGCGTTGCCAACCCTGAGGACTAAGATGGAATGCCTCTATGCTAGTCATTTCACCGGCTGTCTTACCCCCAAACCGGAACACAACAATGCAAACACTGCTGCTTGGCGGTAGGTTAATGGATAAGATGGTGGTACCAACCCGGACGGACCCTGCATAAGGTCCTCCCACAAGTAATCTAGTATACTCCGTATATATACAGGGTTATTGGTAAGTCGACCTATTCCCCTCCATGGGTTATGGGGGAGGTCATTTGCAATCATATGGGACCAAAATTATTGCAAATGACCTCCCCCATAACCCCTGAGGGGAATAGGTCGACTTACCAATAACCCTGTATGCAATGTGTAAATGGAATACGAGCAAACATGTTTAACGACGGTTAATATGCATCCAAATTAACATAGAAACATACATACATACCTTCACGCCTGTAATCCCAGAGCGGGGTAGGCAGAGCCACAGAATTACCTACAACTTCAAAAAAATGTTTTTAAGTCAGCAACCACACTTTGCACAAACAGGCCAAGATGTTTACCAGCGTATTAGTGACCGGTGGCAGGCCCATCGCCTAACCGTACTACAAGCCTTTATCCCCTTAGTCGCATCTTACGACATCCACGGGAAGACACGGAGTGGCACTATTCTAACCCGGCAACCACACGGGGGAAATATGTGTATCGTTAACAGGAGTTGTATTTTTGTTTCATACAAAATTTGCCACGCAATGTATCAGAAATAGCCCAATTAATCTGTAATTAACTGAGACTTAAATCCTAATTTACATTATACATTGCTGCTCGATGGGACCTTTAAAAAATGAAATTTCACATTTACCTGACTTGTAGAGCCATAACCTTGGTCTAGTTTAAATGTTTGCTCTGATCTGGAGTTTCTTGCGGCGCTTCTTCAAAGTTTTAAAGTCTTCTGAACCCTCCGTCCACTAGGATCCATAGATAGGATCCATTTCGGGGTCAAGTGGACTTTTTGTACATTCAAATCCATTAATGGAGTCGAGTGGCCGTTAATGTATACACAGACAGTTCCAAATTCAAAATAATAATAATATTTCATTACTTACTGGCTACTTATTGATTCCAGATTCAAAATATCTCGACTTTACTGGAATTTTAATTGGCAGGAAGGTTCTCGAATGGAGACCACGCTTAGGCAAACGTAGTGTAGGACGCCCGCCGGCTAGATGGACCGATGACCTGAAGAAGGCAGCTGGCAGGGACTGGTCAGCATTGCCAGAATATTACTTTTGTAACATTTTACGTTACTTTTGACCCTCTCATGTTACCCCTACGTTACAGGAATTAAAATGTTACTTTTAGGTCAGTATAAAATATTTAAATATTTATAAAATATTTTTTTTTTATATGTTTTTAATATGTTTTTTTTTTCAGTATCACTAGTAAATTATTCGATCAACATTTTTTTTCGAAGAAAAAATGAAATGGGACAGAATACTTTTTTTTTTAGTTTTTGTGTAAATAAAGTGCCATAATTTAGCATTAGTGTCGTTTTCCACATTAATAAGAATAAGGTACATACAAAATGTTATTTTTCTCGTGAAAATGTTACTTTTTGACCTGACTTGTGTTACATTTGGCGATATGCCACTGGCAACACTGGACTGGATGCAAAGGGCGGGAGATCGTGCGTTGTGGGGCTCCTTGGGGGAGCCCTATGCCCAGCAGTGGACTGCAACAGGCTGATATAATTATGATTATTACAAAGCATTTTAAGAAAAACTTATATGTTCCTATTTCAAATATTTTGAAATAAATCCGTATTAAAAAACAAAACAGTTTTTTTTTAATCTTTAAAAGGCCTTCGGTATCGAAAACGTATAACCTTTTTTCCCCTTATTTCTACTGACCTCGTTTGATAGTTAGTCATAGCTGACATGTTTTTTTGGCTACCGGGGTGGCGGACGGACAGACGGACTCATACCGCCCCAGGACAAAGAGATAGGAATTAAGGGGAAGGACTTCTATATTAACATATTTGTAACGTATTTAAAAATATGTGTTTTATGCGAGATTTATGAATGTGAATAGGCGTCTATCTATATTTTGTTAATTAACAAATAATGTTTTCTTCATTTGTTTTTTGGCATTAAATGTATCTTTGATTGACTTTGATACGTCAACTTACATGTTAGTTGAATAACAAATTAATTCATATTTTAGCTAATTCATTCAATTTATACCAACTTAGACAAATCCGTCTTAGTTGGCAACAGAATGTTCGGCATTTTTTTTAAATTACTTTGTTCTTATGTAATGTACTCGTAAGTACTCGTATGTAAACACTTTATTTTACAGAGTGCAAAAACGTTTTTTTATTGTTTCAACTGTTTAATATCTCCTTTTATGTGTAGTGTGAAAGTGATTGATAGAGTTAGGAATGAAGATGAGAGAAGATGAAGCGACTAAGATATCATTTGGAAAGGATGGATGAAAGAAGATTGACGAAAGAGATATACAGAGCGAAAGTGAGTGGATGGGTCGGAAGGGGCCGCCCTAGGCGTACTTTTTAGAATCTTAAGTACCCGAAACCGACGTGCGTGCATGACTCGATGTATGAATGTGGAAGAAGCGAAAGAGATTTGTCAGGATCTTAGCAGGTGGAAAGAAGTGTTCTCTGCCTATCCCTCTGGGCTACAGGCGTGATTTAAAGTATGTATGTATGTGATATCCTTTTTCATATAAACTTTAGACACATTGCAACAAGGATTTCTCAATCAGTTAAAACAATTGTCTCAAAATACATTGCCGGGTTGGTGTAGTGCCACTCCATGTCTTCCCATGGAAGTCGTAGGAGGCGACTAAGGGAATGAAAGCTTGTCGTATTGTTAGGCGATGGGCTTGCAACCTGTCACTAATACACTGGGAAACATCTTAGCCTGCTTGTGCAAAATGTGGTTACAGAATTAACAACAATTTTTAGGAGTTGTTGGTAATTCTGTAGCTCTGCCTACCCCACTCTGGGAATGAAGGCGTGATATATTTGTGTCTCTGTAAGCGCACGTCCCCTTAAGGGCCCGATGTAGACATTCCGCGCCCGGCATGCGCAGGCGGCCCTTAATGACCCGCTTGTCCGCGACACATGTTCCGGCGCTCGCGCAGCGGTGGAAATATTGGCTCTGTGACAACCCTAGATTAAAAGTTTACTTTACAAGTTTTGACAACCCTAGCGCGTTAACTGTGTGTGTTGAGCATTTATTGACCTTACATTTTGTAATGATTTTATTTAAGTATGCTACTTAGTTTTAATAATTATTTATTACTTTATGATTTTACTTGTGGGAGGAACTTGTGCAGGGTCCGTCCGGGTTGGTACCACCATTAACCTACCGCCAAGCAGCAGTGTTTGCATTGTTGTGTTCCGATTTGGGGATAAGACAGCCGGTGAAATGACTAGCATAGAGGCATTCCATCTTAGTCCTCAGGGTTGCCAGTGCATTTGCAGTCTTGTGAATGCGAATGTCTATGGGTCACAGTTTCCACTTACCTTCAGGTGGCCGTGTGCTGGTTTGCCTTCCATATGCCATAAAAAAATATTATAATGTCACGTAACACCGTTCTATAATGGGTTGGTGTTCCATTGGTCTGATAGTACATTCCGTTTTTTTTGTTGATTAGGTAACTACCTACTAAAAAGTTAAAAACTACGATGCCACACATACATACGTTATATTTATAAAACCCCTATTTGTGCAACTGGGTATTTATCCGTTCAAATCTTCGTCTAACTTTTCAGGTAAAAACTGCATTGTGAATATTCAAACAAAGTCATTCAAACCTTACGTTTCCTTTTGCCGTGAATCACTTTTTTTTCTATAACTTTGCAAACAACAAAACAACGTATGTAAAATTTTCATTTAATGAACTTCAAACCTTATTTCTATCAAACAAAGTTAAAATTCCAATGCGCTTCTATCAAAAGTTAAATCTGTTTACTGCCATTAAAGCGATAGTTTATGGTCGCTTAACACTGTCAATTTTAAACCTCATTACAAGACGTCAAGGTTTAAAATATGTAACGGAAATTCTTTTTTCAAATGCCGTTAAAGCATTGTTTACAAAAACAGTTTACCTTAAATATTTGTATCACCGTTATTTCGAGCATAGCAAATGACTACTAATAAAAATTAAAGGGTACATTTATATGGCAGCCATATTGAACTATTATTGCTTTACTGGTTTTACGTTCTTTGAAACAGTATAATGAAAAGCAGTACTTACTTTATGATTCAGTTAACGCTACACAAATTATTGTAAGAACAGATACTGGTGTAATAAAATTTTATTGTAAGGTAACGGTCCCAGGTTCGATCCTCGATAACGGCAAATATCTTGCTGAGTCTTCAATGTTACTTTGTTTACAAAAACCTTAACTCAAGCCTCTTTCAATTAAGTAAACTACTAAAACAAGTAATAACTTGTATAGCTTACTTATTAGTTTTGAAAATTCTGAGTTTTGACACATTTTCCTGCTCAACTACGCATGAATTAATGAATTTTTTGTTTTATGTGATTTCATTGTTTGATAAGCAGAGTTTCTTGCGGCGCTTTTTCTCAGCAATGGTCTCTTGCGAAGCGCTGGTAGATTTTTGACGTGTAAAAGTGCCCGTTCGGCCTGCTTACTGAATAAACATCTTTTATCTTTTTTTTAAATAACTAAATGTAAAGCAAGCTTAAAAATTCGACTGTATTTTTTATATAGTCGTCGATATACCTACCTATGTTAATAATAGCAATTTCGCCATTGTTGTTACTTCAATTTTAACAGTTTAGGTATCCCATCTCACCCGGGGTGGTGAAAGGATTCTAACGATACCACACACAACTAAATCGGGTCAGGCGTTTAGAAGTTATGGTGGAATACAGAATCGTACATACATACATGGAGCCCTGAAAAGATTACACGCCTTTTTTTGGACAGTCGTGTAAATAATAAAGGTATGTATTAAACAATCCCGTGTGGTTACCGGGTTAGAATAGTGCCACTCCATGTCTTCCCGTGGATGTCGTAAGAGGCGACTAAGGGAATATAGGCTTGTAGTACTGTTAGGCGATGGGCTTGCAACCTGTCACTAATACGCTGGTAAACATCTTAGCCTGATTTTGCAAATGTGGTTACAGAATTATCAACAAGATTTTAGAGTTGTTGGTAATTCTGCAGCTCTGCCTACCCCACTCTGGGAATGAAGGCGTGAGTTTATGTATGTATGTATGTGTATTAAACAAACTCACTTGCCGCGTCTATCTGTCTGTATATCCACTAACACCTGAACCACGCTACAACTTGTGGGAGGACCTTGTGCAGGGTCCGGAAACTTGAAATTGAAAATGTCTATGACTTCAGAATCCGCTTCAAATGAAATCAAATCGTTTGTTCCCTAGGGGCTCTATTCTGCTCGGTAAAACCATATTGCTTTCGACATGTTTTCGTATTGTTAACGCTTTGATAGTTACTATTTACTTGACAGTAATGGAGGCTGAGTTTGAAACAAGGCGACATTAATACATACACACATACATTAAATCACGCCTGTTTCCCAGAGGGGTAGGCAGAGACCACTTCTTTCCACTTGCTACGATCTTGACAAAGGACAATGGGCAAAATGTCCCCACCCACCAACAGAAACGAAACATATCTCATTTGATAGATCTTGGCAACCTGATGATTTTTTACTATGACGACGATCGTCCTATGTATGGGGTTTTCTTGGAAAACCATTATCATATCGTATGGAATTGGTTTAAAAACGAACACATTCTTGCATTGCATGACTCTTGAAAGGTTTTTTTCATAGAAAAAATCCCATTGATTTAGCTACTAAAATAGTTATTTTGTCTTGTTTTGGGTCCTAACGAACATATAAACATGCATCCCGTGACTGTTGGAGGGGGGGAACGGGGTCCATACAACATTGCCCATCACCCTTTCTTTCGCTTCTTCAACATTCATACATCGAGTCATGCACGCACGTCGGTTTCGGGTACTTAAGATTCGGCCCTTTTCCAGTATTTCTCCGATTTGATTAGAAAAAGTACGCCTAGGACGGCCCCTTCCGACCCTTCCACTCTTTATGGTTCAGACAATCCTACTAATATTATTAATGCGAACGTTTGGTGTCAGTTTGTTATTCCTTCACGATGCAACGGCTGCATGGATTTGGATGAAAGTTAGTTGACATGGGCTACTTTTCATCCCGGAAAATTTAAAAGTTCCAGAAGGAGTTACGATAATCAAAATCCCCTCAACATGGGATGGTCGAGTAACTAATTCTACGCGGAGTCACGGACAGAAGCTATTATTATATTATATTGTATTTTATATGTAGGTAGCGAAGTTTATGTTACTTTGAGTACCTACTGGTTTATTCGTTTAGTATTATTATTTTTACCCGACTGTGTCAGAAGGAGGGTTATGTTTTTCGAGCGTATGTATGTATGTATGTATGTATGTATGTATGTATGTATGTATGTATGTATGTATGTATGTATGTACGTATGTCTATTTCTGGGCACGCTCTGCAGCCTAAACGGCTTGACCGATTTTAACATACTAGGTGTCATTCGATTCGTCTTAATTGCCGAAGTGACATAGGGTATATAATATTTCAAAATGGCGTCTGCAAAAAAAAAGAAGGGGGTTTAAAAAAAAAGAAATGTTTATTATAGCAATATGGGTCTCAAATGAAAGCTAGTAAATACCCCATTCCAAATATATATACATTATAATACTTTGATGCTGCCATTTAGACAGGGAAATCAAAAAGGACGTTAAATGTTAAGTAATAAATATTTCTTGTTGAGCTGTAAACGCCTAGAATATAAACCATTAAGAAAGTAGTGTAATAATTAATAATTCACGAATACCTACTACATACTTGATTAATGCACATTGATGTTATAGTATAAATTGCTGGCTAATACCTACCTAATGCGCCATCCTGCCTACGCATGGACAGTTTATTTAAGTAAAGATACACGGAATAGGTAACCTCAATGTAGGTGCTTAGTAGGTATAGTACCCAGGTACACGTATGACGTACTGACCGTTGAGGAACTAAATTGTTAGAGATTAAGAGAAGTTTAGTTGATTTATACCTACTTCAATTTCTCGGTCTAAGTAGGTATCTACAATCTGTTCGAATTATAATTTAGCAAAGCAATCCGCTTATACCAGGAATAGGTGTACGGATTGAGCCCTGCACGGCCTGCACCATCGACTTTGATGCGCTTAGGGGACAAGGAAAAATTGAACGAAGGATGTTGCCGGTAATACTTTGCTGGGCTGTAACTGTCCATAAGCTACAAGGCACCACTCTCGATAGGGCCGTTGCGGACCTCAGCTCACATGTCATGTTTTTGCAAAGGGTCAAACTTACGTTGCTCTCAGCCGAGTAAAAACACTAGCTGGGTTAGCTATCAGTGTCCTTGATCCCAAAAAGTTGTTAAATCGACCACATGATACCAATAAAATTCTTTAAAAGAGCTTCAACGTCTTCGAGATTTAAATACTATAAACTAAATGCAAAATATTACATTCGGCCTCCATCTAACCAAATGAACTAATCTTACGTTACTACTGGGGATCGATTTTTGAATGCACGATGCTTCTTTTGCTAAAAGGAGAGTTCCGCTTGTAATTTGTTACTTATAGCTTCGTGACATTAAAAAATCGAGCTCCAGAGCTCATTTAACGTTTGGTTATACATTAATAAAAGCACTATTTTATTAATAAAAACTAAAAAATGTGAAATAAACTAAATTATTTAAATAAAAACAAAAAACCCGACTGCAGTAAAAAAAACAACTGAAAAGCGAGTAACAAGCTATATTATCTTTTTTGTTTGTATAATAAAGTGTTTACATTCAAACATACATAGGTAAATACTTATAATGTACCATGCAATGATTTTTTGTTTGATACCTCGTTAACAAGTAATGCAATTTATACCAATATACATACAACTTGAATAGTGGAAAAGGTATTGCAGGCGGGGACAAGCAATGAATTATAAAATGTAAGTATTTTCTTGAAACAAAAAACATTTGGATTAATAGCTTGTCCCCGCCTGGAAAACCTTTTCCACCTATGTATGTTTGAATGTAAACACTTTATTATACAAACAAAAAAGATAATATAGCTTGTTACTCGCTTTTCAGTTGTTTTTTTTACTGCAGTCGGGTTTTTTGTTTTTATTTAAATAATTTATTTATAAATATTATAATCTGTTTTTGTTTTTTTTTGTCCTAACTCATCTACTTCAGGGTTAGCTGGAAGAGATCCCATTTAGGGATAAGTTCGCCTTTGTACATAACTTTAATATTTATATTGTAATATTAATATTTTTGTGCAAGAGTTCACATACATACATACATACAAAATATAAGTGTGAAAGTTTGTGTGGGTGTGTTAGTTTGTTACTCCTTCACGCTGCCAACCTGGACGGAATTGGATGAAATTTAGTATGGAGATAGTTTATACCCTGGATTAATACATAGGCTCCTCCTGGATTTAATAGTTACCTAGGGAATTACGATAATCGAAAGGAACACGGATGAAGTCACGGGCAGAAGCTAGTATAGTATTATAAATGCGAAAGACTGGATGTTTGTTACTAAATCACGCCAGAATTTCTGAATGAATCTAGATGAAATTTGGCACAGACATAGATAATAGTCTGGAATAGCGCATAGGCTATTGTATACGCGGTGATTTTTTATCGGTGATCAGGAGTTGAAAATTATTAATCAGCAACTAAAATGAAATTTAATGGTTGATGTCTCAAACAATTAACTCACTGTTTAATTTATTTAAGTTAATGATTTTGATAAAACCACTGGAGACAAGGACATCCTACATTAATTTTTTTTTTTTTTCCCCCGCGGCGACTTGAACAGCTACTACCGCAGGGATATTATGGCGTTTCCACGTGAAGTGATTTCGCCAGTGTCAAGGTTTATATGAGTATAAATCAATATAGCAATTAAACAAAATCCAATCTTCTCTAGGAAGATTGGGGGCAACGTTGTACGGTGATTTGTAGGTCAGAGGTCAAGATAGTTTTAACCTCTGCACCACTGCGAGTCCACTTGAAACGAGAAGAAAGATGCCAGATACACGAAATAAGTCCAAGTCTTCAATCACTGTGCGACACAAAGGCATAAAAAGTACAAATCACTATCAGAAAAGAACTTTGAACACCTAATTACCCAAAAATTAAAGTCTAAAACAAATTACACGTCCGCCATCTTTTAACGTTGCAAATGGCCCCCCCTACATTAATTATTGAAGTGAAGTAGATACGTCAGCACCATCGCTTTGGCGGGAAATTAGACAGATATTACGTCAGTAAACTTGTTATTTTTCACTTCTCATGCTCAAAAAGTTTGTCAAATTAGACTTATCAAGCGAGACTCAAGTGATACATGTACAACCGAGGGAAAATATAATATATATATTTTCACTAGGGAAAATATGAAATTGAAAATAGAATGATTTACATTTACAAAACATCTTAATTTGACCAATCAAAATACTTCACCAAATTAAATCCACCAATCACAATACACATCGACTGTCAGTCGGAACGTTAGGTTCTTTTTGGTACGTACACTCGTTAACTAATTCAAATCTTTAAAAAAAAAAATGTATTTGATATCAACCAACCATAATAAAGCTATATTAAAACCGACCAATCAGGTAACAGAATTCATTTCTCAAAACATTAGGTGTTTTTTAGTACCTATTTTACAATTGCTAAAATATCATAAATCGTTTGAGCTACGCTTTAAAGCGATAATACTCACTCGGTCAGCGCCGTTTAGTCTATATTTTGTATCTGTGTCAAAGTAGTTTTAAAAAAAACACGCCGCCAAATTAAAACAATATTTTGCCGCGGAATACATTGTGGGTAGATAATTGTATAATTATTTTATTTTCTCACAATCGAAGTGAAAAGTAGAGTGTATAACTCGGGTCTAAAAGCCATATTAGGTACCCCTCGCACAATTTTCCCTCGCTTTGCTCGGGAAAATAACCATCTCGGGGTACTATGGCTTATTTTTGACCCTAGTTATACAATCTACTATTATTTTATTAGTTAAGAGGTTGTAAACTCATAGTCTAAACAATTAGTAGGGTGACAATTAATTTCAATTAAAATTTGGTTTCGAAATAAAAAAAATACACAAAAAATAAGTTTTGTTTCATGTAACTGCGCCTTAAACGTGATCGCTATTTATAACTGAATTAGAAAAAATGATTCCTCATCACCAAAAAAAAATCACCGTGTATAAACAATTTCTACGCGGATGAACTCGCGCGCAAAACATAGTCTGTACAGACAATTGCAAAAGTGTTAAACTACAAGAGACCGCAATCCCACATGTGGTTACGACATAGAAGCCCACATTGCCCGCATAATAACATTTTTACGATCGCCGAACAACTGACGATATTTAAAATATAGAGTCGTCATTGTACTTACAAATAATGATGTACCTATATCATATACTTGTATATGTTTATGGGGTGGAGAAGGCACACGACGGTGACCACCTGATGGTAAGTAGGTTCTGTGACCCATAGACATTTCGTTGGTGAAACTGCAAAGCGTAAGTAGCATTTTAAATAAGGAGCAAAATGCACCTTTTCAATAATACAGTAAGGTTTATTTTGCTCTATCATTTTGTTAGTTACGCGTATTTGCAGTAGGTATCACCGACGATTTGCATTCTCAAGAATACAATCTCAAGACTGCAAATGCGTCCGGTTGGCACTAAGAAGGAATGCAGCTTTTGTTATCTTATCCCCACATCGGAACACAAAAATATGTACACTGCTGCTTGGCGGCAGGTTAAATAAATATATCACGGGACAATGTCACACCAATTGACCTAGTGACCATTTCGTTCAGTCACTAATATAAACAAATTTTACTATTGTATACGTACTTTTTAAGTTTGAGCTTTGACATATTATTTATTTATACCTACACTTAATCAATATCTTAATGTCCATTTTGAGGTAGTACTTAATCTCTATTTAATTTCGTATTTTTTGATGAAAAGCACTTTCTGTGAAAAACGTAAACCCGGGTTATTTTAGCCCTAGGGGGTAACATTGCCCAACCTTAAAACTATAACTCTTTTAGTGGTAAACATCTTAAATTGTTAAAATAATTTTAGAACTATATAAGTAGTTTGGATCTGATCTAACATACATACATACATACATAAACTCACACCTTCATTCCCAGAGTGGGGTAGGCAGAGCTACAGAATTACCAACAAGTCTTAAAACTTCTTGATAATTCTATAACCACATTTTGCACAAGTAGGCTAAGATGTTTCCCAGAGTATTAGTGACAGGTAGCAAGCCCATCGCCTAACAGTACTAAAAGCCTTTATTCCCTTAGTCGCCTCTTACGACTTCCACGGAATGATATGGAGTGGCACTATTCTAACCCGGCAACCACACGGAACACACATTTAACATTAACATTTAATGGAATAATTAAATTTAAAGATGATTTTTGGGGTGGCCAATGTTACCCCCTAGGGCTAAAGTAACCCGAAGTTAGGGAATTCAATTAGACTATTTCTTTCGAACTATTTTTGGCATTGAAAATGTAGTGATGGTTGTCTCTGTCGCACCCAGCATGATAATACGATGATGATGATTAGTAATTCAACCTTTTTAATAAACTAAATAGAGGTAGCTTTATTCTCGTCACTATTTCATCCTCTATCTAAAGACAACTACAGTCAGGTATACTTGTTATTGTCTTTGGCAGTCTGAATAGGAAAACTTTTGTCTGTTTCAAATTGCATTAAACTGCATCAGCTAATAATGATTCACAATACTAACCTTTGCATTATAGTCTTTATGATTCATATTGGAACAAAAAAATAACACGTCTCTTTTTGTACTAAAAAATTATACATAATTTAACCTCGCTGCTTGACCGAATAAACATTGTATGTTTTAAACGGGTATTAAAAATTTAGTTTTATTACTCCTTAAGTTGGCAACATTTGTTAATATATTGTTTAAAATTTTGCTTCGGTTGCGGAAAACATTATAAAAAACCAGCAAAGTGCGAGTCGGACACACACACGAAGATTTTTTTTTATGGCATAGGAAGGCAAACGAGCACACAGGCCACCTGATGGTAAGTGGAAACTGTGACCCATAGACATTCGCATTCACAAGACTGCAAATGCACTGCCAACCCTGAGGACCAAGATGGAATGCCTCTATGCTAGTCATTTCACCGGCTGTCTTATCCCCGAACCGGAACACAACAATGCGAGCACTGCTGTTTGGCGGTAGGTTAATGGATAAGATGGTGGTACAGTCAACAGCATAAATAAGTGATCATTTCTGTACCTTGTCGGTTTCAAACGTTAAAGTGACAAGGTACATAAATGATCATTTATTTATGCTGTTGACTGTACCAAGCCGGACGGACCCTGCACAAGGTCCTCCCACAAGTAAACTAAAGTAAGTTCCGTACCATTGTCTATAAAAAAAACACAGTCGAAAAAAAAATTTTTTTTCACAGAAATACATCATCTGTGAAAATGTCTACTGTCTAGCTATCACACTAATCCCGTACCTATAGGGTCCCGTTTTTATTTACCCTTTGGGTACGGAACCCTAAAAAGGCATTAATTTGTTGTATAGTAAACCAATTAGATCGGACGTCCACTACTCGTATGGAACTATGTCAAAGTCACATAAAACAACAAATTGCAAAACAGTTCTTGGTTCAGTCTTTAACATGTTTTTAATTAACTAAGAGAGTTACAAGCCATGTTTGTTATGAAAATTTCCATACGAAATGTGGTAATCGTTTTCTTATCTTATTCTTATTACTTGCCTATACACATAATTAGGTGTTCTTTTTTCCTTTTCTCTCTTTATCTCTCTCTTAAGATTTTGGTGTGTTTTCCTGCGGAAACTACGCAGGATATTTGAAATATTTTTTAATTTGCTATTTACAGAATTTATTTAATGCTAGACTAAGTAGTAAGTACCATTGTAATATTAAATATATTAAAAAAAAAACTGACTGCTGAGTTTCTTGCGGCGCGTTTCTTCTCAGCAGTGGTCTCCTCTTGAGAAGCGCTGGTAGATTCTTGACGTGTAAAAGTGCCCGTGCGGATACTTAGTGAACAAATGTCTTTATCTTTATCTTTATCTTTATATTAAAACTAGCAAAAACAACGACGGAGACGTAAAATTTCAAATAATAATTTATCCTAATATTTATAAAAAATATAATTCACAGGAGTATTTTATTTTTTTAAACTTTGTGCTAAAATACAAGTCATAAACAGAATAAAATAATTGAAAACAGTTTTCATGGAAACATAAATAATGGTGTGAGACGCGTTCGACTAATTAGGGTGCGACTTTTAAATAAAGATAAAGATAAAGACATTTATTCAGTAAGTAGGCTGCACGGGCACTTTTACACGTCAAGAATCTACCAGCGCTTCACAAGAGGAGACCACTGCTGAGAAAAAACGCCGCAAGAAACTCAGCAGTCAGTATTTTTTTTTAAATATATTTAATATTACAATGGTACTACTTAGTCCACTTAGCATTAAATAAATCTATAAATAGCAAATAAAAAAATATTTCATACATACATAAACTCACGCCTTCATTCCCAAAGTGGGGTAGGCAGAGCTAAATAATTACCAACAACTTTTAAAACTTGTTGATAACTCTGTAACCTAACCACACTTAACAAACAGTATACAGATAACTAATAAAATTATAGTCTTGTCGTGTGGTTGCCGGCTTAGAATTGTGCCACTCCATGTCTTCCCGTGGAAGTCGTAAGAGACGACTAAGGGAATAAAGGCTTGTAGTAATGTAAGGCGGATGGGCTTGCTACCACCGGTCACTAATATACACTGTTAAACATCTTAGCCTAATTGTGCAAATTGTGGTTACAGAGTTATCAACAAGTTTTTAGAGTTGTTGGTAATTCTGTAGCTCAGCCTACCCCACTCTGGGTATGAAGGCGTGAAGGTATGTATGTATAAATATGAAATCGTGTCAATTGTAGCTAATACGCGGCCATCTTTTGGCGATGTTTCCGAGCATATTGTCAAGTTGATATTAGCCCGTTACACACTCTGTGTGATCAGGCTTCCAAAAATTTAATTCATTCTCGTATCAGTAAGATTGAGTCATAATTAGTCTCCTGTTTTATAGTTTCTCGGGGAACACAACGCCTCCGCGAGTTAATTGCTACACAGCGCCATCTAGTGCGGAGTTTGGAACTATTTATTGCAAGAAACAGGGCGGCCGGCTGTATATTATAAATCTCTCTATAATTTTCTGAACGAATTTACACCACGCAGTGATATAATTTATTTGTTTGCGTATTCCATTCCCTAACAGCATGCTCATACGCATATTCAGTACCAAGTGACTACTTTTTGAGTCATTTTATTATAGAAAAAATACACCGCGCATGGAACAAGAACTAAGTAAAACTCTTTGTTTAATTTTGAACTTTGTAGTGTTGAATTGAAGTTGAATATTGTTTAAATAAAAAATGGAGGTTATAGTGTTTTGTTTTTTAATGATATATGCTTTAGGGGTTTAAAAAGGTCAGAAACGTTAAGTTATTTGGTAATCAATAAACAATTTCGTAGGTACTAATAAAATACTACTAATCCATACTAATTAATATTATAAATGTGAAAGTTTGTCCGTCTTTCACGCTTTAACTACTGAGCGGATCGAGATGAAACTTGGCACAAGGCACGTTTATATCCCGGGAATTTTTATCTTTATCTTTATCTTTATCTTTACTTATTGTAAATGCGAAAGTTTGTATTACTTTGATACTCCTCACTGCGACGGCTGGAAGGATTTCGATGAAATTTGAAATGGAGATAGCTTATACAATGGATTAACACATTGGCTAGTATTAGGAAGGGAACAACGATAACCGAAATCTACGCGGACGAAGTCGCGGGTATAAACTAGTAACATTATAGATGTGAAGCTATTAGAGGAATATTTTAGAGGTTGGTACTTATTTTTAAATGTTAGACTTTTTAAATATCCCACGCGGTTTAAACTGACTTCAAAACAAACCCGAAAACAAATGTAGCTCCGAAATAAAATGTGTCCAACCACCATACTTCATCTTAAACATTCAAGATAATATCAAACAGATTTTTTTATTAATAAAAATAGATTTTTATCACAAAGGACACCCGGATGTCAAAGAAATTTCTTAAACCTACAAAAAAAGGACCAAGGCATCAAAGTAAACATCCAAAAAGTCGAACATCTTAGTAATATCATTTTTAAATTCTTTATGATCGCTCGCAAAGACAGCTCTCATAACTGGCCGGTAAGAAAAAAACAAATCCGTGCTCGCCTCTCGCTTTGCCCGATCGCTTTAGAAAGGGATAGGGGACACCGATCGTTTTATCTGAACGCAAGAGAAACAAAACAGCCACGTTTTTTTTTATTTTGAACTTAAAAATGTGTTCTTTTTTTAAATAAAGCCGCGTCGCACGCAGGGAGACAAATGTGAGCCATTCGTTTTGTGCATGTATTTAGATGTTCGAAATTCGAAATCCTTTGGAGGTATTTCTGGCGCGAGCGTGTTGGTGAACAAAATTGAATTAATAAAAACGCCTTTGAAGTTGCTTTTTGTAAATAAATGTGCTGGATATTTTGTTATGGATTTGTCGAGTACCAAAGTCTAGACTAAAGTAGTAATGGTTTTATAAAAAAGTGGAGTTTTTTTTTTATTTAGATGTCAAATCAATAACTTGCATGGAGAATACAAAATAAAGAATGAGGACGTCACTATATATTAAATATTATCAAATAGTGCACTCTTTATGGATTTCAATAATTTAAAAAATATCCAGTTTTTTTGTGGCAAAGACAAACGACCTCACAAGCCACCTGCTGGTAACTGAGATCTAAGATCTAAGGCCTACAATCTCAAGACTGCAATGAATGCTCTGATTTTAGCTGATATGCCCGTCTTAAGATAGGTTAAAAGATAAAAGATAAAAGATGTTTATTCAGTAAGTAGGCCGCACGGGCACTTTTACACGTCAAAAATCTACCAGCGCTTCGCAAGAGACCACTGCTGAGAAGAAACGCCGCAAGAAACTCAACAGTCAGTCGCTTTTTAAATATTGCCTATAGAGGATGTAAGGGACGGCTCACCGAAAACTGAATCCATAGCTTCAGACCATTGTACTGAACTGAAATTCAGTGGAAATTTTCCCGGGAAAACGAAAATTTTCTCGTTTTTTTTTCCATGTTTTTGCATATAAACCGATCTAGGACAACATATTATGACATACTGAAGCTCATTATGTAAAATAAACTGTGAAAACTGCATTTTCACGTAAAAAACTAGAAAATTTTCGTTTTCCCGGGAAAATTTCCACTGGATTTCAGTACAGTGCAATGGTCTGAAGCTATGGTTTCAGTTTTCGGTGAGCCGTCCCTTACACCCTGTATAATAATAAACTTAACCTAGCATTATATAAAATAATGAATCTCACACAAAACATAAAAATAAATATATTCTTGCGTAGTTAAAAGGAAAATGTGTCAAAACTCACTAGAAGTAATAAAAAAAAATAGAAATTTTAGAAATTATACTTACCTATGACGGTGCAAGACAACCCACATAAAAAGTTTCGATACATTCTCCCACAGAAACCGTGTCCCCTAGAGTAGACAATATAAAATGTACACACATACACACATACATAAACACACGCCTTCATTCCCAAAGTGGGGTAGGCAGAGCTAAAGAATTACCAACAACTTTTAAATCTTGTTGATAATTCTATAACCACACTTTGCACAATTAGGCTAAGATGTTTACCAGCGTATTAGGGTATTAGTGACAGGTTGCAAGCCCATCGCCTAACAATACTACAAGCCTTTATTCCCTTAGTCGCCTCTTACGACATCCACGGGAAGAAATGAAGTGGTACTATTCTATCCCGGCAACCACACGGGGATATAAAATGTATACATCTTTTTTATGACTAAGTTATTTAGGTGTTTAGTTTAGGCCAAGCATTTTTATCTGTTAGATGAACACTGGGCAGGACGAGGCTATAGTAAGCTTTAGACATCAAAAACTTCTTCAAGTAGGTTTTAAGTACAAAGTAAATAAAGGTCAAGTCATAAAAAACTGTCATTTTTGACATTACATGAGACTAATTAATAAATAAACATAATGTTACATAAATATCAGGGCACAATCTCACACCAATTGACCTAGTCCCACACTAAGCTCTAGGCTTGTACTATGGGCACTAGACAACGATATAAATACTTATATAGAGAAATATATACTTAATTTGTGGCACTTGCAGTGGAGACCATGGGACCTATGTCAGCCGATATGAAAAACTTGAATGAACGGCTCTGTCATCCCGGCTCATAGACACCTCCGTAGATCCTAGAGCTGGTGCCTACCTCTCCCAAAGGATTGGGCTAGCTATCCAGAGAGGTAATGCAGCCAGTGTCATAGGGACCATGCCGCGAGCGGACCTGCTAGAGGGGGTGTTCTTTTTATAGTGGTGATTATTATTTACATCCTTAATATTTGAGTAGCTTAGTTTTATTTTAATTTAAATAAGTTTAGTTTTAACTTTTAATTGTTAATGTAATACATAGAAAACATCCATGATTCAGAAACAAATACTCATGCTCTTCACACAAATATTTGCCCATACCGGGAATCAACCCTGGGACCGTTAGCTTCGTAGGCAGGGTCTCTACTCTACCGACAAGGCTATCGCGTTATCGTCGTAATTTAATACGGTTTTAAGACTAAATATTAACATATAGTACGGTCACGGACTTAAATTGATGAACCACTATAGAACCTTGTCTTTTATTTCCCATTGCAATGATTATTAGAAAGCAATTTTATAAGGTCTTTTGGTTTTCTTTGTCTTGTAAACCATATTTAGCGGAACCTTCTGTATAGCCACAAACTTTAATTGACTGACCAATATAGAACCTTGTCGCATACAACCAACGATTCATTCCTATGTAATTTCTATCTCGTCACTTGACGCTGACATTATGAAAAGGTTCTATGGTGGATCAATCAGTCCTTGGTGGTATCTACACGTCAGTTTAGGACTACGAGTAGGTTGTGTGAAATTTATTTGGTTAATTAATAGTCCAATGATCATAAAATACAACGCTAAGAACATTTAAAAAAAATTGAGAGCACTGACTATATATTCAATTAATAAATCTAAACATTATACATTTAAACCAAGTACGCAGTTAGGAATAAAATCTTTAAATTATAGTTTACGCAAAAGATTCATAGATGGCGCTAGCTGTCCTTATTTCTTCACAAATAACATGTGTTCATTGAAAATATTAAGACATTTCTTGGCGATACATACATACCTAATCATTACTTATTACTTTTACTAATCTATTGACAAAAAACATATTAATATCGTAAAGTTAATCGAATCGAACCTCTGGGTGAACAACGCCATGATGCTGTTGGAGCTGGCCCGCACCCTGCGCACCAGGGATGTGCAGCGTTTTCGCATGGTGGCGCAAACGCAGTCCACTCTTGCATCCGCGAACATACCTGACGCGCTGCAGAATCGAGGCAGCCCAATCAGCACCCTAAATGCGTTGTTGAACTGCACGCGTAGGGTGCTATACTGTGTGGATCATATCGCCAAACAACTCAGCACCGTATTACAATATTTCTCACTAAGCTAGTCTTAAATTTTGATGTAGAAGTAGGAACTAAGATATTTGTAATAAGCACATATGCTTGCCTAGTATGGTTGTGTTTGTCGCGTGACAAAATGTGGATATAGCATCCGTCAACCACTTACTATACGTGTCAAAAAGAGATGGATGTTTTTTACTTTATTGCTATGAGAGCGTGAATCAGTATAACCTATTTTACACTCTCATATTAAATGAAAAAGTCGTCCCTTACACTCCGACACTAAATGATATCTGGTAGAACTTTGTTACTTATATTTGTATACTTATATACGCAGCCTTATTAGGCCCTCTGTATTTATAAATTTGAAGCCAAATGATCTAAAACTAAAGAAAAGATTTTACCTCAAAACATTAGTTTCACTACTGAGCCATAGATGGCGTTGGCAGTCCTGATTTCTTTACATTATAATGAACTTATAGAACATTTGTTGTAAGAACAGATAGTGTTGGAATTTTGATTCGATATAGATATTTAATAAGCGTACTTAAATATGTATCTATATTAAATTTGGTGTATTATTTTTCAGGAACCACTGGCATTTTGCTGTAAGTGTAATACACCTTCATAATTTCTTTATGTATACCAATACATAGCCATGACAGGTCACATGTTTTGGTTGAATTGGGTAGATGACTCATGCTGAACTTTAATTTTAATTGAAAAACTAAAAATTATCATAACAAAGTGAATACAGAGAAAAAATGTGGGTCGTCCCGAATGATGCGAAAATTTAGAGTTTATTTTTGATCCAATAATAAATGAAATGGTTCTATCAGAATCCTTGCCGTTATATAAAAAACGATCAAGTGCAAGTCGGCTTCTCGCACCAAGGGTTCCGTGCCACACAGTAGGTATTATTTATAGACCCCGCTATCGGAGGTGCAAAATGGTAGCTGTCAAGTTCTTAGGGATGGGTAAAAAATATTTTGAAATACTAGCTATATGTCGATAATTTTTCTTTGCCATAATGAGAGTCAAGGACTTTAATTAAACGTGTTTATTTTATAAAACAGGACTATAATAATTACAAAATGAATGTGTTAAACATTTTTAATTTTTATAAATAAAATTCTTCAATATTTCATCATTACTAACAAATTATCTTTATCTTCATAGCACGAACCATTCATATATAAATTAAAAATTAAATAATTAATAAATGTCTCTGAAAGGGATATCGTATTGTCAATGAACGATCAGTTTTTTTCAATTTCTCAGCAGTAATCTAGTGCAGTCACGATGAATTTATTCAACAATAAACCCAATATATTTGAGCCCTATTTATTTTTATTTACATTTCTGATGACAATGATTATCATGGATTCCAAAAAAAACATGTTAAATTGTAGTCTAAAAAATGGTATAGGTACAGTCAGCATCAAATATATAGACACTGTAAAACTTCCAAAAATATGTAAACACGACTCTACTGCGAGGGAATAAGGGTGTATATATATATTCCTGAAACCTTGTTAACGTATATATATTTATGACGCTGACCGTACATATATAAAACCAATTGTACAGAAAAAGTAAGAATATCGATATCGACATCATGAATATTTTTACCCATCCCTAAGAACTTAACAGCTACCATTTTGCACCTCCGATAGAGGGGTCTAATTATTTTATATCCCGATTTTTATTCAACGTCGAATTTGTGTGTTTATTTTGTGGTATAATAATCATTTCATTGACGCTTGTAATAAGTTGAAAAAAATGTTTCTTGTGTGGGGTAAATTGTTAGTTGATGCAATAACAAATATTCAGAAAAAAAACCGCTATCTATCACGGTTCAGAAGATACAGCTGTTTATTATTAAGACAGACAACACTCTCGGCCTTCATTCAGTTACGGAACCCTACATAGCTATACAACGTGTTACAAAATACCCCGTAAAAATATAATAAATTATCAAACCCAAAAATATTGTCAACCCTAGTAAGCTGTCATGTCAGAGAACAGGAGTTAGCATAGATTATTTAACAGAGAGGCCTACCTACCAATTTTAATAATTGACAACTTTAATGGTTTTTCTGTTTTTCATCAACAAAGGTTCAATACTATGATTTCATTATGCTTAAAGTACTGGCTTCAAAAAACGTCAAGACGGAAAAAAAATACATGTGGTCAATTTCAAATCTTCTTATGGATATTCTACAATTGTTCCGTGTTTTCCATATTTTTTTTCAAAATGACGATGTTTTCTAACTCAGAATATTACGATTAATGATGTTATGCGTAGATTGCGTATTAGCAATTTAAATCGTGCGTGCGACCTGTATCGGAGGTTGTGCATTGAGCAAGGCGGAGCTCACTTATAGCCGTTCCAATAAATTTGACGTTCATTACGAAAAAGTAAGTGTTAGTTTAGGTTTCTTCGTTTAAAATCTTCCAAAACTCGACTTGAAATATGTTTCGCGAATTAGGTAAAAATGTACATAAACATTCTGCGTAGTTTACTCTTTAATTTTACTGAAATAGGGCTTGCACATCAATGAAAAAAATAATGGTTAATTTTTTTTGGGCGGTAAGTCATGCAGTGATAGTACGGTTCTCAAATATTGTAAATGGACTTGTTATAAGGCACCATTTAACCCCCTTTCGGCTTTACGGGTATTTTTGTAACACCCTGTATATAGCTTTAGCTTTGAAGTTACATAGCTTTCGGAAAAGCATCCATTCGGATAAAAAAAACGAAATTTGAAGATGTACCTATGATAACAAAATCGAAGGAAGATAGCCTAATTAGAATAAAGGCCGTGAACGTCCCCCCCCCCCCTTCCTTTAGTTTTAAATCGTGAACAAGCATTAGCGAAAAAACGACTACTTTCTTTGAAAAAGTAAAAACTTGCTAAAAATGTCAAGAACCGTTAAACACGCTATAATTTGACAAGAAGGTATCAAACATGGATGCGGCATCCTTGGATTAAACCTCTCACAAAAACGGTTTTTAATTATTAATATCAGGAGACAATGGACCCGATTCTACAGTGGCCTCTAAACTTCCTAATTTTATTTAGGTGTCGCTAAAACACTTTGCTATTCTACGAGGAGCTGTCATATTCAAATGACAGCGACATGACAGCGCTAATTTGAATCTGACGCTTCTTATTTTAGGCGGTCTTATACATTGTCAGCTTGACATTCTGGAATAGCACTGGTTAAATCAGCCGTCTAAACTATGTCTAAAAATTAGACAATTTAGTTTTACACTATTTAAGCGATGTGCAAGAAGAATCGGGTCCAATCTCACACAAATTGAGCTAGCACCAAACTAAGCTCTAGCCTAGCCTTGTACTATGGGTACTACACAACGTTAAACATACTCTATTATTAAAGAGTCATTCTTCTTTTTAGGTTGCCTACCCAAAGGGTAAAAATGGACCCTATTACTAAGACTCCGCTGTCCGTCTGTCTGCCACCAGGCTGTATTTCAAGAACCGTGATAGCTAGACAGATGAAATTTTCACAGATGATATACTTCTGTTACCGCTATAACAACAAATTCTAAATTAGAATGAAATAAATATGTAAAGAGGGTACGGGACCCTTCGTGCGCTAGTCCGACGCACCTGGTCGGTTTTATATTTACCGACAATAAACCGACGATTTTCGGTTTTTTAGATTTTTGATCTATCAATAATTATGGTTTCGCAGTGTTCGATTTCAACAAACGTTGGACTTATTTTTTATTAACACTAATTAATGCTTCCTGTCCTGCAGATAATGTTTTGTTCTTTTTAATGTGGTTTACGACCTTGTAAGGATCGCGGGAACGCGGTGGATGCGAAAAGCACAAGACCGGTCTGAGTGGAGAGCCTTGGGGGAGGCCTATGTCCAGCAGTGGACGTCTTTCGGCTGACATGATGATGATGATGATGATGATGAATGTGGTTTACCAGTAACATTGTGACAGAGTGGCCGTTTTCAGCCGAGACCAAGTTCTAGATGACCACTGTCACGGCATTCTGCGAAAAACAATATTATACAACAAACCTGGGTTAAATAAAAAGCACGTTTATTTGGTACTTATAGTTAATTAAAGTATGGACGTATATTAAACACGAAATACATAATTATCAATATGCTACTGAGACGAGAGAGGCTATTGTCGTTAATAAAGCTACATTAATCGGAATCGCAAGATTTCATGAAAATTGGTTGAGCCAAGAGATATCAGCTCTGAAAGTAGGCATCACCGTTATTTTGGGGGGCTTTAACCCCCAAAAAGCTCAATATCTCAAAAACGGCTGGATCGATTTTGATAAAGCATGTCTAAGAACCATCGCTAGAAAAACTGTTTTCAAATTGATAAAAAGGCAGCGAATTAATTAATTAATTCCTTTTTTGGTTTTCCTTTGTAACAAAAATGTTATGCTACTTTTCAATGCTTTACATCTTCTTATATTATTTTAATCAATCAATCAATTAATCAGAATGTTTATTTGTGTATATATGTTTCTCTCGTTTCCCAACAGTTCCTTCGTTAATCTATGTCGCCAAATATCTCCGACATACTAAAGAAACAAACTGCCCAAAGACTTTCGCCAAAAAACCTCAAAATACCTGTACATAAGTAGACGTAATTATTTCTTAAAAGTCGTTTGAACATCGCCTTAACAGCCAAAATACCAAGACGTTTACGACTCATTAAGCAACAACCAGATAAAAATCAACTTTATGTTGTTACAAATAAGAGTCGTTGAAACTTTCGCCGACGGTATTCTTATCTTGGTATGAACATCAAAAATACAACGTTAATTTTTCACCAATTAAATGTTAGTTAAGCGAAATTTGACTTTATTATAAAGCAGTATGGTTGTCAAAATAATTTAGTTTCGGTAAATGTACGTTGGTAATTGTAATAAGATTTTAGGCCCCGCCTTGGTTTTTTAGTGGTTTTTCGCTGGGAGGGAACTTTGAGAGCCCTCCTTAATAATAAGTATGATTGCGCGTACGGTAAGTATGGCGTAGTTTTCAAAATGGCAGGTGTTCGAGTCATACTACTATAAAAGTCTCTCTCTGTCTGTTTGTCAACATCGGGCTCAAAATATGTAGCATATCTCTATAACTAGAGTCATAATAGCGTGTCATAAGATACGAGAATTAATTCAGTAAGTATGCTGCACGGGCACTTTTACATGGAAATCTTTCAGCGCTTTCCAAGAGCGAATACTGCTGAAAAGAAGCGCTGCAAGAAACTCAACAGTTATATGTTATAATTAATTAATTCATATTACTTATAAAAATGATACATAATACATACCTATACATTCAGCCCGCTGCAAATTTCTGACTTTTCCGGTGGATTTTTCAATTATTTTCTCTCATACAAATCGTGATAATGACAACCACAACAAAAAATAAATCATCCAAATCGGTTCAGCCGTTCTCAAGTTATAGCGTGACCAGGAGGGGTGCCCTTCGAGTGACCTAAAATTTTAAGTGCCAACATTTTTGGGTCGAAAATATTTCTATGATATTGAATGGCATACTTCTTTATTAGCATAAAGCACTTTCAGTCTAAAATTGTTTTGTATAAAAAAAATAAAAGACCCATAGACATTCGCATTCACAAGACTGCGAATGCGTTGCCAACCCTGAGGACTAAGATGGAATGCCTCTATGCTAGTCATTTCACCGGCTGTCTTATCCCCAAACCGGAACACAACAATGCGAACACGGCTGTTTGGCGGTAGGTTAATGGATGAGATAGTGGTACCAACCCGGACGGACCCTGCACAAGGTCCTCCCACAAGTAAAAGTTAATCCCAAAAAAATAAGTTAGGTTAGGTAAATAATGTGTCAAGGCGCGAAGCGCTACAACTGCGCGGAATAGGACCTCCGCAAAGCGGAGCTCCGTCGACTTCCGTTATACCAAAAATAATACGAAAAAATAAGTTATTCCAAACAAATGTTATACTAAACAATTTTTCGACCAAACCATATTATGCAAAACAATTTTCATCAAACAATTTTCAACATTTAAATCATTAGACGAAACGTTGGTATGCAAAAATATGTCGAAAGAAAAATAGGCCAAACAATTTTAGACCAACCGATATACACCCGAGCAGGAGAAATAGGGGTTCTTTTATATACATTTAAAAAGTAAAACGCGAGTCCGGTCGTCGCCACGTGTTAGATATGGAACCGGGAGGGACACGACCATTAAACAAGCGAGCTAATTTCACACTGCTTTATTATACTAATGTTACACGCACAGCGGGTGCCCTTCACATGCACATACATAACAATACATTAAATCACGCCTGTTTCCCAGAGGGTAGGCAGAGACCGCTTCTTTCTACTTGCTACGATCTTGACAAATTTCTGTCGCTTCTTCCACATTCATACACCGAGTCATGCACGCACGTCGGTTTCGGGTGCTTAAGATTCGGCCCTTTTCCAGTATTTTTCCGATTTGATTCGATTTATATTTATAGATAGATAAATAGCAATTATAATTCCTTACATTAAGACGCGCTTCGTGAACCTGTGAGAGGTTTATATGTAGATATGTATGTAACACGAATGAAATCGTGGTGTAAGTTCTGTTGAAGTGAGTGAGTGTACCTATATACAGAGAGACAGAGAGTAGATAGTATGTAAAACAAACTAAAAATAATCTTCCTTTGGTAATAATTGCACAGTTAAAATCTCAGACTGTATAAAATCTCAGGACTTTTCCATGGAAATCAGGCCTATTCACCGGACTTTTGATTTTTCCATCTGGTAACCCTACCCGCACCTGGTGATGTCAGTAGTGCGTGCCATCTATAACGATTCGGTGCCTACTTGCCTAGTAAGTTTTTTTCATTCAGGACCATAGAAAATGTTTTATTTGGTTATTCACGGTGAGCTCAAATAGTGTGTAGTGATGGGCGGCTTGTAAGTTTCAAAAGTGAAACTTTCCCTTAAATTTCTGCAATATTCTGAAAGTTTCATAAGTGAAACTTTCACCTAAAATTTCATGTATTATTCTGAAAGTTACCAAAGTAAAAACCATTTAATTTCTGAAAAATACTTAAGTTTTGTAGTGCAACGTAATTAACGGAAACTTTTCATGAATTTTAAATGAATTTTACTTGTGTCAGAATCATTTCCATCTAATTATGTAACTTTCAGATGTCGTAATTTTCGCAGTTAAGGAAAGTTTTGTAATGTTTCAAAAATCGCCCAGCACTACACGTGTGGTGTGGCGGTCGCACTAAAATTATTTATAAATAATATAACAATAATGCGTATCAGTTGCGTCATATGAGAGGAGTTTTAGCAAATTAAAATGAATCAAATATTATAATGACTGAAACTATATTAAATAATCTTAACATATGAACGATAAAATTAAGCAACAAAAAATTAAAAAAATTATGTCAGAGTTTGCAACGAATGAAACTTAATTATTTACTAACTAAATTTGTTTCAAACATCGTTGATTAATAATAATAAAAACGTATAAAACTAATTTTTAATATTTAACACTTTATTTGTAACAGGTGCTGTGTGGTTACCGGCTTAGAATAGTGCCACTCCATGTCTTCCCGTGGATGTCGTAAGAGGCGACTAAGGGAATAAAGGCTTGTAGTACTGTCAGGCGATGGGCTTGCTACCTGTCACTAATATACACTGGTAAACATCTTAGCCTAATTGTGCATATTGTGGTTACTTGAGTTGTTGGTAATTCTGTAGCTCTGCCTACCCCACTCTGGGAATGAAGGCGTGAAGGTATGTATATTATATTTGTAACAAAAAATATTTACTTTTATTTTTTATGTTAACAGTCTTAATTGAGTTTTGGGGTGACACCTACATTATCTTCACCTGGTTCCGCTCATGCCAGCTACGCCACTGAGCTGGAGCACAAATATTTCAATCATAAATCATGTTATTGAGTTTTCTGAACCTATCCGTAGCATGAACCCCTATAATACACGTTTTCATGCATTTTTTTACATAGGTACTTCACCATTACAAATCGATGACGCTTCGAAAATCAACCTTTACCTTAACCTAACAAACAAGTTATAAAAACAAATCAGCGTAACCTTTTTGGCCATCTAGTGACGAGTAGGAACACTACTTCGTATACTGACGTCTTTCCTACTCGCCGCGAGATCTCGCTGTTAACCCGTTTCAATGTTATTAGCTGTCTGAAATAGTGTTAGATGATTTTCTCAAACATGCTATGTACCCAACCAGCAAAATTATGTGCTATAAAAGTCGAGACCACGTTCCTATTTTTGCTTTCAATGCTATAAAAATGCTAAAAATACTCGAGTAAAAGCGCTGTAAACGTTTACTCGGCCAGGATTAGGCGCAGTTTATTCAGACTTAAGTGCTGTAAGAGTGGAGTAAGTGCCGTATAATAAGCAAAAAAGTGCTATAAACGTTGAGTAAAAGCAAAATAAAATACGATTTGTTCCATTAAAGGGAGCAGTTTGCCTTTACTCAGCAAATTTGATCTATAATAGCAACCGAATTGCTTTTACTCAGCAAATTGGTTCTATAATAGCAACAGAATTGCTTTTTTTATCAAATTTGTTCTATAATAGCAACGGAATTGCTTTAACTGAACAAATTTAATCTATAATAGCAACTGTATTGCTTTTACTCAGCAAATTGGTTCTATAATAGCAACAGAATTGCTTTTTTCATCAAATTTGTTCTATAATAGCAACGGAATTGCTTTAACTGAACAAATTTAATCTATAATAGCAACTGAATTGCTTTTACTCAGCAAATTTGTTCAATAATAGGCAGCCGAATTTCTATGATTCGATACCATCTGTCATCAATCATTTAATGCGGGGCTGAATCGAATCTGAGAGAAGTTCATGACGGAAGAAAAAGTAAGTAATGTTCTTTTTTTATAATAAAAACCTTACCATAATGTTCTTAATATTTAAATATTGTTTACGTAGTGTTAATTATATAGAACAACTTGCTAAAATAATTTTACTGATTGAACCAGAGGTCGTCGTTCATATATATTCATGCGCCTTCCCATTTCCTTAAATTTAAATAAACTATAAATATTTTATTTAGAATATTTTTAAAGTAAATATACTTTTACAAAATGGTTGCTATTCAATTTCTATTACATCTCATTTATACGACTATAACTCGAATAAAGGTGTTTGTTTTACAATTACAGCACATAGTGCAGCCATGTTAGAAAGATTTTAGGGTTCCATAAATGGTAACAAAAACTCTCATGATTGATTTCTACTTGGCATTAATGTTGTTGTTATTTTAATTGTTTATAGAGCATTTTACTTCCTTTGACAAAATGGTGGTCTACGAGTACGTGGATGTGGATAAATTTATAACTAAATTCTTATCGTTGTTATCAGTATCTGAACTGTTTTGATTAGTACTGTCGTTATCTGAATATATCGAATTAAATTCCTTCATATTATTATATACATATGCGGAACCACTATCAATTTTTTGTGCTTGGCTCATTTCTGTTGAGTCTACGGAACCACTAACAACAGTACGGTTTTCGCTTGACGATTGACACATTGATATTAAATTAGGCTTGATTAAATTTGCAGTTTTTTTCATCTCTTTTAACGTTTCATTAACTTTTTTACGAAAAGCACCACTTCTTTTTACTTTTTTCCATTTTTTTGTATCCATTTTGTCACAATCACAATTAATACACCAATAACATCTTTGTTAATAAACTTCAACCCAATATGGACGACTTTGTGCTGTAAATATTTTTCGATGCTTCGTCGACTAAAAGCATTTTATACAATTCAGGTGCTATTAAAGAATTTGACTTACCTTATCATATAAGCAGCCTGTAATAGCGACAATGTTGCTAAAAAGTAAATAGATTGCTTTTACTCAGCTTTTATAGAATCAGAACAATGTTTCGAGTAATAGCCGCATAAAAGTGACCAAGCGCAGCGAATTAGCAATTGAATAGCTCTTACATAACTGTTATAGAACAAAACTGCTGAGTAAAAGTATTATACTCAGCTTTTATAGAAACGGACCAATGAGTCGAGTAATAGCCGTATAAAAGCGACCAAGCGCAGCGAATTAGCAATTGAATAGCTCTTACATAACTGTTATGGAACAAAACTGCTGAGTAAAAGTATTATACTCAGCTTTTATAGAAACGGACCAATGTGTCGAGTAATAGCCATATAAAAGCGACCAAGCGCAGCGAATTAGCTATTGAATAGCTCTTACATAACTGTTATAGAACAAAACTGCTGAGTAAAAGTAATGTGACCATTTTAACTCAGCATTTTTCTAAAGGTAGAGTAAAAGTGCTATAACAAAGTGCTGTAAACGTTTATTCGATATAATTATTGCACAATTTAGCAAAAATTGCCAAATGGTCGAAATGACCACGATTATACGACATATAGGTGTTCTGACAACGTTAACTCAGCTGATATTCGATTACAAGCTGATTAAAGAAATTCTTATTCGACTGTTTTGCTGGTTGGGTAATGTCGGCGTTATATTAGTTATTATAGGCTTCAAAGTGCCACGTTCCCGACGGAACAACTCGAGAGAACTGTAAAGGAATTTCATACAAAATTGAAGGCCTAGGCCGGGAAGTAATTTTTTTTTAATTTTAATATGGCCATGACAGCTGGTTTTATGAACAGGCTGAATAGCTGAAAATCGTTTTTTTTTTGTATCTGTGTGGTTCGGACCAAAAATATCCGCGTTAATGCCTATTACACAAAAAAGTGAAAAGGGGTTGCCAGCCTCGTAACTATCCGACCTCGCTTCGCTCGGCCGTCTATATGAACTCGGCCTGCAACCACCTACTTCCCGGCGTCTGTAGTAGGTAATGTACTATTATTATTGCTTTAACGCTGTGTAAAGTCGCACTTACACGGGTTTTTTGAGCTATCATTGCCCGCCCACAGTTCGGGCGTCTCATTCTATTACAGCAAATTAGAATGAGACAGCCAGCTCAATAACTTGACAGTTTAAGTGCACTTCAAGAGGATTGTAAAGAGCCGCTAAAATCGCGTAGCTGTCAAAATATTCCATTCTTAATCTAATCACTTAACTTTTTAATATTACAGTTAGATTTTTTAAATTGTCAGTCTGTTTTAAAACCTCTAAAGTAATTGTTAATTAATGTAAGTATTTAAATGTATAAATTATTTGAACAAGTAGCGCCAATGCGGCACTTTTTGGAACTAATTATAAAAGCGCGGACGCGGGAGAACTTCTTGTGACGGGGAAGCGAGACGTTTCACGTTGATTACACTAATTACAAAAACTCATTGCTGAAAGATAAGTGTTTCATTTCCAACATATAATTAACTACTACGATAGGGTCTCTGATAGAATCAGCAATAAAACTTAGACTTAGACTTACTGTTTAGAAAGAAAAATAAAAGATTTTTTGTAAAAAATACCTATTTTAATTTCATACATAGAAAATTTATTTCTAAAATGACACCATTTTTATAACACCCTTTTCTACATCATATTTTACAGTTATTTTTATTAAATTGTCTGTTGACTAGTCCAAGTCGACATTAGACAGATCTTCTGTAATCTTCTTTAAGTCTGCGTCGCTTCTCTTTTTTTCTGTGAGCTTCTGCGCTTCTTGTTTCTTTTGACCGTAAAGTCTTCTAAGGTCTTCCATCACCTGCAATAAGAAAATATTTTTAAGATAACTTTAGAGAAACCTTAAACCTATAAATATTAAAGTAATTTTCCTAGTGAATATAGTATTAAAACTGATGACTTATCAATTAACAAATAACAGGCGGGGCAGTAATTATTTTTTGATTGCATTTTGTTAAGGGCTTGTTTACGGAGACGCTGGGCGTCGCGCGTAGCGTTGGGCGGCGCGGTCTGCACTTTCAAACATATGGCGTTATATAAAAGCGTTTACGGAGAAGCGGTTTTACACGCGTTTGTTTCAAATACAGCGTTACTAGCGGCGGAGCCTGGTGATGGCATCGCCTTGTTGCACGCAGCGTCGCACGCGTCGATAACTGCGGTTCTCGCCGCTGCGCCAGACAGTGCACTGACATACATACATACCTTCACGCCTGTAATCCCAGAGTGGGCAGAGCTACAGAATTACCAACAACTCAAAAAACTTGTTGATAATTCTGTAACCACATTCTGCAAAAATAGGCTAAGATGTTTACCAGCGTATTAGTGACAGGTTGCAAGCCCATCGCCTAACAGTACTACAAGCCTTTTCCCTTGGTCGCCTCTTACGACATCCACGGGATGACATGGAGTGGTACTATTCTAACCCGGCAACCAGACAGTGCACTGACAGTCTTGTCTTGTTTCCCCGGTGCCCACCGCGTGCTCCGCCGTGCTCCGCCACTCGCTCGACTAGAGTCCCCGGATGCAGCGGCGGGTTCCGCTACTCTCTACGCCCCGCATCGTCATAAACAACACCGTACAGTGCCATATGTTTGTGTTAGCGCGTGTGATGACGCGGTGCGCTGCACGCGCCGCGTCTCTGTAAACGGAAAAAAACGCCCGACGCGCCGCGCGACGCTCCGCTTCTCCCTAAACAAGCCCTGAGACTGTATAAATATGTTGTCTTTCGAAAATATAAAAAATAAATTTCCTCTCGTCGTCGTAATGAAGCACCACACAAGCCTCGACCGTGAAGACTCATGTTGTCAACGTTTTAATTGTTCTTATTTGCTTGACAGTTATGGCTGCCGAGTTCAAAACAATACCAAAACATATTTACACACACATACATACATACCTTCACGCCTTCATTCCCAGAGTGGGGTAGGCAGAGCTACAGAATTACCAACAACTCTAAAAACCTGTTGATAATTCTGTAACCACACTTAGCAAAAATAGGCTAAGATGTTTACCAGCATATTAGTGACAGGTTGCAAGCCCATCGCCTAACAGCACTACAAGCCTTTATTCCCTTAGTCGCCTCTTACGACATCCACGGGAAGATATGGAGTGGCGCTATTTTAACCCGGCAACCACACGGGAAACACATATTTATTTATTTATTTATTTATTTATTTATTAGGTTCGCCAACAAATATAACACCATTAACTAAATTTTTCTCAAAAATGACTGGAAAAGTTGACATTACTAACTCCATACTGAGACGCGAAGTACTAGGATAAAAAAGGAACAAAATATGACAATGATAAAAAATGAAAAAACAATTATGGGCTCAAATTCGAACCGCTTGGATTCTAAACTACCTCTTAGTAATATGGATTAATCCATCTACCCAGTTTAAGGCAAACAACAATATGAATCACCTGTCACTAATATATATACTGTTAAACATCTTAGCCTAATTGTGCAAATTGTGGTTACAGAGTTATCAACAAGTTGTTGGTAATTCTGTAGCTCTGCCTACCCCACTCTGGGAATGAAGGCGTGAAGGTATGTATGTATGTAACGATATGAAACTAGAATCACGACATGGTTTTTATCTCCTAGAACACTACCCCTACTCGTATGTACCTACTATACCTGCAACTGCTTTCTTCCCGGTCTCTACAGTAATGTAATATTAAATCCCCATTACCTTATGCGGGATGTGGTCAGGCTTCGGCTGGTGTATCTCGTATTCACCGCGGCTGTTCTTGATCAGCTCCACGACGGAGTCCTCCAGGCTGGGCAGCTCGGAGGGGGGGGCGGCCGCGGGGCGGCGCATGTTGGAGGCCCAGGCCTGCAGGTAGCCTCCGGGGGACGACTGGAGGAGCTGCAATATGATAATATCCTCATCATTAACTGAAGTCTTCGTAAATTAAGTAGCATCCAAAAAAAATATTTTTGCTATAGCCAGGCGAAAGCTAACGAGCACACAGGCCACGAAGGTAAGCGAGAACTAAAACCCATAAACATTAGCATTTTACAGTTCTGTTTTATAAAGCTACAAATTACAATTAACAGGTTACAAGTTTTCATTTGACACAACCTCTTGGGTTAATTCAAAAGCAGAATTTACATATACCTACATCAAAGATCAGACAAATAAATTATGGTTTTTTATTTTTATTTTTATTTCATGGGAAGGCAAACGAGCACACAGGCCACCTGGTGGTAAGTGGAAACTGTGACCCATAGACATTCGCATTCACAAGACTGCAAATGCACTGCCAACCTTGAGGACTAAGATGGAATGCCTCTATGCTAGTCATTTCACCGGCTGTGTTATCCCCAAACCGGAACACAACAATGCAAACACTGCTGCTTTGCGGTAGGTTAATGGATAAGATGGTGGTACCAACCCGGACGGACCCTGCACAAGGTCCACCCACAAGTAAGAATGGTGTCCCACAGGGCAGTGTTTTGGGTTCTTTATTATTCTTAGATGGTGGTAGCCTGGTAGCGTTCCGGACGGACCCTGTACAAGGTCCTGCTACCACTAAACCACGATAGCTAAAAGTACTACGCGATCGAATCGAAGCTATGGACGTAATTTTACTTAAAAAGGATAAAGGGAGTATTCATGACGTTTTTTTCACAAATTCAATAAAAACTGATTCATTCATGTAACAAACAATTGACAAGAATTCATATTTTCAAGACTTTAATTTTATTCGTTTTATATGTAGATACTGTTTGGAAGGAGGAAGACACTAATAGTTTTATTTTTTCCCTAGGATGTATAATTATTTTATTATTAATTTATTAATATGTTCTTATTCTAAAAGGGCGTAACTTCATTTTTACGACACAATGGACATATTACGTTAGTCCAATCTGTATAAAAAAAAAATCTTTTTAATAATGGCGGTCAACCGATCTCAAGTATCTATCCATCTGTCAATAGTATCAATGTCAAACTTGAAGTATGACAGCTTTTTTTCTCGTGAAAAAGGCAATGGTATTATATCTATTCAGGCATAGTATTGGTAAAACTCGTTTTTATTTTTAACTTACTTGTAATTTTGTCAATAAAGAAAAATAAATCTAAATAAATATTTTGCCGTGTTCAGGAGGCAAAACCCTTTCGATTCGTATAGTAATTTGCAGGTGTCACCAAAATGAAATGTTGTCAATTGAGAAAAATCATAACCAAGATATAAGCCAACAATGATTTGTTCCTGTCTCTTTCTAGCAAAACAGAATCTAACATAGAGTCAAAATGGCCGACGTGATACAAGACGTCACAGTGCATATCCGATCTCGTTGTCTAATCGTTGTCTAAAATGCTTCTATCATCCGAATTTTAATTTTAATTTAACTTTTTTGGTGATTTATTTTACGTTAATTTCATATTTTGCTAAGAAATGCGATTTAAAATATCCATTTAAGTATTCCCTAATCAGCACAAAGAAAGAAAGAAAGAATGAATGAAAGAAATAAATAAATTTATTCGTGTCATACATAACAAAGAACAGATTAACACGTACAAGAAGAAAGTATTTTATTTATTTATTTATTAAATAACTTAAATCTATCATTACAGGCTGCAAACACGAAATGGTCCCAAGTTGGGACCGTAATGCGTCAGCGTCAGCGTAATGCTGTCATTAAAGTCAGCGCTGGTCTTCCGTTGGAACCATCAGGTGAAACCACGGAAGGTTACACACACATAATTATTTGAACACAAAACGCGAGTAATAAAAAGAGAAAAAAAGAAAAAAAAAATTGCTACTGGGTAGAGACGATAGATTTACCTTTTCCCTGGACTTGGTGAGCTTGGGGGGCGCAGGCGCCTGCCTCTTTGCGCTGTTGCCGGTCGACTGCCCGTCTGAAACCGAGACAAACACAATCATCATCTTCATCGTCATTTCAACCGAAAGTCGTACCCTGCTTCAGATATGCCACCCTCAAGGTTTACCACAATACCATACCAGTTTAACAATGCAAACAGTTACCTGGACCTCTTGTCTACGGGAGCCTGCCGCTTGGCCAAAAAAAGTTTGGTCAAATGATAATTATAATTTCTGAAAAAGTAGTATTATTAACATATATACATACATACATACCTTCACGCCTGTAATCCCAGAGTGGGGTAAGCAGAGCTACAGAATTACCTACAACTTTAAAAACTTGTTGATAATTCTGTAACCACATTCTGCACAAATAGGCTAAGATGTTTACCAGCGTATTAGTGTTATTTTTTGGTTTATATCCGGGATATCAAAACTGCTTGCTACATTTTAGTATTAGGTTGTTACTCTTGCGACTACATAAAAAAGAAATCCACTGTGACTGGAAACAACTTTTATTACATACATACATACCTTCACGCCAGTAATCCCAGAGTGGGCTAGGCAGAGCTACAGAATTACAACTTTAAAAAGTAGTTGATAATTCAGTAACCACAATTTGCACAAATAGGCTAAGATGTTTACCAGCAACTTTTATTAACACACAAAAATATATTGGCAAAACGGAATAGGCCTTTATTCTACTGGATAAAACCATATTGCCTTTGGCATGTTACCGTGTTGTGTTTGTCGCCATTACTGTCAGCTAAATAAGAGCTATCAAAATGACAATACGATCACAGGGCCTCCATTATACACGGTAATAACCAATGATCGGATATCCCGGTGCAACACGGGGTGAATGACCTCAAACATTATGCTAATATGGATATGCCCCGGGGTTCCGGGGTTCCGGGACTTATTTGTTAAATATTATTCTGATTTTATTACTTCAAATAAATTTCAATACATTTTAAACGTGTAAAATAAATATTTTAACAAAAGTAATTTAAGTATGTAAAAAAAATAATAAAGTTAGTTTTTATTATACTTTGTTTAAAATTGATCTGCCAAATAGTCTTTGGGTATGAATATAAATAAAATATATAATACGGTACGCATTATCAGTTCACCACACTACACACAGATATTATATTTTATTAGTTTGTATGAAATTGAAATAGCATACAAGTTTTCGCAATATTTTATATGTTTCATCGATTTCTTTACACGTGTAAAATCCTATCCTAATGCCTATTTATAAATATCCCAACAATCGCATTTTCTTTTCGAACCAGATCCCGGGATTTTAGTCATATCCATATTAAGATTTCTACTCTATATCCCGCAGTGTTGTACCGTGAAATCCGATCACTGGTACACATACCATATCGTGTTTGAGCTGTTATCGTATGGTCACCGTTTTGACAGCTCTTATTTTCCTGACAGTAATGGCGACTGACGTCATAACAATACCATACATACATACATACATTAAATCACGCCTGTTTCCCAGAGGGGTAGGCAGAGACCACTTCTTTCCACTTGCTACGATCTTGACAAATTTCTTTCGCTTAAACTAACAATACCATAACAGATTAAATACGATATCATTTTTGCTGCCTAGAATATCGGTCCAGAAAACACTCCGATAATGTATCGGCGTCGGCTTTGCTGAGTTTCCAAGGTTTTTTGGTCCAGCTCTGGTCAAATCTGTCTATGAAGAGCTTTGCATACCCTAAGCCTACCGTAGTTTTCCACTCTCTGTTGGTTTTTGATAACCGATACTTTAATGATATGCAATACTTTAATGTTAACATTAAAATACAACCACTGAAGTACAGGTTTCTTAATATACGCCATTTGCTGATCGTTTCTGCGACCCGAGCCGAGTATGCTGACATCCTAATTCAAAAGGACGTATCTCAGTTTCATAGGCTTTGAGAAACGGACCATAAAAACCTATCACAAAAATACCAGGTGAAAAATTGCACCCGCAAAAGAGAGTATTTTCATGGCACTTACGTTCTTGTGTTGAGAAGCGCAGCTTTTTTAGGATAGGTTTTTTATCGACCGTTTCTCAAACGTTATGAAACTGAGATGCGTCCTTTAATTGGCATTAGAACGGCAGTAGTTGCGTTTGTCGCGTGACAAAGTATGGACAAAACATCCGTCACTCTCGTACTATTCACGTGTCAGAAAGTGACGCATGTTTTTCTACATTTTGTAACGTGATAAACACAGCCACATTAATCCTCCTGAACATTTATTTATTTATTTTACATACACGGGTGAATCAACTTTTAAGGTACTCCTTTTCTTTTGCGGTATCAAAACTTTCCTGGTGACTTATCATTAATAATAATGTATGAATATTAATATCAGACCACCAAATTTACAGACCTTACACGTTAAACACCTCAAATATTATTTAATCTTCGAAAAAACCTGGTAACTCAGGGGAAAATGCACATTTTCCATACAAAACCTAGGGACAACATCGTCCGCTGCGTTACCAACTATATTATTATTTCAAACTGTACTATTTTTAAATCAAATCATTTCAAATGCTAGCCTAATTGTCTGATTTAATAAGCGTGTAAGCTACGTCATTGGCAAATATATAGTTTTTCTAAAATTTGTGAAACATGTCGAAAAATGGGGAGTACCTTAGAAGTTGTGTACAACTATCCTTACAGGCTAACCTAATTCGACAGTGTGGATTAAATATTATTATTAAACGAACATAAAGTACTGCTTACGAGTAATTCTCGTAAAATATACAAAGTTATTTTTGTGAATTCATTCAGAGAACAACAGAATAGGTCAACCCCGACCGTTACGCGGTTTAATGTGCGCAGCGCCCTCGACATAGGAGCCCGGCGCAGCAGCTGCGTGCGCGCGCGCGGCTCGGCCAGCAGGCGCGGGCGCCGCCGGCGCATTGCGTAGGTACTCCGGCACGTTGAAGCCCACCTCTACCACTCCTGGGTTGAACCGCTTTCCTCTCAATAACTTAAAAATGTACAGAGCCAATGCTAGCTCCCTTCTAACCTCCAGTTTAATGTATCAACATATAGGAATACTTATGGTATGTGTGTAGATAAGTACGTGTACTTTTTTTTTAAATCTTTATTTATTTTAGCTTTGTTCAACCTTGAACATGTCAGCTCCGGCTGGCCTAAATACAAGTACACTGACAAACATCAAACATAAAAAAACGCTAGAAAAAAAATAATGTTATTGACTCTTATTTATGTACAAAAAAAACCATAAACAAATTTAGCAACCTCTGACAAAGGTTCTGCCAATATGGATTGCCAAAATGTATAAACAACTGTTCCCTCTTTGCACGAGTCCGAACACATTCCATTAAAAAGTGTTGCACATCCTCTACTGTCCCGCACTCTTCGCAGTGCTGTTGTCTACTTTCCTCATGAGATGCGCAAACTGATTTTAAAGGAACATGTCCGGACCGAAGCCTATGCGCGCTGACAACCTCTGCTCTGCGTAGCCGAGGATAGTCAAACCAAGGCACCCGAGGAGGCTCACACTGAATAGTCTTGTACCAAATTCCCTTATCACGAGAACGTTCATCAAAATATTCCTTCCAGCGACCATAAGATTTGTTTTTGAACCGAGCGACTACCTCTGAAAAATCAGGAGCAATACAGTCTCAACACGATCAAAAGCGGCCGTTGCGGCCAGCCGGTCAGCCTCCTCGTTTCCTGCCAAGCCGATATGTGACGGAACCCACTGCATTGCAGTTTCAGGCATCTTCCAGATCCCTGTATAATACTAATACGCTCTAAAATTTTGTAAGCCAATGAAAAGCACCTTTCGCCCGAAGCACATCGAGCTATATGCTGAATGGCGCTTTTGCTATCAGTAAGGATCACTATATTAGAATAACTCAACATTTCCACGTACAGCAAGGCCTCAGAGATTGCACAAAGCTCCGCGGACATAACAGATACACCAGAAGAAATCCTAAACTGTGCCCTCTTACCATTAAGTGGATCAAAAAATGCTGCTCCTATCTTGTCACCACACTTTGAGCCATCGGTAAAAAGTTTATAAAACTTGAATATTTCCTATCCAGCTCTAAGATAACTTCAGAACAAGTACTTGTACTTACTGAGCGGGTTGGTGTTGGTCTGCGGGCCCAGCTCGAACATCACCTGGAAGTCTGCGTGGTTTCCGAAAGCAAACCCGAACCCGACTCTAGAGTCCGTGCCTGCGGAACAATACCACATTAAGTTAAGTTTTTCTGAATAAACATTTTCGTTTCATAAACAATTTCATTTCATTTCATTTCACATTATACTCGCGTCGTGGGACCTTAACATGAATGAAAAAGTTTTGAGCATGATAAAGTCGGTATCCGAATCATCGTCTATGATCCATGTACAATCGCCCACGCAGCTAGCAATAAATAAATAATAAATAAATAAATAATAATAAATATCAGGCAACATTCTCACACAAATTGACCTAGTCCCAAACTAAGCTCTAGGCTTGTACTATGGGTACTAGACAACGATAAACATACTTATATAGAGAAATATATTACTTAAATACATAGAAAACACCCATGACTGGTGAACAAATATTCGCGCTCATCACACAAATATCTGCCATTACCGGGATTTGAACCCAGAACTGCTAGCTTCGCAGGCAGGGTCACTCCCAACTAGGCCAACGAGTCGTCAATGAAGGTAAACAGAGAGAAACTGTCTCTGTCGTGCACATGAGATTCTTATGCTGCGTTCCTCTTTTAAACGCTTATATATTCTCCCATTGCAATGCTTATATGTAAGAGAAATCTGTCTTTTTGTCGTCTCTCACCCTCTCTCACGTTCACTAGAGGGCGCTGCGCGTAACGACCAATTTTAAACAGCTCCGTGATTGTTTATTATTTATTAAAGTTTAAAATAAACAAAAGTGACAGAAAATTAGTAAATATTGATATATTAAGAAAACCGTACATAGTGGGATAAATTCATCGAATTACAATGGCACCATCAAAGGCGAAATCGACTACAACAAATGCAGCGGCGGTTACCAGGTTGGTGGACGTCATTTCAAATTTAAAAACTGAGATATCGGAGATGAGAGACGATATTAAATGCTGTCATGATGTTATACGTGAACAAAAGAGGCTACTTACACATCAAAATAGGTGCATAGACACAATCCTTGGCATTCTCACGAACCAAAACCTAGCGCCACAAAAGCCACAAAACTTGTCACTCAACGAGTCCGGCCCTCACGGATTGGTCTTCATAAGTGATGTGCAGGGAGCATCCTTGCCGGTAGCCAGCACTGCCGCACCGTTGTCGACTCCTGCGCCGCCGGTACCGGCAGAGACGGAGAATTGCGTGGCACCCAGAAGGCATCCGTCTCGTTTGCGCTGTGTGGAGACAGCCGGGGCCACCAGGGATGGGTACCATGGAGGAGACAACACTACGACGGTCGTGTCTGCACCTGACAACAATGCCGCGGCACCGTCGCCGCCGGCTCTTCCAGGGACATTTCAACCACGAGCCCCCGGCCCCGTGGGACTCCGCGCGGCTGCCCCCCGAGTCATCAGCCTGCACGTCTTCAACCTGAGCGCCGACACCACTGCTGAGGACGTTGTTCATCACGTGCAGACTCAGATGGGCGTCACGGCGCCAGTGTGCGAGCAGCTGGTGGTCACGCGAGGCAATTACTCGTCGTTTCGCCTGGACGTCCCGTCCGCAAAGTTGAAGATTATCAGAAATAGTCAGAACTGGCCAGAAGGAGTGTCCGTACGGCCATTCAATGTTGTGCAGGCAAAAAACTTAGAAGCGAAACGAGTAACATCAAAACTAAGGCAATCACAAAATTTATAGTAATTCACCAAAATGTAAGATCACTATGCGGTAAAACATCACTATTAGAGGTATTATGTAGCACAGAAAATCCGGATGTACTTGGTTTGAGCGAAATTTGGTGCAAGAAAAGTGAAATTGAACGAGTGAGGTTATGTGGGTACGCGCTGGCTAATTCATACTGCCGCACAAACATCGCGCACGGCGGAGTCGCGCTATACGTACGCGAAGGAATAAGGTATAAAAAGCGAAACGACCTGCAAAATTTCTCCGTTCAGTATCACTTCGAATGCACAGCAATTGAAATTATGAATAGTAAATTGATTATTGTTACAGTTTATAGGACCGGAAATGGTACATTTGACACTTATTTAAATAAATTGGAATTGTTACTGCGTAAATTAACTGACGAAAACAAAAGATTTCTTATAGTTGGTGACCAAAACGTGGATTATTTATCAGACAACAGTCTGAGACGGCGGGTCGACGACGTACTAACTAGTTATGGTTGCATTAACACGGTATCCTTTCCTACTCGCGTGACTGGAGATTGCGCATCTTCCATTGACTGCGGCATAGCGAATAACGTTTGCGAGTGCCTTACGGTGTCACCGTTGGACACCGCAATAAGCGATCACAGCGCGCAGCTATTTGAACTCGCCGTAGGACAGGATGACGGACGTGACAACAAAACAGCTGATTTTATTGAAAGACGTTTGTTCTATGACGAATCTATTCATTTATTTTATTCTGACATTTTACATTATGATTTTAGTTTTATTTACGATAACACCATTAACATTAATACTAAATTTGACAAATTATTTAACATTTTGACGTACTATATTGACATACATTTCCCAATTAAATCCATAAAATTAAAGAATAACAAAAATACCGTGCCATGGTTGACTGATGAACTTATTGAATATATACAAAAACATAGAGATCTATATGAAATTCGAAGTCAATATCCAGATAGTCCAATAATATCAGAGTGTATTAACAGATATTATAATTTAATTAAGTCAACAACGTTGCGCGCTAAGCAGACCCACATTGAAAATAGGTTGTTATGGAGTAAAAATCCATCTAGGGAAATTTGGAAAGTGGTCAATGAGGAGATAGGCACCCAAACAAGGTCGCATGACTTTTGCCTCAAAGATCCTGTGACGCGGACAAATATTGAAGATGGTGACGTTCCAAATATGCTCAATTCTCATTTTTTAAATGTCGTGTTTAATTATGTAATTCAAAGTGACAAGGCCCAGTGCCGCCGCTACCTGCACCACCACCTGCGGGAGCTGGATGTGCCCGCGCTCGCGCTGCCGACCGTCACGCGCAATATGTTGAACGAAGTGTTTCATTCCATGATGAAATCACGCACCACTGCTGACATATATGACATATCGCCAAACATACTTATTTTTATATGGCCAGTAATCTCTGACATATTAATTGTTTTAATCAATATCATTTTCGACACCGGTGTTTACCCTGACGTGCTTAAGAGTACTAGGGTGTGTCCTGTCTTCAAGGGGAAGGGTGACAAATTTGACGTTAATTATTACAGGCCAATAACAATAGTTCCCACAGTTTCTAAAATAGTTGAATCCATCCTATCGTCTCATATAATGAGCCACCTTGAAGGCAATGACTTGCTGACGGACTACCAATTCGCATATAGGCAAAAGATGTCCACTACTGCAGCGGCGCGCCAAGTATTCGACTGTATCGTTTCCGGTCTTGACGATAAAAATAAGATGGCAGGTATATTTTGTGACTTATCCAAAGCCTTTGACGTAATAAACCACGAACTGCTTTTGGATAAGTTGCACTATTACGGTATACAGGACACCTCCCACCGTCTACTTACGTCATTTCTGTGCGACCGGAAACAAGTAGTTAAATTGTCTGCGGGCGGCAAGAGACTCGAATCTGATGTTGGTACCGTGAGAATAGGGATCCCCCAAGGATCCGCCTTAGGAAATACCCTATTTCTGGCTTACGTCAATGATCTGCCGACCAGCATCACAGCCGGTGTTTCTGTGCAGTTCGCAGACGACACGACGGTCATAGTTGGCGCGCGCACGTATGAACGGCTCGCTGAGAAAATTCATGACGCATGTGATCAACTGCAGAAGTGGTTTAAGTGTAACGGTTTGCTCCTAAATATTACAAAATCAAGCGTCATGATTTTCTCGGGGCGTAGTGTTCCTGTTCCTCCGTGCGTCGCAAACAGTCCGATGCCTGTGTGCGATCAGTGTAGGTTTCTCGGATTCACTCTGGACTCGAATCTTAATTGGAAGTGCCATGTTGACCTATTGTGTGGAAGATTGAGTAGTGCGGTGTTTGCGTTGCGTAAGCTGAAATTGCTTATATCTGACGATGCTCTAAGACGGGTCTATTATGCACATTTTCACTCACTGATGTCGTACGGCACACTCTTATGGGGAAACTCTACGGATGCCAACAGGGTAATGCTGATGCAGAAACGTGCCGTACGTACGCTGGTCGGGGCGAAGCCAAGACATACTTGTCGGGGCATTTTCACAACGCAACGCATAATGACGCACTATTCACTTTACATATTCGAAATTATTATGTTTGTCCGATCGAATATATCTTCGTTTCCAACAGTAAACGTCGTCGGCAAACAACTCCGCCACACAGGGCGTTTGAGAACTGTTCCTCGTCGCATGGCACTTGCAGGTAAGAACCCGCGCGTCATCGGTCCCACCTACTACGAGCGTCTACCCGCCGAATTCAAACGCGAACCATCTGACGACATGTTTAGGCGCCGGCTTAAGAATCTTTTGTTGGATAACCCAGTCTATTCCGTGAATGAGTATATGGAACTTGACTTATAAATAGGATTGACTTTTAATTTTTTTTAATTTTTTATTATTATTATTTTTAATGTACTCTGTATTTGTGTTGACTTTCTATTATTATCATTTAATTCTATTTCTGACGACCTCAATGTAACTGCATATAATTTGACATGCCATGTAATTTATACTGTGTTATATTGAGTAATAAAATCTGAAAATCTGAAATCTGAAATCATATTTTAGGAAGCGAAGTGAAGCCCTGCATGTCTATCCTAGAGTCTAGACTAGGGAAAAGATTATGAAGCTTTTATATACACCTCTAACCCGCAAGTGCATTTATAAAAGAAATGTTTTAAATATGTGCATTGTTATATTTAACAAACTACCCATTAACCTGAAATGAAGGTAACGATTTTAAGCGATTCAAAATGGCTTCTGGACAATTATAAATAAATAAATATCAGGGGACTATGTCACACCAATTGACCTAGTCCCAATTTAAGCTCTAGGCTTGTATTATGGGTATTAGACAACGACATAAATACTTATATAGAGAAATATATACTTAAATACATAGTAAACATCCATGACTCAGGAACAAATATTCGCGCTCATCACACAAATATCTGCCCTTACCGGGATTTGAACCCAGGACCGCTAGCTTCGTAGGCAGGGTCACTACCGACTAGGCCAGCGCGTCGTCATCGTCATTGTTTTTATAGTGTTAAGATGTACCTAGGGCATGATAGGAATTAAGTTAGCATTTTATTTTTATTTTACAATTACACTTTATATATTTTTATTGTATAATTTTCCACGTTATTAATTCATGTTATTATGAACTTTTTGCACGCCTGCATGCAGGCTGGATACACTGAACCCAAAACATGTAACACCTCTATACCTGTATTCCAGCAAATAAACGCATTTTGATTTTGATTTTGATATGTAATGCACATCGCACGCAGGACTGATGGCCGATGGGGTCGGAAGACTCAGAAGGTTCTTGAGTGGCGTCCGCGGACCGGGACACGAGCTGTAGGTAGGCCTCCAACAAGATGGAGTGACGACCTTGTAAGGATCGCGGGAAAGCGGTGGATGCGAAAAGCACAAGACCGGTCTGAGTGGAGAGCCTTGGGGGAGGCCTATGTCCAGCAGTGGACGTCTTTCGGCTGACATGATGATGATGATGATGTAAAATCTATATTTATCTCTTTCTACATCTTCTCACGTCTGTCTTTAATGGGCAGCTAAGTGCTCGCCCGTACTTTATTTTTAATAGTTTTTATATGTACTAATTAGGTTATAATACTGACTTTACGCTAAGAAATTGTAGCTAACTTAACTATGATCCCAGTTGGTCGAAATAAAGTTTTGTATTTTTGAATTTGAATAAAAGTTTTGATTTTTGCATTAAGAAAAAAAAAATAAGTACGGCGGTGCTTATGGTATTTAGTAATATTGTGTGTTACGTAATTTATAAAGAACTAAAGTTTAAAATGTTTATTTAATCCTAATTAGAACTATCTTAACGTCATGTTGTAATTTTTTTGGGGATAATGTATGTGGATCTACGGAAATTGCGAAATTACTCTTTATTCATACAATAAAGTATAACGTATTTTTGCTTAAACCGGTATATAACACTGGTTTCCCCCTACCTTTCTTTATGGGGGGGATGTTGGAGTAAGCTACGGAGAGGAGGGAAGGCAGCTCCTCCGGAATGATCACTGACGCCCATCCTTGCTGACCTGGAACAGACAATATAAAAATTAGTTTATACCAACTATCAACACCTAAGACAGCACCAAATAACTTTTTCATCTCACTAGCTCGGAAAGCCCTTTTTGTTTGTTTGATATCTATTGAGAAAATCGCTTTTTATCCACAAGTGAAGAAAGAGTTTTGACATTTGAAGGCAGCTTAAGAGATATTTGACAGCTAACCAAACGTAAAACCTTACAAGTGCTGAATTTTTAACATCACAATTAATGAATTGCATCGAGTAAAAAACACTAAATACAGTCTTACTACTTTATTTTAATTCATAAATATCAGCATTCAAAATTAACCTTCATTCTTGTTTTAAAAACGGATAAAATGTTCTGACAGTCCAAATAAGTCGATGTGCAAACAAAACGCATCCGAAATAATAAAAAAAAACTTACGTCACAACTTTTCTATTAAGCCGTCAACGTTAAATATTCGCATGTTTTTCTAGTTTGTTTTGTTATTAAAAATGAGTGATTCGAGTGATAAAGACGTATTAACACCCGTGGAATTACAGGAAACCGTGCAAAATGCGGAACTGAGCTTACAGTACAAACCCTTTTCTTAGTTTCCTCGCTGTAGTGAGGTGAAAAGTTTTGTGTTATACACAGGTGAAAAGTTATTTTACGTCTCGTGTCTTGAAACAATATCTACGCTCAGGATTCTATTTTTGAACCATTCGCTTCGCTCGTGGTCAATCATAGTATCCTTTCGCTAGCTCGTGTTTCAAATGAACACTTGCAGGTAAAATACAACTTTCCCCACTTGTATAACAGATAACTATAAATAGTGAATTAGTTCATACTTAAAAAAAAATAGATCAAACTAGGAACCCCTATAGTTTCGCCATGTCCGTCCGTCCGTCCGTCCGCAGCCTAGCTCAGAGACTCTTACTACTAGAAAGCTGTAAATTGGCATGAATATACATATTAGTCACGCCAACAAAGTGGTAAAGCAAAATGTTGAAAAAAAAAAAACTCGTGTACCCCATAGTGTGTCGTTGGATAGGTCTTTCAAAAATATTGCGGGTTTGTGAAAACAATTTTTCGATTAAGGCATCCGTTTATGAAATATTACGCTTTAAAGCGCAATTTTTTGTTAGAATCAAGTGTGTGTTGGCCGAGAAATACGGACGATCAAGCATTTTAAACTGTTTTTATTTTTATTTTGACAATGTTACAGCAATTGGCATCGTCTCAAACTAAGCTCTAGGCTTGTACAGTCAACAGCAAAATAAACTGATGAAATAGGGTCTCAAAATAGTATATACAATAAATTAAGACAGATGTCTCTGATTATTGTAGTTTAGCATAAGTAAATTAGCTCGTAATGTGTCATAAGTAAGTGACATGCCATTCAAACAGTCAAAGTCATTACTGAGTGTTTCAAATTAAACTGATTTTCTAGAATAGCAATAGTCAGTAATACTGCCAAACTATCACATGTAAGTGAATATGAATGTTTGGGCCTTCATGTCTTCTCAAGACCACCTCGGAATACAAGTCAGACGTTCGGTTAATGTCGGTTATACTCGTATGACAATCACGCGAAACAATATAACACCTCTCATTTCCGTCAAGGGTTGAAATAAGTTCGTACTATTTCGCTTTGTTTTTTTTTTAAACATTTAAAATAAATCTTTTTTAACTGCCGTAATTACCCTAGTTTTCATTTGGAGATTTTGTAATTTTGACTTTATCTTGTTGGACACTTGACACTTAGGTAAAAAAAAAATTCTTCTTTATAGAAATTTTCTGTAAAGAGACAGTTATGGCATCGTTTATGATCAGTTTCTTTTGACTAATTAAGTATTCAGTTGAAAATTACACTTTGTTATAATCTGTTTTATCTGGGGCGTCATGCTTGAACATGTTTTGAAATGTTAATTTTGATCACTTACTTTTGACGTTGACTGTACTATGGGTACTAGACAACGATATAAATACTTATATAGAGAAATAGATACTTAATACATAGAAACCATCCCTGACTCGGGAACAAATATTCGCGCTCATCACACAAATATCTGCCCTTTCCGGGATTTGAACCCAGGACCGTTAGCTTCGTGGGCAGGGTCACTACCAACTAGGCCAAGGCGTTGTCAAATTAGACAACGATCAGATAGAGAGATCCGATATACTGTGTGACGTCATGTAACGTCGGCAATACAAACTCCATGTTAAATTCCGTTTTGCTAGAAAGAGATAGGAACAAATCTTTGTTGGCTTATATCTTGGTTATTTTTGTAGCTATTCGACATGGATCAGAGGATTCTCTTGGGGTTTTTGACAAGATGGTGTCGCTTTCTTAATTGTTTTATTTTTTTGCATATTTCGTTGTTTAATGGACAGTAATGATGTATTAATATGCAGTAAATTACAATCTAATGTGCAGCATAATGAAGAATTCAAGTTTGAACACGTATCGCCTTTGGAAGGATTGCTCCAAGAAAATCCCATCTGGTCTTCGTAAAGTTCTACCTACATCGCTTCACGGAGGCTAGAGGATCACCGTACAACGTTGCCTTATTATTATTATTGATATGTAATTGTAAAATATAGACTTGACATTGGCAGTAATGGTTGCTCGATATTGCGACCGGTTGCCATTAAATAAATAATAATAATAATAATGAAGTGGCGAATGGGCACCTTATGGTCGCTTAAAGTCCAGAAGCACCTCTCCGCCCTTAGCCCCTCTGGAACTGTTACCTCCCTGCTGCTATATACATGCGGCTATTTCGGGAGGCCCATTCCATTGAGTTGGCGAGTCACCGCCTGCCATTTTAACCAAAGTAAATAGCATTGGCCAGGCAGGCGCCATAGTTTCATCAATAGCCTAGTGCACTAATCCATATCTTTACTATATTAAACTTGTCTAAAGGGCCTCTGCGTGTTATTGGCTTCGACTTCATGTACGCCTTCCAAAGGTCCGGGACTCCCATAGTCCCGTGATTGGTAAAGACATAATAATTGAAGCATAATTGAAGCTGTGATAAAAAGTCACAAATATTCCTAAATTATTTACTCCAAATGAGCTCTATTATGCCTCCTTAAAAGGTTTGTATCGAATATCCAGCCGGTATACATCGTTGCAAGAAGTTACATAATGCGACCTCGCAACTGTGGGCCAACCAACGCTAGGGTCACTGACGACGTTTACTGCATAAGTGGAAACGTAATACCTACAACAGTTAGGTGATTCTCTTGTTAACTGACTTTAGAAAAAAAGGCAGAGGATCTCAACTTCGGTTGCAATGTGTGTTACCTTGGAACTCCGCCATTTATTAAAAATATATCATAATATTATAAATCCTCTATTATGCGTTCAAAACCCGTAGGAAATGACCAGCATTATTACAACCAATTTTACTGTGAGAACTTTCTTGTCTGTGGTCGTAGATAAAACCTGTGGTGTTATAACAGTATAGATTTTTGTAACGTTATGCGTTTAAATTTGGAACTGCTGTCACTCAAGGGGGTCTCTATTCTAGTATTCATAGATATTAAAACAGTTATCGACTCGAAACGGCAATTCAGTATGTTTTCTCCCGTAATGTGCGCCATTTTACCCTGTCCTCGGCCTGTCGCATCCTACATCTGCCAGCAGCGTTTCGCAAATCATCACTCCATCTTGCCGGAGGGCGTCTTACACTACGTTTGCGGAGTCGCGGTCTCCACTCAAGAACACGTCTACCCCAACGGTTATCGGAAGGAACGTATACATACATACATACCTTCACGCCTTTATTCCCAGAGTGGGGTAGTCAGAGCTACAGAATTACTAAGAACTCTAAGAACTTGTTGATAATTCTGTAACCACATTTTGCACAATTAGGCTTAGGTATAAGGCTGCCTAATTAAGAATACATACACGCGCTAAAATGTGTTTTGTTCGCTCTGGCCACTTCAACTCGTCGCTGCGACATTCACTTGTTCGAACAAGACTGCCGTTGTTGAGGGAATCTCACCCATATTGCAGGAGTTGGGTTTTTAGGGCGTGAAAATCGGTTAAGCCTGTTAAGATATATCAGCTGTGAAAAAAGGGGCCACCATTTATAGGGGTTTTTTATCGATCTAATTGTTATTTTATATATACAGGGTGGCAGGGTGTGGTGGTATTTTCAATACGACCAGACTAGATTCCCGAATCGAGTGTAAGTTTTTTTTATCTAACTATGTATGCAGTTTTTCTTGTCACTAAGATTTTTGTATGTCATAGTTGGGTGTTTTTCAAAAAAAGTGTACATTTTTTTTTTTTTCGGAATTCGTTTTTTTATTGTTTTTCTTACTCAGAATCTTTGATACTATCGATCCTCATACAAGAAAAAAAGTGTCCTAAATATTCCGTTCCAAATCGTCACATTTTTGAATGCAGACTTTTTTTATTTAGTTGTGGTCATATAATTAAGAACGATTTGAAGTTGCAGAATATATTTATCTAAATCATGACATGTGTAGTTATAATGTTCCTTCTTAAAAGTAACTAGTTATGTTTTGAAATAGCCACATGAATAGAGCAAACGGGATTAGGAATATAAAATAAAATCGCTAACTATTTCTTTTACAAATTGTATTTTTTCTCTATAGTAACAAACTCAAATAGTAATAAAGCTGGACAAATAATTAAGAACGATTTATTGAACTGCTCGAGAGTTGTATTATATGAAACTTAGACTAAATAAATCACATTAATGTGAAGTGCGTAAAGGAAAAAAAGATATTTAATACATTTTAAACAAAAATTAATAGTTAGTAGCGTGTCCACGGCTTTTAATTACTGCTTTACACCGGCGAGGCATAGACTCTATCAATTTTTGACATTTCGCAAGAGAGATAGACTTCCATTCTTCTAAGAAAACGTCGTACAGCTCTCTTAAATTGCCACACTGTCGATTTGAAACCTTTTTCTTGACTTCACACCAAAGATGCTCTATTGGGTTTAGATCTGGGCTGTTAGCTGGCCAATCTAAGACAGAAACTGATTGCGATGTGAGAAATTCCTTAACGGTACGTGGCAGTATGCTTTGGATCATTGTCGTGCTGGAATGTCCAAATAACCGGAAGCACGTCTTCAGCATAAGGTAACATTGTTTCTTCCAGTATATTTTTGTATTGGAATTGATCCATGTTTCCTTCTATCAACTTAACAGGTCCAACACCATGTCCAGAAAAGCACCCCCAAATTTTTACATTTCCCCCACCATGCTTTAATGTCACTTTTGTGTACTTAGGGTCGAATGCTTTATTCGGAGGTCGTCGTACATATCGTTTTCCATCAGAACATACCCTGTTTATTTTTGTCTCGTCAGAAAAAAGAACATTTTTCCACTGTCTAACTGTCCAGTTTTCATACCTTCTTGCAAATGCAAGCCGGGCTTGCCTATGACACCGTTTCAACATGGGCACCTTCCTTGCTATCCTCCCGTGCAACTTTTCTTCTACTAAACGCCTTCGAATAGTGCGTGCCGAGATTGCTGAAGGATTGTTTTCACCAAAATATTATTTTCTCAGCTCATTAGACCCTTTAAAAGGATTTTGTTTTGCCAAACGAATGATATTTCGATCATCTCGACGACATGACTTCCTCTGTTTAGGTTCACGCGGAACATTTGAAGTAGTTTGATACGTCGCAAAGTGCTTCACAGCGTGGAAAACCATTGTTTTTGAGCATTGCAGATGGTCGGCTATCTTTTTATACGACCAATTCTTCTCGCGAAGTTTTATAATTACTTCCCTTGTAGATTTATTGCAACTTTTATTTTTCCCCATTGTTTTTACACGAAGCAATCACCTTTTATACTCTTACAGCACTAAATGGCGCCAAAATCATACAAATAGTGACCTACAACCACAGAGCCACAGAGTGTTCTCTATTTAAATTTGAATAAAAAAATAAACCATTCAGCGTTCTTAATTATGTGACCAGCCAGTAAGAAGTAATACTAGGTTCAGATCTAATGTAAAAAGTTTATCTATTTACTTTTTAGGCAATCATTTGTATCAGCGAATGAACCGGTAGTATGCAAAAGTTTTGCGATACAGAGAGAAATACAAAAAAATACATGCAGTTAGTTATACTTGTTAGTTGGAAAAAACTTCCCTTTAAATAAGCGTTCTTAATTATATGACCACCACTGTATATGGATGTGACGCACTGGAAGAAAAAACTTACATAGTAAAATCTGGGACACTTTTTTTCTTGCATGAGGATCGATAGTATCAACGATACTGAGTAAGGAAAACCAAAAAAAAACTAATTCTGGAAAAAAAAAAAAAAAAAAACGCCCAGTTACAGACTTGCCCATAGGTACTGACATATTTAAATGGGCCCACCCTGTAATTATGGATTCGTGTACACACAGGAACACATCTAGCTATACACTTCAGAAATCTGAAATATTGCATGAAAGAGAGTCGCGCTAGAATGCATAGAAGTTGACATAATACACATATATACATCTCTTTCTTTTTCTCTCTGCTCTGTCTTTAATGGTTAGTTAGGTGTGATGTTGTGTGTACCTACGTATTATACATTTATAAGTCAATAACTCAGTGCCCTTGTAAGTTATTTAAGTGTCGGAAATGAATAATTTCAGCTGATTCTTAAAACAAGGTTATCTATCCGGTCTCTTTATACGTAAACTAACGTATACACTACCGCTCGTATGCAAAAACTACCTACAGTGCCTAACGGCAAAATTCAAATTTCAAAATATACATACATACATACATACATACCATCACGCCTGTTATCCCAGAGTGGGGTAGGCAGAGCTACAGAATTACCTACAACTTTAAAAACTTGTTGATAACTCTGTAACCAGACTTTGCACATTCAAAATATTTAATCTCATAACCAATGATCGGATATCCCGGTGCAACACGGGGTGAATGACCTCAAACATGATGCTAATATGGATATGCCCCGGGGTTCCGGGACTTATGTTGTTAAATATTATTCTGACTTTATTACTTCAAATAAATTTCAATACAATTTAAACGTGTAAAATAAATATTTTGACAAAAGTAATTTAGGTAGGTAGGTATGTAAAAAAAGAAAAAAAGTTAGTTTTTGTTATACTCTGTTTAAAATTGATCTGCCAAATAGTCTTTGGGTATGAATATAAATAAAATATAAAATACGGTACGCATTATCAGTTCACCACACTTACACACAGATTCTATATTATATCTATTTTATTAGTTTGTATGAAATTGAAATAGCATACAATTATTTTCTCAATATTTTATATGTTTAATCGATTTCTTTACACGTCTGAAATCCTATCTTAATGCCTATTTATAAATATCCCAACAATCGCATTTTCTTTTCGAACCAGATCCCGGGTTTTTGTCATATCCATATCATGGTTTCTACTCTACAGGGTGACTCCTAAGTGGTGAACAGAAATATTTTTTTCTTATTCTGTAGCTTTCGTTTAAACACTTGTCTTTTACTTAACAATATGGAAAAAAAAAATTTTTTTTCTTTATAATAAAATCCATTATTAGTTTTTAATTTACCTGATTTCGTGGTCACCCTCATAGAGTTTACATACATACATACATACAGTTATTTTGTACGCAGAACATACCGTGGCGCCTATTTTGTTTTGATTAGTATATATAGGCTAACCACATTGCGAATAAGTTATGATTAATAATGATTAGTTAAATAAAAATTACAGTAATGTATCTCCATACATATTATATTATCTAAGAAATACTGTACTTAGATTGTATGTTATAATTACTTTTACAACTTTTTGTACAAACTATCTCTTTACCAAACATCTTCGCAATTTTGACGTGAAAAGAGGAATTCCAAACACAGCTAAGTTAAAATAAGTCATAAGTATTTTTTAAGTAAGTAAGTAGGCAATTCATTTTTAATTGAATTGAAAATTCGAATAAAATTAACCATTAACTAAAATTTTAATACAAACGTCGTTTCAAAAACGAATTCTAAGTACTTTTACAAAATCATAAATAACTAATTAAATAAATGTCGAGGGACTGGGGTTCAGACACAAAATATCTTACACTTAAATAAACACAAATAAATAATTACACTAGCAATTATCCATAATTCATTAATCGATAACTCATTGCACAAGAAACCAAGTATTACTCAATTACTCACCAAAAGAAAGCAGGAAAAGGAAACAACATGATTTCACAATCATTTTCACACAAAGAACACAGAAATTGCAAGAAAATATCACAAGTCCAAACTCATTTCTTATAAGGGTCAATGTTTATCGAAGTCTTTACAAAAAATAATTAAAAAAAACAACTGTCATCGACAAGATTTGCCGCCAAACTGAGTGAACACATGATTCAAACCAACTTTCACTATTGCGTAAAGGTCACAACTGCGAGTTTAATTCAATTATTATTACACTTAATTACTAACCATTAGGCTCTACATTCCACTGCAGTGAGTCAGTATTATACGTCTATACTAAACGACGTTAAGTTGTTCAAGAGTTCGAATTTTAAAATCTTTAAGATGTATGTTTTTTCACTAACGCATTCCAAATTCAAACTTATTTTATAGACTACAAAGTCTTATTTATGTTGTGCGTATAACTTGCTAATTGTATATGTGTGAGTTCCCATTCACTCAAGATACTTAAACTTTCACGAACTATGTTAGGTCATCTTTACAATTGAAAGTAAACTTTAAAGTTTTAATATTAAAGCCGAATTTTGCTTGTCAGAAATGAAGACTTACGACTTTTAAACGTTGTATGTGACCACTTTCATATTTCGAAACCGATAGTGGTTTGCACAGATAGCGTATTACAGTTATGTCACTGTGTGTGATATGGCTGTGAATTTGGCGCGGATTTGTTGACAATGTAGCACAGTGAGTCCGCTGTGCTTTATTAGTCTTTTGTGAGGTTTTCCATAATTTAGTACAAAATAGGAGAGAGGTCAACAAGTTTGCGACAGAGTATTGGCGTTTCGATCCAGTAGATTGGTCCTAGATTTTTTTAAGGCGATGGCATGTGCGCTTTTTGCAAACATTCGTTTGGAAATTGCTTGACACATATTTTATGGGAAGGAGTAGACAAACGAGTAGGTACACGGGCCATCTGTTAGTTAAGTGGGATCAAGACCCATAGACAATTTGCAACACTACATTCTTAATACTGCTATTGCTTTATCAACCCTGATGACTAAGATAGAATGCCTCTATGCTAGTAATTTCACTGGTTGTCTTATCCGGACCGGTCTAGATGTTGGTAGCGATGGGACCCTGCATGAGGTCAAAGGTGGTAACCATTAGCAGTATTTTTTGTTATAAATGCGTCCAACTTTTTGAACTATCTTCCCTTTGTTAATTTATGTTCAGAGTGAAATTGGTAACATGATCCAATTTTTACCCAAAAACTACTGAGTAATATATTTTATATAGTATATATTATATTTTTTTTATTTTTTTTTTATTTTTTTTTTAGTTACCGTAAAACGGGGCTATTTGGTAATCACGGGGCTATTTGGAACTAAGTAATCATAAGCTTTTAGTTGATATATTTTTTGTCATGGCTATGATAGAACTGTAAAATTTGTTGTCAGGCTAAGTTTTTAGTTCTATTATTGCCATGACAAAAATATATCAACTAAAAGCTTACAAATTACTTTGTTCCAAATAGCCTCGTGGTTCCCAAATAGCCCCGTTTTACGGTAGTTAGTTGGTTAAAGTTACATACATACATGCATACCTTCACGCCTTCATTCCCAGAGTGGGGTAGGCAGAGCTACAGAATTACCAACAACTCCAAAAACTTGTTGATAACTCTGTAACCACAATTTGCACAATAAGGCTAAGATGTTTAACAGCGCATTAGTGACAGGTGGCAAGCCCATCGCCTAACAGTACTACAAGCCTTTATTCCCTTAGTCGCCTCTTACGACTTCCACGGGAAGACCTGGAGTGGCACAATTCTAAGCCGGCAACCCCACGGCATAATGAGAGATATCAGTTCTGAAAGAAGCGGTCACTTTTACTTTGGGGCTATATAGATAAATTTTAATTTAGTTAAATTTTAAGTACTTACCTAAGTTAAAGTTATTTACATACATACATACATAAACTCACGCCTTCATTCCCAGAGTGGGGTAGGCAGAGCTAAAGAATTACCAACAAGTTTTAAAAATTCTTGATAATTCTGTAACCACATTTTGCACAGGTAGGCTAAGATGTTTCCCAGTGTATTAGTGACAGGTGGCAAGCCCATCGCCTAACAGTACTACAAGCCTATATTCCCTTAGTCGCCTCTGACGACATCCACGGGATGAAAGTTATTTAATTTCAAATATTATTATCACAATGTACTTAACTAGTATAACATACATGTTTAGATCTCCAATTGCACCGATTATTCCCTGTTAACCATGTGGTTGACTGGTAGAGAGTGCCTTTAGTCATTAAGTCCGCTATTTGTACTTTTTAAAGATAAGATAAAGATAAAGACATTTATTCAGTAAGTAGGCCGCACGGGCACTTTTACGCGTCAAGAATCTACCTACCTACCTACCTTGGGGGAGGCCTATGTCCAGCTGAGCAGTGGACGTCTTTCGGCTGACATGATGATCTACCAGAACTTCACAAGAGGAGACCACTGCTGAGAAGAAACGCCGCAAGAAACTCAGCAGTCCTTAATTGTTTGAATTATATTTAATATTACAATGGTAGTACAGTCTACATAAATGAATTCCTAGTTGAATGAAGCTTGCAAAATCTGTCACTAATATATTGAAAACAGGTCAAGTGCGAGTCGGATTCGCGCACAGAGCGTTCCGACCACCGCACTGGTATTATTATATTCATACCTGGGATAACTCGGGGCAAGTTCTAGGGATTTGATATCGATAAAAAAGATGTCGATTTAACGTGACGCGTGACATTGTATTTTTTCTGGAGAAAACTTTCATTACATTTAGAGCAAAATAATTTTGACTCACGTAGTTGTATGTCAGGATACTCACAAATCCACGAGTTAATATAATTATCGCGTGGGCGTGGAAGTTTCTTGGGCGGCATGATAATTTTGGACTTTGTAACAAACGTAGCGGAATATTACCTCGTGTATTATTCTTACTCTAAGATATGAATGGCACTGACAGTAAATTGTCATTTTGATTGGAATGACATTCGCATACTTTTATTATCTTAAGAGGCTCGATATCAGATATGACATCGAACTTCTTTACCGTAATCGAGAATGTTCAATGTGCACATGTAATAATTTAATTATATCGACATCTTATTTATCGATATCGAATCTCTAGAACTTGCCCCGAGTTATCCCAGGTCTGATTATATTACTATTTTAAATATTCGCACTCATCTCACCAAAGTGTGGTGTACTGCCTTTTTGCCGAATTATGTTTCGTCAAATTTCATTTGGCAAGGAACTTTTCGCCGAAGTTTTATTTGGCAAACCAATCTGTGGCATAATTTTACTTCGTTTTTTTTTTATTTCGCAACATTTTTATATTGAAATATTTTATTACGTCAAGTTTTGTCTGAAACAGATATAAATTGGATTAAAAACAAAACTGCTCAAAGAGATAGGTAGGTTAGGGTTTTTTTTTTTATAACCCCATGAACGAACTGCTCTCAGATATAGATAGGTTATGGTTACTTTTTATGCCAAATAATAGATAGAAGAAAACATAATTTACATCTTAAAAGAATCCCAGGTAATAATTTGTCTAACAATGATTTATCAAATCATTCGTTGGGAAATGATATCAGTGCGAAACGTTGTTGGGAAATTAAAATTTGCCCAAATAAAAATATGGGATACGTAGTTTGGGGAGTTAAGAATTTGCTAAATAATTTTCGGCGAAACAAGGGTAAACCCCAAAGTGTACCCTAAACGGGAATTGAACCCAGGACCGCTAGCTTCGTAGGCAGTCTAACGACTATAGGCTAACTGTGTCAAATCTAAACTCTTTTTCTCAGTTTTATTACGTCTGAGTGTACATTAACCAATCCCTTATAATGGTTAATTCGTGAGAAATTCTTATATTAAAAGAACAATAGATATTTTTTATTAACGAGCCATATTGTGTAGCCATTCTTTACTTAGCCAGCGGAATAGAAGGACCTTTCCTGTTTATTGACTGTTTTTTAACACGTTGCATCGTAATTGGTTCAGTGATGAAGTTATGTGTCGTCGCTTTGGTGTTGTTTGGATGTAAGTAGTTTTGTGGATAAACGAACATCAACTCTATTTTACTTGGTAACCTTATTGCTTTTGACCTGTTATCGTACTGTCAGCGTTATTATAGCTCTTATTTACTTGACAATAACGGCTGAGTTAAAACAATAAATAACATGTCAAAATCGATAAGGATTTACAGAAGCCGTACAGTAAGGTATACTACATACTTCCGACACGTCGGCCTAGCTGGTAGTGACCCTGCCTACGAAGCTAGCGGTCCTGGGTTCAAATCCCGGTGAGGGCAGATATTTGTGTAATGAGCGCGAATATATTTGTTCCTGACTCTTAGATGTTTTCTGTGTAAGTATTTAAGTATGAATCAAATCAAATCAAATCATTTATTCTGTAAGTAGGCCCTGTAGGCACTTTTACAAGTCTGAATCTACCATCTACCAGCGCTTCAAGAGACCATTGTTGAGAAGAAGCGCCGCAAGAAACTCAACAGTAAGCCATTTTTTTTAATAAATAACTTATTACAATACTAAACTTAAGCTATCTAATTTAAATGTCACAGGGATGTACAGGTCCCAGTAGTAATCACTACATAGTATAAAACAAAGTCGCTGGCGCTGTCTGTCCCTATGTATGCTTAAATCTTTAAAACTACGCAACGGATTTTGATGCGGTTTTTTTTAATAGATAGAGTGATTCTTAAGGAAGGTTTATATGTATAATACATTCCACGCGGGCGAAGCCGCGGGCGGGTCGCTAGTAATAATTAAATTAATAAAAATGTCAGGTTAAAATAATTATACAATTCCGGAGATGTAAAGAGTCTCCAAATGTCAAATTAAAATTAAATATAGGTAAGTAGGTAATTAAACAAAAAAACAAAAAAAAAACAAAAAACAAAAAAACAAAAAACAAACAACAACAAAAAATGTATTTCGGGTACACTACATAATCCCATAATGTGTGTACAGTCAGCTGCAGAGAAAAGGATACCCCCCCTCCTGGTAAGGATCGATTTTTTTCAAAAACCTGTGGTTAAATTTATATGTTTTTTTGTCGAATTGAAGATTTTACTATTGTCTACCCATTAACTCAAAATCATTTAAATGTAACCACAGGTTTTCGAAAAAAACAATCCTTACCAGGAGGGGGGGTATCCCTTTCTCTGCAGCTGACTGTACATAATATGGTAGTTTAAAAAAGTTTAGTATTTAAAAAAGCATTGCTAACGTGTTCATACAAATTTAGTATGAACGCGTCGGCGATGGTTTATTAAGTAAGTAAACTCTTTATAGCACAAAAATAAATCGTTTCACAAAAAACACTTAGGTAGGTACATTAATATAAATTATGTAGGTACAAAGGCTTACTCGGTTTGTATATAATCACTTTATTACTAAAACAATTACCTACATGTTAATCTTATTTACATTAAAATAAAACTAAGCTACTCAAATACTAAATATGTATATATAATAAATAACCACCACTATAAAAAGAACACCCCCTCTAGCAGGTCCGCTCGCGGCATGGTCCCTATGACACTGGCTGGATTGCCTCTCTGGATAGCTAGCCCAATCCTATGGGAGAGGTAAGCACCAGCTCTAGGATCTCCGGAGGAGTCAATGAGCCGGGATGATTAGCTTTATTTATTCTTTGACGAATTCAATTCAGTATTGTAAATTTACTTTTTATTACCCAAGTATTAAATAAATAATTGTAATAATTATTGTTTCTGTAGGTTAAGTATTACACAAAAAATATTTTAGTATTTAAGTAAATTAAACAATACTTTTTACAAATGGGGCGTTCAAATCATGTTTTTTAATATCCTTATGTTGGTGCTATGCATATCTGTCAAGCGTCACTCTGACGTAAACAAAAACATCTTGCCGCCACGGTGGGATCGCTTTTTCTTAGTAATTGACGATATTAGTCTTACTGTCTTTAAAACGATACTACTTAATACCTGGATTAAATTTAATAGTTCTCTTTAATCAATAGACTGGTCAAATTCGTATTGTTGGAGTTCAGATTTCAGCCATGAAATTAAGTTATCATAAGGTCTGTTTTGTACCTGCCTGTGGCAGTTCTTACAGAACTACGCCGGAAAAATCGTTTTTCTTTGTAAGAGACAAGTTAAAAAAAAAGTGGTGCACAGACCATGATATAAAGTTTGACCCGAAGAAATCGTATTGTTGTGAAAATCACCTTAACGTAAGTATTAAGTATTTATTTTTTCGTATCGTGTACTTGGAAGCTGGCGGGTGCTGGGTTCAATTCCCGGTATGGCAAATGTTTACGTGATGAGAGTGAGTTGTTCCTGAGTCTTGCACGTTTTCTATGTATTCGAGTGTGTATTTCTTAAGCCTAACCCCTGTTATACGCCTTAGGATGTATTCACACACTTTTTGGTATTTTTTTGGAACTGGTTGCTTTGCTGAGTCTGTACAAAGTAAAGTAACTGTACCATCAAAAAACATTTTTTTAATTTTTTATTATTTTATTTAACATTACATCTTGTTCTGTTTTTTGCAACGTTGTCCGAAAGAGACCGTTATTTATTAATAGACTGCCAGTTGACTTACATTATAACATTTGCTTTGTATTTACCTTGCTTGATGTTATTGTAACTGATCTTTAATAATAAATATTTGTATCTGTTGTGTATAGTTGCCGGAAGACTTGGAAAACTACACATACTGGAAGCTAATGAAAGGAAAACCAATTCTAAAACCAACGGCGAATTTGATAATACATGGTCGCACAAGTAGCACAATGCAAGATGTAACAGCAAATGGAAATTGTAATGTATGTATTGAAGTATGTGTATTTAAAAGTTTATGTATCTAGTTTATTTAATGTTAGTAATAAAAATTAAAAAATATATATTAGAGAGATATGAGAGAGATGATGAGATAGTTTTCCTATTAAATTCATTATATCGTCATTACTTTAAAAAAATTTAGACTTAAGCGTGAACAGAATTAAGTAAAAGCTCATACATCTCGAAATAACAGATACGAGTTTTTCTAAAGTAAGATATTTTTCAGAGTTTAAGTATTTGTAGTTTTGGCTGTAGGGGGGGGGGGGGGGGGACACTTTAAAGCTTAATATTTCATAAACGGATACCTTAATCGTATTTTTTTTTCTAAATTTACCTTCCTTTTTGAGGAACGCTTTTGCGCGCAGATGAGGTATCATTATATAAAATACTAGCTGTCCGCGCCCGGCGCCGCCCGGTTTCATACAAACCTTCATAGAGGCATTCCATCTTAGTCCTCAGGGTTGGCAACGCATTTGCAGTCTTAGGATTGCGGTCTTGTGAATGCGAATGTCTATGGGTCACAGTTTCCATTTACCATCAGGTGGCCTGTGTGCTCGTTTGCCTTCCTATGATATAAAAAAAAAAAAAAAAAACCTTATGAAAAATAGATAGTAGCCGATTCTCAGATCTACTGAATATGCATATAAAATTTCATAAGAATCGGTCAAGCCGTTTCGGAGGAGTACGGTAACTAACATTGTGACATGGAAAATTTATATATTAGAATATTTGCCTTTGATTTCAATACTTTAGTTTATTAAAACTGTTTTCAAGGAAAGAGTGAATAGGCATTTTCTGGGTAAGCGTACCACCTTCGACCTCGTCGTCACTTAACATCAGGTGAGACTGAGATCAAACGCGAACCCATTATGGATTTAAAAAAAATACAACAATATAAAAAAATAAACAACTATATTAATGAGGGCGCCACTAGAAGCTAGGGCTGTCTTAACGTACCTAGACCCAAATGAATTGTGGTTCGTTACTTTGACTCTTGATAAGCAGTACAGCAAAATAGAACCTACTGCAAATCTCGCAAAAAATATTTTATCACCAAATCTTCTATCCCTTTCAGGAACAAGAACCTTCGATGCTGCGGACTCTTCTAACATGCTACAATTTGCCACCAGTCCAGAAAAAAAGACAGACAGTCGCTTTAAGATCCGACCAAACCATTAACGTTGCTATTCAATGCAAGGCGGCAACTGAGGAAAAAAGCACGAACACAGATGATCTTGTCTCGGATGTGTTGAAAACAAACTCTACAAAGCCAATGAAAATATTGTCAGTTAAAAGAATAAATGAACAGGCTTTCCGGAAATTTCAAGCAAGCTTGAAGGTTATGAGAAAGTTTTAGCTGAGATATAGTTGTGATTTTTATGTATAATAAAACAGTAAAGTATAGCAATCGTAGTATCTACTTATTGCCTAGATCATCATGTCAGTTGAAAGACGTCCACTGCTGGACATAGGCCTCCCCCAAGGCTCTCCACTCATACCGGTCTTGTGCTTTTCGCATCCACCGCGTTCCCGCGATCCTTACAAGGTCGTCACTCCATCTTGTTGGAGGCCTACCTACAGCTCGTCTCCCGGTCCGCGGACGCCACTCAAGGACCTTCTGGCCCCATCGGCCATCAGTCCTGCGAGCGATGTGCCCCGCCCACTGCCACTACAGTTTAGCTATTCTTCGGGCTATGTCGGTAACCTTAGTTCTACTGCGGATAACATCATTTCTGATTCTATCACGTAGAAAAACCCCAAGCATAGCCCTCTTCATACCCCTCTGAGTGACTTTGAGCTTCCTTATGAGGCCCAATGTTAGCGCCCACGTCTCAGATCCGTAAGTCGTCACTGGCAAGACACACTGGTCAAAGACTTTTGACTTCAAACACTGCGGTAATTTGTCCTTTGGTTTCCCTAGATGGAGCACGAAATAATACCAACGAGCAAAAGAGAAGCATTTATACGGAACGACAGACAATGATATTTTATATTAAGCTCCGTCATCTGCGTGCAAAAGAGTTCCTCAAAAAGGAAGGTAATTTACCTTACTACTGTTTAGTTGCGCCGCGGCCGCTGACACGCACGCATTAAAGACAATAAAAATTGACTACCGAAATGTAACAAATATATTTCTGTAAACTGTAACTGTAAAGGGAAGAAAGGATGTCTCATTTCATTCATAAGTACCGTAATTATTTTTTAAATTTTGTTTACATCTCACCATTTTGTTGTCTCACCTGTGAAACATGCGATACACAATTAGATATCGCATGAGTGCGATAAAGACGGTAGCTACACGTGAGCGGACACTTATCTTGGCGAGAGGAGCGAGCAAGCGAAGAGCTATCGGCGATTTTCTCGCCCAAGAAACGAAAATAGTTATTTGTTCAACAAGAGAGCAAAGTTGGTTTTTGCTGCGAGTGATGATTTTGAATCCCGAGTAAGCGAAGGATTCTATTATTGAATCACGAGCGTAGCGAGTCAAAGATACGAGACGTAAAAAACTTTGGTCTCGTGTGAGACATACAACTTTTCACCTCAGCAGCGAGAACAACACAGCGTGAAGCTGGTAGGGCCAACGCAGGTCTTCCGTTGTGACCATTTGGTGAATACACGACTAAATAACGACACGATCGCATATGCATCAAGCACAAGCATTTTTGCAAAATACTAATAAAATAAAAAGTGGAAAAAATAAACATGAAACAGATAAAACCGGTCACTCAACTTGATAATGCCGTAGTGCAAACAACTTTATACAGCTTTATGTAGTCTGTGGCTTTAAAAAAAACCTAACTAGGCCTTGTCTATGGCTACAATAATCCCGCTATTTTTGAAATGCGTTCTGAAACTGCCCCTGTGGTTAAAGATTGTTAAAACGATAGCAAAATTATGTAGATACATGATAAACTTCTTATTTTTCATTAATTTTGTCTTCAAAACATTAAATAAAAAAAATGATTGTACCTACTGTATAAAGTAGTTATAATAAACACATTTCAAACTTTAACAGATAGTTTTATTTGCAATTTTACGGTTATGTGTGCATCCGAACGTGCGTTTCTTTTTGGGCCTACTATGTGTGGAATTTGAACATCGAACTTTGAATCAAGTTGTTTCTATCTCTCACTTTTTTCCTATCGAAGTGAAAGTGACAGAACAAAGTGAAGTTCAATTTTTTCGAATGTTGTGAGTAGCCCCAGTACTGCTCACGGCATTTAAAAAAAATAATTAAAAAGCTACTTTGCCTCTCGCTCGCAGCAAAATTGAATTTTGCTCACTGTTTTTAAGCAGCAAAACCTGCTTGTTTGAGCTGCTGAGGTGAAAATAGATAATCGTTCCCGTGTAAATAAAAGAGAGATATACATATATATTTATAGTTGATCGCTGGCAGTTCACACTGTGGCGAGAACTCTTTCCACGAGTTTGTCGAAACAAAAAATATAGATTGCGTGTCAATAAAAGAAACACAGATATTAATAGTTGATCGCTGGCTCTACTCGCTTCCCGCTCATCGCGGGCTGTGGAACCAGAGAGGCACTATTTTGAAAATCCAAGTTGGAAGTTCCGTTAGCTCCGTCCCTTTCTCTCGATATAGTTTCAAGTCAAGAGTGACAGCTCTCTGTCACAGGTATTAAGTAGGTAAAACATAATACCTTAGGCCTCATCGAAACTGTCGGGAATTACTTAACCGTAAAATAATAGTTATTTGTTCAACAAGAGACCAAAGTTGGTTTTTGCTGCGAGTGATGATTTTGAATCCCGAGTAAGCGAAGGATTCTAGGTTAGAATCCTGAGCGTAGCGAGGGATTCAAAGATACGAGACGTAAAAAACTTTGGTCTCTTGTGAGAGATACAACTTTTCACCTCAGCAGCGAGAACAACACAGCGTGAAGCTGGTAGAGCCAACGCAGGTCTTCCGTTGTGACCATTTGGTGAATACACGACTAAATAACGACACGATCGCATCGCATATACATCAGTCACAAGCATTTTTGCAAAATACTAATAAAATAAAAAGTGGAAAAAATAAACATGAAACAGATAAAACCTGTCACTCAACTTGATAATGCCGTAGTGCAAACACAACTTTATACATACAGCTTTATGTAGTCTGTGGCTTTAAAAAAAACCTAACTAGGCCTTGTCTATGGCTATTGGCTACAATAATCCCGCTATTTTTGAAATGCGTTCTGAAACTGCCCCCGCGGTTTATGTCACGAAATTAAAGATTGTTAAAACGATAACAAAATTATTCAATTCAATTCAATTCATTAGTTAGTAGTCTTAGAAATAATGTTAGTACTTAAAAACTAAATTGGATTTTACACATAATATTAATCGATTCAATATAGGACAACACACATGATCAGCAATCATCTTCAGGATGCTGTTCGGGCTGGCCCTCGTCCTGCCCAGCAGAGACGCTGCCTTCTTGCGCAAAATTGCTGCAAACCCGTCGGTTCGTGACTCCGCGAACATGGCAGATACATGATAAACTTCTTATTTTTCATTAATTTTGTCTTCAAAACATTAAAAAAAAAAAATGATTGTACCTACTGTATAAAATAGTTATAATAAACACATTTCAAAATTTAACAGATAGTTTTATTTGCAATTTTACGGTTATGTGTGCATCCGAACGTGCGTTTCTTTTTGGGCCTACTATGTGTGGAATTTGAAAATCGAACTTCGAATCAAGTTGTTTCTATCTCTCGCTTTTTTCCTATCGAAGTGAAAGTGACAGAACAAAGTGAAGTTCAATTTTTTCGAATGTTGTGAGTAGCCCCAACACTGCTCACGGCATTTAAAAAAAATAATTAAAAAGCTACTTTGCCTCTCGCTCGCAGCAAAATTGAATTTTGCTCACTGTTTTTAAGCAGCAAAACCTGCTTGTTTGAGCTGCTGAGGTGAAAAGAATGTTGCCGATGAAGATGTTAGTGATAAATTATTTATTACAGAAATTTGATTAAGGTCACTTTGCTTAGTTTAATTATAATAAGATAAGTTAGTTATAATAATAAATGAATATTAATTTGCAAATTAAAAACAATCTTTAAACAATCCAATGTTTATTTCATTAAAAAGGAAAGCCCTATACTTAACTAAACGTATATAACCCATTTGGAACTATGAACAAAGAATATCAATTCATAGTTCCCATGAAACAAATCGATGATGAAGATACCTGGTCTGCATTAGGATGCAGAACTAAATAAGCCTAACTACATAGTCACTATGCAGTTGCATGGCAAAAATCAAACGTCAATAGTGTTGGAATGTTAAATTTTATCGATTCAAGCTATCGATAAGCTCCTCCTATATTACTGACTTTTACCATTGACCTCTTTGTTTAACGAGTTGCATCGCCATTAAAAGTAAATTTCATGGCACTTAACTAGCATTTCTGCAACTAATTCACGTATGGGAAAAATTGTTAAAACGAATAACAATAAATAAATGGATAAAAAAATTGTAATATTTTCTTACTTACAACGAAAATAATTCAACAATATACTGCTCTACATGTAAGGTTCATTTAACGTAAACTCACATAACGAGTAAAACACATTCACGTGAGTTTAAAGCGGTAAATACTTAACAATCCACTTCTCCGTTTTTTTTTAAATATTGTTGTAAATATTTTTGTTAATAAATAAATAAAGATACGCTTTGTAAATATGTATGTCATCAATAGTCGATAAAATTATCAATAACTTATTTAAGAGTGCTTGGTAATTATGTAGCCCTGCCTACCCCGCTCTGGGAATGAAGGCGTGAGTTTATTTATTTCTTTCTTTAGTCGATAAAATTCAACTTTCCGACTCTTTGCCATGAAAATTCCGCCCTCCGGTAGTTAGGATTGTTTAGTTCTGCAACTTAATGTAGATAGGAAGTATTGCGTCTTCATCATCGGAATGGGATACACACTAAGGAGTATTATAGGGCTCCCCAGTCAACGAGCTTTCTTCTGCTGCCATAACGGCCGCTATCCACCTTGCCTGGCAGCAGAAATCACTACAGCCACAGCTGCGATGGCAAAAGGTGTCGGCTGTGCTGCTGCAGGCCACCATTCTCCGGCTGCCCCACCAGCAGCTGCTGCCCGATCAGTGACCCAACAGCGGCTCCTCGACCAAAACCTTTTTCCTACATACATACATAAACTCACGCCTTCATTCCCAGAGTGGGGTAGGCAGAGCTAAAGAATTACCAACAAGTCTAAAAATTTCTTGATAATTCTGTAACCACATTTTGCACAAGTAGGCTAAGATGTTTCCCAGTGTATTAGTGACAGGTGGCAAGCCCATCGCCTAAAAGTACTACAAGCCTTCATTCCCTTAGTCGCCTCTTACGACATCCACGGGAAGACATGGAGTGGCACTATTCTAACCCGGCAACCACACGGCAATCAAATCAATCAATCAATCAATTTTTCCTACAATCAAAGCATATGACATGGTCTATTTTTATTCAATTCGGGCGTGTGAATGTGTGAATGGTGAGGGCGTTTGCGGGTTCGCGTATGGTTCGCGCCTGGTTAATATTAATAATTTGGCAAAAAAAAAAAGTCAGCAATTTAAACCCTTTTTAGGGTTCCGTCAAACAAGAAACCCTTATGCCCTTATTAATAAACGTGGTGTAACTGTGGGGTAGCTAAACCATGTTTTATCCTTATCTGTCATTGTGACATTTGAATATGACAGATAAGGACAAAGCATGGTTTAGCTACTCGACGGTTACTCCACGTTTATTAATAAGGGCATTATAGTTTCGCCATGTCTGTCTGTCCGTCCGCAGCCTAGCTCAAAGTCTTATTAGATACTAGAAAGCTGTGATTTGGTATGAATATACACATAAGTCACGTCAACAAAGGTACAAACGAACTGGGCCTCTATTCAACACGGTAAAAACCATATCATGGTTAGGCTGTTATAGCTCTTTACTTGACAGTATAGCCGCTGACGTCATAACAATACCATAACAGGTTAAGCACGATATTATATCGTTTTTACCGCCTAGAATACCGGCCTTGAAGTTACGCATCATGACTGAAGCCCTCAGCTACGACAACGGCACCAGTGTTGTAACAAGTTGTCGCTAGATGTCGCTAGGTCGCTACACATTCGCTACATAAGGAGTGCCTAACCGTGTAGTAATATTGTATATGTACTGTATAATACTTACTTACTACTTTACTTACTACTTTACTTGTGCAGGGTCCGTCCGGGTTGGTACCACCATCTTATCCATTAAAATACTGCCAAGCAGCATGTTTGCATTGTTGTGTTCCGGTTTGGGGAGACAGCCAGTGAAATGACTAGCATAGAGGCATTCCATCTTAGTCCTCAAGGTTGGCAGTGCATTTGCAGTCTTGTGAATGCGAATGTCTATGGGTCACAGTTTCCACTTACCATCAGGTGGACTGTGTGCTCGTTTGCCGTCCTACGCCATAAAAAAAAACAGGTTATTAATATGTGGTATATTTTACGCAGGTTGGGGCTGCGAGGCGATCTTCCCGATTATTCCAGACGATGTCCCGATGGGCGTGGTGGCTATCTACGGCTTCTCGCCCCCGTTGCACTTCGGTAAGTATCCATATTGCACCTTCAGTAGCACAAGGACACAATTGCACTTTTTGTCATATAGTGAGTATTTGGGAGAAATCTTGTGATGCGGTAGGAATATTTTGTGATCTTTCTAAAGCTTTTGATTGCGTGGATCATTCGACCCTTATTTTAAAATTAAAACATTTTGGATTGTCCAATAAAACTTTGTATTATGTCTTCTTATCTAAGTGACAGAACTCAAACAGTGGTTATAAATAAAACACAATCAATTGGAGCTATAGAGAAACTAGGTGTGCCTCAAGGCCCGATTTTAGGTCCTTTTCTATTTTTACCCGACTGCGTCAGAAGGAGGGTTATGTTTTTCGAGCGTATGTATGTATGTATGTATGTATGTATGTATGTATGTATGTATGTATGTATGTATGTATGTATGTATGTATGTATGTATGTCTATTTCTGGGCACGCTCTGCAGCCTAAACGGCTTGACCGATTTTAACATACTAGGTGTCATTCGATTCGTCTTAATTGCCGAAGTGACATAGGGTATATAATATTTCAAAATGGCGTCTGCAAAAAAAAAGAGGGGGGTTTACAAAAAAAAAAATGTTTATTATAGCAATATGGGTCTCAAATGAAAGCTAGTAAATACCCCATTCCAAATATATATACATTATAATACTTTGATGCTGCCATTTAGACAGGGAAATCAAAAAGGACGTTAAATGTTAAGTAATAAATATTTCTTGTTGAGCTGTAAACGCCTAGAATATAAACCATTAAGAAAGTAGTGTAATAATTAATAATTCACGAATACCTACTACATACTTGATTAATGCACATTGATGTTATAGTATAAATTGCTGGCTAATACCTACCTAATGCGCCATCCTGCCTACGCATGGACAGTTTATTTAAGTAAAGATACACGGAATAGGTAACCTCAATGTAGGTGCTTAGTATAGTACCCAGGTACACGTATGACGTACTGACCGTTGAGGAACTAAATTGTTAGAGATTAAGAGAAGTTTAGTTGATTTATACCTACTTCAATTTCTCGGTCTAAGTAGGTATCTACAATCTGTTCGAATTATAATTTAGCAAAGCAATCCGCTTATACCAGGAATAGGTGTACGGATTGAGCCCTGCACGGCCTGCACCATCGACTTTGATGCGCTTAGGGGACAAGGAAAAATTGAACGAAGGATGTTGCCGGTAATACTTTGCTGGGCTGTAACTGTCCATAAGCTACAAGGCACCACTCTCGATAGGGCCGTTGCGGACCTCAGCTCACATGTCATGTTTTTGCAAAGGGTCAAACTTACGTTGCTCTCAGCCGAGTAAAAACACTAGCTGGGTTAGCTATCAGTGTCCTTGATCCCAAAAAGTTGTTAAATCGACCACATGATACCAATAAAATTCTTTAAAAGAGCTTCAACGTCTTCGAGATTTAAATACTATAAACTAAATGCAAAATATTACATTCGGCCTCCATCTAACCAAATGAACTAATCTTACGTTACTACTGGGGATCGATTTTTGAATGCACGATGCTTCTTTTGCTAAAAGGAGAGTTCCGCTTGTAATTTGTTACTTATAGCTTCGTGACATTAAAAAATCGAGCTCCAGAGCTCATTTAACGTTTGGTTATACATTAATAAAAGCACTATTTTATTAATAAAAACTAAAAAATGTGAAATAAACTAAATTATTTAAATAAAAACAAAAAACCCGACTGCAGTAAAAAAAAACAACTGAAAAGCGAGTAACAAGCTATATTATCTTTTTTGTTTGTATAATAAAGTGTTTACATTCAAACATACATAGGTAAATACTTATAATGTACCATGCAATGATTTTTTGTTTGATACCTCGTTAACAAGTAATGCAATTTATACCAATATACATACAACTTGAATAGTGGAAAAGGTATTGCAGGCGGGGACAAGCAATGAATTATAAAATGTAAGTATTTTCTTGAAACAAAAAACATTTGGATTAATAGCTTGTCCCCGCCTGGAAAACCTTTTCCACTATTCAAGTTGTATGTATATTGGTTTAAATTGCATTACTTGTTAACGAGGTATCAAACAAAAAATCATTGCATGGTACATTATAAGTATTTACCTATGTATGTTTGAATGTAAACACTTTATTATACAAACAAAAAAGATAATATAGCTTGTTACTCGCTTTTCAGTTGTTTTTTTTACTGCAGTCGGGTTTTTTGTTTTTATTTAAATAATTAGTTTACATAAATGACTTACCACCAACAGTAGATAAACTTTGTGATATTGTACTTTTTGCTGATGATACTTCATTAATGTTCAAGGTAGATAGAAAGTCCGTTGACTACAGTAGGATAAACGCGACACTAGTTAATGTAGGTACTTAATTGGTTTACTAGCAACAATTTGCTACTAAATGCTAAGAAAACTAAATGTTAGGTTCGCTTTGCCTAATCTTAAACCGTTAGATTCTAATATTTTTCTAAATGACGATTGTTTGCAAATCGTAGATAAGACAGTTTTTCTAGGCATAATAATAGATAAAAATTTGCGATGGAGTCCCCATATAGCTGTTCTAAAGATAAAGATAAAGACATTTATTCAGTAAGTAGGCCGTACAGGTACTTTTACACGTCAAGAATCTACCAGCGCTTCACAAGAGGAGACCACTGCTGAGAAGAAACGCCGCAAGAAACTCAGCAGTCAGTCATTTTTTTAAATATATTTAATATTACTGGCAGGTAAACTAAGTTCGGCAGGTTACGCCGTTAGGAAAATTAGACAGCTAACCACCGCGATAAAGGCGACCATACTACGTGCCCGAGGCTAGTATGGCTGCGTCTATATCGCGTGTCAAATGTGGTAAAGGCATCCGACACTTTCTGACTCATTAATAAGTACGAGAGTGACAGATGTTTTATCCACCGATAAAGGCGAGCATAAAATAATGTGAATCTGAATCATAATACGGACCCTGGGCCCAGAATGGATTCCCGATTCTACGTGCACATTGCTTAAATAGCCTAAAACTAAATAGTCCAATTTTAAGACATTCTTTAGACGGCAGATTTAACCAGTGCTATTACAGAATGTCAAGCTGACAATGTATAAGACCGGCTAAAATAAGAAGCGTCAGATTCAAATTAGCGCTGTCATGGCGCTGTCATTTGATTATGACAGCTGCTCATAGAATAGCAAAGTGTTTTAGCGACACCTAAATAAAATTAGGAAATTTAGAGGTCACTGTAGAATCTAGTATAATGGCTGCGTCTATGTAGCGTGTCAAATGTGGATAGAGCACCCGTCACTGTCGTACTTATTTACGTGTCAGAAGGTGTCGGATGACTTATCCACATTTGTCACGCGATAAACGCAGTCATGTTAGCCATGGCCGTACCGCTGTATCTCAAGGTTACGCTCTCGGTTTCAGGGAGGGACCACCGCTTGGGCTTCGGGTTCCGATTCGGGAACTTCGCCGACCTGCAGCTGATGTACGAGTTCGGGCCTCAACTGAGAACCAAACCGCTACAACCCATCAGTAAGAAGTGTAAAATCAGGGGACTATGTCAATTTGTGTGAGATTGTCTCCTGATTTTTATCAATTCACTAGCTTCTGCCCGCAACTTTATCCGCGTTGAAATGTAGCCTATGTGTTTATCGAGGGTGTTTCTATATCCATTACAAATTTCAAATCCGTTCAGGCGTTGCACCGTGAAGGAGTCACAAACATCCATACATACAAACTTCTGCGTTTATAATATTAGTAAGGATAGTTCCTGTTCAAACGTTATAAGTTAATAGAAACAACCATTTTATCCTCAGAATATGGTCGAGTTCATCAAATTACTATTTCTAATCCATTCCCAAGAAAAAAAAATTTTTCTCTCTCTCTCCCCCAGAAGTCCGCTCAGCATCATACCGCTCCGGTTCGACTCGTCGCCGCCCGCTGGTGGAACTTCTACTACGCGCTGGGCTCCTGGTAGACGAAGTGGCAGACGAGTCGCTGGACCAGCCACGATAGAGGGCTACTAGTCAATATACATCTTGTACAGTGAAATCACAAATATAAGTTACATCGGCAATCTTCGACCACGCAGACAAGCGCTGACTAAGGGCCGACGCTGACTGCCGGCATGGCACGGCGTGTCATGGCAAAGGATTTCGGTACTGATATAACCATTTTTAATCTTATTACCATGAGTATAGAATTCATGTTACTTTATTTTGACACAACGATGCCGAGGGAGGCCGCGGTAGGATAGAACGTGCCTAAGCATTCCACGGGATGCCCGGCGGCCCGTGTCATGCGCGTGCGTCTCGCGAGATGCAGCAGTACGCCGCGGCATCCCGTGGAATGCTTAGGCACGTTCTGTCCTACCGCGGCCTCCCTCGGCATCGTTGTGTCAAAATAAAGTAACATGAATTCTATACTCATGGTAATAAGATTAAAAATGGTTATATCAGTACCGAAATCCTTTGCCATGACACGCCGTGCCATGCCGGCAGTCAGCGCCGGCCCTAATTTGCCGTGTCATGCCAGCAGGATGCCACGGCATGCCGCGGAAGGCCGTGTTATCCTTCGGAATGCTGCAGCACAACTTACCGTGCCATCCTGTGCCGTGCCGGCAGTCAGCGCCGGCCCTAATGCCGAAGATAATTGAAAGTAAACATCTAATCAGTACAGACCTTGTTGTGTTACGCGTAAGGTATGATATGCAATGAACGTAATTGTTGATTTGTATGCCATACCATAGATAAAGCCTAGTTGAGTTATTTTTTTTTTTATATGCCGCAGACTACATAAAGCTCCGTGGAGCGGTGTTTGCACGACGGCGTTATGTAGTTGCGAGGCGTGTTTTTGCCTGTTGTTTCATTTTCTTTCTATTTTAATTTTGTTTTTATCAGTGTCTTTGTGGTTTGTTGTTTGATGCGCGTGCGATCGTGGCGTCATTGCGCCGTGACTTCACCAACTGGTAGCAACGGAAGACCAGCGCTGGCTCTGCCAGCATCACGCTGAGTTGTGACCATTTCGTGACACTGTGCATGTATCCAAAAAAAAATAAGTGTTCATTAATGTTTGTCCCGAATAAATATTTTTTTTTCTAATTTTTCTTTTCTTTCAATGACAGCAAATCTCACCGCTATGGCTGCCAATCGTTTGACCAATAGCCGTCGAGGATTTTACCCGCGCCGCGAACGCACTGCCGTATAATTGGCTAAAACGTTTTCGCGCCTAAAAAAATGCTTACTGCTCAGGTACATCGTTGTCTCTATTTGTGGCACTACTGTCCTGTTTCACAATCGACGAGTAAATTATCTGCCATTTCATTGGGTCTCTTGTCTATTTACAAGTGTAAGAAAGAGAAAGGGCTAAAGGAGACCAATGACGTTTCATACAAGTTTGGGCCCAAAATCAAAAGTGCCGGCCAACGAATAAACGTGTTTATAATCTGATCAGATTATCGCTCTGAGCATTTAATTATATTACGTCAAAACTCTAGAACCATCATTTGTTTGTGTTATAGATGTTCGAAAATCCTGACTTTTCATACAAAATTAAAAGTGTCGTATGCTCAGAGTGAAGCCCCAATCAGTTAATAGTACATTATTGCCTAGGCAGTGAAGCAGGCAATTGCGGGCCGAGTATTGGTTTAAAAATACGAGGCCCGCAATTGCGGTTCCTGCCGAGGCATATATAGTGCTGTTCTCAAAGATCGCAAAATACAAATCGCATATAAACAGTAACTTCACGTGAAATAACATCACTCTTTACCGCCTTTATGTTTATGACAAGGAGAAACGCAAGCTTTTTTAGAAAAAAAAACTCAAGCTATTCCAGACACAGATAAAAAAGTTACGTTTCGAATAAAATATGGATGTATAAGACTTGTGCCCTCATTTTATTATGGCCGCTTTCACTTTTTTTAAAGTTACAAACTAGATAACAATGAAATTTGTATGCAACATTGCGGGCTTGTGTAGCGAGCACGGAATGTAATTTTTTATTTATTTGGGATCTGTCTGTAAACTATGTACTTCGCGTCTCAGTATGGAGTTAGTAATGTCAACTTTTCCGGTCATTTTTGAGAAAAAACATTTATATTCGTTAGTCGACACTTTTGATTTTGTATGAAAAGCCAGGATTTTCGAACATCTATAACACCAACAAATCATGGATCTATAGTTCATTTATTTTAGGATGAGAAAAAAAAAGAAAAAGAACCAGTAGTCGTCAACTCTAATACTCGCTGGCAGAATCAATAAGAATCTAAGCACTCAATATATTGTATCTGTGCATGTGTCATTAATGTTTTTGTGTTGGACAAAACATTGGGTCTCGATATTATATAAAAAAAATACTATAAAACTATTTGAATATGTATATATTGGTTTCTAACTGCTATACTTAATTGATTTACCTAATTTAAGACTGACTGTTCCGGATGAAGTGTCATCGTTTCTCCGCTAAAGAGTGCGGTAGTAGGGTAGAGATTAAAGATGTAGACTAAACGAGCAGCTGCCAACTTTAACAAGAAAATTAACAACAAACAACTCACAACAAAAACAACTATGGAACAATATCAACGCTCACGCTCTCGAACTCGAGAGAAAATGACATAACATAACATGGGACATATCACATAAGGGCGTTGTGACGTTCAATCTGTCAAAAAATGCAAACTGTGGCGTTATTAATGATCAATTTAAAATTCACTAGTTTCGCTATATTTGACAGGTGACAGGATAGTATTTGATTTAGTCGAGTTATATGCTCAGACGTTTCGTTATTTTGTTAACACAGGTTTGTAACCCCTGCTTCTTTAGGTCTTTTATAGACCACGTTTCTAATTGAAGTAAATTTAATCAACACAAATAAAAAATGCAATGTAAATATTAACGAATATGACTTAAAGTACTACTGCAATAGATTATAACGTTCATTTAATATTTACTGTCAAATAATAGCAGTCAAAAAAGACGTTTTGGAGCAATATTTTTGTATAATTATTATGTTGCGTGTAACGTGCCCAATAAAATACCTTTATTTCTTTCTGTATCATAATAATCAAGACGCAGGACGGCTGATATTATATATGCTCACAAAATACTAAATAATAAGATAGACTCCTCCGATCTGTTAAGTTACTTTTCTATACGAGCAACAAATAGACCCAGTCGCACACAAAAGTTATTCTCTGATCCCTTAGCCACTAATAATGTATTTTACAATAGCCCTATTACGCGTATGTCGCGTACTTACAACGACCTATTGGTAAATAATCCACAAGTCGATATTTTTAGTTATGGTATTGCTAATCTCCTTGGAACTATTTCTAAGAAGCCAAATTAAATCATTACAGTGGCGTTTCAGTCAGGTTCTTTATAATTCTTGTTCCATGTATATGTTTTTCTTTTCTTGGTGATGGTCTTTACTTTAATTGTATAAACATAATTAAAATGTCGTGCATAGTTGTAATCGAGTTACGAACTAGTAAATTAATTCTACGAAAGATTTATGTATATTAACAATTAAGTTTGTAATTTGTAATTGTGCCTAATAAATAAATAAATAAATAAATCATGCTAAAATAAATGAACTATAGAGTTTTGATGTCATATAATGAAATGTTTAGAGCGATAATCTGATCAGATTAAAAACACTTTTATTCTTTGGCCCGCCCTTTTGATTTTGGGCCCAAAATGAATGGTCTCCTTTATCGGGTAAATATGCTTTACTTGTCGATTGTGAAACCCGCAGTTAGTCTAATTTCTCTAACTTGTATTTTTTTTCTTTCTAATGTTATTAAAAATAAAACTAGATTTATTATTTTCCAACTGTTCAGTACTCATTTATTAAAAATAAAAACACTATTAATGTCAACATTTTATTTAAATTATTCTTAAACCTATTCATCTGTCATTTCAGGAAGATCTCTATCAGATTCTTGATTAAAATAGTTCTCTGGAACTTCATAGTTATCTGGCGGCCTCATCGGACCAAACACTCTTTTAACTTTCTCCTCTTTTTCTTCTTTGACAATTTTATTATCTGTAGTCGTTACATCTTTCAATTCAGTTGTATCTGTGGTAACTGTGATCTTTTCTTTATCTGTAGAAGTTTTGTCTTTAAGTTCTGTTGTATCTGTCGTGTTTGTGTTGTCTGTGGAACGTTCTTTCTTGTCCATGGGTTCTTCATCGGAATCCACTTCTTCGACGAATTCTGTTTCTTCCTTTTTTTGCGGCTGCGGTTTGGGAGGCTTCTTATCCTCTTTTAGTCGAATCCTACAATTTTGTTATATTTATTTAATAATAAAGCGAGAAGAGGGAGAAATACGTAAACCATAGTTTTGGAATGAACAACACCGATGTTAGTAGTGAAATTGGCAAAATGACCTAATTATTACCCAAAAACTGCTTGTGAATCAATGTGGTGGTACTGTCCTGTCACTGTGAAACTCTTTTTAATCAAGCTATATTTCAGGATATTTTGAAGAGGTATAGACGTATGAAGGTCACAGTTCGTTAGAACTACCCGGCACCCGACCCGCACCGCCTCGAGGCGGTTAGTATTCTGTATATAAGATTTGTACGCGCATGCGCTCACTACATCAACTACGCTACGTAACGTTTTTAATGGGAGGCGATGCGGGTCGGGTGCCGGGTGGGTCTAATGAGCTGTGACCTTTAGACGTCACGGAAAGCCGAAGAGATATTTTGAAAAGGGACCTTTTGCAAAAAAGAATGTTCTTTTTTTTCAAAAGAGGCAATTTTAAAAAGAATATTTTGCAAAAGTTATGTTTTGCTAAAGCGACTTTTTCAAAAAGGATATTTTGAAAAAGGACCTTTTGAAAAAGATATATTTTGCTAAAGTTATGTTTTGCTAAAGGGCCCTTTTGCAAAAAATATATTTTAACAAGGGACTTTTTCCAAAGGATTTTTATTCTCGAAAAGGACATAAATTTAACGAATGCGTAAAGCATACCTCTTCCCGTAGACGACAGAATTGGTGGTCTTGAGCGCGGGGCTGCTCTTGGTGAGCACGGGCGGCGCGGCGGGGCGCGCCAGCGCGGCCAGGCGGCGGCGCGCGCCCAGCGCCGCCTGCAGCTCGCTCACGCACATCTACGACACGCACGATTTTAATAGTACATTATTGCCTAGGCAGTGAAGCAGGCAATTGCCGTTCCTGCCGAGGCATATACAGTGTGTGACATCCATAAGAACATACATTTTACTTAACGATAGCTTTAAGTGCTGTTAGCCGTTTAAAGAAGGAGTTAAGTTATTAGCTAAATTACATCTAGTGTAATTCATTTTTAAAGGGTACAACGAGCAGCAATGTATAACATTAAGTCTAAGTTAATTGCAAGTTAATTGAGGGATAATTGAGCTATGTCTGATACATTGCGTGGCGAATTAGTTAGTATGGAAAAAAAGTCAACTCGAGCTATTCCAGACACAGATAAAAAAGACATGTTTCCAATAAAAAATGGTTGTATAAGACTTGTGCCCTCATTTTATTATGGCAGTTTTCACTTTTTAAAAAGATACAAACTAGATAACAATGAAATTTGTATGCAGCATTGCGGGCACGCAATGTTTTTTTATTTTTATTTGGGAACTGTCTGTAAACTATGTACTTCGCGTCTCAGTATGGAGTTAGTAATGTCAACATTTCCGATCATTTTTGAGAAATCTATATTATTTGACAAACCGGCCGGAGATTACCCGACTGCGACGAGGCCCAAAAGGGTTGTGTGTTGGACCTTCATGTGTATACAGTGGTGGCGACATAATTAGGAACGTTTTCATTTTCCCCATACACAAAGATTTGAAAAAAAAAACATGGCCCCGACAAGTTTTTAAATCCCTATAAAATTAAATGTTCGTTAACAGCGATTAATTGTACATGCATTTAAATTTAAGTTTATTAGTTAATGATAAGTATAGGTAACTATAATAAAATTGGTTAAAAACTTTTTGATCGGTTGTCAAAATTGAAATGTCATATTTGTAGGTAATTGGGATTGTTCATAACATAATTCTACAATTACTCTGATTCGAACCCCATTTCGAGGAATAAGGTTTTAAAGCCGTTCTGTATTATTCAATTTTAGAAACATTTTATCTATTTCGGATATTTCGACAAAAGTATATTTAACCTTTATTTCACTTTCGTGGTGCATCTTACGGGTTAGGCAAAAACCGCTTGAAATAGTATGTTTTAATTAGTGGTCCTGATATCCGTGTTACACGCGGAACCGTAGCTCCGTGATCTTAGCACCGGCGGTGCTAAGTTCCCGAACTACACGGTCACGCCAAGATACGTATCCGTGTCTGCGTTCGGCTACGTATCTGCGGATCTCGGCTCCGGCTCCGCTCCGCACGGTTATTGAATGAAAGCTTGTCGAACGGAGCCTTATTAGTTATGTGATATGTGTTCTAGTTTATTTTTATTTGTCAAACTTTAGTTATATTTTTCTTTTTAGTAATTAGTGGTATTATTCTTTTTAGTAATTAGTGGTATATGTAGTGTATAAAATCTTCATTAAACGTCACGGTCACGGGCGGATCGGATCTACGTGTAAATAAGAAACGTATCTCCGTGTAACACGGAGCTACGTATCTTAATTACACGTAGCCGAATTTCACGTGTCGAACGGGCCGGATCTCCGTTGCCGTGTTACTCGGTAACGGAGATTCGGCTACGGGTACACGAAACACGGACACGACCAGGAGCCCTAGTTTTAATACACTATTACAATAACTTTTTTTTATCTGATTTCATTTAATATAATATTTGTTGTAATTTATTAGAAAATGCCAATCCTAAATAAATAAACATATTGAAACAAAACGATCAGGACAAATACAAAATTAATGAAATTGGTCTCTTAAAATTACCCATACTTTCGAATTAGAATGTAAAAACCGTGAGTTTTTTTTGTGTATCCCAATTCAAATCAAATCAAATCATTTATTTAGTTTCCATAAGTACATAGTAATTACAGTAGTTGACTACCTCTTTTTAAGTAAGTATAAAATATACTTGTGCTAAGAGGCAGCCGCTCTTCCTTGTGGGTAAGTAGTTAGTACTCAATTGTATGGGGAAAACGCAAGCATTCCTAATTATATGGCCACCAGTGTAATATATTCATAACCAGAGATATTTGAGGGCATTTTTTTTTTCTAGTGTACCTATCGTTTTTCACGTGTCCGACAACTTCATTCAATCTTTTTTACATGATTATGTTAAAAACTTTGACTTGTAGCTAAATTACAAGATAAACAATACTCTTACGTTTAAAATGATGCTACTAGAAGTATTCAATAACGTTAAATTTACAGTTTTTTTGTTATTTTTGTTCCCTAAGACCCTCAATTTTTTCCGCGTCCAGGGCTGGTGTTACATTTTCGAACTTCAAATAAACAAGTTTGGAAACTTTTGTCGTACATGAAAACACTTGTTTTTGGGAGTCTAATATGTGAATTTACTAAAAACGCCCTTAATTTGTCTCCTTTAGAGTTAATATTTAACAAAAAACTAGTTTAAATCGTGTCCACCACATTCGAAATAAGGGGAATTCCCCCTTTCCGTTACCGTATATTAGGCTTAAGGTATCATTTTTATTACCAAAATATATCTTTATTTTCATCTAGAAACTTTTGTTTTCACGTAGCAGCACAATAATTGTCTTCAAACGGTCAGTAAACGAAAAAATTGTGTGTTGAAGTGTCGTGCTTTGCGTGGTTCAAAATGGGTTCCACCACTCCGTTACCAAGATTTGAAGGTAAAATCTTTATCTTTATGTTGTTGTGATACATTTACCTAAAAAATTGTTTATATCTAAACTCAATTTCACTAAAATATCTTTACAATCAAGATCGAATGCATATTTAATTTGTATTTCAAAGTGCAAAACATTACTTCCGTTACTTCCCCTTTCGTTGCCATGTCGGCAGTCATGTATAAGGGGAATCTAAAAAGTAACGGAATGGAAACATAAAGTTATGATTACACTGAGATCACATTTGAATAAATTATAGTATTTACATAGGTAAATTTATTTGTACCACAAAAGTAAATCATCTTATACGGTTTGCAAAATTATCTTTAGAATAATGCAACGTGTTATTTTTAATCTGCTGCGTAGTTGCAATAACATTAACCGCAGATATCTCAATTAAATTTAAATAATACGACTAAACTACCTACATTTGTTATAGAAATGGCTCCTCTCACAGCTGCCGAAAAACAAAAACGGTGTCGGGAAAGGATTAAAAATGACCCTATTAAATATGAAATCCAAAGAAAAAAGGACGTGGCGAGAATAAAAAAAAAAAAAAAGGCAAGAAAAATTGCAACTACCAAACTATCAAACTATCCCGAAAAATGAAGCATCCACCAAAGAATAGGTACCTACCTAATACCATTGCAGTTGCTCATAATTTGTCTCTCAATAATAATCAGTATTGGTCAGGAAAGTCTAAAATGTAACCACTATAAATATGCGATAACCATAACCCTCATTTTGCTTTGGTCAGTCGGGTTAATAAAGCTTTTGTGGATTTGTGATCTTGGTATAACTGCAGCCTTATGATTTCTTTACCATTATTTTCGTTACCGTCCTTTGAAAATAATTAACATTTTATTTTATTATTAAATCCCCAATTGATAAACATTGCAATTTGTGTATTATATGGATAAACTTTTTACTAAAGTATCCACGTATAAATAAATTTGTCGGGTAAACCTCATAACGTCCAACTGGTAAAGAAAATTGTAAGTAGTTTTGGTCGTCTGGTAACGAAATAGTTACAATAATCGTAATTTCTTTCAAATTAGTTCATAATGTTTTAAAAATAAAACTTATTTTCATAACTTACAATATTTTCAAGTAAGTAAAGCATTTGTTTATCCCCATTTTACTTTCTTTCAATTTATATCAATAAATGTATATGGTAACGGAAGGGAAACAAATATGAGTCCGAGCCACTTTGAAATCGCTGTATAAATTTAATTTCCGTATGTTTTACAAAACCATTGCTAAATTAAGATACCTAAGACTACTAAAAATGCTTCAACACCCTTAAAGTTCAACAATTAATAAGTTCGGAAAAAAATCATCACAAATCTGTTGGTACAACTTTGAAAAAAAATGCCCTTGAACATCTAGATTATTATCTTAAATTGATTGTGTTTATTGAGACGTAACCATAGTAACCCTTTGTAACGACCAATAAAGACCAAATTCAGTTTGAACTAATGGTGGCTGTTGTTTAAACGTGACCATAGCAACTATGAGCACACACACACACACATACATACAGCGGTCAAACTTATAACAATCAGTCAGGAGTAAAAAAAAAAGGAATTACAAAATATAACCACACATCTTTTGTACTGAGTGGAATGTATTCCCAATTTAAACGTGATTCAACATCCAACTAAGATACGACATACCCTGGCCTTGGAAATCTCAGCCTTATGCGCCATGGTGTTGCCAGGAATGATTTCCATGTAGTCCTCCGAGTCGGCCGGCGCTTGTTTCTGCGCGCGCAGCCGCTCCAGCGTTGCCTGCTCTGTGGACAGCTGGGTTTCCAGCTCCTTGATTTGTTCTAGCTGTGTGTTAAAAAAAGGTTATGTATATAGTACATTGTTGCAGAGGATAGAAAGTACGAGATTTTTGGACGAGTCATATAGAGGGCCGAAACGTAGTTGAGGCCCTCTAGTGTACGAGTCCATAAATTGCACTTTCTACCGAGGCAGACATAGTGCTTTTCACAACTACTGAGAGGAAATAAAATAAAAATTCATATTCAAAACTCAAATTTTAATTCATGTTAATGTGAATAGTGTTAGTCAAATGGCGTCGGTTTTTCAAAAGTATAATAGAAGCTGTATGTATTATCGCCAATTTTACCATAGATAACTTTTTTTTAAATCTGGATCCCTATTCTCGTGGCTTTCGAGATTAATAAACTAACATTCGAGATGAATATGTCAACTCCATATAAAATTGTATTTGTTTCGCCTTATCTCCCATGTAATTTTATCTCTATTTGGTAGATTCACTGTACATTTCCGACGTGTAAAAGAGCCCACATGTGGCCAATTTACTGAATAAATATTTTGAATTTTGAATTGTTCTAGTGGTTCGAGATTAGGGGCCAAGTTTAAATTACATAAAAAAAGCAGTGACATAGTTTTTAGTCTGTGTATCTTTTAGCAAAAATACACCTAATATTTTACGAAACAAAATGGTGTGTTATGATTACATTACACACAAAAATTGATTGATTGATTTTCATTGGTTATTAAAGTTGGACAACAATGTTCTCGACCAATCAGCAAATGCCGACAAAAACATTCTTGGTCTGTCCTTCATCCTTCATTCACGTTTTGTGATCCCAAACAAGAGCATCTATGGCCATATTTCCGAGCAGTGTTGTGAAAAAATTATAGCTACAATTCTACAATCCTACTAATATTATAATTGCGAATGTCTGTGTGTTAGTTTTGTTTGTCCTTCACGCTGTAACGCTGGACGGATTTGGATGAAATATGATTGGAGATAGCTTATACCCTGGATGGATAGTTCCCGAGGAAATGGCGACAATCGAAATCTACGCGTACGAAGTCGCGGGCAGGAGCTAGTTCGAAATAAATATTACTTTTGCAGCGGGCCCGAAGAGCCAAAGCATACAGAAATATGAGCTCCACAAAAGTGGAGCTCCGTCTACACTCCCAATTTATGTAATGGGGAAAAATACGACAGGAAAAGATACGCCAGGAGACCATGTCAGGAGAAAAAAGATTAATTCGACGAAAAACGCGAATGGAAAAAAACACGTAATCTACGCCACCCCTTACCAGTTGGGCGTAGGTAACGGCGTCAGGCGCGGCCTGCTTGTCGCGCCGCTTGTCTCGCTTGCGCTCCACAGTGCCCGTGCGGTCCAGGAACGTGTCGTCGTCGCTGTCGTAGTAGTCGTCCGCGCCCCAGTCGCGCTGCTTGCGGCGGCGCGGCTCTAGGGACATTTATAGCGTTATGTTATTTACCGTGTCACCAGCCACGACGCGGCATTTATTGTGTATAATTTTCTACGATGCGGCATTTATTTGTGTGCCACTTGCCACAACGCGGCATTGACTGTGTGTCACTTGCCACGACGCGGCATTTACAGTGTGTCACTCACCGTGAGGCGGCATTTATTGTGTGTCGCTTACCACGACGCGGCATTTACAGTGTGTCGCTTACCACGACGCGGCATTTATTGTGTGTCACTTGCCACAACGTGGCATTGACCGTGTGTCACTCGCCGTGAGGCGGCACTTATCGTGTATCGCTTACCACGACGCGGCATTTATTGTGTGTCACTTGCCACAACGCGGCATTGACTGTGTCACTCGCTGTGAGGCGGCATTTATCGTGTGTCGCTTACCGCGAAGCGGCATTTATTATTTATTGTGTGTCACTTGCCACAACGCGGCATTGACCGTGTGTCACTCGCCGTGAGGCGGCATTTATCGTGTGTCGCTTACCACGAAGCGGCATTTATTGTGTGTCACTTGCCACAACACGGCATTGACTGTGTGTCAATCGCCGTGAGGCAGCATTTATCGTGTATCGCTTACCACGAAGCGGCATTTATTGTGTGTCACTTGCCACAACGCGGCATTGACTGTGTCACTCGCCGTGAGGCGGCATTTATCGTGTGTCGCTTACCGCGAAGCGCTATTTATTATTTATTGTGTGTCACTTGCCACAACGCGGCATTGACCGTGTGTCACTCGCCGTGAGGCGGCATTTATCGTGTGTCGCTTACCACGAAGCGGCATTTATTGTGTGTCACTTGCCACAACACGGCATTGACTGTGTGTCAATCGCCGTGAGGCGGCATTTATCGTGTATCGCTTACCACGAAGCGGCATTTATTGTGTGTCACTTGCCACAACGCGGCATTGACTGTGTGTCACTCGCCTTTAGGCGGCATTTATCGTGTATCGCTTACCACGAAGCGGCATTGACTGTGTGTCACTTGCCACGACGCGGCATTTACAGTGTGTCACTCGCCGTGAGGCGGCATTTATCGTGTGTCGTTTACCACGACGCGGCATTGACTGTGTGTCACTTGCCGCGGCGCAGCATTAGTTACGTGTCATTCGCCGCGGCGGCGTGGCATTAATTGTGTGTCACTTGCCACAACGCGGCATTTACAGTGTGTCACTCGCCGTGCCGCGGCATTTATTGCGCGTCACTCGCCGCGTCACTCACCGTGCGTGGCCTGCCGCAGCAGGCCGCAGCGGTCGAGCGCGCGGCAGGCGGCGAGCGCGCAGGCGACGACGGCCTCCTTCTTCTTGCCGCGGTGCAGCACCTCGGCCACCACGGGCTGCCCGCGCGCGTCCTCCATCGGGAGCTCCACCCTGACAATTAACAACTCACTTTAAGTCTACTTTAAATAAGATAAAATGGTTAGTAAAAACAGCATCAAAAATCAAGACCAGAAAAATCTTCCGTCTCCTATTAACCGCAAGTTAAGTTAATAAATCAATCAGTCTATTTGTTTGAGTTTATAGGCCATAATAATCATAAAAGGATGTACGAACGTTCAGAGTATCACTATAAACTGCCAGCTGGCGTACAGATGTTCAAAATTCAATCTTATTATTAAAAGAAACCATTAAAAAGTCATGCACACAATAATAACATTTATTAATTAATACACTCAATACTTCGCTCTTAAAATTATCGATGTCGGAATTTTTTATACAATCAGCTGGGTATATTATTGTAAATAGCAGGTGCCATAACAAACATATTTTTTTTAAGTGCAGTTTTACACATGTCAGGCCTAATCTACACCTTGCGTCTCGCATTCCCAGAGAAGCGAGTTTTAAACTTATTCAAGTTAGCTCTTACAAAAAATCGAGACTTCGAATATACAGGGTTATTGGTAAGTCGACCTATTCCCCTCTAGACGTCTTTACAATTGCAGTCTCATGATGGTAGACTTGAGATTGTCAATGTCTACTCTTACTACTTATTTTCCTCTAGCATAAAAAAACATCAAAACCTTACCTGCAAAGGAACTGCCCCACTCCCCTCTCCTCACAGTCATACACCAGCTCCTGGCCCTCCCGCTCGAAGTAGCCCCTTAAGGTCTTCTTAGGGTCCTGCAGGAACATCTCCTCGTTGGTGGTGACGGCGAACGGGTTCTCTGATAGATCGGTTTCCTCCTCGGCATCATCACCTGGAGACAGCATCACTAGTTTCACGGGTCGGTAGCAAAAAGGGGACAAACCAGGTGAGTCGCTGGTCAGGGGCATTAATCTGCTTGTTCAAACCATATTGGTATAAATATCCTGGGACAAAATATCCAGAAAATGTCACACCAATTGACCTAGTGCCAAACTAAGCTCTAGGCTTGTACTATGGGTACTAGACAATTATATAAATACCTATATAGAGAAATATCTCTTACATCTTATCATTGACAATGTTGTGATATCTCTTATTTACCTAACAATTATGGCGGCAGAGTTAATCTGCTGAGTTTCTTTCAGCGTTTCTTCTTAGTAGTGTTGTCCTCTTGGGAAGCGCTGGTAGAATTTTGACGTGTAAAAGAGCCCTTGCGGCCTACTTACTAAATAAATGTCTTTTATATTTTTAAAATCACTCACCCATCCCCCAATCGATGCCTTGCTCCTCTCTCTTCTTTTCCTCCTCTACTCTATCCTTCTCCCTCTGCTCCACGGCCTCGCGTATCATCCTGTCTCGCTCCTGCTTCATGTGTTGCGCGCGTTGTTTTATCTCTGTCACTGTCAGTTTCGACTCTCCTTCACAGTCAAAATCTGGCCCCTGAAATAACAGGAATACTTTGTTATATTCTGTACATTAACCGAGGTTAAGACAAGCAATACAAATTTACTGCCGTCTTACTCTAACTTTAAAGATAGAAAAAGACAGCAATAATGTGTGATTTTTGTTGCATCTATTTCACCTCTTTAGCTTTACTCCACGACACAACTATGACCATTACTAAAATGTTTTCTTGTGCCATAGAATCAAAACTCACACTCTCAACACTAATTACAAAAACTCGTCTAATACAACACGTATGAAAAAAGTGTTTGATTATATTTGACCATCTCTTTACATAAAAGGGATATGAGAGTAGGTTAAAAAAAAAAAAACATTTTGCGAATGCTCAGTTAATCAAAAAAATTCTATGCCAAAATATTTTTTATAAAAAACTTAAACTTGGATAGCAATAGTCAGGTTTTTTAACCTCCAACCATACAACGAAAGTAATGGAATATGAATCTATTGTGAAGTCAATTTTCTAATTTGATCAGAAGTAACAAAAACAAAAGAAATTCCACTTTACTTCCTTTGCACTAGATCTTACTTTTATTTGATTTATTTTATGGCATAGGAAGGCAATCGAGCACACAGGCCACCTGATGCTAAGTGGAAACTGTGACCCATAGACATTCGCATTCACAAGACTGCAAATGCACTGCCAACCCTGAGGACTAAGAAGGAATGCCTCTATGCTAGTCATTTCACCGGCTGTGTTATCCCCAAACCGGAACACAACAATGCGAACACTGCTGCTTGGCGGTAGGTTAATGGATAAGATGGTGGTACCAACCCGGACGGACCCTGCACAAGGTCCTCCCACAAGTAGATCTTTATTTCGATGGCCGTATTATGTACTATTTTTAGTACAAACCTCAGGAGGATAAAGCTTGCTTTTGGTTACACTAAACTTGTTCTAAATTCAAATTCTCGAGCCGCCTCGTCTCGCCTGGCCTCGCCGGTGGAAAAAACTTTCAGAATCCTCTTAACCTTTCGTATGAGAGGCTCGCACACTTGTACCCGTCGTCTGCCGGGCTATGACGTTATCGGTGTCACGTGACCGAGTTTAATAGCTCCTAGCTCGAAAGTGATTTGACGTTTCGAGCAACTGAATGCTATCTATGGAAGATTGAATTTTTTATTTATTTTTCAGACAAAGGATAGTGGGCAAAATAACCCAGCTCCGCCAGCCATATATCAATATATATGATATATGACTCGAAACATGTAACAAAAATAATAATAATAGATCGTAATGATAATTAAACACTGTTAAATTAATTGTACAAACACATACACTTTTAATTGTACTAACGTAGTTCTTAAGTACCCTTGTGACTAACAAATTATGGATTGATTTATCTGAATTATATATACAGGGTGTTTGGTAGCGGGTTCGACAAACAAAAATGGGAAATACTTGGGTCCAATTGGAACACATTTGCCATAGTGACCCCTATGCTAAAGTTGATAGTTTTTTTTTAATATAATATTATATATATTATAATATAATAATAATAGCTTTAAGGGCCCATATATTTTTTTTAAAGCACTACCTATGGGTTTTGGTTTTGTTTTAAAATAAAACCATTATCAGAGCATGATTTTAAAAAAAATGGGCGGTTTCAGTTGCTTAGGTATGTAATTAAGAAGGTTTAAAGGTAAAATTTTGGGATACTTTCAAAAAAACGGAAAAAAAAATATTAAAAAAAAACTATCAACTTTAGCATAGGGGTCACTATGGCAAATGTGTTCCAATTGGACCCAAGTATTTCCCATTTTCGTATGTCGAACCCGCTACCAAACACCCTGTATATATATTTTTTTTAAATAGATTTTTAGTTTATGACGTTATTGTTGAGTTTATTTTGTTAAAAAAAAGGTTTAATATGTTATGCTTGTTTCAATAATGCGCAGTAAGTTAAACCCATTCGACTTAAAATAAATAAAGAACCCATGGACAGAAATTAATGCACATTGGTACGGAAGTACGTAGCTTTGATACCTTCCAAACAAAAGTAGTCAAAGCTGTGGCAGACTTGGGTGTGCCGTCCAAACATTTTTGCCCACTATCCTTAGAACCCTATCTTTAAGCTACTAGCTTCCGCGGCTAGACTCTTTTCGGGGCTCTTTTCGTTTTGCAGCATCTAAATGCTGGAATGACCTACCCCCTCCTGTTCAAACGTGCAAATCAATTTTAAACTTTAGGTTAGCCTGAAAAAAAAAACTTATTTCTGCGCAAAAGAAATCTTGTTGTTGGACTAATGTATCGTCAACTAATAGCGCTCGGTCTTAATTTATTTTGTTAATTTCTACACCATCATCTTTTCCCTTCACTCTGCCACTGTTTTGTGTTTTTGCATTGTTGATTTGACAATATGATTAAAATATAGCTCTAGTTATAAGTATAGCTGTGGTATGTTTTGACAGCCGTCTACCGATACTGTATCCAGGTGAGGACTGAAAAACAGCTCCATAGCTGAGTTCTGCACCTTTTCTCCAGCAATTTTGCTATTTTTGTTTTACTTTTTATTTGTTAATGTTGTTTGCTTGTTGTTGGTGGTTTTTTTTTTTTTTTTTTTCTGCTAGGATCCAACTTCAAATAACCCGATTAAGCTTATTAGTGACGGATACGGAACAAGGCATAGGACCATGGTCGGTACGGATCCGTTACAAGGCATACGAAAGGTTAAGTCCTCCATATACTATCACTTACCATCAATATATAAATCCGTGTGCTATTCCCGAACTTGATCTGATATCCCACTCGCACCCGCGTGTAATGCTCATCCCTGACCCTCTCTCGGTTCACGAAGGTGCCGTGGGTGCTGCCCAGGTCATAGAGGTACCAGCCGCTTGGAGGCTCGCCGGCTTCCTCAAAGGCCTTGTATTGGAGCACTGCGTGGTGTCTGAAATGGAAGTTTATGTAATCTTAGTAACAGAATACCAACAAATCTAGAGCATACAGCATTATTATTACATAAATTACACTGATGCTGATGGCCACATAATTAGGAACGTTTGCGTTTTTCCCATACAATTGCCTGCAAATATGACTTTTCAAATTTGACAACCAATCAAAAAATTCCAACTAAGGTTTCAATGTATCTACAATTTATCTCTGTTGCAAACGAATATTTCATTTCATAGGGATTTGAAAAATAAATGTTTGACTTTCATACATAGTTGTAAAATTTTGTATGGACACGTCAGCACTAAGTTTTTAAATCTCTATAAAATATAAGGTCTATTTTTAACAGTAGTTAGCTGTACATCAGTTTAAACGTCAGTTGATGAGGTACAGTAAATTATAATTAGTAGTAAAATTGGTAAAGATCTTTTTATTTGGTAGCTAAAATTTAAAAGCCATATTCTGTCGGTCAGTCACCACTGTAAGTATTTTTTCTCAAAAATGACCGGAAAAGTTGACATTACTAACTCCATACTGAGACGCGAAGTACATAGTTTACAGACAGTTCCCAAATAAAAAAAAAATTACATTGCGTGCTCGCTTCACAAGCCCGCAATGTTGCATACAAATTTCATTGTTATCTAGTTTGTAACTTTTTAAAAAGTGAAAACGGCCATAATAAAATGAGGGCGCAAGTGTTATTCATCCATATTTTATTCGAAACGTAACTTTTTTATCTGTGTCTGGAATAGCTTGAGTTTTTTTTCTAAAAAAAGCTTGCGTTTCTCCTTGTCATAAAAATAATGGCGGTAAAGAGTGAGGTTATTTCACGTGAAGTTTGTGTTTATATGCGATTTTTTTCTTGCGATTTTCGAGAAAAGCACTATATATGCCTCGGCAGGAATCGCAATTGCGGGCCTCGTATTTTTAAACGGACTCGCAAGCTCGTCCGTTTAAACCAATTCTCGGCCCGCAATTGCCTGCTTCACTGCCTAGGCAATAATGTACTATTTCTCAAAAATGACCGGAAAAGTTGACATTACCAACTCCATACTGAGACGCGAAGTACATAGATTACAGACAGTTCCCAAATTAAAAAAAAATTACATTGCGTGCTCGCTACACAAGCCCGCAATGTTGCATACAAATTTCATTGTTATCTAGTTTGTAACTTTTTAAAACGTGAAAACGGCCATAGTAAAATGATGGCACAAGTCTTATACATCCATATTTTATTCGAAACGTAACTTTTTAATCTGTGTTTTGAATAGCTCGAGTTTTTTTTCTAAAAAAAGCTTGCGTTTCTCCTTGTCATAAACATAAAGGCGGTAAAGAGTGATGTTATTTCACGTGAAGTTTCTGTTTCTATGCGATTTGTATCTTGCGATTTTTGAGAAAAGCACTATATATGCCTCGGCAGGAACGGCAATTGCGGGCCGAGTATTTTTAAACGAACTTGCAAGCTCGTCCGTTTAAACCAATACTCGGCCCGCAATTGCCTGCTTCACTGCCTAGGCAATAATGTACTATTTAACCTCTACAGGCCCAGCATACAACGAAATTTGTCAATGGAATATGAGAGTATTGTGAATATAATAGAGTCAATTCTCTAATTCGATTGTTAGCCATAAAAACAAAGGAAAATCTATTTAATTTCCTTTGTAATGGATCTTTATTCCAATGACTGTTTTTGTACGCAGGGCCTGACGAGGTTAACCCTCTTATTCAGAAAAATATACAAAAATTCTTAAAACTACAGTCTACCGCACATTATTTATATTTCTGCGTGCCTTCCTGCAAAGGCCTCCCTCAGTCTTCTCCACTCCTCCCTCTCCGTGACCACTCTGGTCCACGGCCTTCCAACCATGTCTACTATTTCGTCCCCCCTGTACTGAATGTATTACATACATACATATACATAAACTCACGCCTTCATTCCCAGAGTGGGGTAGGCAGAGCTACAGAATTACCAAGCACTCTTAAATAAGTTGTTGATAATTCTGTAACCACGTTTTGCACAATCAGGCTAAGATGTTTAGTATTAGTGACAGGTTGCAAGCCCATCGCCTAAGAGTACTAGAAGCCTTTGTTATTCCCTTAGTCGCCTCTTACGACATCCACGAGAAGACATGGAGTGGCACTATTCTAACCCGGTGACCACACAGGTATGTATTATTATGTAGTAAATACGTTTTATGCTTTGTATTCTGTCTTTCTTTTGCTGTGCACCACTTTTGTTAGTAACTGTATGATTTAGTTGACTGGTACAGAATGCCATTGGGCAATAAGTCCGCCATTGGTACAAAATTCAACAAATTTAATCAAAAACCAGCTCTATAGCAGCGTTAAAAAATACAATGTTATTCTATGTTATTTTCAAATATTTTAAATTTCTAAAGAAACAGGACTTTATTCTCACTGTAAAATAGATATGGGCGCCGCGCCGGCGCTAAGCCGCCGCGACAGCCCCGCGCGCCGCCGCCGCCGCCGCCGTTCGACGCGCGGCGTGCGTATTGTAAAGACATCAATTGTGTTGTGTACGTTTCGAGACTTTTTGGTAGAAATGACTGAGCTAACAAAAATTAGTGTCAGCAAACTATCTGTTATTTTATTACATATTATGACGCTAAAACTCGAAGTAGTTTTTGTTGGAAGTACTTTGGAAACTTGATCGCCGCTGATGGCAACAAAAACTTTTCATTTATGTAAATTGTCCTGTTGCATTGAAACATGTTAGGTACTTTAAGTAAATTAAATCAGGTATTTCTTAAAAAAAAAATGAAAACCACGCCGCCGGCGCCACGCCGCCGCCGACCGAAAATCTTAAGCACGCCGCCGCCGCCATTTTCCCAGGCGGCGCCCATGTCTACTGTAAAATATATTATGTTTTGGGTCAATCAACTTTTCTTTGTAGCTCGTTGCCATGGTGACGTCTCCTGGGTCACTCTTTAAAACTAAGATTTCAAAGGATATAAGTCCACTAAAAAACTATTAATTGGCAATTACACACCCATTCTTTTATGGCCTTTCTCCTGAGTGTGCTGGAAGTATATATTATAACATTTTTTCTAAGAAACTCTATCACTGTTGTCTCCTGGCTTACGGGACAGAATAACAACAACAAATACAAATACAAAATACAAAATATTTATTCAGTAAATTGGCCACATGAGGGCTCTTTTACACGTCGGTAACATGGAGTGAATCTACTAGCGCTTCGGACAAGACCATCATTGCGGAGAAGAAGCGCCACAAGAAACTCCAGCAGAAGGTCATTTTTTTTTCAATGTTTAAATACAATAATACTTAAAAGTATCTAAATTACATTACAAGGTAATAAAGTAATAAATAATTATTTTTAAAACTAACGCAAATAAAATCATTACAAATGTAAAGACAATAAAATACAAATAAAATACCTAATGTCTAGGAGAACAACATGACGAGGTCTCTACGTCATGAACGATAATTAAAATAATTAACTGAATAACAGGTCCTTGCAAGCGTGAACAGACCGGACCCCACAGACAGCACCCGTTCACGAGTATGACGCGTATCTCAGCCATCGCCTCCCTCAACCATGTGTTCGGGAAGGTGGCGACAGTATGACGCGTATCTCAGCCATCGCCTCCCTCAACCATGTGTTCGGGAAGGTGGCGACCCGATCAACGACGCCGCCGTAAGCAAAGACCTTAGAGTGAGCATGACATGCCCATGCTGCCGGACAAAATATATCAATAAAAAAGGGAACTGTCCGGCGAGAAACATCACAATGTGTTCTCATTTCTTAAGTGTCTTGTGCACAAGAACCAATAATAAAAAAAAAATACTAACAAAAAAGGATACATTAGGTAAACTTAAATGTCTACATCATTGGCTTAAAGGCATTTAACAATAAGCGCTGCTCAGTGCTCACATATTAGATATATTTCTACTCAAAATGCTTAAAATTAACCACAATTTCAGTAATAGCTCATACTAGTTACTTAAAAGCGTCTTTATCATCTACGAAGTCATTTATAGTATAATATGCCTTACCCAGCAAGCAGCGCTTAATGCGAGACTTAAATTTAGTGAATGGCATATTGACAAAAGTTGATCCACCCTTTTATTGTACAAGGAGTGACAGAAGGATATACGTTGATCTGTAATATGCTAAGACACCAATCAATGCTCGAATTCTTTAAATCTTTGCACCTCTACTACCCTTTTTTGGACTTTATCACAACCCAAAGTCGACATGCAAAGGATTTATTCACTTTACCTGGATACAGTCGGGTTAGTCATAACAACGTCACAGTTGGCGAGGCGACCAAACACGTAGTAAGACTTTGTTGTAAGCTCCACTTTCTCCAAAATCATCCCTGATTTGACCACTTCTAGCGCGTAGTCCGTACCTGAAATCAATTTAACAAATCATCTTGCATCATTCAGTAAAGGATTGGACTGATCCAAGGATGGGAAAATGATGGCCTGTGAACTGGTTTTGTCCGGTCCACCAACAACTTTTCCAAAATAGGAGCATATGGCCTACGCTAAGTTGAGAATATTTTGTGACTACATTCTTCTTGTGCATATCGTCGGTGAAACTGCAAAACCGCGTAAGGAACATTTTAAATAAGGAGCAAAATGCACCTTTTTAATAACACAATAAGGTTTATTTTGCTACATCATAAATTTGTTAGTTACGCGGTTTTGAAGTATCACCGATGATATTACTCTGTTCTTTGTTTGTCACGAAAAAAACTTCTTCTTTCCTTCTATCTAGCATAGCCTTTTTAATTTAGTTTCTTTTTTTAGCAAAAACAAAGAGGTGAAAAAATTTGTTTGTTTGGTCGGTTGTAATATTTATTACGTTTTTCCTTATGGGAAAATTGCTTAACCCTGGATTAATGTTTACAAAAATGAATCACCAAATATGTGTTTTTAACATCTAGACACGTTACAAGAACACCAATTATTGAATAAACTTACCATCTGGACAAAGACCGGACCATTTCGGCTCTTTATAAGAAATAGGGACTAATAATTCTTTCAGCAAAACCGCCGGCGGATGATTGCTTTTCGAACTAGATTCCGGCACAGCATTAGAATTTTCAGGCTTCTGCTCTGCTTGAGGCGCTTTACCAACGTCCGGCTTAGCCTTTTTTGGCAACTTTCCGATGCGACCGACCAAAACAGGCTTTTTAAACTCTGTTTCCACCTCAGATTTCGGAGCTGCGTCTGTGCTTGCGTTTTCCTCCATTATTTCAACTGTTAGCAATTAACAGTTTAGATGACTGATAAGGATATAATATTTATCATCAAGAGCTTGTTATTTTTATTTATTCGTAGATGTAATAGGTAAGATATCGCCTGCAAAATCTAACAATACTGTACTGCCACAAAATTGTTTCCACTGACAGTTGACTGACATTCATAATCATTCATTATTATTATAACCACAGGTAAAGCCATATTGAAAAAGAACGATAAAGATAATTTAAATAAGCATTTTTAGAGAACTAGTGATCTCAATCATCATCACAAAAAGTAATAAAACTTTGTGAACTGTATTTTTATCTAATAAAAAAAGATACGAAGATATTACAATTATTAAAATTGCAAGGTAATAAACTGATAAAGTCTGGCAGCACTAAGGTTTTCTTTATAAATTACTAATGTGGCTTAGGAATTTGAATTCGATGCAGATTGTACATAAAAGTTTATTTTAAGTAACAAGGTATCCTTATTTTATATTAACAACTATATATTTATTAGACTTGTTAGTGAATCGAAAAGACACCATCATGGCACTAAGAAAAGAGGACAATCAAAAATTATGATATGAGCCATTCGTTCAATTTACCTGCAACAGAACGGAATGGAATGTGTACAATTCACATCAATCATTCAAATTCATTCAATCAATCTAAAGGAAATTGTAGCTGATCTGATCTGATTGCCAATGCCAACCGATCAAACGATACTGTATTTAAAACACTTCGATATTTACCAAAAATCGCTCAAACCGTATCGTGAGTGTTTAACTCTGTTAGTTTGTACGGTCGTATATTATAATGACACTGTGACAACATTCCGTGAACTGTGTTCTTGTGTTGTGGACAAAAGTGCATCAAAGATACGTATTTACCATGTATTCTTATCGTTTTAACATACTTTAATGGATTACAATGCTTCATTTACGTTCATATTCACGAAACGTCATCAAGTAAGTACCAGTTTGCGTATTTATTATATTAGAATTGTATTTTTATTGGTTATTACCGTTGTTGTTCTCAGTGTGAAATTTTTGCATAATTCAGTCGATTGCGATTTGCGAGATAAAATCGCGCGTTGTAGCATAACCGGTGAAAGTACTTAATCGTGATTATTAGTTGTACCTAATCGCTTTCTGCTTCATTGTTTAACTGTTTTCATTCAGTTTATAAAAATAGATTTGACACCGTGACATTTCGGTTGAATGAGATTCCATTGCAGAGAAACACCTAAAGAAAAAAGTTTTCGTAAATTTATATTTCGCAATATTTACCAATTAACAATTTAATCTTAAAAATATCAACTGATTAGGTTTCAGCGATTTTTGTAACACCCGTAAAAATAATGTTTAACAAGTTTTGAAATTTTTGTTTTAAATAGGTATAGCTTAACTAACAAATGTCACTAACAAATATACTGGTTTTAGCCAGTTTTAACTTGCTATTTTAACTTACCTTCACAGTTTTTTATATTTTGCAATGTGTTTATCAAATATACTCAGATCATAATAAACACTGTTAAAATATAATGTAAATTATAATACTTAACTTATGTTAGCTTTGAAAAGTACCATTGTGTTTGTATTTCTTTCTCGCATACTCTCATATGCTATAAATCAAGTCTAAACAACTTTAACTGATTATTTTAAACCAATTTTTAACAAATATCATTATGGGTAAGGACCAAAAAGTTGGACCATAGTTAAGCGCAGTTAAACATTGAAGTTGAAAAAAGTTCTGTTGTGCGATGAAAAGTATCCCTACAATTGTATGTCTAATTTTCGTGTCACAATGGAAAAGATTAATAGAAATTTTAATTAAGTGAGTTAGCCTTATGTAGAATTTTCATTTCATTGAAAAGCATTTGTTTTTTACTGTACAAAGTGATACAAGTGGTTTATCTCTACAATTTCCCTTTTTAATTTTCTTACCTTATCTTTCTCAGGCCCTATCCCTTGCCTGTCCTTTTCCTGCATTCGAGATCCTGAAGATAGAAGTTTATCCTCAAAACCTGAACCAAAAACCAGATTCATTTGTTTTTTAATAAATCACATATTGTTGGGATACTGCTAAACTGCCGTAACTAACACATTTATGATAGAGCAAAATAAACCTTAGTGTCTTAATAAAAAGTGCGTTTTGCAATTTCACCGACGATATGTTCCTTATTTTACAAGACGAATGTAATGTGATATTTACATTTTACATATATCCATATCTATACTAACATTATAAATGCGAAAGTAACTTTGTGTGTCTGTCCGTTAAGTTTCCACAGTTAAACTGCTGATGATTTTAATAAAATTTATTATAAATTATAAATCTCTATTGTGTATGGAATTCAAACCAAACCCTGTCTTTTGAGATGTACACACAATTCATAACAAATCTAATTTAAGATTAATTAATTTATAATGTTATTGTCACTTAACACACTCTTAAAATATTACTTTAGGCTCTGCATATCGAGACTAAAGCTCCTTATTTATCTCTAGGGATTAAAGTAATTTATTTTTAATTTACTTTGGAAACCTCTAGACTAGATGTTGGCCATGGGTGCGGGCCACCCAATGTGCTAGACCTGTAGCATTTGCTACTCTTGCTACGTGGCTAATCCATCACTGTTTTTTTTTTGTTACGTAGCATTCAAAGTGAAAAGTAGAGTGTTTAACGCGAGACTAAACAACCATAATGACACTCAAATTATAGCCTGTGCTTCGCTTGGGTGGCTAAACATCTTGTGTCATTATGGCTTGTTTTAGTCCCTTGTTATATAATAGTAGATTGTTCAATCTACTATTATATCAACTGATAAAATAATAATAGTGTAATGTAATGCAGTAATAATTTTCTTTGTCCTTTATACTCCTTTAAACTATAGAAACATTTCTAAAAGCCACGATTTATTTGGCTCTTTACATATGTCACCAAACACTCATTTCATAGAATGTATTTCTTCTACGAATTTTCGTTTCATAGAAAACTATTTTCTGCTGATCCTGTGTTGATTTCAGGTTATCTTGTGATGGTAATAACTCTTACCTAACGTAACCTACGTGAATCATATTTATGATAACTTGAAATCAACACGTGTTCAGCAGAAAATAGCTTTCTATGAAACGAAAATTCTTAGAAGAGATACATTCTAAAAAAGGAGTGTCGGTGATACAATGTTGTGGGACTTGTTTTGAAAGCATTTGGTAATTTATGGAAAATGTCAATGCACTTTATGAAACAATTTTTTGATGATAAATATCAGGGGACTATGTCACACCAATTGACCTAGTTCCACACTAAGCTCTAGGCTTGTACTATGGGTACTAGACAACGATATAAATACTTCTATAGAGAAATATGTACTGAAATACATAGAAAACATCCATGACTAAGGAACAAATATTCGCGCTCATCACACAAATATCTGATTGAACCCAGGACCGCTAGCTTCGCAGGCCGGGTCACTACCAACTAGGCCAGCGCGTAGTCAAAATGGATGATCAAGATGGAGATAGTTTAAAACCTGAGAAAGATTATAGAGTACTGTTTACAGCGACTATCAATAAATAACTTCTACCCAAATAGAATTAAATTTAAATAAATGGCTCTAAGTAAATTGAATGACAACAGTACAATATATATTACAAATTTAATTTTACATGTTCCTTGTCCAATGAATCACATAATGATTCATGAACGCAGTTTTATCCCTGTTCTGATATGTTCATGAAACAATGTGATCAAATTAGGATATGATTTCTAAATACTTTGAAAGTCAAAATAACATTCTCCTAATTCATTAACTTCAATGAGAATTTTGACAAATACACACTGCAACAGACAGTACAAAAAAACAAAACATTTAAACATAAATAGGGAATATGCATGTTTTTTTTTTACAGCTTCAATTGAAGCTGATTCATGTAACAAACAGATCACAAAAATCATTTTTTGAATAACTATAAAAATAACCAAGATATAAGCCAACAAAGATTTGTTCCTATCTCTTTCTAGAAAAACGGAATTTTACATGGAGTTTATATGGCCGCAGTGCACAATGACGTCACGGTGCACATCGGATCTCTCTGTCTAATTAGAAGTTTGAAATGCTTATAACTTCCGTATTTCTTGACCGATTTTAATTTTAATTTCCGTTTTGGTGATCTCTTTTACGGTATTTTCATATTTTGATGAGAAATGCGATTTTTAAAATCCATGCATATTCCCTATTGCTGAAGTCAATTTGAAATTAATTTATTCTTAGCATTCAATTCAAATATCATCATCATCCCAAGGCCTATGTCCACTGCTGGACATAGGCCTCCCCCAAGGCTCTCCACTCAGACCGGTCTTGTGCTCCTCGCATCCACCGCGTTCCCGCGATCTTCACAAGGTCGTCATTCCATCTTGTTGGAGGCCTACCTACAGCTCGTCTCCCGGTCCGCGGACGCCACTCAAGAACCTTCTGACTCCATCGGTAATCAGTCCTGCGAGCGATGTGCCCCGCCCACTGCCACTTCAGTTTAGCTATTCTTCGGGCTATGTTGGTAAACTTAGTTCTACTGCGGATATCATCATTTATGATTCTATCAGGCAGAGAAACCCCGAGCATAGCCCTGTCCATAGCCCTCTGAGTGACTTTGAGCTTCCTTATTAGGCCCATTGTTAGCCCCCACGTCTCAGATCCGTAAGTCATCAGTGTCATCACTGGCAACACACACTGGTCAAAGACTTGACTTCAAACACTGCGGTAATTTGCGAAGCTTCCCGAACGCTGCCCAGCCGGGTCGGATATAATGATACTAAATTTGCTTTTAGTATAATTATATAATTTCCAATATTTAATAACTATAATAGTACAGACCTAACTACATAATGTGAACCGAGCACTTTAAAATGTGAACGTTGTAAAAAAATGAAAAAAACGGGACTAACTCGCACAAATTGACCTAGCCCCAAAACTAAAGCTCTAGGCTTGTACACTATGGGTACTAGACAACGATGAACTTACTTGTATAGATTAATACATACTTACATAGAGAAAACACCCAAAAGACTCAGGAACAAATACTCGCGCTCATCACACAAATATTTGCCCGTACCGGGGATCGAAAACCGCTAGCTTCGTAGGCAGGGACTTACATAATAATGTATAATGTTGTCAGGTTATATTATAAATATGATGATATAGGTTATATTAGCTATCCAGAGAGGTAATGCAGCCGGTTTCATAGGGACCATGCCGCGAGCGGATCTGCTAGAGGAGGTGTCTCTTTTTATAGTGGACTTTTATTCACACCTTCAATAATAGCAGATTCATGTTAGAAATAATTGAGAAAAAACATAATTTGAATAGCTATAAAAATAACCAAGATATAAGCCAACAAAGATTTGTTCCTATCTGTTTCTAGCAATCCATAATTTAACATGGAGTTTTATGGCCGACGTGTTAGATGACGTCACACGGCGTATCGGATCTCTCTGTCTAATCGCTGTCTTATTAGCAGTATTAATGCTTGTACACACAACATCACACCTAACTAACCATTAAAGACAGAGCAGAGAGAAAAAGAAAGAGATGTGTATATGTGTATTATGTCGACTTCTATGCATTCTAGTGCGACTCTTTCATGCAATATTTCAGATTTCTGAAGTGTATAGCTAGATGTGTCGCTGTGTGTGTCATCCGTAATTCTTGACCGATTCTAATTGGGTGATCTCTTTTTAAGGTATTTTCATATTTTAAGAAGAAAGATGTTAAAAATCCATGCTTACTCCCTATTGTCTCTAAAACGTCTTTACTTTAACTCTTTTACCGAACAATAGTCTTCGTGTGTGATGTCCATGGACTTATTGCTCTAATAAGTCCATGGGAGTGACTATAAATAAATCGACATTGGCGAAATACCCCTTAACAGGAGTGAACGCCATTAATTAAAATTAGAATTAAGTAATCTGTCACTAATATACACTGTTAAACATCTTAGCCTAATTGTGCAAATTGTGGTTACAGAGTTATCAACAAGTTTTTAGAGTTGTTGGTAATTCTGTAGCTCTGCGTACCCCACTCTGGGAATGAAGGCGTGAAGGTATGTATGTATGTAGAATTAAGTAAGTTGATGCTAAGTATGTTACTCCTTCCCGCTAAAACGGCTGAAATTTGGATGAAACTTAGAATGGAGATAGCTTATGACACTGAATAAAAGATAGGCTACCTTTCATCCTGAAAAAAAAAACACTTCCCCGTCGATAATCAACGAAATGGGAGGTGTAGCAAATTACAAATTGTAGCGAAAGAAGCTAAAGTCTGTGATCGAATTCGAGATCAAAAATGTAAACATACAATTGTCAATGTCAAAGTGACATTCCAGGGGTAAAGGGGTATACAATCTCGTTTTACAAATGTTTTTTTTAATGTATGAAATTTAATCAGAAAATATAAATACCGATACCTACATGCTTTTCAGTAAGATATTGGATGGAAGACTTTTGGACACCAAAAGTTAGTCTATTCATATGTAATTTAAAAAATGGTTTTATTCTCAGTCACTATTCTGTATACCGTCGTCACCGCAAAAATGCCAAGAACATCGGTAAATTTATTGACACAACCACCTAAATACCAATAATTTAATTGAAGCCAATTTTTGTAGAAATATTTATAGGCTTTCATCACCATAAGTTTCTCACTAACGGACATAGCACTGCGTTGACATTTCTTTGGCGTTGAGAGGTTGTGATTTTTATTTGAAGGGCCCTACTGAGATTCCATAGTTCTTAATTTAACAACAGAAAGCAACGATACCAAAGGATAAACGATATGCCGTATTGCATTAACAGTACAATTATTATAATTACGAACCAAATGTTTAAAACTTCTTACCATTGCCAGTAGCATAAATTAAAACTCCATATATTTTATTCAAACAACATAAATACGGAATAAAAAAAAGTATAATTATAGTTAGCCTAAGTAGGTATAATATTTTTAACTCTTCACACAATATTATATTACCCTGATTATTATTATTTTTATTTTTATTTCAATGATTTTAAACTAACCATCACTTGGATTTGTTTTTTTATGATGGCAATCCGTTTGCTTACACTTTTGATCTCGAATTCGATCACAGACTGTAAGGTCTGACTTTTAATTCACTGCAGTAGGATGACAGCTTCAGTGTTGTCAGTTTTTGATGTATAAAAAGTAGTGATGTTCCTTACTGAATGAATGAAAAGATGAACGATGTAATGTAGTTAATTAATATTTAGGAGGGTTTCAAAATAACGTAAATAATTAAGAAAATAATAAAACAAACATTAATTTAATATTTTCTCAAGCTTCCGCGTTCGTTATGCATTGAACAAAACAAATATTTAGAAATGTAATAAGTACCTATATAAGCCAACTGATTACTATTGTATGAAAAAATGATCTGGCGTTTTTTCTTTCCCTAAATTAAGACTATTTTAAGACAGAGACATATTTAAATCAAGGGAACTGTAGTATACTTATTTTATTACTTAGGATTATTGTATTAATTTGCGTTTCACACGAGAGTGATAGTAATTTAGGTAATAGATATGATACGGTAGTAACCCCACTAATATTTTTATTAGAAGATTGGTTAGTGTGTGTGTGTGTCTTACGTTAGTCCTTTATGCTGCGCGGCTGGATAGATTTGGATTAATTTTGGAAATAAGATAGCTTATAAGTTCCCTGGATTAACATATAGTTTGTATAGTTGCCGTGTGGTTGCCGGGTTAGAATAGTGCCACTCCATGTCTTCCCGTGGATGTCGTAAGAGGCGACTAAGGGAATAAAGGCTTGTAGCCTTGTTAGGCGATGGGCTTGCCACCTGTCACTAATACACTGGGAAACATCTTAGACTATTTGTGCAATATATGATCACAGAATTATCAACAAGTTTTTAGAGTTGTTGGTAGTTCTTTAGCTCTGCCTACCCCACTCTGGGAATTAAGACGTGAGTTTATGTATGTATGTATGTACTATGTACATTTCATCCCCGAAAAATTGCAAGTTCTCGAAAGAATAACTATAATCGAACTATCCCTCAACATACATGGGATGGTCGAATAACTAAATCTACTAGAAGCCGCGGGCAGAAGCTAGTAATAAATGAATACATATCACGGGACAATCTTACACCCAGTCCATAACAGTTTTTGGCTTCTACTATGGGTAATAGACAACGAGAAACTTACTTATATATTTTTTTTATTATATGATATAGGTACTACAATTAAAAGTTAACAAAACTTACTTAAATTAAAATTAAACTCTGCTACTCAAATTAAAATAAAACTAAGCCACTCAAATATTAAGGATGTAAATAATAATCACCACTATAAAAAGAACACTCCCTCTAGCCAGGTCCGCTCGCGGCATGGTCCCTATGACACTGGCTGCATTACCTCTCTGGATAGCTAGCCCAATCCTCTGGGAGAGGTAAGCACCAGCTCTAGGATCTCCGGAAATAAATAAATAGAAAGCACTCAAGAACATACATATCGTACCTTTAGAATTATAGTCACATTATTCAACATTTTAGCTTTCGACTTTGAGGTATACAGGGTGTATTGCAAGTCGTATGCCAAATGAATAGGGTGGGTAGCTAAGGTCACTTGCAACACGTTTTGGGCCAATTAACACTCATCCTACCCACGGTGTTTTTTTAATATTTTTTTTGAAAAACAACTGTAGAAATACGAAAAAGGTGTCGCGAATCTATCAATTGTGGAGGAAGACAATTTGAACAAAATTTTAAGTAATCATTAAAATAAAGATGATTTTTAACCGTATTGCGTTTTGTATTGTGCATTTATTAGCCCATTTAACTGGCTGGATCTACTGACCGAATAAAACCACCATTTTAGATTGAAACCATATTTTGACGAAAAACTGAACGTGATTCTAGACATGTGGTATACCGTAAGAATTGTCAGGAACTGGAGAAGTTTTTATGATGTTAGAAGATCTGAGGAGCTTCTACATTTTTTTTTAATTGTGCCGTAAAGTTGACCGTGACGATTTATTATTTTCTGTCCTTCACACTTTGTTGGCTAATATTTTTTTATTTGTTTACTATATGAATAAAAATAACATTTCATTAGAATGCGCAAACATTAGAGATAAAAAAACTACAAATACTTTTGTGCTGTCACATTTAAAAAAAAGATAGGTGTACAAAATGGTTAACTTTTGGAAAATTCCGAGATATTTTCAAAAAAAATATAAAAAAAACACCGTGGGTAGGATGAGTGTTAATTGGCCCAAAACGTGTTGCAAGTGACCTTAGCTACCCACCCTATTCATTTGGCACACGACTTGCAATACACCCTGTATATCGTCGGTGATACCGCTAAACCTACGCGGTACTATATTAACAAATTTATAATAGAGAAACATAAACCTTACTATGTTATGAAAAAGGAGCATTTCTGACGCGGAATTGCAGTTTCACCGACGATATTATATTTATTACTATAGAAGTATAGAGACTTAACTCGAAATCCAAAATTTGTGAATTAGGTCACTATAATTAAATCTAAAGATGCGATATATATTTATCTTCTCGTGCTCATCACTAGTGTTGCAGGGTTAGACTATCAAAACAGGGGACTGTGATGAAAGAAAATCAGGAAGTTTGGCATCACTACTCATCACCAAACACCGGATTGACGCGGGCAAAAATGTACCTGTGTTATTCATTAAATGTCGACTTAGTTTATCGACATCGATAAAAAACAATTTTTAATCATCCATCATTATCATATAAGTAATGGCCAAGTTTGAATACCTTTTAAGTATGTGCAATGTGCAAACCTCTTTTATTCATTTTATACTTATCTCAACTTAAAACAACTGGTATCTGATAGTGACCCTGTACTCGAGTCACTTTTTTTTAAATTAAATTTAAAAAAAACGGTTATCTTCATGGAAAGCTGACCATTCAGATAAAGAGGATAAAGGTACGACTCACGACAAAAGTTGTCGATATTTAATGAATCACTAGCACTGGTACATTTTTGCCTGTCAATCCGGAGTATGCTCATCACACAAATAAAGGGCCCCTTTCCCTGGACCGCAAACTTCGTAGGCAGCCTACCAACTATTATAGACTAACTGCGTCGTCGGAATATACTTAACATCGATTTTTGGCACCGCATATCTTAACCGATAGACCTTGTAAGTCATGGGCGGCGGCGTTGCGAAAACTTGTGACGCAACAAATACTATAAGAAGGCGTCAATACAAAGGATAAATGGATTACAGTGGGCTGCCATCTTTATTCCGTTGCCACAATGTCATTATGACAAGAGCAAGTTTAAAAAAACATCGTAACCAAGCTATTATAGACTTTTAGTTTATGGAACAAGAACTACGAATGTGTTTTGTTTTTGGCGTTACGAAGGCGTTTTGGCGGTAAAGTTGTGTTGGTAAATTCAAAGAGGATTAAAGTAATAGGCGAGTATTATTGGAAGCCGTTATGTGCTAGTAATTTTGACCCTGAGTCTTATAATAGCAGTTTATTTACCAACGGGAGTAAGGCACGAATGACTAATTTAGTAATCTGTATGTTATTTACCCTCTAGTGACATATACTGTTTTATACTGTCTTTACAAATAAATAAAAGAAGGTAAGGAAGGGAAGGAAAGGTATCTTAAGGAAGAACGAACGCGTCATCAACCAACAACGCGAGGTTTTTTTTAATTGTTAATTTTAGCGCGCGCCGTACAGTCTGCGCCTGCGCCTTGGTTGCACTCTAAAAGTAGTTACAGAAGGCAAAGACGAACCCTATCCAAAGGGCGCGTTAAAGCGAGTTGTCTAAACTTAAACAAAACCGGGCAAGAGCATGTCTGACCTTGCCACTAAGCCGTTACTTCACAAAAACTATCTTAAAAAACAACAAGTATGTACTCATTCTCTATTTATAGTTATTAATATCTTTGTTTAATAGCTTGTATCTCAGGAACTAATCATGTCCATGTCTACTTAGCCGTGATAGTTTTCCATTAAAATTCGTTATATGCGTTTTTGTTAAAAATATTTTTCAGATTTTAGTATTTGTTGTGACACTTGACTAACAAAAAATAGAGAAAGAAAGATAAGCTCTAACCTCAAAGCTCATAAACGGAGCCTTTAATCGACCAATTGTTTTCACAGACCCGCAATATTTTTGAAAGACCTATCCAACGACACCCGACACTATGGGGTACACGAGAAAAATAAGACATCCCCAAGTTACGTGTAGGGGAGACACTAAAAAAAACTCGATTTTATTTTACCTCTTTGTTGGCGTGTATAATAAGTATATTCATGCCAAATTACAGCTATCTAGTACTAAAGAGTCCCTGAGCTAGGCTGCGGACGGACGGACATGGCGAAACTATAAGGGTTCCTAGATTGACTACGGAACCCTAAAAAACGGGCTAATATTGGATTTTCATACGATATTACTTCCTTTATAACGGAGCAGTTATAATTATAAATAACTGCACAGATTGTTGAGAAGGTTATTGGCATGAACCTTTAACATAAGGTAATAGAGACGATAATTCAACAATCACTACTGTGCCAGTAACTGGTATTTTAGAGGATAGTGATAAGGTTTATTTGCCTGTATAACTTTTAAATTAAACAGATTAAAACCATCGATATAATCGCGGACGCTTGTTTCAAAGGTACCTACTAGGAGCATTACTTACAATTACAAACGTTCGTATACATTTTATATTGAATCGAACACTGTATTTGCATTGAGACGGCATGCCGCGGCACGCACTTTATTGCGGTGTCATGCACAATTGAAATTGTAAAACAAACCTAGTATTTACAAATACAGACACTTTGTAAATGGACAAAGAAACTTCCTACAAGCAACTATATATACTAGCTGTTGCCCGCGACGCTGTCCGCGCAGAAAAATAAAATATAGCCTATGTTACTCAGCGATAATGAAGCATTCTAATGGTCAAAGAAGTTTTGAAATCGGAAATAGGTCTAAAAGAGTAGTTTTTTCTATCTATTACGATTATAAAGTAGGACAGATGGACAGTGTTGTCTTGTCTTAATAACGTTCCTTTACTTTCTCAACGTATTATCTGATAGAATATTTTGAAAGGAAAGTAGTCTTTAGTACATCTTGGAACATGAGTGTTTTTTCTATATAACTAGTCGACCAGATAAGAGGTTGATTAGTGGATGCGAAAAGCACAAGACCGGTCTGAGTGGAGAGCCTTGGGGGAGGCCTATGTCCAGCAGTGGACGTCTTTCGGCTGACATGATGATGATGATGAATCCCTATAACTCCGTTACTATCCCTTTCGGTACCCTAAAAAAGAAAAGTATGTAGTTGTATTGGTACCTATAAAATAAATAAACAAGCATGCTAATTTCAACGTAATTTATTTATCGACCGTAATTAAAATAAGTTGTATTATGATTATAAATCAACCATTAATATCCAAACTTCCAAACGTAGAAAGCGACGACAGACGTTAGCTTATGTAAGCTCAATATGTTCCAATAAACGACACGACTACACTTATATAAGGCAGTCACGATCCAATTTGGAAACAAAGGCAAATCTATTTATTCTGCTGAATAGCAAACTAAAATGGCCGCTTTATCAAAATGTTCCAGAACTTACGTTGACGTAACTTAGTTATGAATACGATCAAATTTCGATTTGCTTTACACTTACTTTTGTTTTATTATAATGGAACACTGTTTATACAATGTATGTTTTGTTTTAATAAATAATGCGAACTTTATATTCTGACTGATAAAGGTTATATTTGTATAGGTAGGGTTGAAAAAAATAATAGTCTATGGATGAAAATTGGGTAGTGAATGGACAGTGAAAATGCTTTGCCGTATTTTTTTATTACTTTAGGTTATGAATGGATTCCGGTAATCTTCGGGGAAGAAAGATGGCCGATTGAAAAATCGAAATCGAATTGAAATTACTGCAGAACCGCAGGCGCAGTAGACCGCCATTAATATAAAAGAAGAGGGAGGAAGTTACGAATGTTATAATTATAAACATAAAAAATGAATGAATAAAATGTCTTACTTTCTTTAGTGGTGAAACAATGAAACAATTTTCCCGTCTGATTTGTTTGTGTTTTTACGAGTATTTGTTTAGGTTTAGGTACTTTTTTATAGTCGATCAATTAAAAAGAGAATAGCTGTGACATGCAGACAAACAAGATGTATACACCAAAGTCTCATCACAAGGCTTCCATTTTTAAATCGGTTTTAACCATTGGTAAATTTTAGAGGAAAAAAATGCGCACGTTGCCTATGGAAACACAAACTTAGGCAATTTTTTCTTAAAGTTCGTAGTTTCCTATAAATTTACATTAATTATGTATTTTGATTTTAAATAATAAATATAAGTTATTTTATTTGAATAAAACTTTGTAACAGAACTTATTATATTACCGACTAGGTATATACTAAACAGTGGGTCGCGCGACCTGTCGTACCAACATCGGAAATATCGGAATAATACTGAAGTAATCCTAAGCAATGACTGTTAATATCTACATTACGACTGTGTTAATTGAATTCAAACAACAGAATAAGGAGTGGTCCGATGTTTAAGATGCTTGTTTACATTTGGTTTACATACTGTTGCAATCAATGGCTTTGTGTCACTTTCGAATGACAGTCTGTGCTGACCACGAAATGACCTCCGCCATTTTGAAATCTCAGTATGTATTAAAAAAAAAGTTGTGTATTTAAAGGCTTTTTTACACTCTATCTGTCTGTTATCTTTGCGCGACGTTTCGGTTCACCCTTGTTCGGGACGCTAATAGAGAATATGCATGGATTTTAAAAATCGCATTTCTCATCAAAATATGAAAATACCGTAAAAGAGATCACCAAAACGGAAATTAAAATTAAAATCGGTCAAGAAATACGGAAGTTATAAGCATTTCAAACTTCTAATTAGACAGAGAGATCCGATGTGCACCGTGACGTCATTGTGCACTGCGGCCATATAAACTCCATGTAAAATTCCGTTTTTCTAGAAAGAGATAGGAACAAATCTTTGTTGGCTTATATCTTGGTTATTTTTATAGTTATTCAAAAAATGATTTTTGTGATCTGTTTGTTACATGAATCAGCTTCAATTGAAGCTGTAAAAAAAAACCATGCATATTCCCTATTATCCCGATTTTTAGCACGTCGCCAGAGCGATTGTATATGAAGGGTCCACGGAAAAAACATGACACAACATGTTCACTTTTCTTTGAAAATGAGTTTTGAATCTCAAAATGTAGAGGACGAAATGAACTATTTACCTACCACTCAGATTCAGATATAAATCTTCATATAACTTGAATCTTTTCACTCTTAAAAAAACCTCTACACGAAATTTACGGTCAAAATGACATGGTTCCTAACTTTCAAATCGCGATATCTCAATAAGTTACTAATGTGACTGGACATGTTCTTTCCGTGGACACTTTATATTACATACTTATTTATAACAATTAGAACCCAAAAATCGTTCGCCTTTATTTGTATTGACTGAGGGTTGTAATCCTAGTGATTTAAAAAATTGTGTTATTTGTATTGTCCACATTTGAAAACACGAGTCCCGATTCTGTTGTTGATTTTATCCTGAAATAAAATCGTTTCAGTATAAACACTATGATTTGCGTTGATATTCGGGCTGTTTTTTTTTTTTTTTTTATGGCACGGGAAGGCAATCGAGCACACAGGCCACCTGATGGTAAGTGGAAACTGTGAGTCACAGTCTGTGACCCATAGACATTCGCATTCACAAGACTGCAAATGCACTGCCAACCCTGAGGACTAAGATGGAATGCCTCTATGCTAGTCATTTTACCGGCTGTCTTATCCCCAAACCGGAACACAACAATGCGAACACTGCTGCTTGGCGGTCGGTTAATGGATAAGATGGTGGTACCAACCCGGACGGACCCTGCACAAGGTCCTCCCACAAGTAAAATAAAGCGCTCCCAAGCGCGATCAATTAAATACAATTTGATAAAATAAAAAAAATCTGTCTAATGAAATTTCTTTTAAAGTTTTAATGGTTCAATTATGATTATGATTACGAAAGAATCGTTACGTGATTTCTTATAATCAATCTAAACGTCATTATTCTTATCCGTAAAGATTAAAATGTTGCGAACTAGGATTGGTATTATCTGTCAAAACCACGTTGTCATTTTTTATTGTGTGTATCTGTGGAACTAAAAGTAAACATATAACAAAAGAGTAACAAATCAAGAATGTATCAAACGATGATAGGTGATAGTTTAATCGGTTTGCCGTTGGAATTGTAAACGAGATAAATATAGTAATAGGATGACAATCAAAACAAAGACCGTGGAGTGTGTGACATATCGGTAAATTAGTCGGCCGCGTAACATCGTTGTAAGTTTCAACTGCGGTTGACAGAAGTTGAACAACAGGGGTTGAAGATTGAAAAAAGAACTGATATTTTGAAAGTTGCTCATCATTCCAAATTTGAAAAGTGTTTTAGTTCAAACTTTGGACGCCTTTTACTCGTCATTCGAGAGCACAGTTCGAGAGAGATTGGGAAAAAGATGCCTACGACAATAAAAAATAAAAATAACGATATGTTCCTTCCGTATACATTTGTTCCAAACACAGTTAGGTACATACATTTTATGGCATAATCGTAAAACTTATTCAATTAAAAAAAAACCATAAATCACCGTCAGTCTCCCGATCGCACTTGACCGCATTTGGTACTTCCATAGTCCATTTTATGTACCATTTGATTAGAAAAGAAAACTAACCGTAGTTAAATCCAATAAAAACCAGCAAGTTTTCTCAATGCTCACCGGAATGTCACCGGAAATAGAACGATTTCAAATAAATATCTCAATTCAAAGAACTCTAATAGCTGCCAATTAGATCCGTATCGATTCATAATCGATTATCGGTCTCGAATCGATTACGACGCGGCATTGTTTGGGTCACGCTCTGGTTTATCTATGGCATGCAACGAAGTCCTGTGGGAGTGGGTATACCTATATTTTACTAACTTCCCAAAAATAAGAGTGATGGTTTTTAAGTGTATGTATGTAATCTCTTTTAGGCTGTAAATTAGGCTGATAGGCGAGTCCGATTCTAATGACAAAAAGAAATCAAAATACGACGAAGTTTCAAAATGACTAGATTGCAACAACGACGAGGTTTCTGCCTCGCTGTGATATGGACTCTAATAAGTTCTGGTAGCTATCGTTCAATTCGATAAACTTACCAGTTCTTTCGTAGTTTATTTTGACGCAGATATTTTTGTCAGCAGAACTAATTCCATAATTAGGTATAATTTCCCTATCTGTATTTATCTGAATACCTTTTTACAATGGGGAAATTTCCGACTGGGAGAAATTCAAAATGGAGAAAAATGCGACTGGGAAAAATCGCGATTGGAAAAATTGCTACGCTGAATAGGCAATTGAGTTTGGGATAATAGGAATGAGGGATTGAGGGCTCCACATTCTTCATCAGCGTCCAGCTCGGCGTAGTCTTAAAGGTTCCAAGAGATGATATTTCTCTTGCCCAGGCTGCCCAAGCCAAATAACAGCCACCTCAAAGATAACTCGTGTAGCAATTTCAAGCTCATTACTAACAAAGGATTGAATTGGATAGACCAAAAAAAATAACTCACAGTTTTTACATTCTAGAATAGGTAATTTTAAGAGACCGTTCTCATTAATTTTGTATTGAACCTAATAGTTTTGTTTTAATATCTTTATTTATTTAGCAGACATTTTATGGATGACATGGTCATTTTAAATTTAGGTTGGCATTTTCTAATAAATTACAACAATGAACTGATATCTAATGATAAAAAGTGATTGTATTGATGTATTAAAATGTACTATTTTAAGCGGTTTTCGCCTAATCCGTCAGATTCAAGCTGAAAACGAAAGTCGGCGAAATAGATAAATATTTAAAAATATTTCCTCGAAATGGTTTTCGAATTAGAGTAGGTAATTGTAAAAATATGAACAATTCCGATTTACTTTGGCCATGGCATCTGATCTGAGATAATATTTATTGGCCTACCAGGCTACCAGGAGTATTCAGGAGTTATAGAAACAGTCCAAGAAACTGTCACCGCCTGGGTCGTACGGATTGCATAACGTGTAGGCCAGTATTAGCATACAAACAAACAGCAGCGAAACTCGCGCCGCCCACCGTAGAAAGCTAAGTTTTAATTAACTTACGCTTATTTAGAGCTGTCTGTGAGACAAGCTGATTTGTACATAAATAAATAAAGATCATACAACCTTCGTCTAGCGAAGATGGCCGATTGAAAAATGTCCGGCTTTTATTTTTGTTAATTTAGATTTACTGTTGAAAGAAATGGAACGCAATTCGTTTAGTTTACTTTTTGGCCACCGACTCTGGTGGCGCTCTCTCCCCTCTCAGCTCTCGGCAAGTTACTTGTACGCATGCTAGTTATTAGGTTCTTTAATTAAACTTGAAAGCTTGCTACCAGGAACTCAGGGAAAAGGTCTTCGGATTAAAACGCCTTTGTTAACTCACAAGTAAGACTGTACTTAATAACTTTTAGAACTATATAATAAACTTTTACAAGAGACGCATCAACCAAGCGCTCCGAAAACTTGCCAGAGACCATCACAGTGCCACAGACAATATTAAAAAGGTATTAGCACCCAAGTCTGTAATAAACGCAAGCACGCAACCGTGCTGCCAATCACAAGTATTCAAATAACAACTATAATCGACTAATAAAACAATATCAGGATATAACTATGATATTAAAATATAGGATTTATATGAAATTGCTAACAAACTTAATATTCGAATAGTTTGATATTCTTTATTTGCTCAAAACCCTACATTATTTACTGATTATACTCACTGACACTGGCAAAATCACTTGGTGGACCGCCATTAAACTAAAGAAGAAGTAAATAAATAAATATCAGGCGCTGCGTAAAACCTCATTGCTTTCGACATGTTATCGACTTATCGTACAATACAAATAATCTTAGACCATACAGTAGCTGGACTGGCCTTATATGTCATTTCCCCTCTGCCGAAAAACTTGCACAATGTGCAAAAAGTTATACAAAACCAATTTCATAATCGATTAATGGTCATTCACAAAATCGCCTCGCCAGAGAACACACTTATTGGAAAAATGTGCTATAAGTTCGTGTAAAAAACGATCAATTACTTCAAGCTTAGAAAAAGATGGCACAACATTTCATTTGTTAGTAATTTTATATATTTAATACCTGTAAAATATTATTTTTAAAATATTTTCATAGCACGTCAAATTTAACGATTAAAATCCATCGATTCAAATTCTTACTTGGATGAATGCGTACCGTCAACTGCTGCAACTTTGCCAACTAGCTACAACATTACCCGTTTTGTAAAAATTTGATTTTCTACCAAAGCGTTATCTATTTTTTACTACTATTAATGGGAGAAATACTATCATTTACCTGGCAACCCATTTCAAAGAAGAAATATCTGGCAACACTGATAGTTTTGAACTCAGTCGCTGTCAAAGCTTGTAAAACGGACATCTGTTTTTTCGGTGCCTCCAAAACTTTTGTTATTACTCAGAAAACACATAAGATAGCTACTTGGTGAGTGTTCATGTGGTAAGTAATAATGGTCTTTTTGTTACTTCACGTACTTTTACTTGTAAATGTAATGATTTACAGCTAATAAGAGGATAGGTAATGTTGCAAAGTGTTTCTTAGAACATACATGCTACAAGTTTGCCTAGGGCTAGGGTTGTCACTATTTACTCGATTACGAACAAAAAAGATTGATGACGCGTGCTGATCTTAATATGCGGATATTTGTGTGTTGAATATTTGTTTTTATTAGTCATACCTACGTAATTCTCAAATTACGTGATATTTTAGTTAGTTTGCTATAAATGAACTGATGTACATTATGTGTCAACAAATGCAGTTTTGTGTAAGGTCTGTTCATTCTTACTTGTCTTATATAGTTAACAACTTTCTAACCTCAAAACCTCTTTTTTTTCATCATTCTACTCTTATTCGTTCGTAAATTTAAATGCCAGTACAGTACCTAGGTAGGTACTCTGAACTATTTTGTTTTTCCGTTTGGCACAACCCTAACTATGCTTAAAAATTTGTATGGAGAAAAACGAGATTTCTATTGGACACGCTACAACATTGCCTACCAGATAGAAAAAATATATATATGGTAGTTTGGTGATTTCCAATGACATCCCGGCATATATAGAACAGTAATGAATTTAAGAATTGGTCCCTTTTTTAGATACTGCATTTAATATCTCAGATAATCCGCCAGGCAAAGTTGACGTTTTTGGCTACAACTTTACCTGCAACTTTGACAGTTTCTACAAGCCAATTTATAATGATTTGAAGCATTTCGTACTGAAATTCATATGTCTTATGATCTAAAATAACTTAGCAATGCAAAAAAGAGCACAGATAACGTACAATTTTAGAGTTATTTAAAAAAAACATGAATTTCCGTGCAATGTTGCAGCAGTTGTCGGTACTCGGGTAGCGAGACTCGGTTTTAATGCTTTGTAAGAAATAACTTAACAGTTTTTGAAATAAAGTCTATAATTGTTTGCATCAAAATGATGTCGTCAGCATACTCCTTAGCGAGACTCGGTTTAGTGATAAAAGGGTAGTGTCGATGAAATCAATATTTTTCGACAGTAAGGAATATTTACTAAGGACTTGAAAATTGCCTAGTGAACACTATTTATTTTCCAAAAGACCCAGAATTGAACAAATATGGACCGCCTCATGCAGCAGACAAGCAAATTGGGTGCCTACGCGTACTAGTTCCATATGTTCGAAACATTTTGATGCAAGTCAGTATCGAACACTGCAAGAGGCGAAAATTAATAGATTTTGCTGTTCCTACTTTATGTTTATATGAAAAAGTTAGTATATTTAGTATTTTAGTAAGTATTTACTTATACAAAGAAATACCAATGACCACGCTATTTTAAAACTTTCATAACTTTGTCAAATAATACCTAATAAAAATACGGTCAATAAGGTTTCTTCTCATAAAACAATAATAAGAAAAATTGTGCTATAATCTCCATGATTGGTCAAGAGGGCAAACTTTGTAAAAATATATAAAAAACATCGTACTTTTCCGTTATTGTTAATTATAATTAACATGACTTAACAACTATTTCATTGACTAATAATATCCTATTACGATGCTCGATAGATACTGTTTTTTTATGACAGAGAAGACGGCACATTAGCACTCGGGCCACCTGATGGTAAGTGGGAACTGAGACAATCTCAAGATTGCAATCCTAAGGGCCGTATTAATAAACTTTTCTTGACTGAGAGATGTCCGTCACAAGATACGTCAGAGTAAACGACAAGCCATAGAAAACTGTTATTTTGACGCATCTTGAGACTGGCATTAAAGTCGAGATAAGTTTATTAATACGGGCCTAAGACTTCAAAGGCGTTGCCAACTCTGAGTTCTACGATGGAATCTCTATGCTCGTAATTTCACCGGTTGGCTAATTCCGACACCGGAACACAACAATGCGAACACTGCTGCTAGGCGGCGGGGCAAAAATTGTATGCTCCTGCAAATGTCAGTTAAAATATCGATATGAGCTATCGACCTAATCCTCGCACCGTAGGTTATGCCGACCACATTGACATTTACGTATTCTTATACCGCGTTTGTACAAAGTCTTTACATGTGTGATATGTTTGTGTGCGTCAAAATATATTATGTGTTAGATTTCTGTCAAAATGTGCGTGTGTAATGACAATGACACAGATAGATTTTACATTTGTAAGTAATCTTTTGCATGTGTTATTTCTTCACCCCCCGCAAATCTCGGCAGACATGATTGTACCCGAATACAACCTATAAGGCCAGTCCAGGTATTTATTGTATGGTCTAAGCAAATAATCTTTGAGCACCAAAAGCAATCACATGCGAAGTCGCAGTAACTATATTATATTTTGAACTGCCATTTAATTTGAATTAAAACAAACTTGATCATCCGAAACGAGGTTGATAAAATTATCGCCTTAGGGTTCCGTAGTCAGTCGCCATGTCCGTCTGACTATATGGCGCAGTCACTTTTTCATAAGTTAAAGTAGTTATAATGTCTTCTTAAAGCTAATTTAGAAGGAAAGATTCCTATCACAACTTAGTAGACTAAATTGTTTCTTGAGTTATAGGCGACTAAAATATACTAAAAATCATCTAAATTAGAATCAAAAATGTACCTAAGTTTCAATAGAAAATTATAAATTCTCGTTTGAAGCAATGTCGACGGAACCGTTCATTGAACATCGTCCGACTCGCCCTTGCCAGCTTTAACGATCAAAACAAGTTTCATTCAATCTTGTTTTACTTGATTATCATATTTGTCATTAATTAATCGTTTCTCTCTTTCACAGGTATGACAGGCGAGTGAGACAACGCGCGTGTACGTTCTACATTTAAAATAAGATATTTTTAAACCATTAATTAGAGTGAAGTGTCCAAGTCGTGTAAATTTGCTCAAATAATTAAATTTCAAACGCTCCGCTCAAATAAAAACAGTTCCTTGCAATGGCTAGTGAGTTAAAATCGTCCAAACTGTGAATTGAAGTGCTTATACCAATTTTTACAACAGTTATCTATCGTAAATAAAACCAGCGCCCTCTAGTGCCGGGTAGCGGTGATGCTTAAGTTTTGATAAAAGCGCCTTCTGTGCGATGATAAGTGAATGATGGAGGCGGGATTCATCCCGGTAAGCGTGCCTGGAGGCGGATTAGTTCCGCCGCTCGCCGCTACGGTGATGGCGCCACCGGCGAACGTAGTCCGCGCGCCTGGACTGAAGCGCGGGAAAACTGAAGAGGCTATTTCTGATCGGGTAAGTTTATATAATGCATAATAACTATAATAAGATAATTGAAAGTGGTTTTTAGCGGCCCAAGGATGCTTTTACAGTGTTTAAACAGTATTGGGCTAATCAATGTTTCAACTAACACAAAAATAAAATCGGGTACTCACCAATAGATGTCGCTAACCACCGTATTTTGACAGATTTTTTACGAAATTAAACATTTTATTGTAACGATTTCCGGAATACATACTACTATACCTAAAATTCAAGTTGTTCTCATACAAAAAACATTCTTGTGGGTTTACGAAGTATTTTTAATTATACTGGGATTTCTGCGCGACATTTTCAACGATAAAATACCTATCTTAAATTCTAAAGAAAATCTTGACATAGCAATACAAACTTAACTTTGCTGTTCACGTCGACGCTACCATGAACTTACCATCTAAGTTTAACTCCCATTTAAGATATACTAAATTCTGTTCCATATTTTGCCACCCGCGTGGTTAAGTTTGTGTGGCCAGGGCTCTCAAAAACACTCGCTTTGCTTCGTCTGAAGGGTGCTTTAGGTGACGTAAAACACTTTGGAATTTAATTTCGAGTTTACGTAGTTTGGCACCCACTTGAGTTTCTATAGCTAGCTATATAATTTGTTTCCAACAAACTGTGGATAGAGTTTGTTAATTTAAAAATACGAATACTTTTAACTTGAAGTAACCAGATCTATCTGGGTTTTAAATATTTGGAACGAGCAATAAACGCAATCTAACCACATCGTCAATGTATAAGTGTATTATTCTGTGGTCCTAGTGAAAACGGGTATAAGTCTTCTGAAGATCAAGTTAAAAAGGGTTTAAGTCTAGTACGTCCGTTCATGTATATACCCTTTTTTATTCCGAGTTAAGTCGACTTGTACCCTTTTTCACTAAGACCATAGAATTATTATTAATAACATTAGTTTGTGTTACTTACTTTTAAGTAGGCTAAGCAAATGATCTGCTAGGCTTCGGTAGGCTGCCTGAAATTTTCAAGAGTAATGAGATGCCCTTAGTCTAAACCTGCCGCCAGCAGCATTCGCATGATGTTCTGGGGTGGGGATAAGACCACCGCTGACATTACTAGCGTAGAGGCAGTCCATTTCCATCTTAGTCCTTAGGGTTGGTACAGCATTTGCGGTCGGTTCCGAGCTGCGGGCAGCTATACCGAACACGGTACGGGCGGTGGAGTAGGTACGTCCGTCAGAAGGTTGGATGCAGTCTGACGGTGTTCCAGCTGCAGTCGCCTCGCTACGTGCACTTCAGTTCGTTTGTAGTGCGCGTGCCGCGGTTTATGCTGGGAACCGTCGAGTGTCCTGACTTCTGGCCGAATGGTGTCGTGTTCCGGCGGTTTCGGGGCAACCTACCGACAGCCGCGACCATCACGCCAAGCTTGGCAAAACAGAACCACGCTGTTCTGTCACCTCGGTGTTAGTTTTAAGTTTTATATTTTTATGTATGTTACTGCCGCACTCAGAGACGTCGATTAAATTTAATGCTTGATTAAAGTTGCCGCTGTCACATTCTTTGCTATAGCAATAGAATAAGACAACACGTCACTAAACAAGCATTAAATTTAATTGACGTCTCTGAGTGCGGCAGTTAGTCTATAAGGTATTTGTAACTATGGGCCTCGTTGCCTGAAATAAAATTTCCTATTATTATTTAGATATTCATTTAATTTTCTATAAATTAGGTTTTTTACATATTCAAATATAAAGGTAAAAAAAATATATTATCAATCAGTGAGTCTCAGTTTCCATTTAACATAAGGGGGCCTGTGTGCTCGTTTGCCTTCATTTTATTTGTAAGTAAATCCTCCGTAATAACATAATATATATTCTGATAAAAAACAACTGACTATCTATTATGGGTCTTCTAAACGGGCCATGTTTTGCTGCAATTTGTGGCCGGTAACTAGTGCTATCTTATTATTATTGGGGGGGTTGAGATGGGCCTTGTGAACCACTTTGACCATTGCTGATCTTTTGTGGCAGCCCTTTGTTTAGAGTTCACTACACAGGCCCGTTGCGTCCAAGAATTTCCAAATGCTTTGGGCAGTGAGTAGTTGTATCTCTTGTGGGTCAATGATATGTCGCCCTAGGTGGATACTTCTGTTGCGCATTAGTGGTCCACAAGAACAGAGGATGTGCATTGCGGTTTCTTCTGTTTCCTGACAGAACCTGCATGTCGCTTCTTGTTTCATTCCCATTAAAAACAAATGTCTATTCAGTTTGCAGTGGCCAGTTAGGATCCTAGTCACTGCGCAAGTCTTTTCTCTTTTAAGTTGTAGAATCTCTTTGGAGAGCTTGCTTCTGAACCCTTTAATAAGTGACTTCGAGTGGTTTTGTCCTTTTGTGGATTTCCACAGCTCGGTCGCTTTATATCTGTATAGCTCGCTTAGCAGGGAATAGGCTTTTCGTTTTGTGATGCCACAGAAAGGCTCCGGGCCGACCAGGGGGGTAGTGCTGTCTTACTGTTACTTCGTATGTCAGAGCATAGTTGCCAGAGATGTACAAAATACTTTTCGAAAAGTATTTAAATACAAAATGCAAATACTTTTTTAATATAGTATTTCAAATGCAAGATACAAAATACTTTTGCCTTTTGTATTTAAATACTAAATACAAAATATGTATTTTCAAAATACTTTATTGAAATAAAATACTTTATGGTAAAATTACTGGTTTTCTTTATTTATTAAAGATTTTAAAATCACAAGCTCTTCAAAAAGAGCATCTGACATGTTGCGTCTGTGTGGACGCATAATCATACCACCATACGAAAATAGCCTTTCCACTGGTGCTGAACACGGGAGACAAGTGTTGTACCGTAAAAACACTTTATTTGTCATTTATACATTTATACATTCATAATCACTTAAATACGAATCGTTAAAATAACGTATTATTACCTACACGGCATATTGTTTAAATACAATTTGTTTTGGCATTTTTTTAAAGACATTTCAAGCGAACAACACAGAAATAATGAAATAGCTGCCAACACTGCAAAACGTAACAGTGACTTTGAGGATTGTCAAGAGGGGTCCCTCATATATTATTGGTCAGGTTTTATATGCGTTTTGTTTCATCTGTCATTTTGCGCATAGACTTTCAAAGCTGCTGCGCCACTAGTGGCCATTTTTTGTTTTTACTGAATCGCGGAATGCTTTAGAAAAATGAAGCTAAGAATAAAAAAGTATTTTGTATTTTACAAACCATTTTACAAATACAAAATACGTCTCGAATAGTATTTCAAATAAAATACAAAATACTTTTAAAAAAAAGTACTTAAGTACAAAATCCAAAATACGTATTTTGTATTTCGTAATTGTATTTTAAATACAAGTATTTCAAATATGTCACAACTCTGAATTAGTTGCCGGCCACACATTGCCGTGAAAATGTTGCTCGTTCAGAAGCCCCCTTACGGTTCAAAAGACACAGTTCTTTAAAGTTAGGATATTAATAGGGTTCCGTTGAGCTCCCTCAGGGCACGGAACCCTAAAAAGTAGGTCTATTCCGACTAGTTACATTGTTAGTTCCATTGATGTAACTAGATGGACTTTTTTTTCCTAGTAGTTACATTCAACGAAGATGGATTCCGTAATGGAACTACATGGACTTTTTTTTCCGAGTAGTTACATTAATAATACTTATAATAAATTTATATAAAACGAATGCAATCTTATAGAAGGTACTTATTTTCAATATCTTTGCCTATATTAAAAAAATATAATAATTTGATCTAATAATATTTATTATAAGTATTATTAATGTAACTACTCGGAAAAAAAGTCCATGTAGTTCCATTACGGAATCCATCTTCGTTGAATGTAACTACTAGGAAAAAAGTCCATCTAGTTACATCAATGGAACTAGGGTTGCCAGGTAGCCAAACTTAATAGCCGGACAGACCGACCAGTTTGGCCGGACATTTGGGTAAAAATGCCGGACACCCTAAAATCCCTACATTATTGAGGATTTTTTTCCTATCGAGAGCGACCGACAGTCGACGTTCGCCTGCGCTCAGCCACGCTCGGCGGTCGCTTGTTTGCAAAATGTAAAAAGCCGAACAAGCCGGACACCGTTTATTTTGGCCGGACACACAATCAAAAAGCCTAACTATGTCCGGCTTTATCCGGACGCCTGGCAACGCTAAATGGAACTAACAATGTAACTAGTCGGAATAGACCGACCAAAAAGTACAGCCTGTAACAACGCATCTCTGTTATCATTGTAGACATGTAACCATTCTTCTTATAATGGTAAACCGCTTCCTAATTCTATTACGTAAATCTCATGAGAAATCATTAGATTATCTCAAATCTAATTATCTACCGCTTACCATCCAAAAAGGTTAAACTATGAACTTCCGCGCCATATCCGCCCCCCCTTCTTATCACCCACCATTTCCAGTGACGCGAGCCGCGCCGACCGCGTCGGACGTATCGGCCATTTTGATTTGCCGCGCTAAAAAACGTCAAACATCAAGTGTGCCAACGTAGTGCTTGTGCCAGTGTTGTGTGGTGTTTCGAAATTAAAAAGTTATGGTGAGCTTTACGCGGGAAAGGTGACAGTTTGTGGTTTTTCTTAAGAGGTTATGAGATAAGATTTTTTTAATTGCCGCCGTCGGATTTTACCGCTTTTGCGAGCGATAAATCCTACGTTCTTAAGATATTTATTACATCTCCAGAAAATATCTAACGCAATTTCATATTATTTTTTAATACGATTCTAGCAACATATTATTTTGTTCCTAAAACAAGAATCTAGAAACAATCTTTAGTTACTAACAACATTAATATTATAAACAAAAGTTGTTTAAATTTGTTCGCAATAAAATGCGTCTTTAATTATCTATACCGATGAAATAAATAGGTAACTGACAGATCTTGCGAGAAGAGATAATTACGTTTATCTTAATGGTACAACCAAGGTCAAAAAACATTACAATCTATTAATATTCAAAGGTATTACAATGGTCGTTTAGCTACGGTAAACTAAGTAAATATTTGCCTAAATTGTCAAAACTAAGTACTTTCTGGGCCTCCAACTCACAGTGCTATTTATAGGCAACTAGAACTACCAAATCTGTTTGGAATAATCTAACTCTAGTTACCAGAAGAGTACCATACATTCATAATGTCTCGTTAAATAGATATAAGTTGTAACTAACAACGAATAACATAATGACTAGCATAGAGGCATTCCATCTTAGTCCTCAGGGTTGGCAGTGCAGGCTTGTGAATGTGAATGTCTATGGCTCACAGTTTCCACTTACCATCAGGTGGCCTGTGTGCTCGTTTGCCTTCCTATGCCATAAAAATAAAACATGTTTATTTCAATAAATTTAATGTCCATTGTTGTTTTTCAAAGTAATTTGTACGAATTTCACCAAACCGAATATCTAAAGGCTCTGTCATCCCGGCTCATAGACACCTCCGGAGATCCTAGAGCTGGTGTTTACCTCTCCCAAAGGATTGGGCTAGCTATCCAGAGAGGTAATGCAGCCAGTGTCATAGGAACCATGCCGCGAGCGGACCTGCTAGAGGGGGTGTTCTTTTTATAGTGGTGATTATTATTTACATCTTTAATATTTGAGTAGCTTGGTTTTATTTTAATTTTTAAAAGTTTCGTTTTAACTTCTAATTAAATGTTTTACATCTTTCTTTACATAGATAAAACAAAGCCTTTACATAGATAAAACAAAGCCTTTACTTGTGGGAGGACCTTGTGCAGGGTCCGTCCGGGTTGGTACCACCATCTTATCCATTAACCTACCGCCAAGCAGCAGTGTTCGCATCGTTGTGTTCCGGTTTGGGGATAAAACAGCCGGTGAAATGACTAGCATAGAGGCATTCCGTCATAGTCCTCAGGGTTGGCAACGCATTTGCAGTCTTGTGAATGCGAATGTCTATGGGTCACAGTTTCCACTTACCATCAGGTGGCCTGTGTGCTCGTTTGCCTTACCATTCCATAAAAATAAAAATAAAAGAATAGCCGCTTCCGCCCGTCTGTCCGTCTGTATGTACGCTTAGATCTTACAAAGTACTCAACGCATTTTAATGCGGTTTTCACCAATAGAGTAGAGTCACCAGTGGTCAGCCAGATACCTGTAGTCGGCCTCTGCCTATACTTTGTATGAGTGAGAAGAGTACGAAAGATATATTTCCCACTCTTCGAACTCATATAAGGTCGACTACTGGTCTCTGGCTGACTACTGGTGACTTTACCCTAGAGTGATTCAAGAAGGTGCTTATATACCTACAGACGGACGGCAACTACCTTAAATATTGTAAATAGTAAAATCTACGCAAAGGAGACTTACTTTCATTTTTGAAAATACAAAATACTGCATTATTGGGTTATTTAAAAAAATACTCTTAAATGGGATTCGAAGTGGTCATATATGACAAAACAATAACGTCGTGTTTTATGATACAGATCGAAAGCGTCATTGATAGTGATCATTTATGTATGTTGTGTGGTTGCCGGCCGCCTAGAATAGTGCCACTCCATGTCTTCCTGTGGAAGTCGTAAGAGGCGACTAAGGGATTAAAGGCTTGAAGTATTGTTAGGCGATGGGCTTGCAACCTGTCACTAATATACACATCGTAAACATCTTAGCATGTTTTTGCAAAAATGTGGTTATAGAATTAACAACAAATTGTTAGATTTGTTGGTAATTCTGTAACTCTGCCTACCCTGAGGGTTTTGTATGTTCGTAAAAAACCCTCTCTTATTATTATAAAATGGGCGTACCACAGGGCTCAATTTTGGGTCCTTTTTTATTCCTCATTTACATAAATGATTTACCATACCTTATAAAGGACAAACATGATATAGTATTGTTTGCTGATGATACCTCACTCGTATTTAAAGTCAAACGACAACAGGAGTTTAGTATCGATGTAAACAATGCTATATCAGAAGTAGTAGATTGGTTCAGTGTTAATAATTTATTACTGAATGAGAAAAAGACTAAATGTATTAAATTTATGACTACAAATGTGAAAAATAGACAAACTACTGTAACTATAAAAAATGATAGATTAGACCTAGTTAATGATACAGTATTTCTTGGAATGGTATTTTACTATGGGGTAGTGGTGCTGACGTAAACAGCATCTTTGTTCTACAGAAGAGGGCTATTCGTGCTGTTTACAAGATGGGTCATAGAGACTCGCTTAGAGATAAGTTCAAAGTAACGAATATATTAACCGTATACAGTTAATATATTTATGAAAATATTATGCATGTTCATAAACACATCGGTAGTTTTAGAAAGAACTGTGACATACATAATGTTAATACCAGGAATAAACATAAGCTCGCAGTGCCCTTTACACGGCTTCACAAAATAAAAAACTCATTCATGGGTAATTGTATAAGGTTCTATAATAAGCTCCCAAGTAGTGTTACTCATTTATCAGTAAATAAATTTAAGAGTTACGTTAAACGTCAACTAATTTCTAAAGCGTATTATAGTATTAAAGATTATATAAATGACTCGATGTATGAATGTTGAAGAAGCGAAAGAAATTTGTCAAGATCGTAGCAAGTGGAAAGAAGTGGTCTCTGCCTACCCCTCTGGGAAACAGGCGTGATTTAATGTATGTATGTATGTATAAATGATGACAATGCTTGGGACTGAATTATTTGTATTAGAATTATTAATGACCGTGGAGACTATATACATCTCCTTGTATGCTTATTAATTTAATTTGACATCTGGAGACTCTTTACATCTCCAAAATTGACCGTGGAGACTTTCTACATCTCCCTTGTTTGTGTTTGTTGTTTTGTTTTTTTTGTTTAATTACCTACTTACCTATACCTATTTAATTTTAATTTGACATTTGGAGACTCTTTACATCTCCGGAATTGTATTATTATTTTAACCTGACATTTTTATTAATTTCATTATTATTACTACTGGGACCTGTACATCCCTGTGACATTTAAATTAGATAGCTTATGTTTAGTATTGTAATAAGTTCTTTATTTAAAAAAATGGCTTACTGTTGAGTTTCTTGCGGCGCTTCTTCTCAACAATGGTCTCTTGAAGCGCTGGTAGATGGTAGATTCAGACTTGTAAAAGTGCCTACAGGGCCTACTTACAGAATATATATATATTATTATTATTATTATTTTTTTCTGTCGGCAGGCAAATTTACAAAAATCCATAAATGCAGTAATAATATTTATTTTTTAATTAAAGTAAGTCTCCTTCGCGTAGAACTTGCTATTTCCAATATTTAAGGTAGTTGCCATTACAGATTTTATAATACTGCAAAACTTTGCAAAATAATTTAAATGGTTGTAGGACCTTAAAACTATTCCTTATCGATAAATGCTACTACACATTAAACGATTATTTTAATGAACGTTTCTAAATCCTACTCCACTCTTCTAAAAACCACTTAGTTAGTTACGTTATAATTAGTGCAATAACTATAGTTTAAAGAGAAAATAATATTTTAATAATTTTAACGTAGATAAAGATAATTATATATATAGCTAGCCCTCTCGTGTTGCTGCGCCCTTGCAGGGCGTCACATGTATGCCTATTTCCTATTTGTTCCACCTTGAATCGTAATGTGATATGCATTAAACTATTGAATTTGAATTTGAATTTGACCTTGTGCAGTGGCCGTCCGGATCGCCGGATCTCACCCTTCAACCTGCCGCCAGCAGCATCCACATTGTGTCTCGGTGCGGGGATAACACAACCGGTGACATTACTAGCATAGAGGCATTCAGTCTTAAGAATTCAAATGTCTATTGGTCACAGATCCCATCCGTCAGACCTGTCTGCTCGCGTGCCTTCTCCTGTACCATAAAAAAACGCTATAAATGTTTATGGGTCTTGTTCTTGTTACGTAACTGTTGTCGGCTGTAAATCTTGATTTCCTAGTTCCAAGTTGTGGGTATAAGAGGTGTTAATAAGAAAACGAAGGTTTGTGAACGTTTATAAAGGCTCTTAAAATTATAACCAGGGCCCGTTCATGCCGTTGACGCAAAAATGACGTCACGCTACATAGAGTATGATTACTAGGGTTAGGATTTTGGTGGCATTTCGTGGTTTTAGAATCCATGGAGCCGCTTTTTCCTACATATTATAATACATGACACTTTGATTTTGACCTTCAGTATGGTCATATTTCAAAATGAACTAATTACATTTTTATGTCGGTTTTTCGTTCCCTACTAATATTTGCTTACAGAATGCCATACAGAAATCGATTTAAATTGGTTTAGCGGTTTAATGAATGAATTAATTTTAAAATATTAAAATACTGAAGGTCAAAATCAAAGTGGTATGTATCACAATAAATAGAAAATAACGACTCCATGGACTCTAGAACCACGATTTGCCACCAAAAGTCCTAACTCTAATGATTACAAATGGGTTTATTGTAATTATTAACGTTTAGTCGTCAATCATTTAATCATGTAAAAATTAGTTAAGTAATCTATTGTCGCGTAGAAAAATACATACCTACTTTAAACCTAAAACGTAAATGAAACTATTCGATTGCGAAGGATAATAAATATGAATGGTATTACGTTTTGTTACAAAGAAATGGGTTATCAAAACATTAAATGCTCTATTGAGAACAAGATTACATTTATAAATAAACTAGCGACCCGCCCGCGGCTTCGCCCGCGTGGAATGTATTATACATATAAACCTTCCTTAAAAATCACTCTATCTATTTAAAAAAACCGCATCAAAATCCGTTGCGTAGTTTTAAAGATTTAAGCATACATAGGGACAGACAGCGCAAGCGACTTTGTTTTATACTATGTAGTGATAAATCAGGGGACCATGTCACACCAATCGACCTAGTCCCAAACTAAGCTTTATGCTTGTACTATGGCAACTAGACAACGATATGAATACTTATATAGAGAAATACATAGAAAACATCTACGACTCAGGAACATATATTCACGCTCATCACACTTTTACCGGGATTTGAACCCAGGACCGCTAGCTTCGAAGACAGGGTCACTACCATACCAACTACTAGGCCAGCGCGTCGTCAATAATTTAAAATGCTTAAAGTACGTATTACTATGGCATTAGTCGCTTTTGGTATTACGGCTGTTATATTTTGGTAACAAAACTTGGTAAGTGACAACTGGAAATTCTTTCTTTTGTCTTTTTTAGTTGTTGTTAAACGGCCTGATAACAAGTTAACTGTCGGGCCTTTGTGTGGGACAATTGAGCGGAAAATGCAATTGGGTTTGTATGATTGCAACACAGGTGTTTATTCTCTTAAAAACCGGCCGTGCGCAGTTCGGACCACGGTCAGTGTAGGGTTCCGAGGACGTTACTATTACAAACAAAAACTATCTCGAAAAACAACAATGTGCATGACTCGATGTATGAATAAGAAAATTTATTCGCCAAAAAATAAATTATCAACAAGTTTTTAAAGTTTTAGGTAATTCTGGAGCTCTGCCTACCCCACTCTGGGATTACAGGCGTGAAGGTATGTATGTATGTATGTGATCACCAAAAAGTACATGTTACTTGTGTCTAATTTACAGCGGATCCCAAACTAGGCCGAGCCTGTATCTTGGGCATCCCAGGAGTGAAGCTATCATGTTGGCGTTAAACATTTTCATTTACCAAATACCTTTAAAAATAAAATATGATGAAAATATCAAAAAAACCAAGATCGTAGCAAGTGGAAAGAAGTGGTCTCTGCGTACCCCTCTGGGAAACAGGCGTGATTTAATGTATGTATGTATATATGAACTAATAGTTGATTATACTATCTTAGTATTCATGATAGTTTGTGGAGATAATAGTTAATTCTAAACCTGTGCGTACCGATGTGTGAGCGTGTTGAAGGTATGTAAGATGTTTAGTGCTATAAAGAAAAGCTGGCGTTTTTAGGGTTCCGTAGTCAAACTAGGAAGGAACCCTTATACTTTCGCCATGTCCGTCCGTCCGTCCGTCAGCAGCCTAGCTCAGACTCTTAGTACTAGAAAGCTGTAATTTGGCAAAATTATAAATATTAGTCACGTCAACAAAGTGGTAAAATAAAACCTGTTTTTTTTTATAAAAAGTATTCCTCCCCTACACTTAACTTGGGGATGTTTTTTTTTTCTCGTCTACCCGATAGTATGGGGTGTCGTTGAATACTAAAAATCTGAAAAATATCTTAAATGAATAAAGCACATATAATGAATTTAATAGGAAAACTATCACTACTAAGTAGACTTCAGTGGACCTTGAGTTACAAACGTTTTAAATATTTATAATATAATTACCGAAAACTTATTTGCGGTGTTGGTAAACTGACCGCGACCTGTCGATGTGTGGGGATAACAGTTTTCCAACGGCAAAGTTTGTCGCGGGGTCTAATTTGTTTGTAGTAACGGCTTCGGAACCCTACACTGAGCATGGTCCGACATGCTCTTGCCTGGTTTTTTGAATTAAAATACATAATGTTTGAACATGTTAGATTTAATCCTTTACTTATTCTGCCGTCCAAAAAGCAGTACTTATAAGAGTCCGTATGTGCATATTGTCTTTCGCTTCTGATAGGCGGCGGTATATTTCATTTGATAGACCTGCAATGCCGTTTCTGTGTTTAATACAATTGGCTTTGTCTTTATTGATAAGACCTATTTTATATTCTAAGAACGATCGTTTCGTGTCAGCTTTGTCACGATTCTAACGATTTACGATAAAATACGCCGTTTTATTTGATCACGTGATATTTACGGGTAGCTAAGCGTATAAATGGCGTAATAAATTACGATTTAGAATTTCGTTTCAATATACAGGGTGACTTCAATATGGTTATACAAAACACTTGATTATGGCTCAGTTAATGACTATCTTTAACTTTCTAATAAATATATCCCGGGGTTTTCGGTGCGTGAATGAATGACATTAGCCAAAGAATAGGTATTGACTTAAAAACAGAATGTACTTTACCTACATGAATAATTTATTCAATAAAAAGATACTTATTAAAAAACATACGTTCATATCCACACTAAAATTAGAAATGGAAAGCGGATTTATACATTGGTTTATTTTAAAACATTTAATTTGCCGACGAAATAAAACAAGAATTCTGGCTATAGCATACTAAAAACTATGAATTAATTGTTACAAGGCAAAGAAATAGAACTGGAATCGCAAACACATCGTGCAACTGTTGACTTCTTCAAAAAATTTAATTTTCACCTATTACGATTTCCGACGTAGAAGAACCTTCAGTTTATTGAAATGGATATTTACAGCTAGACGCCGAAGCTTAACTGTTCCAAATATAGAAAAAATATTAATTGTTTATTCTGAAAATCGTGTCAACTACTAATAGACGGCAGTTAATTAATTAACATATTTTTACTATTATCTCGTAAGGCTTGGTAGAAATGCTAAAGTAACTTATTACTTAAGTTAAAATAAAATTGTATAGTTGGTTTACAATTCGCAGGAAGTTATTTATTCATTAGGCACAATATGGTATTTTATCAGAATAACCTATCTGTTTATCTCTACTCTTTCTCAAGTTATTCCCGCACCGAAAACCGAATAAAAGTAATAATTAAAGTCCGAAAGTATGGTTACCCTACATTTAATACCTAACTATCTGTCACTGGATGTTATAAATCTTTAAGGCTGGTTTACACTATATGTAGCAAGTGCAGGTGAGTAAGTGATAATTTAACAAGTTTTTACGAAGATAAGTGTTAAGAAATCGTTTTCACATTTGTCAGTTGTGCAGGTGCCAAGTATGGGGTAGGTATTATAATGGAGGACGAACAACGATTAGCAATTATGATATATTTTGTAAAGTATAGTCGCGGTCATCGCATGAGGTGTTAGTTGAAATTGAGAAACCTTAAAGTCATGGCCAAGAAAATAGACATAGACAACTCCGGAGATCCTAGAGCTGGTGCTTACCTCTCCCAAAGGATTGGGCTAGCTATCCAGAGAGGTAAATGTAAATTTCAAATCTTCTTATCGGTATTCTACAATTTGTTCCGTGTTTTTCCATATTTTTTTCCAAAATGACGATATTTTCGAACTCAGAATATTACGATATGATGTTATGCGTAGGCCATGAAGATAGCAATTTAAGTCGTGCTCGCGAACTGTATCGGAGGTTGTGCATTGAGCAAGGCGGAGCTCACTTTGAGCCGTTCCTGTAAATTTGACGTTCATTACGAAAAAGTAAGTGTTAGTTTAGGTTTCTTCGTTTAAAATCTTCCAAAACTCGACTTGTAATAAGTATCTTATCGAATTCTGTTCATTTTGTTTATCTCTTTACCGTTTCGCGAATTAGGTAAAAATGTACATAAACATTCTGCGTAGTTAACTCTTTAATTTTACTAAAATAGGTTTTGCACATCAATGAAGATTTTTTGGCGGCAAGTCATACAGTGATAGTACGGTTCTCAAATATTGTAAATGGACTTGTTATAAGGCACCATTTAACCCCCTTTCGGCTTTACGGGTATTTTTGTAACACCCTGTATAATATATAAGTCCTCAGTCTCACGGTTGCAGTCCTGAGATGGTAGTTTTGAGAATTAAAATGTGTATTAGGCTTGGATCCCAATTAACAGCAAATCTTCGGCGACACTGCAAAACCGCGTTGCAAAAAAAAATATGATAGGGCAAAATGAAACTTACTTCCTTATAAAAAAGGTGCATTTTGCTCCTTATTTAAAATGTCACTTACGCGGCTTTGCAGTTTCACCGACGAAATGGCCTAAGTGCTCTTGTGACTTCATAAAAAAAATGCTTTATTTTTCATAGAAATAGATCGAAACGGTAGATAACAACTGCATTTTAAAATAAACTTTAATACAACTGCTATGAACTTGAAATAAAACTAGTTTTTGAGGTTGATACTGTTTGTATCGCGATGTACAGTTGAGGAAGGATGCGGTTGGTTGTTTTTCAACTTTATTTCAATGTAGTTGAGGTTCAAAATTGACGAGCCTATCAATACCGCGAATATACTTCAGTCTAATAACGTTTCAACTCTCTTGGCACGAGATGGAAGGCTAAATGGATTTGATAGACTGCGGTTTTTAAAATATTTCTTATTTAACTACTTTTCTCTGCAGTGGCGTCATCTATAGAAGGAAAGAGCTTTTTTTTTGTGACGAGCGCAAATACTACTTATTCCTGGGTCTTGGATGTTAAATATGAATTCTAGTAATATTCTAATAGAAAAAATAACCTTCTGCTGGAGTTTCTTGCGGCGCTTCTTCTACTGTAGCCCTCATGTGGCCAATTTACTGAATAAAACGTTTGAATTTTGAATCTGAATAACATTTTATTTTTTTATTTTTTTTATATCATAGGAAGGCAAACGAGCCCACAGGCCACCTGATGGTAAGTGGAAACTGTGACCCATAGACATTCGCATTCACAAGACCGCAATCCTAAGACTGCAAATGCGCTGCCAACCCTGAGGACGAAGATGGAATGCCTCTATGCTAGTCATTTCACCGGCTGTCTTATCCCCAAACCGGAACACAACAATGCGAACACTGCTGCTTGGCGGTAGGTTAATGGATAAGATGGTGGTACCAACCCGGACGGACCCTGCACAAGGTCCTCCCACCCGCAACATTGGTTTGTCTCACTCTTGTCATATATTTTTTTTAAACTTAAGTTCCTTGTGGTTACTGAATTATCAACAACTTTTTAAAGTTGTAATTCTGTAGCTCTGCCTAGCCCACTCTGTGTGTTATTTCTGTTTATTTTATTTGGTTAGATTCAGATATTTGACAGATATTTCATGTAATGAAACCTGTTTTATTAAATAAACGATTTGATTTGAAATGCAAAAGTTCGAGTGTGTGTGTTAGTTTGTTACTCCTTCGCGCCACAACTGCTGGCCGGATTCGGATTCCATTTGAAATGGAGATAGCTACACCATGGATTAACACATAGAATACTTTCCATCCCGGAAAAAATAATAGTTTCGAGGGAATACCCGTAATCGAAATTTACGCGGACGAAGTCACGGGCAGAAGCTAGTTTAGTTATACATATGTATGTCGTTGTCTATTACCCATAGCACAAGCCTAGAGCTTAGTTTGGGACTCGGTCAATTGGTGTGACATAGTCCCCCGATTTATTTTTTAATTAGGAGCCGTCGCGTCGCTTCGCTTTGCTGTGTGTGATGGAAATGAAAAAAGAGGACTTATGTGGAATGAAAATGAAAAAAAGAGGACTTTGCCGGCCTAGGCCTGCACGATTTATATGAAATTCCATTAACGACGTCTTGTCTTGTCCTAGCCGCAACTGAAATGTCACACTTCGCAGACTATTATATTTATAAGCATGGATCGGAAATTCGGATCGATATTTACCTAAAGTTGGCAAAATCCCGGAAAAAGATAGGTAAACATGGCGTCGGCTTCTTAAAAATATTATTTTAATAATTTAAGTTCTGGGATTTTGGGATTCTACAAAACGTTAATATAATAATTACTTTACATGTAGAATAAAACATTCCGTTTTGCTCCTATAAATTCGTTAGGTTAATAAAATAAGTTACAGGTAAATTAAATAACATTTGGTTAAACATATACATGGAAAATTACTTCAAACAGTTAATATAAATAAATAATTATGAATGAATGCCGGTGTAATTTATTTATTTTGAAATCCCGGAAATTTTATATGAATTATATGATTGAGTCCACCTCCATACAACTGAACAACAAAGCCGGCGCTAAAGTATAGGTAAGTAAATATCGATCCGAATTTCCGATCCCTGTATAAGGAACATATCGTCGCTAGAAATCAATAATGCTGTAACGCTCAAAAACCAAACTTTATACTAGAGCCAAATTACAAACGCAAAAAAAATAAAAAAAACATAACTTCTAAACGGCAGGAGGCTTTTCGGTCCCATTTTGCTAATATTATTAAAATAAATAGTTTTGTTAAACTGAATACTCAAATTTGATATAAAATGGGTTAAGGGTGATTTTTGCGGGTTACAGCATTTTTTTTCTTTTTTTTCCCCCGAAAGAATGCTGTAACCCAAAAGGGAAATGTCGTGGTGTAATTTAAAAACCAAATGAAAGGGCGTTTTAAATTGTTGTAACTAAACAACAGCCACTACAACAATTTTGGTCCGAAATTACTTACTGATTTAAAAAATTAAGACCAAATTAGTTAGGAAAGCAAAAACGCTGTACAATGTTCCAGAGATTAAGTTTCTTACCTTGTATTGCTGTAAGTCTCATTTCGACAAAAAATACCGGAATTTAAGCGGGTTACTACATTTATTTGTTCTCCAATAATCTAAATATCACAAATAACTAATGCTGTAAAGTTTTTATTTTTCATCGTAGAAACACGAGACATCGACCATTCGACGCAGAAAAAATTATGAAGTAAAAATATGCAAAAAAACGATTTTGGTAGGAGGTGCGGGTTACAGCGTTATTGCTTTCCAGCGACGATATTATATTATAACATCAATTTTTCATTGCCTGTTTAAGAAAAATACATTTAGTCACTTAAATACTCGCTACTTGAATAAATTATTAATGCAATTTGCACAAATCTTTACTGCGTCGTCAATAATAATAATAATGAATTATTAAATAATTACTGCCCCAGTCGCCTCGAGGTAATGGCTCTCCTCTCCCACGCCTCTGTGGGCAGATTCGGAATAATCTGTTTAATGACTTCAATAATGCATTGCAGAGGACTTGCTAATTGATTAAATTGTGGGTCAAGGACTTAATCTTTCGCATTTCCTGCTAAACTCTGGTTAATTTTCTACGACGGAAGTCGGTAATTACTTTTTAACTTTTTATCTGAATCTGTTAAGTGATATAATAATATCCGTACTAATTAAAAGGCAAACATATTATCCTCCTACTACAAACTTTTTCACCATATCGTATACCTACTAATATAATAACAGACTTCCATAACAATACAGAAAGCAAGCTTTAAAACCCCTACTGTTGGTAACCAACTTTGAATCGTTATAAATCCTAAATGATCATTTGAAATGAAAAATGATGAAAGAAACCTAAAGATGACTTTTAAATACCTATTCAACGACACCCTACTTTTAATAATTCGTCGACTTTTTTTTACTATATTGCGGCTACCAGACGGTAATAAGTAATAATACACTCGCGGTCAGATAATACGGGTCAGAGTGCGTTTTTCATACTAAAGAGGCTATTCCGAAGCCTTGGTTACTCGCCAGGGGATGCTTTTAGTGAAATCTGATGATGGGCACCCCGAGCATCGATACAGGACTTCTAGAGTGCCTAAGATACCCAACTGATTGAATCTGCGGTTAACGCCGGAATTGTGCATGTTCAGAAAAACCTCTAAAATGACAATAAAATGTAAGGAAATGCAAATACTGACCCGAACTCTCTCGCTGTGGTGTTAACTGATTGTGCGATCAGTTAGGTATCTGAAGCACTTTTGACCTCCTCTATTGAACCTCGGAGTATCCACCATTAAATTACTCAAATCAACCCCTGGCCAGGAACCAAGGCTTCGAAATAGCCTCGTTTGTATGAAAAACGCACTCTGACCCGTATTATTTGACCGAGAGTGTAAACAGTAGTCATTTATTTTGTGTAAAACCAATCGATTCACATAAGAATCATTAAAATCGATCCTCTCGTTTAGTTAATAGACCGCCACAAAGGAACAAACATACATATATTGGCTGATAAACACAATAACCTCCTCCTTCGGCAGTCGGGTACAATAAAGGAGGTTCTCAATTCGCCGGGATCTTATTGTTCGATACATTTTCTAAAATCATTATTTTTTAGTATTAGTAAGTTCTATATATTTTTGTTCCTTAATGAAATTTTTACAGTAGTGATTTTTCAGTGACGCGTTTTCCAGGAATCAATTTAATACTTCTGAAGATCTGACGGATCTCCACCTTGCGGAGCGGCTATTTGTAAAAGTTACGTTACCTAAACTTACGTAAAATTTGCAACTGGGAGATAACCGAACCGGGTAATATGCGATCAGAAAAAAATATAGGAAAAACGTCGAATAGAATATTTGCGTCAGAGAAGAAAATGTTTTGTTAAAATAACCTAACAATTTTCCGCCACGACGAAATAAAATTCAAGAATGGGAAAAAATGCAAAAACAAAAATCGAGTCAATGGAATAATTTACTATGCACTCACATGCTTTGTGTAACCGGAGTTACCAGTAACAGTCCTTATTTACTTATAAATAAGGTCGATCAAATTTACACGAGCAAATCGGAAATTATGATTATGAGCCACATACATGCAATATGGTTGGTTTTACGGAGTAGAAAAAGGTCCTAATTATTCAAAAATAGTCGCTCAGCTGTCAATGTCATTGAATCTATAAAAACAGTACATATCGTTCCAATAAACATCATTAAAATCAACTGTTTAACGTAATAATGAGGCCATAAAATCATTCACTCCTCTCATATGGCGATGACCAAACTTTTTCGCGCCGTGGGTTTGGACTAAGGCGTGAAGGTCGTACAGCCAAGGCCGGGGAACACAATGTATGGCGTAAGAAAAAAGGTGTAAACAAAAAAGGTTGGTTTTAATTTTTGTCTATGGTTACAGGTGTGGATAACGGGAATGTGTTTTTATTTTTGGAATGTTTGAATATAGATTCATTGAGGACAAATGGAATTTTCCGTACAATCTTTAATACCCAGGTTTATTTTTAAACGGCATCAAATTATATTGCGTATCTTAAAAGTACACTCAGATAGGCAGAATTTGTGGCTTTTATATTATATGTTTGAGAGATTTGAGTATTATGACATAGAAAACCGGTAAGGGTCAACCAACGCAGACATTCTGGTTTGACACAGTCCGGTCTTTACGAAAGTCACGTTGCTTCTTGCATCATCAGTAGAAAGACTATGATATTGCTTTTCGTGTTACATATAATATATAGGAGTTTTAGGGTTCAAAAATCAAACAAGGAGCCTTTATAGTTTCGCCATGTCTGTCTGTCCGTCTGTCCTCGGTCTAGTTCAGAGACTCTTGGATTTTAATTTCGCTGACTCGTAAATATATTTTTTACTTCCCTTTTTTACATTATGATATTAAGGGCTTATGATATTAACAAACAGCAGTGTTCGCATTGTTGTGTTCCGGTTTGAGGATAAGACAGCCGGTGAAATGACTAGCATAGAGGCATTCCATCTTAGTCCTCAGGGTTGGCAACGCATTTGCAGTCTTAGGATTGCATTGCAGTCTTGTGAATGCGAATGTCTATGGGTCACAGTTTCCACTTACCATCAGGTGGCCTGTGTGCTCGTTGTCTTCTCTATGCCATAAAAAAAATAAAAAATAAGGTGTCATTGGATAGGTCTTTAAAAAACAATTTGTACATGTTCTTATCAATTCTAGATTTGGAAAACCGTTTAGGAATATGCAATATTCTTGCATAATTATTTCACAGCTTCAACTAAAGATGATTAAAGTAAACAGTTGACAGAAATCATTTTTTGAATAGCTATAAAAATAACTAATATATAAGCCAACAAAGATATGTTCCTGTCTCCTTCTATGAATAATGGCCGACGTATTACATGACGTCACAGTGCATATCAGATCTCTGTCTAATCGATGTCTAATTAGCAGGTTAAAATTTGATTTTAATTTTAATTTGACTTCAGGTGATCTCTCTGTCCCTCTCATTACTTGTGGGAGGACCTTGTGCAGGGTCCGTCCGGGTTGGTACCACCATCTTATCCATTAACCTACAGCCGAGCAGCAGTGTTCGCATTGTTGTGTTCCGGTTTGGGGATAAGACAGCCGGTGAAATGACTAGCATAGAGGCATTCCATCTTAGTCCTCAGGGTTGGCAGTGCATTTGCAGTCTTAGGATTGCGGTCTTGTGAATGCTAATGTCTCAGTTTCACTAACCACCAGGTGGTCTGTGTGCTCGCTTGCCTTCTCTATGACATAAAAAAAAACTCTGTTACGGTATTTTCGTGTTTTATTGAGAAATGCGATTTTAATAATTACGTCGTGGGATTTTACCTATTGGCAGAGTGCAAAGCGGGTGGAGGGGGTAGCCTAAACGATCACAGCGCTCGCTACGGCTAAAATTGTCATTTTTGTCGCTGACTTGAGCTGTCAAATCCATATTGCAGTAAACATTTTCTAATCGTTTTTGAGATAAAAATATGGTGAATTACTGTTACAGTCCCGATTGTGTAATATAGTAAAATAACACAAGATTTCATTAATATTTTTCACAATATTTACTTACTTCTTGTTTGACAGCGGTGACAATATTGTCCATAATGGCCGCCTGTCACGTGGCGCTGTCGTCGCGCTCGGTCCCAATTGAATAGATACTTTATTACATAACATAACTCCTTGAGTTTGCTAGAACTTACTCATTTTAATCTTCGCATCCAACCTCTTCGCATAAACGCGACAGTGAATCTCTATTTGTCTGGAAGTTGCACAAGTACTTAGTCAAATAATGACGTCAGCGAGATAAATGGGCTCGTGAGATAACAGCTTACGGTGATGCTCAGAATAACTGGTTTAGTCATTTGAAGAGATCAAGACGAATGAACGTGAGGGCGTTGACAAGAAAATTTGAGTAGAATCATCATTATCCTCTTGTCCTTGTTCCACACTAGGTCTGGTCGGTAAAACATGTTTTCTTTTTCCACTTTCCCCTATCCGCTCTAAACCGCTGATTTCTACCTGAACATCAAATTTATCCGCTTTCGCGGAGCTCCTATTTCTAAGTGTTTTGGCCCTTCGGGCCAGTTAAAGTTCTAACAAAACCTAAATCTATCTCATATTTTATGATACTCATTTTGGTCAGTTAAACATAGCAATTGTACCGCGGGTCAGTCACCTGCGCAGTGCTTCACACAATCCATGTTAGCCGTAACAAGGTCTGTCTGTATGACTACCTCCATCTTATCCTTTAACATACAATAATCTACTCTGCGATAGTTCATAACCCTCGGTGCGCGAGTACAAGTAGCACTGGACCTAATCACTACATAGTATAAAACAAAGTCGCTTGCGCTGTCTGTCCCTATGTATGCTTAAATCTTTAAAACTACGCAACGGATTATGATGCGGTTTTTTTTAATAGTTAGAGTGATTCTTAAGGAAGGTTTATATGTATAATACATTCCACGCGGGCGAAGCCGCGGGCGGGTCGCTAGTTTTAGTATAAATTAGTGCAAGTTTAATATGCGTCGTACGTAGCGGACAGACTAGACGATCGTTATTTAATTTATAGAACTGGGCAAATCTACACCGCATCCTTTGTACCTACTTATTAATCATCAATCTAGCTTCAAGCCTAATAAAATTGAGAAAAAGTTTTTTTTTAAAGTGTCATTGTTATTTTAAGAGGTTGACCAAAATATCGATGAAATTATCCGATATTTTTTCAATTTTAGTAGTGGCAAGGCTTTTTGCAAAATCCGTCTGGAATGCAATCCTGCACCCATAAATGTAGCGTATCTTAAATTGAAAACTTTATAGCAAAAGCAAGGCTAATGCGATCTAGCTGTACTGCCCTCCTAAATAAAAAGAACGCAGGAGCAATTTGATAGTCAAAGCAAACTTAATCTTTCATCTTAAGAAATAAGGTCATTAATACATTCGCAGTTCTATGTGACATACGCCCTTTTTTCTAAGAAGGGCAGTGTAATTGTGGCCAGTGGGCAGCAACCTGCTCAGGCGCACGTGTATAGTGTTAATGTCGTAATACCAAAAAAGCCTAACTGCATAGTAATAGCAGTTGCGTTTTCAGACTTAATGCAGTTACAAATAGAGTATTTAATACTTCGACTACTTTAAAGCGTTAGTTAGTTTGTATTATGGCAGTGTGGCTGTCGTGATGTCATGCAGCTTAGACAAATAAGATTGCATATTGTTACTACGTATATAGGCATTATTATTGCATATGGTTACTAGGGCGATCGAGCTCTGGAAGTCCACAAAAGGACAAAATCACTCGAAAACACTAATTACAGGGTTCAAAAGCAAGCTCTCCAAAGAGATTCTACAACTCAAAAGAGAAAAGTCTTGCTCATTGACTAGGATCCTAACCTGCCACTGAACTGAACAGACATCTGTTTCTAATGGGGATGAAACAAGACGCGACATGCAGGTTCTGTCAGGAGACAAAGGAGAGAGCAATGCACATCCTCTGTTCCTGCGGACCACTAATGCGCAACAGAAGTATCTACCTAGGGCGACATAATTGGCGACACGGTGCTTAAATTGTCACGTCGAACAGGCTTAATTCTTATTGAATTCCCTAATGGTAATTTGTCCTAATGGGTCGTTTATTAACCAGCGGGTTATAATGAGTTCAGTACAGTCAGCGTCAAAAGAAACTGATCACTTAAATACCTTGTCGCTTAAGGCTGAAGCCAGACGAGCGTATTTTTTGAGTTGTGAGTCGCGTAATTTCTGCTCCTCCATTCAGTTTCATAGTAGTAGTAGTAGTAGTATGATGAATGGAGGAGCAGAAATTACGCGACTCACAACTCAAAAAATACGCTCGTCTGGCTTCAGCCTTACTGTCACGTCATAAGCAATGTCAAACAAGATTGTCTGATGTGTTAATGCGATAAAGTACAAAAGTAGCTTGAAGTAACCAGTTACTTGCGACGCTGACTGTACCATATTATAACCCGACCCAAACCCGGTATACGGGGTTATTGGTAAGTCGACCTATTCCCCTCTAGGGGTTATGGGGGAAATCATTTGCAATTATAATACCCTACGAAAAAGTTAGTAAATTTTTCTGTTTTTTGTCATTTATGTTGAATAAACTGATGAAAAAACATGTTTTTTTTACTTTTCGGTCTCGCATTTTTAAACGTGTACAGATAATTCTACTTTTGATATTGCATAAGAACAGCAATTACCTTGTATAAAAGCTATTTTTTTTTTTTGAAAGTACAATTTTTTTTGAAACATTTTTGAAGATGACTTTTTTAGCAAAAAAACTTAAATTTAAATTATCTCAGAAATGGTTAACTTTTGCGTAGGGCATTATGGGACCCAAATGATTGCAAATGACCTCTCCCATAACCCCTAGAGGGCCTTAGAGGGGAATAGGTCGACTTACCAATAACCCTGTATAATGACTTACTTTAGGTGAGGTTTGCATGATAAGTATACATAATTTTTATAATTGGGCAATTTTGAGCATGTGGTGTTAAAAGAACTCTCTTGTTCATGGCCTTTGATTTTGACATTACTGTCAAATAAATACGAGCTATTTGAGCTATTGTTACGTTGACAATATTAAACGATGTCAAAAACAAAAAGGTTGTATACGTACCCAGTTTGAAAAAATACCGTTTTTTTCGCTAAACTCCTTTAGGTAAACAATCACACTTGACTTCCGTCTACCTTAGCGCTATCTGTGGCTTCCTAGCGCTGCCAACCTCGCCATATCAGGCGGGAATGCGCCCGGTATGGCAAAATGGCGCCAAATCAGATAAATAATGCATTACGTTGGTAATGCAGTCGCGGGAAGTTAACATTAGTATAATGGCCAGTCGGTTCATGAACTATTTATAGTTTTAACCGACTGCCGAAGGAGGGTAATATGTTTATCCGCCTATATACACGGTGTCCCAGAAACCGACGTCAACCCGCCTAGGGCTGATAGAGCAGCTCATAAGCTAGGTATCGATTTAACCCCAATGTATGTTCAGTATGTATGTATATGACAGTAATCACAATTCAATATGACGATAATCAGACGCCATATTATGAAAAAAAGAAAGTCGACGAACTGTATAAATGGGGTTTAATTAAATATGTATTTAAAATTCATCATTAGGTTTCCTTCATCATTTTTCATTATGAATGATCATTTAGAATTCATAACGATTTAAAGTTGGTTAACAACAGTCCTGTTTTTAAATTGTGTTATGGTTCCGTACCAAAATCGTAACAAAGTTACCCTTATGGCGAGACTTCGTTGTCCGTGTCTGTCTGTCAATATCTGTCTGTCCGTCTGTCTGTCTGTCTGTATGTCACAGCAGGTTTTCTCAGCAACTATAAATGCTATCAACTTGAAATTTGGCATATTTGTACAACTTGCTTGCCCGCATATATTTTGAGAATAAAAAATATTATAAGTGTATAATCTTAAATCGAGTTCGCACTTGGCCGGTTTTGAATATCTTCTCCTGATTATGTAAAAGTAGGTTCGTGCGTTTCAATTATTATTTTTGTTTCAAGAAATATTTCCGTGGAAATGAAAACGTGCATACCTACCTAATTTTTGATGATATCTACAAAATATACAAAAATCGTAAAAATCGGACTCTGTTGACATTTTTACCTTCATAATCCTCTTGAGATTGCAGTCTTAGGATTGTAGTTTCGAGATCGCGAATGTCCGCGGGTCTCAATCTCAACACCCACCTACAAACAGGTGGCCCGTGTGCTCGTTCGCCTTCTCCATCGCTATAAAACATCTAACTTGGCAAGCCTAGTGGGCTACGAAAGCCATGACCTATCCATACTACGTAACCAAAAATTCATCAGCATAGCCAGTAGCCATTAAAAAAACCACTTTATTCCATAACGCGTAAAGTATAAACTCCAACTCATCTTGTGTAATATATTTTATCTATGCACATAGAAAACCAGTCCTGAGATACTGTTGAAATATCTTCAACGAAGCTCCGTAAGGAACAATCAACCTTTGTTTATAGATGTTAAGGTTAAAATTCCATGGAAGTAATTTCATCAGGGTCGAGAAATATTTGTACTACTAGTTCCGAACAATTTGAATTTGAAATGACATTCCACGCGTTCCCCGGAGATAAAGGACGAATGTGCAATTTTATTGACGAAGCAAATTGTACTTTGTTTAGGTAGGAACAAGGATTCACTTAATTATTACCTACGATATATTGTAGGGTTCATTGCTTGATTGCAAATTATGTAAAGTTTTCGTGTATTTTTAATTGATAATTTCTTTATGTTGGCAATATGTTCCGCTTTTTTTGCAAATTGTTTGCGTAGAATTAGAAAAGAAAGTCAACTTACTAGTAAATTATTAATTTGCTGAACTGTTCATCGCGTTATTTCTAGACCAACCTTCGTGGTTACCATAGACTGCAATTACAGTTAAAAAATAAAGTCTAAATTAAATATCTGTGGGACACGAAACATCGCATGTTTATTAAGTTGGAAAGCGTTAGGTGTCTTGTCTGTGGAACGTTTTATTGGTTTAATTATAGATTTGGAGTTTACTTGAAAGTTAGGTACGTATGTATGGTATTTTATTACCTTTTAAAAACTGTGGTGTGGTTGGATTGGTCTTAGCGCTGAAGGTATTTAATTATTTAAATAGTAATTATTATTCAATTATAATTATTATTAACTCATAGACACCTCTGGAGATCTAAGAGCTTGGTGCTTACCTCTCTCAAAGGGGTAATGCAGCCAGTGTCATAGGGACCATGCCGCGAGCGGACCTGCTAGAGGGGGTGTTCTTTTTATAGTTGTGATTATTATTTATATTATATCTTTTATATTTGATTAGCGTAGTTTTATTTTAATTTAAATAAGTTTAGTTTTAACTTTTAATCAATAAATACATATTTCAGTACTAGAAATTGAAATAGTCATTCTGTATGCCATTTAAAAAATTCAACTGGCTTATATTTTTAGATTTTTTTAAAATGTAAACGAAGAAACTGATGAAGCTGTATCCCCTTATGGATTAAAAAAGGGATTGTAATGGGGAACGGGGAACTAATGCAACAATTAAGTAGGTACATTACTATGTTTTTGCAGTAATCTACAGTTAATAGTTAATTTTACGATGTCTAAATCGAGAAATTAATCAAAGCGAGCCTTATTAAGCACCTTGCCATAGCAAGGATAACTATGCCGTTGGTTAAGACATTTGTAGGTTACAAGTAATAAAGTATACTTACTTATGATTAAGCCACATAGGCTTCTGTAAGCATTTAATGTCATCAACATTATCATCATCGTCATCATCAACATCATCGTCATCATTATCATCATCATCATCGTCATCATCGGCGTCGTCGTCGTCGTTGTCGTCGTCGGCATCATCGTCGTCGGCGTCGTCATCACCATCGTCACCATCACCACCATCATCGTCATCATCATCATCATCATCATCATTAGCCTATATCGCCATGTGCGCCCATTTTACCCTGTCCTTGGCCTGTCGCATCCAACATCTGCCAGCAGCGTTTCGCAAATCATCACTCCATCTTGCCGGAGGGCGTACACTATACTTTGCGGAGTCGTGGTCTCCACTCAAGAACACGTCTAGCCCAACGGTTATCGGTTCTTCTACAGATATGGCCAGCCCACTCTCTTCCGCTTCCTTATTGTCTGTGCTATGTCGGTTAGTTTGGTTCTCTGTCGGTTACATCGTTACGGATTTTATCCTTAAGAGACTCCGCGCATTGCACGTTCCATAGCTCGCTGAGCGACTTTGAACTGGTGGACCAGCCCCATCGTAAGGGTCCACGTCTCAGCACCGTAGGTCATCACGGGTAGGACGCACTGATTGATTCAAACATTGCGGGAAGGGTGATGAGAAGACCTGACGTAGTTTTCCAAATGCTGTCCAGCCCAGTTGGAGCCTCCTCTTGGCCTCCCTCTCAAAGTTGTTTTTACCAATGATGAATGACCTGGTGATGATTTAATGTGATGTATTAGATTAAGTATTTTTTATATTGAATATTAAACACAAAAAACTTATTTCTCATAAGATTTATAAAACATATTTGTCTTAAGTGTAGGTAAGAGGTAGCCATTTAAGGTCTAAGTACACAAATAAAGAGCGTATACAGGGCGTCCCACTCTCACGGCTATGCCACATGGAAGGAAAGAACCTTAAATATTGTACCTACATACATACATACATAACTAAAATTTATTGACGTGTAAAAGTGCCCGTGCGGCCTACTTACTGAATAAACATCTTTTATCTTTTTATCTTTTTTATCATACATTAAATCACGCCTGTTTCTCAGAGGGGTAGGCAGAGACCACTTCTTTCCACTTGCTACGATCTTGACAAATTTCTTTCGCTTCTTCAACATTCATACATCGAGTCATGCACGCACGTCGGTTTCGGGTACTTAAGATCGGGTACTTAAATATTGTATATGGAACATTTTACTGAAAGAAGACATTATTTGAAATTAAAAAACAATTTAAACTGCATTCATAGATATTTTAATAATTACATGGTTGAACCGGGAATCGAACCCGTTACACGACAAAAATAGTTACCCTGTAGCTTTATCATACCGATCGAAAGGCTTCACCATACGGATTATTTTTTGCTAAATAACATAGTGTCAGAAATAAAAGGAAGACCATAAAAACATTTCCAGCATGTTCTGGCCTGATTGAACAACAAACATACAATTTTCGCATTTATAACATTAGTAAGATTAGTGAGATGAGATATTTGAAGGTTTTTTTCTTTTAACTTCCAATAACAGAGCTATAAGCATAAGTCACCGCCAGTTAGCTCGTTACCAACTGCAAATGCACGGTTGCCCTCTGAAAATACCTTTATGTCAAATTCCAATAATGGCGTCGCGATTTCCCGCCGTCGCCGAGGCATTTCCGCTATAAGATGGCGACTTCCGCTGCCGTATATGGTAGCTAACTGTTTCTCGATTGAATAATAGATCAATAAAACAGTGTGAACGGTATAAGACATTTATTTAATTACTGTATGTCGTAATTTTAGGTAAAGTTTTTCTCGAAGGTGAAAAAAAAAAATTCACACAATATAGAAAATATGCTACTCAGAAACCAATCCTCACGCTTAACCCACGAATTTGCCATTAAAAACCTGAAAACTGTATGGTCCAATTTTCATTACTCCATTTGGTTACGTTTCTTTAATGTTTTTCGCCCCATAAATCAAGTCTGAATTTTGCAATTTTTCAATTTAGGTATATAATCAGAACAACATTTGACGACGCGCTGGCCTAGTTGGTAGTGACCCTGCCTACGTAGCTAGCGGTCCTGGGTTCAAATCCCGGTAAAGGCAGATATTTGCGTGATGAGCGCGTTTTCTATGTATTTAAGCATATATAGTTATCTGTATAAGTATTATCGTTGTCTAGTACCTACCCATAGCAATAGCCTAGAGCTTAGTTCGGAACTAGGTCAATTGTGTGTGTGACATAGTCCCCTGACATATACTTATTATTTATTTATTTATATTGTAGACATTGTAAAAAATTAGGACGTTTTCATTTTTAACAATATAATCTTGGAGAGAAACAAATAAAAAGAAAAAAATACTTTTTGCCACGTCCATTTAGTTTTACCTAAACAAAGGGAGGATAGGTTTATGACTAGATATAATATTAAGGTTATCGTTGTCTCTTGTATGTAGAAATTCGCATTCCTAGCTTGTCTAGCGACTAGATGGCATTCTAGATCTTAACTTTCCCTTGAATCTGAGACAAGACAAAACTAGGTTAGAACTATAGCTTGTTATAGATGAAGCTTATGTCTGACATTGTGATTAGATTCTTAAAATAAAAAACGGTTTTTAAATTACTAAATGTTTTTTAAAACGATGGATAATTAGTAAAAAAAATTACACCACATGCTCTAAATTGTTGTTTTTTTCTAAGGAGGCAGAATAATCAGATTCAGCTCTTTAAAGTTAAGAGTAGGTAAAGCCTCACGAGCGTTATTTGGTGTGAGCCGCGTAATTTCGGTCGCCTAATTTCTGCTACATTCGCTTTCATACAAAACTCCTGTTTGGTTCACACGGCGACGCAAAATCAGCTGGCGTTTTGTACGCCACCAAAATTACGCGGTTCACAACGTCACAACTCAAAAAACGCCCCTGTGGCTTAACTCTAAGGCTAAGCGCGCACCACAATTTTAGTTTTTGCGACACGATTTTAGAATCGCGCTGTAAAATATCGTAAAAAATTAATTGCGCGCACTGCGATGAAAAAGTCGATGGATTGTTCATTCTCAACATGGATTTCGTACAAGTTGCTTGTCTTGCCGTCCTCCAGAGGAGTAGAAGGAAGAAAAAAAAAACATAAATATTGGAGACATCCTTTAATAGCTCAAAGATATATCAAAGGTTTTTTTTATCTGAAATACAATGATATTCGACTATATCCCAAGAATTGTTTTCGCCCGGGGTGCGATTTTATAATCGCAGTGCGCGCGGGCCATACAACTCCTCCGTATGATGCGATACATTTTTGCGATAATCGCGTCGCGAGCCGTCGCGACAAAATGTGACAAATCACAATTTTAAAATCGCTGCGATTTTTTTCTCGTATATGCGCGCATTGACATATGAACCCATACATTGAATTTCTGCGAAAATAAAAAAATGGTGCGCACTTAGCCTAAGACAGACTGACAGACAGACAGAACAGATAGGGTCCTGGTAGGACACTCTTCGGGTACAGAACGCAAAATTTAAATTGTCAATGACTTCGTTAGCGGGTTTTTCCTATAAAGAAGCAAGTTTCTCGTTTCCTCTCATAAGCGAGAGTGAAATAGCCGACACCCAGTATCCAATTTCGCAACTTTCCACCTTCGACGGATATAATTTTCTTTTTATAAGCTTTTTATTAACTTGCACGGTTTTTACTTATGTATATGTGTTCGGGACAAATCTTGGAAGGAATTTGAACTTCCCGGGGACAGATTGAGCTGAAGGGCGTCCCACGGCTATGCCACATGGAACGAAAGTACCTTGAATATTGTAGATGGAACATTTTACTAAAAGAAGACATTATTTGAATTTAAAAAACAATTTAAACTGCATTCATAGATATTTAAATAATTACATGGTTGGTTGGTTGAAGGGAATAAAGGCTTGTACGAGTAGTACTGTTAGGCGATGGGCTTGCAACCTGTCACTAATACACTGGTAAACATCTTAGCCAATTTGTGCAAAATGTTTACAGAATTATCAACAAGTTTTAGAGTTGTTGGTAATTCTGTGCTCTGCCTACCCCACTTTGGGAACGAAGGCGTGAGGTTATGTATGTATGTACAGGTTGAACCGGGAATCGAACCTGTTACACGAGAAAAATAATTACCCTGTAGCTTTATCATACCGATCGAAAGGCTTCACCATAAGGATTATTTTTTGCTAAATAACATAGTGTCGGAAATAAAAGGAAAACCATGAATTTTAACATTCTATCTATGAATGCAGTTTAAATTGTATTTAAAAAAATAATGTCTTCTTTCAGTAAAATGTTCCATCTACAATATTCAAGGTACTTTCCTTCCATGTGGCATAGCCGTGGGACGCCCTGTATAATACGGGAATAATTTTAAATTCGGCCACCATTAGGCTGATTTTCCACTTGCCGGCACGGCACCGGCACGGCGACGAACGAGAGGGACGCCGCAATACGCAGATACGTATGGAGATAATCTCCATCTCATTCCAACGTATTGCGGCGTCCCTCTCGTTCGTCGCCGTGCCGGTGCCGTGCCGGCAAGTGGAAAATCAGCCTTACTGTCAAGAAAAAACGTAAATATGTAGCTCGTTTACAATACGATCACATGTCAAAATCAATATGGTTTTACCGCCTAGAAAAGAGCCCCTGGTATGTATAACGCAGCTAGGGTTGCCAACTATTTCTTGGGCAAATGTATTATTTTCAAGCCCAAAGTATAAAAAATATAGTACACTGAAAGAAAATATAGTATATTGAAGTTTTTTTTTACAAAGTGTGTAAATTAGTACTTTATTAAATACAATACAAAATATTTACTACTTACTAACATTCTGACAGCTATTTGGTTACTATCTGAGTTGAAAAATGCAATTTCTCCATTCCAAGTACGTTGGTGCTAAATATCTGGTTGAAATTTGTGATAGAGAAAAATAAACCTTACTCTCTGATTAAAAAGGTGCAGTTTGCTCTTTATTTAAAATGTTACTTACGCGGTTTTTCTAATTCACCGACGATATGTATTATAAGGAATGACCGAAATATGGTATTTTTGCGTACTATTTAACAGTATATAGTACACAGAGTCAAAATATAGTCATCACGTCTCTCTCCACTCAGACCGGTCTTGTGCTTTTCGCATCCACCGCGTTCCCGCGATCCTTACAAGGTCGTCACTCCATCTCATTGGAGGCCTACCTACAGCTCGTCTCCCGGTCCGCGGACGCCACTCAAGAACCTTCCGAAAATATAGTACAATACTATATATTATAGTACGGTTGGCAACCCTAAACGCAGCATCTACACTACAACCATCGTTTTTGCAGCTCGCCGAATGCAGTAGTTTGCGGTCGAGTGCACCCGCCTATTGTTTCTGAACGGAAACTGGCTAAAAACACTTGCCTCTGCGCCTGCGCTGGAGCGAGAGCAATCGTAAAGATGTATTTCAGAGTTTGCTTTTTTAATAAAATGTCGGAATGTTTGCGTGTTTCTCTTTATACAATTGGGATAGACCAAAAAAAAAAACTCCCGGTTTTTGCATTCTAATTCGAAGGAATAGGTAATTTTAAGAGACCTTACTTTACTTGTGGGAGGACCTTGTGCAGGGTCCGTCCTGGTTGGTACCACTATCTTATCCATTAACCTACCGCCAAGCAGCAGTGTTCGCATGGTTGTGTTCCGGTTTGGGGATAAGACAGCCGGTGAAATTACTAGCATAGAGGCATTCCATCTTCGTCCTCAGGGTTGGCAACGCATTTGCAGTTTTAGGATTGCGGTCTTGTGAATGCGAATGTCTATGGGTCACAGTTTCCACTTACCATCAGGTGGCCTGTGTGCTGGTTGCCTTCCTATGATATATAAAAAAAAAAAAAAACCTATTTCATTAATTTTGTATTTTCCCTAATAGTTTTGTTTTAATGACTTTATTTAATTAGCAGACATTATATGGATGACATGATTATTTTATTTTTGGGTTCTCATTTTCTAATAAATAACAACAATTGAATGATAGGTCAGGATAAAAAGTGATTGTAATTGTGCATTCAAACATACTATTTCAAGCGATTTTTGCATAACACGTAAGATACACCTAGGACGGCTTCAAGCCGTTAACGAAAGTCAAACAAAGGTCAAATATACTTTTGTCGAAATATCCGAAATAGATATTTTAAAAAGTTGATGACGTAGAACGGCTTTAAAACCCCATTCCTCTAAATTGTTTTCGAATTAGAGTACCTAATTGTAAAAATATGAACAATCCCAAAAAAAAAAAATTACAAGAGGATTTTTAAAAGGTGTTTGAAATCGTGCTTAAAGTGGTTTGTCACGAAAGCTTATTTTGTTCATTATTTACTGAGGAAATAATTAAACTATCTGCTAATGGCTAAAGGCTTTAACGCCACATGGTCTTTTCTTCGTCACAGCTGGAGCCAGACTTACGAAAACAAAACTCGGTTTCAATCTGTGTAGTTTCTTGCGGCGTTGGTCTCCTCTCGGGAAGAGCCGGTAGATTTTTGACGTGTATAAATGCCCGTGCGCATACTCAATAAATGTCTTTATTTTTTAACTAAGATACTATACTACTACTATGCTATAGAGAGAAATGTGGAATAAAAGAAGAAGTAGTGACTAAAATTGAAAAGGGCATGCTTCGATGGATCGGTCATTTGGAAAAAATGGATGAAAGAAGATTGACGAAAGAGATATACAGGTCGAAAGTGAGTGAAAGGGTCGGAAGGGGCCGCCCTAGGCGTACTTTTTCGAATCAAATCGGAGAAATACTGGAAAAGGGCCGAATCTTAAGTACCCGAAACCGACATGATTTAATGTACGAGTATGTATGTAGGGTAAAGTCACCAGTGGTCAGCCAGAAACCAGTAGTCAGCCTCTGCCTATACTTCGTATGAGTGAGAAGAGTACGAAAGATATATTTTCCACTCTTTGCACTCATTATAAGGTCGACTACTGGTCTCTGGCTGACCGGTTCACTAATGTTTCACCGAAATACGTTTGGCCGAATGAGTCGTTTGGCAACTGTTTCATTTCCTAACCCGCTTATATTTCTGTAACTGTAAATATTTCAGTTTTTTTTTAAAATAGCTAACCTAACCTAACCTATAGTCTCCACAATGGTACAAAAATAAATCCTGAAATATTCACAGTTACAGAAATATATGCTGGTTGGGAAATGAAACAGTTGCCAAACGAATCATTCGGCCAAACGTATTTCGGTCAAATGAACGGACCCCGGCTGACCACTGGTGACTTTACCCTATTATCAGAACACCTTTTCAAAGAAATCTGTTGTCAATGACTTGTCTTCCCCGCAACTCTGTCTGCGTAGAATTTGTTGAAAGCTATTCGCTCGTCCCATTTTCGGGGATAAATTCCACCTAGTTTTCAAAACCATATCGTCTTTGACTTGTTATCGTATTGGCAACGTTATTATAGCTCTTATTTACTTGACAGTAATGGCGGCTGAGTTTATAACAATACTATAACGGGTCAAAGACGATATGGTTTTTACCGCCTAGAATACAGCCCCTATTGCTAATCTAATTCAAATTTAACCTACCGCCCGCAGCATTCGCATTGTTGTGTTCCGGTGTCACAAGACAGCCGGTGAAATAACTAGCATAGAGGCATTCCATCTTAGTCCTCAGGGTTGGCAACGGATTTGCAGTCGATAGACTAAGATGTTTCCTAGTGTATTAGTGACAGGTTGCAAGCCCATCGCCTAACAGTACTACAAGCCTTTATTCCCTTAGTCGCCTGACTTGACACGGTATGACAAAAAAAACGAATAAATAATAAAATCGTCACGGGTTAAATGATTTGAACTTGCCTCGTGTAAACCTATCCATAAGCTAGTGTCATGGACCTATAGGGCCGAGTCGTCTGTCTACTTGTATCGTAGTCACTTTCACTCGCCTTTCTACTGGCCCGCGGGCTCGCCCGAGTTGGCAATGTTAAATTGATCTCAAATCACATGTATGAATACGCAAGTTAATTTCTAATCATGTATATATCTTCTACAGGGTTATTGGTATGTCGACCTATTCCCCTCTAGGGGTTATGGGAGAGGTCATTTGCAATCATTTGGGTCCCATAATACCCTACGCAAAAGTGAACCATTTCTGGGATAATTTAAATTTAAGTTTTTTGCTAAAAAAGTCAAGAACGAAAAAAAGCACTTTGATTCAACTTTTTTTAATAGCTTTTGTACAAGGTAATATTGCTGTTCTTATTCAATATTATAAATAGAATTATCTGTACACGTTTAAGAATGCGAGACCAAATAGTAAAAAAAAACATGTTTTTTTATCAGTTTATCCAACATAAATGACACAAAAACAGAAAAATTTACTAACCTTTGCGTAGGGTATTATGCTCCGAAGCTCCGTCGACTCCGTCAATAATTTTTTTGGAATGGAACAAAAGGCGTTCGAATTTTTTTATAAAAGAAAATGAAAATATCAGAAAATATGTCTATAGGGAAAGAAGGCGTTCGGAAATGTGTCTATGTATATGGAAAGAAGGCGATCGGATTTTTTTATTAGAGAAAATAAAAATATGAGAATATACCTACCTACATATAACAAATCATTAAAAAATATCATTTTATTTTTCATTTTTTTTAATCATAACGTCGTCCATAACATAACACAAAAAGCAAAAAACCAGTTAATCCATTTAACGTTAATATAACGCGGCCGTGGATACGCATCAGAGTCCCGCGTGTTAATGATCTTACTCTAGATCTAGACTTTAGAGCTATTTTTAGGTTATTCACTTTAAGGATCAGTTTCATAGCGCGAGCATGCTTTTCGTGATACATTGCGTCGCTACAATAGCTCTTGGCTCAAATATGTCAAAGCAACCCGTCAATGGATTGCTATAAGTATGCTATCCACCAATGAAGGAGCGTTTAGCTATGCTTACTTTTTAGGGTGAGAAAAAAAAACAGTGATCGTCAACTCTAATACATGCTGACAGAATTAATTAAAATCTATGTACTCAATGTATTGTATCTGTGCATGTGTCATTAATATTTGATTGTTGGACATTGGGTATCGATATTATATCAAAATTCCAATTGAAGTAAATTTAATAAACACTATTATTATACCATAGCAAGTAGGTAAATGTGTTTGCATGCTATAAAAACCTACCGCGTTGCAGTTTTGTGCAATCAATAACTTAAATGTATAATTTGTAAATAACGTGTAAACTCTCGACGAAGCATGTTGCTGATGAATCTTAATACATTTTTGATTTATAAATATTGTTACTACTTTAGAAAAAAGTCGTATCTGATATATTTTGTGATGTATGAGTTTCAATTTAATTCCTTTCACGTTTTAGTTTAAAATCGTACGTCACGAAATATGAGATACGAGGTTTTTTCAAAGCAATGACGATATAATTCAAACCATGGATAAAAAGTTTTAAAAAAATCTTCAAGTGCTTATCCAAATTGCTATCTCAATGTCCGGTTTGTGGAATTTTGCACAGTTAAACATAACGCCTGGTTTATTTTGTTCCATTTGGTTTTCCAAACAAATATTTTTAATTACAATGCTGAAAGATCAGCTCAAGCTTGTCAAAAACATACCAACTATTTCCCACATGCACTGTGAAAACTAGCATCGTATTGTGTTCATTAAACAACCTAAATTAGTAACTGTCAAAATTATACAACACAAAGTTACACATGCCGTCCATTTCGGCGCTGTTTTAAGACTTTTCATACACAATTGTTTGAAATCATGTTAGTTCCAATTTTGTCCATGTGCAAAGTTAAGTTTGCAGAGATTAGAATCTCTAGCGACAAAAACGTGGGAATTCGTATCTCGAACGCATTGGTAGAAAGTGACGCGGCGGCGCGAAATTCAAAAATGGAATGTGTCAGAGTAAAATCACTTTTTAAATAAGACAACGCAAGGGCAACGGTTAATGGTCATAGAGGCTTATTGTATTTGATGGGTTTCAGACGCAAAGAGTGCCAATAGTACCTTATTACTAAGGTTCCATTGACTGTCCCTCTTTCACAGGGCAAATTAGCAAATACTGTTTTAGTGTGGCCGTAATTAACCAACAATTCGAAAGAATAGGTAATTTTAAGACACCAATTTCATTAATTTTTGTATTTGACCCAATAGCTTTGTTTTATTATCTTTATTTATTTAGGAGACATTTTATGGATGACATGATTATTTTAAATTCGGATTGGCATTTATTTTCTAATAAATTACATACATACATACCTTCACGCCTTCTTTCCCAGAGTGGGGTAGGCAGAGCTACAGAATTACCAACAACTCCAAAAACTTGTTGATAACTCTGTAACCACAATTTGCACAATCAGGCTAAGATGTTTAACAGTGTATATTAGTGACAGTTAGCAAGCCCATCGCCTAACAGTACTACAAGCCTTTATTCCCTTAGTCGCTTCTTAAGCTTCCACGGGAAGACATGGAGGGGCACTATTCTAAGACGGCAACCACACGGCAGCTTCTAATAAATTAAATCAATTAAATGATATCTAATGATAAAAAGTCATTGTAATCCTAACCCGTGCAATAAACCTAGAAGGGCTTCAAGCCGAAAACGAAAGTCAAACAAAGGTTAAATCACAGAGCACTGAATCGTTACCGCGCGAGGGGCACGGTTCTGTGCTCTGTGGGTTAAATATACATTTGTTGAAATATCCAAAATAGATAAATAATTAAAAATAATAAAAACGAAGAACGGCTTTAAAACCCTATTTCTCGAAATGGTTTTCGAATCGGAGTAATTGTAAAAGTATGAACTATTCCAATTCATTAAGATAAATTAAATGGGGACCCCATATCGGAGACGTATTTCCGCGATATATCGCACTAGGCTAGGCTTTTGAATGGTTTAAACAAATCTCTCATATAAGATAATTTCATAACCTCTTAATTGACGTCGTATTAACGATAACCATAATCTTATGTAAGTTTTTATTTAAGGTTCTGACGTAGTTAAGACCATAAGTTCGGTCACATTTATAGTGTCACAAAGTGATGAAAAGTGTCGACGAATGATAAATCATAGAGTTTTAGCTACACTTTAAATGCGTCGCACTTTACTAAACCAAAGTGTCAAAAAGTGCTGAAGTGTCAAAAAGTGCGGAAGTGTCAAAAAGTGCCAAACAGGATTGCAGTGTTAATGTAAAATGCTAACATGGCGCTCATCGGACCCCGGAACAGCATGCCAGTCGTGCCAGACAGCCGGCTCGCGCCTGCTTACGAGGTAAGATGTCTCGCTCATCTTCTTTTATATCGGAATTGAAAGAAAGAGAGAGAAAAATAACGTCGATTTTAAAAGTATTTTCTAATAATTTTCTTTATTATTATTATTAATGGCGGTCCAACATGGTATTGCGCAGTGATTTTGCCAATGTCAATTGAGTGAATATCAGTAAACACAATAAATCAAAAGTTAAAGCCGGACATCTTTCAATCGGCCATCTTCCCTTTCCCGCAAAAAGTACCGTAAAATGGGATTAGATTGATAATTTTAAAAATAAATCTTCTGTATCTCCCGCATTTAATCGTTAAATAAACTATTAAAAATATCATATCAGCGACTACTTATTTGGAGTAACTTAAAACAGCTTCAGGCAGACTACGGTAGACGGCTTAGTAGAAAAAAATTACGCTACTTTGATTATCCCTGTGTTTATATCACAATATCAGTCACCCCTGAAGTATTCCAAAAATTTGTGGTTTTTTGTTTCGAAGTTTTTAAATCCAAATTGTCTGAAAATACTTCAACTATTAACATTTTGCACTCTCATATGAGACATATGAATGTAATATCGCGAAAGAGCTAAATAATAACTTAGACATTGCACAAAATCGAAGATTCCAAAAATTATCAAAGTTGCCCCGCGTTTCTAAAGTCACCCAATTTTACCTAAAGGTGGACATTCACTATCAGTCCATCGTACTAGTTGGCACAGCGTCCTTTCAAATTTAACCGTGTCAAATTTTCAGTAAGTTTTGGACATTTCTAACCATAATCCTTCAAACAAACCCACATTGCGGAATCATTGACCTAGATATAAAACCCATTGGACTAATGTCCTTCCATTTAACTGAGTAAGTACGATTAGAACAGGTCCATCTGGACCGCGAAAAGAACTCACTCGTAAGTAGTTGTCGAATATTGCATCGTTCTTTATTTTCCGTCTCGCTCTCTGGCTCTGCTTGCATTGTTTGCACAGATAATCTTATTTCGCCAACCCGCCCCATTTGGCATCTGGGCCGGTATCGGTATGATAATTGCAAACGGAATAATTGCTGAGAGCAATCAGGTTGACCAACATTACGAATCTGTGAGGTTATTTATGGATGCAACAATTCGGCAAATACGAATACTACTAAGATTACGATGTTAATCGTTATTTATTACGATTATTAAAAAAAACACGTCAAGTGCGAGACGGACTCGCACTAAAAGTACTAGTCTGCATATTTTGTGACGTACAACGGAACAGATATTGGATAACCTAGGCCGACGTTCCCGGGTTCACTTCCCTGTGCTCCTGACTTGGAGTACCTTTCTAGTTGATCTAGTCCCAAAATACGCTTTAGGCTTGTACTGCGGGTACTAGACAACGATTCTAATACTTATATAGAGAAATATATACTTAAATACATAGAAAACATCCAAGACTCAGGAACAAATATTCGCGCTCATCACACAAATATCTGCCTAAGGATTTGAACCCAAGACCGCTAGCTTCGTGGGCAGGGTCACCCCTAGGGAATGCAAATAACCGGGTTTAACCGGTTTTAACCGGTTAAATTGCATTCCCTAGTCACCACCAACTAGGCTATCGTGACGTCCATATTATATACATTACAAACATACTTACATACATAAACTCACGCCTTCATTCCCAGTGTGGAGTAGGCAGAGCTAATGAATTACCTACAAGTCTTTAAACTTCTTGACAATTCTGTAACCACATTTTGCACAAGTAAGCTAAGATGTTTCCCAGTGTATTAGTGACAGGTGGCAAGCCCATCGCCTAACAGTACTTCAAGCCTTTATTCCCTTAGTCGCCTCTTACGACATCCACGGGAAGACATGGAGTGGTACTATTCTAACCCGGCAAACACACGTACAAATACTTACATATACATTTTCAATTAAATACATACAATTACAATCGTGATTTGCACTTCTGTCAATCTCATCATATAATTACGTTCGCTTATATTTAACTATTAAAACTTAAATACGCAATGTTGAACTCTTAACTTCAAATAATAAGGTTTCATATTCTTTGATATTGAAAACATGTAATAGGTTTGATCTATGACTTAATATCTGGTCATTAGCTAATTGTTACAAGTCGAAATGGAATGTTATTGCGTTTCAAACCTTATCAAAGCGGTTTATGATTGTAATGAGGTTAGCGTGAATTTGGACTTGTGTCGTAATTGATAAGTTATTGAATAATTATTTGATAATGATTACATCTGATGTGTAAATTGTGTTTTATTACAATAATTAGTTTATTTCACACTTGATTTGATGTCTTTTATCAAAAGAAAAATAGCTTCTGGCGATTCGAATACTGTTTGGCGGTTGGTTACACGATAATATTAAAAGTACAAACACTTTTGGAAGATGAAATACAATTTTAATTAGCTTTAGCACAATACCCACGCCGCGGACCGCTCCCACCACAGATAATTTTTACTCCATTTTTTTTTAAAGGTCCTTTCCCGCTCGAATGCTCGCGTAATATCTTTTGGCATAAAGATGTGTGTTTTTCTAAATATTTTCAACTTTTAAAAGATTTAAAATAAAATGACATGTGTAAAATGTCAATGTCTATGAACTTTGGATTATGATATTTATGATTGTACTTTGAGATGATTAATCGGGATTTTTCATAATCAGTTGTGCGGTGCGCTGTGAATATTACGAGCATTGTATTAGCGATATGTAGCGAAAGATTCCGGCTTTTACATTTGATTTATTCTGTTTACTGATTTACTCTACTCACTTGACACTGGCGAAATCATTGCGGAATACCGCGGTGGACCGCCATTAATAAAAAATAAGAATTGTGCGATTTAAGAGATATCAGCTGTGAAAAAAGGATTCACCCATATCGTCGGTGATACTACAAAACTGCGTAACTATCAAATTTATGATAGAGCAAAATAAACCTTACTGTCTTAATATAAAGGTGCATCTTGCTCCTTATTTAAAATGTTACTTACGCGGGTATGCAGTTTCACCGACGATATATGGTTTTTTTTTAATAATCCCAATAAAATATCTTGCTACAAACTCCCTAGGGAGTTTAAACAAGAAAAATAATCTTCTTCTATAAATTAATGGCGGTCCACCAAGTGATTTCGCCAGTGTCAGTGAGAGAGTATAATCAGTAAATAGAACATCATCATCATCATGTCCTCCCCCAAGTATCTCCACTCAGACCGGTTTTGCTTGCATCCACCGCGTTCCCGCAATCCTTACAAGTCACTCCATCTTGTTGGAGGTCTACCTACAGCTCGTCTCCCGGTCCGCGGACGCCACTCAAGAACCTTCTGACCCCATCAGCCGATTTACTGTCATTAGTAGCCTTGGGACTTTTAGATGCTCGCTATGGTTCTAGAATCCACGGAGTCGCCATTATGTTAAAATGTTTTTTTAGAAGTCAAAGTCAAAGTGGATAAGTACATACAACTTGTACATACACTTTTAACATGGTTAACAATAAACACTTTTTTCCGGCTTTGAAATATACATCACATAAAGAACAAAATATACTTGACAAGACTTTTCTTCAACATATTTTAATTCCTTATACGGCTCTCACCAGGACTTAATTTCGCAAGTAGTAAAACTATTCATTTTAAATTTAATCAGAAATTGCTTAAACCGTGTTTAATCAAAACTGACAATGTATTTATCAAGTATTTTTTTAATTGGTAAAATAGATGTCAGTCAGTAGTCTGTCACAACACAACGTAAATATCAAAGAGGATGCATAATTAAGTAAATCGTACCTATATATGCATATCGCGTCACCTGTACTGTGACATGTGTGTGTAATAACTAATAAATTTATGATAAAATTAATTGCAGTCATAATAACGTGGTTATTACCAATCGATATAACAGCGTAAATCTAACACGTTTTATTGTTACACTTTGACTTTGACTTCGAAAAATAATATTTTAACATAATGGCGACTCCGTGGAATCTAGAACCATAGCGAGCATCCAAAAGTCCCAAGTCTAGTCATTAGGTACAAATTGAAAATCGTCCACTTGAAATTATTCGTCCATTTACAAAAATTACAATTTGAAATACATCCTTAAGGAAAATTGTCCAACCAGAATAATGTTGCAAATAGAATTGTCCCATAGTAAAATTGTCAAATAAGATATAGGTCCAAAAAATATTATAATAATTCATATAGGACTATATTCAATTTGAGCGGAATTATATCAGTACAATAATTTATATTTTGGCCTTAATTCATATAAGACTACATTCACTTGGCGCGTATTTAATTTTTCTCAAAAAATATAATGGACAAAATCCCATTCGGGCTTAATTAATTTACAACGAAAATAAATTTGGTCATATATATTATTTTTCAGCATAATTACATTTTGATTAAATTGTCTTTGGACACTATTACTTTTGGCCCAACTTCAGATGGTTATTTCACGTGGACGATTTTCCATTTGTACCTAATGAAATTACAGTAAATCCATCAGCCATCAGCCATCATAAATAGAACAGTAAATCAAAATTAACAAAAGTAAAACCCCGGCATTTTTCAATCGGCCATCTTACACAGAGACAGAATCAATTAGAAACCATTTTCCCCGCCATTTCTTTCATCAAAACTGGCAAGCAATCGGAGCAGAGACAATAACGTCTTGTTTTCGTCGCGTGAGGTCAGGCAATTGAGGCAGGCGTGGGCTGCGGCCCGCCGGTGATACGTTTATATTAAATGACTCGTATTTACAAGGGAAACGAGGGTATGCTTGAAAAACAACGATTCTTCGTACTAATGAACTTTATATACAAAAATATTTCTTGAAAAGGAACAAGACAACAAACCTACTATAGTTTTTCATATTAACTACAACATATATCATCATGATAGTTGAAGCTAAGATAATACGTTGTTTCGTTGCTCCCCAATTTTAATTGAAAACAAATGTAAAAAGTGACTCCTTCGTTATAAATTTTATTTCATTTCATAGTTCGTTTAATGATCTATGGAATACATTTTATTCCAACAAAAACGGACGAGATATCTGTGAGTAATAAGCATAATACTGTTTAAATTAATAGTGCAACTGTTCCCGTAACTGACCTAGGACAACCCGCGGCGCGCTAGCGGCGCGTGAGCGGCGTGAGTCACCACTTGTCGCCGCTGAATACCCTCTTTACGCGCGTCGGAATAATTCTGTACGTTAGCTTCTAGCGCTGTCAGCGCTAGAGTCTACATAGTAAAGCGGCTTTACATTATGCCTTACAATTGTGGCAGGTGTAATGAGGAAATTAAACGTCAGCGGGTCGCATGTCCGAAGTGTAAGAATAGCTTCCATCAAACGTGTGTAAATTATAAGGGCCCATTAACTCTCCCAGCTACTAAAATTGCAGTAGATTGGCTCTGTTCCGAGTGCAGCGCTAAGGTCAAGCGTGGTGACAACTCTAGCACTCCGGTGCGTGCGTCTGCGTCAGGCAGCGACCCGAGGAGCGAGCCGAACACGCAACTTTGCGCGGGTTCTGAGACAGACTCGGAGGAATCCACTGCCACCCCGGTAACGCGTAGTGGTCTCACCTTGGACGAGAACATAATCAGTGCTGTCCGTCTTGAAATAAAAAACTCTCTAAAGAACGAGGTTGCTCGCATGATTAGAGCTATTCTGAAGTCGGAATTGTCCCCTATCAAACAAGACCTGGTAGATCTAAAGCAGTCGCTAGAATTTGTCAGTAGCAGACACGACGAGCTTGAAAAGTCTCTGGGCACACTAAATTCGAAATTTGTTGACATTGAGGCCACTGTCAATCAGGTCCAACCAGTGATCCAGATTTTTGAAGATCGTATTAACGACCTTGAGCAGCAGCTGCGCGAGTCGAACTTGGAGTTTCACGGGATACCGGAGTACAAAAGTGAAAACTTAAGTAGCGTGATCATCCAAGTAGCTTCAACAGTATCCCATCAGCTTTCGGAATCGGACATAGTACATTGCACTCGTGTGGCTAAGCAAAACCGGGACAGCAAAAAGCCGCGTACGGTGGTCTTGAAACTGACGAGTAGGCGAGGTCGCGACGAGTTCTACTCTGCGGTGACCAAGTTCAACAAGGCTAATCCAACTAGCAAGTTAAATACCTCACAACTCGGATTCGCCGGCGATAGAACACCAGTATTCGTATCCGAGCATCTCTCTCCAGCGAATAAGCGTCTGCACGCGGCTACTCGCATCAAATGTAAAGAGGCTCAATACAAATTTGTGTGGGTCCGCAACGGTAGAATTTACATCCGTAAGAACGAGTCATCACTTCCAATAGTAATTAGGAACCTTTCCAGTCTTAACTTAATTTAAATTAGGGTTTTTTTTTATTCTCAATAAATTGTCATATATATATATAGTATAAATAATTGTTGGGTGTAGTACCTATTTACGAAGTGGCATTTTCATTGTATTATCAAAACGTGCGAGGACTTAGAACGAAATGTCTGGATCTGTTTAATTCTATTCTAATACATAACTATGATATAATATGTCTAACTGAGACCTGGCTCGATGAATCTATTAACTCCAACGAACTTTTTGATAATAGATATGTGGTATACCGTCGAGATCGTCCTGCAAGTTTTAAAAGTTATTTTGGCAAGGGGTACGGAGGTGGTGTTCTCGTGGCCGTCTCTTCTAAACTCGCTTCTGAGCTTAGACAACAATGGCAGTCATCCCTTGAAGACCTGTGGGTGACAGTTGATTGCGGCGGTTTCAGGTTGAATATTTGTCTCGTGTATATTCCACCATACATTCCCTTAAATATGTACGAGTACTTCTTGAACGCATGTGAAAACTATATCTTGTCATCTCATAGCTGTAAAACACTAATTTTAGGCGATTTCAATTTGCCAAGTATTGCATGGCACAATGGTTCGATTGACCGTCGTAACATTACCTCAGCATATGACGCGAAGTGTTTGGCCTTAGGGGATTTCATGTCCATCACTGGGCTCACGCAAGTCAATACCAATGCAAACATCAATACCCGCATTTTAGACTTGGCATTGGTCAACTCGGATCTTAGCGTCACTATAGACAAGGCAAATCCTATTAGCCGTATTGATTTGCACCATCCTCCTTTTGAGATCGTAATTGAGACTAAAAAATGTCGTTCCCTTAATGCTAACCAATCAATACCTCGATACCGGTTTCGAAAAGCAGACTTTGATCAATGCTCCGTTGATCTGACAATAGTTGATTGGGATAGTCACTCGATCTTGTGCTGTGAAAGTTTTTTGCAACTAGTTTATAACACTATTTGGACAACTATTGATAAGAATGTTCCTAAAGCTAAATTTCGAACTGCACGATACCCAAATTGGTTCTCCAGAGATCTAATTAGATTGCTGAAAGAGAAAGATAAGTTGCGCTATAGATATAAGAAGTTCAGGAATCCTAGAGACTACGATGAATTCTGCATACTGCGTCAGAGAGCCAAACAGGGAGTAACTGATTGCTTTGATTCTTACATATCCCGTATCGAAAGTGATTTAAGCACCAATATAAAGGCATTTTGGCGTTATGCTAAGTCTAAGCGGGTCACCAATCAAGTCCCTCATCGTCTTGCATGTGGCGAGGTGGTTGCGGAGAACGGTCAAGACATCGCTGACTTATTTGCTAAGTACTTTTCGTCTGTTTACGCTGCATCTGATTGTGACCCCAGCTACCTACCTGATTTTCCTGAGAGCAATTACAGTACTAACTCAATTGTCTTTACTGAGGGAGATATTTTGCAAAAAATCAAATCTTTAAATGTTGATAAGGGTGCCGGACCGGATGGACTACCTGCCATATTTGTCAGATCTTGTGCTAAAGCCCTAGCAAAACCTTTATGCATTACGTTTCATAAGTCTCTGGAGGAGGGTGTATTTCCTGATCTCTGGAAGTTGACGAGAATTACTCCGATTTTCAAAAGCGGTGATAAAAGCAAGGTGTCCAACTATAGGCCTATTAGCATCTTGAATTGTTTTGCCAAGTTGTTTGAGGGACTTGTCTTTGACCAGGTTTACAACCATTTTGTTCATGTACTCAGTCCTTGTCAGCATGGTTTTGTTAAGAAGCGTTCGACTTCAACTAACCTTCTTTCCTATGTGCAGACGTTGTCTATATCTTTTCAAACTAAGGCGCAAACTGACTCTATATATACAGACTTTGCCAAGGCGTTTGATCTGGTAAATCATGACATCCTACTAAAAAAACTACGTCATCTTGGAATCCATGGTAATTTGTTGCGATGGTTTGAGTCTTATCTGCGTCGTAGATCTCAGTTGGTCAGTGTTTACGGCTACGACTCGGTTCCGTTTATGGCTGATTCTGGGGTGCCACAGGGTTCTAACTTGGGTCCGTTATTGTTCATTTTCTTCGTTAACGATCTTCTGACTCGCATTGACTCACAGTGCCTCGCATATGCTGATGATATTAAAATATTTAGGGTAATTAAGACGGAAAATGATTGCCTAGCCCTTCAAAACGACATAGATCGGATATATTGTTGGTGCAATACTAACCGCATGTCCTTGAGTATCGGTAAATGTCATTCTATTTCGTTCACTAAAAAAGTAAATTTCATCAATTATAATTATAACATTAATGGCATCAAATTAAATAGGGTTTCATCTATTAAGGATCTTGGGGTAGTATTTGATAGTGAGCTGTCGTTCCGCGGACACTATGAGCACATAGCATGTAGGTCGAACCGTATGCTTGGCTTTGTTATGCGCACTACAAAGCCGTTCAAAAATGCAAACAGCCTCATTGTCTTATACTCAGCCTTAGTTCGAACTTTGCTTGAATATTGCTCTTCGGTTTGGCAACCAATTTATTCAAATCACACTAATAAAGTTGAGTCAATACAAGCTAAATTCGTCAGATATCTTTCGATTAAAACTGGGACTCGCCGAACTGTTCCCGAGTATGTTGACAGATTAGCTGCGTTTAATCTTCAGTCTCTGTCCTCCAGACGCAATCTCACTGATTTAGTCACGCTCCACAAGATATTGCACGGCGGTCTTGACAGTAACCTCATGGGTCATGTATGTATTAGAGCTATTCACGGAAAAACTCGAAGCCAAAACCTTTTTGCCTTGCCTATGGTCCCCAACAATAATGTAACCAAGAATGCACCTATTGCCCGAATGTGTCGTTTATATAATAATTTAGATATAGATTTAGACATTTTAAATGTATCATTATCCAAGTTGAAGAACTGTTTGAAAACCAGATATTCCTAACTGCTATATTTATACATATTTTCTATTTTTCTCTTTTTTTCTTTTCTCATATACTTACCGAGTTTATTGTATTTTGTATATAAATTGTTAATCATTAGTATATTAATTTAGCTTTGTTTTGCCTACTAAAAATGTTGTGTACAATTATTATAGTAGTGTAAGCAATGTGAAGTTATATTGTAGTAATTTTCGATATACCATGTTTTTGCCTACATTATGTTATTGTACCTATTTAAATAAATAAATAAATAAATAAATAAATATTCAATCTTAAGTACCCGAAACCGACGTGCGTGCATGAGACCGTAAGCTCAAAGACGATATGGTATTTACGGCCAAGAATAGAGGCTTACTTACTTGTAGGAGGACCTTGTGCAGGGTCCGTCCGGGTTGGTACCACCATCTTGTCCATTAACCTACCGCCAAACAGCAGCGTTCGCATTGTTGTGTTCCGGTTTGGGGATAAGACAGCCGGTGAAATGACTAGCATAGAGGCATTCCATCTTAGTCCTCAGGGTTGGCATTTGCAGTCTTGTGAATGCGAATGTCTATGGGTCACAGTTTCCACTTACCATCAGGTGGTCTGTGTGCTCGTTTGCATTCCTGTGGCATAAATAAAAGGAGGCCCAGCTCTGAAAGAAGGAGATAAATGGTGATCTCCTTCAATAGGATCGAGGGTTTATAACTACCTATTTAAGTTAACGCAAGACCTGTTTAGTTATGTATATTAGCTACTTAAACGTTACTTCACCGTTATGCAAACATTTGAATGGTGAGTATGCTAATGTATGCTTCGGACGCAATACTTATTTAATATAGAGGACGCCCACCACAACTTTACGCGTAGTATTAGTTCCACACTACTCCCCCTATTTTAACCGCTTAGGGTATGAATTTCCAAAAATCCCAGATCCTTCTGACCTCATCGGCCATCAGTCCTGCGAGCGATGTGCGCCCACTGCTACTTGAATTTAGCTATTCTTCGGGCTATGTCGGCAACCTTAGTTCTCCTGCAGATATCATCATTTCTGATTCTATCACGCAGAGAAACCCCGAGCATAGCCCTCTAAAAATAATTTACTTTGTGCAAAATGTGGTTACAGAATTATCAACAAGTTTTTATAGTTGTAGGTAGTTCTGTAGCTCGCCCTACCTCACTCTGGGATTAAGGTGTGAAGGTGTATGTAAACTCTTTTTTGCACAAAAACATAAATATTACAATATAAATATTAAACCAATGTACAAAGGTGAACAAATAAAGGAAAGGGGGAAGGTATGTATAAATAAATAAATAAATAAACAAACAGGGGATAATCTCACACAAAACCTAGTCCCAAACTAAGCTCTAGACTTGTACTATGGGTACTAGGCAACGATCTATGTAAATATGTACTTACATAGAAATAAATATACTTAAATACATGGAAAACATCCAAGACTCGGAAAATACTCTTGCTTATCACACAAATATTTGCCCGGCAATAGAACCCGGGACCGCTAGCTTCATAGGCAGGGTCACTACCAACTAGGCCAACGTGTCGTATTATCAAATTCTGCGTGGACGCAGCGACCAAATGCTGGTATAATATAATGCTATATATTATGTGATTATGCCTTATGTCACATTTAAATGTAATCATTCGATCGCCGTCCGATATGGCGATGGTATTTGCGTAGGACTTCCATGATGTGAATACTAATTTGTTTCTAGAACTGCTTGTGGCAATAAATACTTAGATTTTATGATTTCTTGGTACTCTTGCTTTGTAAACCTAGCCAATAACCATCCAGGGCCTCTAATCTGCTAGTCAAAACCATATTGCCTTGCCTGCGTGTATTGTGTGTGTGACGACGCGTTAGCCAGTCGGTGACCCTGCCTACGCAGCTAGTGGTCCTGGGTTCGATCCCAGATATGCACCAATATTTGTGTGATGTTTAGTTAGTTTAGTTTATTTATTCATCAATGTAATATTACAATATAAATTGCATTGCATGTCAACAAATACGAAATTACATTGATATTGTCAAAACAAATACTGTAAACCCGGGTTACTTTAGCCCTAGGGGGTAACATTGCCCACCCTTAAAACTTCGACTATTTTAATGATAAACATCTTAAACTGTTAAAATAATTTTAGAGCTATATAAGTAGCTACTAGTTGTTTCTGATGTAACATTTAATGAAATAATTAAATTTTAAAGATGATTTTTGGGGTGGCAATGTTACCCCCTAGGGCTAAAGTAACCCGAGTTTACGGTACTAATAATAAAAAAATACAAGAATAATTAATAATAATTAATTAAAAACAACAACAATTACACATACATACATACATACCTTCACGCCTGTAATCCCAGAGTGGGGTAGGCAGAGCTACAGAATTACAACTTCAAAAAGTTGTTGACAATTCAGTAACCACAATTTGCACAAATAGGCTAAGATGTTTACCAGCGTATTAGTGACAGGTTGCAAGCCCATCGCCTAACAGTACTACAAGCCTATATTCCCTTAGTCGCCTCTTACGACATCCACGGGAAGACATGGAGTGGCACTATTCTAACCCGGCAACCACAAAAAATATCGAATAATGGTCACTCATCCGATGTCATTAATAAATTTCAACACATTTCCAGCTCCATATATTCATCCACGGAGTATAATGGATTATCCAATAAAAGGTTTCTTAGCTGATAAGCTGATGTTCAAATGCGCTCATTTGAACATCAGCTAAGTGTAGCAAGTATAGAGTATTTGTTCCTGAGTCTTGGGTGGTTTCTATGTACCTATATTTAACTATGTATTTATCTATGTAAGTAAGGTTATCGTTGACTAGTACGCATTACGCATACTACAAGCCTAGAGCTTAGTTTGGGACTTGGTCAATTGGTGTGATATTGTCCCCTGAAAAAAAATATATATATTAGTAAGCACACAAAATTTAAAATGCTTATACTATTACTATGCAGTTAGCCACCTTTTTAGGTTGGACGGTAGTATTATATACAGTCTATGAGCACTTCGGTTCGCTTCGGTTTAGTACTTCTCTCTCACTCGCTCTTAATAAGATCGTATGAGAGCGATTGAGAGAGAAGTACTTAACCGAAGTTCTAAGTGCTCACAGACTGTATCTAGTATACTGACACATGACTACGACCTTACCCACCCTGCCTACTGACTGAGGCCTTGGTCGAGGCAAGGCCGAGGCAAGGACGCCAACCTGTCTGACGGCTCGGAGCAAAAAGACAAAAAACCGGATAAGGAACAACGCGGGCGATGACGGTGTTGTACTGTACCACAGAATATACAGGGCGAACGACATGAAGTGTTACCAAATTCACAAAATTGAGCCTGGTGTCAAAGTAAATGCGACTTACTATCGGGAAAATGTTTTGGAAGCTGCGTTGGAGCCTTGGGCACGCAAACATTTCGGTAGTAGACCGTGGACATTACAACAAGACTCGGCCCCGGCTCATAAAGCTCGTGTGAACCAAGAATGGCTGAACAACGCGTGCCACAATTTATTTCGTCCACACAATGTCTTTCGAATTCCCCAAACGCGAACCCGATGGACTTCTATTATCTGGTCCATTGTGGAGAGCAAGGTGAGGAGAAGAAAACATGCCAGTATGGATGCATTGAAGAAAGCGATCGTACGTAATTGCCATTGCATACCGCAGGATCACATTCGTGCAGCGCGCAACTCATTTTTCTACCGTCTGAAGGCCATAGACAGCAGAAGGTGGTCATATCGAGTTAAAATAAAGTAATCTTAAAAAAATTATATCTTTTTCTCATTTTTTTCTTAATAATGAATAATTTAAGACAACAAAAAAAAATCGTAGCCTTTTGAATTTGGTAACACTTCATATCGTTCGCCCTGTATAATAGAACTAGCTTTTATAGAGCTCGTTAAAAAGAAGATATTGTCTATTATATCTACTTTATTTAGGGAAATCAAAAAACAATTTGGCAACATTCAGCGAGTAATAAGAAATACCTATGCATGTTTTTTTTAATCGAAGATATAGTGACAAGCTTGAGCTGATCTTTCAGCATTGTTATTTTATTTGTTTGGAAGAGCAATTGAAACGAAATAAACCAGGCGATATGTTTAACTGTGCAAGATTCCACAAACCGGACATTGAGATAGAAATTTGGATAAGTACTTGAAGATTTTTTTTAAACTTTTTAACCAGGGTCTGAATTAATATTGCAATTCGTCAAGAGTTTACACGTTATTTATAAATTATACGTTTAAATTATGAAAAAGTCACAGAGAAATGTGGAATAAAAGAAGATGTAGTGACTAAGATTGAAAAGGGCGTGCTTCGATGGTTCGGTCATTTGGAAAGGATGGATGAAAGAAGATTGACGAAAGAGATATACAGAGCGAAAGTGAGTGGAAGCGTCGGAAGGGGCTCTGGGAAACAGGCGTGATTTAATGTAATGTAATGTAACATATCTCAATAAAATATGAATATACAAAAATAGATCACCAAAAGTAAAATTGATATTAAAATCGGCGAATACGGATGATACTAGCATATTTTGAACTGCTAAAGACAGCCATTAGCCAGAGGGACCAGAGATGCACTGTGACGTCATGTATGCTGTAACTTGTAACATGGCCTTATAAACTCCATGTTAATTTCTGTTTTGCTAGAAAGAGACAGGAACATATCTTCGTTGACTTATATCTTGGTTATTTTTATAGGTTTTTCTCAATTGTGAAAAATAGTCATGAATATTGCCTATTATATAACGTTATTCTAAAATATCGATAGACTTATCAAACATTTTAACACTAATACAATATTTACGCTAATAAAAACAACGTAACGTTATAAAGGTGGACCTCTACCTTGTTTTCTGGTTGACGTTACGTTACTTCGCATCACGTTTGCATTATGCATTATTATGTATTTCAACCAAGTCATTACTCCATTGTTGTACAAGACCATTATTAATTAATGACGGTTATGGCTACGCTTCCGCGTATGATCTAGATTTTATGTAAACCTAGGTATTAAAAACAAGGTGAAATACTATATTACTACCTGGTGCCCGCGACCGCGTCTCCTTAGAAGTGGTTTCTCTCCGAGTCTACATAAATTCAATAATAATATCCGATACCAAAACAGTTGTATAGTTTTCATCCTTATATCTTAATTAACCTCGGTTGTATGAGGAATGCTACTCGACAATAGATGGCGCTATCTTTTAATCTACTTTCCAATAGATGTCGCTGGTAATATTTCGACTTATATAAACGGGCGGTAAGGTACGCATAATCACGCGAGCGAAGCTATAGTCTTTGCCAATACAACAAAACGAACCAATTTACCATTATTACTCTACAATCACGAGCTTATAAAGATCAAGTGAGGTCTTAGCAATGATTTATAAACTTGATCTTTACTTTCACATTAAGTTTATTATTAAATAACTATTAATTATACGTTATTTTCAATAAAAAACACGCTTGATGAATATTTGAGGTTGTGTGTCAAACAACACTAATTTGTTTACATCTCTGGCAATTTCAATCGACACAGACTATACTGGTAAAAGCTCGCATTGCTTTTAACAGGTTTATACCAGTAGGAATACTAACTATCTACTTGTATACCCGAAAAACATCCCATCCCATCTGTCCCGGTAAACCACTAACATCTTAAAACCACGCCTAGTAACCACGAACTTAACATGTAGATCTCGCAACGTTTCCCGCCAAGTGGTCCGCCCACGCGCCATCTTGTCTCGTCAGCTGATCCTTATGTCAATGGAGTTTGGAATATAAGTACGGCTTAAGATAACATCTCATGGTGTCGTTAGAAATATTATTCAGTTATAAAATACGAGTTTAAAGTGGTTAGGAAATGTATAGCTTGGTAACGAACGAGTTTGTTAAAAAAATGGTCAAGAGCGAGTCGGAATCGCGCACCGACGGCTCCGTACCGCTACATACATATAGTTCATTTATTTTAGGATGAGAAAAAAAAAAGAAAAAGAACCAGTAGTCGTCAACTCTAATACTCGCTGGCAGAATTAATAAGAATCTATGCACTCAATATATTGTATCTGTGCATGTGTCATTAATGTTTTTGTGTTGGACAAAACATTGGGTCTCGATATTACATGAAAAATTAACTATAAAACTATTCTTTAGCTTTGCCTACCCCACTCTGGGAATGAAGGCGTGAGTTTATGTATGTATGTAAACTATTTGAATAAGTATATATTGGTTTCTAACTGTTATACTTAATTGATTTACCTAATTTAAGACTGACTGTTCTGGATGAAGTGTCATCGTTTCTCCGCTAAAGAGTGCGGTAGTTGGGTAGAGATTAAAGATGTAGACTAAACGAGCAGCTGCCAACTTTAACAAGGAAATGAACAACAAACAAATCACAACAAAAACAACTACCTATGGAACAATATCAACGCTCACGCTCTCGAACTCGGGAGAAAATGACATAATATAACATGGGGCATATCACATAAGGGCGTTGTGACGTTCAATCTGTCAAAAAATGCAAACTGTGGCGTTATTAATGATCAATTTAAAATTCACTAGGTTCTCTATATTTGACAGGTGACAGGATAGTATTTGATTTAGTCGAGTTATATGTTTAGATGTTTCGTTATTTTGTTAACACACAGGTTTGTAACCCCTGCTTCTTTAGGTCTTTTATAGACCACGTTTCTAATTGAAGTAAATTTAATCAACACAAATAAAAAACGCAATGTTAATATTAACGAATATGACTTAAAGTACTACTGCAATAGAATATAACGTTCATTTAATATTTACTGTGAAATAATAGCAGTCAAAAAAGACGTTTTCGTCCAATATTTTTGTATAACTATTATGTTGCGTGTAACGTGCCCAATAAAATACCTTTATTGCGTTCTGTATCATGCTAAAATAAATGAACTATAGTAAGTAGCTATACTCAAACTGTTTAGGTACTTAAATAAATGTAAACACATGTATGTGTACTTGTGGGTGGATCTTGTGCAGGGTCCGTCCGGGTTGTTACCACCATCTTATCCATTAACCTACCGCCAACCAGCAGTGTTCGCATTGTTGTGTTCCAGTTTGGGGGTAAGACAGCCGGTGAAATGACTAGCATAGAGGCATTCCATCTTAGTCCTCATGGTTCAGTCACAGTTTCTGAGTTTCCACTTACCATCAGGTGGCCTGTGTGCTCGTTTGCCTTACCATGCCATAAAAAAAAAACAACCAAACATTGATACGTCAAAGCTCGACGGAACAGTTTCGATTGGCCGATGATCAGAGCCACGTGGTTTGGTTTGTTTACATTTATTTAAATACCTAAACAGTTTGAGTATAGTAGGTATTATTTTGCTTATTTCAAGTTGAATGTTATATCTTTAGTACCTAATTAAAAACTAGTAGTAAGTACTTATTTGTTGTTTTTCTTTAGGATTTGTACTATAATTGTTTTACCGTTTTTACCATGCAACAAAATTAAAAATATTTTGGAAACTGTTCTTGTATTAAAAAAGCTAAAGCTCAAACAAAAAATTGTTAGATTGGAAATCAATCGTAATAAATAAAATAACACATATTCTTAAAAAAAAACTCGAACTGATGTCTCTTACGGTTCAAAAGATACAGTTCTGTTAGGACAGCTGGACGGACGGACGGAAAGCGTAGGCGTAATAAATTAATAATGTCCCGTTTGACGATTTATTCGCATTATACATATACACTTTCGCTGAAAGTCAACGGAGCTCTGCTACCGCAGAGCTCCTATTTCTGGGTAGTTTGGCCCTCCGGGCCTGCTGCAAAACTAACATAACCTAAACCTACCTCATATTTATGCCACTAAGGGGTGCCTTGGGTCTGGAATTGAAAATTTTCATTAGTGTATAAAATGCGAAAGTGTATAATATGCGAATAAACCCGTTTGACACCCTCAATGTAACCCTAATGACACCCTACTGTTCAGGAATCGGCCGCTAAATAATTCGTTCAAAATTAAATATGATGAAAGAAACCTAAAGATGATTTTAAACCTCGCCCACCATACTTCAAACAGGAAGTTTTTTGTGAGTGGGACTTTGAATCAACCGTCAAGGCAATAAAGTTCAATTACGTTTGTTCGATAATGCAATTTTCAGTTTGTGTGGATAGGAAAATAAACTTTATTCCCATTGCCACACAGTTCAAATTAAATTGCCTTGATTATGTACTTTATATTGCACACTGGGCCTTATGAGGATAAACACCCTATTCAATGGTGCCCCGTCATCGACTTTTTTTTCATTTTTATTACATTATGTTATGCCGTCTAGTTGCCGCCATATTTAATTTTAATTACTTTCATATCCGTACTCCTTAGTGACACTCACAAGATTAAAACAAATCGAATGCCATAAGAATCATCAACATCGGTCCACGCGTTTAGTTTCTAGAGCGCCACGAATACCCCTCGAATACACATACATACATACCTTCACGCCTTCCTTCCCAGAGTGGGGTAGGCAGAGCTACAGAATTACCAACAACTCTAAAAACTTGTTGATAACTCTGCAACCACAATTTGCACAATCAAGCCAAGATGTTTTACAGTGTATATTAGTGACAGGTAGCAAGCCCATCGCCTAACAGTACTACAAGCCTTTATTCCCTTAGTCGCCTCTTACGACTTCCACGGGAAGACATGGAGTGGCACAATTCTAAGCCGGCAACCACACGGCATTATTATACGGCCATTTAATAAATATCTTAAATTTAAAAAAAAAAAGGTTTTCGGATTTTGAATGCTAGAGTCTATAATGGTCCCGATATTACGTGCACATCGCTTAAATAGCCTAAAACTAAATATTCAAATTTCAAGACATAGTTTAGACGGCAGGTTTAACCAGTGCTATTCCAGAATGCCAAGCTGACAATGTATAAGATAAGACCGCCTAAAATAAGAAGCGTCAGATTCAAATTAGCGCTGTCATGGGCTCATGGCGCTGTCATAATTTATGACAGCTGCTCATAGAATAGCAAAGTGTTTTAGCGACACCTAAATAAAATTAGGAAGTTTAGAGGGCACTGTAGAATCGAGTCCAATATAAATGTATTCCTAAGCTTCAATCTTTAAACAAAAGTTGCCATTTGCTTAAAATAAATGCATTTTACAAGCGATTTTTATTTCAGCAATAAATTTAATCCAGTTCCGTTATTTGCATCATTATGTTGACAAACGTGATTTACATATGAATTATAATCTGATATTAGATAAGACACATTGCAAAAGTTTCTGGTGATAAAAAATAACTTTCTAACGCTATTGAAATTATTAATCGATACCGTATCGATGAATTAAAGTCGCTTTCACTGGAATGATCGAGTGGTCGAAATATCGAGTAATTAGAATGAGAGCGCCATTTTGGTTTTTACGTTTGTTTGTAACGATTATGTATGACGGTTTTATTGTATGGCCAATGACGTTTTAGGGTTCCATACTAGGTAGGTAGTAGGCCTCCAACAAGATGGAGTGACGACCTTGTAAGGATCGCGGGAACGCGGTGGATGCGAAAAGCACAAGACCGGTCTGAGTGGAGAGCCTTGGGGGAGGCCTATGTCCAGCAGTGGACGTCTTTCGGAAGGCAAACCAGCACACAGGCCACCTGATGATAAGTGGAAACTGTGACCCATAGACATTCGCATTCACAAGACTGCAAATGCGTTGCCAACCCTGAGGACTAAGATGGAATGCCTCTATGCTAGTCATTTCACCGGCTGTCTTATCCCCAAACCGGAACACAACGATGCGAACACTGCTGCTTGGCGGTAGGTTAATGGATAAGATGGTGGTACCAACCCGGACGGACCCTGCACAAGGTCCTCCCACAAGTAAGTGACATGATGCTGATGATGCTGATGATGTTCCATACTCGAAGGGAGCCCAATCTAAACCTATTAATATGCCTAAGCTGCTGTCCGTCCGTCCTTTAAAGAGATGTATCTTTTGAATCGTAATGGGCAGCGGGTTGTTTTATTGGTGGATATCTTTAAAAAAAAAAGTTAAATTATTGAAGGGGTACCCATACAAGAAACTTTTCATTTTCATAGTAATTGTATGTTTGTTACATCTTTAAGGTCACAGCACACATATCAACTCGGAAAGGGATCGTCACCGCCTCGCCTTTCCACTACTAGGTGAGGCGACTACGTTACGATTCCGATTAGTCTGCGTTGCAGTAGGGAGTTGATAGGGTGACGATCCCTTTCCGAGTTGATATGTGTGCTGTGACCTTTAGACTGCACCGAGCAAACGTCGAGCGTCCAGTGGCGTCCCCAACACTATTATTGTCTTTTCTGATAAACTAAATAATTCCCATGGAATTAGACGATGCTTTTTTGTAGCGCAAGTAAAAACACAATTTATGGGACAGGTACGTAACGAACTTTGATAACAGTTACCCTTTGAGTAGTCAGCTTAACGGGAAAAGATGGCCACTGTTTTCCGTTACGTTGACAACTCAATTGTCAATTGTTATTAAACTATGTGATATAACCTATAAGTTGTATTTTTATTTGAAGTACAAAAAAGCACCGTCGGGTCTATTATACTTCGCAAACAACACTATAGATAGCAGCAAGGCCTCTCTATTTAAATGTTGACTTTGTTTTAAATGAATGATAAGTTTGGGTGTTCAAGGTTCTACGTAGTTTATGGTAATTCAGAATGAAGGCTAGAAAATATACTATACTTGATTAGTTATTATATTTAATAAGATGTAAACAAACACTACTACACACTACTTGTTTGTTTGTTACTTGTGGGAGGACCTTGTGCAGGGTCCGTCCGGGTTGGTACCACCATCTTATCCATTAACCAACCGCCAAGCAGCAGTGTTCGCATTGTTGTGTTCCGGTTTGGGGATAAGACAGCCGGTGAAATGACTAGCATAGAGGCATTCCATCTTAGTCCTCAGGGTTGGCCGTGCATTTGCAGTCTTGTGAATGCGAATGTCTATGGGTCACAGTTTCCACTTACCATCAGGTGGCCTGTGTGCTCGTTTGCCTTCCCATGCTATAAAAAAAAAAACAGAACTAGTTTAGTTAGTTAGCCAATTAATAGAACACGTCAAAGATCGAGAGAACACATTATAAAATTTATAAGTTGTTAATAGTTCAACTCATTAGCATGGCCTGTCTATTTTTATATTAAAGCATGAGGTTTATGGTGGTATGTTTTCGATCCTACGGCATTGCCACTACTTTAATTATTGTATAAGTCTCAGTGGGAATTGCCCAAGGATATAGGCTACTTTTATTTAATTCTTTGTTCTATTTTGTATATTCTTTTTCTAATGTCTGTGTCTGTTTTTTCCCCAATAAAGAAAAAAAAAACAGTTTGCGTTAGACGTATGGGGATTGGTCATCGGGGTATTGGACGTATGGGGTTTAGTCGTCCGAGATTGGATAAATATGAATTAGTCGTCCGGGATATTCTACATATCGTCGGTGAAACTACAATACCGCGCAAGAAATTAAATAATCTGCAAAATAAACCTTAGGAAATAAAATAAATCAGTAAGGTACCTACATTTTGCAAATCATCGAATTTGTTAGATTTATCGGACGTACAAGAATTGGTCTTCCAGGGTATTGGGCTAATGGGTATTGGTTCTCCGGGTTAATAGACGTAATAGACGAAGGTCTACAACAGGCTACCTTCACACATTAAAAACTTAGAAAGCAATGCAGCTTTATGTAATAAATTAAGGAAATGGCTTATTGACAATTCTTTCTACGATTTTCATGAATTCATCTTAGACTAATGAATTATAAAATCACATTTTAATTTCAATATATTTTTAATATCATCTAAAGTACCTACTATATGCAACTAACTATAATATAACCAATTTTTTGTAATTATTTTGACATGTAATATTTTATAATACCTATTATAAATAAATGAGTATGAGTATATTAGTCACACGAGGCATTAGACGTATTAATATGGGTCCTCCGGGGTACTCGACTAGAAGGGATTGGTCGTTTGGGGTTATTAGACGTATGGGGATTAGACGTCCGGGGTACCAGACGTATGGGAATTAGCAACTGTAGAATTATATTGAACTTACTTGATGATAATAATGTGATATTAACCTAAAATATTTCTTGTTACAGATCAAGTTGGAGAGCGTGCTAGGCCTGACGGTTGGCTCCAACGCGGCGCTAGCATGCGACCCGCACACGGAGCTCGTCGCGTACCCGGCAGGGTCAGTATTTAAATTATACATACTTGACGACGCGCTGGCCTAGTTGGTAGTGACCCTGCCTACGAAACTATCGGTCCTGGGTTCAAATCCCGGTAAGGGCAGAATTTGTGTGATGAGCGCGAATATTTGTTCCTGAGTCATGGCTGTTTACTATGTATTTAACTATTTATTTCTCTATATAAGTATTTATATCGTTGTCTAGTACCCATAATACAAGCCTAGAGCTTAAATTGGGACTTAACTAATACTCGTAGTTTTCAAACAAACATTCTCTCCGAATTGGTCAAAGGTTTTGAAATATACTTACAATCATGTATTTGTATCATTTCCTCGCATTGTTTGTGAAAAGCATTATATATGCGGTGGAAACGAGGACTTCCTGAATCGAATTTTAGCAGGCCTCGCTATTGCTCGGCCTGCTAACCACCCCTTCAGCAAATCCCTTGCCTGCCGCGCCTAGGCAATAATGTAATTTTATTTATTTTATAATGAATGATATCGTGCTACGTTTGTTGTCTACACTAATATTATAAAGAGGGAATATTTGATAAAATTAAACTTATTAAAATAAAATAAAACTAAGCTACCTACTCAAATATTAAAGATGTAGGTAAATAATAATCACCACTACAAAAAGAACACCCCCTCTAGCTGGTCCGCTCGCGGCATGGTCCCTATGACACTGGCTGCATTACCTCTCTAGATAGCTAGCCCAATCCTTTGTTAGAGGTAAGCACCAGCTCTAGGATCTCCGGAGGCGTCTATGAGCCGGGATGACAGAGCCTTAATAATTGAATAGGCTCCGAAACTACTGGACCGATTTAAAAAAATATTTCGCAATTAGAATCCTACATTATCCTTGATGAACATAGGCTATGCTTTATTTTTCTGCGCGGACGGAGTCGCCAGCAACAGTTAGTGCCAAATAAACAGCTAATCGTTAACCGCGCTAACTGTTGAATCAGTAAACCACTAGCGGCGTCGAATTCCTGTCCATTGGTTCCCATCGCCGCCGGCGGGAATACGAATTGCGCTGCGTACGCGCATGCCGCGAGCGCGGTGATAGGCGGAGCGAGTTTAAACCGCTCTGCGATTTGGCGGTGCGGCTATTTATTGATTTGTTTATTTACAGAATCAGTAAGAGGCTTACAGTAAAGACCAAAACACCTTTTACTTTAACTTAATATAGCACGCACAAAGTTAAAAGAAATAAAAGAAAAACGGATAAAAAAAAAACAAAATAACAAATACCGTAAAACCTGGTAACTATGGTCCAGTACTTCAACTGTGGTCTAAGTCTAATTTCTTTCATTCCTCATAGATGACTTAAGTATAAGCATTTTAAAACTTTAGTCAAGAAGAAATGTCTATAAAAAAACACGTTTCCTTAACTAAAGATAATGGGAACTTGTACTTTTGGTCATTGATTTTGGACCATAGTTGGAAGATTTTGGACCATAGTTACCAGGTTTTACGGTACAGAAAAACATCTACAAAAAAGATTAAAACTTAGGTGGCTAAAAATAACAGCTAAAAGCGAGTGCCAATTGGCAGCTAGCACGTCGGTATCCCGCAGCTGGTGCACGAGCGCGTTCAGCAGCTCCACCGCCCTCGCGGTCGGCGCGTTCCTGGCGCGGCGCGTGCCGAACCCCTCCAGCGCCGCGAACAGCGGGTGACGGCGACGCGCCCCTGCTCGTATGTACTGGTCGGGAACAAACAAGCGGACTCGCTCGAGTGTGGTCTGGTTCTGCACTTTGTTACGCTGAAGCAAGCAATAATGCACCAACAGATGCTCCTTACGTCTGCAGCTCAATGATTGCAATCCGACCATACCCAGCACAAATAGAGAGGGATATAAGAATGGATAATATCCATATATCAGAGGCGGTGCTATGCGGAGGCGGTGCCATATTTTATAATTTTTTCTAAATCCTTTGATATATATGCAATATATTCAAATTAAAATAAAACTAAGCTACTCAAATATTAAAGATGTAAATAATAATCACCACTATAAAAAGAACACCCCCTCTAGCAGGTCCGCTCGCGGCATGGTCCCTATGACACTTAAATAAAACATTATTTGTCCTTAAATAAAAATTCTTTCTCATACCACCACTTCTGACCCTGCCTCCGACTCTGATTCCGACTCCGATTCCGACTCCGATAAAGCAAATTTAAAAACTCCGACTCCGCCTTCGGTTCCGATAAAACTGCCTCCGTTACATCCCTGAACTGTACGGTTGTAATGCAGCTTTGATGCAGTTACGTCTACTGCATCAGAACTAGGGTCGAACCGCCATTTTGCAGTTCAAATAATGTCCGTCTGAACCGTCCCAAAAACCGCTCCGCTTATCAACTCACGCGCACCCTACCCCATAAGTATGACGGACGCCGCGTCCTCTCTCACGGTCACAGACAAACAGACATGTTTAACACTTATATGCCATTCGATGGCGTTAGAATGGAGAACTCTATGGTACTCTTATTATTAAAACTCAGGGGCAATGAAAACAGGTCACTTTCTATGGTAATTCAATACATTGTGACCCGTTTTAATTGCACTTGACATATGGGTGGTCGGATGCGCTGTACGAATTAAAAAATAATAGAGGTCTCCGTACGAAAATAGTATGGAACCCTTCCGATTTTTGGGTTCCGTAGCCAAATGGCAAAAACGGAACCCTTGTGGATTCGTTATGTCTGTCTGTCTGTCTGTTCGTCCGTATGTCACAGCCATTTTTTTCCGAAACTATAAGAACTAGGTATACTGTTGAAAAGCAATAAATTTTGGGGGTTCCCCATACTTACTGAAACTCATATTTTTTTTCATCAAACCCAGACGTGTGGTGTATCTATGGATAGGTCTTTAAAAATGATATTGAGGTTTCTAATATAATTTTTTTCTAAACTGAATATTATACTAAAAAACCTAATTAGATTCCAACATACGTCAAAAAAGTGTTGCCATTAAAATGACATATTAGGTGGATCGGTAAATTTTCACTTCTGTAAATGTTATAGGTAACTGTTTATTTTATTTATAATATTAAAGGCAACATTTAATTATCCTTCTTAAATAAACAATCTTATTTAAATACTCGTCGCAAAAAAAGATATTTAATTAAATGGTTCTATAGGAGAAAAGTTTAAATAACAATGGCAATAACTCAGGGTTTAATAACATTTGGTACCAATTATTATTCTCATTATGTGCGATTACATTTTTAGGAAAAAAAATCAATCATATTTTTACGTACGTCTTCAAAACTTGACCGAAATCTTCAAAAAATCTTCAAGTCTTCAAAAAATTATCAGTTGATCATGTGTGGTAACCTTTATGGTGGACATGGTGGTTCTGTGGCGGCCATAACATCTATTGTCACTTCATTGACATTCGACATCTGACGTTTGGATAGCTCGAATGTTTTCTGTACCTATTCGCCCCGTGGTGATTTCCATTGTTAAGTTTTTGTTTTCCTTTACCTAAGTTTTTGTTGTTTCATTTCGTTATTATTTTGACCTTTATCATATTGTGGAAATAACTTATATTGTTTCATTTTAACGAAAGTTCTGAAAGTTCAATACAACAATGCGTTTAGAATGCTGTTGGGCTTGTCCAGGATATGCAGTGCCTCTGGTATGTTCTGCGAAGCCCGAACCGATGGGTTCCCAGCAATTCTAAGAAAGAGGATTGCATCTCTGTTGGGACGAATCAGGAAAAGCACCAACGGCATTCTAAGCGTCATTGCTCAAAAATATGACTGCTCTATATTCAAGCACTGGGTTGAGCAGATTAAAGGGGTAGCACGTGATCTAGACTAAGTATGATTGTAGTTGTTTTATATAATTTAATAATTTAATGTTGTTTTATGTTTGTAACTAATATAGCTGTTAGGATGTAACTAACAAAAACTATGGAGTCCTGGTACTCTGAAATAAAGATTATTATTATTATTATTATTAACATAATTATTGTACCAAAAGGTTGGTTTTTCCTGAAACGTCACAATGATGATGACACGTGTAACTGTGACATTTCGCCATCTTTGGTAGTTTTTTTGACGTATATTGGAATCTAATTAGGTTACCAAGTTTAGTTTGCGCGAGAGACACTTCCAAAGTGGTAAAATGTGTCCCCCCCCCCCCCCCCTGTAACTTCTAAAATAAGAGAATGATAAAACTAAAAAATATATATGATGTACACACAGCAACACATCTAGCTATACACTTCAGAAATCTGAAATATTGCATGAAAGAGAGTCGCACTAGAATGCATAGAAGTTGACATAATACACATATATACATCTCTTTCTTTTTCTCTCTGCTCTGTCTTTAATGGTTGGTTAGGTGTGATGTTGTGTGTACATTACCACGCAAACTTCCACCGAAAACTGGTTTGAACGAGATCTAGTTAGTAGTGTTTTTTTAATACGTTGATTAATGTTTAATAAAATTGCAGCTACGGAACCCTTCATGGGCGGGTCCGAATCGCAAATGGCCGCTTTTTTATATTTAAGACAAGCAACACGATACGGTTTCAAACATACTATATACATTGGAAAAGCAGCTCTTAAGATATATCAGCGCTCAAAGTCTAGGGTCTTTTGATATACATACATACATACATACATACATACATAAACTCACGCCTTCATTCCCAGAGCGGGGTAGGCAGAGCTAAAGAATTACCAACAAGTCTTAAAACTTCTTGACAATTCTCTAACCACATCCTGCACAAATAGGCCAAGATGCTTCCCAGTGTATCAGTGACAGGTTGCAAGCCCATCGCCTAACAGTACTACAAGCCTTTATTCCCTTTTGATATTTAGGAGTATTTATATAATTAATACAGGGGTGGCCGTCTGGTCGCATAACAACTATTGTCATAATTTCGATTGTCATAACACATTACGCATAACGTTGACGCACATATATTTTATTTGGCATAAATTGTACTGTTGCATAATTGTTCCCTGTCATAATTATACGGAGTCATAATTGGTTTAACCATAATGTAGAATGTCATACATTTATTTAGTCATAATATTAGTATAATATAATGTTAGTGGCAAAACCGACTCGGATCGCGGTTACGTTACGTTTTTTTTACAATACAATACAAATACTCTTTATTGAACACAAAAAAAAAACAAAACACGGAACAGTACATTTTAACTATAGGTATACAACAGGCGGTCTTACCGCTAAATAGCGATCTCTTCCAGACAACCTTGGACAGAGAAATAATAATGACAAAAATACATGGCAGGCGGTGTAAACTAAATTCTTCAGAACTCAAACTAAACTACAAGAAACACTTCTGTTATTGTAAAAACTACTTACACATATATAAACTACATATAAATATACACATACACAAAGTAAATGAGTTAATAAATACATACTCGCTAAATACATATTATTATACAACTATAAAATATATATATACATAAATTCTAGAAATCAGCCAAACAAAGATAACACACGAGGTCATACGATGGTAAAAATAAAAGTAAAGGAAATATTAGAAAAACTACGGAAGCGATAGATAATAGTCCTTTAGCTTGCTTTTAAAAATAAAAATAGACTGAGCACGCCTTACTTCTGTAGGCAAAGCGTTCCATAGTCTTATTGCCTGGATTGTGAAGGAATTGGAGTAAAACTTAGTGGAAGAAAAGGGGACTGACAGAAGAAGGTTTTGGGAAGCTCTAACTGAATTAAAATAATTGAAACGCTCCTTAAGATAACACGGGGTTGCAGGGTTGAAAAGAACGCTGAAGAGGAGACTTAAAATACGTGGTCATACTTGCGTAACCCAAATATGAACCGTATGCACAAATTTTGAATACGCTCAAGCTTATTTAGTTGCTCCTCAGTAAGATCCAGATAGCACACGTCAGCATAATCTAAAATAGGAAGGAGCAAAGTTTGAGCAAGCGCAATTTTAGTAGAAAGAGGCAGAAAGTTTTGAAGTCGTCTTAGAGATCCTACAGCTGCGAACATCTTCCTGCTAGTCTCACTAACTTGAGGTGCCCATGACAAAGAGCGGTCCATAATGACACCAAGATTCTTAACCTGTAGAGAGTAAGGAATAAGAGCACCGTCGAAAAAAACTGGGGGAAGATTTTCAAAGTTGACTCTAGAAATAAGGTTGGAGCTGCCTATGACGATTACCTGAGTTTTAGTAGGGTTTACCTTTAGCCCAAACCCATTGCACCAGAGTAATATACGGTTTAAATCTTCATTGGCAGCGTCAACTACGGAAGAAAGATCGTCAAGCGTACCCTGGGAATAAATTTGAAGATCGTCAGCATAAAGGTGATAAGAAGAGAGAAGGTTGTGCGTAATAGAATGAATAAAAATAGAAAATAGAAGCGGAGACAGCACGCCACCCTGCGGAACTCCGGCTAGCGTGCCGCACCATGAAGATCGGGAATCACCCACCTTTATTCGCTGCCGACGACCGATTAAGTAGCTAAAAATCTTTTTAAATAAAAGAGCGGAAAGACTTTATGACCATTATAAAGTATGATTAAATAATTTGATGCGCATCAAATTTATGCGCGTTACACAATATGTTCTTAAACATTATGATTAAAAACGTTATGCGCATAAATGTATGACTATTTACAGTTATGCGTAATGATTAGTATGACGAATCCACGTATGCCTATCAAAAATATGACTTCAAACTTTATGCAACCTGACCCCTACCTTTAATACAGATATATTTTATACTGCTGTTTGACCGTGAAAGCATCAAAAACCAACTCTTTCGCATATCGTAAGGATAACGTGTCAATGTCAGGGATACATTAATCAAAGGCATGAATACATAATGCCGTGCAATGAGTTCGTTGAACCGTGGGTGCAGCGCTGGGCGCGGTGTGGCCGCGCCTTTAGATCGATAGGAGGGGTGAACTATTGTAAAGTTTTCACTAATTGGTTGTATACAGGACTCGGAAACGGTGCTCTATTGTATCGCCGACAAATTTATTGCCGAATTAATAAATAAATAAATATCAGGGGACAATGTCACACCAATTGACCTAGTCCCAAACTAAGCTCTAGGCTTGGGCTATGGGTACTAGACAACGATATAAGTACTTATATAGAGAAATATATACTTAAATACATAGTAAACATCCATGACTCAGGAGCAAATATTCGCGCTCATCACACAAATATCTTGAGGAACAAAAAATAAAAAAACCCAGCTTGTAAGTTGAACATTGCAGCTTTCGAATGGTAGTAAATTCAAAAATTACAGGTTAAGATTCGTTATAATAATCCTTCTCCGAAAACAGTTATTTTGTATATAGAACATAGCGTGGCCCCTAATATGATCAGTATACATCGAGGCATGCACGCACGTCGGTTTCGGCCCTTTTCCAGTATTTCTCCGATTTGATTCGAAAAAGTACGCCTAGGGCGGCCCCTTCCGACCCTTCCACTCACTTTCGATCTGTATATCTCTTTGTGTAATTACTATTTTCTCAAAATTGCTACATAATATCTTAACACCAGTAATTACGAGCCAGTTGGTTGAACCTTCTGGACAGCTACGAAAGTCACGATAATTATTATCGCCTAGCTAGATTATCGGCCCAGTAACTTAGAACTTAATTTACCTGCTCCATTGCAAGTTTTTATCTATTTATCCATTTCCAAACACTCATCATTAAGAAATATACTAGATTCTACCGGTCTAACATTAGGCAAAGCGAACCTAACACATTTAATTTTCTTAGCATTGAGTAGCAAATGATTACTAGTAAACCAATTAAATACTTTACCTAGTGTGGCGTTTATCCGTTGGCATTTTTTTTTGTGGGGCCCTTTACTATTTCGTGGCTACTCTCTTGTGCATATTAATCACTGCAGGGGTCGGAATTTTCGTAGCACTTTTGAGCTGTCATAGGGACTTCTCGTTTATCGACTTCGGATAGGTATACATATTTTATCGATACATTATAGAACACAACATGTTAAAGAAGATTAAAAATATAGGTAAACCACAGGCGGTATTATCGCTAAAGAGCGATTTCTTTCAAATAACTTTCGAGTAATTGAAAACGTGAAATAGAGATTTGCAATGAAAATAATGAAAAGTTAATAGTTAACATTTTAATCAGTTCAGTTCATTGTTTTATCATTTATGAATTTCATGTTCAGTCTGTTTTAGTGCAAACAAGACTAAGTGTTTCTTCATTCGTTTTTCTATAAAATAAATAGATTGTCATTATCTGAAAGAGATCGCTCTTTAGCGATAAGACCGCCTGTTGTTTACCTATACTTTTAATCTTTTTTAACATGTGTTCTATAATGTATCGATAAAATATGTATATCCGAAGTCGATAAACGAGAAGTCCGACAGCTCAAAAGTGCTACGAAAATTCCGACCCCTGAATCAGTTTGTTAGGTAACTATGTATGTCACAAATAAATGATTTTCCTTTCTTTCTTCCTTTTCTTTTTACCACAAGGGTCTCTTCCATTGGCCTTCAAAACTACATTAACATAAGGTTCTCATAAGGCATAGCAAAACTGCATTCACGGAACATAACCAACTTCCATATAAGGGAGAGAATGGTTTGGACGCGTAGATGACGCGCATGCAAATCATACGTTCATAGTGCGCGTACGACGCTGTCAACGACGACAACGACGTCATTCAACGTCATTCCAAAGTTAACGACGCTTTTAGCCATGTTTTTTTTGCAAAATTTTGCATTTCTTTGGTATTTGGCATCGAGTTATTCACGTTTTAAGTTTTTTTTTAAATACCCGCCTTTCTACCTAAATCTAGTCATTGTGTTAAAACTTCGTCATTTAGAAAAAAAAAAACATTTTTCAAATAGCCAATGATCTAATGATTACGAAAACTACTAATACTTGTAGGAGGACCTTGTGCAGGGTCCGTCCGGGTCGGTACCACCATCTTATCCATTAACCTACCGCCAAACAGCAGTGTTCGCATTGTTGTGTTCCGGTTTGGGGATAAGACAGCCGGTGAAATGACTAGCATAGAGGCATTCCATCTTAGTCCTCAGGGTTGGCAACGCATTTGCAGTCTTGTGAATGCAAATGTCTACGGGTCACAGATTCCACTTACCATCAGGCGGCCTGTGTGCTCGTTTGTCTTCTCCATGCCATTAAAAAAAAGTGAAGGGTTTCAGACAAAAACTGCTGTGACATACAAACGTACAGACAAACCGAAGTCTCACCATATGGGTTATTTTTTACCACTTTAGTACGGTACCCTAAAAACGGTACGTTCCAATTTTGAAAATGATCTGAAACTTTATAGCCTACGCGGCAAAAAGGCAATACGCCCTGACTGCATTTATTAATCTAGATATAGAATTCTGCGGCGCCGGCTTATCCATCGCCCGCGGCTCGGGGCCAACCGACTGCGAAATAGGGCCCTCGGCGACGGGGGATTTCGTATATTACGCGAAATTGGGCCGAGATGAGCTCGTAAACGGTTTAAGCTGTAGGTATTACTAGGTAGGTATTCACGGACGCGAAGCTTGTCTTGGCTACGCTAAGAATAGCAGAGATCCTGTCGCCACCTTCCAACTCCATCATCAGATCAGCTCTTAGATACCCAGTGCAAAAGGGTATAAGAACTATAAGTCGACTTAACTCGTAATAAAAAAGGGTACAGTGAGCACTTGGAAGAGGATCGGTTTAGTACTTCTCTCTCAATTGCTCTCATACGATCTTATTAAGAGCGAGTGAGAGAGAAGTACTAAACCGAATCCTCTTCTAAGTGCTCACATACTGTACAGGGCGAACGATATGAAGTGTTACCAAATTCAAAAGGCTACGATTTTTTTTTGTTGTCTTAAATTATTCATTATTAAGAAAAAAATGAGAAAAAGATATCAAATTTTTAAGATTACTTTATTTTAACTCGATATGACCACCTTCTGCTGTCTATGGCCTTCAGACGGTAGAAAAATGAGTTGCGCGCTGCACGAATGTGATCCTGCGGTATGCAATGGCAATTACGTACGATCGCTTTCTTCAATGCATCCATACTGGCATGTTTTCTTTTCCTCACCTTGCTCTCCACAATGGACCAGATAATAGAAGTCCATCGGGTTCGCGTTTGGGGAATTCGAAAGACATTGTGTGGACGAAATAAATTGTGGCACGCGTTGTTCAGCCATTCTTGGTTCACACGAGCTTTATGAGCCGGGGCCGAGTCTTGTTGTAATGTCCACGGTCTAACTACCGAAATGTTTGCGTGCCCAAGGCTCCAACGCAGCTTCCAAAACATTTTCCCGATAGTAAGTCGCATTTACTTTGACACCAGGCTCGATTTTGTGAATTTGGTAACACTTCATGTCGTTCGCCCTGTATATACATGACTTGTGGGAGGACCTTGTGCAGGGACCGTCCGGGTTGGTACCACCATCTCATCCATTAACCTACCGCCAAGCAGCAGTGCTCGCATTGTTGTGTTCCGGTTTGGGGATAAGACAGCCGGTGAAATGACTAGCATAGAGGCATTCCATCTTAGTCCTCAGGGTTGGCGTGCATTTGCAGTCTTAGGATTGCGGTCTTGTGAATGCGAATGTCTATGGGTCACAGATTCACTTACCATCAGGTGGTCTGTTCTGTATGCTAGTTTACCTTCCCTATGACATAAAACAAAAAAAACATGAACGAAGTATACTATACTTAAGGGAAGAAGGGTTTCTTCCCTTGATCTTCAGAAGATATACCCTTTTGTCACTAGGACCCCAGATTTACCTAGTCGGTCCTAAAGTTCTGTCACAAATAAGAATAATGATAAAAACAAAAGTACCAATCAGTTTTTAATAATGTATATACCAATTTAAAGTACATTTAATAGAGAATTAATATAACTTAAAATTATTCAAAATGACTTCCCTTGTTTTTAATACAGGCCAATAAACGCCGCGGCCAGTCGTCTATCGCAGCACGCACCATATTCATGTCTATTTCAGCGACTGCTTTTCTAATAGATGACTTCAGGCTCTCCAAATTTGTATGTGGTTTAGCACAGACCTTCTCCTCTAAGACCTGCCAAATTTTGTAGTCCAAAGGATTAAGGTCCGGACTGGAGGAAGGCCAATCTTCGTGTCTTATAAAGTCGATTTTTTGACGCTCAAACCAGGCTTGAGTGGTCTTGGCTTTGTGTACAGGTGCAGAATCCTGCTGGAACACAAAATGATGTCCTGAAAATAGCGTGTTGGGCAGATCTTTGACAACCTGATCCAAAACCGTCTCTTGGTACACTTTTGCACTGATTTTGACCCCTTTTTCGCAAAAATGAACCTCAGTTGGCCCGTAATAAGATACTCCCAACCAAACCATCACTGATGATGGATGATGCCCATGTTGCACCCGCGGAGCGGTTTTTTTTGCTTCTTCAGAGCTCTTAGCGTACACTCTATCATTCTGTTTATTATACTTTTCTTCAATATCGAATTTTTTTTCGTCTGTAAATAGGATATCGCGGTGTCGATTTTTCGCGTACTGTTTTAACAACTTTCGAGATCTTTTAAGCCTGATTGTTTTTAGACGGGCATTAAGCATGTGTCCATACTTTTTTTTGTATGCTCGTAGACTAAGATCTTCGTTTAAAATCTTTTTGACGGTATTCCTACTGACACCCATCTGCAAAGCCATCAACTTCTGTTTTCGGACAGGATTTCTTGCTATACGGGCCTTGATCGCTTTGATCACTGCTGGTGTTCTTACGGAGCGTGGACGGCCAGTTCTTTTTTTGTCCTCAACACTAGAGACTTCATTGTACCTATCAATAGTACGGTACACAAACCTAAGCGTTATATTTAATTTTTTGAGCAACTTCAAAACGGTACTTGGCGAGTGCCCACAGCGGTGCAACGCTAAAACAGCTATTCGGTTTTCTTTCAATGTCCACTCCATCGTGAGGAATCGCAGCAAATGACTGTTTTTTGTTTTAACAAAATTGTTAAACATTCAAAAATGGAATACAAAAACATTTTCTTAAAATTATGTTCTAAATTAAAAAATAATGTTCCAGTGACAGAACTTAAGTGCCCTTATTAATAAACGTGGAGTAACCGTCGAGTAGCTAAACCATGCTTTGTCCTTATCTGTCATATTCAAATGTCACAATGCCAAATAAGGATAAAACATGGTTTAGCTACCCCACAGTTACTCCACGTTTATTAATAAGGGCATAGGAGTTTTAGGACCGACTAAGTAGTTAAGAAACTAAACAAGTGGAGTATACTTACTTATTATTATTTTTTCAATTCCAGATGCGCCGTAGTCCTGTACAACGTGCGCAAGAATCGGCAGTCCCACGTGCTCAATGCGTCACGGAAGAGCGTCACGTGCGTCACATTCTCGCCGGACGGCCGGTATTTGGCCACGGGGGAGTGCGGCCACGCGCCTGCCGTCAGAGTGTGGGACCTACAGGTATATATTAGCAACGTAATGCGTCATACGTGCGTCAAATGAGTCACGTTTTTACCCAATGGTGATTATAGGCTCTTCAGATTACTATATTTAGCTTGTGCTTTCTATTAGTGCTCAGTGCGTCATTTGCGTCTCTAGTTACGGTGAGTGTGGGACCTTTAGCTGACTGTAGCTCGCGTTGCCTATATTAGGTGCTCAGTGCGTCATGCGTGCGTTACATGCGTCCGTTCTTACCCGACGGTGATTATAGGCTTTGCAGATTACTATATCTAGCTTGTGCTTTCTATTAGTGCTCAGTGCGTCATGTTCGTCTCGACTTACGGTTAGTGTGGGACCTTTAGGTGACTGTAGCTCGTGTTGCCTATATTAGGTGCTCAGTGCGTCATGCGTGTGTCACATGCGTCCGTTTTTACCCGACGGTGATCATAGGATCTGCCAGTAACTAAATCTAGCTTGTGCTTTCTATTAGTGCTGAGTGCGTTATGTGCGTCTCGACTTACGGTGAGTGTGGGACCTGTAGGTGACTATGGCTCATGTTACCTATATTAGTGCTCAGTCCGTCATGCGTGCGTCACATGCGTCCGTTTTTAACCGACGGTGATCATTGGATCTGCCAGTAACTAAATCTAGCTTCTGCTTCGTATTTGAGCTCAGTGCGTCATGTGCGTCTCGACTTACGGTGAGTGTGGCACCTGTAGGTGACTATGGCTCGTGTTACCTATATAATATATATGCTCAGTGCGTCATGCGTGCGTCACTTGCGTCACGTTTTATCATTCAAAACTGAAGTGTGTGTATGTGTGTGTGTTTTTGAAAGTAGGTTTTGTAGTGGTGGTGGTAACTAAGTTTCATTAAAAAGGTTGTGCCGTTCAGGAGATATCTTCGGTGATACTGCAAAACCACTTAACTAATAAATTTATGATAGAGCAAAATAAACTTTACCGTCTTATTAAAAAGGTGCATTTTGCTCCTTATTCAAAATGTTACTTACGCGGTTTTGCAGTTTCACCGACGATATCAGATCTGAAAGAAGGGGACACCATTATATCGGTGGTTTTATCTATCTTATATGACCTTGTAAGGATCGTGGGAAAGCGGTGGATGCGAAAAGCACAAGACCGGTCTGAGTGGAGAGCCTTGGGGGAGGCCTATGTCCAGCAGTGGACGTCTTTCGGCTGACATGATGATGATGATGATGAAGTTATATAATTGTATTGTTTGTGTGTTCCAGGACCCAACCGCTTCGGGAGCAGTGCAGATAGCAGAATTTCCGGGACACACGCACGGAGTCAACTGCGTTGTAAGTATATCGATATAGTGACTACTCTCGTGGTTACTTGTGGGAGGACCTTGTGTAGGGTCCGGTACCACCATCTTATCCATTAAGCTACCGCCACGCAGCAGTGTTCGCATTGTTGTGTTCCGGTTTGGGGATGAGACAGCCGGTGAAATGACTAGCATATAGGCATTCCATCTTAGTCCTCAGGGTTGGTTGTGCTTTTAATAATAATAATAATGTTGTTGGGGCTGCCTAGCCGGTGCAGCGCTTCTGGCATGTTTGCCGAAGCCCGCACGGATAGTTTTCAGGCGATCATCCGCAAGAAGATAACCACCGGTAGCTTGAGCCCTGCCCCGCTGCTGGCGGCACCCGTAGATTAGGTTTTTTATAATGTTTATTTTTTGTATCGGTATTGTTATTTTACCTTTATATTTGAATATGTAAAAAACCTAATTTATAGAAAATTAAATGAATATCTAAATAATAATAATAAAACTCTTTATTTCAGACATAAAGTCCATAGTAGTTGTTAGTATACATAAATTATCTTAATGATAGTGTTAGTAGGTACAATGTGTGGAAAAAATACTTAAATCAAGATAAAACTAATAAATTGCTGAATTAATTATCACCCCCAATGAGCCCTATTTGATGGCAAATCGAGCAATACTTTTAATTTGCCCCACCCAGTGTGCAAGTATTGGGCAGTCAAACCTGCTGGCAATCACCTTTAGTATGCTGTTGTGACTGGCCCTTACTCGGCCAAGCAGCGATACAATCTTCTTGCGGATGATCGCCTGAAAACTATCCGTGCGGGCTTCGGCAAACATGCCAGAAGCGCTGCACCGGCTAGGCAGCCCCAACAACATTCTAAAGGCATTGTTATATTGAACGCGGAGGGCGCTGTAAGCGCGTTTCGTATACCGAACCCACAGGCTGCTCGAGTAAAAAGACTCGTGCAGTCATGTGAATGCGAATGTCTATGGGTCACAGTTTCCACTTACCATCAGGTGGCCTGTGTGCTATTTTGTCTCCCTATGCCATAAAAGAAAAAGTTGCTAAAATACAAGTTCAAACACATGTTAACTTTGCTTACACAATAATTAAAAATTAATATCAGGGGACTATGTCACACCAATTGGCCTAGTCTCAAACTAAGCTCTAGGCTTGTAATATGGGTAGTATGGGTGGGTACTAGACAACGAAATAAATACTCATATAAAGAAATATATACTTAAATACATAGAAAACATCAATGACTCAGGAACATCAAATGATCGCACTCATCGCACAAATATCTGCCCTTACCGGGATTTGAACACAGGACCGCTAGCTTCGTACGCAGGGTCACCATCAACTAGGCCATCGCGTCGTCAATACTTTTAGCGTTGTTCTAAACAAGTAAAGTCGCCGTCAATAGAACTTGCAAAAGATGTAAACAAAACCACACGAACCAATTCACCATGATTACTCGATAATCACGTACTTTTAAAGATAAAGTGAGGTCTTTGCAATGATTTATACACTAGATTATGATTTTCCTATTAAGTTTAAGATGAAATAAGTATTCATTATACGTTATTTTTAATAAAAACACACTTTGTGAATATTTGAGGTTATGTGTCAATCAGTACTAATTTGCTTAAATCGTTCACAAGTTCTAATGACGGCAACTTTGTATGCTGTGTAACCCAATCTAATAAGACAAATTCCTCTAGTCAAGCATATATTTCTCTGTTCCAGGCGTTCTCCACTTCCTCCAAATACCTGGTCTCCGTGGGCTCCCAGCACGATATGATCGTCAACGTATGGGAGTGGCGCGCGAACCTCAAACTGGCCAGCAATAAGGTGAGGCGGTCATGTTCATCATGCTAACATACAGGGTGATTGGTAGCTGGGTGCGAAGTTTAGGTTATTTTTTCTCCTCTTCCAAATTTGCTTGCTTTCTCCTTCCATTCATAAATGTTATTATTAAATAAGTTTCTGCTTATCACGCTTTTATCTCCTCTGAGCATAAATTGTGCTATCTAGTAGTGAAAACTGTTTTGGCTCATGTGTTATCCATATTATTTTATATTTTTTGTAATATTATAGCTGTTTGTTTTGCAATAAATAAATAAATAAATTTAAATTCGGTTTGGAATCGAACCAGCGCGAGCCCGACACACACTTGACCATTTTCAGTAATTGCTGATTCTCTTATATGTTGTACAGTTTTTACGATACAACAAAAATACTTTGAAAAAAAAACGTTTCTTGTTTGGTGTCCTTTATTTTTTTTATTTGTTGGTTAATCCGCTGTAATAAAAAATATACATACATACATACATATATAAACTCACGCCTTCATTCCCAGAGCGGGGTAGGCAGAGGTACAGAATTAAACAAGTTGTTGATAATTCTGTAACCACGTTTTGCACAATCAGGCTAAGATGTTTACCAGCGTATTAGTGACAGGTTGCAAGCCCATCGCCTAACAGCACTTCAAGCCTTTATTATTCCCTTAGTCGCCTCTTACGTTTAAAGTTAGGACGTACAGCGTAGGCAAATTAATAAAGTCCCGTTGTAAATGTACTAACATACTCTCTCTTCCCTTGCAGGTGTCCTCTCGCGTGAAGGCGGTCAGTTTCGCCGAGAACGGCAACTACTTCGTGACGGTCGGGTTCAGACATGTCAAGTTTTGGTACCTCGAGTACTCGAGGAACGCTAAGGTATGTGCTTGCACTGAGGCTGTATCTTAGTCGGTCAAACCATATTGCTATATTTGCTATTGACATGTTTTCATAGCTCTTTGTCATTAATGGCGGCTAAGTTGAGATTATTATTATTACGGATGTAGTGCATAATTGTTTTCCTTCGTATTTTCACGGAAACGTACGAACGTGTCTTGCTATTTCAGTCGGTCACAGTCCAAAAGTACTGAGGTTGACTGAAGAAGCATGACAGATATGAACGTTTCGGACAAAATACGAAGGAAAACAATTATGCAATACATCTGTATTTATTTATTTAATGGCATCCGGTCGCATTATCGAGCAACCATTTCTGCCTATGTCAAGTTTATATTTTACATTTACATATCAAAAGAAAATCATAAGGCAACGTTGTACGGTGACCCTCTAGCCTCCGTGAAGCGATGTAGGTAGAACTTTACGAAGACCAGATGGGATTTTCTTGGAGCAATCCTTCCAAAGTCGATACGTGTTCAAATTTGAATTCTTCATTTTACTGCACATTTTAATGTTAATTTACTGCATATTAATACATCACTACTATCCCTTAAACAACAAAATATGCTAAAAAATAAAAAAAACAATTAAGACAGCGACACCATCTTGTCAAAAACCCCAAGAGAATCCTGAGTTGAGATTGCGCCGAGCGTCCAGTAGCGCCTTCATTACTATGTGTTTTCAAATAAACTAAAGTATTGCCTTGAAATCGAATCGAATCGATGGTTTTTTGTTGTATTAATGAAGACCTCCTTTAAAATAATAATTCAATAAGACGTTTTTTATGGGTTGCATTCACACTTTGACAACTTTTTGAATCATTTTTCCTGTTTATGCAATTCACCGAAACCGGAATAGGCCGAGAAATGGTGATAAATGATAATGATCGATATCAGACCAATACGCATTACGATCATTTCAAATATAGTCGGGTAATTAGTGACATCAACCTTGCAAATCTTCAACGAAGGAAGCCGCTTGGCACAGGTATACCTAGTGGTCATCTGAGCTGATTTAGCCCGGTAGCCACGTGGTTCCACCCTGCAGGTGGGAGGGGGAGGGGGGGGAAATCCCATCTACCGCGCCGCATTCTTACGTCCATATCTCCATAAGTTTAGCAAATAGGTCGTGTTTGATATCGTTTTCGTATAATTCGAGGACGAGGAATTCATTTCAGGAAACGCATTTTCACTCGTTCATAGAAAAAAAATGAGATCCGTGATAAAGTAGAAAAATAGGAGTTAAAAAATCTTACAAAATCTATGCCTACCATTAAACTATGAGATTATGCTTTATAAAAAAAATATGAGTAAATAGCCCTATTTATATAGAATATGTAAACATTAACTTTCTTCATACATTTAACTTATAAATGTGCCAAAAAAAACATTTGCTCCGCGCGGCGGGGCTGAGAACGAGAGAAGTTCGTATTTTGGATAAGATTTGTCACTTATTGTGTAATAATTACTATGATTAGTATAGGTGTTTCTATATCTAGAGATAGTTTTCTTAAAGCAATATCGAGAGATAAGTCATAATCACTACATAGTATAAAACAAAGTCGCTTGCGCTGTCTGTCCCTATGTATGCTTAAATCTTTAAAACTACGCAACGGATTTTGATGCGGTTTTTTTTAATAGATAGAGTGATTCTTAAGGAAGGTTTATATGTATGATACATTCCACGCGGGCGAAGCCGCGGGCGGGTCGCTAGTATTTAAATAAATGACAAAATTACTGAGTTAACCACAATATTCTAGTATAAAATGTTCACTCCAATTTATATTCCTAGAATTTTCGTTTAAAAGAGAGTTTTGGTTAGGTTAGTTAACTTTTGTAGAGGTATTATAATAATAACGAAGTAAACAACAAAATTTATGAACATTTTCCGCTGCAGCCACATAGTTCGGAGCACTTTATCTCTCTTTTCAAGCAATTGCATCTCCCTGCGCATTTTTGCTTGCATCTACACCTAATTAACTCCATGCAAGCAGCGGCTGCTGGCGGTAGGGTGGTCCACACAGGCTCCAATATGCCATTATTTTTTGCCCAACCACAGTCAGCGGGACATGGCAGGTTTTGTAGTGGTTTTAAAAGCTGACCCCATACATGTCCTTCCTGAAAGTCCGCTCGTAGAATATGGTTGCGAATGGCGTCTTTGGTTGGTGGTAAATTCCCCAGCCGTCTGTCCTTTTTTGTAATCTACACTGATTGATATCAGTGCATGTGCAATATCTAAAATGAAATGAATGTTACACGACATGCATGCCCACGATAACCTAAATCACTTCAAATCACAAATAAAAAAGCCAACCACCACCTTAACTTACTTGTCGTATAAAGCAATGACAATTCATTCCAATATTGGAAATGCCTGCTCTACGTTTCCTTTTTTAGCCTGCTTCAATCCCTCTGTTGCAGTTGGATAAGCGCGCCAAGCTTCGAAAGCACTTTTTTCCCCTTACCAGCAAAAGACGAAACGGTATCAGACGCGGTGAAGGCGTGGAACAGTGGCAATGCTTCCGCCTTTTCTGGTCCTACGTAAATGAAAATAAACTTATATGTACCGGAGTTACTTTCAATTTGTAAAGTGCAAATAGTATTTATTTGGGTTACCTAACGAAGCTACAATAGCATGACATGGCAGGACCTGGTGATTTTTTCCCGTGCCAATATGAACTCACAGTTCCTCAAGCTGTGGTAATTGTGAAATCGCAAGGATAACAACATCGGTATCCACAGTACGCACCATGATTTTTGTCTGTCCTTGGGCTGCAGCATCACCAATGTGGACCATTATGCGCGTGTCTACCTCCTCATGGTTGCATAGTTGTCTCTGGCGCTGTTGCCATCAGGTTGGGAAAAAAATCTGCGGGATAACGGTGATGGCAACAGCGCCAGAGACAACTATGCAACCATGAGGAGGTAGACACGCGCATAATGGTCCACATTGGTGATGCTGCAGCCCAAGGACAGACAAAAATCATGGTGCGTACTGTGGATACCGATGTTGTTATCCTTGCGATTTCACAATTACCACAGCTTGAGGAACTGTGAGTTCATATTGGCACGGGAAAAAATCACCAGGTCCTGCCATGTCATGCTATTGTAGCTTCGTTAGGTAACCCAAATAAATACTATTTGCACTTTACAAATTGAAAGTAACTCCGGTACATATAAGTTTATTTTCATTTACGTAGGACCAGAAAAGGCGGAAGCATTGCCACTGTTCCACGCCTTCACCGCGTCTGATACCGTTTCGTCTTTTGCTGGTAAGGGGAAAAAAGTGCTTTCGAAGCTTGGCGCGCTTATCCAACTGCAACAGAGGGATTTAAGCAGGCTAAAAAAGGAAACGTAGAGCAGGCATTTCCAATATTGGAATGAATTGTCATTGCTTTATACGACAAGTAAGTTAAGGTGGTGGTTGGCTTTTTTATTTGTGATTTGAAGTGATTTAGGTTATCGTGGGCATGCATGTCGTGTAACATTCATTTCATTTTAGATATTGCACATGCACTGATATCAATCAGTGTAGATTACAAAAAAGGACAGACGGCTGGGGAATTTACCACCAACCAAAGACGCCATTCGCAACCATATTCTACGAGCGGACTTTCAGGAAGGACATGTATGGGGTCAGCTTTTAAAACCACTACAAAACCTGCCATGTCCCGCTGACTGTGGTTGGGCAAAAAATAATGGCATATTGGAGCCTGTGTGGACCACCCTACCGCCAGCAGCCGCTGCTTGCATGGAGTTAATTAGGTGTAGATGCAAGCAAAAATGCGCAGGGAGATGCAATTGCTTGAAAAGAGAGATAAAGTGCTCCGAACTATGTGGCTGCAGCGGAAAATGTTCATAAATTTTGTTGTTTACTTCGTTATTATTATAAAACCTCTACAAAAGTTAACTAACCTAACCGAAACTCTGTTTTAAACGAAAATTCTAGGAATATAAATTGGAGTGAACATTTTATACTAGAATATTGTGGTTAACTCAGTAATTTTGTCATTTATTTAAATATTATGACTTATCTCTCGATATTGCTTTAAGAAAACTATCTCTAGATATAGAAACACCTATACTAATCATAGTAATTATTACACAATAAGTGACAAATCTTATCCAAAATACGAACTTCTCTCGTTCTCAGCCCCGCCGCGCGGAGCAAATGTTTTTTTTGGCACATTTATAAGTTAAATGTATGAAGAAAGTTAATGTTTACATATTCTATATAAATAGGGCTATTTACTCATATTTTTTTTATAAAGCATAATCTCATAGTTTAATGGTAGGCATAGATTTTGTAAGATTTTTAACTCCTATTTTTCTACTTTATCACGGATCTCATTTTTTTTCTATGAACGAGTGAAAATGCGTTTCCTGAAATGAATTCCTCGTCCTCGAATTATACGAAAACGATATCAAACACGACCTATTTGCTAAACTTATGGAGATATGGACGTAAGAATGCGGCGCGGTAGATGGGATTTCCCCCCCCTCCCCCTCCCACCTGCAGGGTGGAACCACGTGGCTACCGGGCTAAATCAGCTCAGATGACCACTAGGTATACCTGTGCCAAGCGGCTTCCTTCGTTGAAGATTTGCAAGGTTCCCCATACAATTATGTCACTAATTACCCGACTAATAGAAGTTACTAAGTCAGAATGACATGAGTAAACAGACCAATACGCTTTATGACCATTACCCTCCTTCCCCACTACTGACCAATTATTTCTATTTCTAATTCAAATATAACGGAACCATCTTATCCATTTACCTACCGCCAAGCAGCAGTGTTCGCATTGTTGTGTTCCGGTTTGGGGATAAGACAGCCGGTGAAATGACTAGCATAGAGGCATTCCATCTTCGGCCTCAGGGTTGGCAACGCATTTGCAGTCTTAGGATTGCGGTCTTGTGAATGCGAATGCCTATGGGTCACAGTTTCCACTTACCATCAGGTGGCCTGTGTGCTCGTTTGCCTTCGTATGTTATTTAAAAATAAAAAACGGAGTCGACGGAGCTCCTATTTCAAGGTTGCGTGTTATTTAACATAGTTCATTTTGCGACTGATCGCTCGTGTGGGCATTACACGTATAGCGCAATTTGCGTTGCGTATTGCAAAGTGATTTATATTGGTAAATATGAAACAAGACCATCGATTAGATTAAACGAAAACAAAAAAATACGATATTTATTTTCAACTAGCTTAGTCCCCGTAGATTTCTGCTATCGTCCCTGAGGAATATTTAAATATAAGGGGTATAAGCTATCTCTATTCCAAATTTCATCCAAATCCGTGAAGGAGTAACAAACTAACACACAAAAACTTTCGCATTTATAAATATTATTATTTATTTATTTAAACTTCTTTGCACTAAATACAATAAAGTACAAATGGCGGACTTAATGCCCAATGCCATTCTCTACCAGTCAACCAGTAGGCGAAACAAAAAAAGAAAATCGGTGCACTAAAAAAAAAAGCGACGAAAAAAAACTGTTTAAATTAAATATATACAAGATTTAGTAGATTAGTAGTAGTATACAAAAGTGAAACCCCCTAGCTTATCTCCTTTTTTTCAGTTTAAAGAGCCCGTGCCGCTCATGGGCCGCTCCGCGATACTAGGCGAGCAGAAAGACAACGAGTTCTGCGACGTTGTGTGCGGGCGGGGGGAGGCGGCGGACAGCACGTACGCCATCACCCGGAGCGGGCTGCTCTGCGAGTTCAACAGCCGGCGGCTCCTGGACAAGTGGGTGGAGCTCCGGGTAAGATCTGATACCCTGGTATCGTAAATGCGTTTAGGATTATTTTTCAATTTAATCGTAAAAAGGGTGTGTGATGATTTGTACAAAAAGAAATGAAAGAAAAGCATAATTTGGATCTTTAAAATAATCAGATGAAAAAAATACATGCGAGCAAAATGCATAGTTTCTTTAAAAATAATAATTAGTAGTCATAATCAGTGGTTGCATAATAAATAAAATAGTCATAGACGGAGCAGGGACCGGAACCGCTTACCCTTTAAAGGGTTTTGGATAGGGTATTTGATGGACTGGTTTTTACAAACCCTAACGATGCGGTAAGCATATCATCGATTTACCCGAATGAAAAGCTATCCAACACGATACAATTAATTCGACTAAGCACTTACCGAATCCTTACAACCCACGTTAGGCTTTCCCTATGAAGTGTTTATTGAACGGCTTCAAGCTATTTTAATCTTTACGCGCTGTCCATACAAAATATTTTTTCACTACTTAGCAATTGATTGGCTATCCACACACACAGGCTTGAAACCAACCAATCACACGAATCTGCGAAATAGAGTCAACGGAGAGGGAGAATGGATAGGGTAACACTAACGTAATGCTAAGTGCTTAAATCCGAAACCCTTACGAAACTGGTAACCTCAATGGTTGTAGTTAACTAGTTCGAAGCAGTTTCCATATCATTAGGGTAAGCCTATCGATAGGGAAACGCTAACGTTTGGGAGAGCATATGATGTAGTTACCCGATCGATAGACTTAGTCAAATAAAGGGGTTTTCCGGTCCCTGAGACGGAGTGACGACCTTGTAAGGATCGCGGGAACGCGGTGGATGCGAAAAGCACAAGAATGAAATGAATATAGATTTATTAAATGATTATAACATAATTTGATTGTCAAATTGATTGTTTTTAAATACCAATTAGAATAGAGTTAAACAAATATAACATTACATTACATTTTTAACCATTCTCTTTTTTAATTTTCAGACGACCTCAGCCAACTGCATGTCCATCGGCGCTGGCTATATCTTCGTCGGCTGCGCGGAAGGCCTGGTCCGCTGCTTCGCTCCCGACTCGCTCCGATACGTGACCACCCTGCCGCGGACGCACTACCTAGGCGTCGACGTGTCGCAGGGTGTCAATATTAAGTGAGTAGTGTTGAAAAATCTAGACCCCTCTTCCTTTTAAATGTGTCCAAAGCGTTTGACTGTGTTAACTATGAAATATTCGTAATTATAAATAGATTTATATCCTGCAAGTGTCGTTTTTAATTTGTTTTTGTTTATTAAGGTACTAAAAAAAATCCAAATAGTACGCAAAGTTATATCTAACAGTTATTGTATGATACTAATATGTGGTGTTCCACAAGGCACTATCCTAGGGCCGGTTTTGTTCTTCCTATACTCAGTGAATCAAAAATAGATCAAAGTAACCAGATTATAATATTTTCAGTCACATGTTCACCCAACCACCAAACGCGCGGTATCCGGACGCCGTAGCGCTCACGTACGACGATCGAAACCACAAACTTACCGTCGTGTACAACGACCACAGTTTGTACGTGTGGGACGTACGGGATATCAAACGGGTAAGTCACACGCGCGTACTTTATCATTCTGTTCCTCCTTCGTGGTAAACAAGATTATAAAAAATAAACGGCCATTTTCTATTTACGAGGCCCTTTACAAAAGATGTCTCCCATGTCTTCCCGTGGAAGTCGTAAGAGGCGACTAAGGGAATACAGGCTTGTAGTACTGTTAGGCGATGGGCTTGCAAAATGTGGTTACACAATTATCAAGAAGTTTTAAGACTTGTTGGTAATTCTTTAGCTCTGCCTACCCCACTCTGGGAATGAAGGCGTGAGTTTATGTATGTATGTATGTTTACAAAAGACTAGTTTACTCAATTAATTAATTTAAGCCGTAAAATTTTATCATATTGTCTTTGACGTGTTATGGTATTGTTTTTAACTCGGCTACCATTACTGTCAAGTAAATAAAAGCTATCAAAACGTGAAAAATACGATAACAGGGGTTTTACCGTGTCGTGACATGCTATAGCAGTTTTAAAGCTCTGTCCCTTTCTCTCAACCTAAACTGAACCGCTTTAGTATGTCATGGTAAGCCCCCAGGTCAAAAAAAAAAACGTGGCTGAATGAGTCGTGAAGCCGAGTTCCTATAATGATTATAGTTATATATATTCATATATATATATTATATATATATTATATTATATGTGTATTTTATATGTGGGTACCTAAGTTTATGTTACTTACCTACCTTGAGTACCTGAGTGGTTTATTCGTTTAGTTTTTTTTTTTTGCTTCTAATTATTAGTATTATCATCTGTTTTTGATATTTTTTGTGCAAACTTGTATGTGTCCAACCCTATGCATTGTCCTTACTCATTAACTTCAGGGTTAGCTGGAAGAGATCCCATTTAGGGATAAGTTCGCCTTTGTACATTACTTTAATATTTATATTGTAATATTTATATTTTTGTGCAATAAAGAGTTTACATACATACAAAACAATATGGTTTTTAGTGCCTAGAATAGATGCCTAGAGGTCGTTGAACAAATTATCGGTTTTAGTTTAGTATATAGCCTTGACCCTCGTATCATCAGGTGGCATGATGAATCAATAACCTCGTGTCCATTTCTCAATAGGTGGGCAAGTCCCACTCGGCGCTGTACCACTCTGCGTGCATCTGGGGCGTGGACATGGCGGGCGGCGGCGCGCTCCCCCCGGGCACCTTCCTCTCCTGCTCTAGCGACGACACCGTTCGGCTCTGGGACCTGCGCGCGCCGAATAACATATACAGCAACGTGAGTGTACACATCTCATCACCTCTCTCTCTCTCTCTCTCTCTCCCTCTCTCTCTCTCTCTCTCTCTCTCTCTATCTCTCTCTCTCTCGCATGCTGCTGTTTAAAGTTAGGATGGACGGGCAGTGTAGTCATATTAATACCATTCCCGTTTCGCTCCCATCGGGTACGGTACCCTAAAAACAAAGTATAAGTACTTAGTCAATTTGTGTATGAGGGTCTCCCCAGACCTATCGACTCCGATGCGGCCTGAGCCGGTAAAAAAAAGTTAAGAAAACGACGTCGCTTGGCTCGGCTCGGCTCGATTCGGCGTTGCGAGCGGAACGACGTCGTTTTCGCTCTTATTGCATGGACATAAAACTTTTTTTACCGGTTCAAGCCGATCCGGCGTCGATAGGTCTGGGGAGACCCTAATTAATCAAGTTTAACAGCTGAACGCATTTAAGAATTTAGTGTAAGCTTTCCATGTAAAGGAAACATAGGGAATGACTGAGAAATTGAATCAACGCAATCTTGCAACATACAATACTTTATTGTTACATCAAACAAAAACATTACAGTTAAACAGTGCAATTAAAAAAAACACAGGGAAACAACAGGCGGTCCAAATTGAATCTGGTCTGTATTAAATTGGATCTTAAATTGGGTATTGACGTTTTTATTACAGGAGCTGAGTAAAATAGTATACATCGACCCTGACCTGAAGTTTCTCAAGGACGCAGATCTCAGCGCGGACAAGGACAAAACGAAGTCATATGACGACAAGACCGGCGTGCGGTGAGTCTCCCTTTTTATACATAAGTAAATATCGGGGGTCAATCTCACACAAATTGACCTAAGCTTTAGGCTTAGATACTAGACATACATACATACAATCACGCTTCCGTCTCGTAGGGATTGGCAGAGACCACTTACTTACACTTGGTTCGATCCAAATAAACTTACACGTGCACCTGACCTGGCCCTTTCTTAATACGTCCCCGATCTCTGATCGTGGAAGGTTCGCCTTTTTTTGGCATAGAGAAGGCAAACGAGCACACAGGCCACCGGATGGTAATGGAAACTGTGACCCATAGACATTCGCACTCACAAGACTGTATCCTAAGACTGCAAATGCACTGCCAACCCTGAGGACTAAGATGGAATGCCTCTATTCTGGTCGCCTTGGCTTTTCCTTCCAACATTCCCATTACTCTTGCCTCTGCTGGTACTAGGCGACGATGGAAAGAAAAAAAGAAAGAAGAAATGATATTTATTTTTATTCACAACAATAAACACTGAGATAAAATAATAATATCATCTATATACAAAATAAAAGCAACGACAGACACAGTGATAATTGTTACGAAACGGTACCAAATCAGCAAAAATTGGCTGAAATTTGGACCACATCTGTAAACCAAATGGCAATGCAATCTGAAAACTGATCTGATGATAGAGTTCAAAGATAGACCCACCGTGCTGGAACTCGTTTCTTTTGCTTTGACAGTACAGGTTTGTTTCAAAAATTTAACTTATTTTGTATCATTCAAGCTGCGTACGGATCAGCCCGGACGGCCAACACGTTGCGTCGGGCGACCGCGCCGGCAACGTGTGGATACACTCGGCCGCCGGCTCCCTGCTGCACAGGTCAGCTGATTGGTTCTTTACTAGTTGTTTACTTCTGGGGTCCTGGTACTATCAGCCCGGACGACCTACACGTAGCTACGGGTGACCGCGCCGGCAACGTGTACACTCCGCCCCCGGCTTCCTTCTCTGCTGCCACAGGTCAGCTGATTGATTCTTTACTAGTTGTTTACTTCTGGGGTCCTGGTACTATCAGCCCGGACGACCTACACGTAGCTACGGGTGACCGCGCCGGCAACGTGTACACTCCGCCCCCGGCTTCCTTCTCTGCTGCCACAGGTCAGCTGATTGATTCTTTACTAGTTGTTTACTTCTGGGGTCCTGGTACTATCAGCCCGGACGACCTACACGTAGCTACGGGTGACCGCGCCGGCAACGTGTACACTCCGCCCCCGGCTTCCTTCTCTGCTGCCACAGGTCAGCTGATTGATTCTTTACTAGTTGCTTACTTCTGGCTCCTGGTACTATCACCCCGGACGGCCAATACGTGGCCACGGGTTACCGCGCCGGCAACGTGTATATGGGCGCGCGCACAAGCGCCACCGTGCGGCTTAAATTGAAACTATATCTAACAAAACAAATGTTTCATTACAAGTTATGTTTATTTAAAACTTAAATAATTGTCACCTTTAAAGACATCAAAATTCATATTTACTTTAATTATAAGTAAATAACCTTTGAGATTATATGATATCGACGTTGTTATTAAAGTAAAGTTTTAAAATCAGATATTTGACTCCAGGAAACTTTTCATAAGAATTGTTATCATCTTGCATTTTAATTAACAAAATTAGAGTTATGGCATCAACATATTTTGTAATAGAACGTTAATTAATCAATATTAATATTGTTTCTCGGTTTAAAATATTTTTGAATGAGTTTTATGTTTTTAAATCTAGAGAAATAATTGATGGGACTTTGTTTTGACTTTCTGCAAATCAGAGGTTGACCTTGCGATGGCGGGAAATTTGATATGGTTTTTCTCTGCCGCCGCCATTATGGTCCGGTAACTTGTACTGAAAGTTACTCTGACTTGCTTTTTGTTAAAATACATCTTACGCGAGTTTTAGAGGTGTCGAATTATATTGTTTGTTCAATCCTATAATAATTACATATTGTGTTAGTGGCATTATAGAGTGTTGTGTGTGTTAAAGTGCTATTTTATTTAAAATCCTGTGATGCCCGACGCGGAGTCGCCCCTGCCGGGCAGCTCTGCGCCGACAGCAGCGGTGGGATTACAACCTCCAAACAACGAAACACAAGGGTTGATGCATAATTCTACATCTCCGCATTTTACCATGGACCAGGTACTGTCGTTAATGTCATCAATGACTAAAGAAGCTACGGCGAGCGCGGTCGCTGCCGCTTTCAGCAGTTGCCAGCCCCATAGAAAAATGAATGACTTTTATTTGCCGCCATTTGACCCTGATGAACGATCGCACGACATCCGCGATTGGTGCGCCCATGTCGATAACACAATAAAGGAGCTGAAGATAACACAGTACGAGGCGCGCATGAAAGCAATTTTGCAGCTACGCGGTCGAGCTAAAACATGGGCCGATACGTGGTCACTGCACTCTACATCGTGGGATGAAATCAAAGTAGATTTAATTAAACATTTTGGCTCCGAGTTTCGTTATGCAGATGACGTGTTGAAGTGGAGAAACTACACCTCGGATCATGCTAGCAGCTACGCCGAGTACGCGACGACGGCGTGGACGCTGTTCAAGAGGATTCGACCCGAAGCCGCGGATTCAGAGGTGGTAGAGGCCATCATAACAGGTATTTTTCCTGAATTTATTCGCGCTGAACTGTTGCGTAACACACCGGACAATTTGCCAAATTTGATTATCACTCTAAAGACTTATCGTAAGCGCAAGCATGACGGGCTGTTACCTTCTGGTTCAAAGAAAATGCGTAGTGACTTTAGCGTCAAACCCGTGCATAGTGCTGATTTAAGTAAAATTACTTGCTTTAGTTGTAATAAAAACGGACATTACTCGCGTGACTGTGCGGTTAAACCTAGTTATGGTGATCAAAGCAATGTATCGGCTAGTTCTAATTCTAAGCCACAACAATATGTCGAATGTACGTACTACCATAGAAAAGGTCATTCTATGTCAAATTGTTTTAAGCGGCAGAGTGATGAAAAAAATAAGTTTTCTGTGTCAGAAAATGTAAATAAGCGAGTTGATTATTGTCATAATGTTGGGCGTTGTTTGATCGATGTGTCTATTGATGATAAAGTATTTAAATGTTTGTTTGATAGTGGAGCGGACTGCTCTTTGATGCGCGGGCAGGTGGCTGGGTCGATTCCCGGTAAAAGAAGGGAAGTTAGTGTTGTTTTCCGCGGTGTTGGCCATGCGCCTGTAGTGTCAAAGCGCAGTCTAGTAACTCCCGTAAAGTTGAATGATGTCTTTGTTGAGATCGAGTTTTTTGTTGTTAGTGACAGCGACATTCAATACGATATCATCATAGGCGCGGATATTTTACAAGTTCCCGGCCTCACGGTGACTCTCTCTGGAGATATAATTGTAATACAACGCGATGTGATAATTAACACTGTTCTAAAGGAAGATTTCGAACTTGATACCGATATAACTGACCCACAACATCTTGAGCCGTTAAAGAAATTACTCACTAAATATAAACAGTCCTTTACATCCGGAAATTCCGTCTCTACTGTGAAAACTGGTGAGTTGCGAATTCGATTGAAAAACCCGGATAAAATTGTCCAAAGACGGCCATATCGTCTTTCACCGAGTGAAAGAGAAAAGGTCAAAGAAATTATCGCGGATCTTAAAGTAAACGGGATTATTCGTGACAGTTGCTCACCATTCAGTAGTCCGATGTTATTAGTAAAAAAAAGAGATGGAACGGACCGACTTTGTGTGGATTATCGCGAGCTTAATGCTAACACAGTTAGGGACCACTATCCGCTTCCCCTCATAGCAGACCAAATAGACAAGCTAGGTAAAGCTCGATATTTTTCGTGTTTAGATATGGCTGCCGGGTTCCATCAATTGCCTGTTTCAGAGACTGACAACTCAATCGAAAAAACTGCATTCGTAACGCCTGATGGGCAATATGAGTTCCTTCGCGTCCCTTTTGGTCTGTGCAATGCTCCGTCTGTTTACCAGAGAGCAATAAATAAAGCTCTAGGTGACCTTAAAGATAATATTGCCTTGATCTATCTCGATGACGTCTGTGTTATCTCAGAAACCGCGGAAGAAGGCCTTCATAACCTGCAATCGGTTTTAGAAAAACTTACAGAAGCGGGCTTTTCTTTAAACGTGAAAAAATGTTCGTTTTTAAAGATGTCTATTGAATATCTGGGGAATATCATTGAAAACGGAACCGTTCGACCTAGCCCCCGCAAAATTCAAGCATTAGTAGATTCCCCTATTCCCAAATCTGTCAAAGAAGTGCGCCAGTTCAATGGACTCGCTGGGTATTTTAGGAAGTTCGTTCCCAATTTTTCCACTTTAATGGCACCGCTCTATGAGCTAACAAAGACTGGCATTCCGTGGAGCTGGACAGATCGTCATGAAACAGTAAGAAAAGAGGTCATTGATAGGTTAACTTCTTCCCCCCTGCTTACGATTTATGATCCAGATTTACCAACAGAACTGCACACGGACGCGAGTGCCATTGGATATGGCGCTCTGCTTTTACAACGAAAAGGTGGTAACCCACTAGTAGTAGCTTATTTCAGTATGCGAACGACCGAGACCGAAAGCCGATATCACTCTTATGAGCTGGAGACCTTGGCAGTAGTAAAAGCAATAAAAAACTTTCGCCATTTTCTATACGGCCAAAAATTTAAAGTAGTAACGGATTGTAACTCGCTAAAAGCATCCAGCCACAAGCGTGAATTATCGCCTAGGGTTCACAGATGGTGGGCATATCTACAAAGCTTTGATTTCGAAATCGAGTATCGTAAAGGTGATAAATTAGCTCATGCAGACTATTTTAGCCGTAATCCTACTGTTGTCCCTGCCACGGTCTCCTCCACTCGCGAAACTAGTCAAGCCACGCCACTGAATATAAACTCTGCCAGCCTCGATTTAAACTGGCTTTTAGTAGAGCAAAAAAGAGACTCTGACCTACAAAAAATTGTATCGGATTTAAAAGGAGATTCGGTACCAAAAACAATTGCCGACACTTATGTGATTTTGCAAGATAAGCTTCTTAGGCGAAAAGTACAAATTGAAGGAAAAACACATAAACTGATAATTGTTCCTAGGTCATATAGATGGAGCTTGATTTCCCATTATCATGACAGCCTTCTTCATTTGAGCTGGGAAAAGGTTTTAAGCAAGATTAGGGATCAATATTGGTTCCCTAAAATGACCAAAACCGTTCGTAGGTTTGTTGAAAACTGTGTCAGTTGTCGCGTTAGAAAGGGTCCATCTGGCTCAAGGCAAATAGCTTTACATCCAATAGAGAAAACTCCCGTTCCTTTTCATACAATTCACGCGGATATCACGGGACGAATGAATGGCGTAAGAAAAACTACCGAGTACGCGTTTGTTTATATTGATGGGTTCACCAAATATGCATATATGGTTTATACAAATGACCGCACTGCTGAGACTGCCATAAAGTCGTTTCAAGAGTTCATTTCTGTGTTTGGCACACCGACTCGTTTAGTAACAGACCAAGACAAAAGTATGACATCCACTGAATTTAAAAAATTCTGCTCTCAAAACGGTATTGAACATCATGTAGTTGCAAAAGGCGCCAGTCGAGCGAACGGTCAAGTAGAACGGCTAATGAAGGTTATCAAAGACAGTATGTCTGTGGTCGAAGCCAGCAAGCCCTGGCATACTGCTTTGAGAGACTTACAGTTAGCTATAAACTGTTCAGTTTCAAAGGCGACCGGCAAAAGTTCTATGGAATTGCTATTAGGTAGGAAATGCTCCCCTCCTGGCATTAAGTTATTAGAAATAGATGACGTTGAAAATTGCGAAAATATAAATGAAATAAGGGCTCAATCAAAAAATAGGATGGACGAGCGGGGAAGTTACGAAAAAGCTAAATTCAACAAAGGAAAAGCCCAAATACGTCCATTCAATAAGGGCGACTATGTTTTAATGCGCCGCCACGAACGTCATACTACTAAATTAGGGGCCAAATTCGAGGGACCAATGGAAGTTATCGAGATACTTCCCAACGATAGGTATAAAGTAAAACATGTTAATCTTCGTGGGTGCTCTGAAAAAATAGTCAATCACGATTTTTTGCGGCCAGCTCCTCTAGGTCAGACTGACCCGTTTGACGACGTTACTGATGAGGCCGTATGGGGAAGTGGTGATGAGGATGATGTTCACGGCAATGTTTGTAGAGACGATGGCGATGATAACGTTGATAATGCTGACATTTAAGACCAGTATGCGTCAATGCCGTTGAGCATCCGTGTCTTTTCCTTTTTGACTCGACTTATATAGGGTCCGACGTCATAAGGAATTATGTTACTGTGCTGCTGCTGACTAGATCCCGACGGGTGATGTCATTGTGATTGGAATGTGTTTGATTTAGTGGCTAGATACCGCAGTTGTTGACGCCACATTTGTTTTGTTCGTCGCGACCTGGTCGTTTTCGAACTCTTTTATGTTTTGATTGGTTCTTATAGTTGTAAACCCTTAAGCAAAAGTGTTGAGTAAAGTTGAATTGTACTGTTATTACATTTCGTTAATTAATATTTACAGCGCCGAGAGCGCGCTGTTAACAGAATGGCCGTATGGGCGCGCGCACAAGCGCCACCGTGCGGCTTAAATTGAAACTATATCTAACAAAACAAATGTTTCATTACAAGTTATGTTTATTTAAAACTTAAATAATTGTCACCTTTAAAGACATCAAAATTCATATTTACTTTAATTATAAGTAAATAACCTTTGAGATTATATGATATCGACGTTGTTATTAAAGTAAAGTTTTAAAATCAGATATTTGACTCCAGGAAACTTTTCATAAGAATTGTTATCATCTTGCATTTTAATTAACAAAATTAGAGTTATGGCATCAACATATTTTGTAATAGAACGTTAATTAATCAATATTAATATTGTTTCTCGGTTTAAAATATTTTTGAATGAGTTTTATGTTTTTAAATCTAGAGAAATAATTGATGGGACTTTGTTTTGACTTTCTGCAAATCAGAGGTTGACCTTGCGATGGCGGGAAATTTGATATGGTTTTTCTCTGCCGCCGCCATTATGGTCCGGTAACTTGTACTGAAAGTTACTCTGACTTGCTTTTTGTTAAAATACATCTTACGCGAGTTTTAGAGGTGTCGAATTATATTGTTTGTTCAATCCTATAATAATTACATATTGTGTTAGTGGCATTATAGAGTGTTGTGTGTGTTAAAGTGCTATTTTATTTAAAATCCTGTGATGCCCGACGCGGAGTCGCCCCTGCCGGGCAGCTCTGCGCCGACATGTACGTACACTCCGCCCCCGGCTCCCTTTCCTGCTGCTTGACTTTTTACTAGTTGCTCACTTCTGGGATCCTGGTACCTGCACCTTTATAAATTGTATGGTAGCCTTTGCCCATTTGGCGGTAAAAGCTAGCATTTAGTTGCGATATAGAAGCATGATGGGTTAAACCCCTGGCATTACTTAATCTGCCAAAGTAAGTCGGCTTAAGTCGAGTTTTGAATTTTTGTTCAAACCATATCACAATGTTTACAGGCTGGAGGCCCATGACGCGGAGGTCCTCTGCTTGGAGTACTCGGCCAAACCGCGGCTGCTGGCGTCGGCGTCGCGAGACCGGCTCATACACGTGTTCAACGTTGACCGGGTATGAAACATTCATTCACTCACTCATTTATTCATCAGTCATTCATTCAGTTACTCAGTCTACTAACGGCCAAACCCTATATCGACGGTTAACCATCAATACCTCCTAACTGACATTTTTGGTCAAACACCTTTTTTTCGCAATTCATGATAAATACCCTCTAACGCACACATTAGAAAGATCTCCTATTTCAAATAAAGCATATTTCTAGTGTTTTTGTTATCCTGGCAATACCTGCTAAATGACAACGCGCGATTTTTGCCCAAAATACAAAGTTTTTTGTGTCTACTGTAAAGTTTTAACATATTGAGATAGGAGGGATTGGTGGTTAACCGTCGATATTCAATCCGCGGACAGATAGGCTTACTTCGGATTAAAATTTGACACATTTTGTATGGGCAAATGTCAAATTTTAACCCGAGGTAAGCCTTATCTATCCTCGGTTTGAATATAGGGTTCGGCCGTAAGTCACCTCTCGCCGGACTCAAGATACTTATTAGGGACAATTATATCTTTAGTCTCTTCACTTACCATCAGGTGACCCGCTTGCTCGTCTGTCTTTCATTTTTTATTAACACGCTCAGTACGGCATCGGGTCGAAAGTAACCGATGGTAAGTAACCAGCTAAAAGTTAGCTAAATAGGCTGCCGTACTGAACGTGTTAAAAGAAACTAACCCTCTTTTATATTGACGTCGTGCGCTCTTTGCGTAGTATGTGTGGTGTGAAACTGATTGATAGAGTAAGAAATGAAAAAATCTGATAGAAATGTGGAATAAAAGAAGATTTAGTGACTAAGATTGAAAAGGGCATGCTTCGATGGTTCGGTCATTTGGAAAGGATGGATGAAACAAGATTGACGAAAGAGATATACAGATCGAAAGTGAGTGGAAGGGTCGGAAGGGGCCGCCCTAGGCGTACTTTTTCGAATCAAAATCGGAGAAATACTGGAAAAGGGCCGAATCTTACGTACCGGAAACCGACGTGAGTGCATGACTCGATGTATGAATGTTGAAGAAGCGAAAGAAAGTCAAGATCGTAGCAAGTGGAAAAAAGTGGTATCTGCCTACCCCTCTGGGAAACAGACGTGATTTAATGTATGTATGTATGTACTAATCACTAAAATAACCCAACAATTAACATTTCCGCAGGGCTACCAGATTCTGCAGACGCTGGACGAGCACTCGTCGTCCATCACGGCGGTGCGGCTGATCCCGTGCGCGCCGCCCGCCGCGTTACAGCTGGTGTCGTGTGGAGCCGACAAGACCGTGCTGTTCCGCCCACTGATGCCCGTGAGTACAACCAGATTTGATTTGAACCGCAAGATACAAATCGCATATAAACAGAAACTTCACGTGAAATAACATCACTCTTTATCGTTTATGATAAGGAGAAACGCAAGCTTTTTTAGAAAAAGCTATTCCAGACACAGATAAAAAAGTTGCGTTACGAATAAAATATGGATGTATAAGACTTGTGCCCTCATTTTATTATGGCCGTTTTCACTTTTTAAAAAGTTACAAACTAGATAACAATGAAATTTGTATGCAACATTGCGGGCTTGTGGAGCGAGCACGCAATGTATTTCATTTTTACATTTGGGAACTGTCTGTAAACTATGTACTTCGCGTCTCAGTATGGAGTTAGTAATGTCAACTTTTCCGGTCATTTTTGAGAAAAACACTATTAGCAACTATGTCCAACGGTATGTTATCCTAACCAAGGGATAGATCTAATAGCTCAGTTGTTGCAGACGGCGGACGGCGGGTACCGGTTCGAGCGCGGACAGAACGTGTCGGGCCGCTCCACCCTGTACGATATGGAGGTGGACGCGGGGGGGAGGCACGTGCTTACAGCCTGCCAGGTATTTATTCACTTATTTACTTAGAGAGGATGCTTTAGATTCACAAATAAACCCGGCAAATGGCGTTGTCCTGCATGGCAGATATCATGCAGGACAACGTCTGTCGGGGCCTCTAGTCACTTTATATTTTTATAGAACGCCTGCCAAGAGAAGACCACTGCTGAGGATTTTTTTTTATTACAAAACAAATAGTTCCTGTCAAAAATTACATTTTTGTGCAAGTTGGCGACAGATAACGTAGACCCAGCGTGTTGGGACTTGTCGTTTGTACAAAAGATAACTACGCAAAAAATTTACAGTCTGCTACAAAAACCTGTCCCCAAATTGATTTTCTTGACAGACGCTTAGTAATACTTACTTATTATACCTTCACGCCTTCATTCCCAGAGTGGGGTTGGCAGAGCTACAGAATTACCAACAACTCTAAAAACTTGTTGATAACTCTATAATCACAATTTGCACAAATAGGCCGAGATGTTGACCAGCGTATTAGTGACAGGGTGCAAGCCCATCATCTAACAGCACTACACGCCTTTATTCCCTAAGTCGCCTCTTACGACATCCACGGGAAGACACGGAGTGGCACTATTCCATTCCATTATTATTATTATTATTTATTTTCTTATTAATTTTGTTTATCAGGACCGCAATGTTCGAGTATACAGCGCTTCCAACGGTCGACACACGAAAACTTTTAGAGGAACAACGGCCGACGACGGAACTCTTATTAAGGTAACATACAGACAGTCATACAGACAGACGGACATGACGAAATGACGTATGGCTCTCCAAATACCTCCCAAGATCCAGCAAGTGAAAGTGACAGAGATATGATGAAACTGCTATAGCGCTGTCCCTGCGTCTGGGAACTATGGCTGTCTTACTCTTACTTTGTATGTTAGAGCAAGGTGCCTATAATTCCCGGCCACATAATGCTATGAAAATGTTGCTCGTGTAAGTCCCCTTCCTTAGTTCAAATCTCAATTGAGATTAGCGCCATCTACCGTAGAATAGAGGAACTAACTCGCCCGATGCTCAGGTGGCGCTCGACAGCAGCGGCATCTATCTGGCCACGTCGTGTACTGACAAAGTACTGAGCGTATACGACTACTATTCGGGAGAGTGCATGGCTACCATGTATGGGCATTCGGAGATCGTCACTGGATTAAGGTATGGTTTTCTATTGCTTTGGCCATATATAAAACGCCATAAAATAATACTTGTCCTAAGTTGGTATTTTATAGTTAACCTTCTACGAGTATGATCCGATGTACAAAATATACGGGGTTTACGTGGTTTCAAAATTGAAAATAATTGTGAACGGCGTTTGTCTTCTAACTATTCACCAGATTAAGCACATCCTAGGTCGTCGGACGCACCTAGTTGCTTTTTTTATGTTGTTTCATAACTTATATGTATGTTAAATCGTTAGGTTCACTCCAGACTGCCAGCACTTAATCTCGGCCTCCGGCGACGGCTGCATATTCGTGTGGCGCGTCCCGCACGACATGGTGGTCACCATGCGCGCCCGGTTAGCGCAGCAGGCTATCCGGCAGGGCAAGTGAGTACCAGGGTATTGTGATCTTTTGGCTCAGAAATCTTTGGAGAAAGTTAAGCTCGGTTTGGGCATAGAGGTCGAAGCCTCTGCCGTTTTTTCATAGCTCACAAGATGGCGCTGGCGACATGTTAAATATAGAGGGAGAGCCGCAGTTCCTTCGCGGCCTAATAGGTGGTAATGGCATCATGAGTGTTTATAGGCGTGTCGCACTGCACTGCTGTAGTTCATATGACGCAAATAACATGTATGTTTATAGACTAGACTGTTTACTTGTGGGAGGACCTTGTGCAGGGTCCGTCCGGATTGGTACCACCACCATCCATTAACCTACCGCCAAGCAGCAGTGTTCGCATTGTTGTGTTCCGGTTTGGGGAAGACAGCCGGTGAAATGACTAGCATAGAGGCATTCCATCTTAGTCCTCAGGGTTGGCAACGCATTTGCAGTCTTAGGATTGCGTTGTTGTGAATGCGAATATCTATGGGTCACAGTTACCACTTACCATCAGGTGGCCTGTGTGCTCGTTTGCTGTCCTATGCCTTAAAAATAAAAAGACGAGTCATACTGGCGAAGCCCTGCACTGCCGTGTTTTCGTTGTGGTTCACTAGATGGCGCTCACGTCATATTTGTTTACTCGTGGCTCAATAGATGGCGCTGATGATAGGTTTGTTTACAGACGTGTGGCGCCAAACGGAGTGAGCGGCGTGGAGAGCGAGACTGACTCGCATCTTGGCTCGCCGCCGCGGGAGCTATTGGACGATAAGTTTACTACCCCAGTCGTGCCTGACTACACGTGAGTAGTAAACGAACTATACATATAAGGTGACGAGAAGAGAACATAACTACGACAAAAGTAGTGCGCCACCATCAGCGATTGATTAAATTGCAAAGCTGTTTTTCAAGACTAGTTTCCTAGTGAGGTCAAAAATAATTTATTGCAAAAAAACACCTCGTTGGTGTCAGAATTTAACATTCGACAAGCTATATAAGTGATAGTAACAAAACTATATTCAGATCAGGCGTGACTTGATTAAACCGACCGATCTACGTTTCTCGACTAGACTCTGTTCGATCGAGAAGTTGGTTCGTCCTATGTATTTTTACACAAATGTTATTATTATATTAAAAGTATGTATTTTTGTTGCCACGGTCGACTGGATTAATAGCTGCAATCGACCGGATGGCTACCCTCGGTATACGGGAACTAGATGTGTGTAATATTTGTGCACAGGCTCCGCATCGGGCGGCTGCCGTCGTGGGCCAAGAAGAGCCTCGGCGACGCCGCGCCGGCCCCGCCCGCGCCGCCCGCGCCGCCCGCGCGCGGCAAGTGGGCGCGCCGCCTGCCCAGCGGTCAGCACCCTCCGCTCCTACTCCCTCCTATAGTGCCCTCCATCAACGGAGACCCGCCCCGCTATTTATTTTTCATCTCTCCTGTTCGGAAAGTTTAATTTGAATGGGTAGATAGCCGGGTGGAAAATTTCGTTTTCCCCTCTAGGGTGGAAAGTAATTTTTTTTTTAATAGTTACGATTGGCCATGGATTCTAAGATACGCTACGTCATATTAAAATCATTCATATATCTAAACTCGACTATACGTTAAACGACGTATTTATTACGATCTATAGGTTCATATTAAAATCATTTTACGACTGGTCTCTTTTTTCGCAATTACAAAAAAAACAACATTTAAAATTATTCCTCTTATATTCTGCTGCCCGCCATAATGCCATGATAGCATAGCATGACAATTTTTTTTCACGGTGCGGCATGGCCATCTTGAAAATACACATACTGCCAACATTAGAAAAAATAATCGAGTTGGTCACGACCAAGGAGCAATACAACAGAACAAGGAGGATACAACACGGAGGTTGAACGCCGAACATCCGTTCGAAACAAGAAATTTGACATTTATTACGTCACGAATATATTCCATCTCTTTCTTTAGTTAGGGTAAGAATGAGGTGGAAGTAATTTGTGAAATATGAAAGAAAGAGATGGAATATTTAAATACGTAATAAAGGTAAAACTTTTTCGTTCGGCGCGGCGTTCAACCTCCTTGCTGGCTCCTTGGTCGTGACCTCGGTTAAACTTTTCTAATTTTGGCAGTATGAGTATTTTAACTTTTTTCTGAAAATAGAAAAAAAAGTTTGCAATAGAAAAAGCGGGAAACAAGATTAAATATATTTTCCTCACAGTCGAAATGAAAAGTAGAGTGTCTAACTCGGGTGAAATTGCCCATTTCCCCTCGAACTATTGGCGCTCTCACTTCGTTCGAGCGCCAGAAATATCTCGGGTAAAATGGGCAACTTTCCACCCTTGGTTATCAATCTACTATTGCTACCTTTCCGAAACCATTCATAGTTCATTTAATATACATAATGTAAAAAAACCGTAATAATAAACGGTACACTGGTTTTGGTTAGTTCGTTGGTTACATAGCAATGGAGCTCCGATGGGGACATGTGGTATAAAATAAAGCAAATACTAGTTCAACGTAGTATCAAGTTACAGTATAATAATCCCAAAGTTACAAGTCTTCAAGCATTCGCATAATTTCAACTATTTTTTGTAACAAAGCAGTTATTGATAAATCAATATCTACCGAGAGTCTCTAGTTCTAAAAAACTAATATGGACGCTAAAACAAGCATAAACTTTACTAATATTGTTTTACAAAAACTGTGGCGACCTAGCGACATCTAACGGAAACTTGTATCAACCTACTCGCTAGCGCCACCAGCGTCAGACAGCGGAACTAAGGGTTCTGCATCGCGCTAACGAAGTTTCTACAGCCGGTTGATAATTATATACCACTTCCAACTTCATCTTCGACTTCGGTCCCCAGACATCTATTGTCCTCTCTTCCTACATTGGTAACCCCGACGTGATCGTCATCCAACAATACTATGTCTGCTGTTTTTAATGTTTAACTATAAAGTACACTTTGAATGAAACCCGAACTAACATGGTTTTATAGATAAACGCGGCGACTCGGACGGCTCCAAAGACAGTTCGCTAGACAGTGGGACAGACACGCGGTACAACGATAAGAGACAACTCGCCAGCAAGCAAGTAAGTGTAATCATGATCAGTATTACCATGAGTTACAATAAAATTAACGTAATCGCTAGCGAGTCGAATGCTCTGTCCCTCGCAGTCCTCGCATTATTCTTATAGAGAGTGCAAGGGACAGAGCATTCGACTCGCTAGCGAGTACGGTAATTGTACCTCATGGTAAGTGTACAGTACAAGGCCCCTTGATAGTGATATACTGACGTTTAATAACTTTTCTCTAATTAACATTCCACTTTATTTTGTATTTGCACTGCGGTAAAAGTTAGTATTTTTAATACACATTTTTCTTTTAATGTCTGGTGATGGTATTGTTTCTGCAAACTAATTGTTTTTTTTTTAGATTAAGGTAATTTTTAAGTGTAACTAGGCAAAAATAAATAGATACGGTATATAAAAATGTACTAAGGTCTGACTCTTCATTCACTGCGGTAAAATGGCAGAGCCAAATGTCATTCTGTGAAATAATGATACCACATTTATTTTAAGACAGTGGCGCCCTCATTACTATTATTGGGTTTTCTAATAAACTTACGTATTTTCTTGAAATCGGACTTTCGGCTTTTTATACTTACTACAAATGAAATCACAACTTATAGGATAAATCACATAGTTTAATAACAATTCGCACTGCCAGATCAAAAGAGCAGTAACTCAAAATACAACTGTACTTTAAAATCAACTTTAATACAACGCCTATGAGCTTGAAATAAAACTTACAATGATTTTGAGTTGATACTGTATTGATCTAGCAGTGCGAATTGACCTTCGAGTTATCAACTTAACGGAAAAAAGTTGGCACTTTTTCCCTTTAAGCTGACGTCTCAAAGGGTAAGTGTTATGAAAGTTTATTACGTATCCCATACATTGTGTTTTCACTTGCGCTACAAAAAAGCATCGTCCAATTCCATGGAAACTCTTTAGTTTATCAGATAACAAAATAGTATTGAGGGCGCCACTGGACGCTCGACACGTTCACCTAATTAATGATTCGATGAAAGAAAAAACTAAATATTTATGATCATATGGCGTACTTAGCGAAGTATATTATTTTATTATATTTAGCTGATCGTGAGTTTATGTATGTATGTGTACTTACGTTATTTTGAAACCCTCCTAAATATAAATATTATTGAAGTAGTGAATCACTCAAATGAACTACATTACATCATTATTTTTGATTCATTCAGTAAGAAACATCACTATTTTTTATACACCAAAAACTGACAATAGCTGTCATCCTAGTGCAGGGAATTAAAAGCTAGACCTTAGACATTAGGTTTTGTAAAACAATACAAGAAATAAAATATATTGGTAAATAAAAATGTTGTTGAATAATTAACTACCTAAGTTCTGTTTGTCTACTAACCAACTATGAAGCAAAGTTGTCTGATTCTTGTTTATTTAATTTTACCTACTTATTTTGTTTTACACCATACTACATTAACAGACTATGTTGACAAGTCTGTGGCCCTTTGTTTAAACCTCGACCAGGAACTTCAGAGTTTACTATCTAAAAACAATGAAAGACAACCGATGTAAGGACGTATCGGCGTTCCATCTTAGTCCTCCTTGGTTGATTTTAGAATCTCATCCCGGTGGCTTAAGCTCACCAAAATGGCCGACACATGTTACATGAAGTCACAGGTCATATCGGATCTCTCTGTCTAATCGCTGTATAATAGTTTAAAATTCTTTTATCATCCATATATCTTGGCTGATTTTAATTTTAATTTCACTTTTGGTTATTTCTTTTTCGGTATTTTCATATTTTGTTGAGTAATGCGATTTAAAAAATGCATGCATATTCCCCATTTCATTTGCCAGATAATTTAAAGTTGAATATGTTTTGCAAAATAGGGTCACTTCATAGTGCTTCGTAGCACCATGTATCACTTATACGTAATTAATGGCTAGAATTCTTGGTCAAGGTTTATTGTGATTTATTTTTGGGATTGGTGTTTCCTTTTGGAATCCACTTTTAAACATGTGGGTCACACGGTTATGGTCCTTTTTATTCACGGTATTGGATACGAAATTGTGCACTACGTACTTAATTATTGATTACATTTCGACTAAGAATCTTTTAAATTTAGACATGTCCGAAAAATATGCTTACAAACTTCAAAATCGAGTTCTATCTGACTGGAACGTTAGACGTTTTAAAATTATATATTTAAATATGTCTTAGTTTAAATACACTTTCGAATTGGATCAATAATTAAATTACGTTCAAGGTTATGGTCCCTAATACCACAATTGAGACGAAAACAGCGCATTGCCTTATTTTTATTTGTTTTTCACACGATTATGGTCGTTATCCTTATTGGAATAGAGGCCGAAATCGCTGAACCTCTCGCAGCTGCCCCAGGTGAAGGCCCTATTCCGTAACTTCGACAGCACCATGCAGAAAACATACGACATTCTGACTATTAGCCCGCGGGGAGAAAAGGTTTCTTTTTATTTGCAGCATTGTGTTGTCTATGGCTTTTGTTCATGCTTGATTATAGTTTAGTTGATAGTTACAAATATTTTCTGACGTGTGAAAGGGCAGACAAACTGACTGATGCATGTATGGTTAGAGAGAAGTATAAACACACAAAAGAATGGACGCACTGACATAAACGCATTCGAATGATTAAAAATATTGTTTTACCATTTTATTAAAATCACCGCCATCTGTTGGGGACTTCGAAAAATTCAAACTTAAAAGATAGTTTAACAATATCTTCCACACAATGAATTGGGAAATGGAAAATAAAAGACAACACTCACTTAATCATAGGTGACATAAATATCGTTCAATCCATTCGTGGCAGCTTTTGTGAATCGACGTATAAGCCTTCATTCTCGCCCATTTGCAGAAACATTCTTGAAATTTAATGTCGCTTTCAGTGGCGTGCTGACACTTTCTACTTGGTAAAGCAGAAAGAGTGGAAGTAGCAGAAAGTGTCTTAATTGGGCATTAGTGCTAATGAACCTTTTTGCGACTGGGTGTATGTTGTTCATAATATCATTCTCTGTCGCTTGAAGCTTATTATTTTGTTGGCTGTATTCTCATTTCAGTGAAAAATGTACTCTCATGCATTGGTTTTAATTTTATTTTAAGCTTGATAGTTGATGACGCCATCTATTGTAAGTAAAATAAAGCACGTTTTTATTTCATTCCACAATAGATGGCGCTTATATTTTATGCATGTAGTTATTTTAAAATTGGGTTTGTATTTTATTTAAATTACTTAATGTAGGTTAGTTTTTATTATTTTATAGTTTTATTTTCTATTCATGTTGATATTTAATTAAGGATATGATGGATATATTTATTCGTCACTTTTTTATAACAAGTCATGTCAAATAGTCGGACGGATTTGTTTCAAAGAATACTTTTCAACCTAGAAATACTGATATTTTGTAAGTGTAGATATACACAAATTCTTCTCGTACAAATCCGCAGGCAGAGGCTAGTTATCAATAAACAAATACAATCTGCTACTGCCTTTGTGTTCCACTAGATGTCGCTAATACCACATCAACACAAAAATTAACATTAAATGTATTTTCCGTTTGCTTATTAAAGTTTATCAACTTCAAAGATTGCACGCCATTTTTGGTTAGTCTGTTTGTTTAAGTTCCCGCTTCTGCCGCTAGGTGGCGTTAGCGATGCCGGCGGTGCGCACGCGTCACCACACAGACGATTCGTCGCTCGGCAGTTTCAAATATGAGGTTTATTTTTATTTTTGTTTTGTTTTATCATCTTTTTTCCAAGTTAGATTACATTGCTATGTACAGTCAAGGTCAAATATATATATGCAACTAATGTGATAAAAAACAGGTAATCATAAAAAGTTCAAAAGATATGTACTCATACAAATACTAATAAATATGTAAATTTCAAAGGCCACGTAAATATGTATAAGGCAAGTTCAAAAACTTGTATACCATGAAAGTTACAAAATTAGTATCCAGCAAATGATGCAATATATTGTACTTATATTTATGTCATTAAATATAGATTCAGTAACTGCTACAGAAATATGTATACAAAATATAAACGTGCTAAAATCAACTTTACGGTCTTGTTAACACGAAACAAATTTGATTAAAATGTTTTGACAATTCACGAAAACAGTGCAGACTTGTCATTGTATACGTTTGTCTCATGTTTTGACCTGTCACGTCATTATTGGAATGACGTGTTAAACAGATTTTGCAATATTGAAGCTGCCAACTTAAAGTAGGTACTTAATGCGTTTCAATATTTCGTCCATGCAGACGTCAGTTACCGTGGTCCTGTGGCTCAGCAATAGGTGTAACTGTCGAGTCACGTGCTGCCCCGCGTTCCAATCCTGCAGCTAGATGTTTTTTTCGTATTTTTATTTTATATTGATTACAGATCATGAATTATGATGTTATATTATATTACAATAGCTACTTATAAAATATACATTTTTAAATACTACCAAGGATTTATTACGATGATATAAAAAAAAAATCCTCAAAAGGATTTCCCATATCTAGGGTTCGGAAATTCGGAGACATATTTACGTAAACTTGGCAAATCCCGGAAAAAGTTAAGGAAATATGGAGTCGGCTTCTAAAGCGTCAAGTGGCTGGCTGATTACATCAAGATTATGGAGTTCGATATAACGCAAATACGTTCATACGCCGCTGACAATAGAGTCGTGTTTACGTATGGTTAATAGTGTATACATATTTTTGAACTTTATGTTGTTTCTAAGTCTATGGTTTAATAGATGAGGACATATTATTGCAACTGTTGTATACATAGTTATGTCACAAACTATGTTTACTAATTTATGTATATTTTTATGTAGCCAAATTTATGTTCATTTAGATGACTATGCTTTTTGTCACTCTGTGGTGTATACATATCTTTGACCTTGACTGTACATGACTGTACAATAAATTTTTGCGGCCAATGTTGGATAATATATCATTACTGGTGACTGTACGTACCGATAAATTCAATGCAAACTGATTTTTAGTTTTTTGAATATTTTGTAGATATTATGAAAAACTAGGTATGTACGTTTTCCTTACCAAGAAACTATTTCTTAGTACGAAACAAATTCAAAAAACTTAAGCAGTGGAGACCATGGGACCTCGGTCAGCCGATGAGAAAAGCTTTATTAAGGCTCTGTCATCCCGGCTCATAGACACCTCCGGAGATCCTAGAGCTGGAGCTTACCTCTCACAAAGGATTGGGCTAGCTATCCAGAGAGGTAATGCAGCCAGTGTCATAGGGACCATGCCGCGAGCGGACCTGCTAGAGGGGGTGTTCTTTTTATAGTGGCGATTATTATTTACATCATTAATATTTGAGTAGCTTAGTTTTATTTTAATTTAAATAAGTTTAGTTTTAACTTTGAATTGTTAACATCAATAAAAAAACTTAAAACAAAAACGTATGGTCCTAGTTTTTCATAATAACTTCAACATATAAAAAAATCGTGGAAATCGGACGTGATCTAGGGGATGAGAAACATCGCCAGGAGCTACATTTGTATGAAGTTTATTGACATCTAAAAATTTTGGCATAATTCCAAGTTGACTTTATTCTTTTATTTTATTTGCAGGAACAAGAATCGACAGAGCACGACGGAGACATTGAAGATATCTCGGACGGGGAACGAACGTCATCCTCAGAGAGGAATCGACCGACATATTACCCGGGGAATAATGAAGACGAAACACCTGGGTCAGTATACCTTTTTTTAGATGATGCTTACGAAGCTAGCGGTCTCGGGTTTGGTTCCCTGTATAGGCAACACTTCTATTGTAAGGGGAACTCACTAAGTTATTAGTAAGTAATATGTACTTGGGGAGTTTTTCCTCTCTATAGATAAAATATTAGTATGATGAGAGCGAATATTATACAGTGTTGGATGTTTTCTATTGTAATTAAGGATATATTGTATATCTCTACATGAGTACAGTCTGTGAGCACTTAGAAGAGGCTTCGGTTTAGTACTTCTTTCTCACTCGCTCTTAATATGATCGTATGAGAGCGATGTTTATCGTTTTCCAGTGGAACATAGTACAATAGTACAAACCTAGAGCTTAGTTTGGGACTAGGTCAATTCGTGTACAATTGTCCCCTGATTTAATATTTTTCTAATTTATTAAGTACTAGTATATTTATCTTTGTCCATTAATTATTATCAAAGAGCGGAATTCTTCATAGCAAAAATCAAACTGTCAGGGATTGACCTAACTGTTTTATCGACTTATCGATAAATATTTGTCACTTAACGAAACAAAGTTAAAGTAATGAAATCAGGCTTTTGGATATACATACAAACAAATTAACGGTGTCCCTAATTACCTGAACGCCACTGTATTTTAGTATAATAGTAAAGAATAAAACAGAAAATACATTTTTTTTAATTTTCTATATGAAACATATCATTAAAAATTAAAAACAAATATTGCTAAGAGTAGGTAACTAATCTTCATTCAAAATAACAAAGTCGAAATCTAAATCTGTACTAAATATGTTTTCTGCATCTTCCCTGTAGTAAAAGAAAATAGTCATTATTTTTTCAACATTGTCACCTTTCAAATTACTCCTTTTTTCATTGTAGATCCATTTATAAGATGAAAACGAGCGTTCTACCTCAGTTGAAGTAACAGGAGCATATTTGTAGTACTCGATAACGGTGTTTTGGCTGTAATCACTTTTTTCTATAAAATCAGCATATCAGGTCAAATGTTACAGAATAATCTTTTAAGTTGATTATGGATACCTAATGCGATATTATTCCGTAACATCGATAAGTCGATAAAACAGTTAGGTCAATCCCTCTGACAGAATGATTTTTGCTATGAAGAATTCCGCTCTTTGATTATTATAGTACAATCCTGATGCTTAGTTTAGACTAGATCAATTAGTGTGATATTGTCCCATCCCATGACGTTTATTTATTTGATTTGTGTTACTAATACGAAATTTATATTGGACTACCCCTGCATAATTCCCCTGAGCAGAAATAAAGAAATATACTACCATTTAAAAAAAATGGTAGCCAATTGGCTGAAAGATCGAATAACATAACAACAAAAAAACAGATGAATTTAGATGCTCTTGTAAACATGTTTTTTATATCGTTATATTAGAGAGTTCATGGTGAACGCCATGGACGCGGACGAGCTCCGGCAGTCGGTGCGGCGCTCCAGGCAGGCGTGGGGCTCGCGGCCCGCGCCCGCCGCCTCGCTCAGCGGCTCGGGCCACGAGGAGGACGACGACGAGGTAACACGTCGACTATCACGTGGACCAGTACTCTTTTTAGTAGTAGGCAGCAGTGTTCGCATTGCTGTGTTCCGGTTTGGGGATAAGACAGCCGGTGAAATGACTAGCATAGAGGCATTCCATCTTAGTCCTCAGGGTAGGCAGTGCATTTGCAGTCTTATGAATGCGAATGTCTATGGGTCACAGTTTCCACTTACCATCAGGTGGCCTGTGTGCTCGTTTGCCATACTATGGCATAAAAAAAATTACTGCAGGCGGAGGGTAATGTGTTTAACAGCTTATAAGTATGTTTGTTCCTATGTGGCGTTCTAGATATTAAACGCGGGGACCGATTTTGATGATTAGGGTAAGATGGGGGAATGGCAGTCAGCGGGCAATGCCGGTCACGTCAAAATATAAAACTTCCAACAACATTATGCAATCGCTACTAGTGTCGCCATCTAGTATGCGGCCGAGTAAACTAATTTACCGAGCGGCGCCATTGTCTTTCGCGCGCCGTGAGTGTGATAGCTGTGTACAGGTTCGGACGTGTTTTGTTGTAATAAAATCGAAAATTTGATGAAAGGTAAGCTTAAAGTGATTTATACCAATTAATATCTTTCTTAAAGTTAATTACTGTACGTTTGCAAGTGTATTGTATGTACTTGTTGGATTTTATGAAAGTTATTTACATTTTTCGTGACTAAGCAAAAAAATACCGGTAATACCCCAACAGTAGACCGGTATTACCATTGCATTTGCGGGTAATACCGGTCAACGAAGGGTTTCACAAAATGATCAATAAATAAGAAACCCGTAATATATTGATAATGTATTTCATATTATATCAATAAACTACTATATAAGCTATGTAAAAAGTTAATTTCCGATACCGTAAATCATAAAAATAAAATAAAAAAATAATAATTGCTTAAGTGACCGCTATTCCCCCATCTTACCCTATGTCTATCGATTTGTCTAGTTTCACTCTCTGTTCTCTCAGTTCATATTTGAATTCGTTACTACACTCATAGACCAAATTAGCGGAACAAGTCACAATAAACCACTCTGTTCTTAATTCAAATTGTTGACAACATAATATTAATCATGCGTGTCTGAAACCTTATTTTAATGGGTCCATCGTAAAGTATTTTGAACTATGTGACACAGACTTAAGGTATATTTTCCATAAATGTTCCGATCTTTATGATCATCCTGGCTGCTTCGATATTTATGACTTCTGTAAGTTCCGATATCTTTACCGTATTGTATGTTACGAATTTATTGAAAAGTCGCTGCTCCTAAATTTATGACGATTTATATGGCCCGATATTATAGACCTTATCTAGCGTAATTAATATATTGAAATTTAATGCTGCTCCGAAATATTTGAGTACCTTGACCGCTACCATATATCTGATGGCGACTGTACACATTGTGGTTGGTGCTTGCAGGTGTCGACGCCGTCGGGCGAGACGAGCGCGCGGCACCCGCTGTCGGGCTCGTGCGAGAGCATCGACGCGGCGGGGCGGCGCGAGCTGCTGCTCAAGTCCGCCTTCGACAGCCTCGGGGAGCCCGACGCAGGCGCCGCGGGTGAGTGCGCCGGGGACAGCAACCAGGGCCCTTGATAATCGAAGTTCGAAGTTACGTAGCTTCCTTTCGTCTCGTATGACGAATGACAGAGATGTAGCTAACGTAACTACTAACTTTAGTTTTCAAAGTAGGTCCTCAGGTCGCTAACAACTAGGACCTGTATTACCTTAAATTACCTCAATTTTTGATCCGACTGAAAACATATTTCAGGCTCACGAAAATTATCGCAACTTTAAAATTGATGACCTTGATCCACCAACATAACAACATGTAGACAGAAATGAAACTATAGTCCATGCCAATTGAAATTGGCAAATATGTAAACACAACCAAACGAACCAATTTACCATTATAACTCTATAATCATGTGCTTTTACTACCGCTACCGACATAGTCTGAAGAATAGCCAAACTTAAGTGGCAATGGGCGGGGCACATCTCTCGCAGGACTGATGGCCGATGGGGTCCGAAGGTTCTTGAGTGGCGTCTGCGTGGAGGTAGGCCTCCAACAAGATGGAGTGACGACCATAGCTGGGCACCGTTAATCAAATAGTTAAATTCGTTAATCGTTAATCCGCTACAAAAAAAGTTAGCTTCGTTAAACGTTACAGCGTTACATTTCGGAAGAATTAACGCAAGTTAACGTTAATCGTTAATATGTGTAAAAAAATGCATTTTTATATCGTTGCGTTAGTGAACTTATAAAACCTGTTGGTTTAGGTTCTGGAAGTTAACAGGATAGGAACAAAACAAAATACAAAAGGGCATAAGGTGCATATTCCCTTTCATGAACATTAACATGTTGAAGTTCTCGTCTGAAAGCGAGGCTCGTTTTGGAGTTAAAATGTCTTTACCCGTGGAAAACAGACGTTTAATTGCAGCGCTTGAGGGTATAGCAGTATTGTATTTAATGAATAGATTTATGAATATCTGTTCCCCGAGGAATGCAGCATCTTTGAACGAGTCTTTTGATTTCATGTCCAGCCACATTTCAACGAGACGACTTTGCGTTTTCCTCTTTAAAGAGTTGGAGCTCTTTGGTTTTTCTATAGACTGAGTGACAGAATTGAAAAAGTATTCTTTGTCATCATCGTTGTTCCTCACACTACACACTCGCTGCTACGCGCCGCCCGGCACTTGTCGTTTCATACTTGTCTGATCCTGTTTTTCTTGCCGCGCCGCGGTGCCGTTCGGTAAATAGTAGGCATTGGATTAACGATTAACGGACTTCTGCATATTAACGGAAGTTAACGTGTCCGTTAACATTTTAAAAAATTAACTTAAAAGTTAATCCGTTAATCAAAATGTTAACTTCGTTAATTAACGATTAACGGATTAACGAGTTAATGCCCAGCTATGGTGACGACCTTGTAAGGATCGCGGGAACGCGGTAGATGCGAAAAGCACAAGACCGGTCTGAGTGGAGAGCCTCGGGGGAGGCCTATGTCCAGCAGTGGACGTCTTTCGGCATGACGTGCTTTTAAAGATCAAGCGAGGTCTTAGCAATGACACTTTAACTTAAGTTTCACATTAAGTTTAAGATAAGTAACTGTTGTACGATGATAATTTCAGGTTATGTGTCAAACATTTTGTTCACATCTGTGGCAATCAGAATAGACACAGACTATATTGTGTCCGTATTGCAGGCCATAACTCGCTGTCGTCGCAGCACCTGTCGCGCACGCCGCGCGCGCCGCCCGTGCCCGCCCCGCGCGCGCCGGGCAAGCCGCTCGACCCCGACGCCGCGCGCCGCCGCGAGGAGCTCAACCGCCGCATACTGGAGACCCGGCGCCAGCTGGAGACTGTGAGTGTTGCTGTCTTATGTGAGCCTGGTACTGAAGCGGCGTGCCCGCCCCGCGCGCGCCGGGCAAGCCGCTCGACCCCGACGCCGCGCGCCGCCGCGAGGAGCTCAACCGCCGCATACTGGAGACCCGGCGCCAGCTGGAGACTGTGAGTGTTGCTGTCTTATGTGAGCCTGGTACTGAAGCGGCGTGCCCGCCCCGCGCGCGCCGGGCAAGCCGCTCGACCCCGACGCCGCGCGCCGCCGCGAGGAGCTCAACCGCCGCATACTGGAGACCCGGCGCCAGCTGGAGACTGTGAGTGTTGCTGTCTTATGTGAGCCTGGTACTGAAGCGGCGTGCCCGCCCCGCGCGCGCCGGGCAAGCCGCTCGACCCCGACGCCGCGCGCCGCCGCGAGGAGCTCAACCGCCGCATACTGGAGACCCGGCGCCAGCTGGAGACTGTGAGTGTTGCTGTCTTATGTGAGCCTGGTACTGAAGCGGCGTGCCCGCCCCGCGCGCGCCGGGCAAGCCGCTCGACCCCGACGCCGCGCGCCGCCGCGAGGAGCTCAACCGCCGCATACTGGAGACCCGGCGCCAGCTGGAGACTGTGAGTGTTGCTGTCTTATGTGAGCCTGGTACTGAAGCGGCGTGCCCGCCCCGCGCGCGCCGGGCAAGCCGCTCGACCCCGACGCCGCGCGCCGCCGCGAGGAGCTCAACCGCCGCATACTGGAGACCCGGCGCCAGCTGGAGACTGTGAGTGTTGCTGTCTTATGTGAGCCTGGTACTGAAGCGGCGTGCCCGCCCCGCGCGCGCCGGGCAAGCCGCTCGACCCCGACGCCGCGCGCCGCCGCGAGGAGCTCAACCGCCGCATACTGGAGACCCGGCGCCAGCTGGAGACTGTGAGTGTTGCTGTCTTATGTGAGCCTGGTACTGAAGCGGCGTGCCCGCCCCGCGCGCGCCGGGCAAGCCGCTCGACCCCGACGCCGCGCGCCGCCGCGAGGAGCTCAACCGCCGCATACTGGAGACCCGGCGCCAGCTGGAGACTGTGAGTGTTGCTGTCTTATGTGAGCCTGGTACTGAAGCGGCGTGCCCGCCCCGCGCGCGCCGGGCAAGCCGCTCGACCCCGACGCCGCGCGCCGCCGCGAGGAGCTCAACCGCCGCATACTGGAGACCCGGCGCCAGCTGGAGACTGTGAGTGTTGCTGTCTTATGTGAGCCTGGTACTGAAGCGGCGTGCCCGCCCCGCGCGCGCCGGGCAAGCCGCTCGACCCCGACGCCGCGCGCCGCCGCGAGGAGCTCAACCGCCGCATACTGGAGACCCGGCGCCAGCTGGAGACTGTGAGTGTTGCTGTCTTATGTGAGCCTGGTACTGAAGCGGCGTGCCCGCCCCGCGCGCGCCGGGCAAGCCGCTCGACCCCGACGCCGCGCGCCGCCGCGAGGAGCTCAACCGCCGCATACTGGAGACCCGGCGCCAGCTGGAGACTGTGAGTGTTGCTGTCTTATGTGAGCCTGGTACTGAAGCGGCGTGCCCGCCCCGCGCGCGCCGGGCAAGCCGCTCGACCCCGACGCCGCGCGCCGCCGCGAGGAGCTCAACCGCCGCATACTGGAGACCCGGCGCCAGCTGGAGACTGTGAGTGTTGCTGTCTTATGTGAGCCTGGTACTGAAGCGGCGTGCCCGCCCCGCGCGCGCCGGGCAAGCCGCTCGACCCCGACGCCGCGCGCCGCCGCGAGGAGCTCAACCGCCGCATACTGGAGACCCGGCGCCAGCTGGAGACTGTGAGTGTTGCTGTCTTATGTGAGCCTGGTACTGAAGCGGCGTGCCCGCCCCGCGCGCGCCGGGCAAGCCGCTCGACCCCGACGCCGCGCGCCGCCGCGAGGAGCTCAACCGCCGCATACTGGAGACCCGGCGCCAGCTGGAGACTGTGAGTGTTGCTGTCTTATGTGAGCCTGGTACTGAAGCGGCGTGCCCGCCCCGCGCGCGCCGGGCAAGCCGCTCGACCCCGACGCCGCGCGCCGCCGCGAGGAGCTCAACCGCCGCATACTGGAGACCCGGCGCCAGCTGGAGACTGTGAGTGTTGCTGTCTTATGTGAGCCTGGTACTGAAGCGGCGTGCCCGCCCCGCGCGCGCCGGGCAAGCCGCTCGACCCCGACGCCGCGCGCCGCCGCGAGGAGCTCAACCGCCGCATACTGGAGACCCGGCGCCAGCTGGAGACTGTGAGTGTTGCTGTCTTATGTGAGCCTGGTACTGAAGCGGCGTGCCCGCCCCGCGCGCGCCGGGCAAGCCGCTCGACCCCGACGCCGCGCGCCGCCGCGAGGAGCTCAACCGCCGCATACTGGAGACCCGGCGCCAGCTGGAGACTGTGAGTGTTGCTGTCTTATGTGAGCCTGGTACTGAAGCGGCGTGCCCGCCCCGCGCGCGCCGGGCAAGCCGCTCGACCCCGACGCCGCGCGCCGCCGCGAGGAGCTCAACCGCCGCATACTGGAGACCCGGCGCCAGCTGGAGACTGTGAGTGTTGCTGTCTTATGTGAGCCTGGTACTGAAGCGGCGTGCCCGCCCCGCGCGCGCCGGGCAAGCCGCTCGACCCCGACGCCGCGCGCCGCCGCGAGGAGCTCAACCGCCGCATACTGGAGACCCGGCGCCAGCTGGAGACTGTGAGTGTTGCTGTCTTATGTGAGCCTGGTACTGAAGCGGCGTGCCCGCCCCGCGCGCGCCGGGCAAGCCGCTCGACCCCGACGCCGCGCGCCGCCGCGAGGAGCTCAACCGCCGCATACTGGAGACCCGGCGCCAGCTGGAGACTGTGAGTGTTGCTGTCTTATGTGAGCCTGGTACTGAAGCGGCGTGCCCGCCCCGCGCGCGCCGGGCAAGCCGCTCGACCCCGACGCCGCGCGCCGCCGCGAGGAGCTCAACCGCCGCATACTGGAGACCCGGCGCCAGCTGGAGACTGTGAGTGTTGCTGTCTTATGTGAGCCTGGTACTGAAGCGGCGTGCCCGCCCCGCGCGCGCCGGGCAAGCCGCTCGACCCCGACGCCGCGCGCCGCCGCGAGGAGCTCAACCGCCGCATACTGGAGACCCGGCGCCAGCTGGAGACTGTGAGTGTTGCTGTCTTATGTGAGCCTGGTACTGAAGCGGCGTGCCCGCCCCGCGCGCGCCGGGCAAGCCGCTCGACCCCGACGCCGCGCGCCGCCGCGAGGAGCTCAACCGCCGCATACTGGAGACCCGGCGCCAGCTGGAGACTGTGAGTGTTGCTGTCTTATGTGAGCCTGGTACTGAAGCGGCGTGCCCGCCCCGCGCGCGCCGGGCAAGCCGCTCGACCCCGACGCCGCGCGCCGCCGCGAGGAGCTCAACCGCCGCATACTGGAGACCCGGCGCCAGCTGGAGACTGTGAGTGTTGCTGTCTTATGTGAGCCTGGTACTGAAGCGGCGTGCCCGCCCCGCGCGCGCCGGGCAAGCCGCTCGACCCCGACGCCGCGCGCCGCCGCGAGGAGCTCAACCGCCGCATACTGGAGACCCGGCGCCAGCTGGAGACTGTGAGTGTTGCTGTCTTATGTGAGCCTGGTACTGAAGCGGCGTGCCCGCCCCGCGCGCGCCGGGCAAGCCGCTCGACCCCGACGCCGCGCGCCGCCGCGAGGAGCTCAACCGCCGCATACTGGAGACCCGGCGCCAGCTGGAGACTGTGAGTGTTGCTGTCTTATGTGAGCCTGGTACTGAAGCGGCGTGCCCGCCCCGCGCGCGCCGGGCAAGCCGCTCGACCCCGACGCCGCGCGCCGCCGCGAGGAGCTCAACCGCCGCATACTGGAGACCCGGCGCCAGCTGGAGACTGTGAGTGTTGCTGTCTTATGTGAGCCTGGTACTGAAGCGGCGTGCCCGCCCCGCGCGCGCCGGGCAAGCCGCTCGACCCCGACGCCGCGCGCCGCCGCGAGGAGCTCAACCGCCGCATACTGGAGACCCGGCGCCAGCTGGAGACTGTGAGTGTTGCTGTCTTATGTGAGCCTGGTACTGAAGCGGCGTGCCCGCCCCGCGCGCGCCGGGCAAGCCGCTCGACCCCGACGCCGCGCGCCGCCGCGAGGAGCTCAACCGCCGCATACTGGAGACCCGGCGCCAGCTGGAGACTGTGAGTGTTGCTGTCTTATGTGAGCCTGGTACTGAAGCGGCGTGCCCGCCCCGCGCGCGCCGGGCAAGCCGCTCGACCCCGACGCCGCGCGCCGCCGCGAGGAGCTCAACCGCCGCATACTGGAGACCCGGCGCCAGCTGGAGACTGTGAGTGTTGCTGTCTTATGTGAGCCTGGTACTGAAGCGGCGTGCCCGCCCCGCGCGCGCCGGGCAAGCCGCTCGACCCCGACGCCGCGCGCCGCCGCGAGGAGCTCAACCGCCGCATACTGGAGACCCGGCGCCAGCTGGAGACTGTGAGTGTTGCTGTCTTATGTGAGCCTGGTACTGAAGCGGCGTGCCCGCCCCGCGCGCGCCGGGCAAGCCGCTCGACCCCGACGCCGCGCGCCGCCGCGAGGAGCTCAACCGCCGCATACTGGAGACCCGGCGCCAGCTGGAGACTGTGAGTGTTGCTGTCTTATGTGAGCCTGGTACTGAAGCGGCGTGCCCGCCCCGCGCGCGCCGGGCAAGCCGCTCGACCCCGACGCCGCGCGCCGCCGCGAGGAGCTCAACCGCCGCATACTGGAGACCCGGCGCCAGCTGGAGACTGTGAGTGTTGCTGTCTTATGTGAGCCTGGTACTGAAGCGGCGTGCCCGCCCCGCGCGCGCCGGGCAAGCCGCTCGACCCCGACGCCGCGCGCCGCCGCGAGGAGCTCAACCGCCGCATACTGGAGACCCGGCGCCAGCTGGAGACTGTGAGTGTTGCTGTCTTATGTGAGCCTGGTACTGAAGCGGCGTGCCCGCCCCGCGCGCGCCGGGCAAGCCGCTCGACCCCGACGCCGCGCGCCGCCGCGAGGAGCTCAACCGCCGCATACTGGAGACCCGGCGCCAGCTGGAGACTGTGAGTGTTGCTGTCTTATGTGAGCCTGGTACTGAAGCGGCGTGCCCGCCCCGCGCGCGCCGGGCAAGCCGCTCGACCCCGACGCCGCGCGCCGCCGCGAGGAGCTCAACCGCCGCATACTGGAGACCCGGCGCCAGCTGGAGACTGTGAGTGTTGCTGTCTTATGTGAGCCTGGTACTGAAGCGGCGTGCCCGCCCCGCGCGCGCCGGGCAAGCCGCTCGACCCCGACGCCGCGCGCCGCCGCGAGGAGCTCAACCGCCGCATACTGGAGACCCGGCGCCAGCTGGAGACTGTGAGTGTTGCTGTCTTATGTGAGCCTGGTACTGAAGCGGCGTGCCCGCCCCGCGCGCGCCGGGCAAGCCGCTCGACCCCGACGCCGCGCGCCGCCGCGAGGAGCTCAACCGCCGCATACTGGAGACCCGGCGCCAGCTGGAGACTGTGAGTGTTGCTGTCTTATGTGAGCCTGGTACTGAAGCGGCGTGCCCGCCCCGCGCGCGCCGGGCAAGCCGCTCGACCCCGACGCCGCGCGCCGCCGCGAGGAGCTCAACCGCCGCATACTGGAGACCCGGCGCCAGCTGGAGACTGAGTGTTGCTGTCTTATGTGAGCCTGGTACTGAAGCGGCGTGCCCGCCCCGCGCGCGCCGGGCAAGCCGCTCGACCCCGACGCCGCGCGCCGCCGCGAGGAGCTCAACCGCCGCATACTGGAGACCCGGCGCCAGCTGGAGACTGTGAGTGTTGCTGTCTTATGTGAGCCTGGTACTGAAGCGGCGTGCCCGCCCCGCGCGCGCCGGGCAAGCCGCTCGACCCCGACGCCGCGCGCCGCCGCGAGGAGCTCAACCGCCGCATACTGGAGACCCGGCGCCAGCTGGAGACTGTGAGTGTTGCTGTCTTATGTGAGCCTGGTACTGAAGCGGCGTGCCCGCCCCGCGCGCGCCGGGCAAGCCGCTCGACCCCGACGCCGCGCGCCGCCGCGAGGAGCTCAACCGCCGCATACTGGAGACCCGGCGCCAGCTGGAGACTGTGAGTGTTGCTGTCTTATGTGAGCCTGGTACTGAAGCGGCGTGCCCGCCCCGCGCGCGCCGGGCAAGCCGCTCGACCCCGACGCCGCGCGCCGCCGCGAGGAGCTCAACCGCCGCATACTGGAGACCCGGCGCCAGCTGGAGACTGTGAGTGTTGCTGTCTTATGTGAGCCTGGTACTGAAGCGGCGTGCCCGCCCCGCGCGCGCCGGGCAAGCCGCTCGACCCCGACGCCGCGCGCCGCCGCGAGGAGCTCAACCGCCGCATACTGGAGACCCGGCGCCAGCTGGAGACTGTGAGTGTTGCTGTCTTATGTGAGCCTGGTACTGAAGCGGCGTGCCCGCCCCGCGCGCGCCGGGCAAGCCGCTCGACCCCGACGCCGCGCGCCGCCGCGAGGAGCTCAACCGCCGCATACTGGAGACCCGGCGCCAGCTGGAGACTGTGAGTGTTGCTGTCTTATGTGAGCCTGGTACTGAAGCGGCGTGCCCGCCCCGCGCGCGCCGGGCAAGCCGCTCGACCCCGACGCCGCGCGCCGCCGCGAGGAGCTCAACCGCCGCATACTGGAGACCCGGCGCCAGCTGGAGACTGTGAGTGTTGCTGTCTTATGTGAGCCTGGTACTGAAGCGGCGTGCCCGCCCCGCGCGCGCCGGGCAAGCCGCTCGACCCCGACGCCGCGCGCCGCCGCGAGGAGCTCAACCGCCGCATACTGGAGACCCGGCGCCAGCTGGAGACTGTGAGTGTTGCTGTCTTATGTGAGCCTGGTACTGAAGCGGCGTGCCCGCCCCGCGCGCGCCGGGCAAGCCGCTCGACCCCGACGCCGCGCGCCGCCGCGAGGAGCTCAACCGCCGCATACTGGAGACCCGGCGCCAGCTGGAGACTGTGAGTGTTGCTGTCTTATGTGAGCCTGGTACTGAAGCGGCGTGCCCGCCCCGCGCGCGCCGGGCAAGCCGCTCGACCCCGACGCCGCGCGCCGCCGCGAGGAGCTCAACCGCCGCATACTGGAGACCCGGCGCCAGCTGGAGACTGTGAGTGTTGCTGTCTTATGTGAGCCTGGTACTGAAGCGGCGTGCCCGCCCCGCGCGCGCCGGGCAAGCCGCTCGACCCCGACGCCGCGCGCCGCCGCGAGGAGCTCAACCGCCGCATACTGGAGACCCGGCGCCAGCTGGAGACTGTGAGTGTTGCTGTCTTATGTGAGCCTGGTACTGAAGCGGCGTGCCCGCCCCGCGCGCGCCGGGCAAGCCGCTCGACCCCGACGCCGCGCGCCGCCGCGAGGAGCTCAACCGCCGCATACTGGAGACCCGGCGCCAGCTGGAGACTGTGAGTGTTGCTGTCTTATGTGAGCCTGGTACTGAAGCGGCGTGCCCGCCCCGCGCGCGCCGGGCAAGCCGCTCGACCCCGACGCCGCGCGCCGCCGCGAGGAGCTCAACCGCCGCATACTGGAGACCCGGCGCCAGCTGGAGACTGTGAGTGTTGCTGTCTTATGTGAGCCTGGTACTGAAGCGGCGTGCCCGCCCCGCGCGCGCCGGGCAAGCCGCTCGACCCCGACGCCGCGCGCCGCCGCGAGGAGCTCAACCGCCGCATACTGGAGACCCGGCGCCAGCTGGAGACTGTGAGTGTTGCTGTCTTATGTGAGCCTGGTACTGAAGCGGCGTGCCCGCCCCGCGCGCGCCGGGCAAGCCGCTCGACCCCGACGCCGCGCGCCGCCGCGAGGAGCTCAACCGCCGCATACTGGAGACCCGGCGCCAGCTGGAGACTGTGAGTGTTGCTGTCTTATGTGAGCCTGGTACTGAAGCGGCGTGCCCGCCCCGCGCGCGCCGGGCAAGCCGCTCGACCCCGACGCCGCGCGCCGCCGCGAGGAGCTCAACCGCCGCATACTGGAGACCCGGCGCCAGCTGGAGACTGTGAGTGTTGCTGTCTTATGTGAGCCTGGTACTGAAGCGGCGTGCCCGCCCCGCGCGCGCCGGGCAAGCCGCTCGACCCCGACGCCGCGCGCCGCCGCGAGGAGCTCAACCGCCGCATACTGGAGACCCGGCGCCAGCTGGAGACTGTGAGTGTTGCTGTCTTATGTGAGCCTGGTACTGAAGCGGCGTGCCCGCCCCGCGCGCGCCGGGCAAGCCGCTCGACCCCGACGCCGCGCGCCGCCGCGAGGAGCTCAACCGCCGCATACTGGAGACCCGGCGCCAGCTGGAGACTGTGAGTGTTGCTGTCTTATGTGAGCCTGGTACTGAAGCGGCGTGCCCGCCCCGCGCGCGCCGGGCAAGCCGCTCGACCCCGACGCCGCGCGCCGCCGCGAGGAGCTCAACCGCCGCATACTGGAGACCCGGCGCCAGCTGGAGACTGTGAGTGTTGCTGTCTTATGTGAGCCTGGTACTGAAGCGGCGTGCCCGCCCCGCGCGCGCCGGGCAAGCCGCTCGACCCCGACGCCGCGCGCCGCCGCGAGGAGCTCAACCGCCGCATACTGGAGACCCGGCGCCAGCTGGAGACTGTGAGTGTTGCTGTCTTATGTGAGCCTGGTACTGAAGCGGCGTGCCCGCCCCGCGCGCGCCGGGCAAGCCGCTCGACCCCGACGCCGCGCGCCGCCGCGAGGAGCTCAACCGCCGCATACTGGAGACCCGGCGCCAGCTGGAGACTGTGAGTGTTGCTGTCTTATGTGAGCCTGGTACTGAAGCGGCGTGCCCGCCCCGCGCGCGCCGGGCAAGCCGCTCGACCCCGACGCCGCGCGCCGCCGCGAGGAGCTCAACCGCCGCATACTGGAGACCCGGCGCCAGCTGGAGACTGTGAGTGTTGCTGTCTTATGTGAGCCTGGTACTGAAGCGGCGTGCCCGCCCCGCGCGCGCCGGGCAAGCCGCTCGACCCCGACGCCGCGCGCCGCCGCGAGGAGCTCAACCGCCGCATACTGGAGACCCGGCGCCAGCTGGAGACTGTGAGTGTTGCTGTCTTATGTGAGCCTGGTACTGAAGCGGCGTGCCCGCCCCGCGCGCGCCGGGCAAGCCGCTCGACCCCGACGCCGCGCGCCGCCGCGAGGAGCTCAACCGCCGCATACTGGAGACCCGGCGCCAGCTGGAGACTGTGAGTGTTGCTGTCTTATGTGAGCCTGGTACTGAAGCGGCGTGCCCGCCCCGCGCGCGCCGGGCAAGCCGCTCGACCCCGACGCCGCGCGCCGCCGCGAGGAGCTCAACCGCCGCATACTGGAGACCCGGCGCCAGCTGGAGACTGTGAGTGTTGCTGTCTTATGTGAGCCTGGTACTGAAGCGGCGTGCCCGCCCCGCGCGCGCCGGGCAAGCCGCTCGACCCCGACGCCGCGCGCCGCCGCGAGGAGCTCAACCGCCGCATACTGGAGACCCGGCGCCAGCTGGAGACTGTGAGTGTTGCTGTCTTATGTGAGCCTGGTACTGAAGCGGCGTGCCCGCCCCGCGCGCGCCGGGCAAGCCGCTCGACCCCGACGCCGCGCGCCGCCGCGAGGAGCTCAACCGCCGCATACTGGAGACCCGGCGCCAGCTGGAGTCTGTGAGTGTTGCTGTCTTATGTGAGCCTGGTACTGAAGCGGCGTGCCCGCCCCGCGCGCGCCGGGCAAGCCGCTCGACCCCGACGCCGCGCGCCGCCGCGAGGAGCTCAACCGCCGCATACTGGAGACCCGGCGCCAGCTGGAGACTGTGAGTGTTGCTGTCTTATGTGAGCCTGGTACTGAAGCGGCGTGCCCGCCCCGCGCGCGCCGGGCAAGCCGCTCGACCCCGACGCCGCGCGCCGCCGCGAGGAGCTCAACCGCCGCATACTGGAGACCCGGCGCCAGCTGGAGACTGTGAGTGTTGCTGTCTTATGTGAGCCTGGTACTGAAGCGGCGTGCCCGCCCCGCGCGCGCCGGGCAAGCCGCTCGACCCCGACGCCGCGCGCCGCCGCGAGGAGCTCAACCGCCGCATACTGGAGACCCGGCGCCAGCTGGAGACTGTGAGTGTTGCTGTCTTATGTGAGCCTGGTACTGAAGCGGCGTGCCCGCCCCGCGCGCGCCGGGCAAGCCGCTCGACCCCGACGCCGCGCGCCGCCGCGAGGAGCTCAACCGCCGCATACTGGAGACCCGGCGCCAGCTGGAGACTGTGAGTGTTGCTGTCTTATGTGAGCCTGGTACTGAAGCGGCGTGCCCGCCCCGCGCGCGCCGGGCAAGCCGCTCGACCCCGACGCCGCGCGCCGCCGCGAGGAGCTCAACCGCCGCATACTGGAGACCCGGCGCCAGCTGGAGACTGTGAGTGTTGCTGTCTTATGTGAGCCTGGTACTGAAGCGGCGTGCCCGCCCCGCGCGCGCCGGGCAAGCCGCTCGACCCCGACGCCGCGCGCCGCCGCGAGGAGCTCAACCGCCGCATACTGGAGACCCGGCGCCAGCTGGAGACTGTGAGTGTTGCTGTCTTATGTGAGCCTGGTACTGAAGCGGCGTGCCCGCCCCGCGCGCGCCGGGCAAGCCGCTCGACCCCGACGCCGCGCGCCGCCGCGAGGAGCTCAACCGCCGCATACTGGAGACCCGGCGCCAGCTGGAGACTGTGAGTGTTGCTGTCTTATGTGAGCCTGGTACTGAAGCGGCGTGCCCGCCCCGCGCGCGCCGGGCAAGCCGCTCGACCCCGACGCCGCGCGCCGCCGCGAGGAGCTCAACCGCCGCATACTGGAGACCCGGCGCCAGCTGGAGACTGTGAGTGTTGCTGTCTTATGTGAGCCTGGTACTGAAGCGGCGTGCCCGCCCCGCGCGCGCCGGGCAAGCCGCTCGACCCCGACGCCGCGCGCCGCCGCGAGGAGCTCAACCGCCGCATACTGGAGACCCGGCGCCAGCTGGAGACTGTGAGTGTTGCTGTCTTATGTGAGCCTGGTACTGAAGCGGCGTGCCCGCCCCGCGCGCGCCGGGCAAGCCGCTCGACCCCGACGCCGCGCGCCGCCGCGAGGAGCTCAACCGCCGCATACTGGAGACCCGGCGCCAGCTGGAGACTGTGAGTGTTGCTGTCTTATGTGAGCCTGGTACTGAAGCGGCGTGCCCGCCCCGCGCGCGCCGGGCAAGCCGCTCGACCCCGACGCCGCGCGCCGCCGCGAGGAGCTCAACCGCCGCATACTGGAGACCCGGCGCCAGCTGGAGACTGTGAGTGTTGCTGTCTTATGTGAGCCTGGTACTGAAGCGGCGTGCCCGCCCCGCGCGCGCCGGGCAAGCCGCTCGACCCCGACGCCGCGCGCCGCCGCGAGGAGCTCAACCGCCGCATACTGGAGACCCGGCGCCAGCTGGAGACTGTGAGTGTTGCTGTCTTATGTGAGCCTGGTACTGAAGCGGCGTGCCCGCCCCGCGCGCGCCGGGCAAGCCGCTCGACCCCGACGCCGCGCGCCGCCGCGAGGAGCTCAACCGCCGCATACTGGAGACCCGGCGCCAGCTGGAGACTGTGAGTGTTGCTGTCTTATGTGAGCCTGGTACTGAAGCGGCGTGCCCGCCCCGCGCGCGCCGGGCAAGCCGCTCGACCCCGACGCCGCGCGCCGCCGCGAGGAGCTCAACCGCCGCATACTGGAGACCCGGCGCCAGCTGGAGACTGTGAGTGTTGCTGTCTTATGTGAGCCTGGTACTGAAGCGGCGTGCCCGCCCCGCGCGCGCCGGGCAAGCCGCTCGACCCCGACGCCGCGCGCCGCCGCGAGGAGCTCAACCGCCGCATACTGGAGACCCGGCGCCAGCTGGAGACTGTGAGTGTTGCTGTCTTATGTGAGCCTGGTACTGAAGCGGCGTGCCCGCCCCGCGCGCGCCGGGCAAGCCGCTCGACCCCGACGCCGCGCGCCGCCGCGAGGAGCTCAACCGCCGCATACTGGAGACCCGGCGCCAGCTGGAGACTGTGAGTGTTGCTGTCTTATGTGAGCCTGGTACTGAAGCGGCGTGCCCGCCCCGCGCGCGCCGGGCAAGCCGCTCGACCCCGACGCCGCGCGCCGCCGCGAGGAGCTCAACCGCCGCATACTGGAGACCCGGCGCCAGCTGGAGACTGTGAGTGTTGCTGTCTTATGTGAGCCTGGTACTGAAGCGGCGTGCCCGCCCCGCGCGCGCCGGGCAAGCCGCTCGACCCCGACGCCGCGCGCCGCCGCGAGGAGCTCAACCGCCGCATACTGGAGACCCGGCGCCAGCTGGAGACTGTGAGTGTTGCTGTCTTATGTGAGCCTGGTACTGAAGCGGCGTGCCCGCCCCGCGCGCGCCGGGCAAGCCGCTCGACCCCGACGCCGCGCGCCGCCGCGAGGAGCTCAACCGCCGCATACTGGAGACCCGGCGCCAGCTGGAGACTGTGAGTGTTGCTGTCTTATGTGAGCCTGGTACTGAAGCGGCGTGCCCGCCCCGCGCGCGCCGGGCAAGCCGCTCGACCCCGACGCCGCGCGCCGCCGCGAGGAGCTCAACCGCCGCATACTGGAGACCCGGCGCCAGCTGGAGACTGTGAGTGTTGCTGTCTTATGTGAGCCTGGTACTGAAGCGGCGTGCCCGCCCCGCGCGCGCCGGGCAAGCCGCTCGACCCCGACGCCGCGCGCCGCCGCGAGGAGCTCAACCGCCGCATACTGGAGACCCGGCGCCAGCTGGAGACTGTGAGTGTTGCTGTCTTATGTGAGCCTGGTACTGAAGCGGCGTGCCCGCCCCGCGCGCGCCGGGCAAGCCGCTCGACCCCGACGCCGCGCGCCGCCGCGAGGAGCTCAACCGCCGCATACTGGAGACCCGGCGCCAGCTGGAGACTGTGAGTGTTGCTGTCTTATGTGAGCCTGGTACTGAAGCGGCGTGCCCGCCCCGCGCGCGCCGGGCAAGCCGCTCGACCCCGACGCCGCGCGCCGCCGCGAGGAGCTCAACCGCCGCATACTGGAGACCCGGCGCCAGCTGGAGACTGTGAGTGTTGCTGTCTTATGTGAGCCTGGTACTGAAGCGGCGTGCCCGCCCCGCGCGCGCCGGGCAAGCCGCTCGACCCCGACGCCGCGCGCCGCCGCGAGGAGCTCAACCGCCGCATACTGGAGACCCGGCGCCAGCTGGAGACTGTGAGTGTTGCTGTCTTATGTGAGCCTGGTACTGAAGCGGCGTGCCCGCCCCGCGCGCGCCGGGCAAGCCGCTCGACCCCGACGCCGCGCGCCGCCGCGAGGAGCTCAACCGCCGCATACTGGAGACCCGGCGCCAGCTGGAGACTGTGAGTGTTGCTGTCTTATGTGAGCCTGGTACTGAAGCGGCGTGCCCGCCCCGCGCGCGCCGGGCAAGCCGCTCGACCCCGACGCCGCGCGCCGCCGCGAGGAGCTCAACCGCCGCATACTGGAGACCCGGCGCCAGCTGGAGACTGTGAGTGTTGCTGTCTTATGTGAGCCTGGTACTGAAGCGGCGTGCCCGCCCCGCGCGCGCCGGGCAAGCCGCTCGACCCCGACGCCGCGCGCCGCCGCGAGGAGCTCAACCGCCGCATACTGGAGACCCGGCGCCAGCTGGAGACTGTGAGTGTTGCTGTCTTATGTGAGCCTGGTACTAAAGCGGCGTTGCGTGAAAACTACAACATGTACTGATCAAATTTATAGTAAAGGCGTTTTATATAAGGGGTTAATTCCACTGTCGTCAGTCCCTAGTCATAAATATTGAAATAAGGACCTACACCAAGTAGCAGACTTTCATACTAAGATGTACTGTAACCGTATTTCTTGTCACAATTGATCGAATTTGAACCATATTATGGCAGATTTCTTTAATATATTAATACTACGGACTGACAGCGGTTGAACCGCCCGTGGAGTCACCCATAAACAGCTTCTTAGGTTGATAGTTAAATAACAAAAATAATAGTATTTAGGGCGGCCCTGCATACATGGAACAGAAGTTTTTTTTTCTTCAGCAAACAGATTTTGACACTTCTTTTAAAAACAATTTAAGGTTTCTAGGCATTTATGCTCGCCAAAACATTTCACGTCATCAACAAACTCACATTAATCTGTTCCCCACCAGGTGGCGTTCCGCTCCAACCTCAAGTCTAGCCAGTCGACGACCGACTTGTCTTACATCCCCGAGAAAGACAGCTCGCGTCGCACGCGGCCCGTGTCCGTCGCCGTGCCGAACAACTCCCGCCCATACGGTAAGAATGTCACAGTTTAGTTTAGGTGAACAGTTGTAAGTTCAAGGGTGACCCGATAGATGGCGTTGGAATCAAAATTGTATTTGCAAGGGATGTTTTAAATTTGCAATACGATTGTTTTTTTACAGTTAAATTGTTTGATGTTTGTGGTTTTTATTAACTTGTTTAAAAAAGTTGTGATATTTTAAAATTATACAAAGTATTTAAATTATGTATATTTACTAAAAAAAATATTATTTAAATATTTAATATAAAAACCATAAATATTTAAATTACTAATATTAAAACACTGTTATTTGAAAGTGTGACGACGACACGAATGAGAAGAGTAATAAGTTATTTTATTAAAAAAAAGATTATGGATTTATAGTGTCAAAAACTTGAATAACTTGATAAAAATGTTGTAAACTTAACTTCTGTAGAAAGCAGCCATTTTGGAATTCAAGAAATTGCTAGTTCTGAGTAAATAACGTTGGAAAAACTACTTATAAAATCATTTTTCACATCACATTTTTACCCTCGTCAGAACATCTGCGCACTACTGTTAAAACGTAAAGTTAAATTACCAAGATGATTGTGCTAAAATGTATTCATTTATAACTTATTTAAAATTACTTATTACTCTGACATCAACCAAGCTCCGCGTCACTAACATGTCATCTGCATATGCCCACACGCTGCCAGGAATTGCGACATGCCCAGAGGAACCGGACAGCCTCACGTTCTTCGACAGCCTCAACCCTAGCCCCTTAGACTACCGGCAGAAGAACCCATATGCCATCCCTGCTAACGTAAATAAATACATACCAGAATACCCTGACAATGCTCCTTATAATCCAGCTACAGATGAACAGAGGCGCAAAAATTATACACCCTATAGCACGAGACCTATGGTGTTCAAAGAGCAGAAACCTCTAGCGTTTACTGTGGACATGTCCAAGAAACCATTGTCAAAAGTATTCAGTAGACTCTTCCCGTCGACAGATACGGAACCGCCGAAAATTCCACCTAAAAATTTCCAGCTGAATTTAAATAAGAATACTGAAGATAAGAAGCTGCTTAAGCCTAATGCTAGGAGTATTTTTAAGAATTATAAGTCGTGCCCGGTTTCGCCCGTATCCGAGGAATGTAAATGGACAGACAAAGTAGCGCAGCAAAGTCAAAATATTCATTCTTTAGATCCCAAGAAGAGAAATTCTTTAAGTTTCTTCGTAGGACTTGAAAAAAGCGTGATCGATAGCGGGAAAAGCATAGTCGATACTATAAAGAGTGATACAGAGAAGATGATAGCAGAAATAACAAGGAAATACGGAGATTTAACTGAATATGAGCCTAATCGAGACGATTTGGATTTACAACCGACTAAAGAAGAAAAAGAGGATGGTAATTTCTCGTCAGATTCTCTAGAAGACTGTAGTTTGAGCCAAGACGCTAGTTGCAAGAACAAGCTGTATTCGAAAAAGATTTGTAAGAAACACATGAAAGCGAAGATGCCTCGTCGTGCAGTATCTGATTATCAGATATATGGATCCATGGAGAAGCCTGTAGTGCCTGCAAAACCTTCGTTTATAACTGGACAAAAGAGCTCCACGTTGCCAAGAAATATGCCCTCAAATCTAGATGATATTATGGATGAAGAAGCACTGGATTCTAACTACACAAATATGTATAGATGCCAAAGTGTATTAACGAAACGGTGCATAACGAGATCCAATGAATCAGTTTTAAGCGATAATTCAAATGGTTCCAGTGTATCTAATGAAATATTCCTCAAATACGGCAACGAGGTTGCGTTCCAAGCCAAAAGGAGTGACTCTAGATATAATCTTAATGATTCGCAGAACTGTTCATTTGAAAACCTTAACGACACTGATGAGCATTATTTAGATAATCACCGACATAGTAGTGCTAGTTTTTTCTTGAATCAAAGGAAACGCATGAAGAACAGTTGCAGTCAAGAATCTGTGTTGTCAGATGAAATGTTGTTAGATAACGACCATCTGTCTCGTACTAACTGTAACTCTTTAGAGAGCGTTTTGTCTGACGATTCAGAATACACCAAAAGTGCGCCTCTGGAAATGCTTTTCGAGGGGACTAAGCCTAAGAAACTAACAAGTAACCAAGTTATACCTCGAAACAGTAAAAGCTGCTACGAGTTTGACAATACTTCCAAAAGTTATGGTTCCTCGCCGAATAACGTTCCATATTTCGGTGGATACATGTACAATAATTATTTGGGAGAAGCCAGTCCTAAATATAAAGAAGTGCAGTCTAAGCCGGCGCCTAGACCTCCAGAGAAGAGAGTTTGCGGATTTGAAATCCCTGTGTCAGAGTTTTCGGGGCATAAGACAGTTACAAGATCAAAAAGTCTTTACGACTCTGCGAAACACGCAGCTCCTCCCCCAGCTAAGAATATTGCGTATTATTTCGATGGAAATAACGTACAGCAGTATACTAAAGAGAAGAAACCTACAGATGAAATACCTAGACTACATAAGCAGGACTATATGGCTAGTACCAGTAAGTCCCTGCAGCCGAAATTTGCTGAAAATCAAAAGTACAAGAGTGAAATGGAAGGATGTGAATCTAAAGCTATGGTCAAGTCTAAAAGCTGCAGCTTTGAGGTTGTGTTAGAGCCAGCGTCGAAGCCCAATCCTTTGAAAAATTTGATGGAAAAGCGGAATTCCCATGTACAAAAGAACTTGGAGAAATTCGAGGAGCAGATACGCAAGAGTTCGCAAACGAAAACAAGTAAAAATCAGATTAATAAAGAGAAAGCCAATGGAACCAAGTTCAACAATGTCACTAAGAGTCTAGAGAGAGGTTCTGGGCAAAAGAATAATGCAAAGATTACAATGGAATTCGTTCCGCATAAACCTCCGAAACCTATTAAAAGGACTTCCTCCGTTAAATTAAATAATAGACTTAAAGCTGGCTTAGAAAAATCTGGCCAAAGTTCGTCTATTTCATCGCAATATAAAGCTAAATTAGATGGATTACAGAATAAGAACTTCATATCTAATAAAAAGCCGCTGGAAGATAATAATTCTAACCCTATAGAAGACCCGGGAGACAGCAATGAGAAAACATTTGATGTTTATGTCAAAGAGAAAGACGTAAATGAAAATAAATCTGAAATTCAAATGGATAGCCTAGAAGTGTTCGCGATGCAGAGGATGGAGCGAATGAAGCAAGTAAGCATGGACTCCTTAGACGTAATAGAAGATGGTCATGACTTTGCGAAAGATTCACTGGATTATTACTCGGAACAAAATAATAAGCTCTACGGAAAGTTTATCAAAGATCAGCACAACCAAATGACTTCCAAAAGTGACGCGTCGTCATCAAACAGACGGGGAACAAAAGAAAATATAGACCCAAAAGAATTGACAGAGGAAATAAAGAAATTCAAATACATCGAGAGGAAAATTGAAATCATTAATAAACTTGTTGAAATGGAGGAACGGAAGATATTACAGGAGAAAATATTGAAAGAGTATCGTATGAAACCTTTAAAAGCTAATATCAATGATGGTAAAGGCGTTGTTAAGGTTCTTTCTAGAAAGTTCGAGAATCTAGCTACTAAGCAGACTGTGCCTAACTTCGCTTCGCTCACGCTGGAAGAAGTCGACACGGATACTGAAAACAATTCAGACGGAAAAGAAATCAAACGTAATCTAAGTCTACCGGACATTCTAGATTCTGACCAAATAGGAGGTCTAGTCACTGAAGCTATAGAAACAAGCTGTGAATCAGGGAATCCAGCAATGAAACTAAACAACACTATTGAAACTGACGCGGCGCCAAAAACGCTAAAACAACGCGTGTACAACGAAATGGTGATACCAAAGACAGACGTCCATTTGGACAGTGAGAATTACGAATCGTCTACGACAAGTTCGAGTTGCACGAACTCACCAAAAAGGCTATCGTTGTATTTTAACAAACCTAAACCTCCTTTTAGAAAGATGATCAGAGTTCCGACTCCTCGATTGTGTATGGAGAACAGAATGCCTTGTGCAAGGTTCAGGCCAGTCTTGCACTCTGGGGGTGGCATGAGGTTATCAGCCCTAGCTAAGAGGGTTCCTTTCCATACTCCCATTTTGCCGTCGCATTTTGTCCCCCAAGGTTGGGAACGCATGGTTTCTACCATTTCTGCAGCATGTTTTTGATTTTTTGCATATTGATTCGAGGTGTTTTTATCTATTGTTTTTTAATTATTATCAATCGACGTATTACGTTTATCAATAGTCTCTTTTATTCTTATGAAAAAGACATTGTGGAACGATATGCGAGCATTTTTTTTTTTTGCATGACTGTTATTTGTATAATAATAATATAAGCGTTTACTCCAGTCGTACGTGTTTGTACTATTGGAGGTTGGACGCGTTCGTAGGTCTGACCTTTTCTTTGCTTTTTGTCCGCATTAAGTGCAAACAATTTGGAATTAAGTACTAAGTTTTTTTTCTAGCGTTAACCAATTACTTAGAGTATTTAGTAGCAAGTTAAAATTTAAATTAGTTCCATGTAAAAGTAGCATGATTTCAAGAACCTGTTGATTAGAATACATAGTTCGTAATTGAATCACGCGTTGAAAATGGCGATTCGCGTCACGTTCAACTATATTTTGGACTAAAAGTACCAAACACGGCAACGGCACCGACTTAACCGGCCCGGTCCGTCCTAAGGAGTTGTGGTAGTTTTTGGCGCGGACGATGTAGGTACGCACGCACACATACAAACGCGATATAACTTTGTTTAAAGATGAACTACGGTGTTTTCTTATGTCGGGTTCCTATATTCAATCCGAGGATAGATAAGGCTTACCTCGGGTTAAAATTTGACATTTGCCCATACAAAATGTGTCAAGTTTTAATCCGAAGTAAGCCTATCTGTCTGCGGATTGAATATAGGAACCGGACGTTAAACGAGCGTCTTCTTGTACTATTATACATTCTGTGGTAAGACTAAGTCAGCATGTTTGATCAGCGAATCGCACGCACCTTTCCCCGTACGCCCCGGAAGAAGAATCCGGCATGCGTCGCGCCATCTCGCTCTCCGACCTGGCCGCGAAGCCGATGCCAGCGCCACGGACGCAAGGTTTGAGAGCTTGTGGAGAAGGGGCTTGGTGAACTTAGGGGGGCTACAGGTTTTTGTAATGGGGGCTAGTTATTTTTTAAAAAGGGGGCTTGTGGATTATTTGTCACGTTGATTTCATTTTAATAAGTACTGGAATTAAATGGGTCTTATTAAACAATTCAACTTATGCTTACTGCAACTTCCCGGATCTTTCCCGGGGTTTACATAAAATATAGATGCTGATTACTTGTTAAAATGAAATCCATGATTTGTAACTGTCTGTTTAGTTTGGTGGTGGTTTGGCACTTACTAGTTGGGTGAGGTATTATTGTACAACAGTTGTGTAGTTTGAGAATCGAGATTTATACAGGGTGGGCCATAAATTTTTGCAAATAGCTACACTGATTTTTTCGGACTCTGTCAGAGTGAGCGGCGGGAAATTGGTGGGAAACTATAGGTCACTTCGTGCAATTTTATTTATAAAGGAGCGTTTCACGGGAAAGCAACGTGGTTTTTGTATTAAACAGTTTTATAAAAACAACGATTTGTATCTTTCTGTACGACGCCTACTTAGAATTGAATAAGGATAACGCCAAGTGAGTGAGTGTCCAAGTGTGAGTTTAATTAAATCTTAGGTCAAAAACTTCAAGCAAACTGGTTCGACACTGAATATCAAACAAACAGGGCGTCCACGTTTAACAAGAAATGATGAGAACATACGGCAGGTTAAAGTTTCTGTAGAGAACGATCCAGAATTATCTACGCGTAAACGTTCAGCAGCTCTAGCAATACCAAGAACTAGTCTACGGCGAATTTTACATCTAGATCTGAAACTGCACCCACTGCATGAATTTGAAGGTGACCAGAACATGGATGCAACAAGATGGAACAACATGCCATACGTCAAACATGAGTTTACCGGTGGTGAAAGAAATGTTTCCGAAAAAGTTGATTTCTCGCAGAGGTGACATCCCAATTCCCATGGCTGCCAAGGAGCCCGGACCTAACACCTTGCGATGTTTTCAAGTGGAGATATTTAAAGAGTCGAATGTACCTTAATAATCCGATGACAATACCCCAGTTAAAACAAAACATTCAGAATGAGATAGCTGCGATCCCTCGCAGCATGCGTCAGCGAGTTTTCCAAAGTGTTTGTGTAGTCGACTGCAGGAGTGCAACGACGAGACGGAGGAGATCTGGATGACGTTATTTTTTAAAAATAAATTGCATTTATCTGTTACTAGGTTAAATAAATAAAATATAAAAAAACATGAAAAGTTAAATTTTTATCGATGTTTTAAAAGTGCAAAAATTTTTGGCCCACCCTGTATATGATTTGGTGATTTGTCTAGACTTACTGACGTTTTACTAAAGTATAGAGGCTGAGGTCTTAACAAGTCTTTTGGGTTTAGGTAAAGTAGGATGAACTAGCGACAGAGCGTCCTCTTATGAAAGCAAGTGAAACCAATGTACACGCCCGACTAACTCTTTAACTCTCGTTTAACTCATTGAACGCCACATTCGGCACTACAGCTGCTGAAATTCGTGCCACTGAAACCACCGTCGGCAACTTCAAGATTTAAAAACTTTGTTTCATATCTCTTTGTTACACTCTCATTTTTCATTTTAATTTTCATGCCTGAACTTGTTGAATATTGTAACGGTGGTCACTTCGAACACATACTAAAATAAATTTGTGAAAATAATGCATTTTATTCATTTTAGACATCATGATTCAAAGAGCCATTTACTGCTTAAGACCTACACAATCGATGTCTAAATAGAAATAGTGTAAGTTTATTTTTTCAAAACAACTGGGTACGATTCCCGAGCACGTACTCAAGGTTTTTTTTAAATATATAAATGCAGTTTTTCTTCTTATTAAAATCGATTACATGGTTCCTAAGAACAGATCTTCGTATGTCTTAAGTTTAACACTTTCCCATGCTGACCGATTTAAATGAGACACCCTGTATACACATTAAAATAGATCATGATTACTCAACTTGACAACATGACTTCTCAACAATAGATGGCGGTACGAATGGTTTTGCTAAACATTCACTAATGAGAATCCTCCACACGCAACAAACAAGTTTAGCAAAAAAGAAATGTCGTCATAAAAAAATGTATTTTGTGAATAATTACTACTAATTTGGTGGAGGAGAGGATATTACTAACTCTTAACTAATACATTCGGTATCGCTGTCATTCTCACACATTAGAGAGCAAAAGTGACAGACAAACGAATCGCGCGACTGCATCGCTACAGAAGTCGCCGTGTGCTACCCTTTTTAAGTATTTATATCGTTGTCTAGTACCCATAGTACAAGCCTAGAGCTTAGTTTGGGACTAGGTCAATTCGTATGAGATTGTCTCTTGTTATTTATAATTTATATTTAACATTTTTATTGGACTCGATTCTACGTGCACATCGCTTAAATAGCCTAAAACTAAATTGTCTCATTTTAAGACATAGTTTAGACGGCAGATCTATAGTGTATTTCTATGGAACTTGCTAACTATGTAAACAAAAGACTTAACTTTGTTTTGTCACTGTTTCTCCTTGAATTTTCAAACAACCTCATCAAACACCATTGAAACCATAAACTATTGAAACGGTCGTTACTTTAAAATACAAAATCACCAAATATGTAACTCTATCTTAGATATTTCATTAAAAGTTTAAATGGTTTCATAAGTTAGGTTATTAGGACCTGACGGGATGACGTTTTTGTTTCTTTTAAAATCTACAATTGTCTGTGATGGGTAGTGTTGTGGCTAAAGTTGGCGATATATTAAGGCCCCTACACATTACCTAACTCACGCTGATCACACTCACAGATGATATAACGGCACCTTTTGTAATAAATACTGGTGATATATCATCTTCAAGTACCGATTTTTCTTCAGATCGTGATTAAACAAATTAGAAATAAGTAACTACTTGTTTTTTACTTTCGGTATTTTAATATTCGATATGGTTTGACATAAGTAAAGGAGTATTGCCCATCACTAGTAAATTCATCATTCAGAGACAATTTCAATATGGCGGTTTGTTTACATAGTTAGCAAGTTCCATAGAATTAGACCTTACACAGTGCTATTCCAGAATGTCAAGCTGCCAATGCATAAGACCGCCTAAAATAAGAAGCGTCAGATTGATAATGACAGCTGCTCATAGAATAGCAGTGTTTTAGCGAGACCTAAATAAAATTAGGAAGTTTCGAGGCCACTGTAGAATCGGGTCCATTGTTATGTTCATATTCACTTAAGTAAAATGGAGTATTTGTTACATTGACAATTGCCGTTAGATGTTAAGTTCGACATTACGCCGGTGATACTGTAATGCCGCGTAACGATTAAATTAAATTAGTTTTGAAATGCACCTTAGAAAGTAAGTCAGTAAGGTACATTTTGCAACTTATTGAATTTGTCAGTTAAGCGGTACTTATTGTAATATCACCGACGATTTGTGCTTTATAATGTGTATTTATTGTTACATACCCACATACAAACACTCACGCCTTCATTCCTAGTGGGGTAAGCAGAGCTTCAGAATTACCAACAACTCTAAAAACTTGTTGATAATTTTGAAACCACATTTTGCTCAATTGCAGGGTTTTTAAAGTATCTAACTGGTAGATAAGGTTAGGTTAGGTTTGTTTTATAAAAACCCTGAAACAAAAACCGTTTCAGTAAAAAACAGTTTGAGTTGCGATGATTAGGAATAAAATTACATACATACATACATTAAATCACGCCTGTTTCCCAGAGGGGTAGGCAGAGACCACTTCGTTCCACTTGCTACGATCTTGACAAATTTCATTAAAAATTACATTCGGACAAAAAAAAAGGTGAGCCAATATGGACCCAAGCCCATCGCCTAGCAATACTACAAACCTTTATTCCCTAAGTCGCCTCTTACGACTTCCACGGGAAGACATGGAGTGGCACTATTCTAACCCGGCAACCATACGGCCATATATCGTTGTATTTATCGTTGTTGCATGTTGTATTAGAAATGGATCTAGCTTGTACCATTGCCTAGTGTTACGTTTACGCTGTCATTTTGCTACCACGCTGCTTTACAATAATTAGCACTATTGTTTATTGTTTACGTATGTTACATCTTATTGGGTAGAAAATTTAAATAAAATTTACACTTAAAATATACCTTAAATGAATGAATTAACTAGATTTCAATTTAAGTTATTCCTCAATAGATGGCGCTGTATTTGTAACTTATTATCTGTCTCACCGCGCCATCTCTGGGAATGTACTAACACATTAAAATTGATCATGATCGTTCAACAATAGATGGCGCGATACGAATTGTTTTGCGATATATTCACTAATGAGAACTTATTGATACTATGAAATTATTCTGATGGATTAGCTTCATTTTTACAGATTATGTTAGATTCGCTCAATTTGAGTGTTGTTAAATGTTATTCAATGCGTATTTCGTTGCGCGACGCAATTGAGTAGTTACAATAAATAATAACCTTATTTTTTTGGTCCATGAGTCCACCTCTCGTCCGTAACGACTGTTTGATAGTGTTTGACACATTTGTTTTATACCCTTAGCCTCTCCAAGTAAGCCCACAGTGTCGCCCAGCGCTGGGAAGTCTCCGAGCGGGTTCGTGCGTCCGGCGCCGCGACACACCAAGTCCAACATGACGAGAAGCAGCAGTGTCGGAGTTCTAAACCAGGTGAGTTTTAGATATCACATAGACGGGTAGGGTTCGGGTTGCATAAAGTTTGAAGTCATATTTTTGATAGGCATACGTGGATTCGCCATACTCATCATTACGCATAACTGTAAATAGTCATACATTTATGCGCATAACGTTTTTAATAATAATGTTTAAGAATAATAATAATGGTCATAAAGTTTTTCCGCTCTTTTATAAAAAAACTCCGTATAATTATGACAGGGATCAATTTATGCCAAAGTACAATATATGCCAAAAAAAAAATGAGCATCAACTTTATGCGTAATGTATTATGAGTTATGACAATCGAAATTATGACAATAGTTATGCGGCCAGACGGCCACCCCACATAGACACACGTTTTCATCATTATAGAAGGCAAAAATACCTTAGCCTAGTTGGTAGTGATCCTGCCTACCCCTTTCTAGACGAGTTTGTGATGACGCGTGGATTGATATGAATTTAATTATTCGTTTTTATAAAGTTAAAAAGTTGTTTGCTAAAATTTTCACGACTGTTTAGCGTCTGCTGGAAAAGGCTACAAAGCTAGATAGAGGTTCTGGGTTCAAATTCTGTTAAGGGTAAATATTTGTATGATTAGCACAGGATGTTTTCTATGTACTTAAGTATGTATTTCTCTCTATAAGTAAGTTTATCATTGCCTAGTACCCAGAGCTTGTTTGGGACTAGGCCAAATTCGTGTTTGATTTGATTCGTGGGAGTGTTTTTTCCCTGCGTTGTCAAAAGAAACGAGTCCGAATTTTAACTGTGATTTAAACAAAAACGAAGTATAGGTTGCAGTTTTATATACCAACAAATATACCTTGATGGATGATGGCAGGATCTTGCGCAGGGCTCGTTCGGATCGCTCATGGATCGCTACTAATATCTTCCTAACTGCCGCCAAGCTTATTTTCATTAATGTGTTCCTATGACAACTGGTTAAAAAACTAGCAAAGAAGCACTCCATTTAATTCCTCAAGATGGCAACCTAACTGTGTGCTTGCCTCACCTATGTCATAAGTCATAAATAATGGTTTTCAAAGCTTGCATTATTCAGTCTCCGTACCAGGAGTTCAGAACGGCCTTACGGTCAAGGAGTTGATTAAAATGAGATACAAATCGCATTCCTAGATCAAAAACGTAACAACTCATAATACAACTGTATTTTAAAAACAATTTTAATAGGACTAGGTACTATGAATTTGAAATCAAACTAGCAAGATTTTAGAGTTGATACTGTCTCGGTCTAGCAGTGCAAGATATTGTTTGTGTGTAGAGCGACTCGGAGTCGGACCCGGCGCCCGCGCGGCGCGGCGCGGGGCTCATGCGGCCCACCATCAGCTCCATGAACAAGCAGGCGCAGGCGCGCCGCCGCCCGCTCGCCAGCGCCTACAGCTCCGGTAAGACAAGTCAACCAATACTGCCCTCCGTGGAAAAAAGGACGTATGTCTCATAGAACCGCGTATTTATTAGTGACCTCAATTCTTAAGAAAGTGAGTTAAAAATGCTTTGACTAGCAAATTGCACTTGCGTCCTTTTACAAAAAAAACATAGTTACAGTACTCCAAGCTTCTTTATAATTCATCGAAGAAGTGCTTGCGCAGCTTGCACTTGGAAATCGGTTATGTACTCGTATGTTTTCTTCTAAAATTGATAAGTTGAAACGATCACATCATCGATTTTAAATCGTCAAGCATGATCAAAGCTAAAGTATATAGAACTCTTGGCATACGAGGACCATAATACCAGTGAAATAATAGCCCTAGTGGTAAAAATGTTGAGGTTTAACCAAATGCATACATCCCAAGTATTGCGATACTTACTGTTTAATAAAACTCATTGATAAAATTATCCTATGTTAAGTTTCTAGTTGCTTTAGAATCTGATTTAATTAAGCAATTAATTTTAAAAATGATATCCTACATACTAATTTAATGCATCGTTTTCCTCTTCATCGTGTGTAGCCGTGGTCACTTTTCTTCGGTCTCGGATCTCATTTTTAACTTTTCACGCACAAGCAAATGAGATCGCCGGAGAAAAAGACCATGGCCCCTACTACCGTATAAGGTGTCACAGAATATGAACACTATGCGAACCTTGCCAGCACGGTGAGGGAGTTACCAGTGGTTTTTAGACGACAATCTGACGGTCGTCACCACATAAACACTGTAGTTCCTCCACCGTTAGAAAAAAACCCTGCTACTAGACATATTTTTAATTCGAATAAGTACTACTACTAACACTCAAAATATCGATTACTACATCGAATTGGAAATATTGAAAGTCCTACCGTCGTACTCATAGCCATATAACCATCAACTCGTTCCTTTTTCAAATTTGTGTATGAAAAATCGTCACTAAGGAACGACTTGTCAATAACTGACTTTGAGTGCGACTGTTGACACGCACTGAGATAACCCACGGCTAAGTAGTGATCACGCTTGACTAACAGTGAGCCTGGCGACGGGGGCACAAGAGGAATCCTCGTCGGAGGCCGAGGACAAGCCGGGCCGGCCGCGCGCCGGCAGCGTCGACGGGCGGCGAATCGGTAAGTTGGACGGAAGGTGTCGGTAGATGGCGCTAGTAGTATTGGAGTCAGTTATTTAGGTACCACAGATGGCGCTAGTAGTAATAGGGCTAAGATTACCTTTGGTGCTGTAAATTTATATTTGATGTCAGATAGCGCGAAGTGGTCGGTGACGGTTTTAGAGGACGTTGAACATAAGGTGTTGGTAGATGGCGCTAGTAGTATTGGAATCAGTGATTGAGGTGTTTTTATTTTTAAATGTACAGAGGATAAATTTATTTATAACATCTTGATCTTGACAGTAACAATGATATATTTTTTTGTTTTAAAAATATTATTCTAAGTAAATATTCTAACTAGGTTAGGTTAGAATTAAAACTGTAACCACATAAGTAGTATTCAAAGATATTAGAAATATCTATTTTTATAATATCTTTAAAAAGTTATGCATTTCTTTGTCATGCATAATAATTATTACGTCATCGGTTTATTATTTGTAAAATGAAAATTAGTACATTCGTATTTATGCAAATCATAACACACCTGATACCCTATAGTGTATTTCTATGGAACTTGCTAACTATGTAAACAAAAGACTTAACTTTGTTTTGACACTGTTTCTCCTTGAATTTTCACACCACCTCATCAAACACCATTGAAACCATAAACTATTGAAACGGTCGTTACTTTAAAATACAAAATCACCAAATATATAACTCTATCTTGGATATTTCATTAAAAGTTTAATACATACATACATTAAATCACGCCTGTTTCCCAGAGGGGTAGGCAGAGACCACTTCTTTCCACTTGCTACGATCTTGACAAATTTCTTTCGCTTCTTCAACATTCATACATCGAGTCATGCACGCACGTCGGTTTCGGGTACTTAAGATTCGGCCCTTTCCCAGTATTTCTCCGATTTGATTCGAAAAAGTACGCCTAGGGCGGCCCCTTCCGACCCTTCCACTCACTTTCGATCTGTATATCTCTTTCGTCAATCTTCTTTCATCCATCCTTTCCAAATGACCGAACCATCGAAGCATGCCCTTTTCAATCTTAGTCACTACGTCTTCTTTCATTCCACATTTCTCTCTGATTTTTTCATTTCTAACTCTATCAATCAGTTTCACACCACACATACTACGCAAAGAACGCATTTCAACTGCATTTACACGACTAACATGCTTGTCCTGCCACACCCAACATTCACTACCATACATCAGGGTAGGGGCTAGCACTCCATTGTGAACAGCCAGCCGGGCTTTTTGTGAAACGCCCTGTCTGCTCACAAAGGAGTGCAGGGCCCCATTAATTTGATTCCCCGCATTCACCCTCCTCTCGATATCCTTCTCACACTTACCATCTCTTGTAAACATACTTCCCAGGTACACAAATTCGCTCACTTGTTCTACTAATTCACCATTTATATTTATCACGCACTCAGTCATCTCCTCATCCTTCTCTATCACCATGACCTTGGTCTTGGCAACATTTACTTTCATCCCCTTTTTCTTAAATCCCTCATTCATTACTGTCACCATCTCCTGCAACTCAAGTACCGATGAGGCAAGTATAACTTGATCATCGGCATATAAGAGGCATTTGATTAGCAACTCTTGCATACGCAAACCCTTATCATACTCTTTCAAATCCCACATACAACTGTCCATGAATAGATTGAACAGCCATGGTGAGGCAACACAGCCCTGTCTAACACCTTTAGAGATATTAAACCAGGCCGAGTATGCCCCATTGATCCTGACACAGGCTCTGGAGCCCTCATAAAGGGACCTCAAAGCCTGCACCAGGTTGCTGCTCACTCCATACATAGACAGCACCGTCCACAACTCCTTTCTATCTACCCTATCATAGGCCTTTTCCAGGTCCACAAAAGCACAGAAAACCTTTTGGTTCACAGCCACGAACTTTTCTGTGATGGACCGTAGTGAAAAGACCTGATCCGTACATCCCATTCCCTTTCGAAATCCCGCTTGTACATCCCAGATTTTGTCATTCGTAACATTCAATACCCTTTCTATTAGAATCTTCGCATATACTTTGCCGACAACACTAAGGAGGCTGATACCGCGGTAGTTTTTGCAGTCTTGCTGTGACCCCTTTCCTTTATACAGAGGGACGATAACGGCCTTGACCCAATCTTCTGGGACTCGGCCGCTATTCCAACATGCATTGAAAAGACGGTACAACAGACTACCCACCAGGCCATCTCCTCTCCTCAGCATTTCTATCGACACTCTATCACAACCTGCTGACTTTCCCGCTTTCATACTTTTTAAAGCTTTCATGATTTCACTCATACTAATCACACTTTCATCTTCGCTACTTGCATCTTTACTCATGCTTTCTGGCTCACGACAAATATCTTCGCATTCAAACAAGCTTTCAAAATAAGTTTTCCATCTATCAAGCATTTTTTCTTCCTCACATATTAAGTCTCCAGACTCATCCCTCACCGCGCTTAATTTAGTTTTCTCTGATTTCCCCCGAGCCGATTTAATCAAGCTCCAAAAGAGTTTAATATTCGACCGGAAGTTGTCAGAGAAACTCCTATCATACTTTTCATTCAGTAAATCTTTCTTTCTAGCCACAACTTCTTTCACTCTTTTCTTTGATCTATTATACTCTTTTTTCTTTCTGTCGCTTAGATCTTGTCCTGGATCTACAGCTACAAAATCCAACCAACACTTTTTCTTCTCTTTCACGACATCATCTACCTCTCTATCCCACCATTCCGGACGTTCATTCTTACTTTTTCTTCTTTTTACTACACCGCATACTTCAGTGGCCGATTTGACCATGCCATTCTTCATAATCTCCCATACATTATTTACATTATTCTCGACTTCACTGTCATTCATTTTATTAACACATTCAAAACGATCTTTCAGCTTTCTTACGTATTCATCTTGTATAACTTCGTCATTCAGTTTCTCTACTTTTATCCTCTCTAACGCAGTTGTCGGTACGGGAACACGATGGCGCCAACGTGTGAACAGACCCCTTACTCGTGTTACCACTAAGTAGTGATCTGAACCTACGCTAACTCCTCGAAATGCTCTGGTATCTACAACTTTGTTACGCAACCGTTCATCCACAATCATCAAGTCTATCATAGACTTCTCATTCTGACGTCTCCACGTATACTGATGAATCTCTTTGTGATTAAAAGTTTAAATGGTTACATAAGTTAGGTTATTAGGACCTGATCGGATGACGTTTTTGTTTCTTTTAAAATCTACAATTGTCTATGATGGGTAGTGTTGTGGCTAAAGTTGGCGATATATTAAGGCCCCTACACATTACCTAACTCACGCTGATCACACTCACAGATGATATAACGGCACCTTTTGTAATAAATACTGGTGATATATCATCTTCAAGTACCGATTTTTCTCCAGATCGTCATTAAACAAATTAGAAATAAGTAACTACTTGTTTTTTACTTTCGGTTTAATATTCGATATGGTTTGACATAAGTAAAGGAGTATTGCCCATCACTAGTAAATTCATCATTCAGAGACAATTTCAATATGGCGGTTTGTTTACATAGTTAGCAAGTTCCATAGAATTAGACCTTAGACAAGATGCATCTTTATCCAATAATATTGACGTAAGCTGTCAAGACGATCGCGTCGAGCGCCTATTAAGTCAGTTTTCCGAAAACCGTTACGGAAACTTTAAGAAGCTTGTCTAGACTCATTGTGTAATGTGGACTGGCGCGCGCCCGCAGGCCGCAGCGGCTCGGAGCGCGAGCTGTCGGCGAAGGCGCGCGAGGTGACGGCGCGGCTGGCGCCCGCGCAGCGCCCGCGGCACAAGCCGGACGAATCGCAAGACCCAGCCAGTGAGTACAATACAATACAAATACTCTTTATTGAACACCAAAAAAAAAAACAAAACACGGAACAGTACATTTTAACTATAGGTATACAACAGGTGGTCTTACCGCTAAATAGCGATCTCTTCCAGACAACCTTGGACAGAGACATAATAATGACAAAAATACATAGCAGGCGGTGTAAACTAAATTCTTCAGAACTCAAACTAAACTACAAGAAACACTTCTGTTATTGTAAAAACTACTTACACAAATATAAACTACACAAAGTAAATGAGTTAATAAATACATACTAAATACACGCTACATACATATTATTATACAACTATAATATATATCGCTCATCCAATAGAATAATGACATAATTGCATTTTTAGCATGCATGTTATGTCATTGTTCCACGCGATAGACCTGACCTTTAGAACACTTCTGACGGTAAAATCTCAGAACCCGATTGTTTGCAATTATGTCATTATTCTATTGGATGAGCGATATATATATACATAAATTCTAGAAATCAGCCAAACAAAGATAACACACGAGGTCATACGATGGTAAAAAATAAACGTAAAGGAAATCTTGGAAAAACTACGGAAGCGATAGATAATAGTCCTTTAGCTATAGTAGATTATCTTCAAGCTATGTTTTTTTCTATTTTTGATAGCATGTCCTTTCCATCTTAGCCCTCAGTCAGCAACGGCAAACTACAGTGGTAGTAGGGTCCGTCTGAATCGATACTACTATCATAACCTTTAACCGACCACCAAGCAGCATTCTCATCGTTCTGTTTCCGCGTCGCGATGAGACAATCAGTGAAATTACCAGCAGTATTCCATCTTAATCGTCAGGGTTGGCAACGCTTTTGCGGTGTAGCTTCCGCGAAAATATATCACATATCATCTTTATCGTGTAACAAGCATGTATGCTATTTTGCGTGTGGCGTTGGTGGCGCTACTCCTGGCAAACCAGTTCCACAAGGAAGCCTAGCAAACCCTTAACGTTGCCGACGACTTCTGTGGCACGTAAATAAAGCTACGAGTAACAATTTTACAGGGCTTAACTGGCAATACTGCTCAAATAGCTGGTCGTCATTATTGGTAGTATTAACCTGGTTACATCATTTTCTCGAAATTGAGATTTCTTTACAGATCGAAAGTGAGTGGAAGGGTCGGAAGGGGCCGTCCTAGGCGTACTTTTTCGAATCAAATCGGAGAAATACTGGAAAAGGGCCGAATCTTAAGTACCCGAAACCGACGTGCGTGCATGAGTCGAATTATGAATGTGGAAGAAGCGAAAGAAATTTGTCAAGATCGTAGCAAGTGGAAAGAAGTGGTCTCTGCCTACCCCTCTGGGAAACAGGCGTGATTTAATGTAGTCGTATGTATGTATGATCTTTATCGTTTGAGCCCTGTTATACCTTGTTGATTTAAATATTTTTTGTTTCCAGTGTCATCGTCGCAACTATGTTCGGCGCTCACAGAACAGCTGACGCGTACGGCGGGCAAGGTGGTCCAGCTGTACCGCAGCCTGCGGCAGGAGCCGCAATCCGCCGCCGATATTAGCGGTACGTAGACCCAAGAGTAAAAGACCCACAATATAAAAACTCCGAAGTACCCGAAAATACACCGTGTTTTTTTTTGATTTACGATAACTTTAAGGGAACGTTCTTTAGGTCAAATAAAGTTAATTTCCCGAAGAAAGACAAATGATAACTGTAACGGTTTTAAAGATATTTAATTTTTAAATTTAATCATTTAATCACGTTGAACTGGTCTAAAAGGCTCAACTGTCTGTGTATGTCACGCCAACATTGACGTATTTGACACTGACTATGAGTTAACTCTAAAGGTGAATGAATTTTCAAAATCGATCGAGTATTTATTGAAAAATACAAAAGTTCAAATCTTTTCTTTAATATTACTCAATAGTCTTAAGACAAATCTATTCACCAAATATTACGTTAACTTAATTGACTTAACGTTAGATAAATAATTTGATTTCGTTGCATTATTACATAACTATTTCCCAGATGCACTTTAGTTCATTAGCACCAATCTCCGTTTAGGTAACCTTCTATCACTTCGCCAAATCGGCAAAGGTAAAAAGTAACAGCACGTGACCAATATTCGTTCTTTTACTTTCTCAACCTCTTATCTGATCGAATATTTTTATAGGAAAGTAGTTATTATAACCCTTGGAAAACATGAGTGTTACTTTATATCTAACTATTCGATCAGATCATAGGTTCAGAAAGTAAAGGGATGAATGCATGTTGTTAATAATCATGTCAACAGGCTTAGAGGCGGCCATCCTAGAGACGCAGAAAGTCCTGCGCGGTGCGGTTGCGCACAACGGCTCCGCGCCGAGCAGCTTGTCCTCCGACGAGTACCGTGGGATCAACGTGGACAGCGCCCGGCAGAAGCTGGAGCACCTCGTCGCCAAAGGTTAGTATAGCGCCATCTATCGGAGACCGATGTAACTACTACAGTAAATTTCGGCTATATTTAAAGCAGCAATGGTAAAGTTTTTCGAGTATTTCGTCGAGAAACAATAAAATACCTAATATAAAATGTATGTTTTAGTCCTTTGCGACCCACCTGAAATTGTATATAGTTTTGCTGAAAACACTTAGCTTAATTTATTGAAACTAATTCAAACGTAACTTGTCCACAGAATCCAACAACATGTCTCTAATAGAGCAGTACAGCGATATCCTCCTCAACATGATGCAGAGTAAGATGGTGAATCAGTTTGCGCAGCCGCAGTCGCTTCCCCCGAGAGAACCCGGGGCGAGTAGCTAGTACACCTAGCAGATAGCGCCATCTCTCGGCGAATTATGAAACATAGGTCACTTTATAAGCGCTACCTTTTAGAAAACAGTGGAATCAAGATAACTAAGAAAGGACGTATGTACGTTTGAAACTATGTTGCGTTGTGTGTATAACTGTGTAGAAAATCTAGTTTTGAATAGTGAACGATATGTTACGGTGAGTGCCATCTTGTGGTGAATTGAGAATCTAACATGTCCAAAAAGAGGGGGAATTGTAAGTGTATTTAGCTAAGCTCAAGGTACAGTAACAATTAAATAAATTTATTAGTAAGTCAGTGGCTAGTTTTAGCGACATCTTACGGTGAATAGTGAAACTAACATGAAGTCAAGTTAGCTCGAACCAGGCTAGAACATAAAGACGGAAGAGAAATGTAAGTCATGTATGAGACGAAGAAATAAGTTAAATAAATTATAAAAGGAGTCGAAGCCATCTGTTGATTGGAAAACTGATAGGAAGTGATACGGGAATTGTAAAGTTTTATAGATTTTTTTAAGCTAGAAATTGTATTTTATGTAAAACCGCTTCTTATCCGACCATTATGTATTGTAACGCCATCTAGTGTTATGGAAGTGGAACTAAATCGTCCAAGTTGATAAAAATGATTTGATCATTTTGTTATTCGTTGACGTTTTGTTTGTTTAAAAACATAATTAGCGGCGTCCGTTTAATTTTAAAAACTATATTTAGCAGTATTATACTTGTTTTATCTTATTTTATCCATTTTATTTTTTGTCTATATTTTAACTTTTTTATGCTTTCTCAAAGCGAGTTCTGAGAACAGTTTTACTGACCAAAGAGAATTAAATTCCCTTCATGGTAGTTATGGTTATAGGGATGTACATTATCAAGGCAATTTAATTTGAACTGTGCAATAAGAATAAGGTTTATTTTCCTATATTCATAACCGGCATTATCGAACAAACGTAATTGAACTTTATTGCCTTGATGGTAGATTCAAAATCCCACAAAAAATCCTGTTTGTAGTATGAAGACCTACGGTTATTTTTTGAAATGGACGCCGTTACATTGTTGTGAGTGATTGTTTTTTTATTCACGTGACCAATATAAAAGGTATTTAGTCACGTGAAATTGTAAGAGACATGTAAAACTCTGATTTTATTATTTTAGGTAAAATTTGACGTTTTACAAGAGTGCAATTTGGGTACAGGTTATGCGCGACGCTATAGCGGGGCTACAGGGGAGTCAGAGTCACATCGACTATAGACACGGCAACTGCAGTGATACAATCTAAATGCAAATACGATACGGCCCCGTAGTGAGAGATTCTAAATTCTGCGTTTGTATCGATAGAAATTGATGCAGAAAAGTGTTATTTATAAGATTTTAGCATTCGGGCGCTTGTCGCAATGCAGTCGCGCGTTTTTATCTCTGCAAAAAGTCCAACGAGTGCGGCTATTGTAGGGCCATTACCAACGGACCCTCGGGGCAATAAATAATATTTTTTTTCTCTCGCTCGCACTCGTACACTCATCCATCTCGCTCGCCATAAGCCCCACGAGTGCGAGCGAGAGACCGATAAAATTATTTATTGCCCTCCTTCCTTCCTTCGTTTCTATCTAGTCAGTAACGATAGACGCACAGCGACGAGCGATACAAGTAGTGCTACCCGTGCAGCCGAGCGCGTACAACACGCTTCTCTCCTCGCCCCTCCAACCCTGTCACCCCGCAGGAGAGTCGCGCGTGAGCTTGCCAGGCCCGTGATTAAAGGGTTATAGGGAATATGTATAGGTATCATATCGTATGTGAATTATCTATGGCTAAATCTACATATCGTCGGTTATACTGCTAAACCGCGTATCTAACAAATTTATGATAGAGCAAAATAAACCTTACGGTCTTATTAAAAAGGTGCATTTTGCTTCTTATTTAAAATGTTACTTACGCGGTTGCAGGTTATGCATATTCCCTATTTGACATTTTAATTTTTTTATTATCCCATAAAATTATCAAATTAAAGGACATTTTCCTAATAAAATTTTAGACGTTAGGCTTGATAAAATAACCTTTAAAAAAAGTTATTTATTGTTTTTATTCTAAAATCTAACAACTGATCAAGTTGAAAAAGGCCATTTTAGCGAGTATTCGTTGCATTTAAAAAAATTCATTCCATTTTTGTTTATTTAGGATTATTTTTACGGAATTGCACAAAAAAGAACGGAACCACACAAACGAGAATTCTATGGTTAGACTACAGTGGCATAATGGCAGAACTGTTACGTGTGTTTTAAAAAACCTTGAATTGTAAAAAAAAAATATGATAAAATAGCGTCTTAAAAAAGTGACTATAAGATAGCTGCCTATTATTCTTCGGTGAAACTGCAAATCCGCGTAACTAACAAATTCATGATAGAGCAAAATAAACCTTACTGTATTATTCAAAAGGTGCATTTTGCTCCTTATTTAAAATGTTGCTTACGCGGTTTTGCGGTTTCACCGACGTATTAACTCATCATGATACCTGGGATAACTCGGGGCAAGTTCTAGGGATTTGATATCGATAAAAAAGATGTCGATACAATATTTATATATTTAACGTGACGCGTGACATTGTATTTTTTCTGGAGAAAACTGTTATTACATTTAGAGCAAAATAATGTTGACTCACGTAGTTGTATGTCAGGATATTCACAAATCCACGAGTTAATAATAATTATCGCGTGGGCGTGGATGTTGCTTGGGCGGCATGATTATTTTGGACTTTGTAACAAACGTAGCGGAATATTACTAACTCGTATATTATTCTTACTCTAAGATATGAATGGCTCTGACAGTAAATTGTCATTTTGATTGAAATGACATTCGCATACTTTTATTATCTTAAGAGGCTCGATATCAGATATGACATCGAACCTCTTTACAGTAATCGAGAATGTTCAATGTGCACATGTATTAATTTAATTATATCGACATTTTTTTTATCGATATCAAATCCCTAGAACTTGCCCCGAGTTATCCCAGGTATGCTCATCATGTTAGATATCAAAAGGTATTTCTTATGGTTCACTTACTTCTGTGTCTCGTACGGTGGTCGAAAATCCCAAACGGATCCAACCCACTTTGACAGATGCAAGTCCGCCATTAAAATTAATTATAAACCTTAGGAATTGTGAATCTTCAAAAGCAATTTTGAAATAACTTGTCATTTTAATGAGGAAAAGAACTGTAAACATAAAAAAAAACCACGTATCACATTAACGAAAACATTTTTGGTATTAAATAATAACCAACGGTATAATATCAAGTTTATTCTTAATATACTGATTTTAGAAGCAATAAAAAAAGTTGGATATCTCTAGTAGCGTAATAAAGTTTCATTTAAGAAGTTTTTATAAATAAAGAATCTTTATTTATTACTTACTTTTAGTATCAACACGTTAAGTACCTTTATTAAAGATACTTAATGGATTTTTTAAACAATGTGGACACAAATTCAATTTTACCGACATCTAGCGACTTTTGGCTGTACTAACATTGATAGATTTCGGACATTTTGTCGAGTAATAGCAGCACAGATCCTCCTTGTAAGTTTTAACCTAGGCACTCCAAATGACGTGTAAATATTATCGTATTAACAAAGTTCACTTTCCAATAATTACGAACTTATAAGCGTTTTGCGTCCGTATTTGTAGCCCTTGGAATAGAAAGGTACTAATTGCAATCGAATTTTTAAAACATTTGCGATGTGTTTTACGCGCTTAGTGCCTTTGTGTTCTGAGCGGTCGAACGTAATTTTAATGCATGTGTGTTAGTACTAAAGTAGTTGTCGCGCTGTGAAACACATCTGTTTTATGTATATTTTATTTTGAACGCTTTTTGTTAATCAGAGTCATCTATCGACGAATGTCGTGATTTGTGGGATATTTTTTTTCACTAGATGGCGCTATTGCCGGTTTTTTGACATTTACATTTTCTTAGTCTGTGTATCATTTGACATTGTGCATTTATTTTATATATCATTGTTTTATCACCTTTTTTATTGATTGTCTTTTATTAATTTACGCTTGAATTTATACGCAATGTTGTTAGTGCTTAAAACTACGCCGAGCGTCCAGTGGCGCCCTGTTATTGTGTTTTTTAATAAACTAAAGTGTCTTGAAATATATGTATATTTCGTGGCACTAAGCTGAGTGACGACCTTTTTAAGCAAATTGTTGGTTGTGTTATTCTTAAGATCTGTATGGTTTTTTTTTCTCTATTGCTAAATAAACTAGCTGTACTAGTACTGTACAGTATATTATGACAAAGTTTCATAATTTGTAACCTTCGTGTAGTCAACTTGACGGAAAAAGGTGTCCACTTTTTTCCGTTAAGTTACTCGCTCATAGTTCAATTGTTATGAAGTGATGTTATAAACCCTACTCCGTCCGCGCAGCAAAATATAACAAAGTCTATGTTACTCAGGGATAATATACCATTCATTAGTAATATTTCTTGAAATCTGTCCAGTAGTTTGAATTTATTCGTTACAAACATACAAAATTCAAATATTTCCTCATTATAATATTAAGAGTCGAAAGGCAATACTATAGTTTATTACCAGAGGTCGGAATAGGCAGTGCCTATTTGCCGAAATTTCGCGGGAGGACGTACGTAAGAGTGGTTACAACCACCAAAAATAATGATTTCTTTTTATTATTACATAAATGTGGAAATACAATTTTACATGATTAAATGACATATATTCTGATTTATTTCTAATGTAAATAAACTAACAAAATATTTCGTCGTATATAATATTTAACCTCATTACTTTGTTTTACATACCTTGATTATTTTATCGAGACTCCTTTAGCCGTGTACTTACTACCTGCATTATGCGACCCTGCTGATAATGGGGACGCTCTATAAGAAAATGTTTTTAACATGTGATATTGAGTTTGAGTATCAATTTCCACATACATACATACATACCTTCACGCCTTCATTCCCAGAGTGGGGTAGGCAGAGCTACAGAACCACCAAAATCTCTAAAAACTTGTTGATAACTCCGTAACCACAATTTGCACAATTAGGCTAAGATGTTTAACAGTGTATATTAGTGACAGGTAGCAAGCCCATCGCCTAACAGTACTACAAGCCTTTATTCCCTTAGTCGCCACATTTATGTATTATTAAATAATCCTGGAAATCCCGCATTCAATAAAAATAAATCATTATTTTTGGTGGTTGTAACCACTCTTAGTTACGTCCTCCCGCGAAGTTTAGGCAAATAGGCACTGCCTATTCCGACCTCTGGTTATTACAAAACATATTAATAGTAATAAGGGCGCCACTGGACGTAGCGTAGTGTCAAAAGTTTTAGTACGATTCTCACTAGTTGCTGCTACTTTGCGATAGATGGCGCTCTCAACAGGTTGTTTCACAGCGCGACCAAGGTTGGCTGTGAGTTGGTTAGCCTACAATGCACACTTCAATTATAACTTTAAATAATAATTAACCATTAATTAACGTTTAAGTTAACATGAACGTCCGTCAGGTCAATGTTATCGTAGTAACTAAGTGTTTTTTTGCAAGTTTCGTCACAATTATTAGCGTAAGCTTTAGTTATGAATGGGTGAGTGAAAGTTTTGAGTGATATTAAAATTTGAAACTGAAAGGCATTCTTTTAGCAGAAACGTTGTGTATCTCTTTCTTACTTAAGGCTACAATTGCTAAGGTCGGATTTTTATTCCCACAGAAAAAATGTTAACAAAGTTACGTCACTGTCAAAGTGACATTTCAGGGGATCTTAAAGTTTGGACAGCAAGAAATATAATATTAAGTTATCATTTCACTCTAACAGTGATATAAAAATAAATTCGAAAAATAATTGAAATTAAAATCGCACAAATGAGCCACTGCAAAGCGAATACACGGGAGCACGAATTGTGAAGCGAAGCGAGTGAAGTGACGCCTCACAGTCCCACATCAATCAAGTGGCCCTCAACTTGGTGACACACGTGTATCGAGTCAATGATACCAGTGCAATAAATAAATTATGAATACAAAAACAGTTTTCTCGTCATAAATTAATACAACAAAGAGTTTACATCAAAATAAAGTTTGCCATCAACAAATTAAATTCTTCAATCTTGATTACAATATATAGTTTTTTTTATAGAAAGTCATTTTCTTTTAAATGTGGAAACTATAAATATTTTAAATACTGGAAATGTTTTTCGTTAACGGCAACACCTTTGTTTACATTTTTTCTGTGGGAATAAAAATCCGACCTTACAAATCCCGTAGCGTAAAAAGGCCGCTGAGTGACAATGGAGGGGATGTGTTTGCGCATGGGGACAGTCGCCAACCAATAGCGTGCGTTCTTTTGCATACCGGCGGAGTGTTCCCCCTTCCCGACCCCTTCATACCACCAATTTGGTCGATAAATGCGCAACTGCGCAGGTCCATCGCCAGTCGCCTTTTTACGAGATCTCTTCTTTTGTATTTAAATTCCAGAAACATGCCGTTCTCATTTGTTTTGGAAATTAATTCGCGTCGGTTCTATTTGTACATTAACTAGAAGAGATGTATTTTTAATAATGCCTTTCGGAGTCAAGTTTTAACATTACTTGTTTTACAATGGAGTGGCTTGAGTAGTTTTTTTTATTTAATGTTCAAAATTGTAATGCCATTTGCGGAAAAGACTAATGTTATATTAATGAATATGATATTAAAATTATTATTCAACAACTTCGTGGTTTTTTTTCAGTCTATCCAAACGACCTTTTTATCCCACGCATATGGAGCTGGTCCCAAACTAAAGCCTGTAAAACTAACATAACCGAAACCTACCTGCGTAAAGATAAAGATAAAGACATTTATTCAGTAAGTAGGCCGCACGGGCACTTTTACACGTCAAGAATCTACCAGCGCTTCACAAGAGGAGGCCACTGCTGAGAAGAAGCGCCGCAAGAAACTCAGCAGTCAGTCATTTTTTAAAATATATTTAATATTATAATGGTACTACTTAGTCTAGCATTATATAAATCTATAAATAGCAATATAAAAAAATATTTCAAATATCCTGCGTAGTTTCCGCAGGAAAACACACCAAAATCTTAAGATAGAAAGAGAGAAAAGGAAAAAAAAGAACTCCTACGTATGTGTATATAAGACGGTGCAAGATGACCACATAAGATTGATATGTTTTCCTACATCAACGGTGTCCCCCAGACAAGATAAAGCTTTTGAATTTGAAAAAAAAATAAAAAAATTATTGATTAAGTTTCGGGTTTAGGCCAAGCATTTTTGTCTATTATATAGTCCTCGATCCTATAATACGCTTTAGACATTAACGACTTTTTCAAGTAATTTTTAAGTGCTGGAAAGGGTAACTTTAATACTACCTCAGGTAATTTATTATAGAAATGAATGCATTGACCAACAAATGATTTATGTACTTTACGGACGCGGAATTTTCGAATAGCGTATTCTATTGTATTTTATATACTAGACGAAAATCTCCACAACCGTAAATACTAATGAGACTAGAGAAACAGTTCTCCCTCGTGGTCCCATTAATGGGACAAAATAATGGGACCCCACGAACAAACGGGGGAAATTAGTTACTATCATCATTCCATCATAGTCCTCAGGGTTGGCAACGGATATGAGGTACTTTTTTTATGTAGGAATTATTAAATTAAAACAGCAGTTCCAAAATAATGTTTATTTCCATTTTTTTCTTAAAGGCAACATTCTATTTAAATCTACAATCTTAACTAAAAATGTAGCACCGTGTCATAACAATAGGTAACAATGAAATTATTGCGCTAATAATAAAAAAAGGCCATCCAGGTCTATATTGTTTTGCCTAAAATCGTATGCTAAACTAAAATTGGACCCGATTCTACGTGCACATCGCTTAAATAGCCTAAAACTAACTAAAACTAAATTGTCTAATTTTTTTTTTCTTTGCCCCCGCGGCGACTTGAACAGCTACTACCGCGGGGATATGGCGTTTCCACGTGAAGTGATTTCGCCAGTGTCAGGTATACATATATAAGTATAAATCAATATAGCAATAAAACACAATCCAATCTTCTCTAGGAAGATTGGGGGCAACGTTGTACGGTGATTTGTAGGTCAGAGGTCAAGATAGTTTTAACCTCTGCACCACTGCGAGTCCACTTGAAACGAGAAGAAAGATGCCAGATACACGAAATAAGTCCAAGTCTTCAATCACTGTGCGACACTAAGGCATAAAAAGTACAAATCACTATCAGAAAAGAACTTAAAACACCTAATTACCCAAAAATTAAACTCTAAAACAAATTACACGTCCGCCATCTTTTAACGTTGCAAATGGCCTCCTTGTCTAATTTTAAGACATAGTTTAGACGGCAGATTTTTTTATTTTTTTTTTGCCCCCGCGGCGACTTGAACAGCTACTACCGCAGGGATATGGCTTCCACGTGAAGTGATTTCGCCAGTGTCAAGGTTTATATGAGTATAAAACACAATCCAATCTTCTCTAGGAAGATTGGGGTAACGTTGTACGGTGATTTGTAGGTCAGAGGTCAAGATAGTTTTAACCTCTGCACCACTGCGAGTCCACTTGAAACGAGAAGAAAGATGCCAGATACACGAAATAAGTCCAAGTCTTCAATCACTGTGCGACACTAAGGCATAAAAAGTACAAATCACTATCAGAAAAGAACTTAGAACACCTAATTACCCAAAAATTAAAGTCTAAAACAAATTACACGTCCGCCATCTTTTAACGTTGCAAATGGCCTCCGACGGCAGATTTAACCAGTGGTATTCCAGAATGTCAAGCTGACAATGTATAAGACCGACTAAATTAAGAAGCGTTAGATTCAAATTAGCGCTGTCATGGCGCTGTCATTTGATTATGACAGCTGCTCATAGAATAGCAAAGTGTTTTAGCGACACCTAAATAAAATTAGGAAGTTTAGAGGCCACTGTAGAATCGGGTCCATTATTATACTGTAGTCTGGACCCGATGTAGCTTCGCGCCCGAAGAGCGCAGAGCGCCGGGCCTCCAGTCGACGTGAGATGACGGGGCGAGCCAGATCCTGTCGGATTTATTGACCAGCAAGACTATAACTGCGAGATAATAAATCCTACGGAACCTGGCTGCCATTGCTGGAGACTTGCAGATCTTCTTAATGCAAAAGTCCTGCGCCGCCATTCCAGGTGTTGAAATAAATATCACGGAGTCTTGTATACAGGGCGTTCCACGGCTATGCCACATGGAAGGAAAGTACCTCGAATATTGTAGATGGAACATTTTACTGAAACAAGACATTATTTGATTTAGAAAACTATTCTAACTGCATTCATAGATATTTAAATAATTAAGTACATGGTTGAACCGGGAATCGAACCGGTTACTCGAGAAAAATATTTACTTAGCTTTATCATACCGATCGAATTGCTTCACCATAAGGATTATTTTTTGCTAAATAACATAGCGTCGGAAATAAAAGGAAGACCATGAACTTTAACATTTGATGTGAATTTTGTTCAGAAACATGAAAAACTGACATTGCCGTAAGGACATACAACTGACATTATCATAAGTACCCATTACTAATACCTACATGTACCCACTTGAGAAGTACGCGTCATTTCCCTATTATAAGCTACAAACAGAACTTAGACGTATTATTCTAAGTATCCACCACAACAAGATAAAAAAATCGACGAGGAGCGAAATAAACAAAAGAGTGCGATTTTGTATTCAACACGAAGGGACTCATCTTGTTTGAGCATTTGATAAATTGATTAATTTTGTATTAAAAATGTTAAAATTCATGGTCTCGCTTTTATTTCTGACACTATGTTATTTAGCAAAAAATAATCCTTATGGTGAAGCCTTTCCATCGCTATGATAAAGCTACAGAGTAATTATTTTTCTCGTGTAACGGGTTCGATTCCCGGTTCAACCATGTAATTATTTAAATATCTATGAATGCAGTTAGAAAAGTTTTTTAAATTCAAATAATGTCCTCTTCAATAAAATGTTCCATCTACAATATTTAAGGTACTTTCCTTCCATGTGGCATAGCCGTGAGACGCCCTGTAGAGTAATGAAGGAACCTCACCACTTAATATGAGGCTTGGGCTGAACGTTACAACTCGCTCAAACCCGATATCACGCCGAAGTTTACTTCCTCTAGGTGATAGATGGCGCTAGTGTCACCACTGCAGCTAAAATATCTGAAATATATGTTAATTTTTTATGTTTTATTTGGTATACACCTATTTTTAATTACGTATGAAAGTCATAAAATATTAATTTATTAATTTATTTTAAATTTATTGCACAAAAGAATACACTTAATATACAAAAGGCGAACTTAATGCCGTAAGGCATTCTCTACCAGTTAACCTTTCGGCAAAGCAGAGATTGTGGTGGCGGTGCAATATAGGGTCTAACATTTATGTAACTTATACGTAATAATATATACCTACATACCAATATATTAAATTAATATAAATAAAAATACATACATACATACCTTCACGCCGTCATTCCCAGAGTGGGGTAGGCAGAGCTACAGAATTACCAACAACTCCAAAGACTTGTTGATAACTCTGTAACCACAATTTGCACAATTAGGCCAAGATGTTTAACAGTGTATATTAGTGACAGGTAGCAAGCCCATCGCCTAACAGTACTACAAGCCTTTATTCCCTTAGTCGCCTTTTACGACTTCCACGGGAAGACATGGAGTGGCACAATTCTAAGCCGGCAACCACACGGAACCTAAACAAATAAAAAATAAAATCGTTTTATTTCAGACCGACGTTGATCCATAGAATGTTAGTACAATGAGGCTTTAACCTATGTTAGTAACACAAAAAAAAAAAAAACTGGCTTCGCAGGAGCAAACATAATAAGATGATGTATTTTATTTGCTCCTCCCGATGGCAACTTGGACCCAGTAACTGGTGAGCGGTCAGTCCAGTCGCCCGGCCCAGACCCTCAGGAGGCTGGTGCTGCTGCCGCGACCCCGACTCGTCAGTGACGCTATCCTTTTTCTCCTAATGGCAAAAAAGTCATCAGTGTGCGCCTCCGCGAACATTCCTGACGCACCACAGTGCTTCGGCAGCCGCAACAGCAGCCCGAGTATGTTGTTATACTACAAAAACAAAACAAAAACCAAATCATTTTGGTTTTTTACTTACATCAAAATCTTATCCTCTGATGCCCTTATTAACCCATTCATTGCCGACGCCTCACATTTTTACTCATCACGCAGTGCCGGCGTAATGCCGAGGACGCGAAATCGCGTCCTCGGCATTACGATTACACATACATGGGACGCGAATTCGCGTCTTCGGCATCCGAGATAAGAATTATGAAAATTACAAATGCACTGAATCCAAAAACCAGCAACAGTATAATATTATCCTTCATAAATAAAGTAACATATTGGTATCAGCATTTTAGTACAGTTGTTTTCTAGCAAAAAAAAACAAACAACTCGAGGACGCGAAATCGCGTCCTCGGCATTACGATTACACATACATGGGACGCGAATTCGCGTCTTCGGCATCCGAGATAAGAATTGTGAAAATTACAAATGCACTGAATCCGAAAACCAGCAACAGTATAACATTATCCTTCATAAATAAAGTAACATTTTGGTATCAGCATTTAAGTACAGTTGTTTTCTAGCAAAAAAAAACAAATAACTTGAGGACGCGAAATCGCGTCCTCGGCATTACGATTACACATACATGGGACGCGAATTCGCGTCTTCGGCAATGAATGGGTTAATAAACGTGGAGTAACCGTCGAGTAGCTAAACCATGCTTTGTCCTTATCTGTCATATTCAAATGTCACAATGACAGATAAGGATAAAACATGGTTTAGCTACCCCACACAGTTACTCCACGTTTATTAATAAGGGCATAAAGGTATACTACTAACATAACGGATTATTAGACTTATTGGTGGTAGGTAGTTAGGTAAGTACATAGTTTTTAGTTAACGTCTACTTCCAAACATCCAATTATGATGTAAGTTTCCTCAGTCCCCCGTACTAGTAAAGAAACTGTATCACGGTGGGACAGCATTCACCGTCCTCAGTAATCGACATTTAAAAATATAAGAAACATCAAAATTATAACAGAACATAATGTGGGTAAGTGAGAAACGGTTATCTATGATTTGATATTGGACCCTTAACGCACTGTGTGTTCTTTGCGTAATACCCTCAGACTGCACGTGTAGAATGTTTGACAAAAGGCTTTGAATAGCGTCAACTTTACTTGTTTATTACAACGTGCAAATCTGCGGGCAATCATATTGCCACGCACGGCCATCGCTCTCCTCTCCCTCTCCAGATCCATGTCTTCGTTCAGGTCCTCATTGACCGCATGCCCCAGGTATTTGAACCTCTCAACTCGTTTAAGAGGCACGCCACACAGCATAATACTTATCTACATTACACTTACATATCGCACACCCAGTCGAACAAAGCGGTAAAAATTTTTACCTGACTTTTTATTTTAATGGATTTTTGAATTCCGCAGGTTAAGATTCATCACGTCAATTTTTTTCATACTCCTCCGACTTATATTTACGGAAATATTTACACAAACGTGTTTATACTTCCGAAATTAAAATTAATCTATGTTGTCGAATAAAGCCCATACAAATTATTACACGGCCTTGGAACACAGATAGTTGCCTGAAAAAGGATGTTAAAAATTAAAACACTTTTATTCGCCCGAAAAAAAGGAACACGTTGATTTGTTTAACCTTAAACGTCAATGTTCTTACTGAACACATATTTCACTAGAGACGCGAAGAGTGATACGAGTTCAATAGATTTCCGTTTTTAACGTAATGTGCTTTTATGTTTGCTTTGTGAATAATATAATTTTGTAATGATATTTTGTACATCTTAACTTAATAATATTGGACGTATTTATTTATTATTTCATTTTACTGTTCAATATTACAACGATATAGTTTTGCATATAAACACGTCTCACCCGGCCGGCCATTTCTTTGTAGTCGTAATTTAGATCGGTAACGAGGCGTGCACTTGCGTTTTGTTTGTAAACAAGTGATCGAAAAAAGTGCAAACGACAGTGTTGAGTGTTATAATAAATTAAATGATTAATGATTATAATACAATGAAAATAAGTCTTCTGGACGCGACAAAACCTTGCGGGATTTGCGATGCCGACGAATGTTGGACATGGTCAATGATGAGAGTGCGTGTAATACCTTCCTTATATTTTGCTATTTATTACAAAATATTATTTAACTTGCTCTGTTAGTATACCTATATATGTATAAACTTCAGTTTTTTTTTAATTAGAAACCACAACAACATTATATTGCGGCTCGTGAACTGTAATCTCTTTACAATTTGTACCTACTAGAGTAACAATTGATGACACGCAAATAAAGTGACATTAAAATAATTTTATTTTGCGGCTCCCAGACTATTGTACTGTAACTATTTGCTAGGTAATAAATAGTTAAACAGACGCAATATAATGTTATTGTGGTTTCTAATTCTATAAAAACTGAAGTATAGATAGAGATTAGTGGTAGACTTATACCTAAGCGTATTATTATAACGGTAGGTGGATCAGGATACCTATTTGAATTGAAGAAGTGTAGGTATCAAAATTAAGTAACTTTTCAAAGTGTAAAGACTAAAACAAAGCATAAGTATATATTTAAGTAATATGATTTTTGTCAAAATGCATGTTGTGATTTTTGATAGGTAGGTATTATGCTTCTTAAATTTGAAATGTAGAAAAACAAGTTAAGTTTCTTATTGTATTAAACTGGTCCTAAGGTTTAGTTTCGTGACAAAACTAACCTTTATTAACAAAAGTAGGTATCTACGTAGGTATTTTAGAAATGTTTAAACATGCAAGTTTTAAAACAAATTCTACGCGTAGGTACGAAGTAGCATGCATTCTTTAGTTCAATTATTATAAATGCGAATGTTTGGATGGATGGATGTTTGTTACGTAATTTCGCCAGAACGGCTAAACGTTTGATTTAAATTTGGCATAAACATAGGCTATAGTTTAGAATAGAATATAAATTAGTTCCCCAAACGCAAACTGCAGCTGCTGCCGCTGCTGATACCTACGAGTGATGACGATTGTTCCGAGTAACTACCATTTACTATTAATATTTAATAGGACTTTCATTTGAATAAAAATAATATGTTAATCAGTGCATAATTATACCCATATTTAATAGTTAACTAACATGCAATGGATACTTCAAGTCTAATTTTAAATAGCTAACTATAGAGCTTTTCTGTGATGATTTTGCTAGTAATGTTAATATATAATCAAAATAATACAATTAAGAAGTTTCTTGTTACAAAAATATACTTTAATATATATAAATAAATGTTATAGGTAGTTTTAAAAATACTCATGTAAACTTTTTTTACCACAGAAAATTCCAATGTTTCTTCCATATTCGACGTTTAACCTCTAATAATTTTAGCACTTATATATAGTTAAAACATCTGTAAACTTAGTTGTTACAAATCCAGATACGTATTTCGATTAGTTACGCCAATTTTATGTACCCTTAAACCAAATATATATTTTTTTGTTGGATTTGTCTGTTTTTCACTGAAAGCCAGATAAAAAAAAAGATATAATTACAAATCCATTCTAATATTAGGTATATTCATAATTAAAGTGATTGTTCCTTAATAGGTTACAGAATTATCAACAAGTTATTGGTAATTCTGTAGCTCTGCCTAACCCACTCTGGGAATGAAGGCGTGAGTTTATGTATGTATGTATATAATCAACATTTTATTAAAATATAATTTGTTTTATTCTGATGATCCCTCATAAAATAATTTATACAGACTTTTTATATTCATTTTAGTGATATTGTCACTAAATGAATAAAGCAGTTAATATGAAATACCAAGACAGCAACTAGTTAAAAGTGCATGAATAAGGACGTAAACATATAATATGGTGCATGATTATGGTATCAATGCTGCTTAATAAAGTATGTGTATGATTGTTACAAAAATGTTTTATCTGAATATTTAGACGAATAAAGACGTACAAACAGTTAAAAAAAATTAATCGGTATGTAGGCATATGAATATAATTGTAATATACATTTTATTTATTTTATTAACGTCTATGCAATGCTGTCTTAGTCCGTCAAAACCATATAATAGCTTATTTATTACTGCGTTATTTTTAAGGAAAATAATAAATTTTTCATCAAAAACATAAGTGATATGAGCAATTTTCCTTCTATTATTTTTGCTGTAAAGTAAGGTTTTTGATATAACCGCTTTATTCATCTGGGGGTACGATATCTACATAATATAAAAATGAGATAAGCTCATAACATTACAGATAACACAATCAGAAAATCAAGAAGATGTCAATTACTTACAAAAAAAATATTCGCGAACTTTATTTTTAAAGGCAAACTTGTTCGGAGCTTGCTTGATATTACGGGGAAGGTCGTTTCAAAGTCGTGCTGCTTGAGGTGCGAAAGAGCTGGACATACAGCCTGTGCGGTGAAGACGGATAGATAGTGTGAGATTGTTTGAATATTTTAAATACTCCGTAGAATAAATTGGTCCCTGGTAGGAATTGATCCCTGCAGTTCAAATGCAAAAATAAGACAAAAAATACAAATAACAGCACTTAAAACATAAAACAAAGCCAATTTCGCCATTGTTTAGCTTCTCATTAAATAAATAAATATAAATAAATATCAGGGGACAATGTCACACCAATTGACCTAGTCCCAAACTAAGCTCTAGGCTTGTGCTATGGGTACTAGACAACGATATAAATACTTATATAGAGAAATATATACTTAAATACATAGAAAACATCCATGACTCAGGAACAAATATTCGCGCTGATCACACAAATATCTGCCCTTACCGGGATTTGAACCCAGGACCGCTAGCTTCGTAGGCAGGGTCACGGCCGACTAGGCCAGCGCAGACACGTGAAAGAACCTCGGTGAACCTGGAACAGATTCAAGCAGATAGTTACAACTCGCTAGAATCTGAATCACCCCCGAAGTTTACTTCCTATAATTGATAGATGGCGTTAGTACAACCACTATAGTGCCCGGCCGTTAAGAAGTCAATCCCGACACCTGTCATCCCAGGACAAATTATAACCTTAAACTCAAAAATAGGTTATAATTTGTACTGTGATGACAGGCGTCTGAATTGACGTCTTAACGGCCGGGCGCTATAGTCATAATATACTAAGATTACTAAGTACTATGAAGTCTGGACCCGATGTAGCTTCGCGCCCGAAGAGCGCAGAGCGCCGGGCCTCCAGTCGACGTGAGATGACGGGGCGAGCCAGATCCTGTCGGATTTATTGACCAGCAAGACTATAACTGCGAGATAATAAATCCTACGGAACCTGGCTGCCATTGCTGGAGACTTGCAGATCTTCTTCAAAAGTCCTGCGCCGCCATTCCAGGTGTTGAAATAAATATCACGGAGTCTTGTATACAGGGCGTTCCACGGCTATGCCACATGGAAGGAAAGTACCTCGAATATTGTAGATGGAACATTTTACTGAAACAAGACATTATTTGATTTAGAAAACTATTCTAACTGCATTCATAGATATTTAAATAATTAAGTACATGGTTGAACCGGGAATCGAACCCGTTACTCGAGAAAAATATTTACTTAGCTTTATCATACCGATCGAATTGCTTCACCATAAGGATTATTTTTTGCTAAGTAACATAGCGTCGGAAATAAAAGGAAGACCATGAACTTTAACATTTGATGTGAATTTTGTTCAGAAACATGAAAAACTGACATTGCCGTAAGGACATACAGCTGACATTATCATAAGTACCCATTACTAATACATGTACCCACTTGAGAAGTACGCGTCATTTCCCTATTATAAGCTACAAACAGAACTTGGACGTATTATTCAAAGTATCCACCCACAACAAGATCAAGAAATCGACGAGGAGCGAAATAAACAAAAGAGTGCGATTTTGTATTCAACAAGAAGGGACTCATTTTGAGCATTTGATAAATTGATTAATTTTGTATTCAAAATGTTAAAATTCATGGTCTCGCTTTTATTTCTGACACTATGTTATTTAGCAAAAAATAATCCTTATGGTGAAGCCTTTCCATCGCTATGATAAAGCTACAGAGTAATTATTTTTCTAGTGTAACGGGTTCGATTCCCGGTTCAACCTTGTAATTATTTAAATATCTATGAATGCAGTTAGAAAAGTTTTTTAAATTCAAATAATATCCTCTTCAATAAAATGTTCCATCTACAATATTTAAGGTACTTTCCTTCCATGTGGCATAGCCGTGAGACGCCCTGTAGAGTAATGAAGGAACCTCACCACTTAATATGAGGCTTGGGCTGAACGTTACAACTCGCTCAAACCCGATATCACGCCGAAGTTTACTTCCTCTAGGTGATAGATGGCGCTAGTGTCACCACTGCAGCTAAAATATCTGAAATATATGTTAATTTTTTACGTTTTATTTGGTATACACCTATTTTTAATTACGTATGAAAGTCATAAAATATTAATTTATTAATTTATTTTAAATTTATTGCACAAAAGAATACACTTAATATACAAAAGGCGAACTTAATGCCGTAAGGCATTCTCTACCAGTTAACCTTTCGGCAAAGCAGAGATTGTGGTGGCGGTGCAATATAGGTAGTGATGTGCCGTTTCCGAGAATATTCTTCAAGTGAGAATATTCTCGGAAACGTACCCGGGAATATTCCCGCTTCTGGGAAATATAGGAGAATTTTGAATTTTTGTATGTATACTTGTTGTATTTTCGGGCATTACGTACAAAACGAAGTACACAGCCGATAGTTACATAGCATGTAGTATAAAGTCATCTCTCAACTTAAACTCTCAATATTCTCGAGAATATTCTCAATATTCTCGAGAATATTCTCTATATGCTCCAGAATATTCTCAATGATTCTAGAGTTTTTTTTTTTTTTGTGTTGAAACTGCTTTTTGGCTTCATTGTTTAAGACAGCACTTACACGCACATGTTTATTGCACCGAATACGAAACACGACTGAGTTGAGCTATCGCATCGCTGTTTTGCTAAGAAGGGGAAAAGAGATAGCAGATCTGTTGAGAGAAAGAGATGCATATATTTAATGGCTAAACATGTACCTAGCTAATGCAACCAAATGTTTTATATTAAATTAATTTAAATATCTGTCACTTGTTACCTATATTTACATACATACATACATAAACTCACGCCTTCATTCCCAAAGTGGGGTAGGCAGAGCTATAGAATTACTTTTAAAACTTGTTGTTAATTCTATAACCACACATAAACCTAACCTATATTTAAACTATATTTTATGTAATAGTGGTTTTTATGTACTACTAAAACAGATCAATCAGTTTAATTCAAATGAAAAACAAGATATCAACTTAAATTGTGTTAAAAAATACTTGCAATATTATGAAAAAGGTTTTACACAGTAACACAATATTTACACATCATTTTATGGCGATAAGCCATCCACTACAATTATTTTTATTTAAGATTTAATATACTTCATTTACTATTTTCAACGTTCTCCGGTTTGGGGAATATTCTCGGAAATATAGGAAATTTCGTTGAATATTCTCGACGGGAACATTCTCGGAAACGGGAATATTCCCGCGGCACATCACTAAATATAGGGTCTAACATTTATGTAACTTATACGTAATAATATATACCTACATACCAATATATTAAATTAATATAAATAAAAATACATACATACATACCTTCACGCCGTCATTCCCAGAGTGGGGTAGGCAGAGCTACAGAATTACCAACAACTCCAAAGACTTGTTGATAACTCTGTAACCACAATTTGCACAATTAGGCCAAGATGTTTAACAGTGTATATTAGTGACAGGTAGCAAGCCCATCGCCTAACAGTACTACATGCCTTTATTCCCTTAGTCGCCTTTTACGACTTCCACGGGAAGACATGGAGTGGCACAATTCTAAGCCGGCAACCACACGGAACCTAAATAAATAAAAAATAAAATCGTTTTATTTCAGACCGACGTTGATCCATAGAATGTTAGTACAATGAGGCTTTAACCTATGTTAGTAACACAAAAAAAAAAAAAAACTGGCTTCGCAGGAGCAAACATAATAAGATGATGTATTTTATTTGCTCCTCCCGATGGCAACTTGGACCCAGTAACTGGTGAGCGGTCAGTCCAGTCGCCCGGCCCAGACCCTCAGGAGGCTGGTGCTGCTGCCGCGACCCCGACTCGTCAGTGACGCTATCCTTTTTCTCCTAATGGCAAAAAAGTCATCAGTGTGCGCCTCCGCGAACATTCCTGACGCACCACAGTGCTTCGGCAGCCGCAACAGCAGCCCGAGTATGTTGTTATACTACAAAAACAAAACAAAAAACAAAATCATTTTGGTTTTTTACTTACATCAAAATCTTATCCTCTGATGCCCTTAGTAACCCATTCATTGCCGACGCCTCACATTTTTACTCATCACGCAGTGCCGGCGTAATGCCGAGGACGCGAAATCGCGTCCTCGGCATTACGATTACACATACATGGGACGCGAATTCGCGTCTTCGGCATCCGAGATAAGAATTATGAAAATTACAAATGCACTGAATCCAAAAACCAGCAACAGTATAATATTATCCTTCATAAATAAAGTAACATATTGGTATCAGCATTTTAGTACAGTTGTTTTCTAGCAAAAAAAAACAAACAACTCGAGGACGCGAAATCGCGTCCTCGGCATTACGATTACACATACATGGGACGCGAATTCGCGTCTTCGGCATCCGAGATAAGAATTGTGAAAATTACAAATGCACTGAATCCGAAAACCAGCAACAGTATAACATTATCCTTCATAAATAAAGTAACATTTTGGTATCAGCATTTAAGTACAGTTGTTTTCTAGCAAAAAAAAACAAATAACTTGAGGACGCGAAATCGCGTCCTCGGCATTACGATTACACATACATGGGACGCGAATTCGCGTCTTCGGCAATGAATGGGTTAATAAACGTGGAGTAACCGTCGAGTAGCTAAACCATGCTTTGTCCTTATCTGTCATATTCAAATGTCACAATGACAGATAAGGATAAAACATGGTTTAGCTACCCCACACAGTTACTCCACGTTTATTAATAAGGGCATAAAGGTATACTACTAACATAACGGATTATTAGACTTATTGGTGGTAGGTAGTTAGGTAAGTACATAGTTTTTAGTTAACGTCTACTTCCAAACATCCAATTATGATGTAAGTTTCCTCAGTCCCCCGTACTAGTAAAGAAACTGTATCACGGTGGGACAGCATTCACCGTCCTCAGTAATCGACATTTAAAAATATAAGAAACATCAAAATTATAACAGAACATAATGTGGGTAAGTGAGAAACGGTTATCTATGATTTGATATTGGACCCTTAACGCACTGTGTGTTCTTTGCGTAATACCCTCAGACTGCACGTGTAGAATGTTTGACAAAAGGCTTTGAATAGCGTCAACTTTACTTGTTTATTACAACGTGCAAATCTGCGGGCAATCATATTGCCACGCACGGCCATCGCTCTCCTCTCCCTCTCCAGATCCATGTCTTCGTTCAGGTCCTCATTGACCGCATGCCCCAGGTATTTGAACCTCTCAACTCGTTTAAGAGGCACGCCACACAGCATAATACTTATCTACATTACACTTACATATCGCACACCCAGTCGAACAAAGCGGTAAAAATTTTTACCTGACTTTTTATTTTAATGGATTTTTGAATTCCGCAGGTTAAGATTCATCACGTCAATTTTTTTCATACTCCTCCGACTTATATTTACGGAAATATTTACACAAACGTGTTTATACTTCCGAAATTAAAATTAATCTATGTTGTCGAATAAAGCCCATACAAATTATTACACGGCCTTGGAACACAGATAGTTGCCTGAAAAAGGATGTTAAAAATTAAAACACTTTTATTCGCCCGAAAAAAAGGAACACGTTGATTTGTTTAACCTTAAACGTCAATGTTCTTACTGAACACATATTTCACTAGAGACGCGAAGAGTGATACGAGTTCAATAGATTTCCGTTTTTAACGTAATGTGCTTTTATGTTTGCTTTGTGAATAATATAATTTTGTAATGATATTTTGTACATCTTAACTTAATAATATTGGACGTATTTATTTATTATTTCATTTTACTGTTCAATATTACAACGATATAGTTTTGCATATAAACACGTCTCACCCGGCCGGCCATTTCTTTGTAGTCGTAATTTAGATCGGTAACGAGGCGTGCACTTGCGTTTTGTTTGTAAACAAGTGATCGAAAAAAGTGCAAACGACAGTGTTGAGTGTTATAATAAATTAAATGATTAATGATTATAATACAATGAAAATAAGTCTTCTGGACGCGACAAAACCTTGCGGGATTTGCGATGCCGACGAATGTTGGACATGGTCAATGATGAGAGTGCGTGTAATACCTTCCTTATATTTTGCTATTTATTACAAAATATTATTTAACTTGCTCTGTTAGTATACCTATATATGTATAAACTTCAGTTTTTTTTTAATTAGAAACCACAACAACATTATATTGCGGCTCGTGAACTGTAATCTCTTTACAATTTGTACCTACTAGAGTAACAATTGATGACACGCAAATAAAGTGACATTAAAATAATTTTATTTTGCGGCTCCCAGACTATTGTACTGTAACTATTTGCTAGGTAATAAATAGTTAAACAGACGCAATATAATGTTATTGTGGTTTCTAATTCTATAAAAACTGAAGTATAGATAGAGATTAGTGGTAGACTTATACCTAAGCGTATTATTATAACGGTAGGTGGATCAGGATACCTATTTGAATTGAAGAAGTGTAGGTATCAAAATTAAGTAACTTTTCAAAGTGTAAAGACTAAAACAAAGCATAAGTATATATTTAAGTAATATGATTTTTGTCAAAATGCATGTTGTGATTTTTGATAGGTAGGTATTATGCTTCTTAAATTTGAAATGTAGAAAAACAAGTTAAGTTTCTTATTGTATTAAACTGGTCCTAAGGTTTAGTTTCGTGACAAAACTAACCTTTATTAACAAAAGTAGGTATCTACGTAGGTATTTTAGAAATGTTTAAACATGCAAGTTTTAAAACAAATTCTACGCGTAGGTACGAAGTAGCATGCATTCTTTAGTTCAATTATTATAAATGCGAATGTTTGGATGGATGGATGTTTGTTACGTAATTTCGCCAGAACGGCTAAACGTTTGATTTAAATTTGGCATAAACATAGGCTATAGTTTAGAATAGAATATAAATTAGTTCCCCAAACGCAAACTGCAGCTGCTGCCGCTGCTGATACCTACGAGTGATGACGATTGTTCCGAGTAACTACCATTTACTATTAATATTTAATAGGACTTTCATTTGAATAAAAATAATATGTTAATCAGTGCATACTTATACCCATATTTAATAGTTAACTAACATGCAATGGATACTTCAAGTCTAATTTTAAATAGCTAACTATAGAGCTTTTCTGTGATGATTTTGCTAGTAATGTTAATATATAATCAAAATAATACAATTAAGAAGTTTCTTGTTACAAAAATATACTTTAATATATATAAATAAATGTTATAGGTAGTTTTAAAAATACTCATGTAAACTTTTTTTACCACAGAAAATTCCAATGTTTCTTCCATATTCGACGTTTAACCTCTAATAATTTTAGCACTTATATATAGTTAAAACATCTGTAAACTTAGTTGTTACAAATCCAGATACGTATTTCGATTAGTTACGCCAATTTTATGTACCCTTAAACCAAATATATATTTTTTTGTTGGATTTGTCTGTTTTTCACTGAAAGCCAGATAAAAAAAAAGATATAATTACAAATCCATTCTAATATTAGGTATATTCATAATTAAAGTGATTGTTCCTTAATAGTTAATTAATATAATCAACATTTTATTACAATATAATTTGTTTTATTCTGATGATCCCTCATAAAATAATTTATACAGACTTTTTATATTCATTTTAGTGATATTGTCACTAAATGAATAAAGCAGTTAATATGAAATACCAAGACAGCAACTAGTTAAAAGTGCATGAATAAGGACGTAAACATATAATATGGTGCATGATTATGGTATCAATGCTGCTTAATAAAGTATGTGTATGATTGTTACAAAAATGTTTTATCTGAATATTTAGACGAATAAAGACGTACAAACAGTTAAAAAAAATTAATCGGTATGTAGGCATATGAATATAATTGTAATATACATTTTATTTATTTTATTAACGTCTATGCAATGCTGTCTTAGTCCGTCAAAACCATATAATAGCTTATTTATTACTGCGTTATTTTTAAGGAAAATAATAAATTTTTCATCAAAAACATAAGTGATATGAGCAATTTTCCTTCTATTATTTTTGCTGTAAAGTAAGGTTTTTGATATAACCGCTTTATTCATCTGGGGGTACGATATCTACATAATATAAAAATGAGATAAGCTCATAACATTACAGATAACACAATCAGAAAATCAAGAAGATGTCAATTACTTACAAAAAAAATATTCGCGAACTTTATTTTTAAAGGCAAACTTGTTCGGAGCTTGCTTGATATTACGGGGAAGGTCGTTTCAAAGTCGTGCTGCTTGAGGTGCGAAAGAGCTGGACATACAGCCTGTGCGGTGAAGACGGATAGATAGTGTGAGATTGTTTGAATATTTTAAATACTCCGTAGAATAAATTGGTCCCTGGTAGGAATTGATCCCTGCAGTTCAAATGCAAAAATAAGACAAAAAATACAAATAACAGCACTTAAAACATAAAACAAAGCCAATTTCGCCATTGTTTAGCTTCTCATTAAATAAATAAATATAAATAAATATCAGGGGACAATGTCACACCAATTGACCTAGTCCCAAACTAAGCTCTAGGCTTGTGCTATGGGTACTAGACAACGATATAAATACTTATATAGAGAAATATATACTTAAATACATAGAAAACATCCATGACTCAGGAACAAATATTCGCGCTGATCACACAAATATCTGCCCTTACCGGGATTTGAACCCAGGACCGCTAGCTTCGTAGGCAGGGTCACGGCCGACTAGGCCAGCGCAGACACGTGAAAGAACCTCGGTGAACCTGGAACAGATTCAAGCAGATAGTTACAACTCGCTAGAATCTGAATCACCCCCGAAGTTTACTTCCTATAATTGATAGATGGCGTTAGTACAACCACTATAGTGCCCGGCCGTTAAGAAGTCAATCCCGACACCTGTCATCCCAGGACAAATTATAACCTTAAACTCAAAAATAGGTTATAATTTGTACTGTGATGACAGGCGTCTGAATTGACGTCTTAACGGCCGGGCGCTATAGTCATAATATACTAAGATTACTAAGTACTATGAAGTCTGGACCCGATGTAGCTTCGCGCCCGAAGAGCGCAGAGCGCCGGGCCTCCAGTCGACGTGAGATGACGGGGCGAGCCAGATCCTGTCGGATTTATTGACCAGCAAGACTATAACTGCGAGATAATAAATCCTACGGAACCTGGCTGCCATTGCTGGAGACTTGCAGATCTTCTTCAAAAGTCCTGCGCCGCCATTCCAGGTGTTGAAATAAATATCACGGAGTCTTGTATACAGGGCGTTCCACGGCTATGCCACATGGAAGGAAAGTACCTCGAATATTGTAGATGGAACATTTTACTGAAACAAGACATTATTTGATTTAGAAAACTATTCTAACTGCATTCATAGATATTTAAATAATTAAGTACATGGTTGAACCGGGAATCGAACCCGTTACTCGAGAAAAAATATTTACTTAGCTTTATCATACCGATCGAATTGCTTCACCATAAGGATTATTTTTTGCTAAGTAACATAGCGTCGGAAATAAAAGGAAGACCATGAACTTTAACATTTGATGTGAATTTTGTTCAGAAACATGAAAAACTGACATTGCCGTAAGGACATACAGCTGACATTATCATAAGTACCCATTACTAATACATGTACCCACTTGAGAAGTACGCGTCATTTCCCTATTATAAGCTACAAACAGAACTTGGACGTATTATTCAAAGTATCCACCCACAACAAGATCAAGAAATCGACGAGGAGCGAAATAAACAAAAGAGTGCGATTTTGTATTCAACAAGAAGGGACTCATTTTGAGCATTTGATAAATTGATTAATTTTGTATTCAAAATGTTAAAATTCATGGTCTCGCTTTTATTTCTGACACTATGTTATTTAGCAAAAAATAATCCTTATGGTGAAGCCTTTCCATCGCTATGATAAAGCTACAGAGTAATTATTTTTCTAGTGTAACGGGTTCGATTCCCGGTTCAACCTTGTAATTATTTAAATATCTATGAATGCAGTTAGAAAAGTTTTTTAAATTCAAATAATATCCTCTTCAATAAAATGTTCCATCTACAATATTTAAGGTACTTTCCTTCCATGTGGCATAGCCGTGGGACGCCCTGTAGAGTAATGAAAGAACCTCACCACTTAATATGAGGCTTGGGCTGAACGTTACAACTCGCTCAAACCCGATATCACGCCGAAGTTTACTTCCTCTAGGTGATAGATGGCGCTAGTGTCACCACTGCAGCTAAAATATCTGAAATATATGTTAATTTTTAATGTTTTATTTGGTATACACCTATTTTTAATTACGTATGAAAGTCATAAAATATTAATTTATTAATTTATTTTAAATTTATTGCACAAAAGAATACACTTAATATACAAAAGGCGAACTTAATGCCGTAAGGCATTCTCTACCAGTTAACCTTTCGGCAAAGCAGAGATTGTGGTGGCGGTGCAATATAGGGTCTAACATTTATGTAACTTATACGTTATATTTAATCTAAGAAACCTATGTAATAAGAAAAATTTGAAAAAGTAGTCCTGGAAAAAAGTGGAAATGGGGTTTGAAATTACGTAAACTGGCGAGACGGAGAGCGACCTCGAGACAGTAATAAGACTAATAAGTAAATTAATAAACCAACAACTATCGAGCGAAAAAGTCTGTAGTTTGGAACAGATAGTCTTAATTAGATTTAGAGAGGAAATATTTTAAAAAAAACGGGGTTTATCGGTTAATTTGGGAGAGCGGGGGGGGGAATTAAAAAATTACATTTTTGGTCATAACTTCTAAATTAAGACGAATTTCAAAAAAAGCCGAATGTCACGAGGATCGGCAAGTTAAGCCTGATGTTTTAATACAAAAACCATGTTCCTGGGACGTTCCTACCTATGTGTCGTGGCTCGAGTGAAAAGAGTTTTTTGGTTATAACTTTTAAATTATAAACGGGAAAAATCTAAAATTTAGGGGATAGACGTGGGGTGCAAAAAGACAACTCTTGGTGTGAAAAAAAACGGGGGTTGTCGATAGGAATCGGACAGCGCACGCGCCAGAAGATTAATATTTTTGAAACTTACAGTTTAAGGGTCAATCCTACCTCCAGGTGACACTTCCGGTTAAAACCTACACCACCACAACTTAGCACACCACGAGCTGGGCGTTTTCACTAAAAAGTGTACCCAATTAAGGACTGAAATTAAGGAACTTTAACTTTCTCAGTTTTGTGACGAAAATTAGCTATATATTGACGGCCGCAATGTATGGCTAATTTTCGTCACAATACTGACAAAGTTAAAGTTCCTTAATTTCAGTCCTTAATTGGGTACACTCTTTAGTGAAAACGCCCAGCTGCACGTTTTAACACCAAAAACACGGTTTTACGACGATATTTTCCTATTTTAGTGATTTTTTGAGCGCGGAGCGTTTGAAAAACGATGTTGTTCCGCCCACGCTCAGAAAATCCTCCCGCAGCGATATGTTTGAATGTTCAAAGCAAAAAGATTTAACTGAAAGCGATATAATAGGATGTTCAAAGCAAAATGGTTGAAGAGACAGCGATGTATGAATGTTCAAAGCAAAAGGATTTAAATGACGTTTTCGTACAAAACCTATCAGGGAAATAAGGCTTAAATTACAAGTACTTAAAAATTATGATTTCTGACGTGGGCACAAAAACCATGGTTTAAAAAAAAAACGAAATCCCTGTCACTTAATACCCCGTCGTTAAAATTCATACCTAAATTGCCCATGGATTCAAGCGCCAAAAAAGTGCTCTGATTTACTTCAAACCGGGCTCAAACGACGCAGAAGAAATTGCCGATTCCAATGATACATATAACTCAATATCGCCCAGAGAGTCGCTCAAATCATTACAGATAACGAGATAACACAATCAGAAAATCAAGATGATGTCAATTACTTACAAAAAAAATATTCGCGAACTTACTTTTTAAACGCAAACTTGTTCGGAGCTTGCTTGATATTAAGGGAAGGTCGTTTCAAAGTCGTGCTGCTTGAAGTGCGAAAGAGCTGGACATACAGCCTGTGCGGTGAAGAGGGATAGATAGTGTGAGATTGTCAGTGGATCGTAGCTGGCGGAGGTGGGTGGAACCCAGAAATTTTAAAAAATATTTTAAATACTCCGTAGAATAAATTGGTCCCTGGTAGGAATTGATCCCTGCAGTTCAAATGCAAAAATAAGAATAAAATACAAATAACAGAACTTAAAACATAAAACAAAGCCAATTTCGCCATTGTTTAGCTTCTTATTCAAATCAAATCAAATCAAATAAGTTTATTTAATAAATAAATAAATAAATATCAGGGGACAATGCCACACCAATTGTCCTAGTCCCAAACTAAGCTCTAGGCTTGTGCTATGGGTACTAGACAACGATATAAATACTTATATAGAGAAATATATACTTAAATACATAGAAAACATCCATGACTCAGAAACAAATATTCGCGCTCATCACACAAATATCTGGCCTTACCGGGATTTGAACCCAGGACCGCTAGCTTCGTAGGCAGGGTCACGGCCGACTAGGCCAGCGCAGACACGTGAAAGAACCTCGGTGAACCTGAAACAGATTCAAGCAGATAGTTACAACTCGCTAGAATCTGAATCACCCCCGAAGTTTACTTCCTATAATTGATAGATGGCGTTAGTACAACCACTATAGTGCCCGGCCGTTAAGAAGTCAATCCCGACACCTGTCATCCCAGGACAAATTATAACCTTTAACTCAAAAATAGGTTATAATTTGTACTGTGATGACAGGCGTGTGAATTGACGTCTTAACGGCCGGGCGCTATAGTCATAATATACTAAGATTACTAAGTACTATGAAGTCTGGACCCGATGTAGCTTCGCGCCCGAAGAGCGCAGAGCGCCGGGCCTCCAGTCGACGTGAGATGACGGGGCGAGCCAGATCCTGTCGGATTTATTGACCAGCAAGACTATAACTGCGAGATAATAAATCCTACGGAACCTGGCTGCCATTGCTGGAGACTTGCAGATCTTCTTAATGCAAAAGGCCTGCGCCACCATTCCAGGTGTTGAAATCCCACGGCTATGCCACATGGAAGGAAAGTATCTCGAATATTGTAGATGGAACATTTTACTGAAACAAGACATTATTTGATTTAGAAAATTTTTCTAACTGCATTCATAGATGTTTAAATAATTAAGTACATGGTTGAACCGGGAATCGAACCCGTTACACGAGAAAAATATTTACTTAGCTTTATCATATCATACCGATCGAATTGCTTCACCATAAGGATTATTTTTTGCTAAATAACATAGCGTCGGAAATAAAAGGAAGACCATGAACTTTAACATTTGATGTGAATTTTGTTCAGAAACATGAAAAACTGACATTGCCGTAAGGACATACAACTGACATTATCATAAGTACCCATTACTAATACATGTACCCACTTGAGAAGTACGCGTCATTTCCCTATTATAAGCTACAAACAGAACTTAGACGTATTATTCTAAGTATCCACCACAACAAGATCAAAAAATCGACGAGGAGCGAAATAAACAAAAGAGTGCGATTTTGTATTCAACAAGATGGGACTCATTTTGAGCATTTGATAAATTGATTAATTTTGTATTCAAAATGTTAAAATTCATGGTCTCGCTTTTATTTCTGACACTATGTTATTTAGCAAAAAATAATCCTTATGGTGAAGCCTTTCCATCGCTATGATAAAGCTACAGAGTAATTATTTTTCTCGTGTAACGGGTTCGATTCCCGGATCAACCTTGTAATTATTTAAATATCTATGAATGCAGTTAGAAAAGTTTTTTAAATTCAAATAATGTCCTCTTCAATAAAATGTTCCATCTACAATATTTAAGGTACTTTCCTTCCATGTGGCATAGCCGTGAGACGCCCTGTAGAGTAATGAAGGAACCTCACCACTTAATATGAGGCTTGGGCTGAACGTTACAACTCGCTCAAACCCGATATCACGCCGAAGTTTACTTCCTCTAGGTGATAGATGGCGCTAGTGTCACCACTGCAGCTAAAATATCTGAAATATATGTTAATTTTTAATGTTTTATTTGGTATACACCTATTTTTAATTACGTATGAAAGTCATAAAATATTAATTTATTAATTTATTTTAAATTTATTGCACAAAAGACTACACTTAATATACAAAAGGCGAACTTAATGCCGTAAGGCATTCTCTACCAGTTAACCTTTCGGCAAAGCAGAGATTGTGGTGGCGGTGCAATATAGGGTCTAACATTTATGTAACTTATACGTTATAATCTAAGAAACCTATGTAATAAGAAAAATTTGAAAAAGTAGTCCTGGAAAAAAGTGGAAATGGGGTTTGAAATTACGTAAACTGGCGACCGTGGTGCAATGCGATGCGACGTCTGGCTGCCTCGTTGTGATTGATGAGTCTCCTCCCGTTGTGCTGTGCTGATGGTGTAGGTTCGCTGCCGCCGCGACCGCGCGGTGGCGGCTGCCTCTCCGTGCGCAGGCAGGCAGGGAGGGACCTCTATCTATCTACGTCGCGCCAACGCGCACGCTTGGACCGCTTCCGCGGGATGACAAAAGGCGACGGAGAGCGACCTCGAGACAGTAATAAGACTAATAAGTAAATTAATAAACCAACAACTATCGAGCGAAAAAGTCTGTAGTTTGGAACAGATAGTCTTAATTAGATTTAGAGAGGAAATATTTTAAAAAAAACGGGGTTTACCGGTTTATTTTGGGAGAGCGGGGGGGGGGGGGGGGGGGGGGAAATTAAAAAATTACATTTTTGGTCATAACTTCTAAATTAAGACGAATTTCAAAAAAAGCCGAATGTCACGAGGATCGGCAAGTTAGGCCGGATGTTTTAATACAAAAAACCATGTTCCTGGGACGTTCCTACCTATGTGTCGTGGCTCGAGTGAAAAGAGTTTTTTGGTTATAACTTTTAAATTAAAAACGGGAAAAATCTAAAATTTTGGAGATAGACGTGGGGTGCAAAAAGACAACTCTTGGTGTGAAAAAAACGGGGGTTGTCGATAGGAATCGGACAGCGCTCGCGCCAGAAGATTAATATTTTTTGAAACTTACAGTTTAAGGGTCAATCCTACCTCCAGGTGACACATAACAGAACTTAAAACATAAAACAAAGCCAATTTCGCCATTGTTTAGCTTCTCATTCAAATCAAATCAAATCAAATAAGTTTATTTAATTAATAAATAAATAATTATCAGGGGACAATGCCACACCAATTGTCCTAGTCCCAAACTAAGCTCTAGGCTTGTGCTATGGGTACTAGACAACGATATAAATACTTATATAGAGAAATATATACTTAAATACATAGAAAACATCCATGACTCAGGAACAAATATTCGCGCTCATCACACAAATATCTGCCCTTACCGGGATTTGAACCCAGGACCGCTAGCTTCGTAGGCAGGGTCACGGCCGACTAGGCCAGCGCAGACACGTGAAAGAACCTAGGTGAACCTGAAACAGATTCAAGCAGATAGTTACAACTCGCTAGAATCTGAATCACCCCCGAAGTTTACTTCCTATAATTGATAGATGGCGTTAGTACAACCACTATAGTGCCCGGCCGTTAAGAAGTCAATCCCGACACCTGTCATCCCAGGACAAATTATAACCTTAAACTCAAAAATAGGTTATAATTTGTACTGTGATGACAGGCGTCTGAATTGACGTCTTAACGGCCGGGCGCTATAGTCATAATATACTAAGATTACTAAGTACTATGAAGTCTGGACCCGATGTAGCTTCGCGCCCGAAGAGCGCAGAGCGCCGGGCCTCCAGTCGACGTGAGATGACGGGGCGAGCCAGATCCTGTCGGATTTATTGACCAGCAAGACTATAACTGCGAGATAATAAATCCTACGGAACCTGGCTGCCATTGCTGGAGACTTGCAGATCTTCTTAATGCAAAAGTCCTGCGCCACCATTCCAGGTGTTGAAATAAATATCACGGAGTCTTGTATACAGGGCGTCCCACGGCTATGCCACATGGAAGGAAAGTAGGTACCTCAAATATTATAGATGGAACATTTTACTGATTTTGATTTTGATGGATGTCAAGAACCTAGCAACCAATAGAGAGGAATGGTGGACACTCCACCGACAAGAGCATAGCTGCATAGAGCATACTTTTAAATTTCGAACGAAGTTCGAATAGTTTTAGGACAGTATTTCTTTTTAATAAAGAGTTTGGCATTGTGCAGGTTGTAAGCCCAAATCGAATAATTACCTACTTGGAATATTGCAGATTTATGTAAAGTTTAATTTTTTTTTATAAAAAAAGCAAAATTTAAAGATTTTAATTTGTTCGATTAGTTTTGCATTGCTGCTGAATTAAACTAGAATGGAATTCTGATTCAGCTCGTGGCGAAAGAAGGTTGGGCGGCAGAGTACTGGCTTAACGTGAATTGAGGTGTATTTTACGCTTTTCTTTAAAAAAAAATACTTATTAGTGTTTTGATTATAAAATATTTATCATTTTTAAATGCCCATTAAACGAGCGTGTTTTTAATCTAATTGGCTAACTAGTGATCGTGTATTTTTTTTTCACCATGGGGCGCTACTGCACGACCAAAATAAAACTGAAGAGGCAAATAATAAATTAAATTAAAAAAATTAAATAAACTGTACTATAACAGTTACTTTTTAATGGTTTTTACCATTTGATAACACAACTATTCAAGATTGTTTTGCAATAAAAAAGAAATTAAAAAATTGTAAATTCCGAATACCACAGATCAAAAACTCAGTACGGGTGTACATTTTTCTAAAAATTAGAAAAATCCAAATATCTCGAAAACGGTGCAACTTTTACTAAGGCGATTTTTCCAAGTTAGGGAGGTGGCTTGCTCACCTACCTCCCCTTTAAGTTTGTCGTGGTACTTACGGGAATCAGTAATTCATTAGCTATTTGAATAATGCTTTTTTTTATTTCTAAATGACGAAGTTTCTACACAATGACTAGTTTTAGGTGGAAAGGCGGGTATTTAAAAAAAAAATCTAAAAACGTGAATAACTCGATAACCAATGAGTTTTGACCCCTGGTTGACTGGACTTACATAGTTACAAATGAGCTGTAGAATAACCCCTTTCAAGGAATACGGCGAATTTCCAGTCACCCTGTAGAGTACTGAAAGAACCTCACCACTTAATATGAGGCTTGGGCTGAAAGTTACAACTCGCTCAAACCCTGTATCACGCCGAAGTTTCCTTCCTCTAGGTGATAGATGGCGCTAGTGTCACCACTGCAGCTAAAATATCTGAAATATATGTTAATTTTTAATGTTTTATTTCATTATCATGTCAGCCGAAAGACGTCCACTGCTGGATATAGGCCTCCCCCAATGTTTTATTTGGTATACACCTATTTTTAATTACGTATGAAAGTCATAAAATATTTATTTATTTTAAATTTATTGCACAAAAGAATACACTTAATATACAAAAGGCGAACTTAATGCCGTAAGGCATTCTCTACCAGTTAACCTTTCGGCAAAGCAGAGATTGTGGTGGCGGTGCAATATAGGGTCTAACATTTATGTAACTTATAAGTACGTAATAATAAGGACTGTTCAATTTACTAAGCGGACATCAAAAATAGGTTCATTTACGGATTTTTTATAACAAATATATCTTTATTACGGTGAATATTTATTTACAATATTAACATAAAGTAATATATAACACAAGAAAAAAAGAATTAATTACAACGGTAAAAATTTCGGACTTTAGCCCGGATTCGTCGCATAAGTGTTTGCACATCGCTTTTGGATACTTTTCTACAAGCAGCAAACCACGTGCGTCTACATTCTGCCAATGTACTAGCTTCTCGGCCATCCTTCCTCAAGTATCTTTTTACAATGGCCCAGTATCGCTCGATGGGGCGGAGCTCCCGGTAGTTTGGTGGGTTGTCTTCTTTCTTAACAAAATCGATGTTTTTTGAATTTAATAGCACCACAGTCTCACCAGCATAGTGAGCACTCGCTAGATCAGGCCAAAACAAAGGGGGAATACTGTGCTTTCTATATATAGGAAGTAACCGTTTTGTGATGCATTCCTTTCTATAAATTTCGCCACCAATAGTTCCAGTTGCAAAATAAGACGTACTTTTGAGGCCACAGGAACAAATTGCCTGCCATACAAGGACTTTCTTCCCGAATTTGTAATTTTTTATGGTTTTTTCGGAATCGGGCAAAATTTCTCCTACAGCCGCATTGTAATACTTACTGGGTTAGGTTAGGTTAGGTTTGGTTTTGGGCCCCGGTAACGTACTGGTGTCAAATTTCACGTACGTTTCGTCGTCCATGAGAATGCATCGATATTTATTTTGCAGCAAAATATCGTATAAATTGCGTCATCTTTTTTTGGACCGTATTTGTTGCTCGGCACTTCTTTTCGGCATTTTTTGCTTCTTATATGTCCGTATATCATTTCTTTTCTTGATATTTTGTGCAGTGCGTACGCTAATACCTGCTTTTTTAGCAATTTACTTTGTTGATTTTAACAGCCGCACGACTTTTTCTTCGACATGTGGGTTTGCCCGCCATGCCATGTGTTTAAATCAGGGGATCTTGTACAGGGTAAATATATGATGCAGTTCAAGTCTATAAACATTTTACACTGAATTATATAAAAAACAAAGACATTTTACACATCATATAACTTTGAATTAACACTACAAACAACTGGCTACACTATAAACCACCCCCGAAGTGAACTTGCTCTAGGAGATAGATAACGTCAGTATAACCATTAAGTACAGCTATAATAAATAAAATAACACTTTATTAAAAACTTGGGATACACTGTTTGCCGTGTGGTTGCCGGCTTAGAATTGTGCCACTCCATGTCTTCCCGTGGAAGTCGTAACGTAAGAGGCGACTAAGGGAATAAAGGCTTGTACGGTCAGCGTCAAAAGAAACTGATCACTTAAATACCTTGTCGCTATACTGTCACATAAGTAATGTCAAACAAGGTAGTCTAATGTGTTAATGCGATAAAGTACAAAAGTAGCTTGAAGTGACCAGTTACTTTTGACGCTGACAGTAGTACTGTTAGGCGATGGGCTTGCTACCCTGTCACTAATATACACTTGTGGCGACCTAGCGACATCTAACGGAAACTTGTATCAACAACTCGCTAGCGCCAACAGTGTCAGACAGCGGAACTAAGAAATCCTACAACGCGCTAACGAAGTTTCTAAAGTCGGTTGACATATATACCACTTCCAACTTTATCCTAATGGACTTCGGTCCCCAGGCATAACACCCGCCTGGAGAGAGATCTCTCTATTAACATCTCATCCTACACACTGTTAAACATCTTATGGTAGCACTTCACTTGGCCATGTTTGCCAAATATTGATCATTCATCTCTTACATTTGGCATACCGAATGAAAGAGATGCAACGTCATATTTGGCATACAACAACCAAGTGAAGTGCCACCTTTAGCCTAATTGTGCAAATTGTTGTTACAGAGTTATCAACAAGTTTTTGGAGTTGTTGGTAATTCTGTAGCTCTGCCTACCCCACTCTGGGAATGAAGGTATGTATGTATGTATGGGATACACCTGTTTTTAACAATATAAGTATTTATTACAATGTTTAAGTACAGTTAACCAGTTTTATTCCTATGACATACTATGGACTTTGTCAACGTGACGTTGTAACCCAAATCATGGGAAATCTCTTACGTTTTGGTTGTCATCGTCACTTTAACATAGTACAAAGTGGCTTAGAAATCAAATTTCTCGCGGTTGACTGTACAATATATCAAATTTTCAATTTTTGCCAAACTGCGGTACGGGTAGTTGGCGAAGCAAATGCACTCTTACATACATACATGAAATCACGCCTGTTTGCCAGAGGGGTAGGCAGAGACCACTTCTTTCCACCTACTACGATCTTGACAAATTTATTTCGCTTCTTCCACATTCATAATTCGACTCATGCACGCACGTCGTCGGTCGCATATGCACTCTTATATTATTATTATTAAGTAGACCAACTTGTTTGCCTTCGCTATTCATAACATAATATAAACACGGTATAACCATATTGCTTTGGACCTGGGCCGCTATTCTAGGCGGTAATAACGACATCATAGTTAGGCACTGGTCCCACCGCCGACGATGAGCGATAAACGAGTAGAACGATAAACTAGAAACGAGTGGGCGAGCGACGAGAAGCGAGTGTTAGCTCCAATAGTTTTGTCGCTCGGCTATAGGCGAGTGTTCGAGTGCAATTACAATTCATCATCATCGTCGTCTGAACTAGACGACAATGACAGCTCAAATGCTTTGCTCAAATTCATAGCAAATATCTGCACTGAAATCCACGTCGTAAAATCACCGCTTTGGTATCGCAGCTTGAGTTCTAACTACCAAGTGAGTATCGCCAAGCGAGTATCGCTGAGCTAGTTTTATCTTATCGCTCTTATCGCGGCGACAAACTAGTAGAGCGAGTGTTCTCGCCGGCAGTGTGAACAGCCAGCGATGAACGATTAGTATACGTGTCTCTTTTACTAACACAGGATCCTTATATTTTGTTCGTTTCTTGGGCGAGAAAATCGCCGATAGCTAATCGCTTACTCGCTCTTGGTGGGACAAGTGCCTTAACTTGTGACGTCAGCCATTACTGTCAAGAAAATAAGACCTATCAAAACGGTGACATTATGATATAGTCTTTACTATTTGAACTGAGCTGATCTTCTACACAATACTATCATCTACACAAGACTTATATCTGTATCCTGACCATCAAAGCCCATAGTTTGTGTACAATACTATTATCTTTCTTTGTGTCCGTAACCGCAAGCCGATTACATATAAAAAGTTACAACTACATTGAATGTACATTGAATTATCAACCCTATCCTCTTAGGCAGTAGGTTTAAAATGTAAAGTGTCAGGATACAGATATAAGTCTTGTGTAGATGATAGTATTGTGTAGAGAATAAGCTCAGTTCAAATAATAAAGACATATCTGTATCCTGACACTTTACATTTTAAACCTACTGACTAAGAGGGTGGGGTTGATAATTCAATGTACATTCAATGTAGTTCTAACTTTTTTGTATGTAATCGGCTTGCGGTTACGGACACAAAGAAAGACAATGGTATTGTTTACAAACAATGGCCTTTGTGTAGACGATCAGCTCAGTTCAAATAATAAAGACTATAATTGCGACGCCTAATTTTACAGTTAATCGATTATCATGACATGTTTTTAGCATGTTTTAGCCAATTTTTTTTGAATAACGAAACCATCGCGTTTAAATAAAGAACTGCGTTTGGGTGCTATGATAACACAGACAGAGGATACTTTGTAAATCGAAGTTCGAAGCTACGTTAGCTCCATCACATTCTATCGATTTAGTCCCGAAGGACGAGTGACAGAGATGGAACTAATCAATCAATGCATCTGAGGTCCGATGCACTGCACATATTTGCACATCAAAATTTAAGAGAAAAAAATATCTAAAAATCATAAATAGAGTTAAACAAAACATTATCATAATTAAGTATTAACAGTTGTTTGCATTTTACGAATTATCATTTTTTATTTACTTACCTAGCAGTGCGTTGTACTATCGAGAAAATTAAAAAAAAACAAATGAAAAATTATAAACTATATGCCACAATGTTGAACTAAGCATAAATAATAAATGAAATCCTTTTTTTGAAATAAGAATACGCGGAGATACGTTCGACGCGTCACCCGCGCGAGGCGAAACTTTATCGATTAATAAAGTTGGCTTTGGCTTGGTCAGTGCGCGGCTGCGTGAAGTGAAACTAGAGGTGAGGCGTATTTACTGCTATAGGTATGGACGCCCAATTACGCGAACCCTTCATAGTGTGCCAACAAGTATCGAGTACGTTTTATAAAGCTACAAGAGACAATTTTAAAGATCTAAACTGGCAACACTGCTCAAATGGCTGGTCGTCATTGGTCGAGGTTATGTCAAATGGAAACTGTAAGTTGTAATTTAATTCCTTTCGAGAAGCAATGGTCACTTGAGAGGAAACCTACTGCATCATATCCAGCAACCAAAGATTTCCAAACTTTAAAATCGGGGCATTTTTTTAATATTTGTTCGTATATATTGATAAGACTATCATTGTACTTATATAGGTATTTACGTTTTGACAATTTACTGTTTTCTATAAAAAAAATAAGGTCAATACGTGTTGCTGCATTCTGACGTACGTACGGTATAAGTTCTACGAGCAATGTGCAGTCACCACCGGCACTGAAATGTTGAACGTTGAATGGTAAATTTATATACGACTATACTCATAACAAAATAAAGAATAAGTTCTAAATATTAGGGCTATGGATAATGAGAACTTGAATATTGATAAGCGAGAGAGCATTTAAACATTTAACGTTTTCCAAAATAAAATATCTACAACTTTTACCGCGACAGTTTGAAAATCATTGGCGCATCATTAGTGTATTGATACCGAGCGAGAGCGGAATATATTCCCATATTCCCATATATTCGAATAGTATGACAAGAAACATCAAATTGTCAAATTTGTAACCGGCCAGTTTGATGCCTTTTATCAGGTTGTAAAATAATTCCACATTGTTATATTATAACCTTCATGTTAAAAAAAACCCTGTTAATAACTTTCATGCATGACTATATTCATACCAATTTTTTGACGACTCTTTAAAGTTAGGACGGACGGTTGGACGGAAAAACAGCGTAGAAAGAGTTGAAAATAAATGAGGGCTGAGCAACCCTAGTAGGTATAAAACCTTAAAAAAACAAAATGGTGAAGGGTGAGTTGAGCTGATTCCATTCAAAATCGAATTGAAATCGGAATATATCTACTGTGTGGTGGTACGGAAGTTTACGGAACCCTCGGTGTGCGAGTCCGATTCACACTTGACCGGTTTTTATTGCACTCGGTTTGTCTCGCTTAGCCCGACCCAATGTGATAGATATATCTTATGTATCCAAATAAATTTCACGACGCGACGCGATTTTTTGACAGGTCAAAGCGAAGCGACTGCTATCCCGCCTGAATTTCTTGGAATTGTGTTGCGCCGCCCAATTCAGTCGATTTTCAAAAAATTGTAACTAACCGAATTCAAAAATGGAGGAGGTTTTATGTTCCACTGTACGTATATTTTTTTTGTATGTTCACCGATTTCTCTGATTTCCTTCCGATTTCGCTGATCCGAATGAAATTGGCAACATACTTACATCAATCAAAGCACATCCGTTTTTTAATATAATCTGTGCGCAATACCCTGAAGACCTAACTAAACCCTTACAATCTGTGGTCAATATTACGATTGAATTTGATTTTAATTTAATGATTTAATAAAACAAAAAAAAACAGTAAATCAACAAGAAGTGCGAAACACAGAAAGCGGTTTAAAATGTTATCATGTGTCAGTGTGTAATTAGCGTTTTGTGTGTGACACCTATCGATATCAATCGATCTATATCATAACTACCATAGGTACCGACTTTCCCAGCGAAATGTATTCCAAGTTTTTTGGTATTTCCGAGCGTAATAAGATATAGGGCTCGACTTTGAAGCTAGATCGTTACCGATCTGGGCTCTATTATGGAGGGTGTAATAGTGAAGCAGGAAGAAGAGGATTGGACGTATCATTGTGAAGGAACAGAGGCTGAGTTAGATGTCAAGACAGAGTTGGACCAAGATGTAGACCTTAAATCTGCTTGCGGGTCAACTGTACCAGGTAGGATACTTTTTGTCACTCTAATTTTAAGCATAAACAACTAAAAAGAAAGAAGAAAGAAAGAAAATCATTTATTTGTGACATACATAACATTCATACATACATTAAATCACGCCTGTTTCCCAGAGGGGTACGCAGAGACCACTCATATACATAACAAAGAACAGATTAACACATACAAGAAGAAAGTAGCCACAAAATGGTCTCAACTCAGCGTAATGCTGGCATTAAAGTCAACTACTAGTTAATATTCAATCTATCTATATAAAAATGCACCCCTATTTCTCCTGGATATTAGTATTTAATAGGGTACATTATACCACCACTTGCTTCAGTTTTTATTACGGATCAAATGTATAAACTAACCGCAATACAAGGCATGCATAAGTCAGAAATGAAAGTCAAAGTTCGACATTCCTACTATCACAAATATATATGTCGGTATACTAAATGAATGGTAAAAGTAAGTAATTTGTTTAAGTTCATACAATTTTTATTTAATGGAAAGGGTTCTGATAATACTATTGAATTTTCTGTTGGATGGAAAAAAACAACACATTTAGAAAACTGAAATTTTGATATTTTTTGTTTTTCACTTTGTTGTTATAATTTCGTTTTACTATCAATATTACATTATATTACATAGAGTGTGATGACCAGGGCTCGGATTTTTCATCGCACGGTAAAGATGAAAGATAACTATGGAGTCGATATATAATAAAATCTTAAGTCATATTCATACTCATACTCATTCATTTAAATAGCACTAAAAGATTAAATTATAAATAAAAATGTTAATGCCACCTCATGTTTATCACATTATGGGCCAAATAATAAAAATAATATGAACATTAAGTAAGCTCCTATACCCTGATTTTTAATTGCGTAGAATTCTGACGTTTCTTGGTCTTGCCAGACTACAAAATATTCCTTGAATGTGTGGAGCAAAAGTCAAAAAAAAAACTTTATAATATTACTTATATGATTTACATATTAGAATTTAAAATTAAATAATAAAAAGTTAATTAATACAAAGTAATTTTATTTTAAAATCGCACAATCCATACATAATATTTAGTTAAACAAATTTCAGAGGAAAAAGATAATAGTTGTTGGTATCATTCAGATCATTGTCATGTATTACAAACCTTTGGAGTTAAATTATATTATTATATTTAATCATTTTTGTTTTGTGTTTTTATTTTGGAAAAAATAGACTTTAAAATGACAGTTGTCGACAGCAGTATGCCTGAAGAAGATTCTGAAGATACTGAATAAAATAAAGTGTTTTCATAAGTCATGATTTATTTATTTCCTCCAGTAACTAATAACACTGTGACTAGTAAAGAATTAAACTTATTTAGAAGTCCCAAATTTTTTTTGGCGTATTGTCTTAAATCTTAACAATATAATTTTGCATAGTTACTTCTCAAAGTTTTTAGTATTCTTATCTTAGACACGTAGGCTAATGATTTGTTTGGTTCACTAATGTTTTACCAAAATATAGTCATTTGACAAACTATATTGTTTTACTAACTTTCATTTCGCGAACAGGTACTTCCCGCCGGATAATTTTATATTTTTTGTGGTCAAAAGTCCAACTTAACCTAACTTATTTAATAGCCTATGCAACTAATGTAATATGTAACGGTTTAAGCACAAATACATTTTTGCGAAATGAAAGTTTGTAAAACGATATAGTTTGTCAAATGATGATTTGGTCATAAGTCGGGATACCGATTTGTTTACTCTACCTTATGTATGTGGAATAGCAACAAATTTAAATGAAGGCCAAAAACGTCAACAATTAAAAAAATGTTGGTTACTCCTGAAACGTCAGAATTTGATAGCTGTCAGATGGCTGTCAGAATTCTACGCAATTAAAAATCAGGGTTTAGTTAGTAATATCCATAGAGCATGTAGCTACAGGAATTAGTGTTTCAAAATCTTGACAAGGTATGACGTGTGTATTGTCCATTTCAAAATCACAATTGTAAAATGAATAAAATGTTCACTTAATAATTCACGCCATGTGCACCGATTGCAAATATAAATAAATGACATATCAAAGTCGTTAACGATTGACATGACACATGACGCACACAATTAAATTTGATAAAGCGGCCAGTTTGATAAACGTCTATCACAACAATATAGTCTGTATGTAAAACTAGGTACGTAATTTAAGTTTAAATAGTTATAGCGTGAATGTGAGTGAGTATGAATATGAATAAAGTTTTTATTTTAATATCGACTCCATAGTTGTCTTTCATCTTAAGACCTTACATTTGTAATAATTTTATTTTTGCTTGTTTTAAGAATTTATTGTTTATTATATTACTTTATTACCTTAATATTACTTAATGTAACTTACTTTTAAGTATAATTATGTTTTTATGATTGAAAAAATGACCTTCTGCTGGAGTTTCTTGCGGCGCTTCTTCTCCGCAATGATGGTCTTGTCCGAACCGCTGGAAGATTCACTGTACCTTTCCGACGTGTAAAAGAGCCCGCATGTGGCCAATTTACTGAATAAATATTTTGAATTTTGAATTTTTTGAATTTTTGAATTCTTACCGTGCGATGAAAAATCCGAGCCCTGGTGATGACAGATGCTTTAAATTTAAAAAAAAAACTCCATGTGTTTATCTGGACAACTTTGCCAGTGACAGGATTAAAGGCTACAAGTGATTGGTAATTTGTTCCCCATTGTTGAGACTTTCACCTCGCTGCGCGCACATGGATGACTTTTTCTATACGCAGACTGGGATCAACAGTCTCCTAAAGGTTTTAGCGGGCAGGTGGGGCAGCGCTTTGCTGGAGAGACGCTGCACGACACGCGACCTGCCTAGTAACCGAAACCAGACTAACTACCAATCTAACTTTATTTTTAAATTTTACTTGTGTCTTAAATTCACACTAGCACAGGCTACTTAAGAGCTGTTTGTCTACTAACCACTATGGATCAAAGTGGTCTGAAAATTATGATATTTTATTAACTTTATTATTTATTGATAAAGAGTTCCCAGATTGCTTTTTAATTTGAATTTTGATCTCAAAATGGAAAAAAAAAACAACAAGAATAAATGAATCAGAGGACAACAACTGTGGAAATTCTGCTATTAATAATTAACGATATAAAGGGTTTGCCGATTTGAGCGCTTTTAAACAAAAATTAGCTTAATTTGGATGTTGTGGTTTTTAGAATAACCCTTAGAATTAAAGATAAAGATAAGATAAAGACCTTTATTCAGTAAGTAGACTGCACGGGCACTTTTACACGTCAAGAAGGAATATTCCCTCAAATCTTTCAGTCAATTGTCTTAAGTCAGTGAGTCGGAATTTTATACGCGAGCGGCCGAGGCGCGTGCGCAGTCAATTTTGTATGAAGTTCAATGAAACATGGGAAGTGTCCGATCTGCCACGGTTAAACGGGCGCGCGGCGCCCTGGTGTAGACGCCGCGCGCTCCTTTTGTGCCCGAGGCGCTCGTACTCCCGCGTCCGGGACACCCTCGGTTGCTTGCTTTGGTTAGTCCCCTATTTAAAATACGTTTTCTTATGTATTTCAGCTTTATTTAACGACAGTCCCAAGATCAAACAAGAACCAACAGACAGCTTTGAAGAAGCTGTCACTTCTCAAGAGAACTCCGCACTATGCAGTGAATTGGTTTGTGATACAACCATAGTAAAAGAAGAAGACCCTGTCACAGAAGCAGCTGTGAAGGAGAATGACGTGTGGTTGCAACGCTTGGCCAGTGCGCAGGGAAAACAAGAAGAGTCCCTACAACATGATGTGAAAGGTATAGTTACATTTGAAGCTGTTTTAAAATATTCTCCAACTTGGGAAGTTTGTTTCGGAGTATGTTTAGTTTAAATAACCTTCGAGATAAGAATTCAAATCTCAATAATGGAACCTCAAGACTGCTAAAACAGTAGGTTGTCTTTCGAAAAAATATTTTAATAGCCTGGTGCATTTCAGAATATCCGTTTTTTTTTATTTCCAGTGGAATATGATAAAGATGAAGAAACCGCCGTCGCTCATAATACTGCGGACCGCAAACGCAGCATACCTGTGATTAAAGGTAGCAAGAAATTATTTTTGGTTCCCCGTAGAACCGGAAATATATTAGCTGCAGCGAGCAATGCACACCAAGACCAAGCGCCCGCACAACATCCTTTGATTGCTAAATTGGTTATAAATGTTCTTGATAATAAGAACAGTAAAGTCAACAGCACAGCCCAGCCTCCAGCAGCGGACACTGTTGCAACCTCTATTCAGAAACCAGTTTTGCTCATCACCAAACCGTTGTCTAAAGTCTTCCGTACCGCAAAACCGTGTCTGCAACCTATACAGATACAGTTAGCTCAAAAGACTGGGAGCGACATTGTTAAACAAAGTTTTCCCGGTTGTATTATTCAACCAAAGACCATACACAAGGCTTCTGACGTCAAAAATAAATTAGAACCAGCCAAGAATAATGTCGCACAACGTTCTGTGATTATTAACCGTATATTAGACGACTCTGTTGCTAATAACTTCATGACGCCATTAATTATGACCAAGAAAATCACACCGCTAGTCACAAATATCCCCGTAGTCAACTATACTTCACCTTTGGTAAGTAGCAGCTGCAATACTTCTCCTTTGGAAAGGAAAGAGGGAACGCAAGCGAAAGAACCGAGACGCGCGAAACAATCGCAAAAACTCCTCAACATATTAGAAACACTGAAGGCGTCGAAGCGTGCCGAGGCATTCAAGAAAGTCCCACGAGCCCCGGTTGGGACCTATCATTGGAAGTCGCCTGTTGCCAACGTCAAGCCAATACCGCAAAAGAGAATGAGTAGCAATCCAACATCTGTGAAGACCAAAATCAGAGAAATACTTACGTGCATCAACACGCTGACGCAGCCTATACAAGCTAAAGCCACAATAAAACGATCCATCAAGTCTATTCCAAATATTCCAATTTCCCAATTAAAAGTTCTTGCCGACACGAAAGAAGAAGAATTAAAAGCTTTTATGAGGCCGTGTCATGTTAAACTAGATAGGTTAAAGCTTTTAACTTGTGCTGTTTGCAGGCAACAATTCCACTTAAAATCTCAATTCGTTGAACATGTTTTTCAACATGTCAGAACCCCCAGAATAAAGCCAAATGTCCCTTGCAACATTTGCGGGAAATACTACCAACAAAAGTATATAAAAATCCACGAAAGAAAAGAACACGGACCTAAGAAATTTTGGTGTGATCATTGCGGTAAAAAATGCTCGGATAAATTATCTCTGATTAGTCATTTAATCATTCACTCTGATATAAAGCCTTATCGTTGCGATGTTTGTAAGAAACGGTTCAGAAGAAAGTCGAATTTGTTATCGCATCAGCAAATGCACTCTGAGTACTCTGACAAACCGTATAGTTGTATTATTTGTGATAAACAGTTCCGTAGCAAAAGTAATTTAAGAAAGCATTCCGTATACCATTTAGCAGTAAGACCTCACCAATGCAAAATATGTTATAAACAGTTCTGTCAACTGTTTCACCTGGAAAGACACATCTTGGTGCACACGGGAGAGAGGCCTTATGCTTGCGAAATTTGTAATATGAGGTTCACGAGAAGTTCTCACAGGAAAAGGCACATGGCTGTGCATATTAGTAAAAAAAAATATGCGTGTAAAGTTTGTGAAAAGTCGTTTAAAGAACGCTCGCGATTGGAAAAGCATAAGTGTAAGGCCTGAGTGGACGCTTGAAGCGGGGCGTTCGGCGGAGCGTGCAGCGTGGCGGGCGAGCGTGAGATAGAGCGTCCTGCTACTGGCCTTTTTACTTTGTTGTGTTCCGGTTTGGGGATAAGACAGCCGGTGAAATGACTAGCATAGAGGCATTCCATCTTAGTCCTCAGGGTTGGCAACGCATTTGCAGTCTTGTGAATACGAATGTCTATGGGTCACAGTTTCCACTTACCATCAGGTGGCCTGTGTGCTCGTTTGACTTCCCATGCTATAAAAAAAAAAAAAAAAAAAAAAGTCAGTGCACGCTCACCGCTCGTGTGAATCGGTCGAGATCACCATGGCAACGACGTCAGAGAAATTTTTTGATTTCTTTTTAGAAGATAATTTATGGCTCAAAATGTGTTATCTCTCTACAAAACAAGGTCCTAGTGTCGTAATGAAGCAAAGAAGACGGTTTGGAGAGTTTTCCACTTTAAACGATATTATTAATTCATTTTCTGACTATTTTTGGAACAACATTTTTTTTTTGTAAAATTTAATTGTAAGAAAGTAATAATAATTTATTGAACTTATTTAAATTAAAATTAAACTAAGCTACTCAAATTAAAATGAAACTAAGCTACTCAAATATTAAAGATGTAAATAATAATCACCACTATAATTTATTATTTTTATATAGTCTATTTTTGCATAAAGTGTGAGATGAAAGCCTAGCTGTGCTGGTTTATGTTCTATTTCTATAATATTTTTTCGCACGACATGTCTGCACGCTCTTCTCGCCGCTGCAAATCACAAACAGGTTTGAACCTGCCCGCGACGCTCCGCTCGACGCTCCATGACCCGCAAACTCGCCCGCTCTGCATTCGCTTCGTGCAGCGTCGACTCAGGACACCAGTATGCGTTTCATTTGTTTGACATGCCCGCCGCCCGCCCCGCCCCGCCGCACGCCCGACTCCAGCGTCCACTCAGGCCTTAGTAAGGCCGGCGCTGACTGCCGGCATGGCACGGCGTGTCATGGCAAAGGATTTCGGTACTGATATAACCATTTTTAATCTTATTACCATGAGTTTAGAATTCATGTTACTTTATTTTGACACAACGATGCCGAGGAAGGCCGCGGTAGGACAGAACGTGCCTAAGCATTCCACGGGATGCCGCGGCGTACTGCTGCATCTCGCGAGACGCACGCGCATGACACGGGCCGCCGGCGCGCGGCGCAGTCCGTTCGCCGCGCGGGGGGAGGGCAAGGGTAGGAGGCGCGCGTTTGTCATTTGACACAGTGACTGATTATCGCGCGAGTAATAGGCGGAGTTAATACTAATTGTTGCTTGAGTGGCTGGGTCGACAGCAGGATGCCACAGCATACCGCGGAATGCCGTAGCGGCCTTCGGGATGCCACAGCATAATTCGCCGTGTCATGCCAGCAGGATGCCACGGCATGCCGCGGAAGGCCGTGTTATCCTTCGGAATGCTGCAGCACAACTTACCGTGCCATCCTGTGCCGTGCCGGCAGTCAGCGCCGGCCCTTAGGCACTTGTCCCACCAAGAGCGAGTAAGCGATTAGCTATCGGCGATTTTCTCGCCCAAGAAACGAACAAAATATAAGGATCCTGTGTTAGTAAAAGAGACACGTATACTAATCGTTCATCGCTGGCTGTTCACACTGCCGGCGAGAACACTCGCTCTACTAGTTTGTCGCCGCGATAAGAGCGATAAGATAAAACTAGCTCAGCGATACTCGCTCGGCGATACTCACTTGGTAGTTAGAACTCAAGCTGCGATAAGTACCAAAGCGGTGATTTTACGACGTGGATTTCAGTGCAGATATTTGCTATGAATTTGAGCAAAGCATTTGAGCTGTCATTGTTGTCTAGTTCAGACCACGATAATGATGAATTGTAATTGCACTCGAACACTCGAACACTCGCCTATAGCCGAGCGACAAAACTATTGGAGCTAACACTCGCTTCTCGTCGCTCGCCCACTCGTTTCTAGTTTATCGTTCTACTCGTTTATCGCTCATCGTCGGCGGTGGGACAAGTGCCTTACACTAAGCGCGTTCATGAGGTGATATGGTGAGTGCGTCACATCTTACTAATCCTTTTATTGTCTAATGATATTGATGATACTTAATGTTAAGGGGCGCGTTTTTATTAGTGTCCGACCAAAATATGTTGGTTTGCCGAAACCGAAGGTTCTGTTTTGGTTCTAGTTTCGGCCGAAACCGAAATTTTTATAGACGTCTTCCAATCGTTGAATATTTTCTTCCAGCAATATACAGGGTGTTACAAAAATACCCGTAAAGCCGAAAGGGGGTTAAATGGTGCCTTATAACAAGTCCTTTTACAATATTTAAGAACCGTACTATCACTGTATGACTAACCGCCAAAAAAAATAAAACCATTATTTTTTTCATTGATGTGGAAACCCTAGTTCAGTAAAATTAAAGAGTAAACTACGCAGAATGTTTATGTATATTTTTACCTAATTCGCGAAACATTTACAAGTCGAGTTTTGGAAGATTTTAAACGAAGAAACCTAAACTTACACTTATTTACAGTAACGGCTCAAAGTGAGCTCCGCCTTGCTCAATGCACAACCTCCGATGCAGTTCGCGAGCACGATTTAAATTGCTATCTTCATGGCCTACGCATAACATCATAAATCGTAATATTCTGAGTTAGAAAACATAGTCATTTTGGAAAAAAATATGGAAAAACACGAAACAATTGTAGAATATCGATAAGAAGATTTGAAATTGACAACATATTTTTTTTATATTTTTGATAATTTATTATATTTTTTACGGGGTATTTTGTAACACGTTGTATACGATAAAAGTGATTTAACAGGAAGGTTTTTATGTATAATAAATTCTCGTTTATATACTGGTGTTACAGGAAAGCGTAGCGAGGGCGGGTCACTAGTTGTACATAAAAATATCAGTGGACCTTTATTTCTAGACATATTAATATTAACAATAAGTCCTGTAGATGCTATAAAATAATTCAAGTTCACTTTTAAACATTGAAAATTCTTCTCGGGCCCTAAAATGACTCGCAATAGCTTTGTATAGGCGGACTAAAGTGATATATTTAATCCCTACGGATTAAAACGACACTAATCCCTAGGGACTAAAGTACTTTTTTATTTTATTTTGGAAACCCTTGAACTGCCAATCACGGTGTTTGTGAATGGAGGATTATCGCCATTTTCAGTGATTGTGTATGGACCATTTCTAGGCCGTGGAAATAACATTAAAATGACAACTGTGCCAAATTATAAAAAAAATCGTCATGATTACGAATATGAATCTGTTTAAATATATTAAGGTTTTTTTTTAAATTATGCATATTCCAAATAGTTTTCAAGTTTGTATCTGTTGGCTAAATATGCAAGCATTTAAAGTGTCTACAAAAAACTAACAATCGCGGAACAAATGTTGCTGGTCGGACACTAGTTTTTATGTTTGCAGAAAACAAACAAGCAAGCACACTATCAGTTTCTTGTTAATACCCCCTTTATATATACCCTTTGTGAATATATTAATAATAATAAAATGAAGCTGTAGTAAGTTTTTAAGTAATTTATATAAATATATAATAGTTGTATGTTTTGTCTCAGGGGATTCATCAGCATCCTTGTCTTAATGTTCCTTTCCTTTCTGTTTTTTTTTTCATTTCCTTTTCACTTGCTCTTCCACGAAACCCGTTCCAAGCAGAGTCTCCCTCGCCAAACTTGACATTGGCGCTATGGAACGCCATAAAGAAAAAAGAAGAAGAACTGTATCAGTTCTGTTTTTTAAATCAGTAACATTTAGCATATTGTTATAAATATTTTATCATTACATTCATTACTATTATCAGTGTGGTTTTATTTTGAATTGTTTGGAAGTTGCGTCGAAACATCCTGCAGTACAGTCTGTGAGCACTTAGGCTTCGGATTAGTACTTCTCTCTCACTCGCTCTTAATAAGATCGTATGAGAGCGACAGAGAGAAGTACTTAACCGAAGCCTCTTCTATGTGCTCACAGACTATTACACTTATGCCCGGTTTCTGAAGTACTTTTATCGGTGGTTTATCTGTCCGTAAACGCTATTGGTCCGTTAACTTTGACAACTGCGTTTCCGAATAACGACTCAAAGATAAACTCCGTTTAAACTAGGTTTAACTTAACTGACCAAAGTTTGCCGTTAATCGGCTCCATAACTATTTGACGTTTTCTTTATTACTTAGCATCTTTTTAGGTTATGAATACCTACCTACTTTTTTCCAAATAAAGCTCCATTTGATTTTAGTTTTTTATCATACATACATACATACAATGAATACAAGCAGTTCATCAGAGTCTGATTTGGAAGTATTGCAGTTTATTTCTAATATATCAGTGCCAAAAAACTTGAGACACAGGAGAAATCATTTTGAAATGTTCTCAGATGAAGAATTCAAATTAAGATATCGCTTTGACAAGAACACTGTGATACACTACACCTTAGTGACATTATCAGCTTTTCGTTGACTCCCGTATCACATCGAAAATACACACTGTCTGTATTGGAGCAAATTTTCATAACTTTGCGTTTTTACGCTACGGGTACTTTTCAAGTAGTGATTGGTGATGATCTCAACGTTCACAATACCACTGTGTCACGAGTAGTTTATAAGGTGAGCAAAGAGATAGCTAGACTAGCCACAAATTACATATCCATGCCAACTTGGGAAGAATTGGGTAAAATAACGGCTCAGTTTTATAGAATTGCTAGATTTCCAAATGTAATAGGTTGTGTTGATGGTTCTCATATACCAATTCAATCTCCTGGAGGTGAACAAGCTGAATTATTTAGAAACAGAAAGGGTTTCTTCTCCATCAATGTCCAAGTTGTTTGTGATGCTACTTTACAAATAAGAGATATAGATGCTCGCTGGCATGGATCAACACATGACTTGACATGACAGTACAGTATACCACAATTCATTATTAAGAGCTCGTCTAGAGAATTTTTGTTCATACAGCCACTGGCAAATAAACTAGGTATTTTAATTTTCGTTATCATTTATTTATTAATTCTATAAAGTGGCTAAGTTTTCTCAAATTATTATTTTTACAAAAATCAACCGGAATTGATGTTGAATTAAGGCATTAACAGCAGTCTACGTATGACAAACTATTAAGATCCATCTAGCGGCAGCGGAAGGAACTATTTATCTGTCAATAGTTATCGAACTGTTCGTAGAGCACTCAGAAACGCACGAAGAGATAAACGTCGTTTAACCTAAACATAACTTTAACGGATCAATAGCTATTAAAGGTTTAACTAGTGACTTCAGAAACCGGGCATTAGTAATGTAATGGAAACGACGGTTTGGGGTAGCCGTACCGAGTGGTAATACCCCTTTATATACGTGTTGCGTAGCGGGGCTCGTTGCAGTGGTGAGAAGAGAAATTCCGGAGACAGTTTTTACTGGATTTAATCTTGTGTTTTTACATATACATCGGAAGAAATAAATGTGCGTCCGCGCTGAGTGCGGCCGGTGAGCGAGCTGTTTACATTTCACAATGTTGCCAACATACAATTTGGCGGCGTCGTTTTAGGCACACATTTTGACGCCACACCACCCCCCCACGGAGAAGGATAAACCAAAAAAACAATAATTAAAAAATAATATAAAAATAATAATTAAAAGTAACTAAAATCATTACGATTCTGGAAACTCACGTGGCGGCCAGACCTGGTTATATAAGGCCGTTTCGAAGGGGCTGTGGTATCTGAAGGCGCAGGCGCCGCTATGGGGCAAGGCGCAAGTGCAGCTGCGGGCTGTGCTCGAGGCAAATCCGAAGGTAACGAAGTAACTGGCGGGCTAGGGTCAGAGTTAAGAAAGGCTGGTTTGACGCGGTCGACGCTCACTACAACCTTCCTGTTTTTGATATCCAAGGTCAGTGTCTTCCCGTCCGCGGAACGCTGTAATACGGCGAAAGGACCTTTATAAGGAGGTTGCAATGGGCGCCGAACTGTGTCGTCACGAAGGAAAACGTGAGATGCGGTGGGTAAGTCCTTTGAGATAAAAACAGAAGGAGTCGAGTGGCGAGAGGCGGGAGCTGGACGAAGTGATGACATCTTTCTTCGCAGTTGGACGACGAAATCAGCGGAATCGACCAGCAGGTTTTCGCCAGAATCGGAAACCAACATTTCTCCGGGTAAACGCAGAGGTTCTCCATACGTGATTTCGGCAGCCGTAGCCTTCAAGTCTTCCTTGTAGGCGGTACGCATGCCGAGTAGGACGAGAGGAAGAGCACGTGTCCAAGAGTCAGAGTGGCACATAAGTGCGGCCTTTAACTGGCGATGGAGTCGCTCAATCATTCCGTTCGCAGAAGGATGGTATGCGGTTGTCCGAATGCGCTTTGTCGCAAAAGTTTGCATAAGGCGCCGGAACAGGTCGGATTCGAACTGGGTGCCCTGGTCAGTTGTTATGGTAGAAGGGACACCAAAACGAGCGACCCATCCTTGAACGAAGGTATCGGCCACCTCATCGGCAGTGATGGAGCGCATAGGCCACACCTCTGGCCACCTAGAAACCCTGTCAATAGCGGTGAGACAATAACGAAAATCGTCGCAGACGGGCAGAGGGCCAACTATGTCAATATGGACATGGGTGAATCGACCAGACGGTTGCTCTATTGTACCTAGAGGAGCCGAAGTGTGTCTTGAAACTTTGCTGCGTTGGCACGCGAGACAAGACTGTGCCCACCTGCGACAGTCTTTCCGAATGGAAGGCCAGACATAGCGTCCTACCAAGAGTCGAGTGGTGGCTCTGACGCCGGGGTGACTCAAGTTATGTAACTTGTCAAACACCGCGCGACGAAACGAAGGGGTCAGATAGGGACGAGGCTTGCCAGTAGAAACGTCACAAAGTATGAAGACCTCAGTACCAGGAACAGCAATACGAGAAAGCTGAAGGCTTGAGGCTCCTTGACGAAGGTCGACGAGTTCTGGGTCCTCTTGCTGAGATTTAGAGAGAGCTTCATAGTCCTCTTCTAAAGAAATGGCTTCAATCCGCGACATTGCATCAGCGACGACGTTATCCTCTCCTTTTATATAGCGGATGTCAGTCGTAAACTGGCCGATGAATGACAGCTGGTTTAGCTGAGACGGAGGAAGCTTTTCACGGCGCTGTACGAAAGCGTACAGCAATGGCTTGTGGTCAGTATAAATAGTAACGTGCTGAACCTCGAGAATATGACGGAAGTGCTGTACGCTTTCATACACCGCCAGTAGCTCTCGGTAGTACGCTGGCCACTGAGCCTTTTGGAGGGTCAACTTTCTGCTGAAAAAGGCAATAGGGCACCATTGGTTGTTAACAAACTGCTGAAGGCAAGATCCTAAATGGACACTAGACGCGTCCGTAAACAGTCCAAGGGGTGCGTCGTTGACCGGATGCTGCAGTAAAGTTGCGTTTGAAAGGCCTGATTTGCAGGTTTCAAAATGCATCAGGAGCTCAGGTGTCCATAAGAATGGTTTAGTACCCTTCCCATTGGTTGCGACTACTGCATCAATCAAAGGCGCCTGAGACTGAGCGGCGTGAGGCACGAAGCGGTGATAATAATTTATCATGCCGAGGAAACGGCGCACACCTTGGACAGTCTTCGGAGGCGGGAAATCTATTAAGGCTTGGATGCGATCTTGTGGAGGGCGGGTGCCTTGTGAGCTAATGTGGAAACCCAGGAACACTACTTCGGGTGCGCCTAAAACGCACTTAGAGGGATTAATCACCGCTCCATAATCGTGCAGACGCTTGAAGAGCGTTCTGAGGTGTTCCCTGTGTTGAGCCTCATCTTTCGAGAAGACGAGGATGTCATCCACGTAGGGAAATACAAAATCGAGGCCCCGTGTGACCTCATCGATAAATCTTTGAAAACTTTGTCCAGCATTTCGTAATCCAAAACTCATAAAAGGAAATTCGAAGAGGCCGAACGGGGTAACGATGGCGGTCTTGGGGATGTCATCCTCGGCCACCGGGATTTGTTGGTACGCCTTCACAAGATCGAGGGTGCTAAAAACGGTTGCTCCAGCAAGATTGTAAGCGAAGTCATTAATGTGGCGCACGGGGTACCGGTCAGGAATAGTTCTGGCGTTCAAGGCGCGGTAGTCGCCACAGGGACGCCAGGACTGGTGAAGGACCAGTCCTTCGTTCGTGGTCATATGTAAAGGAGACGACCAGGCACTTTCAGATGGTCGAGCTGTACCACTGCGCACCATATCCTCAAATTCGCGCTTGGCAGCAGATAATTTCTGGGGTGCCAGGCGCCGGGGGCGGCAAGAAATAGGTGGCCCTTCAGTTGTCCTAATATGATGTACCGTGCTATGTTTAACAAACCGTGGGAAACCAGGAGGTTTGGTGATGTCTGGGAACTCGGCAAGCACCTGTGCAAATGAAGAGTTCTGAGAATCAATAGACTTGACGCTGGACTGCAAGGTAGTAGCAGTAGAAGCAATGGCCTTAACGCCGGTGCTGCCGTCAACAAGCCTCTTATGGTGACAGTCAGGTAGCAAATGGTAATGGGACAAAAAGTCTGAACCGATAATGGCTGTATTGACGTCAGCCACCACAAACTGCCAGGTAAAATTGCGCCGCAGTCCAAAATCAAGTTTAAGATTGACAGTTCCGAAGGTTTTAATTGTGCTGCCGTTGGCTGCGCTGTGTTCCCAGTCGGTGGGTGGCCTCTGCTCTCTAAGCCAGCGGTATGGGTAACAACATAAATCGGAACCTGTGTCGATCAGATATTGATGCTTGGTAACCTTGTCGGTGACAAAAAGGCGGCGGGTGTGGGGTTCGATCTGGCAGCAGTCAGAATCCGCCTTTACTGACTGTTGGTCGAGTTTTCCGCTGTCCAGTTGCATGGAGGGATGCACTTGGCTGCCTTTGTACCAAATTTCTTATGGTACCAGCACGCTTTTGCAGCATTGGTTGGAGTGCCGCTGCGGTTTGCACCCCTAGATGCGGATCGGCCACGGGATCTTCCACGCTGCTGCTTGTCGGTTAAAGCAGCAACCTGCTGACCAAGCTTGTCTAGGCGTTCCATGACAGTTTTGAGGTCAGGTTGTCCGCTGGCAGCTTTACTGTCCACCTTGTAGATACTCGGAGGTCCAGGAGTAACCTCAATGATCTTGTCCGCCAGCTCTGCCAATTTGTCTAAGCTGAGATCTGACTGTGCAGTAAGTATAGCCTGCACGTGGCCAGGTAAGCGTCGCATCCACAATCGCCGCAGTATGCTATCATCTTTAGAGGGACCGGCGAGAGACCGAAGGTGCCGCAAGAAAGCTGTAGGTTTTCGGTCACCCCGCTCTTCATCACTAAGTAGGCGTTCAATTCGCTGGTCATCAGATACAGAAAGTCTTAGTGTGTCGTACTTGTGTTCCTCCGGTGGGTCCATAATTATGTCTTCGATGTCACCTATTAGACGTTGGTCAATAATACTAATGACATGACTAAATTTTGTCATGTCACTAGAAATTCCTGCCAAGTGGAATTGGGCCTCGGCTTGTGTGAACCACACTGCAGGCCTGTCCGACCAAAAAGGAGGTAACTTGACAGCTACTTTGTAGACATCTTTGGTATCGGCTGAAGATTCACAAGTTTGGGGTCGTAGTCGCGCTTGAAGAGCAGCATTCTGCACCTGCAGGGCTTCCAGCTGGGTTTGCAGCTCTTCAACAGACATTCTGGAATATATTCAGATACCACACCCAAGAAAGAAAATGTTTACGGTTAAAGATAAGGGTTAGTTTTAAAATTTATCCTTCACCCGCAGGGAGCCAGACCCACAAAACACAAAATTTGTTAATAAGTTAGACTAAAATCATAAAATGCAATATTGCATGCCTGCACACAACACAAGATAAAACACACACCAAATATTAATTAGAAAATGCGCTCTTCAAACAATATAGCAGACATGTGCTCAATGACAAATGCGGTTATGTCAAATAAATAAACAAAACACCATTAATGAAAATCCACATACAATTATTCAAATGCAGAAAATTCGTAGAAAAACTGATAATTAGCTAAACTTAGTATTTAAAGTTAATTGGCATTAGTAATTAGAACAAACAGTTGAATTAACAATTGTCAACATAAAACCAAGTAGTATAAACACTGTAGTTCTGTTAAATAATAGAAAAAAACGCTAATAGGTACCAATAGTTGCAATCACTGTCAGTTTCTTTGCAGGATATTTTTACGGGAAAACTGAAATAGGTACTGGATACGTAGATGAACTGGATAAAACCGGTTGTAGGCAAGTTTGTTCAAATGCACTTTTTCGTAACTTATATTGCAACATACACTCACTGCACTTTGTGGAAACTGGCCTCGAACGATGCACACCAGGCTTCGATGTCGAGGGCCGCCATGAGACAAAAGTGGAACCTCCGCAATGTCCAAGGTAAGCGTCCAAACTTGACGCTTATGGACGTGCACGTCGTGGTCACCAATTTGGGGTAGCCGTACCGAGTGGTAATACCCCTTTATATACGTGTTGCGTAGCGGGGCTCGTTGCAGTGGTGAGAAGAGAAATTCCGGAGACAGTTTTTACTGGATTTAATCTTGTGTTTTTACATATACATCGGAAGAAATAAATGTGCGTCCGCGCTGAGTGCGGCCGGTGAGCGAGCTGTTTACATTTCACAATGTTGCCAACATACAATTTGGCGGCGTCGTTTTAGGCACACATTTTGACGCCACAACGGTTTTCTCAAGCCAGCCTTATTGTACAGTCGCCATCAGATATATTGTGGCGGCGAGGTACTCAAATATTTCGGAGCAGCATTACTTTTCAATAAATTCGTTACACTAGTTATGGTCAGTAACATCAGAACATGCAATTTGTCATAAATATAAGAGCAGCGACTTTTCAATAAATTCGGAACATATAACGAGGTAAAAATATCAGAAAGCACAGAACGTCAAAGGTATAGCGACTGACTCGGGGACCCACTACTTTTGTCCCACTGCTATTCGCTTTCGTCAGAAATCATTTTTAGTCCTCAAAAGTAGGTAGCTTATGTTCGTTAGGTATCTTTAGATGCCCGAAGGGCAGATCGCCCAGAAACTAAATTAAATTAAATTAATAGACTTACTAGTGCCCCACTAACTGCAAAAGAGAAACACTAACACTTTACTTTATTATCTAAACACAATCTGCTACGAGGTCGACGGACGGAGCTCCGCTTAGAGCGGAGCGGAGCCGATCTAAGTCTATTGGGAAAGACATTCCCAGTAGTTCAACTGGTAAAACTACTCGGTAAGACTACTGGGAAAAGCCTGAATAGCAGTGGGGCAAGGAGTAGTGGGTCCCCGAGTCAGTCGCTATACCTTTGACGTTCTGTGCTTTCTGATATTTTTACCTCGTTATTATGTTCCGAATTTATTGAAAAGTCGCTGCTCTTATATTTATGACAAATTGCATGTTCTGATGTTATTGACCATAAATGCTGCTCCGAAACATTTGAGTACCTCGCCCGCCACAATATATCTGATGGCGACTGTACATTGACTTTACATCTATTGTTATATTATAGTATTGTCAACTTTATGAGGCCGAGTTAGAAACAATATGACCATGACATCATTCTCCTGCTCTTTTCCCAACTTATTTGGGGTCGCCGCAACATGTCTTTCTTCCATACTCCTCTATTAGTCGTCATCTCGGTATTCACTCCCTTTCTAGCCATATCATCTTTCACACAATCCATCCATCGTTTCTTTGGTCTTCCCCTACTCGTATAGCCATCCACATTCTATCAAACTAGCGGCCCGCCAGCGGCTTCGCCCCGCTGCAAATTCCTGACTTTCCCGGTGGATTTTTCAATTATTTTCTTTCATAAAAACCTTGTCCTGACATTGACAAACACAACAAAAGAGAAATCAGCCAAATCGGTTCAGCCGTTCTCGAGTTTTGCGCTTAGCAACACATTTAGCGATTCATTTTTATTATATAGAAGATTACCATTTCCAGTACTTAAACTTACTTGAAAAAGTCGTTGATGTCTAAAGCTTACTATAGGGTTGAGAACTATCTAACAGATAAAAACGCTTGGCCTAAACTAAATAACTGAATAATAACTTAGTCATCAAAAATATGTTAACATTGTATATTGTCTAGGGGACACGGTTTCTGTAGGAGAATGTATGGAAACTTTTTATGCAGGCTGTCTTGCACCGTCACATGTAAGCATAACTTGTAAATTTATTTTTTATTACTATTACTTATTTTATTACTTATTATTATTAGTTATGTGTCAATTCTGAGTTTTGACACATTTTCCTGCTCAACTACGCATGAATATATATTTTTTTTGTTTTATGTGAGATTCATTGTTTTATATAATGCTAGGTTAAGTTTATTATTGTATATTATCATAAGCAATATTTAAAAAACGACTGATTGTAGAGTTTCTTGCGGAGTTTCTTCTCAGCAGTGGTCTCTTGCGAAGCGGTGGTAGATTTTTGACGTGTAAAAGTGCCCGTGCGGCTTCTTTCTGAATAAACATCTTTTATCTTTTTTTACTCATTTAATATGACAATGATAACGTATTTGTAATTGAACGGGTCGTAATAGCGTACGGTAATTATTTTATTATCTGTCTTCCAAAATACGACCGAAACGTTGAGGTACCTAATAATTCATAATGGACCCGATTCTACGTGCACATCGCTTAAATATCCTAAAACTAACTAAACTAGTCTAATTTTAAGACATAGTTTACACGGCAGATTTAACCAGTGCTATTCCAGAATGAGACGCTGACAATGTGTAAGACCGCCTAAAATAAGAAGCGTCAGATTCAAATTAGCGCTGTCATTTTTGATTATGACAGCTGCTCATAGAATAGCAAAGTGTTTTAGCGACACCTAATATAAAATTAGGAAGTTTAGAGGCCACTGTAGAATCGAGCCCAATGGTTACTTATTAATCTTATTATATACATACATACCTTTACGCCTGTCTCCCAATGCCATAGGCAGAGACTACGGAACGCCAGGGGCACCAATTTAACCCTTAGGTGCATACGGTATCAAAAATGATACAAGGCTTTTTTTTCGTCTTTTTAACAAAATTCAGATAATTTAATTCCTTGTATTCTTAGACTACATTGTTGTTTTTCCATTTTGTGAGAAGAAGATAATTTTTACTACTTTTTGCATGGAGTATCAAAAATGATACCATTTATGTGTAAAATAATTAAAAAAAAAAAATGAGTATGATTTTTTTAATTATTTTTCCCGTAATCTAAATGCATTTTTCTATTACATATCTGTTTTTCAAACGAAAATATTAAATCATGCAGCTAAGGGTTAAACATTCAACTTTCATTTCCTCTGCATTCATCAAGCTCTTGCTCGTACGTTGGGTTCGGGTGATGTGATTTGGCCATTCGACGGGGGATTTAATCGATACAATAATGTATCGATGAAATCCCATTTAACTACAAACATCGTGAAAGCTTGACAAAATCTAATACACAATACAAAGTAGAATAGTTGATAGTGTGGCGACCTAGCGACATCTAACGGGAACTTTTATCAACCAACTCGCTAGCACTAGCAGCGTCAGACAGCGGAACTAAGTTTCTAAAGTCGGTTGACATTATATACCGCTTCCAACTTCATCCCAATGGACTTCGGTCCCCAGGCATAACACCCGCCTGGAGAGAGATATCTCTTCCTTCAATAGATAGGGTTTAAGTGGTGGTAGGAGCTTGTGCTGGGTCGGTCCGGATCGCTACCACCATCTTATCCTTCCCAAGCAGCATTTGCATTGTGTGTGTATAAATCATAATATTTGTAATATAGACACGTACAAAAAGGATTAATCTAGCTTTATATCTAGTCTAAGCAGCAAGTGGTCTAAAAAATTACGGACGATAATTTTACGTGAAACGTTATAAGAAAACACAAGCTGAACGCTTAGGCTGGTCGTCGTCGTCGAGACCAACGGTGCGTCCGGGAATACCCAGCGTTTGACGTTATCAGGCGGAACGTGACAATAAGTCATGCGTTTTTATGTGTGCAGCCGGCGTTCATCGATTTATATATCACGTTATATTTATTGTTGAGATTATTGAGGTCTAAACTTAATGTTACCAACATAACAGAACTAAACTAAGACAGTAGCGCCATCTTTATTAATGTAATAATGTGTGTTTATGTCTGCGACTTTTCTCTATCTATATACTCTCTGCTAATAAAACATGGCGAATATGACGTCTTCCGGTAACCTTCGGGCTTTTACTTTTGTTCATTTTGATTTATTGTTCTATTTACTGATTGATTATACTCTCTCACTGACACTGGCGAAATCACTTGGTGAACCGCCACTAATTTAAAGAAGAAAAAGACGTTATCACGTCAAAAACGCCCGACGATAAAGAAATCGATGTGACAACTGTGGCAGAACGATCAACTTTAGTTGGTCTATTTACAATGAAATGACGAAAAAACCAGACGACATGACAGGAGTTTGTTCAGCCGATAAAAGCGCTGTCTTGTTAATTTTGATTTACTGTGCTATTTACTGATTATACTCTCTCACTGACACTGGCGAAATCACCTGGTGGACCACCATTAATTTAAAGAAGAAGAAGAAGAAAAGCGCTGTCATCTGATAATTGTTAGCCATACCAATCTATGGTTAATCTATTTATGTTTAGACATACCTTATAATCTGTCTGTGGTTAACGGCTCCCAATAAGGCTGTGTAATAATTTCAGACAAACAGGAATAAAAATGCACTATTAAGAGATCCAAAGCGTTTAATCTTACATATAGCGTCATCTTGATTGCCACGTAAAATACGCAAATTATTAGATACGTCAAGCGTAGCTAGCCAACTTTGCAGCGCTTTAATCGTCCGAACAAGCGTGCTTGTTTAATTTTTCGTTGTTTGTGTATACACCGAGATTTCATCGCAAGCGCGCCGTTTTATTTTTATTTGTTCTCTTCACGTTCGATACCGGTGCGCCTGCGTACCCTCGGAAGTATTGATAATGCTGCTGCATAGTTTTTTTACCGCCAACAGAATAACGTCTCGGTCACTTCGATCAGTGTCGGCAGTCGACTCCGAACTTCTTGCTGTATTTTAAAGCTCATTTCTTCCGAAAATTACCTTCATCGTGTGCTATTTATGTAAATGGGCGCACTAGTAAAAGATCCGCTGTGGCTGGATTATAGTGAGGTTGTGAGCGAAACCGCGTCACGGGCGGGATTGTACGCAGAGCACGAGATCAAACAGGAGTTGGTAGTGGGACCGGAGACCATCCAGCCGCCCGACATTTTACAGCCGATAGGTAAGCCTCTCTATTATTTGAGCCTTAGCTTTTTTTTCTCAATAACTGGCTTTCAAATCTTGTTTTACCAAATTCGAGTTTGAAATAATCATGTTGAACTTGTTAGAGAAACAGGCGGGAGCCTGTTGTTTCCAATATTTTAACTAACATGGAGACAACGCTAGATTAGGTTAGGTTTGACACTCCTGCCCACCAGACGTCTACGAAGTTTACCTATAAATGCAAAACTATTCATATTTAATGAAGGCACCATTTAATTAAATATATGGGTTGTTATGAGTTAATGAAAATCCTGAAATGTTAAGTTTCTTAAATAAATGAAATAAGTCCATACATATCACATGTCATGTAGTTGAAGCATTGGCCTAGTTGGTAGTAGCCCTAACTATGAAAGTCCTGGGTTTAAATCTCGGCCCATTTTTTATTTTTTTAAGTAATCACATGCAGTTTGTTGTTCCATACTAGGTGCCATACCCCCTTACTTATAAACGTGGAATAAGCTTGGAATAGTTTATGCCATGCTTTGTCACTTTCTGTCAGATGCAAATGTCACAATTACAGATAAAGACAAAGCATGGCATAAACTATTCCAAGCTTATTCCATGTTTATAAGTAAGGGGGTAAGTGTTTGCTTTTCACTTTGTATGGAAAATACCACTTTATTTATTTATTACATACATACATACATACCTTCACACCTGTAATCCCAGAGTAGGGTAGGCAGAGCTACAGAATTACCTACAACTTTAAAAACTTGTTGATAATTCTGTAACCACATTCTGTACAAATAGGCCAAGATGTTTACCAGTGTATTAGTGACAGGTGGCAAGCCCATCGCCTAGCAGTACTACAAGCCTTTATTCCCTTAGTCGCCTCTTACGACATCCACGGGATGACATGGAGTGGCACTATTCTAACCCGGCAACCACACGGGAAAAAAATAGTTACAAGCTTACAGCTCTTAGCCAAGGCGCTTACAAGATAAGAAAAGCAAACAATTTAACTTAAGAACTACCAATGTCAACTACAATCACTTATTACTCATACTAGATAGGTAAATTCACCCACTTTAAAATAAGTCAAAATAAACAACAAATAAATAACATTAGGAAGACAAATCGTCGGTGATACTGCCAAACCGCGTAACTAACAAATTTATGATAGAGCAAAATAAACCTTACTGTCTTATTAAAAAGGTGCATTTTGCTCCTTATTTAAAATGTTACTTACGCGGTTTTGCAGTTTCACCGACGAAATACAAATTTAAAAAATAAAGACACTTTTTTACAAATAAAGCTAAACTGTCGGCGAAACCATCAGCGCCATAGCTCACACCAGGAAGGTCGAGCATTGAGGATTCGGCGAGTGCGCGCAACAGGCCTTCGTCTTTATGTGATTGATTACTTAAAAAAAAAAAAAAACGGCTCCACCTGTTTTACAAACTTCTTGGTGTCGGAAGACCACGGATCCAATGTTTCCATTGCAAGTGCCGCAAAAAAGTAATTTTTATTTAGAAAAGCGTATTTGCGGCACTTGACGGTCTGGCAAACGGATCCCTTGACGTGAGACGGAGCTAACGTGTCCAGGCAGGTTACGTTCCATGCCAATGGGCGGCCCAAACACCATGTCACCAAAGTGCAGCCGTCAGGTCCTTTGCCAACCGAGGCAGAAAGACCTGCGGGCTCCAGGGTTGACGGAAGCTGTGCCGAGGGAACGTTTGACAATATCGTTTATTCCTTAAACGATATTGTCAAACTGTGCCAAAAAAAGCCCCAGTGAGTTGACGTGTTGACCACAGAGGCATCAGGGATGCGGTTCACATTTAGGTAAACCAAGACGCAGACAAACAGCCACCCGAAGAGTAGAGGGAAACAATAGGGATCCCAAATTTCGAGAAGGGAGAGCGTTCAAGACACTACTAGCAATTTGGCTCGCTAAATTGATGGCTTTTTAGCTGCTCTATCAGCCCTAGGTGGGTTGACGTCGATTTTTGGGCCATCCTGTATAATATACTCATTAAAAAAAATACAAAAAAGTGTAGCTCCAATGCCTAAGTTTAGTTTAAGCTTAAAATTAACATAAAATTAAACCCCTTATTTTTACCTTACAGCGACTGAGAAACACATTGAAGTGCCAAGGAAAATGAAAAAGAAATGCAACGTTAAAGGCGCCACTCGCGACCCTGGCCTCGAGAAGTATATCTGCGAGATTTGTAATCAATATTTTGATCACCGAAAACAATTGAGGAAACACAAGTGCACAGATTATGAAGAAAAGTTACAATGCCCCGTTTGCAACAAGCAGTTTAAACTCAAATCGTCTCTAAAGAGTCACAAGTGGGTCCATATTTCGCGGAAACCATTCTCTTGCAGGTTTTGCCATAAGAGTTTTAAACGTAAAGGTACCATGACCACCCACGAACGAACGCACACAGGAGACAAGCCTTACAGTTGCGAAATATGTAATAGAGACTTTACTCAGCAAACTTCTTTGAACAATCACAAGCTTTTACACGAAGGGATCAAGCCTTATCCGTGTCCAAACTGCCCGGATAAGTTCACGCAGTTAAGTAATTTAAGGCAACACTTAAGTAGATTTCATCCGGAAATTGACGCTCCGGAAATAGTATCAAGTTCATATTTATCCAAAAAAAAAGATACTCAACACGGTAAACCAGTTGTACTGAAATTTAAAACGTATTTTTAAACTTGTAAAAGTACAAGTATTGTGCCGAATAAAGTATCTTGTATGTATTTAAGTGAGGATTTCAAAGTATAATAGTGGTACCTGAAGGCCTACTTATGGTGTGTTAACCCTTTCGTTTCACCAAAGTCCTACTAACTACCCGGTATGCCGGGTTCTGTAATGTGAGTACTGATTCTCGTAATCCCATTATTATTTATCTACTTCCTGTATTCTAAAATAAGGATGCGTGGTTTGCTAAAAATGTGAATACGTAGATAGTTTCGGTTATGTCAGTCTTGCAGCAGGCCTGGAGGGCCAAACCATCCAGAAAATAAGAGCTCCGTCGACATTCTTAATTTCAAATCAATTAGTGTTGAAATCAGTGAGCTCCTTTTTCTCCATGGTATGGCCCAAAACTAACATAACCGAAACCTACCTACGTATTCTATTATATTATATAAACAGGACGAAAATCTCCACAACCGTAAACACTAATGGGACCACGAGAAACAGTTCTCCCTCGTGGTCCCATCAATGGGACCACGAAAAAACGGGGATCTGAGCTTCGGTCCTGTAGGCGAGTTGACTCGTTAACAGAAATGATGCTCTTACGAAGGACGACTTATGTTATGACTAAAGATCAAGAATATTGGACGCAGTGTGCCTGACTGTGGAAGTGACGCCCAGCTCTAATCCAGGATGTAGTGTCAAAAAAATCTGAGAGCTCATCACACAAAACGAGTCAACTCGTCAGCTGGAACGAAAGGGTTAAGTAATAATCATACATCGTTATCGCGGGAGCAAAAACAAATCTATTAAAGAACACGTATAACAGAATGTCTGTTCAGTATAAACGGAATATTCTGCCTATACACTCTAAGCCTCTAAGAAGTTCTTCATATCTTGCACGAAATTTTCGCTGGAGACAGTCAATTAAACTTGTCGTACGCTGAGTAAACGCTTTTATAAGTCAACGTAACGTGTCAGCTTTAATAAAAAAAAAACAAACATTTTTGTCCAGAACTATATTTCATATTTAATTTAGATATATTTTTGTATCTTTTTGTACATATCAAATCAATCAAGAATGACAAATGTCTAAAGTAGCAGGAAAAGTGACTGAAGAGGTTGAGGTTAGGGTTGCGTATCTAATCTCTTAAAATATGTACTACTAATTAAGTCAAATACGGAGGTAAGACATTTGAAATAAATTGATACATTTTGAACTCGTAGGTATAAACGTTTCTCGATACGAGTGTCACTTCTGTTATTGCCTATTTGTCATAATCTTTGACTACTGTCAAATCGTTTTTGCTCCCGCGATAACGATGTATGTTAATAATATTTCAAATCGCATTAGGTTTATGTAAGGGTCTCCCCAGACCTATCGACGTCGCTCGGCTCGATTCAGCGTTGCGAACGGAACGACGTAGTTTTCGCTCTTATTGCATGGACATAAAACTTTTTCCTACCGGCTCAAGCCGATTCGGCGTCGATAGGTCTGGGGAGACCCTAAGGCTGCGGCTCCACGGCGGAGATGAGCGGAGTGGAGCGGAGCTGTGCCAATGTCAACCAATGTAATCTAAACTAACGTGCGAAAGGCGCGAAGCCGTGACCACATGCGCCTTCTATTGGTTAATATTGGCACAGCTCCGCTCCGCTCGTCTCCGCCTCAGTGGTAGGTACCGCAGCCTAAATGTGTTTCTTTTGAAATACAGGATATTGCCACCATTTACCACTTAACTACGTTAATTCTACTGTTAACGACTGGTTCTTTCCTGGCTCCTGCCTGTTACCAATTTATTTTTATGCTAGATTACCACAGATGTTACCACTGCTAACAAACTGAAAGAAAATCACTGTAGTTACCACTCTTTTTGAGATTGTTTCATGTTAATAAACATAAATAAATACAGTGCTACCAATTTCTTAATACAGCTAAGCGATCTACGTTTTTCTATGCCACACGTCAGTTGCTAGTGCAAGTGTGACAGCGATAGCCAGCCGAAAGCTATTAAGAAGCTGGGAATACTGGAACGAAGTAGAAGCAGGTCGCAATAGCGTACATCATCACTTTAACAGCTATCAATAGAGTTGTACACTAGAACTGCCATGTACGGCTTCGGATGCGGTAAAGAGTTAAGTAGATTTAAGTTTAAGATAAGTTCATGTTAAATATTTAAGTTACTACCCACCTAGATTACATAAACGTAAAGGAGGCTCGTCTGCCAACATACCACATTACACCACCACACACACATTGTGTATTTAGTTGTAAGCAAGATCTGTGAATAAAAGTATTATTATTTAAAAATAAACCAATCACGGGACTATGGGAGTCCCGGGCTTTTGGAGCTGAAACCAACACGCAGAGGCCCTTTGGACTAGTTTAATTTAGTAAAGTGATGGGTACACCAACCGGCGATTGTCCCTGAGCTCTAACTACAGAAGTATGCTCCCACGGACAACCACTGGATAGTGTAAGACTATTTTAAGAAGGATGGGAACATTAATAATAGGCTCTATGAATGGACTGATATGACGACGCGTTAGCCAAGTTGGTAGTGACCCTGCCTACGGAGCTAGCAGTCCTGGGTTCAAGTCCCGGTAAGGGCAGATATTTGTGCGATGAGCGCGAATACTTGTTCCCGAGTCATGGGTGTTTTCTATGTATTTAAGTACATATTTCTCTATATAAGTATGTTTATCGTTGTCTAGTACCCATAGTACAAGCCTATTGCTTAGTTTGGGACTAGGTCAATTTGTGCGAGATTGTTTCCTGATATGGATCGGTGAACTAGGCTATTGATGGAACTACGGCGGTGCCTGGCCAATGCTAATTACTTTGGTTGAAATGGCAGGCGGTGATTCGCCAATAGCTTTCAGAGTGGACGTTGCAGCGTTCGTGGAGACGTTTTTAACACGAATGCATCACCTCCACCGTCCGTGCGTTAGCGGCTTTATTATAGTAATTTTGACAGTTGTCAAACTCTATCAATGGCAAAATGTAATATGTTTTATGGTCAAAGTAAATAGACTTTGATCATGAACTTCGAAATTTCCTATATTTCGGGTACTGTAAAAAATAGTGTGTAAAGTTTTGTATCATGACAATGTATTGGAGTCGGGGTGCTTTGGATTACTTCTGAAATGTAAGTAGTCCGCCAGTGATGTCTGTGGTTTTTGTAATGTCGCTATTTTTATTAATGATGACAGAATTGTTTTTTTTTTTTTTTCATCAGACAAATTGCCATTTAATTAGAAAAGAAACACTAGGCGTTCTAAAATTGGTTGTTGGTTTTTTTGATAAAACTGTCGTTTTAAGACATTTTAAATGTATTTTACTTACATAAAATGCTATTTCAACAATTAACTTGTGTTCTTTTGTAGTTGTATTCCTTATTTCAAAAATACCTGTCGATCTCTTATCAAAGTTGCCTCGATATTGGCCCTTTTATAAGAGATGTATCCACTTTTTCACTTCATTGCATTGAGACATACGTACACACAAACAAACCTTCACGCCTGTCCTACAATGGGGTAGGCAGAGCCTATGGAACGCAAGGGAACTATTGCAATAAGCATTGGTTGCATTGCATTGTAATAAATAAGGTCTAAAAGTGGATACATTATTAACCTTTTCAACGCCATATCAAATACAAAAGACATCACTCACACGCCAATGACAGCTTAAAACCAGAGCTAATGTCAACCTTACGTCACAAATACTCGGGTTTATTTTGCACTGTATCTGTGAGCCACTAAAACGGTCGATGGCGTGGTAGGCACGACAGTACACGACCTTAGTGGTTATTTAGTGATTATTGTTTAGTTGTTATTGGCGTTGAAAAGGTGTATGGGAAGTATAGCCATGGCTCGGCCTACCAACCACCTCGTCAGGCGATCCCCGTCGCCGCCGAGGCTTATATAATGCTTTTCCCAAATAATACGAGGAGATGATACAAATACATTATTATCACGCTACTGGTATGTCAATATTATCGCGGATTTCAAAATGTTTGGATATCCTTTGTGAATGCGATACGCATCAGTAAATCGCAATATGCGTGGATCACACGATAATATTGATAATTCTAATCCTGCCTTTGATATCGCTATATTATCATGTCAGACCCACCATACCCCTACCCCATAGCTATACCCCTGGGGGTAGGGTGGGACTGAACCATACCACCGTAGTGCTGTGCACTATAATAAGCTATCAGGTTTTTATGTTTTAAAATCCAATTTAACAGAGTCGACGGAGGGGTATGGCTAGGTTATGGTGGGTCTGCACCCCTATATTATGTTATGAACTATCTCCACTTACCGACAATATTTACAATCTTTATCAATTGAAATGGCTAAACATGTAAACAACCTAAATTACTACTGCGAAGCTACGTATCTTCTGCAAACTAAATCGCGAGAAAAACGGGCTAGGTTTGTTGTTTTGCTGGAATCGTTCCTAAAGGTGGGTTCATAACAAGGTAGATCGCGATAAAATAATCACATACATACATACATAAACTCACGCCTTCATTCCCAGAGTGGGGTAGGCAGAGCTACAAAATTACCAAGCACTCTTAAATAAGTTGTTGATAATTCTGTAACCACGGTTTGCACAATCAGGCTAAGTTATCACATTAAATCAAGTTTATCCGCCTCGGCCCATAAGAATGAGTCAATTTGAATCGAGGTTTATAGTAGCTATTTAATAATATCGAGGGTTGCGTGGTCAAACCCGATTAATCGAAATAATTGATTATTGAAATTTGAATTGTTTTGATGTTTTCATTAGTGTTCTTTTTGACACAACAAGTTATATCGACTTATTGGGTTTGACCACGCAACCCTCGATATGCAATCTTATTAATGGCATTCGTGCAACTTTATTGTGAATCCCACTTTAACGCTGTCAACGTTTCAAGCGTACGTTTTTTTTAAATATATTTTGGACGCGGCGTGCGTCGGCGTGCGATATATAACCAAACCCTACACTATTATAATCTGTGCCCTACACATACATTCCGTTATAATCTGTGAGACAAGACATGTCACAATCATATAAATAAAGTACTCTATGGTCAGTCTCAGTCAGTATGGTCACAATGGTTGGAATGGAATCTATTGTGGACATTGTGGACATGATATTTTACGTTTCGCTTGTGCATTTGGCTCGTATCAACATAATACCTACTTATAATTAGAAAAGAGCCTGAACTTCAGCGAATATGTCTCTGGAAGACATGTCCATTAAACAAGAGACTCCTGTCTCTACGAGCGATATAGTCATAACCGGGTCAATAGAGGACTCTTCTTGCAACGAATCTAATAAACTCGTAGACGAATTTAAAGAAGAATGCTTAAAATTCGAGGAGTGTTTGTTTGATAATACTGACCAGGTTGAACCGGATATGCCATTAGAGTTAGGAGCTGAAAGTGGTTGTGGAATTCCTGACGGTGAGGAGAAACAGCATCTGTATTTGGACCATGAGGTGAAGGACGAGTTGGTGGTGGGCCCTGAGGTGCTTCAGGAACCGGCGTCGAGCCACATAGTTCAAGGTAAAATAACATTGTTTTTCTTACCTACAACCAACCACCAAACAGCAGTGTTCGCTTTGTGTTCCAAATTGGGGAAAGACAGCCGGTGAAATGACTAGCATATAGGCATTCCATCTTTGTCTTCAAGGTCGGCAGTGTATTTGCTGTCTTAGGATTTCAGTCTTGTTCATTGATCACAGTTTCCACTTACTATCAGGTGGCCTGTGTGCTTACTTCCGTTCTCTATGCCATAAAAAAATAAGGCTGGAACACCAAAACTTTATTTTTTAAATCCTTACAAAATGAGACATTATTTTTCGGCAGAGATAAATTTTACATAGATACATTTAAACCTTAGTTTATGAATAAAGTTGTTTAACTCACACATAGTTAACTACAAGTTTTTAGTGTTGTTGGTAATCTTGTAGCTCTGCATACCCCACTCTGGGAATGAACGTGTGAGTATATGTGTATAAACCAAAACAATATTAAGCACCTTGCATTTATATTGCACCTGAGTATGGTTGGGGAACCATAGTGACCACCACCGAGGTAACCAAGTACCAATCCACGGTAGTTTGAAAGACCGTACTGTACAAACAGAGGGACAGAAGGCGGGAAGTAACTTATTTTATACTATGTACAATAAATATTGATTTACTAGCATAGCAAACATTTGTTAATTGCCATTTTTATTTTCTATTCCTCCTTGGTTGATAACCTTGGTTGAAATAGTAGGTATAATTAATACACATTTTGAAAGAGCGCTGTACCTCATTTTGACTTAGTTACATTGCTCATATGGTGAAGGAAAAACATCATGAGGAAGCCTCCACATTGGAAAAGCTCTATCTGAGGGGTAAGTAATACGAGATATAAGAACTGATAATATAACACTCATAATATATACGCTCACTTTGTATAAACACTTTAGTATAACGTTCACTGGATATAATGAACGGAAGATATAATTTCAAAATATCTATTTCCATACAGTATAACGTTATTAATATATAATATCAATTTATATAACTATTATAAAACGTATAACGTTCATAACACCTAAGATTTAAAAGATATATTAATCAAATTATCTAACATCAAAAAACATAATACACGTATAATATAAATACATGCATATGTTATTTGAAATTAAATTCTATTTTCAGTATTAAGTGGCCTTCTTTATTAACAATCAACCTTACCTTACTAACTTTACTGGCAGCAGTCTGAATTTTCTGGGCAAAAAAAAATAACCTCTAAGGCCAAAGAGCAAAGCTCCCGCCTAGGCCTTCTAACCTAACCTAACCGAGTCGGTTCTGCCCAGAGAAGTCTTGCTCGCTCGCTTCGCTCGCTCACATTTATATCATATGATATTATATCTTGTAACACTTATACTAAAAGATAATATGTATTATGATCGCTATATGTCATGTATGTTATACGAACTGAAATTAGTCATTGTGAGTGTTATATTAAATAATATTGTATAAAATGAATATTATATGACTTGACCGTTATTCCTTATAAAAATATTGATTTTGTTATTATAGCTAACGTTCATTATATCTCGTAAACGTTAGTAACATGAAAATAGTTATTATGTAGTTATATCTCGTGGGACGCACCCCTATCTGAGAGGGGTAAAACTCATGGTATTGCAGACGTCCATAGGCTACCGTAAATGCTTATCATCAGGCTGGCCACCATCGTAAAAAAAAGAATAATTGCAACAATCTTGTCCACAGACAGCGACGAGGTTGCGAAGCCAGCCAAACCTTTTGAATGCAACTTCTGCCAGGAGCGGTTCACCTTTGAAAATAACCTGCAGGTGAGTCCACTGATTGAGCGACGACTTTGTAAGGATCGCAGGAACGTGGTGGGTGCGAAAAGCACAACACCGATCTGAGTGAAGAGCCTTGGGGGAGCCCTATGTCCAGCAGTGGATGTCTTTCGGCTGACATTATGATGATGATGATGATGATGAGTCCACTGAGAATAGAATAGGGTTGTCCAAAAAAGAAAAATATGTAATATTGTTTCTTAACATCTTTATTTTTCTTTCAAAATTGTATTTGTAATTGAATAAACTTTACAGGGACTCGATTTTTGAATCTCACTGATCTTGAAATCACTAGTGAAAATATTCTCACTGCCCAAGTAGCAAGTGTCCTCTTGACTTGGTGTTGTAGATATCTTGAAGACATAGTATTATTTTATGCATTTGTCTTGGTTATCTATTGGAAACCTTGAAGACAGAGTGTAATTGACACCATTTTTAAGTGCCAATTAAGAGGGGCTTTAGACTTCTTTCAAATAAGATCCTTTTTTAACCCTTAATTTGGCAGTGTATGCCACAGTCAACATACTATAATGTTCACTTTTAATGTTTGGAATGTTTTTTATTTTTTTGCTGATTCAAAATCAAAAAGGGTTTGAATTCCCGACTTTTTTTATTTTTGCCAAATTAAGGGTTAAGACAGTGTTAATAATAAAGGCCTTTATTGTGTCTTCAAGATATCTTGTAGGCAAATTTAAATCAAAGTTTTCGTCTTCAAGATCTTGAATACCAAGTTTAAAATGTTAGAATAAAATCCTGAAGGATTATCCCAGTCAACTGAAAACTGATATAAAGCTACATTTACTTTATGTACCTAGTTAACGTTAAGAAAAATGACGGCGGAATAAGTTTAGGGTCCTTTCACGCAGATTGCGTGATGAATCGTATGTATACGCTTGGAATTGGCCGGATGGAAGCCGTCAAATGTTTCACATAGACCGGCTGGAAGAGATCTGTTAGAGCGGATGGGCTTGGAGCCGGGCGGATGCGCTCGAAGCCCTTCGGATGCACGAGCGAGCACGCAATCGGAGCTGGTCGGAAGAGCGAGCGAGAAATAGCATGCTATCGGGGGCGGTCGGCTGCGAGAGCGAGCACGCAATCGGAGCCGGTCGGCAGCTCTAGTGAGAAAGAGCACGCAATCGGGGGCGGTCGGCTGCGCGAGCGAGCACGCAATCGCAGCCGGTCGGCAGCGCGAGCGAGAAAGAGCATGCAATCGGGGGCGGTCGGCAACGCGAGCGAGCACGCAATAGGAGCCGGTCAGCAGTGCGAGCAGGGTTGGCTATTATCAAGATAATTATTTTCTCTGATAATTATCCGATAATTATCCGATAATTATTTGATAATTATCCAACTATCAAATCAAGTAACGTATATATAAATCAAAGTTTTTTTTCTATATTTACATTAGTTTTACCTGTCACTACTTTTTGGCGTTCGTTTGGATACACGCTTGATATTGTGACGAAAAAACATGCGTTTGGATACACATATATATTATTTCGTTTTGTTTTGTACAATAACAGTTACTCGTTATTATCAATGATAATTATCACGATAATTATCCAGGCCAACCCTGAGTGCGAGCGAGAAAGAACACTCAATCGGGGGCGGTCGGCTGCGAGAGGGAGGACGCAATCGGAGCCGGTCGGCAGCGCGAGCGAGAAAGAGCACGCAATCGGGGGCGGTCGGCTGCGCGAGCGAGCACGCAATAGGAGCCGGTCGGCAGCGCGAGCGAGTAAGAGCACGCAATCGTGGGCGGTCGGCTGCGCGAGCGAGCACGCAATAGGAGCCGGACGGCTGCGCGAACTGGTATTGACTGATATGCCCATCTTGAGAGGCGTCAAAGTTAATGTCAACTCATAGAAAGTTGTAATTTTTAACGTGTCTTGCGACTGATATCTCAACCAAGATGAGTTTATTAATACGGCGCTAAATGTCAAAATAACTGCACATGCAAAAATAAACCTTATTACAATGAATCAAAATCTGTTTCCAACGTGATAAAAATCTGCTTTCCTCTCCAATGTTGACCTAGGCCCAGAACAGACGGTGAAACGCAACTGCAACTTATAGTTATAGTATGAATCTTCTCAAATGAACTTTTCGCTTCGAGCCCTAATCTTCCAAACAAAGGCCATTGTTTCTATTATCGCAAAACCGCTAGCTACCGAGTTAGCACGTGCTACTACAACATTGATATTGAAAAACAAACGGTATCGTCATAGTATTAAGGTTCAAATTGAATGTCACTGACATTCTAGATGTTACGTTTTGGTAGTTTAGGACGATACCGCCCCGAGGCAATACGGAAAATACCAAAACGTAACATCTAGAATGTCAGTGACATTCTAGATGTTACGTTTTGGTAGTTTAGGACGATACCGCCCCGAGGCAATACGGAAAATACCAAAACGTAACATCTAGAATGTCAGTGACATTCAATTTGAACCTTAATACTATGACGATACCGTTTGTTTTTCAATATCAATGTTGTAGTAGCACGTGCTAACTCGGTAGCTAGCGGTTTTGCGATAATAGAAACAATGGCCTTTGTTTGGAAGATTAGGGCTCGAAGCGAAAAGTTCATTTGAGAAGATTCATACTATACATGAGTTTCATTCGAGTTTATGCCATAGAGTCCTTTAAGGCTGAAGCCAGACGAGCGTATTTTTTGAGTTGTGAGTCGCGTAATTGACAACATTTAAAAAAAAAAAACATTATTGTTTTTTCACGTTTATAATAGCTGGTTAAAAATTAGACTACCCGTATTTCTTGGTTTTTCTTTATTTAACTTAAATTCGTCGTTAATAATTTATTAAAGTAATAGTCATTAAAAAGACCGTATTTACAAAGATAGGAATACTGATGTCGTGATCTTAGCCTGATATAAAATAAAAATAAAGTAACTTTAAACATAAACAGAACTGACTGTCAGGTCATGTCACTCACTTGTCAATCATTCGCTGCCGTTCGTTCACAAATTTGTTATTTTGCGTAATTTAATTAATTACGTAATTTGTAGACGCCATTAAAATAAATAAACTGTTTTGCGTAGAATCGAAAGCGTGTCGTTAGAATCAAGTAATCCGTCAGACAACATGACAGTTGTATATTTTTTTGAATTCCTTTGGTAATAAATGGACTAAGGGCACTATAAGTGTATTCCTAACATTCACAATCCAACTTTTTTTACTGTTTTTCCTAAATATAAAAAAAACTACTGCATAAAAAAATCCAAAGATATTTTTACTGTAATCAGCAGTGTAAAATCTAGAAACGGTATTTTATTTTACTACCTTAGCACAAAATGAATTGTTGTCAATTTCTGCTCCTCCATTCATCATACTACTACTATGAAACTGAATTGAGGACCAGAAATTACGCGACTCACAACTCAAAAAATACGCTCGTCTGGCTTCAGCCTAAGAGACCACACATGACGCGACCATTGCAATGCTTTACAAACCGGTTTCAAAATACTTCGTTGCAGTTGCGTTTCACCATGTGTGCTGGGCCTTAGCAAGACAAAGTTAAAGCGAGTTAATACTCTTTGTACTTAACTTGTTCCTATTTAAGAGATCTTTGCATTAAGCCTCTGCAACTGTGGTGACTTTTTTAGAAACCTTCTACTGAGGTGGAGTCTGTCAGACGTCATTTTTGATAAAATATAGAAAAAATACTAATGGTTCAATGTTAAGTTTTGTTTATTTAGTGCATAGCATTATTATTTAATTTTAATGTGTAATTAATAATAAACAAGTATATGAGCTTTACTTGTGGGAGGACCTTGTGCAGGGTCCGTCCGGGTTGGTACCACCATCTTATCAATTAACCTACCGCCAAGCAGCAGTGTTCGCGTCGTTGTGTTCCGGTTTGGGGATAAGACAGCCGGTGAAATGACTAGCATAGAGGCATCCCATCTTAGGCCTCAGGTTTGGCAACGCGTTTGCAGTCTTGTGAATGCGAATGTCTATGGGTCACAGTTTCCACTTACCATCAGGTGGCCTGTGTGCTCGTTTGCCTTCCCAAGCTATATTAAAAAAAAAAAACTGTTATTTTTCACAAAGATTAACTTACAATGCTGCGAGTCGTTAGAAGAAGGTACTGAGCGATACAGAGCTATACCACGGTATACGGCGATTTTTTTTGGCGACGTTTGATAGACGTCACGTCAGTCGCAGAGGGATAACTCAGTCTTAAAAAAGATTTGTAGTCTGCAAAGTTAAGAAAATAGCAAATTTACTCACTCCTAAGTCAGTTGTCGCGATGCTATTTGCACAGTAAGAAGTAACATTGTTATTGTGATTTTGGGGGTGGTTTATGGAACGACAAACCAATATTATTACCAAGCGACTACCAGTAGGTAATGTGAATCGATTAGAGGCCCTTAGATGGCCCGAAGATGCACTACGCTAACTAGCGACTCTATTCGTTTCGTTTTTAAACCAATCGCGTCACTGGTGGATCGCGTGACTTTTCGTATCACGTCATCTACCAGTGACGCGATTGGTTTAAAAACGAAACGAATAGAGTCGCTAGTTAGCGCAGTGCGTCTCGGCAAGAGCCTCAGTGTAACAAATAATTGCCGGTTTATAATCATACGTCGTTATCGCGGGAGCAAAAACAAATCTATTAAAGAACACATATAACAGAATGTCTGGTCAGTATAAACGGAATATTCTGCCTATACACTCTAAGCCTCTAAGTTCTTCATATCATATCATATCATATCATATAATTTTCGCTGGAAACAGTCAATTAAACTTGTCTAACACTGAGTAAACGCTTTTATAAGTCAACGTGTCAGCTTTAATAAAAAAAAGTCAAATATTTTTGCCCAGAACTAGTTTAATTTCTTTAAATATAATTCATATTTAATTTATTTAGATATATTTTTGTATCTTTTTGTACATATCAAACCAATCAAGAATGACAAATGTCTAAAGTAGCAGGAAAAGTGACTGAAGAGGTTGAGGTTAGGATTGCGTATCTAGCCTCTTTAAATATGTACTACTAATCAAGTCGGTAAGGTACGGAGGTAAGACATTTGAAATAAAATTATACATTTTGAACTCGTAGGTATAAATGTTTCTCGATACGAGTGTTACTTCTGTTATTGCCTATTTGTCATAATCTTTGACTACTGTCAAATCTTTTTTGCTCCCGCGATAACGATGTATGTTTATAATATCGACTCACAAGGTCCTCCCACAAGTTCACTGGTCATCACCAACCGTGTTCATCAGTAATAACGCCCGCCAGGGTCAGGCTGGTCAGCATCGCCCACAGAGCCGCTGCCAGAAATTGTTGAAGTCAACTCGTCGACGCTAATATTTATATATAACTAGCGGCCCGCCAGCGGCTTCGCCCCGCTGCAATTTCTGACTTTCCCGGTGGATTTTCAAATTCAAATTCAAATTTGTTTATTTAATAATAATAATAATTTCAGGGGACGATCTCACACAAATTGACCTAGCCCCAAATTAAGCTCTAGGCTTGTACTATGGGTAATATGCAGAGATCGGACAAATGGGTGTCATTACTCGCAATAACGTGGACATGACTCCAAAGATTTCAATTAAATTACTACATTATTTGACTTCTTACCTGAAACCTAATCTTGGTTCTTTTGCAAGACAGTAATAAATAATGAATACAAAGACGTGAGGAGTGGCCATTTATGATAATCTACTTTAGTTTGCTCCATTAACATCCGTGGATTGCGAAAGAAGCTTTTCACCTCGTAAGTTTATTTTAACCGTGAAAAGGGATAAACTAAACACGGAAAAATTATGAAAACTACTGTAGATTTGCTAAATCTACACAATATCAAGAGTTTGTTTTATTTATTTATTACTGTCTTTCAAAGGATCAAAATATTTTGTATGGTAAGTAATCAATTAATCTTCGGAGTCATGTCCACATTATTAAGAGTAATGACGCCCATATTCCGATCTCTGGTAATAGGCAACGATAAACTTACGTACATAGATAAATACATACTTAAATAAATACATAGAAAACACCCAAGACTCTGGAACAAATACTCGCGCTCATCACACAAATATTTGTCCATACCGGGGATCGAACCCGGGACCGCTAGCTTCGTAGGCAGGGTCACTACCGACTAGGCTACCGCGTCGCGTCGTATTTGCATAAAATGTGGTACATAATCTGGTTGATAATTATATGTTTGTAGTCCCACACATTTTGCCAACAACTGGCATGCAAACGAGAGACAAGATGCATTACTAACCCGGGCATGCTCTTAAATACTAATATATAAAACCAACTTATTAAAATCTTATTACTTTACATTACCAATATTACTAATGTTACTGTAGACAAAATTAAAGTAACATCACTTACAATCATTTCATACTAGTAGATTAAATCACTCATTGCAAAATAGTCATAATTTTTTGCTTTCATAGAAACCTTGTCCTGACAATGACGAACACAAAAAATAAATCTGCCAAATCGGTTCAGCCGTTCTCGAGTTTTGCGCTTAGCAACACATTTAGCGATTCATTTTTATTATAATAATAATAATAATAATATAAGCCTCATTTATTCCTCAATAGTATAGCAATGTTCTTAATACTAAAATTACATTACATTCTCATTTGTTAAATTAATATTTTAGAAAATATTAGTTTTATAATACAAATTGAATTTATTTATTTGAATTTTTACAATTTCAAATTTAGTTTGATCGATTTTGTATATGAAAATTATACAATTTTTTTTTTTATTTTTTTTTTATTTGATAACATACATTTTAGAATTGATTCAATTATTTGAATTATTATACTAATGATTAGTTTCAATTATTTCATATAGTTACATGCAAAATGATGTTTCATTTATTAAGGACCTCTCTACCGAGTAAAGGCCTCCTCCATCTTTCTCCACAAGTCTCTGTCTGCCGCCTTTTCTTTCCAGTTATTTCCCGCTGTTTTCAGTATCTCGTCAAGCCATCTCTCCATTGGTCTGCCTCTGTTTCTCTTGCCTAGTGGTCCTTTCCAACTGGTTATCTTTTTTGACCATTTATCATCGTCCATACGTGCGACGTGGCCAGCCCATTCCCATTTTAATTTTTTGCAGTGTTGTAAAGCGTCTATAACTTTTGTTGTGTTTCTTATATCTGTACTTGTCCTTTTATGTTTTAATTTAAGTTTCAAGACGCTTCGTTCCATGGCTCTTTGGGTTGTTAAGATCTTATTTTTGGTCTGATTGTTAAATATCCATGTTTGTGATGCATAAGAGAGAGATGGCAGGACATAAGAGTCAAGGACTTTTTTCTTCAATTTCATCGGCATATTTGATTTAAGAACTTCCTTTAAGCTCCAAAATTTGTTCCAAGCCATATTTATTCGTCTAGTTAATTCGTCCCGGCGCCTAGTTTTCCTGAAGGATAGTTGTTTACCTAGATATATGTACTCATCGACATATTCTAGTGGAGCGTTGGCGACATTTATGGGGGTTCTTTTATGGTTTGTCATAATTTTTGTTTTTGTCGTGTTTAATTCTAAACCAATGTCACAGCTTTTCGCATGTATTTCCTGTACCATGGTTTCTATGTCTGTTGCCCTTTCTGCTAAGAGTATAATATCGTCAGCAAATCTGAGGTTATTTAGAAAAAATCCGTTTATATAAATACCTTTGTTTTTCCAATTGAGAGTCTTCATGATATTTTGGAGTACGGTTATAAAAATTCTGGGTGATAAAGGGTCGCCTTGCCTGACTCCTCTATGTATATTTATTTCCGGGCCTGTTTTGTCCAATATTATTCTGCTTTTACTATTTTTGTATATATTTTTTATGAGTTCTATAGCTTCTGATGGTACTTCGCATTCTTGCAAAGCTCTCCATATGCTATCGTGGGAAATAGAGTCGAATGCTTTGGCATAATCTATGAACGCGAGGTAGAGCGAGCGATTCATTTCTTCATACTTTTCTATCACTAGTTCTATAGAGTGAATGTGATCCATAGTCGAGTAGTTCTTTCTGAAACCCGCTTGCTCTACTGGTTAGTGTTTCTCGATATAGTCAGCTAGACGCTTTTCCACGCCTGAGGCAAACAGTTTGTAGAGATTCGGTTGTAGGCTAATCGGTCTATAATTCCCGATGTCAGATGGATTTCCTTTTTTATAGAGAAGAATGATGTCTGATTTCGCCCATTCCTCAGGGATTTCTCTGTCGTCTAATATTTTGTTAAATAGAGTTCTCAGGAGCGGTGTTAAGACAGGCTCACCAGCTATAATTGCTTCATTCGGTATACCGTCCGGTCCGGTGCTTTTCTCCTTTTTTAATGATTTTATTTTTGTAGAGATTTCTTGAAGTGAAAATCTTTGTAGGGTGGTACTGTCCTGTTTATCTATTTCTGGTTGTATCGTTGAGCGCGGAGCTGTCTTGATTGAGTATAGTTCTTTATAAAATTCAGTGGCTATTTTTATTATTCCTGACCTAGAAAAATTATTCTCATTATTTTTGGAGATCTCCTGCAAACAAGGTATCCATTGTTTAGACGTTTTTAGTTCTTTTAGACCTTTTTTCATATTTCCTGACTTGATTAAATGTTTCTCAATAGTTGATATTCTATAGTTTAGGTATTCTTTTTTTATAATTTTATGGACGTTTTTATATAAATACGTTTTTTCTTTTTTTTCTTCCAATGACAACATATTTTTTTTTGTTAGGTAATTTCTTCGATCTATGAGCATTTTTGTACTATCTGTAATAATTGGTTGTCTTTTTTGTTTTTCGTTGTTGCAAACTGTTGATTTGAAACTTTCCTCAATCGCTGTTTTGATTTTTTTATAGTAATTTTCTACATTTTCGCCTTCTTCTAGTTTTATATTTGAAGAGTGTAGTTCTAGATTTTCCTTGAATTTCCGTTGCTCGTCCGTGGTGTTTAATGAGTAGTTTTTGTTTTTATATTTGACTCTTGATTTTTTCTTGTTAGTCAGCAATAAAGTGCTCCTTACAAGTCTGTGGTCGCTTGGGAAGGATAGTTTGTGCAGTACTTCAATGTTGGTAAAATGTTCTTTTATATTCGATAAAATGTAATCTATCTGACTTTTATTATTTTTTGGTGAGATCCATGTCCATAGGTTTTTGGTAGGTTTTTTAAATAGGCTGTTGATTACAAACAAGTTATTTTCCCAGCACAATTGAAGTAAAATATCGCCTCTTTTGTCTCTTTTCCCGTAACATGAATTGCCCAATATTCTCTCTTCGCCCTCTAACTTACAGCCAACCCTGGCATTGAAATCGCCCATAATTATAACGTTGTTTTCGCATTGTTTTAGACATTCTTGAATTTTTCCATAAAACATTTTTATTTCTGGTTCAGTTGCATCTGAGGTAGGGGCGTAAATTTGAATTAAGTATATGTCTTTGTTTCCTATTTTTAGATGTAATTTACATATTCTTTCAGATATTGCAGTGAAACTTTCTATATTTTCTTTTAGGTATTTTTTTATAAGGAAACCAACTCCGTGTTGTCCTTTTGTCTCTCCAAAATAACAGAATATGTGGTTTTCATCTTCTTCTATGTTATATCCTGTGCGTCTTATCTCTGTCAGGCCAATTATATCGTATTTAATCACTGATACAGCTTGTTTAAATTCTAATAATCTTTCATGTGAAAGTAACGATCGGGCATTAAATGTACATATGTATAGTGGGTGGAGTGGAGGGTTGTAGTCTCGTACCCCCGCGGTGACAGGCCGTATTGGGGGACTGAGAGAGGGTTGCTTTAATTGCTATTTTGTGCTTTGACAGGTGTTCGTACTTTGTGGTTCAGAAGAGCTTTTTTCCTGGTAGGTGAAAGTTGGGGTCTTTGAAATGAAGTTTTCCATTATATTAGTTTTGTTGATCTTCTTAGGCTGGTTACTCTTTTGATTTGTATTAACTTTTTCTGTTAATTCTGGGGATTCTGGAAGACTTCTCTTTTTGCTGTTTGGTTCTTGTGGTTCTGCTGGCTGTTTATTTTTTTTGTTTATGTTTTCGTTTTTCAGTATAATAAGTTTATCATATTTAATAACCGCTTTCCTTCCTTGTTCTCTTTCCTTTTCTACTTCTTTCTGGAGTTCTTTTCGTTTAATCAGCACTTCCGGTGGATAGTCTTCTTTAATGTAGTACGATGTTGTTTCGAGATTTTTCTTATTTTTTTGTATATTTATTTTTAACCACATAGTGAGCATTGTTACGACAATAGGTCTTATCTTCTCCCCTTTTTTCCCGAGTCTTCTCACGTATTCTATGCAGTTACTTTCGCACTTTATTTTTAAGATGTTTCTTATAATGCCAAGTACAATAGTTTCTAAATTGTGGTAGCTCTTTTCAGTTTCTTCTACACCGAAAAACAGTAAGTTTTTTCTCCTTTTAAATCTTTCTATGTTTTCTATAGCTATTTTTTGTTTTTCTAAATTTTGTTCTAGTTGCTCATTTTTTGATTCTAGGTATTTAAATTTCTCGTTTATATTATTATTTATCGTGTTTTTAATATCTTCTTTCATGTCCTGCATGTCCACCTTCTGTTGCTTCATTTCTTCCTGCATAGTTCTCAACATAGTTTTTATTTCGTCCATTGCGATTACAGCGCCCTCTTTTAGTATGACTGGGCAATAATAAGAGGATCGATACGCTACGTAATAGTTCTATGCATACAATGGTTACTACTGCGCTCACTAGTTCCGCTTTAGATCACTGTGTGGCGACAGGGTACGGTGGAACGATCTATGGATGTGGCGTAGTGTTGTTGGTAGCTTCTCATAGATGGCGTTGATCTCTATAGCGACGTATACCGGTATGATGTTGCAGTATTCGTTTTCAATATTATTTTGAGGTTATTGTTATTAACTTTATCTCGCACCCTTCACTATGTTTCGCAAATATTTGTAGTTCACTTTTTCCAACTGTGTAGTTTGTTTTAGGCGCTAGATTGTTTTTTTTTTCACTGTTATTATAGTCACTTAACGTCACTTTGTTGTTTTCATTGTCACTTGTTTTATAGAAGTTATGCTCACTTTCACTGTATGATTATAGTTTGTTTCGGTGAATTCACTGTTTTTCGACAATTATTAAACGGTTTTATTATAAATTATTCGCTTTTGTTATTTTAGATTAATAATTTGTACGGAGCTAATGATTACTGTGGCACAGCAGCGCCCTCTCTCTCATTATATAGTTAGATAATAATTTAGTCCAAGATGCCGGCCTTGAGGCCTTGGATGACAAACAATTATGGTTTAAGATATTTTATTTCTCAAAAGATTTACAAAATCACTTCCTGAGAATACATTTTTGTCTTAAATATAGGTAAGAGAGGGTAGCATGCATCATCATCGTGTCAGCCGAAAGACGTCCACTGCTGGACATAGGCCTCCCCCAAGGCTCTCCACTCAGACTCGTCTAATATGACTCGTCTGGGCAGCGTTCGGGAAGCTTCGCAGCACCTTTTCGACCAAATTACCGCAGTGTTTGAAGTCAAAAGTCTTTGACCAGTGTGTGTTGCCAGTGATGACTGATGACCTAGGGATCAGAGACGTGGGCGCTAACAATGGGCCTCATTAGAAAGCTCAAAGTCACTCAGAGCCTCAGAGGGCTATGGAGACGGCTATGCTCGGGGTTTCTCTGCGTGATAGAATCAGAAATGATGATATCCGCAGGAGAACTAACGTTACCGACATAGCCCGAAGAATAGCTAAACTGAAGTGGCAGTGGGCGGGGCACATCGCACGCAGGACTGATGGCCGATTGGGTTAGAAGGTTCTTGAGTGGCGTCCGCGGACCGGGAGACGAGCTGTAGGTAGGCCTCCAACAAGATGGGTAGCATGCATTTTACAAAAATAAATAGGGTAGGTGGTGGCGGCGAGAACAAGTATTGCGACAATTTTATCATTGGAACGGACAAGTTGGAATTAGGGACCAGTTAAACCAAACATTCTATAATAAAACTAGTTAACCATCGGTTACTCATAACTCATAACATATGCAGGTCAACCTGATATATCTAACTAGAGATAAATTAACGTTTACTTAACTTTAAATTAAGATTAAAATTATTACAATATGAGAAGCGATACATAAAAATAAAAGACATTCAATGAAATATTACATTGTACAGGATTATTTTTAAGAATCGATAATATTATGTTGTTTTAATGTTTTTTTTTAAACTATAATTGACTTTGCAATTCGAAATACTTCACGAAGTATCATGCAGTTTTGCACGCTACAGTAACTAACTTGACCAAATTAGGTATTTATATAGAGATAGGTAACGGAGACCTATATCGCCCTATTATAATTGTCGCGTACAATCCCACTAATCGTCGGTGAAACTGCAAAACCGCGTAAGTAACATTTTAAATAAGGAGCAAAATGCACCTTTTTAATAAGACAGTAAGGTTTATTTTGCTCTATCATAAATTTGTTAGTTACGGGGTTATATATATGCCACAGTTGGTATCTATATTAATACCTACACTTGACATTAATGACGTAAAAATGGCTCACCCCCGCCGAGCTCTGATCATGACACTGTATTCTGATAGTACATTATTGCCTAGGCAGTGAAGCAGGCAATTGCCGTTCCTGCCGAGGTATATATATACTGCTTTTATAGTATAGTGCTTTTCTCAAAAATCGCAAGAAAAAAAATCGTGTTTTTAATTGCAAACAAACAAAATTTTCACATGAATAAACTATTACTCTTTACCGCCTTTATGTTTATGACAGAGAAACGCAATCTTTTTACATAATAGATACAGATAAAAAAGTTACGTTTCGAATAAAATATGGATGTACAAGACTTGTGCCCTGATTTTATTATGGCCGTTTACACTTTTTATAAAATTACAAACTAGATAACAATGAAACGCAATGTATTTTTTTTTAAATTTGGAATCTGTCTGTAAACTATGTACTTCGCGTCTCAGTATGGAGTTAGTAATGTCAACTTTTCCGGTTATTTTTGAGAAAAGAATATTCTAGGTACATCTGATTGTAATCCTTGCTAATGGTTTTCTACATGTATTTTTGTATGATAGTGATATCCTTATTTAACTTAACGTTTTGGGGGACCAGTAAACGACCACTTAACAAGTTTAAATTTGACATGTAACTAATTTATTGTATAAATAAGCTATGTGGAGGAATTATTTGATATACTTAATTTTTCATGCTATTTTAGACCACCCTAGTACTCGTATCTAACGCTTAAAATCGTATGTCCTAATGTTCGCCCCGCGAAACCCCTGCGGACGCGCCTAAAAACACCCTTTTATTTTGAAATCAAAGAATTTAATTTGCGTGCAGTGGCGCCCTCTGTACTTTTATTTTGATTTCTAATAACCGAAAGTATTGTCTTGAAATCGAAGGATGGTTTTGTTTTACAAATGAATACCCAGTGTATAGCATATATGACAAAGTTTAATAACCTGTAAACTTACTCACTCATAGTTCATTTGTTATTAAGTTATCTCATTTACCCTATAGATTGTGTATTTATTTGTACATACAAACAGCCCCACACTTAATTGCACATTAAAGGCAGAAGTGAGAAAATGTAGAAAGAGATGAATATAGATTATACATAAGAATGTCATGTGCACGACAGAGACAGTTTCTATCTGTTTAACTTCATTGGTCACTCAGCTGTGTGGGCGATTATATAACAAAAAAGCGTCCTTCGATTTCAAGAGAATACTATAGTTTATTATAAAACACAATGAAAGTAATGTGGGTGCCACTGGATGCTTGGCGCAGTCAACTAATGTACACAAAAGTTTTTTATAAAATTCTGTAATTTCTGGCTAAAAGCCCACTAAGCTAAGTACATTACATACTTAGTAACCGGTCTTATAATTAGCTGCACGCATTTGCACCTTATCGCTTTAAAACCTTTGATAGATTAGCTCAGCAGTTCAAACATGACGTTAAAGTGATAGATAAGGCACTAAATCTGAACTACTTATAAGACCGACCGTACAAGCCACTTGATTGTAGACCAGCTCAATTTATGCAAGATTGTTATTGATTTTGTTCCCGTGTGGTTGCCGGGTTAGAATAGTGCCACTCCATGTCTTCCCGTGGATGTCGTAAGATGCGACTAAGGGAATAAAGGCTTGTAGTACGGTTAGGCGATGGGCTTGCCACCGGTCACTAATACACTGGGTAACATCTTAGCCTACTTGTGCAAAATGTGGTTACAGAATTATCAAGAAGTTTTAAGACTTGTTGGTAATTCTTTAACTCTGCCTACCCCATTCTGGGAATAAAGGCGTGAGTTTATGTATTTATGTATGTATGTTATTGATTTTTATTCTTACTGTTTCAGGTGCACCTCCGCCGCCACAACGCCACGCGTGTGATCAAATGCGACGTCTGCCAGAAACAGTTCACGGGCGCTAAATCTTACGACATCCACCGGCGCTGTCACTTCCGCGAAAGACCCTATTCCTGCCGCATATGCGACAAACACTTCACGTCAAAACAGATACTCGACAATCACTTTCGAATTCACTCCGGCGAAAAACCTTACACTTGCGACGTTTGTAACAAACAGTTCAAACAAAGAGGTCATCTTTATGAACACAGTATGCTGCACACAGATGTAATGGAGCATAAATGTTCTATATGCGGAAAATTGTTTCGAAGAAAAAGCAATCTGCACCGACACAACTTGATGCACGCAAGGCTGCAGACGGTATTATTCACGTGTGAGTGTGGAAAAAGATTTCATTCACAAGAAAAGTTAGACATACATGCGAAACTGCACAGTCCAAATTCGTTTCCTTGTGAGACGTGCGGCAAGCCTTTCCAAAGGAAGTCCCAGTTGAGGAAACATGAGAAGACACACGAGTTGTCTTGTAGACTTTGTGGCGAGTTGTTTAGACTGCGGTCTGATCTGATAGAGCATAAGGCGGTGCACAAAGACGAGCGACAATTTCCCTGTGAGATATGCGGAAAGAAGTTTAAAAGGCGATTTGGACTGAAGACTCATGTTCTTTTGAAGTCTTGTGTGAAGAAAGATGGTTGAAGTTCGTTCGTTAAACTTAGCTCGCATTAAGGCCGTTTAAGGTGCTAATAAAGAAATTTAAAGGAGTCACACGAGTTATTAGATACAGATGACAAAATATTGTCAACCAGTCCAAACAGAGTCCAGTACAGAGGTAGTGTTTAAAGTCAAAGTCAAAGCCAAAGTGTTTATTTGTAATTAATCATACGACATCGTATTTTGTCGATATTCGGTTTCGTCTTGCTTTCTCAACTAGCTTATCGATAGATACTAAATCTGGGTGAGATAGCAAGATAAATATGAACTTTTCCGACCAAAAACGATGCCGCATGTTTTTTCACTGCAGCTATACGTGCTCGTACATACTTTGATGCCCACTAGTCAGGAGAAAATTTTATGAAGTACATTAAACTTGTCAGAATCAGCTGGTTTTGAGTGATTCCCATCTTCCAACCTAGGCATCCCACCCAGGTTGGATATTGGGACACCATAGTGCCATCTTCCAACCTGCCTCAGGCTGGACAGTGGGAATAAAATTTATTATTTGTTTTTCTTCTCATCTTCCAACCTATACTTTTGTACAGTCAATAATAAAAGAAGAAAACAAATCAATGTTCGGATTGCTTATAAATATGTGTACTCCCTTGAAAATACATCAATGTAGTTTGTATAAATATGGGTTTATATTGTGTGCCAAAATTATTTCTAGTCATTATGTTTTTTAGGTCATAATGATCGTAAGCCACAATCACAACGCATGGTTTTTAAGAAACTATTATTTCTAGGTTTTCTTTTTGATTGAGCTAAGGTGGAGTCTTGTAATTGCAACTATCTGGTAATTGCAACTGACTTAAATAACTCCCTGTAGCATCACTATTTTGAACAACAACAAGCTTGATATTGCATTTCGTAGTACAGAAGAACAATATCACGCCTGTCTTTGTTAAAAACAGTGATCATAGAGGAAGTTATTCAAATTAGTTGCAATAACCAGACAGTTGCAATTACAAGACTCCACCTTAATAGATAAAATACATTTTATATTAAAAAAAATAAGCCAACGTTGTAAACCTATAAATCTAGAAACAGACAAATATACAAACCTATTTATAAATAATCATCTAAATACACGAACGACGTGACTGTAATACCTTCGCTTCGCCGGGTAAAGTACAGGGGTGCCGGGATATTCTCCGCGACTGTACCTTATTCCGTGCAGGTTGGATAATGGGAAGAAAAATAAATGATACTTTTATTCCCATTATCCAACCTGAGGTAGGATGGAAGATGGCACTAAGATTGCCCAATATCCAACCTGGGTGGGATAGCTAGGTTGGACGATGGGAATCACTCCTGGTTTTAATGTTGTTATTACCATTATAAACGATTTAAAACAATTGCAATCTGACGACAGACATCTTGAGACTGCTAATGCGTTGCCTACCCTCAGGATTAGAAATATATCTACCCCGATTGGCCAAAAAAATTTTGGTCAAATGTATTATTTTCCGTCACAGTTGATTTATTTTTTAGCAAAATACTGGAGCAAAATACTTGCATCACTTTGATTTTTTCCGTCGGCAAGGCCAAACCAGTAACCAGTTCTTTTCTGAAATATTTCAATGAAATCATGTTTCTTGCTAAATCCCTGTATTTTTAAGATTACGGGCATTTTCCTGATTTGTGGGCGTTTACTCCTTACCAGGTGCACGAGTTGAGCTTCCTTTGTAAAAGGGGGGTTAAGGAGGGGGTTATTAGTCACTAATCAGAAGCCGACCAGTACACATCTCCGCATTTATTCTCGTGAAGAAGACATGGAAAAATTGACACCACTGAAGCTGAAGACGCCGCAGTTGTTTATTTAATGCAAAAATTATAAAATGTCATTCATTCTCTGTTTTCATAATATATTTTTGAAGCGTTTGGATACTATTAACGGAATTCCGAGCTTTTTCATTAATTGTATTAACGATACATTTGACCAAAAAAAATTTTTGCCCAAAAGGTAGGCGCCTATTAGAAATGCCTCTATGCTAGTTACTGGTTGTTTCACACGCATTTTTTCTTTGAAGATAATTTTCTTTTCTCGTTTTTTCCCGAACGTGATAATTACTAGTTGCTTTTTTTCCGGCGGTTTATTTTCACATTCGTGTTTTTATACTTGCGAGTTTTATCCAGTCGTTTCATTTCCTAGCATTGTATATTCACAGTAGTGTGTTACCCACTCCAAAAATTAAATAAGACTATTAAATCGCGGAGCTCCTATTTAAAGATAATTCGGCCCTCCGGGTCTGCTGCAAAGCTAACATAACCTAAACCTACCTACATAACGTTGTAATAACTTTTGGGAAAGAGAGACTGGGATAGAAATCGATCGGAAAAAATACGACTGGGAAATAAGTCAACCGTGAACAAAAGCGACGGTAGTAAAATAGACTGGGGAAAAACAAAATTTGGTAAAATTAAGAAAGGGAAAAAATGTCAAAAGAAATATCGCTTTACAGAAATAATGATTATGTGAAATTTATCTAACAAGTCCTCGCAATACCATCCTGCAACTTACTCATTCACTCCTCAAGTCCTTTTGTCATGGCAATTAAAGTATACTATAAATTACCCAAGTCTTTAACAACAATAACAGCTGATTATTTATTTACTAAACAATTAAGGAAACTATTGAGTGTAAAATGCTACTACACCATCAAAGAATATTTAGTAGATACGAGTAAGAAATCTTTTTAAACACATTAATTTGTGTTTTCATTTGTATAAGCGTTAATATTTAAAATATTGTATTGTTGATAAACAAGCCCCTCGCTAGTTTGTAAGTTGCTGTGCCCTACCTGGGTTCATAAGATAAGATAAGATAAGATGTCTTTATTTGTAATAATTATACAGTATCTAGATATCTAACACCTATATATTATGTACAATAATACATAAATACATACATACCTTCACGCCTTCATTCCCAGAGTGGGGTAGGCAGAGCTACAGAATTACCAACAACTCCAAAAACTTGTTGATAACTCTGTAATCACAATTTGCACAATTAGGCTAAGATGTTTAAAAGAGAATATTAGTGACAGGTAGCAAGCCCATCGCCTAACAGTATTACAAGCCTTTATTCCCTAAGTCACCTCTTACGACTTCCACGGGAAGGCATGGAGTGGCACAATTCTAAGCCGGCAACCACACGGCATACAATAATAATCATCGTTTAATTCAGAATTAAATTCCATAATAAGTAAATGGCGATAAGATATATGGCGAGCAAGAGTGAGCGGAGATGTCGGTAGGGGACGTCCTAGACGGACGTAGGTACGGTGATCAGATTCGCGATGTACTGAATAAGGGTCAAATAAAAAGCACCCGAAACCGACGTACGTGCATGAAGAGATTGATGAATGTAGAGGAAGCGAAAGTTGTATGTTTAGATCGGTGCACCTGTCGTTCCATAGTCTCTGCCTACCCCATTGGGAGACAGGCGTGAAGTTATGTAATAAGTAAGTTACAAAAGTTCATTATTCTATGTTAGTAGGCAATTACATTAAGATTAAAGATTTAAAATAAAAATTTCATTTCATTCAATAAAATTACATTCATGTCATAATAAAATCGAAGAGTAATAGTAGGTACTAATAGACAGTAGTAGTAAATAAATTATTAAAATTACAAAAAATATATATATCGAAATTAGAATTAATAAAAACATAATCAATAAGAATAGTATAAAGGATTATTTTTTAAATTACTGTACCATTTCATTTCATGACACCAATGCCCTTTCTGACTAAGTGCCATAATAATGCACTGTCCATGCGTGCAAGCACTTTCAGGATGGTGTATATAGCGTATGGAAGCAATAAAGAATTGAGAACAATGCGAATGATGCTTGGTGCTTGGTTAAAGGGTAAGATGCTAGTAGCGATCCGGACGGACCCTGCACAAGTGCCTTTCTATCACTCAAAATTTATGGGATGACAGTTATTATTGGGGATGTAGGGATGGGCCTCGTGTGCCACTTCGACCATTGCTAATCTTTTTTAGCAGCCCTTTAGAGGTCACCGCAAAGGCCCGTTGCGTCCAGGAATTTCCAGATGCTTTGGGCAGGGAGGATTTGTATCTCTTGTGGGTCTATTATATGTCTAGGTAGATACTTCTGGTGCGCATTAGTGGTCCACTAGAACAGAGGATGTCTGCTGTCTCCTCTGTCTCCTGACAGAAGCTGCATGTCGCGTCTTATTTCATACCCATTAGAAACATTCTGTTCATTTTGCAGTGGCCAGTTATGATCCTAGTCACTGCGTAGGTAAGTCTTTTCTCTTTTGTGTTGTAAAATCTCTTTGTAGAGCTTGCTTGAGGGTTCAAAAACCCTTTAATTAGTGATTTCGCGTGATTTTGTCCTTTTGTGGACTTCCACAGCTCGATCGCCCTAGATTTTTATAGGCCGTTTAGCAGGGAATAGGTTTGAGTTTTGTGACGCCACGAAACGGATCCGGGCCGACCAGGAGGTTGTCAGCACCGTTCCTAGCTAGTTCATCTGCTATCTCGTTTCCATCAATGCTGGAGTGTTCTGGTACCCGTGTAAGTATTACTTTGTTGGAGTCACCCAGGGCATTTAAGGTTTCTTTGCAGTTTTGGACTAGTTTGGAATTTATTTCCAATGCGTCTAGTGCGAAAAGGTCAGCTTGGCTGTCCGAGTTGATTTAGATGTGCTTGTGCATGTGTTCTTCTCTTGTCTGATTTCCGCTCATTTTTTAATGGCGAAGATTTCCGCTGTAAGATTGAGGCCCCCGTGCCCATGTCGACGCTAAGTTTGAGTCTTGGTCTCCCACAATAGATGCTGCATCGTCCCCTTTTTTGTGGCAACCCTCCTTGTAGTCCAACTGGCCTTTCAGCCATCCGTCTCTGGAGGGTATCTCCACTGAGTATTTTTTTTTAAAGTTATATTCAGTATGCATGTCATCTATTGGCATGCACAAGGTTTTATGTGGAAACACCGATGCCATGAGCTTGGTCAGTGCTTGAGAGCTCCATTTTGTCCCTGTCGTGGTGCAGATTCTGTACCTATATGCACTGCTCAGTCTCATTTTGCACTTGTAGGTGCAGTGGTGTTAGGTCTAGCAGCGCATCCAGGGCTGCTCCCGGTGTTGAGGATAGACCTCCTGTTGCGATTACGCAGGCTGTGCGTTGTAGACTATACAGGGTGTTTATTGTTTTCTTGGTTGGTTTTGTTGTACCAGTCAGCAGAGGCATATGTAATTATAGGCCTTACCACTACCGTTTACAGCCATAGGGCAATGTTGGGCCTTAGGCCCACCTTGACCCCGCCATTCGACAACTAGTCCACATAGCCATTTTGGCGTTTTGGGTTATGTTCTTTATGTGCGAGTTCCAAGTTAACTTTTGGTCTAAGGTCACCCCTAGATACTTCACTTCACATGAGAAAGGTATCGTTTGTTCGTTAAGCTTGAGATTTAATAGCTTCTCGAGCTTCCTTTTCTTAGTAAAGGGGACTAGCACAGTTTTATTTGCGATTAAAGACTGTTAAGGGATTGATAAAGAAAAGGTCAGTCAGTGTAGGGATAAATCTGTGCACAATACCGTTTTAGGTCCAAGTTAGGGCTTCTTCATTAGGCCTAGGTCAGCTAGGCGTTCAGCGATTCACTGACTCCTTCCGGAGCTGTCCCGATCTTCCAGGGTTCGTCTAGTCCAGGTTATACGTTCACGCACAAGAGTAAAACACACAAAATTGGTATATTCAGGAGCAGATATATGGCTCATACCGGTCCATGCGCATCGCACCACACGTCGGTCAGTACTGAATGTCAAATGCTAGGGACAGGGGTCAAAAGGTCGCCTATGAGTGGCGGGGATCTCAGGTAACAATTAAACATAGCCCCCGCCCTAAACATGATTAGATGTTTAGGGGAAATTAATCTATTGGTAGGCGAATGAGCCTCGTTAGAGGGCGCTTTAAGACGCCTGTACATGTCTGAACATCGACAACACGAATAACGTCATCCTGTCCAGGGAATATCCGGATGATGCGACCACGTCTCCATTCTAAGGGAGGAACGTTATCATCTTTAATAAGAACCAGATCTCCAACCGACGGCGGCACCATGGGTGTCGTCCACTTGTTTCGGGCTTGCAATGTATACAGATATTCGGTGTGCCACCGGGACCAGAAATGTTGGGTTATCTGTTGTATGATTTGAAATCTAGTAAGACGGTGCATTTTAGAGTCCTTGAACGGATACTCGGGTACAGCGTTCAAGGGCTGGCCTATCAAAAAGTGTCCCGGAGTAAGAATCTCGAAGTCGTTGGCGTCACGAGACACAGGGCAAAGAGGTCGGGAATTGAGGACTGCTTCTATTTTAACAAATACGGTCGTGAGCTCCTCAAAGGTTAAAGGGGTATCACCAATGACCCGCTTAAGGTGCGTTTTGGCAGATTTTACAGCCGCTTCGAATAAACCACCCCAGTGTGGACAAGACGGCGGATTAAACAACCATTTTACGCCGCGTTTGGATAGTTCTTGGCCAATTTCAGGGTGCTTGTCGGATAAGAACGCCTCTAAATCCGTGAGATAGTTGTTTGCTCCAACATAGTTCCTGCCGTTGTCGGAACGAACAAGACTTGGTAACCCGCGGCGGGAAGCAAACCGAGTAAAGGTAGCAAGGAAGGCCTCTGTGGTCAAATCAGAAACGATCTCAAGGTGAACAGCCTTTGTGGAGAGGCATACAAATACGCACAAATAACTTTTGATCAGTTTTCGATTACGATAGAACTGCACCTTAGTATAAAAGGGGCCGGCGAAGTCAGTTCCAACACCGTCAAAAGGCCGAGAGGCGGTTACGCGGTCCATAGGTAAGTCACCCATAGGTGGCTGTAAGGTATTGGTTCTCAGACGATAACACGACAAACATTTAAAAATAATGTGTTGGACAGCACGAAGGGCGGATAGTATCCAAAATTGGCGATTTAATACTCCGAGTAACGTTGTCGTACCAGCATGAGAATTTTCTATATGGTGATGCGATATAATAACGTAAACCAGTGGGCCATTTTTGGGTAAAAGGAGAGGGTGACGAGACTCGAACGGAAGTTGAGAATTACGTAACCTGCCCCCAACGCGAATGAGGCCTTGATTGTCTAAAAAGGGGTTGAGACGTTTGATAGAGGAATGAATTTGTTTTTTCTGTAACAAGGATTTAAATAGGTCTGGAAAAGAGGCAGTCTGGGTTAGTTTGACCAGCTGTAGAAAGGCTTCAGTTCGCTCCTGTGGTGACAAGTATAATGAAAGTACACGGGACTTCGGATTCCTACAGTTATTAACAAATCGCCTAATAAACCCCGTAACTCCTATGAGTTTATTGTACGAACTGTATCGCTCGAGTAAAAACGAAGCATCCGGAACGTGTTCAGCTGGGGTTGAAACCAACAGGCACCGCAGGCCAGGAAGGTTGGAAGGCGAATTGGATTCATGGGGTGGTCACTTATTAGAATTCTCAATAAGCCAGGGCGGTGACCACCAAAGGGAATTTCCAAGAAGCGCGCCAGCATTCTGGCCACGTCACGCACAGTCAGCTGGATTTAGTTCGCCAGGGACATGTCGCCAAATTGATGGCGTCCCACAATTATTAAGTTGACCCACTCTGTTAGCCTCAAAGGTCTGGAGGCAGTGAGGAGGAGTCTGGATCCAAGCCAGGACTATTTTGCTGTCCGTCCAAGTATATATGGTATGCAGCACTAATGTTTTCTGCAGACAGGAAGCAACGTGCTGCACTAATTTTGAAAGGAGCACAGCTCCTTGCAATTCCAGCTTTGGAATTGTGAGTCGCGTCCGAACTGGGGCAACTTTAGTTTTGGAAGTCAGCAAGTGGACGGAGCAAAAACCTGATGCTGTTTGCGTTCGGAGGTACACGACCGCCGAGAACCTCTGAAGCGTCGCAAAATCCATGTAGGGAAAAGGATGAGGGGTTCTCAGGGATAATATGCCGTGGTATGGTCACTTGGTTTACATTGCTCAAATCTTGGATAAACGATTGCCACTCGTCGGATAATTCCTGGGTTAGAGCATCATCCCAATCAAGACCTGAGAGCCAAAGCCGCTGGATGAAAACCTTGGCCTTAAAAACAACCGGTGATATCCACCCACAGGGATCGTACATACGAGCAATCAAGGAAAGAACCTTGCGTTTGGTTGTGCAAAGATCGGTGTTGAAGGTACACTTGTAAGTAAATGTATCCGTATTAGGGTTGAACTGCACTCCCAAAACTGCAACTGTTTGAGGATTTTCAGGATCATGGAAGGAATGTGGTTGCTGGAGATGCTCGGGAGGAAGATCATCTAGGATTTCGGGTTTATTACTTATCCATTTCTTTAACTCATAACCTCCAGAGGCCATGATTTGTTCTAACTGGCGCCTCAAAGCTCGAGCCTTTACCACCGATTCAGCGCCAGTCAAGCAGTCATCCACGTAGAGGTCATTCTCAATAACAGCAGCTGCTTCCGGGAAGTTAGACCGTTCTTGGTTTGACAACTCTAAAAGTGCACGCATGGCAATGTAAGGACTAGAACGCAGGCCGTAAGTGGTCGTGTTAAGCTCATAGGTAAGTAACGGGGCTGATGGGGATTCACGCCACAGGACAAGCTGAAACCGACGATCTTCATCAGCGACCCAAGACATACGAAACATCATACAAATGTCAGTGATGAACACTACAGGATGTCTACGGAAATTAAGTAAAATAAGACTGATGTCTTTCTGTAATTTAGGGCCGGTATGAAGACAACTATTAAGGGACACGCCCGAAGAAGTGACGCAGCTACCATCAAAGACGACGCGAATTTTAGAGGTGTCGCCAGAATTTTTGAAAACTCCATGATGTGGGAGAAAATAGTGTTCAGCGCATAACGGGTCAAATGAGGATAAACTCATGTGATGCAAATCAATATACTCACGCATAAAGGCGATATATTTTTCACCAAACTCTTGATTGCATTGCATTCGCTTTTCCAAATTTAGGAATCGTTTTACTGCTGTCTCTCGGGAATTTCCTAGGGTTGGGCGATCTGACAATAGGGGAAGCCGCACTTTAAATCGACCATCGGGTTCACGAGTGGTCGTTGTTTGAAAAAGGGCCTCACACTCAACGTCGAGCGGGTTAGGAGGTGGATTTTCTGGGGTCTCCTCGATTTTCCAAAATCTTTCCACGATTTGGGACAAACTAAGGCCGGTCATTGGAGGATGAGGATCATCGGTGTTACAGGGTATAGAACCAGAAAGTATGAAGCCAAATATTGTCGAAAAGGCGGTTATATGGCTTATGGGTACGAATTGCTTCTCAGAATTAAAGATTGCTCCAAAGACGTCCGCTCCAAGCAATACGTCTATGGGCCCCGGGAGGTAAAAGGTGGGATCAGCTAAGCGAAGGTGCGAGGTAAGTGCAACCAATTTATTAGGTAATTTTAACTCTGGGTGATTTCCCGCTATAATGTTCACTACCATAGCTCTAGTTTGGATAAGGGGTTTTTCAGAATGAACGGGCTTGAAACACAAAAGGACTGTACCGCAAGAATGAATTGTTTGTACATTACCTATTCCTCTGACCGGAGTTGGCGCAGAGCAAATAGGGAGGTTGAGACGGTCTACAGCCATCTCCGACGTAAGAAGACAGCCCTGGGCTCCAGTGTCACACAAGGCCCGAGCTTCAATAAAATAACCGCTAGGTGTTTTAATATGGATAAGGGCAGTAGGCAACAATACAAAGGAATTGGTGGGTATAGTCGATTGTAGGTGAGGCAACGGCGGTGGGTCTAAGTCTAGCTAGATTTTATTTTGTTGTGTACGTAACCTTGTTACGTCGCCATAAGTCATTTGAGCTTCACGACCAGATTGAGATGGCGCTGGGGAGTAAGTTTGGCGAGCCGGGGGGGGGAGAGCGATAAGGGCGTCTGCCACGTGTGGGTGTCGGCGAACGTCTTGGATAATAAGTCGTATTAGGCGGTGTCCTTGGCGGTGACCTGCGGGAAGTGCCAGAGCGGTAATATACGCCCCCGCCCGTGCGAGGAGAAGGGGAGCGCGAGGTGCCTGGCATCACTTCACGAAATGAAACAGCGGGATTTTTGCGTTGTTCTGGGTACTCTGGAGAACGTGGATCGTTGAAACATAATAATGTGTGGTGGGTACTACGTCGGCACGTTCCACAGTGGTAGTCGCGTTGGCAATAGGCAATTGAATGCTTGTCTAAACAGCGGTAGCACAAGCCAGCACCCTTTACAAATGACGAACGGTCTCTGGGGGTCAGCTTCCTAAATTCAGGACACTCCCTTAAATAATGTGACTCACTGGAGCAATGGTAACACAGACGTGTGAGCCGGTTAGAAGGCACAGTAACAACAGGGACAGTGGTAGTATAGGCATGCTTGTTTAGCAACGGTGAACGTGGGCGCGATTTAAGTGGTAAGGTAAACGTACGCTTCGCCGAATCTGCGGTATCACCGAATTTCTTCTATTTCAAGCTATTAGTCTAGTACTTACAGTGGATATTAAGTTGTGATATTTTTTTACGCTAGCTAGTTAACTATCCCTTCCTCTACGCGGCAAAGCCGGCCATTTGCTGTCTCAGTCAGGACGCAACAAGCGATCAAGTCGGTGCAATGCCGTTTTGTAGGGGAGTCCTTGTGAAAATCGGTAAGAAATCGCGTATACTTCTTAAGGTCATAAATCCGTTTTACGTTACCTTTGTGTTTGAAAATGTGGTTTTCCTGTGTTGTTGTTTAATTAGTTTTTGTGTTCTGATAAATGAAGTGAATTTAGTGTAGTCATATTTATAGAAATTAGCAAAAATGTGAATTCGGTGATGAGTTAACCCTCATTTTGACTGGAAGGTTTTACCGAACAGCGTTCGGAATCAGGGAAAGTGTATGTTTTTTTAATTATTTATTTACTGGTTATTTATGACTTACTTATATAATCTACTTTGCTTTTCGAATAACTAGAAGTATTCCAAATTTAATGAGTAATTGCCGAACATCAATAAATTAGGCATATTTTGTAAAACTTCGTTGGAAATTTCTAATTTTTACGACTATTTAACATGAAAATAAGCTAATTGGCAAGGCTATTAAAAAAAAAGGATTATATATACTTATTAAGCAATAGTAGCAAAAACCATATGTATTCATGGTTACATAATAGTTCCAATTGTTAGTAATAATGTCAGATTTGTAATTATACCGATACTTTTACGTCTAAACACTATTTTGTAAATCTGTTCGCTCGATAGGTTCCACATAATTTGCTTTGTCCAGTTCACCGAAAGGCGTTCGGTGATTAGTACCCATGGTCTCTGTTACCGAATCCATGTTTGCCTCAGCCAAATTACTGCACGGTGTTCGTTGGAATATCATCCTTAATCCATTAACAGTTGGGCCGATACTAAAATGTATTATTTTTCGTGCATTTTTGTAAAGGCCAGCGCTTCTCAACATTTAAGCCGTTAATGTTTTAAAACTAGCTAGGAGTTAATTGTCAATTATTATTTTTTACAAGACATTTATTATGGAACTGCTGATGATGGAGCCGTAACGTGGCGAAAAAATCTCGAATGTTAAGTATTAAAGTAGGCCATGTTTGGTCTTGTTAGTGTCGTGTCGATTAGGATTTATTTAGCTCTCAGATAGTTAATAAAAAAAATAGTCATATGGTTCGGAAGGCGGTGACAGAATGTCATATTTAATTAACTTAGACCCACTGGCTTAGGCTGGTTGTCGTAGTTATGTCAATATTAGTACCTATATATACCTATTTGTTTAAGCTATTTTTAAACAATAACAACTTTTTACAAAATATTCTTATATAAGAAGTGACAGTGACAGTAGCTGATTAAAACATATAAATTGTGACTTGTCAAAGATCTCTAATAAAAAAAACAACATATATGTTTTGAATTACGCTAGTTTACCTTATTGTCGGCCTTTTAATAAAATATCTTGATCTCTATATTATTTGCTCTATATTACGTGACATGTAAGGCTTAATAATTATAACTTTAAGTTGATTTTATATTTTATTTTACACTGCCTGTTATTATTAAAAATGTTTATTTTTTAAGTTTTATTTGCTCAGATTTAGTGTTTTTTCATAATAGTTATAAAAATAATTGAATACCAAGGTAATAAAAAAACTGGTTTCAAAGACTGTTAAATATTTATATTTTTAGTTAAAATAAAGGATTTCTAGATACCATATAGATAATAATTTTCAAATTATAATCATTAAAAATTTTATTTCATTCAATTTGGTCACATTACACAGCATGGCATGTGTCAAAGGTGATAGTGAGACCGTGATTTAAATTGCTACCATTTGAATAAATAAATAAAATATAAATGCCTATTGTTTCACTAAAGTTTGAGCACCACTCAGGCCAAATTTTCATACATTTCTTCCCTAGTTCGGTGATGCGGCGGCCCGGTTCGGTATTATGTGCTAATCAAGTTTCTTAGTTCGGTAAATGGTACAAACCAGGTTTAGTGATTCAAAAACCTTTAAAAATATTTTAAACATATTTCTAACCATGTAATGTATTTCCAGGTACATTAAAATGATGACAAATTTATTAAAGTTACCATTATTTTATAGATCATAAACGTATCAAAATCCCAGACCTTAATAGAAAAATAAACGTACATCCAGGTCTTAAGCGTTCGTCGAAACGTACATTTACCTTACGGTTGGAATCGCATCAACGAGGGACGCGTTCCCGACGTTATCATGATGGCGGCACTCATCCTCCAAGAACAACAGAAGCTGGTCGAATTTAGGTAATTCTGTATGATTTCCATGACGACGTTCAAATCTGGATCTAAGGTCACTAGGCAATTTAGTCAAGCAGATGTGCACTAACATGTAAGACCAATGGGTTACAGGCAACTCGAGTCGCTCGAGGCCTCTAAAAGCAGTAAGCAACGGGTTTAGAAATGTCGCACGCAAACCAGTTAATCTGGAATTAATTTCAGGCAAAAGCAGGATTTGGGATATATAATTATCCGCCAGAACGCGTGTGTTATGGTATCGCCGCTTCAACAGCTCGCGGGCCACCTCGTAGTTGCCGGCCTCCATGCGCAGATGCTGCATCAGGCGACGGGGCTCATCAGACAGCGCACCCAGAAGATACTGCAGCTTCATGATGGCGGTCAGGTGTGGTTGGGAATCGACGACGCTTTCAAATTGATCAACAAAGCTTATCCAGGAGTCAGCCCGCCCATCAAACTTGGGCACAGGCAGATCCGGTAACTTACTTGAGGTCGGGTCAAACATCGTGAACTTAGCCGGGACTCGAGATGGCGTGCTACTAGCGGTGGGTTCGTCAGTTTCATGTTTAGGGGAAATCTCAGCGTGTTTGATTTTAAGGTCATCGACCATATCTCTGACTACACGGGCTTGCTGACGAACATAGTTATACTCGCTCCCATCAATATTTTGGTCTAAACTTCCAAAGAGCTCCGAACACGCATTAGTAAACTTTTCATAATGCCTATCTAAATCACTCAATCTAACGCGCAATTTAGCATGCGATAGAGAATTCAAAGACTCGTGAGTATGTCCAACCCACTCACTCACAAAACGAATAATTCCAATATTCCGTTTAAAAGTAGGAGAATCGGTGTACAAAACCGATGGGGATTGAGCCGGGTCAGTATCGTTCTCAGACATATCGAATGCCAGTAAAGCCGGAAAATAAGTTTATATATCAAAATACAAACAGATAACCAAATTCAATGATTTGCACTATTTATATATAATTACAATATGTAGCTATGCATGCCGGGCGGCCGGGCCGGATCGGCAGAGATAAGGAATGTTATATGAAAAAAATGGTCGCAGGTAAACTGCAAGTACACCCAACTATCTCGTAAACAAGTGACGTCATCCGAGTTATAATTTAGATTTATATTTCACCTGTAGGCAATCAACGTAGAATTTGTTTAATAATCCATAGTTGAATAGGTTATAATATAATAATCCATTGGTTATGCACAAAATCGTAATTAATGGTGGAGTTAAGCTAAATTTAGTCTATTGAAAGCCACGGCGGAATACCAGAGGGGACGAAACCATGCTCTGCTACCAAAATGTTAAGGGATTGATAAAGAAAAGGTCAGTCAGTGTAGGGATAAATCTGTGCACAATACCGTTTTAGGTCCAAGTTAGGGCTTCTTCATTAGGCCTAGGTCAGCTAGGCGTTCAGCGATTCACTGACTCCTTCCGGAGCTGTCCCGATCTTCCAGGGTTCGTCTAGTCCAGGTTATACGTTCACGCACAAGAGTAAAACACACAAAATTGGTATATTCAGGAGCAGATATATGGCTCATACCGGTCCATGCGCATCGCACCACACGTCGGTCAGTACTGAATGTCAAATGCTAGGGACAGGGGTCAAAAGGTCGCCTATGAGTGGCGGGGATCTCAGGTAACAATTAAACAAAGACAATTCGTTTTCCTTGCATCATTTATTGATGGTGTTGAGAGCGCATTGCGTTAAACATGAGATTGTGTGGAGGCTTGGGCCTTTGATTACGAGTATGACTACAAGGTCGTCGGCATATCCCTGTATGTCATAGTCCTGGTGAGTCATTAATGCAAGTAGTTGATCCACTGCTAGGGTCCACAATAATGGATATAGGACGCCTCCTCGTGGACAGCCCGTGATGTGAAATTCATGTCAAATTGCATTGAGAGTTAGAGATGCCACCCTGTTAGAGAGCATATTCTGAACCCTGTTGATGGTGGTACCGTCCACGCGATCTTACGGTTGGGCGTGGGGTCCAGCGGGATGGACGGGCCTAGAAGGTCAAGACTGGCCTTAGGTATGGCAGTTGACCACGCGGTTTATCGCTACTTACGAAAATGTCCCATACATTTTAGAAATGGAAAACGTTGCTAACGTTTGTTTGTTGGCTACGGCCTCAGGTGCTGATAATTGAGATGTGAACGTATACCAAGTTCCGTAGCACTTCCTTGAATAATAGCTACCTATACATTTTCTTATCGCATCCACCGCGTTGCCGCGATCCTTACAAGGTCGTCACTCCGTCTTGTTGGAGGCCTACCTACAGCTCGAGACCTTCAAGAACCTACTGGCCCCATCGGCCATCAGTCCTGCGAGCGATGTGCCCCGCCCACTGCGAAAAGCACAAGACCGGTCTGAGTGGAGAGCCTTGGGGGAGGCCGCGTTCCCGCTCCGCCGAGAAACCGCCGGCAAAAACGCTAGTGTGAAAGGGCTCTATGTCCAGCAGTGGACGTCTTTCGGCTGCCGGATGATTTTCTGTAAAAAAAACATTTTTAAATCAACTTTTTGTTGCCAACTGTACTTTATTTTTTAAATCCTTATCTGCTTATCAAGACCAAAGTAATGACCGAACACGAAGGGTCTAAGTTAAGGACTATAGTGTAGATCCTGTCGCCACCTTCCGACTCCATCATCAGATCAGCTCTTCGATACCATAATAATGAGGGTTTCCGCGCATCATTTTTTTCACTAGATGGCGCCTGTGAAGTGAGGTCTTTTTGACAGTTAATGTTAAAATATATGCCTAGAAGAAGACCAAACTAGTGACAATTTTATTTACTTTTTCACTTGATATATACACATTTCAAATATTTAGGTACAAAATTATTTCAATTTATATTTTTTACGTATAATCAACTGTCAAAAAGACCTTACTTCCCAGAGGCGCCATCTAGTGAAAAAACTGATGCGCGGAAACCACCATTGTATTGTCAATTTCACCATACGATGTTAAATTTAATCAATGTTAATCGACTGTTAGTGCATACATTTTGACAGCTGTTAACGCTCTAATTAAGTGGCTAACAGTATTTAGGTAAAAAAAAAAAAAAAATTTAAACTGTTCATTTCAGTAATGTCCAATTATTACATGCTTACCTAAACTCTAAATCTTAATAGGAAGATTTTTAGGCGAGTCAAGCCATAATTTAATATTTAAATGTTTATATAAACTTACTTGGGTCCTTATAAAATTTACTTATTAATTGAGGTATTGGGGAGGCCATTAATTAACATTCGCTTATATGATCTAACTACCTGCTTGTCTGTCTTATTATCTATCGGGTCATATGGAAGTCTGTTCAAAATACAAGGTAGTGCTCGCGTCCATACTCTCCTGCCATACTCGTTAGTACTAGATGGCACCACAAATGTTGGGAGGGATGTAAGATTGCGTAAGTTATTAGGTCTGTGTTTCTTAGCTAATTTAGAGATTCTATCACTGTATTGGGTGACTATGGCTAATTCGTATTTATTTTGGACTGGCAGCACCCTGCAGTACCTGAACAGACCTTCATAGTTGTTTTTATGTTGGAATAACACTTTTAAAGGTACAATAGTTTTTAGTAATCTCAGTTGCAAGTTGTAGATGTTGTCTAAGTATGTTTTATATGTCCTACCATAACTAGACAAGCCATAACCAATACTAGAATCCGCTAGTGACAAGTATAATAGCCTCAATGTGCTATAAGGTACCTTATGCTTTAGTATAGACAATTTAGATAAGATAGATCTTAGTTTGTTACACACACGATCAATATGCGGACCCCAATTAAACCTATTATCAATTACCAATCCGAGATAAGTGTGGTCCGATACAATATCGAGGCAAGCACAGCTGCATGAGTCGTTCCGCACATGCAGGCAGGAGTGCTCGTGGGCCACGATCCTAGGAGTGACGATGTTTTTTAGATAAGGTGAGTGTATATGCATCAGCTTGGTTTTCTTGTAATTGATAGCCAGGCCTAAGTCGTGAGCCCATTTGCACAACAAGTCGAAATTCTGTTGCATTAAAATTTGTGCTGTTATAATGTTCTTATGAGCTATGATAAGACAAGTGTCAACGGCAAATTTATATACAGAACCCTGCGTGAATATATTGCACATGTCATTGACATAAATTAAGTATTCAGTGGGTCCAATAATTGACCCCTGTGCTGTCCCAGATTGAGTGGGGATCATGGCACTTTGTTCCCCCGCTATACTTACCGCATTAAATCTGTTGGTAGCTTGGGTCTTCCGGTAACCTTCGGGGAGGGAAGATGGCCGATTGAAAAATGCCCGGCTTTTACTTTTGTTAATTTTGATTTACTGTTCTATTTACTGATTATACTCTATCACTGACACTGGCGAAATCGCTTGATGGACCGCCATTAATTTAAAGAAGAAGAAGTGTCGTTTGGTGAAATTGGTACAAAAGCTCATTATATACGGTCAGGAAGCTTTGTGCTCGGTGAACTAAACGCTTTTACCTCATTGTCAGACAAAATAAATAAATAAATATCAGGGGACAATGTCACACCAATTGACCTAGTCCCAATTTAAGCTCTAGGCTTGTATTATGGGTACTAGACAACGATATAAATACTAATATAGAGAAATATATACTTAAATACATAGTAAACATCCATGACTCAGGAACAAATATTCGCGCTCATCACACAAATATCTGCCCTTACCGGGATTTGAACCCAGGACCGCTAGCTTCGTAGGCAGGATCACTACCAACCAACTAGGCCAGCGCGTCGTCACACGGTTACCACGGTTGTCTGGAAGAAATAGCTATTTAGCGGTAAAACCGCCTGTTGTATACCTATAGTTAAAATGTACTGTTCCGTGTTTTGTTTTCTTTTGATGTTCAATAAAGAGTAGGGAAGTCCGGGAGAGATGAACCCCACTTTAATTAAACGTGCTTAAAATTTTATATATTAGCCGTAGCATCTTGTAATTGGGCCCATGTGTGTCAAATATAGTTAGTTGTAATTTGTTATTATTAGATTGTTGATTAAGTTGATATATATTTCTTTATTATTATTTTAAAAAAAATGAAAAGTGGTTCAAATCTCCCACCCCTACGGGTGAGTTGACCAGGGCGTGAGGGAGACTTGACCATACATTTGTCTAAAAAGAAAAAAAAGAAAAAACGGTAGTTTTATTAAAAATATTTCATATAAAACTCTAACAAAACTAAAAATTAGTCTCTCTTACATGATGTAATGACCATTTAACATTATTAAAACATTTTTTGGCCTATAAACCTTAGCTATAAATAATTTGAAATTAAAATCTGGCTTCTAACAGAAAACTAGTCCACTTTTAAACAATAATGGCACATCAGTAATCACGTATGATTATGCACATTAATAACATACAAAAACAACATATAAATGAGTTTCTCTTACAGGATGTAATCAACATTTAACATTAGTAAAGCATTTTTTGGCTTAAATAAACCTTAGAGATTAAAAGCTTGAAATTATAATCTTGCTTCTAACAGAAAACTAATGAACCTTTAAACAATAATAGCATAATCAGTAATCACATATGATTATGCACACCAATAACATATAAAGCTAATATTATATAAAAAAGACTTTCTTGCAAATGTAGCTAATATAAATACACTTCTAAAGTAAAAAAAAATATACTTCTAATAGAAATTGCCGTTACAGGAATTGCACAACCGCATATCCATAACCGCTCTGTTTGAACTTCGCTTGTCTTCTGTTCTGGTAGAACTCTCCTTTGCCTTATATTGAAAAGGCATTAAAGATAAAAGATAAAGATAGTTTTTTTTTTTTTTTTTATATCTTAGGAAGGCAATCGAGCACACAGGCCACCTGATGGTAAGTGGAAACTGTGACCCATAGACATTCGCATTCACAAGACCGCAATCCTAAGACTGCAAATGCGTTGCCAACCCAGAGGACTAAGATGGAATGCCTCTATGCTAGTCATTTCACCGGCTGTCTTAACCAAGACACTTATTCAGTGTAGTAGGCCGCACAGGCACTTTTACACGTCAAGAATCTACCAGCGCTTCAAGAGGAGACCACTGCTGAGAAGAAACGCCGCAAGAAACTCAGCAGAACATTATTTACTAAAATAAAAACAGAAAAGCCATGAAAACGAAATAATGATTTACTAAAGATCAGAGCGGGAGATTCGGACCACTGATCATGTCTCCCTTGGCTCACAAACGTGATGTTTTCTTTAAATAAATAAATAAATATCAGGGGACAATGTCACACCAATTGACCTAGTCCCAATTTAAGCTCTAGGCTTGTATTATTAGTATTATGGTATGGGTATTATGGGTTTTGGTGGGCTTGTTTTGGAGGTGGGAGGACCTTGTGCAGGGTCCGTCCGGGTTGGTACCACTATCTTATCCATTAACCTACCGCCAAGCAGCAGTGTTCGCATTGTTGTGTTCCGGTTTGGGGATAAGACAGCCGGTGAAATGACTAGCATAGAGGCATTCCATCTTCGGCCTCAGGGTTGGCAACGCATTTGCAGTCTTAGGATTGCGGTCTTGTGAATGCGAATGTCTATGGGTCACAGTTTCCACTTACCATCAGGTGGCCTGTGTGCTCGTTTGCCTTCCTATGATGTAAAAAAAAAAAAAAAAAAAATACTAGACAACGATTAAAATACTTATATAGAGAAATATATACTTAAATACATAGTAAACATCCATGACTCAGAAACAAATATTCGCGATCATCACACAAATATTTGCCCTTACCGGGATTTGAACCCAGGACCGCTAGCTTCGTAGGCAGGGTCACTACCAACTAGGCCAGCGCGTCGTCGTTAAACAATTGCAACAGTTGATTAAAACACTCTAAACTCCACAATACTACATTAACCCATTAATTAAATGTGATACTAAAACAGTTCTTACCTCCAAAACTGCGGATATTGCAATTGCATGCAAATAATAATTATTTTTCACTTTTTACTCGCAAAAACAGTTTGCTTCGCTCAACGCTGAACCATACTAATGGCGGCCAATATGGCGCCGTCGCAGCCGCCGCCTCTGTACAAGCGTCGTTCGAGCTGGCAACATCGCCAATAGCGCGAAATTTGAATTAGATATTTGAGATGGTATTTATTGTATATTTGTATTGTATTGTATTTCGTTATATATTTAGCGCCTAGAATAGACGCGCAGAAAATTAAAAACAACGCATTATTTATCGCGATGATGGGCACTGACGTTTCGCGTCAGTGTGGCCCTATTAGTTTGTCTTGACATGCAACATCTTAGTCTAGCAATTTAATAGTATTATATTTTATATTGTAACATTTGCAACACAAATATAGTCTGAGTGTCCGATGCGTTACCCCAAACCAGGCTTCTTGGTTCGTGTAAAAGTCTTCTTGAATGTTCGATGTATATATCGACCCACTTATGACACCTCCTTTGACTTTCGCTGATAGGAACTGCGCATGACAAAGAAGGCGTTAACCAGGCCGAGACTTCTCCAATGTTCACTCAATTCCATCTCCATCGCTTCATAGCCGTTCAGTTTCTTTTCTTCATCACGGAGAAGGCAAAGTTTGGAAGAAGTAACATAACTTTGCGTAAAATATATAATACTCTGTGTTTAGTAGAAAAAAAACAATGCGTTCTATATTTACCACAAAAATATCTAAGTTTTCCCGCTATTGTGGCACTAAGTACTAGTTTTTATTCATGCGTAACAAGTTATTCTAGCAATTTAATAGTTATTGTAACATTTGCAAGTCAAATTAAGTCTGAGTGTCCGATGCGTTACCCCAAACCAGGCTTCTTGGTTCGTGTAATAGTCTTCTTGAATGTTCGATGTATATATCGACCCACTTATTACACCTCCTTTGACTTTCGCTGATAGGAACTGCGCATGTCAAAGAAGGCGTTAACCAGGCCGAGACTTCTCCAATGTTCACTCAATTCCATCTCCATCGCTTCATAGCCGTTCAGTTTCTTTTCTTCATCACGGAGAAGGCAAAGTTTGGAAGAAGTAACATAACTTTGCGTAAAATATATAATACTCTGTGTTTAGTAGAAAAAAAACAATGCGTTCTATATTTACCACAAAAATATCTAAGTTTTCCCGCTATTGTGGCACTAAGTACTAGTTTTTATTCATGCGTAACAAGTTATTCTAGCAATTTAATAGTTATTGTAACATTTGCAAGTCAAATTAAGTCTGAGTGTCCGATGCGTTACCCCAAAGCAGGCTTCTTGGTTCGTGTAATAGTCTTCTTGAATGATCGATGTATATATCGACCCACTTATGACACCTCCTTTGACTTTCGCTGATAGGAACTGCGAATGACAAAGAAGGCGTTAACCAGGTCGAGACTTCTCCAATGTTTACTATATTCCATCTCCAAAACTTCATAGCGGTTCAGTTTCTTTTCTTCATCACGGAGAAGGCAAAGTTTGGAAGAAGTAAGATAACTTTGCGTAAAATATATAATACTCTGTGTTTAGTAGAAAAAAAACAATGCGTTCTATATTTACCACAAAAATATCTAAGTTTTCCCGCTATTAGTGCACTAAGTACTAGTTTTTATTCATGCGTAACAAGTTATTCTAGCAATTTAATAGTTATTGTAACATTTGCAAGTCAAATTAAGTCTGAGTGTCCGATGCGTTACCCCAAACCAGGCTTCTTGGTTCGTGTAATAGTCTTCTTGAATGTTCGATGTATATATCGACCCACTTATTACACCTCCTTTGACTTTCGCTGATAGGAACTGCGCAGGACAAAGAAGGCGTTAACCAGGCCGAGACTTCTCCAATGTTCACTCAATTCCATCTCCATCGCTTCATAGCCGTTCAGATTTTTTTATCACAGAGAAGAAAAAGTAGTAGATTGTTAACCAAAGGATGAACAGCAACTATTTCGCAAGAGATATATTGGCGTTGGAGCATAGCAATAGCGCTTTAGTCGACATGGACTATGAGAAAAATCGATGATAGAACTTATAAAAGTAAAACTAGCTACACTATATTTATATATTTTTACCGCACAGTAGCTGTACACACAACATCACACCTAACTAACCATTAAAGACAGAGCAGAGAGAAAAAGAAAGGGATGTATATATGTGTATTATGTCAACTTCTATACATTCTAGTGCGACTCTCTTTCATGCAATATTTCAGATTTCTGAAGTGTATAGCTAGAGGTGTTGCTGTGTGTACAAGATTTTAGCATGACTCAGTTCCATGTTTTTTTAACCCTTTGAACGCCTCTGACTTGATACAAACGTCGGCCTCACACGCCAATGACACCTGAAAACCACAGCTAATGTCAACGTCACAAATACTCGGGGCTATTTTGCACTGTATCTGTGACCACTATATGGGCCGATGGCGTCGTAGGCACGACAGTACACGACCGCTTTAGTGGTTCTTGGCGTTCGAAGGGTTAACTATCTTGCCAGTCGTGTCACAAGCATTTTTTTCAAATTATTCACATGGCAACAATTTTACCTATGAAACAAGCTGTCACATTACGAGTACCTATCCAGTCTCTATGCATTTCGTGTTACCTGCTAGTGATATTTTAATTTTGCCGCCATTTTTTCGTGTCACCACTCACTGGTCAGACTCTATCATTTTTGTATTTTAAGGCCCATTTACATTATGCAAGTTTCTTGTACAAGAATCGGCAATAATTGTATGCAATTTTTTTGTTGCAATAATGTACTGTTCCATGTTTTGTTTTCTTCTGGTGTTCAATAAAGAGTAATTGTATTGTATTGTATTCAAGAATCGCACCATAGAGTTTACACGTGTGCAGTATTAAAAAAAAATTAATTCAATGATTGAATACAAGTATTGGCAGGAAATAATTGCTAACCTCTTTGTTTACATTTATGAAATTATTGCAAGAAAAAAATTGCATATTAGTCTTGACAAGTCTAAACCTTTTAGTTTTACAATATATTACGTATTGCTGCAATTATTGCATGTATTTGCAACCACAGATTCCAGTCAATATTGATTGTTCGACTTGTTCTTGGAATCCATTTTTTGAATGATAAATGGAGCGGCAATTCTTGCATTCAATTGACTACATGGCCTGTTTACACCTATTCCAGAATTGAATTCAAGTTACTTTCAATATGCAAGAATATCACGTAAGGTTTAGACTGTGCAATATTTTATTTCCTCAATTATATTGTATGGAATGTGCAAGAAAGTCGTATAATCTAAATGGGCCTTTAGGGTCTAAGGTCAAACACACTTGCAAAAACAAAAGTTGTCTCTCCTGTGGTCAATATTTAAAGGCTTGTGTGCATATAAATTATGTTTTCATTTGCTAGGACTAAAGTAGACCGGACGACGTTTATGCGGATGTAGGTTCAACCAGAAATTTAGGCCTAGAATCACGTTAATTTCGGGTATGTCCACAGGAAAGACGGTAACCTAAATCTGTGTATATGACCCTTTAATATAACGCTGCCGCCGACCCGCCGTGCTGAAGACCTCCCGTCTCGTTGGCTTTCTCCTATCCTTTACGCCAAACATGTTTGCTGTGCTATTACACGTTTCAACCCATGTTTTCCCCTCTATTCCCACTAGTTCAGTTGTCCAGTTCAGAAGACTGAACTAGTGGGATTCTTTTTCTCGTTTGTTCAGTTGTGAAATCTTAGTTACGAACGTGGACGAAGGGGGTATATGCTTAGTGTCGACGGAGTTCCGCTATCGCAGAGCTTCTATTTCTGGGTGTTTTTGGACCTTCTGGCCTGCTGTATACCTAAAATAACCTTAACAGACCTCTCTTTTAGGATACACGTTTTGGCCAGGTTCAGTCAACTGAACAAACGAGAAAAGAAATCCCACTAGTTCAGTTGACTGAACTAGTGGAATAAACTTTTTCCTATATCTAACGAAATATTTTAGGATTTATTTCAGTACCATCGCGTAGAAGTTTAGTTCCCGATTCGTCGGATTATTGAGGGAAGAGTTCTGACTGGCACCTATTTTATATAAGAAATTCCGGCGAAACGGGAATCCGACGAAACAAGAATCCGGCGAATCGGGAACTAACCGCGTAAAATAGCATCGCTATAGGTTAGGTTAATTTTAATATAATCCTGAAATATTTACCATTACAGAAAACAAAGTGGGTTGGCAAATTGAACGGTTGGGACACGATACATTTTGGCAAATATGTCGCCGAAACAAAGGTAACCAGCGCTAACCATAGCTGATGATAGTACCTTTCGTAATAAGATCAACACTCGTACGATAAATCCAACAGTGACACTATGTTAAAAATAAACTCATACAAAAGCTTGTTCTTTTAACCCTTTGAACGCCAACAACCACTAATTGGTCGTGTAGTCGTGCCGACGACGCCATCAACCCATATAGTGATCTCAGATACAATGCAAAATAGACCCGAGTATTTGTGACGTAAGGTTGACATTAGTTGTGGTTTTCAGCTGTCGAGCTGTGTGAGGACGACGTTTGTATCAAGTCCAGTGATGTGCAAGTTGCGGAAAGTTTCCAAAAAGTTGGAAAAGTTGCAAGAAATGTCCGGAAACTTTCACAAGAAATATAGGAAATTTAAATTTAAGAATCGGAAAGTTTCAATCCCCATACAAAATTGTGAGAAGTTTCCGAAATTTTCCTACATGAAATGTTCCGCAATTTTGGAAAGTTTCCTTTGGCACATCAGTAATCAAGTCAGAGCGTTCAAAGGGTTAAACCGCAATAATATCAATATACAAATAGTATTTTTCGTAATTTAACGTCAGATATATTGCATTCATTTAAAGGTTTAGGGAGTTGCTAAATCAAAAAGTGAAAAAAAAAAAGCAAAATAACACGAAACACTTTATTCTACAAAACAAAAACATGAACAAAAAGAGCAAGTAGGAACATAGGTGAACTTATACCTTTGAACGATCCCTTCCAGCAAGCCCTTGAGAGATTGAGAAAAGTGAAGGGGTCCATAGGTTTACTTTATTTAGTTTAGAACATAAAGATAATATTAACTAACCAAAACAACAACTTGTCAACAACTTTTTGAAGTTGTAATTCTGTAGCTCTGCCTACCCCACTCTTTGGGATTACAGGCGTGACGGTATGTATGTATGTAACTAACCAAAACCACGTAGGTACAATTATTTATATAAATAACTACATAAATACATAAAGAAAAATAAACTTATTTGAACATTATATTCACACAAACACCAAATGCAAAGCAAACCGGCACTTTCGTTTTTGTTAGCCAATTATTTTTAAATATTTTAACTTACTATATTACAACAAAATAAAAATTGTTTAGGGACAAAAATAATTTTATAAAAAAAATATTGGTACTGTATACATTATGCGTACGTACAGGGATGAATAGGGATGAAACTAAAGTCGAGTCCGGAATTAGGCGAACTAACTTGACAGTTCATTGTACACTAATGTTGCCACAGTTTGGCTAGTGCTGTTAATATCGATATTTAAAAAGTCTAGTTTATCATTATTATTGTGTTTTGAATCTAACTAATAATTTGCAAGCCACCTAAAAGGATCACAATGGCCTGTTGTAATGTCAGCATTATTTTTGTATTTTATTCCTAATTTGAGGAGTAAGTATCGTAAATATCCGCTTTAAACCGTACATCCTTCAGATCATATTATATCGTAAAAATTGCTGTAGTTTTTCCCTATTTGGCAAGTATGTATGAGTGTGAAAGTTTCGATGAAAATTACTTGATAAAATATAAATATAATCAGATTTATAGAAGGCACAAGGTTATATCGACATATTTGTGTCGACATAAACCTATCACTATTTATTTTTTCCTATGTCTGGCAACATTTTCGGCTGTCAAGTTAGTTCGCCTAATTCCGGACTCGACTATAGTTTCAATTTCACCGACAAAAAAAACCTGTTTTATTTTGTGTTTGGCGTATTTTTTCGTTTTGTTTGACACAAGAAATGCTCTGGGATTAAAATACCGTTTATTTCATCGCCATAGACGAGATATTTCACTTTGTTTCGATAGGGTTCACAGTTTCACAGAAATTAATGATTTAGTATTTTAAACAATCTAAAAAAAAATTTTTTTTATATTTTTGCATCCAGTTTCATCCCTTTTCAATTAATATATTGAAATTTAATGCTGCTCCGAAATATTTGAGTACCTTGACGGCTACCATATATCTGATGGCGACTGTACATCTCGAAACATCAGATACAAGTTTATTCTACAGTAGCAAAGATAACCTTTTTAGATTAGATATATTTAGCTAGCGACAGTGTTTTTAATTGAGTGTGACGACAGTGAGTATAGCCTGTATGTATTTTTCAGGCAACCCCCCCCCCCCCCCCCCTCACTTCATACCCAGCGTCTTCGCATCGCGAAGCACGAAGTGAAGGCAAACCAAACTGTGCTTTACATTACACGTAGACAATACAGTTCTTTCTTCAATGCTTACTTCAATCCGGCAGCTTTGGTGGTTTGCAAACCAGCTTCTCCTAGATTTCCTGACCGGCAAGACGGAAACTGCCGGGCACGAAATCAAGGGAAACCTGGCCGCATTTTTGTGAGTAAATAACAGAACTAGGCTAATGATTCTGTCATCTTTTAACTTCTTATGACAGCGTACAAATAAAAAAAATTGCCGTGTGGTTGCCGGCTTAGAATTGTGCCACTCCATGTCTTCCCGTGGAAGACGTAAGAGGCGACTAAGGGAATAAAGGCTTTAAATTGACAATATGACAATATTTTGAAAACTGTTCAACTTTTACTGAGGTAATGTTTGGTTTGGTTCGTCTTAGGCTGGGCTATCTCTCGTGTCAATGTGACGTGCCAATTGACACGACGATCTCCCCAGTTACCTGCATCCCGAAGAGGTTAAACAAGAAACGTTTATTTTTATTTTTGTTATACTAGCGTCTATTTATTTATTTATTTATTTATAAAACAAATTTGTACCTTAACAGCTAAAGCCAAAACAGCACAAACTTACAGCTAAGTACTTAGTCTAACTAAACTTACATCAATCTATCGTGCTCTTGGGCATTTCTCGTTCTATCACTCTCTTGCACACTGTCGTCAGTCGCCCAATCGCACTGTGGCGCCGCCTCGAGCACGGAGTTGAGCAGCGCAAGAGCGCGCGCGATAGGCGCCTGCGCGTGTGCACGCGTCGCGCCACCGGCACAGCCAGCAGCGGGTGTTTTCGAGCGCGAATGTACCGACAGGGCACAAAAAGACGCACAAACGCCTCTACGAGGGCAACACAATCTATTTTGTTTCTGACTATGCCTATAGTAAACTTTGCCAGCAGGAGTAACCTACGCAGTTGCAGAGAATCGTATCCTAAGTGCCCCTGCAGAAATAGGGTTGGATACATATGTATAGGGGTAGTATAAATGTAACCTTTTATATAAAGCCCTTAGAAATTTCTTTTGAATCTCTAATCTAGTATGGTTATAGAATAAATCCAAAAACAAAACCTCAATTTATCATCAGTTGTCTACTATTAAGCATGTATTTTTTTAAATATATAATATATATTACTTATATACCCATTTACGAAACTACTTTTTTTTAAATCATGTTATATTCTGGTTAGGTACTGCTTGGATTGTCAATTAATACGATAGCTAATATTAATTCATAATCAAGTTATGTGCTCCGTAATTGCCTCGTATATAAGAAAATATTACTTTATCAATAATAGCCTGTAAGTGTTTTATGTATATGATGTGGATGTACTATTAATAAATAAAAAAATAAAAAATAAAATCCTAAAGAAAAACAAATACTAAAAATTGGTCAAGGGTGAGTTGGGCTCGCGCTGATTAGATTCGAAATCGAATTCAAACTGGAATGTAATAGTTACGTCGACGTCAAAGATATGTATACACTTTTACACCTTATTTCATGTATTTTTCACTGTCATGTCATAATTTTTATTTTTTTGAAGATTTTTATGTTTAACCAATACTCATTTATGTAGAGGAGTAACAGAAAAATCACTGAAATGGAAACAAAGCCGGGTCGGGTCGCTAGTATAACCTCCCGAGTCCCCAGATTATCACTTGAGGACATAATACCAAACATAAAAGGCACCTATAAACATAAAGGTATAGTTAAATTCAACAAGGTTGAAATTACAATGTTTCTAAAATAGGTATTGGGTCTTAAGAGGGTTATAATCAGTGATCGGATTTCACGGTGCAACACTGCGGGATATAGAGTAGAAATCTTAATATGGATATGACTAAAATCCCGGAATCTGGTTCGAAAAGAAAATGCGATTGTTGGTATATTTATAAATAGGCATTAGGATAGGATTTTACACGTGTAAAGAAATCGATTAAACATATAAAATATTGCGAAAATAATTGTATGTTATTTCAATTTCATACAAACTAATAAAATATAATATCTGTGTGTAGTGTGGTGAACTGATAATGCGTACCGTATTATATATTTTATTTATATTCATACCCAAAGACTATTTGCCAGATCAATTTTAAACAGAGTATAATAAAAACTAACTTTTTTAATTTTTTTACATACCTAAATTACTTTTGTCAAAATATTAATTTTACACGTTTAAATTGTATTGAAATTTATTTGAAGTAATAAAATCAGAATAATGTTTAACAACATAAGTCCCGGAACCCCGGGGCATATCCATATTAGCATAATGTTTGAGGTCATTCACCCCGAGTTGCACCGGGATAGCCGATCATTGGTTATATTATAATATAATAAATTCAGATTTTTGTACGAGTCGTGCAAAAAACTTACTTAAACCAAAGCGAAAGGTCGGTAGCTGCCGGGTCAGTGCAGTCCTCGCATACTACTGGCAGATCTTAGTCGATGTCCGCGAGCCAACTTCTCTTTGATTTTGTGACACGCAAGTTAGAAACTGTGTGCCACGAAATCAAAAGAACCCTGACCGGGATTCCTTTACCATCGTCACCATCATATCGGCCGAAAGACTGCGTTCCCCAAGTGTCTGCACCCGATAATAATTCGTTTCTGAAATATATTTCAATCATCATATCCGTCTGTCTATGTCACAGTCGGTTTACTCAAAGACTAGACATGAATCGTGGTTCTACAATCCATGGAGTCGCTATTTCCTATTTATTCTAATACATACCACTTTGATATTGACCTTCAGTATTTTAATAATTTAAAAATAATTTATTAATCAAACCGCTAAAACAATTTAAATGGATTCTGGTATGGAGGATATCTCTGCTTTGAAAAGCGTCACAAACAACCAAATATGAGTAGGTATTGAATAACCGAACTAAAAATGTATGTAGGAATGCGTGAAACGGACTGATAGATGACGTATGACAGTGAGACAAAGATAGTATGATAGACGTGTGAACGAGAGTGAAAGAGATGCCTGTTTTACATTTTATTTTAATGGCTCCAAGATGGCGATTCGAGAGCTCGACACTGTACAAGACGCTGTGTAATTGCCTAATTATAATTTCCTTATTAACTACTAAAGAAGAGTTTCACTTATACGATATTATCCATCTAGATTCTAGATCATGGGAGTCTGCGGGCCAGTTTAGTTTACCATGGTGGTCATCTCTGCACGACTGTAGCTTCGGAATACGAAGTCAAGTAAATCTAATCTAACTGGCTTGACGAACTCGAAGTGGCGCGCCCTTTTTATGCCTGTAAGGGAAAAAAAGCAGGTAAATAAAAATGGCGGGATAAACAGGAATAGGAATAGGGAAAAACAAAAAAAAATGCTGCCATTCGATTCGGTTGCAATTATCATATTGTATACATCCAGTCAGCCCATAAGTTCTGTCATTATTACGGTTTAGTAAATTAAAACTAAGTAATATATACTTCTTTGCAATGATGTATGTATTAATTAAGTCTTATTAATATACATTTTTAAGAAATATCTTGCATTTAAATAATTGCCCGTGTGGTTGCCGGGTTAGAATAGTGCCACTCCACGTTTTCCCGTGGATATTTTAAGAGGCGATTAAGGGAATTGTGAACGAACGGCAGCGAATGATTGACAAGTGAGTGACATGAACATGACATGACAGTCAGTTCTGTTTCTGTTTAAAGTTACTTTTTTATTTTATATCGTGCTAAGATCACGACATCAGTATTCCTAACTTTGTATATACGGTATTTTTAATGACTATTTCTTTAATAAATTATTAACGACGAATTTAAGTTAAATAAAGAAAAACCGAGAAATACGGGTAGTCTAATTTTTAACCAGCTATTACAAACGCGAAAAAACAATAATGCTTTTTTTTTGAAATGTTGTGCATCAATGGTAATTAATCGAAAGCTCGTCCGTCCTCGTGGCTCGCGATGAGCCAGCAATCATTATAAAAATAAAATTGCTATTAAAAAATTTCGTGTCCGTAAGGTTTATAAATCATTTGTAGGTCAATGCATCCGTTTCTATAATAAATTACCATTACTTAAAACCAACTTGAAAAAGTCGTTGATGTCTAAAGCTTACTATAGGGTCTAGGACTATCTATCAGATAAAAATGCTTGGCCTAAACCACAGATAACAGAATACAAGTACAGATACCCAATCTCATACGGCAAAAGCGTGCCGTCCTAATGTAGGCAATTCGGTAGGCAATTTTAGTCCCGTAGTTACACCAGTAGATGCCGTATCTGAGCCACCACTGAATGCTGGCAGCCTACCTAATAGTTTTAGTAACGTATCACCAGATGGCATTGACTTCAAGAATGAGACGTCAAGAAAATTGTTGACTTAAAATTAATATGTAATGAATGGCTATAATCCTACCGGTGACATTGTGGTAGCGTTTTATTAATTCATAGGAACATCTGCCCTGATTAATGATGTCCAGGACAAAATAGGAAAGTTTTAATGACATGTTTGGGAAGTTTTTTGCTGACAATAAATAAAAGCAATAGGTAAAAATAACTGGTTTATTAGAAAGAAAAGAAAGAAAGAAAATAAGTTTATTTGGCAGGCATTTTACACTAGTAGGTATACAGATACATAATATAAGGTAATATAGATATAAAACTAACAACTATGATTACAGAAGCCTACCAAAATGGTCTTCACTCAGCTAATGTGATAAAACGTTGGGAAACGTTTCATCACGCTGGTTTTCAGTGAAGCCAGATACAATATTTATAACTAACTAGGATGATGGCGCTGACTCCAAGCCAGACACGAACCGTCACCGTCACACAATATCACAAGCAGCAGTTACTTACAAATAAAAAAAAAAAAATATATATATAGGTATACAATAAGAACAAACAAAATTTATTTAATTTATTAGGTTTAAAGAATTTATTTTCTCATAAGAATTTTACAATTCACTTACATGAGAATTAAGAATAAGTTAAAAATAGTTTGGTGAGCGTATTTAAGCGTGCGTATTTACATAAAAAGGAAATATCGCCTTCAACTTCAACTTTATCCGAATCCAACGAAACAAAGTTATACACTCGGCGTCAAAAAAATCGCACCTTTTGGTATGTTGACTTCAAGCAGCTATAAACCCTATTAAATCTAAGATAAGGTATGAGTGTGGGGCCTCATCTTAAAGGTTATTGAATCCTTTAATTTATAAAAATGTGATAATGCTTACTAAGCTTAAAAAAAACGTTTTTCATGAAAAGAGGAAAAACATTTATTCACGCCAAAATTACACAATCTAAAAACATAACAAAATTAAAAAATACAGTAAAACAAATTCTTAAAACTAAACTTAAAACCTAGGGTTACCTCCCCTAGCCCTAATTACAGCCTCCATGCGATCCTTCATTGACCTCACCAACGTCACGATGCGTTCTTGAGGAATGTAACTCCACTCCACTCGGGACTACCGGGATCCCAACCTGATCCAGGTAGTCCCGAACAATCAACGCCGTATGAGAGCGGGCGTTGTCGTGCATGAATGTGAATTCAAATAACAATACATCACAGAGATCCTGGAGAACCACGTGGTCCCGTATACCACGTGGTTCTCCAGGATCTCTGTGATGTACCGATGAGCAGTCAGGGACCCCTGGCCACGTCCACCTCCAGTGCGGGAGACGCACACAAGGTCGGTTTGGCCCGATTTTAAAGTTTATTAACTGTGCTTTCAAATGATACTAATATTGGTAGGGTACAATAAATTAGTTAAGAGCTTTATTCGCTTGAAGTCAAAATTTCAAAAGGTGCGATTTTTTTGACGCCGAGTGTAGTTTAAATGTTTGTACACAAACTGTCAGCGCGTTTTGATACTTCAATGGTTAAAGATAGCACGTTGTTCGTTCCGTGTTTGTACTAACATTTTAATACACCGAAACCGCCAAAACAGTATTTTTTTATATTCATTTATATTCGTCAAGACATTATTTTCTCTATTGTTTTTTTGTTTTTAATATAAAAGAAGTATTTTGAGTATTGATTTTACGCATCAAACAAGAATTTGTAAAAACGAAACGCTTGGGGTCTGTGAGTGCATAGTAGTTTCGCGATCCGTGATGGCACCATCTAGTGACAGTACCTAATAAGGCGTAGCAAGCTTGAAAGCTTATAAGTTTTTTATGAGTTAGATGGAGTTAATATAAAATTTGTTGCATTTATTAAACTTATTAAATATACCCTACTTTATGTAGAGAAGGATGTTTTTGATGTAATTAAGGTACGTTGAATTTATTAAGGTGCAAAAATCATTCAATCTTCACGATTACTGATTCAAATGTTTCGCTCGATACCTGTGACGCCATCTATGAGTTTATTAAAGTAATAATTATACGTTGTTCGAGTTGGGAGGCCATGCCTAAACTAAACACCTAAATAACTTAATAATAATTTAGTCATAAAAAATATGAAAACATTGTTTATTGTCTGGGGGACACGGTTTCTGTGGGAGAATGTGTCGAGGCTTTTTATGTGGGTTGTCTTGAACCGTCATAGGTGAGTGTAATTCCTAAAATTTCTATATTTTTAGATTTCCTGTTACTACTACTTATTAGTTCTTGTGAGTTTTGACACATTTTCCTGCTCAACTGCGCATGAATGTATTTTTTTTTTGTTTTATCTGAGATTCATTGTTTTATATAATGCTAGGTTAAGTTTATTATTATATAAGCAATATTAAAAAAACGACTGACTGTTGAGTTTCTTGCGGCGTTTCTTCTCAGCAGTGGTCTCTTGTGAAGCGCTGGTATATTATGACGTGTAAAAGTGCCCGTGCGGCCTACTTACTGAATAAACATCTTTTATCTTTTTATCTTTAATCATCAATGATTTTTAAAACTATATTAGTTAATTGGTTCATGTTAAAAAAATCTTTTTGTAACTTCTTTTTAAATTTTAATCAATCTCAGTAACAAAAGTTATGGGCCGACTAAGTATGGGACTTACTACAATCCGAGTACTGCAAAAGTCAGAAATTTCTACAAGTTAAGCGTTGAAAATGCCCTGTAAAATGATACTGAACTATGACGTCAGAAATCGGTAAGCAATGTAGTACATTGCTTTCACACGGTTCACACAATAATGAAAGAGAGGAAAACGCGACCCTCCGCCGGGTCCCGGTAATGAGGCCGCAGCATTACAGTAGCATCCGCAGGATGTAATGTCCCCCTCATTGCTAATAGTCTGCCCAACTAAGCTAATACGCAGGAAGTCAGATACAACTCCTGTATAGTTGGTTCAAGTTAATATGACGAAAAGCATTAAAAACCACCCATTACCAACATCTATTCTTCAATTGTTATCTTCAAGTAGGGTTGTAAAACAATTACGCAGGTGTGTCGGTACAGCCAAAGTATACTGTGAACAAAGAATCTTGATAGTTTTGATGTTGCCGGTATTTTACTTAATAATTAAATGTTTCTAAAATAATAATTAAATACTGTGTCAATATCACTTTGTACAATTTAAGAATAGTATTAAAAATACATTTTTACCTGAATGTTAACCGCACTGTACTTAATTGTATTTAGAAAAAAAAACACCTACTTATTTAAATATGTCCGGTTCAGGTAAAACCCAATGATCAAGAAGGGTTGAGCTACTCCAAGGCACGTGCCACACTTCGGTCGTCCCTTTGTTATCTTTTCCTTTCATATTTAGCAACAAAAGAAGTTGTAAAATCCTGCGTTAAGTGCATTTTCGTCATTTAAACTGGAACCAACTATGTATAGCAATATCAACCTTATTACTAAGAGAAGAGAACGAAATCTATTTCGGTTATTGATTTTGGGATTAGTTTGTGTTCTACAGTATTCTAGAAATCGAAGAGTGGTTTTCTATGACGCTCTGAATTACATAGAAAATGAACCCGATTAGCGGGTGTTCGGCGCTGAATTTGTTAAGGGGTAAAACAAAGAAAAATCAATCTAAAGAATCGACCGCTTCGGCTGATATTGTACAATACGCAAAATCTACATCATGCATGACAAACGTACAGGACACAAAATGTACTTACGCTGAAAGCACATTACGCAAAATGTGTAAAAAGAAAAATACACATTTCGCGAATTGTTCAATGCTAAATGCACAATCCGCAAAATGTGACAAAAGCAAAATGCTCAATCGCCAAACGAACAAAACGTAAAATGTACAAGTGTACAGTAAGCAGGGTGGTTTACCAAAACCCCGACGCAAAAAGAGGGGATGTCAGTCTGTGGCTCTGAAATGGATACTCTCTGTATATAGGGTTGCCAGGCCATAAAATGCAAAGGCCGGACTGCGCCCTATATAAGGCCGGACATTTTGCCCTAAAAGCCGGACATGTTTTTTTTATTGCCAAACATAATGTTTTTACAGCTGGGTTATTGAAAAAAGTATTTATATAGGTGATGTAAAGTAAGGATGAGATCGAAGATGGAGTGTACATACCAGATATATGCATATTCGATATTTATTTAAAGATGGACATAATATTTATAATAAAAACCGTACGAATCGCTATAAAAAGCCTGACAAAAGCCGGACAGGCCGAACACGTACATATTTGGCCGGACGCGACCGCAAAAAGCCAAACATGTCCGGCTAAAGCCGGACACCTGGCAAGCCTATCTGTATAGGATGGTGGCTCACAAATGGATAGACTAATTGAGATGCGGTTTGGTTTGTACAAGTACTACAAAAGCCTCGATCGAAGCCAGTTTCGAAACTCCGGCTTCGTAGACGGCCGAAGGTGTTTTGATCTATTGGACTGACCTTTAATGACCACCCTTAAACCACCGGCATAACGTTCATAATAATATATCTATTCCTTATCCATAACACACACGCTATTAAATAGTATACAGTCTGTGAGCACTTAGAAGAGGCTTCGGATTAGTACTTCTCTCTCACTCGCTCTTAATAAGATCGTATGATTACTGATTCTAAGTGCTCACAGACTGTACCTTACCTACAAGTGCCAAACGTGATAAATCGATTTACCTTGTCGCGTCCTTTTGGCGAACTACTACCTACCAAATAACAGGCAAAGCCTTTCAGAGCCCAATGACCAGAACTTGGGCCAATCGTATTAAACTATGTTAGGTTGGCAGTGTTGGCACTAGGGTTGCCAACCGTACTATAATATATAGTATTGTACTATATTTTGACTCTGTGTACTATATACTGTTAAATAAATATATAGTACGCAAAAATACTATATTTCGGTCATTCCTTATAATATGTATGCAATTTGGGTCGGTAGATTCAACCAGATTTTAAGCACCAATGTAGTTGGAGTGGAGAAACAGCATTTTTCAGCTCTGATAGTGGCCCCTATAGCAGGCAGAATGTTAGTAAGTAGTAAATATTGTGCATTATATTTAATACACACTTTTTACAAAGTTTTACTTCAAAATACTATATTTTCTTTCAGTGAACTATGTTTTTTATACCTTGGGCTTGAAAATACTATATTTGCCCCAGAAATAGTTGGCAACCCTAGTTGGCACCCAAATAATTAGGTGGCCGATCGGCCGATCGATGAAAACGCTAAAACGCTGCAAGCAAAGCAAAATGGCTGCAATGGTGCAATCGATAATTATGCTAAGGTAGGTACTGCCAGCGAACAAAAACTCTCGCCAGTGCTTTTTGGAAAATTTTATTGTGTTACTGTGAAGTAACACAATCTTAGAACGTCAAATTTGATAAGGTACCCAAGTTAATATTACAAAACTGGCAAAGCTTGAATAGAAGAGACGAACTCAAGTACGTACCTGGAATGTAGAATGTTGACTAGCAGCTCAGCCCTGGATCCAGGGTGCGCCTTGACTCGGTCTTATGTATTTATCACACGCGATCACGATATTCATGTAACATCAATTTATTTAGCATATTTGTTACAATGCATGTACAATGGCGACAATTTTATAATAATAGAAAATATAGCGTGTTAACTTCGCGAAGTAGGTACGGCTTAGCTTATGCTTTTAATATATTAACACTAGTCTAAATGATTTTAAACTGCTTTTTAAAACTATTCTAAAATTCAGAAACGAGATAAGCTTGCCGACTTCTTCACTTCACTAAGAACCGACTGACAATGCGGTGCCGGCCGGCGGCCCGGGCCCGGGCGGGGCGGGCGGCCGGACGGAAGGGCGGAGCGAACCCGTCGAATCAATAAAATAATTTGAAAAAAAAGCCCCAAGCCAAGCCAAGCCCCGCAATGCCGCGCCTGCGCTCTCGTTCCCACCCCACTTCCCAGAGTTACCAACTATGAAAAAAAATCTTCAATGTGTATCAAATTGTTGACGAGCTAAATAAACATAATTACATGAAACAAATAGGTATTTCTTAATTGTTATTTACAATAATAATATTAATAATTTAAGCTCTCGTTGTTTTTTTCACACTGTCATCATTATTTCCATCCATTTTCCATCCCATTTTTGTATCTGTAGAACCTAATTCAAGTCATACACCAAGAGCTAACCACCAGCTTAGGTCGAATATAATTTAGCATGAAAATTAAAACGGTTTTTACAGGTTATATAATATTAATATGATTACATAACATAACATAACATTTTAATAGCCTTTTAATATTTGAACATTATAGCACATCAATTTTCTAAAATATAAGGTGAGGAGCTAAAGACTAGCTCTTATTGCTCAAATGTCAATTGACAGCTTTTCCTATACAATTCATTATTTATTTACCATCTTAATTATTTCCGGTAATTTATTGCGTTAAAGCGAAAATTCAACACTGTATCGAAAGAAAATACATTGTTATCGTTTTAACATATGTATCCATTCAGTAAACCGCGTTTAAATGTTTAAAATAAATGTGTAAAAAATATTATAATACCTACATCGAAAAGAGTACGTCTTTTTTCGTAAATACAAAATTAAAATCATGCCGTTCGACTCTGTTCTTATCAAGGAAGAGCCTATAGAGCAAGAGGAAGTCACTGTGGACGAGATAAAGCCAATTCGAATCGTAAATGTGAGGGTAAAGAAAGAACTGATGATGATAGAAATTGACGTATCTGTGGAGCCCAGCGTCAAAGAGGAGCTACCGGAGCCCGCTGACGGCGATGGAGAAGGTAACTGCACTGTTATAAATATCATCTTCGGTACGATAAGGGCACAATTGCTCTTGTCATATAGGGCATTGTGCCCTTGTTCTACCGAAGGTACGAAATGGACGTAGTTAAACGAAAAGGACTCAATCCACAAAACAATCGGAAATGGAGTTAATCATGTCATGATGGTCCTTAGGGTGTAGACTGTCAATCAGCAAAAGGAATCTGGAAGCGGCGGCAAGTTATTTTAAAATCACACAGGAGATCATCGCACATCTATGGCAGGGAAATATTTTAAATCAGATAAAAAATCAGACCTCTTGGATCATTAGAAATAATTGTCATTTCATAGAACCTTGCATTTGTTATAAGCAAATAAAAGACTCAACTAGCGGCTTGCCCTCATTTTGATTCAGTTTATGTGAGTTTCCATAACACCAGTAAATAAGAATTTATTGTACCTGTGCATACAGGTTCTACTTACACACTACTATTACTTAACCTTTAGTTGAAGACGTGGTTTCAGAGCATTATAAAGTAACCCGTAGCAGATGGCGACATAAAGTCAAAATAATAATCATGATGTCTGTGAAACGTATTCCATGTCAGTTACAGGTTAATTTCCCCTAGTGTTCCATTAGTAGATATCTGTAGCCACCTTTTTCTTATGTTTAGAGTTGGGTGGAGTGGTAATCTTCTTGGATAAGGGAAAATAACATTCCCATAAAGGGGTTTGGGTAAAAGTGTTGTCATTTTTTAGTCATACATTTTCAAGGCGAGCGGCCATTTGTAAAATTGGTAAATTATTTGATAGAATTATTCAAAATAAACATGTTTTATACCGCCCATACCTGGGTGTCCTTTAAGCACCAAAAACTAAATACTTCAATCTTTAATATCTCCTCTCAGATATTATTTAATGCCATAAAATATATAAATCTATGTGTATTTAGAGGTCCTCTAAATTACTATCTTAAAATCATCCATGGATGCTGAAAGAAAAAGACAAATTTCTTCATACAAACTTACCTAATTTCTTACCCTTTGATTAGAGGGCTCATTATAAACTATAAAAATAAAGTTTCCAGCCTAGTTCAAAGTGACCACAACTACAAAGCTAGCTGCCCCGGGATCGATCCCTGGTACGTGCAAATATTTGTGTGATGAGCACAAGTATTTGTTCCTGAGTCTTGGGTGTTTACTATGTACTTAAGTATATATTTCTCTATATAAGTATTTATATCGTTGTCTACTTTGTCTAGTACCCATAATACAAGTCTAGAGCTTGACCCGTGTGGTTGCCGGGTTAGAATAGTGCCACTCCATGTCTTCCCGTGGATGTCGTAAGAGGTGACTAAGGGAATAAAGGCTTGTAGTACTGTTAGGCGATGGGCTTGCAACCTGTAACTAATACACTCGTAAACATCTTAGCCTGTTTGTGCAAAATGCGGTTACAGAATTATCAACAAGTTATTAGAGTTGTTGGTAATTCTGTAGCTCTGCCTACCCTACTTTGGGAATGAAGGCGTGAGTTTATGTATGTATGTATGTATAAAAAAAAACTTGACAAATTTTATTTCTAAATACTATTACTTTAGTTACGAGAAGTACTGTTAAAAACGGATCTTATATTTTATAGGGATTTAAAAACGGAATCCTGACCCATCCATACAATGTTGTACAACTTTGTATTAACGCCAAGAAAATATTATATCAAATCTGTACAAAATGAAATATTCCTTTTCAACAGCAATATACTATACATACATTTAAACCTTAGTTTATTAGTTAACGATAAGTGTATAACCTAAAAATAAAATTGGTAATTAACTTTTTGATTGTCATATTTGTAGGCAATTGTATGGGAAATACGCAAGCGTTCCTAATTATGTGGCCGCCAGTGTATGTATGTGTGTTTGGTTCCCTCCCCGCAATCGCCGCGGTTAGATCGCTCCGCCGCGGCTCCGCGTTTATTAATTATTTTAAATAGGATTTTCAAACAAAACTAAGTTAAACTATACACCAATACAGTTCTACAAATGTACTGAATATAACAATAACATATTTTTTGCGTTACAAACAAGCAGTGAAGCACAGTGACAAAAAAGAAAAAATAAATAGGTACAAAACCTAAATTTTCATTTTGATTTTAATTCCGGGAATCGCTGGCGACGCGCGACCTCGGCTCGTGGGCGGCGAGCAGCGCTTCCAACACACCACCGCGCAACAACCGCGTGCTTACTTACTACACGCCTCAGCGCTGTAAGCGCTTAGTGATCCATACAGCAAGGAAGGTGGTTAGTGTGACAGACGTTAACAGGATAGATATAAATGCGCTATTGGCTTGTAATATTTGTCTAAAGCGCGAATATTGTGACCCGAAAATCGCGCCGACGATTGCCGAGACATCACGCTCAGTGGCCTCAGTTCACGGATAAACGAGAAGAAAGAACTACCTTTCTCAAACAACAGAGTTGCCGTGCACCGATCAACACCGAATACCGCGAAGAACATCGAAGGACGCCAGAGACTGTCGTCCGACCGTCTCGTCTCAAGGCCGTAATAACCACTGCATTGAGGTAATTAATCTGTTATTTTTTTAAAACGCGTTGGAAATTTAACTAAAATGAATAAAGCGTGTGCAGCCTGTTCCAAAACAATTACTGCCACTCAGCGTATTCAATGCACTAATTGTGTCAGCGCTTATCATTTCATTTGTGTAAACATTCAGAATCCACGTAGATTAAACGTTAAACTTAAAGATGAGTGGATATGCCCAGCCTGCCAAAGCCAGCTCCCAAATATAGGCAATCTTAACACCCCAGTACAAGCGACAGACGCGTTAGACGATTCCAACTTAAATGTTACTGCCCAGGCACAGGCAGCCTTACCCCTCAAGACCTCGGAACTAAGGGTGGAATCTGATGCGTTATCTTTACTGATCGCCGAAATTAAATTATTGCGACAGGATATGAACAAAATAAACGACCACTTTCAAAACCTAGCCACTTCTTTCACCCAGTGTAATGAGCGTCTTGATGACTTCGAAAAGCGCTTAATACTATCTGATACGCGAATTGGCTCGCTCGAAAACCGTGAAACCGAAAACGAGTTGCTCCGTCAAAAAATTACACTTCTTGAGGACCAACTAAATGTTCAAGGTCAGGCTCGGCTCAGCAACGAAATGGAAATAATAGGCATAAACGAATATCCCAACGAAAACCAAACACATATCGTCCTTACTACTGCGCAAAAGATGGGTCTGTCCTTGACAGAAACTGACCTCGACTGTGTAACCCGTGTTGGCCCCCGGGTCAACACTAAATCGGCGTCGGAAACCGGCCTGCCTCGCCCGCTGGTTGTTAAGTTTGTTCATCGTGCCAAGAGGAATGAATTTCTGAAAGCCGCTAGAACTAGGCGCAATTTGACAACTACGTCAATCGAAATGGCTGGTCCCACTAGAAAACTATTCTTTAATGAAAGGCTTACAAAATTAAATCGCGACTTATTTCGAGAGTCCAGAGCGCAGTCAAATAATGCCGGATACAAATTTTGCTGGACTCGAAATGGCAGCATCTTCATCCGAAAGGGGGAAGGCAGTCCTGAAATACGTATCAGAAACACCGAAGATCTGGACCGATGCTTCTCATCCATCTCCCAGGATTCCAACGCAACAGAGGCTCAACGACAGGCCTCTCAATAATCATGTACTACGTTACGTTATTTATGTTACGCTAATCCTATCTTATTTTTACCAGTTTATACTGATTGTCAAAAAAAAATATTTACTCTTGCATTATCACACACTGTACAAATACACAAACACTGTACTCCATACACTATACAATTACATTCACACGTTATTTTCACAAAACACACTTATGTCCCCATCCACCACTTTAAGGCTCCCCTCGAGATATACAACTCACTTAGTCCCACTTTTAGTACCTCTATCTACAAAAGCTATGACTTTACGATTTGAAACAATAACTATATTCTACTACAGTTACGAAGATGGCATTACTTAACGTAATGGATAACATTGATCATACAATCGCAATTGACTGTCATATGCTCAACAATATGGACCAATGTAAAAATATTCTGTCCCAACATAATAAATTAAAATTGCTTACATTAAATATCAGAAGTTTGCAGCGTAATTTTGATGCCTTTGTAGCAACATTGAAACAAATAGATATTGAATTCGATGTTATTATTCTGACCGAGTGTTGGCTGAGTGACGGCTCGGTTATAGACCAGCTACCGGGGTATAATTCCTTTAGCACTTGTAAAGTTATTAATAAAAGCGGCGGTGTTGTTATTTATGTTAAAGATAGCATCAAAGCCTCAGCAGTAGAACCGCCACTTGATGATGCCAATTGCCTTTGTGTAGACATTTCTGATGACATAACTCTCATCGGTATTTACCGATCCCCGTCATTTCAAAATATTAATAGGTTTCTTAATTCTCTTGACTTTATTTTAAGCCAGGTAAAAGCAAATTGTCATATCGTGCTAGCCGGAGATCTCAACATAGATTTGGTTGGAAGTCCAACACATAATCAATCAGAGTATTTGTGTCTAATGTCTTCTCATGGACTTCTACCTGCGATCACAAAACCTACTAGAAGTCAGACATGTATTGACCACATATTTATTAAATATAATAACGTTGCTGTAGGTGCAGTCTGTGCATGTTCTGTGACTGATCACGACATGGCTATGGCGGGACTCTCGGCTCCTTACAAGCCCGAGAAGCGTAATCGGTATGTGTTAAAAACGAATTACCAGGGTGTGGCGGAAGAATTGAGATCGGCGGACTGGTCACCTATAACTAGCGCTAACGATGTAACAATTGCCGTTGCCAGCCTCAATGTCCTAATCTCCCGGGCAATCAATAACAACACACGCTCAGTAAAAATTAGCCGCACAAAATTTAACATAAAGCCGTGGATCACACCGGGATTAATGCGATGCATGAGACACAGAGACAAGCTACACTCGCTAGTCAGAGCTTCCCCACACGATCCGATTCTTCGCCTTACTTACACTAGATACAGAAACTTTTTCGATAACTTGTTATATAGCTTAAAAAATAAATACCAAAACCAGCTTCTAACAGAAAACATAAATTATCCTAATAAGCTTTGGAAATCTATCAAAGAAATCTGTCAAAAACCTAATCTAAAAAATGACGCTGAGGAACTCATCAACATTAATGGTAAAACTGTTTTAGAATCCCTAAATGAATGTAATCAGTATTTCTCAACGAACGGAAAGAAACTTGCAGACTGTATTTTAACTAAACTTTCGGAAACTCAAGCTTCTCTGGCCAACAAGTACAGATCGACACGGATGGTTACTAACTCTTTTTTCATGCGCCCAACCAGTACTCATGAAGTAAATAAAATTATCTCCCACCTGAAGTCAGATAGCGCACCCGGTCCTGACGCCCTTAAACCTTTGCTCATAAAAGAGATTAAGGAGGTTATACTGGAACCACTTACTTTCATTTGTAACTTAAGCATTGAGTCTGGCTGCTTTCCCGACTGCTGGAAGATGGCCTCAGTATCCCCTATATTCAAAAAGGGACCTAAAAACTTACCAAGTAACTTCAGACCAATCTCCCTCTTAAGTGTTCTTTCTAAAATTCTTGAAAAAATTGTTAATTCTAGATTAATAAACTTCATTGAGATGAACCACCTGGTCTCAAACCACCAATTCGGTTTTAGGGCCGGTAAGTCAACTGAAGATGCAGCCGTTCTCCTCACCAACACGATTTGTAGTCACCTAGACGGTGACAACAAGTGCTTGGGTATCTTCTTAGATCTCGCTAAAGCTTTTGACACCGTCTCGGTGACTATACTGCTAAAAAAACTGGAATGCATGGGTGTACGGGGTATAGCTCTGGATTGGTTCGCCAGTTATTTGACTAACCGATCTCAAAAGGTTAAGATAGGGCAGCATATTAGCGATCAACTTCCTATTATTTTCGGGGTCCCGCAGGGTAGCATACTCGGCCCAACCTTGTTTCTTCTTTATATGAATGATATTTTCGATACAAAGATCCCAAATACTGAGCTTATATGCTATGCGGACGACACCGTAATACTTGTGCATGGGAAAACTTGGGAGGAGACTTATTCTAGGGCTGAAAATACGCTTGCTAGAGTAGCTTACTGGCTTAATTCCAATCTCCTTACCCTCAATATTGACAAAACTAACTTCGTGGCTTTTTCAAAAAGTTTAACTTCTTCTCCATCATCAGACAGGAATATTAAATTTCATACATGCATTCAAAACCTACATTCTTTATCCATCAACCTAGCAAAACCTTGTTCCTGTCAAGAAATAAAAAGGCGCGACAGTGTCAAATATCTAGGGCTACTCTTTGATCAACATCTGTCCTTTAAACTACATATTACCAGTCTTACCACAAGAGTCAGGAAGCTGATATTCGTCATGAAGAGAATACGCGACTGTGCCACCCCTAACGTACTTCGCATGGTTTACCACGCGCTCTGCCAGTCTATATTGCAGTACGGAGTAGCAGTGTGGGGCAGTGCTAGTAAGACCTATCTGATAGGATTAGAACGAGCACAAAGAGCAGTGATAAAAGTTATGCTGAAAAAGCCGTTTCGCTATCCAACAGACTCGTTATATCTAGAAACAAAACTCCTTAGAGTGCGGCAGCTCTTCGCCATTAAAGCAGTGACTTGCACACACAGCAACTTGTTAAAAGCTCAAAACTCTGCACTGTACCAAGAGATGCTGACTAAGCGTATTTTTAGGATTACCCTACCCCCATTCAGATCCGACATGGCTAGGAGATCCCCAGCCTTCTCCCACCATTACGTCTACAACAATATTTGCAAATACCATGATATTAAACATCTTACAAATTCCAAAGTTAAAAGCATACTAAAAAAATGGTTCCCCTCGTTGTCCTATGATGAGACAGAAAACCTTATAGGTAAATTATGCCTAACCTACGCAGGACACCCACATGCATAACATAAACATGCCCTACAACATACACACACACACACGCACACACAAACACAAACGCGAGCGCGGTCGCGCGCACACACACACATGCACACACGCACACACACTCGCTCACACACTTCACAAATACCTAAGTTTTGTATTGTAGACTCTTTGTTTATTTTATTACTAGCGACTCGCCCGCGGCTTCGCCCGCGTGGAATGTATTATACATATAAACCTTCCTTAAGAATCACTCTATCTATTAAAAAAAACCGCATCAAAATCCGTTGCGTAGTTTTAAAGATTTAAGCATACATAGGGACAGACAGCGCAAGCGACTTTGTTTTATACTATGTAGTGATACTGTTTGATTCTTGTCAAATTAAAGTTTAAGTATGTATCTTAGTTCACTTTTGAGAATTTTGTTTAATTTTTATGTTTGTTTTGTCTCACTCTTGTCATATTATTATCTTTTTAAAGTTAAGTTCCTTGTATACTTCTAAGAATTTGTGTTATTTCTGTTTATTTTATTTTGTTAGATTCTTAAGTTTAAGTTCTTTTGGCACCTTTGATTGTTAATCGCACTAGCAGACGTCCAAGATACAGGCCCAGCCTAGTTTGGAGTCTGACAGATATTTTGATGTAATGAAACCTGTTTTATTAAATAAACGATTTGATTTGATTTGATTTGATGTATATCATTGTCTGTCTCAGTTTTTGATATGCTTGATTGGTCATTGGGTTTGATAGACCTTTATATTATGGATTTGGGTAATTAATTGGGTGCGTGTGCGGCGTGCCGGCCCCATCCTCTTGCCAGTGGCGTCGACAGGACCCGGTTATCCATAAGGCGGGTTAGGCAACTGCCTAGGGGCCCTTGGGCCAAACAACACACAAACAAACACACACACACACGACTTGTGACACCGAGCTCACACGACTTACTTATGACTAACTGGCTTCGACTTATCAAGGTCATGAGAGAAAGTCAGTGAGGTTGACTATGTTATGTTGACTAACTCTTTGGAGTATATAAAACTTCATCATCATCATGTTAGCGGAAAGACGTCCACTGCTGGACATAGGCCTCCCCCAAGGCTCTCCACTTAGACCGGTCTTATGCTTTTTGCATCCACCGCGTTCCCGCGATCCTTACAAGGTCGTCACTCCATCTTGTTGAAGGCCTACCTACAGCTCGTCTCCCGGTCCGCGGACGCCACTCAAGAACCTTCTGGCCCCATCGGCCATCAGTCCTGCGAGCGATGTGCCCTGGCCACTGCCACTTCAGTTTAGCTATTCTTCGGACTATGTCGGTAACCTTAGTTCTACTGCGGACATCATCATTTCTGATTCTATCACGCAGAGAAACCCCGAGCATAGCCCTCTCCATAGCCCCCTGAGTGACTTTGAGTTTCCTTATGAGGCACATTGTTAGCGCCCACGTCTCAGATCCGTAAGTCATCACTGGCAACACACACTGGTCAAAGACTTTTGACTTCAAACACTGCGGTAATTTGGACGTGTATAAAACTTAGGGCTCCACATATACTGGACTTATGTATAATTTTACAATTACAGATGGTGAAGGCGGAGGTTTAGACTCATCTGGGCTACTCCCTGAACGAGTACCTTCCAACTGTACGCAGCATACAAGCACCGTCTCCACAGAGGTTCACAACGGTGAGTCCTTCATCTCCTTTCCGATGGCCATTGATGGTTTCTGAATTTTCTATAGTTAATAATACAACTAGTAAAATATAGTCTACGAGGGCAGAGTGAGAAGTCTGGTAAAAATCATATTAAAGGTATTTTCTTCACAAATTCATTAATGTCAATTTGTAATGCAGCCTTTTTGGAGGTAAATCGTATATTTTCAGCCAGTTCACACGACTAGTTTTTTTTGACAGCTATGAAAAAGAAACAATCACTTCGGTGTTTGCAAACATGGAAAAAAGTGAGTTTCGTGTTCTGATTAAACATTATTTTTTGCGAAAAAAAACCATTACGGATACAAAAAAAAAATTAGACAAATATTACGGGAACTCTGCTCTATCGATTAAAATGATCCACAAGTGGTTTACGGATTTTCGTTGTGGCCGTACAAGCACTGCTGACGCCGACCGACCCGGACGCCCAGTTGAGGTCACTACACCAGAGATGATCTCCAAAATCCATGACATCGTATTGACCGACCGAAGAATAAAGGTCCGTGAGATAGCTGATATTGTAAGCATTTCAGACGAACGGGTTCTTAATAAATAAAAATTAAAAAAAAAAATTAAATTGATACTTTTTTTGTAATAAATTTTTCAAGTTGAATTTCTGACTAATTTAAAAAAAACTAAAAAACGCGATAACTCAAAAATGGTTCACTTTTGCATAATGCATATGAGGGTCAAAATTATCGCAAATAGTCACCCCTATCACCTCCTAACGGGAATAGGTCGACTTACCAATAACCCTGTATATAGGGGAGAACGTTTAAACAAAAGACTAACAATCACTTGCATCGGCTTATAGTTTCTATGGAAATAAATAAGGTCGATGAGAGAAGGAAGATAGGATGTGAACATGCGCACTCACCTGAATTTCCTTGCTTGCCGGGCATCGAACTCCGAACCGCGTCCACGTCAGTCGTAGACGCAAGATCCTCTCACTGCACCGTTAGCCTTGTTGTCCCTTGCTTAAAAGCTCTTAAATAATTGTCCGAACCACGACACGAGTTATGTTAGATGCTCACAATATGGCGGTTTAACGAAGAGTGATTTGACATAAAAATGTCCGAATGCGACGGCCGTAGATAAGGATGGCCATAGCATTAGTGCACATGTTTGATAGGGATGGAAGGTGTGAAGGATTAAAGCCTTTGCAAGTGCATGAACTACCCTAATTAAAAATATAAAAAATACGAAATCCAACAGTCAAAACAATGTATTGCTTCAGGTGAACCTGCACCAAAGAAGGCCAAAGCAGTTTTATCGGCGAATAAAGTTATGGCTACTGTCTTCTGGGATGCTCGTGGTGTAATATATGTTGATTACCTTCAGAAAGGTAAAACGATTAACGGCGAATATTATGCCAACTTGTTACAGCGATTTCATGAAGTTTTAATGGAAAAACGACCCCATTTGGCGAAAAAAAAAACATTTTTCACCAAGACAACGCACGGGTCCACACTTCTGCAGTTGCTATGGCTAAAATCCACGAGTTGCGTTACGAATTGCTCCCGCATCCGCCTTATTCTCCAGATTTAGCCCCTGCGACTATTTTCTTTTCCCAAACTTAAAGAAATGGCTTGGTGGAAAAAGATTTGGTTCCAACGAAGAAATCATCGCAGAAACCAATGCGTATTTTGAAGGGTTGGAGAAATCGTACTATACGGAGGGAATCGAAAAGCTAGAAAAGCGATGGACCAAGTGTATTGAGTTACATGGGGACTACGTTGAAAAAAAAATATTTACATGGACCAAAAAAAAAAAAAAAAATTTTTTTCCAGACTTCACTCTGCCCTCGTATCTAGGCATAGTCTAACTAATGAACCAGACACAGATAAACATTCACCCTTTCCCAAGTCTAGTCAACCCGTAATCGGACCGGTGCAGCAGCTGATAAGGCCCAAACCCTCGAGCGCCGCAAATATGCATCATTATTAAATAAGAGATCCAGAGAGGTAATGCAGCCAGTATCATAGGGACCATGCTGCGAGCGGACCTGCTAGAGGGGGTGTTATTTTTATAGTGGTGATTATTATTTATATCTTTAATATTTGAGTACCTTAGTTTTATTAAATATGTTTAGTTTTCATTTTTTATTGTGTTGTTGTTGAATTCTGTATTCGAAATAAATATTACATATTATAAAGAGGAAAAAATAAGATAAACATAGAATATTTGAAAATATTTATATTTTAGGATTAAAAATACCTCGTGTGTTCATAAGTTTTGAGACGAAACTTTATACTTAATAAATAAAGAAAATAATACTGGCACCTATTTTATTATTTTTTCAATTTTGAATTTGGAATGTTAGTGTGCTATTGGTATGTTTTTAAAATTCATTTCTCTTGTTTTTCTCGTGATGGAGGGAACGAAAGAATTGCGTGCGACTGTCATTTCACTACATATGGCGGGGAAAAAACCAATGGAGATATTCCGTGACATAAAATGTTTTGGGGTAAGCCGCAACTTCGTATATTACACCATTAAACGGTACAAGGAAACTGATTCTTTGAAAGATCGCCATAGGAGTGGTCGCCCGCGGTCCGTAAGGACGGCTGCAAACATCAAAATAATCAGAGAGCGACTTCGCCGAAATCCATGTCGCACCCAGAAAAAACTCGCTCTGCAGACTAAAATTTCGCGTATTTCAGTCAACAGAATATTGAAATATGATCTCAAAGTAAAGGCTTACAGCCGTAGAAAAGTTCATTCATTTTCTAAATGATCGCCTTCGTAAATTACGTCGCGAACGTTGTCCGATGCTGCTCAAGAGACACGATGCGAAAAAGATACTCTTCACCGACGAAAAAATCTTTACGGTTGAAGAAAAGTTTAACCGGCAAAATAATAAAGTTTATGCCAAAAGCAGCAAAGATGTTCCTGCTACAGCACGAAATGTCTCGCGTGCTCATCATCCGGCGAGTGTGATGGTATGGTGGGGGGTTTCGTACGAAGGTGTCACTCCGCTCCATTTTTGCCAACAAGGTGTCAAGGTTAAAGCAAAAAATTATCAAAGTGACATTTTAGATACTGTAGTGAAACCCCTATCTAATAGTTTATTTCACAACAAAGAATGGATTTTCCAGCAAGACTCAGCACCCGCCCATAAGGCTAAAACGACTCAAGCTTGGTTAAGGGAAAATTTGCCGGGCTTCATCGCGGCGGAAGAATGGCCTTCCTCCAGCCCTGATCTCAATCCACTGGACTATTCTTTGTGGACTGAATTGGAACTCAGGGCCTGCCAAAAGTCCCACCCAAACTTAGATTCTTTAAAGCGAGCCCTCATCAAAGCAGCGAAGGATATCCCGCTGGAGAAGATTCGTGCCGCGATCGATGACTGGCCGGAACGTCTAAAAGCTTGTATTAAAAATAGGGGTGGGCATTTTGAATAGTAATTGCTTGTGGTTGTTGGTTAATGTCTAATTATCATTATCTGTAAATTTTATAAATATAGCTTTATTCTTTAAATTTTTATGTAATATTTATTTCGTCTCAAAACTTATGAACACACGAGGTACTGATTCTACTAGAATAAAAAAAGCTCATTTTCAATTAGTTGTTGAATTACTGCGTAGTTGGTGAATCAGTCAATAACGGATACATTTTACAACAGCAATTAGTGCTATATGATTTTGATTATATAGTAAACACAGAGACCCTCGACAAGATGCTTAGCGATATCCGAAAACTGTCAAAGTGTATGGAACTGACACGACATCTGGCAGCTTACGGTAATACTACTGGTTTTCGATACCTATATTAAAACAATGATTATTTACAGATACACGCAAAAGGGAGGAGATAAAAGAGGGAGTAAAAGAAGAGCCTGAGCCAACTGCTAGCCCGGTGACGCCTCAATCTTCCATTCACACGGACGCCGAAACAACCAAAACTTCACTATACACCTGTGACATCTGCCAAGCCACGTTTCAAAAAGTCAACGAACTTTTAGACCACAATAATACCCACATGATCGGAAAAGAGTTTTGGTGTAACCTATGTAATAAAAGATATAAGCACCTGTCTATCCTGTCTACACATTATCGCACACATACGGGATATAAACCTTACTCTTGCGACGTTTGTAACAAGCAGTTCCCGGCGAAATACATTTTGAACAAACATAAAAAGTGTCATGTAACGAAGTGGGTAGAGTGTGACATTTGCAGTAAAAAGCTACCAGGCAAAAATGCTTTGAGGGTTCACCTTCAAGTCCATGTGGGAGAGAAACCTTACGGTTGCGAGGTGTGTAATAGACATTTCGGTTTCAAGTCTCATCTAGACAACCACAAGTTTTTGCATACTGGAAAGAAACCTTTTACTTGCACTGTTTGTAAAAAGACATTTGCTCATAAAGCATACATGAAGGTGCATATGATGCAACACGAAGACATACAGTCTTTATCGTGCGACGTCTGTCAAAAAAAGTTTACCAGAGTATCATCGTTGCGAGCGCACAGTTTAATCCACACCTCACCATACGGAAAACCATTCGAATGCGAAGTGTGCCATAAGGTTTTTACATTAAAATCGTCACTCCGTGTTCATAAGAGATTACATAACAGCGAAAAACCTTTCACCTGTGATCATTGCAAGAAGAAATTTATACAGAAGAACCATTTGGTCGCGCACATTTTGCATCACACCGAACAAAGGCCGTACAAATGTGACGTTTGCAAGAAAAAATTCGTACAGAAGCATAATCTAACTGTCCATATGCGGACCCACTCGGATACGAAGCCGTTTACTTGCGATATTTGTAACAAACAGTTTAAGCACAAGTCTCACTTGGTCAGCCATCATTTGGTCCACACGGGGGCCAAACCGTTCTCTTGTGAAGTTTGTGGGAAGAATTTCGCTCAGAAGTCGAATATGCGAGCCCACAAGTTATTGCACAGCGATGAGAATTCTGAAAAGTATTACGTAGGCGATGCGGTTGCGGCGAAACTTAGTACAAAGTTAAAACTTGGAATTAAAAGTGTTTGCAAAGCTAGTGATGATAGTCAAGAACAATCCGCTGAATCTGATAAGAATCAATCAAATTTAGTTTAATCACAGCTATGAACCTTATTCATATTACTTGGATAAAAGTTTTGGCTTGGACACAGGCGGAACTACTACATTCTTAAAAGGCAACCAGCTCGATAAGCAGCAATTTCGGACTAAAAATTGGTTCATATTACCAAATATCTTCGGGAATCGTTGAAAATGAAAAATCGGTTTGACTCATAGCCGAGCTCATGAGCTATACATATAAACTGTGAAAAATCATACTTATTTTGCGACTATAGTGATAACCAAATTAAAATAATGTTAAATAGATAACCTAAAGTTAAGGCCAGTTTATACGTAGATATAATATTTATTGAGCTGTCACATGCAACCGACGCCCTGCTTCGAAAAATTACGTTCAATGTACTTGAGTTTCAAACTTTGTGATTCGTACTACAGTAGAATTTGGAAGTATATATATAAACTCACGCCTTCATTCCCAGAGTGGGGTAGGCAGAGCTACGGAATTACCAACAACTCGAAAAACTTGTTGATAATTCTGTAACCACATTTTGCACAATCGGGCTAAGATGTTTACCAGTGTATTAGTGACAGGTTGCTAGCCCATCGCCTAACAGTACTACAAGCCTTTATTCCCTTAGTCGCCTCTTACGACATCCACGGGAGAATGGAGTGGCACTATTCTAACCCGGCAACCACACGGAGGAATTTGGACGTAGTTGTACATTTTTGTACCTCGTTCCAGCTATTGACATAAAATCAAAGTAGTCACTTTAATACGTTACTGTGACAAGGTACTTAAATGTACCTATACCTAGTTTTAAGTTCGACAGTTCCAGCCCTAGCTTTTTTTATAAGATGGAGGCTAACCACCATCCATTAACACCAGCAACTCAAGAAGATTTGTCGGTGCCTTGCCGGCCAATTAGGGAAATGAAACCTCTTTTCTTGAAATCACCCATGTCGTAACTGGTTGGAAATACCGCCAAAGGAGGCAAAAAGTGCCGAGTGAAACGAATTAAGGTACGCCCACACCAATGCAAAACGGTGACGGTATGGAATCGCAGTGACGCATCGTATGCGTATCATTTTTATCGCATGCCCTCCACACCGCTGCTTAACGGTGCGTCAAAAACGGCGCCATGTTGGCACAATGACCATAGTCATAGTCATAGTCATTTATTCAGTAACAATAAACATTGCATTTGAAATATTAATTTAAGACACACAAATTAATTTAAGACACATCATTAGTCCATAAAAGAATACATAATATTTGAACATACATTTAACAATATTATATACGTATCAAAATTAATCAATTAGGTACACGAGTCACAGAAATCCTCAACTGAATAAAAACACTTCCCCAGCAAAAAAACTTTTAGCTTATTTTTAAACATATTTATATTTGAAAGCAACTTCATTTCCACAGGCAACTTATTAAAAAGAACAATTGCCTGGTAACTCGCCGAGTGCTTTAATACTTTAAGCCTAGTTTTGGTGGACTGTGGGAGATTTTTCCTCCGTGTCGCAAGTAGCTTTTTTCGCTCTTGGGGTGATTCTATATTTTTTATATTCTTTATAAGGTCAGAGAGAACTATATGGATGTATAGGCAAGGAACAGTGAGAATTTCAAAATCCAAGAAATATTTCCTACAAGATGTACTCTGAGGTATTCTCGCCATAATCCTGATAGCCCTCTTTTGGGCAACAAAAGCCGTGTTAACATTATACTTAAAGCTATGTCCCCAGAACTTAATACTGTATCGCAATCTCGATTCTACCAGTGCATAGTATACCATTTTGATTTGGGACATGTTTACCTCCTCTCTTAGGCTTCTTAGTGCGTAGCAGGCTGAACTCACGGAATTTGCGATCGCTGACAATTCGGTTTTCCAGTTTAAGCTGGAGTCGATAAGAACACCGAGGAATTTGACTGAATTCACTTGGTGGATAGGAGCATCATTTAAATGGATCTGTAGCACATCATTGTTTCTCGCAGTGGTTTTAAAAAGCAAAGCATTGGTTTTACTGCAGTTCAGTCTAAGATTGTTATTTTCGAACCAGATGTGAAAGGCTTTCAGAGCGTTGTTTACCTTCTCATTTAATTCCGAAATACTTTCTGCAGATATGATGGCATTTGTGTCGTCAGCAAAAACAACGAGTTTAGTATCCTGAAGAGATCCTTCCATATAACTTAACAGGTCGTTTGAAAAAATTATAAACAAGATAGGACCTAATATTGAACCCTGGGGAACACCTCTTGCCAAACTGGCAATTTTCGAGTTATGCACTGATTCGTTGTTATCCTGTATCCATTTTATTTCCACAAATTGTTTTCTGTTTGTTAGATAAGAACGAAAAAGTGCCAACATTTTTCCCCTAATCCCATAGTATTCCAGTTTTTCGAGCAAGATCTTATGATCCACTGTGTCAAAAGCCGAACTCAGATCTAGAAACAAGCCTGCAACCTTTTTTTTGTTATTCAGTTGATGAACTATGTCCTCAATAAGAGCAGTAATTGCCTCATTTGTTCCCCTACTCTTTTGATAACCGTACTGTCTCTCGCTTAATACCTTATATTTGTAAAGGTGTTTCATTAATCTATCCTTCATGATTCTCTCAAGTATTTTAGACAGTGATGGCAGGAGAGAAATAGGTCTATAATTTATTGGATCCAATTTGGACCCCTTTTTATGTATTGGTAGAACTTTTGCCACCTTAAACTGATCTGGAAAGGTACTTGTGTCAATGCATTCATTGAATAAACAAGCCAGTGGTTCTGAAAGTATGTCAATATTTTCTTTAATGACAGCAATAGGTAACTCATCGTACCCACTTGAGGTTTTGGGTTTTAAGTCCTTCACTATGAACCTAATTTCGACTGAAGTTACCGGCTCATACAACATGTCATTTTGCACTCTTGTGGTATGAGACTGCAATAGTTGGAGAGCTTTATGTAAAACATCGTCGGCGCCGTTGTTTTCAGTGAACTTTTTTATAAAAACATCACATACGTCTTTGGGATTATTAACTCTTTTTGTGGTCCCATTTTCCTGTTTAAATTTTAAAAATAGATTGTCCTTTGATCTTTCAATAACCTTGTTGCGGTGTTTTTTACCCCGTCTTTTGTTTACGCAATGACACCGTATTTTGAGCAGCGGTGGGGGCGGACCTTTACCTAGCTAGATGTATTGGAAAAAAAAACTTTAAATAGAATTTAAGTTTAACTTGTCTGTTAGTTGACAATTATTTATCATGTGAGGATATTATTTGATAGCTTTAATGTACATAGATTTTGAGTAGCGGTTATACTATTGTATAAGGTAAATATTTATAAAAAAAAGCAAAACCATCTTTATAGAGAAAGAGACCGCGAGAGAGCGAGAGAAAGAGTGAGCGAGAGAGAGAAAGAGAGAGATGCCGTCAGTGAGTCGTACACTATGTCTAAAATGGTAATTCACGAATATTATATCTAAATGCGAATATTTGTCTGTGTGGGTGTGTGTGTGTGTGTGTTAGTTTGTAACACCTTCGCGATATAATGGCTTGACGGATTTGGATGAAATTTGGCATGGAGATAGCTTGTACTCTGAAATAACTCATAGGCTTTTTTTTATTTTATTAAATAAGTTCCCAAGTGAAGTAAGTTAATCAAATCGTACGCGGACGAAATATTTATATTTTATATTCATATTTATATTTTGTACGATTTCGTTCCTATCATATCAGATAGAATTAAAATAATTATACTGTGGTAAGATTTATTTCTCTATTTGACATCATTACCTACTTTACTTGTGGGAGGCAGGGCCGGATTTAGAGGCGTGGAGGCCCTAGGGCATCGAAGGAATGGAAGCACTTAATTATTTTTGAAGAATAGTTTACCAAGAATTTGTGAGGCCCTTCTGTTGTGGAAGCCCCGGGCCGTTGCCCCGCTTGCCCTCCCTTAAATCCGGCCCTGGTGGGAGGACCTTGTGCAGGGTCCGTCCGGGTTGGTACCACCTTCTTATCCATTAATCTACCGCCAAGCAGCAGTGTTTGCATTGTTGTGTTCCGGTTTGGGGATAAGACAACCGGTGAAATTACTAGCATAGAGGCATTCCATCTTAGTCCTCAGGGTTGGCAGTGCATTTGCAGTCTTGTGAATGCGAATGTGTATGGGTCACAGTTTCCATTTACCATCAGGTGTCCTGTGAGCTCGTTTGCCTTACAGTGCCATAAAAATAAAACCTCCGCTTAAGTCCCGGATGGACGTGCGAGTAAGTACGCCGTACTCATGGCTCGCCGACCTTACTCGCCCGTGTTTCGATGTTTCACCCTGGGTACGCGAACTTCTAAAGGTAAACACGGGCGAAAAAGATAGTCGAGCTTTGAGTTCGCGTACTTGCTCGGCCGTCTATTACCCCTTTATATCTAGACACAAGGAAGTATGTCAGATAGAGGCCCTACTTTGAAAATCGAAGTTACGTTTGCTCCATCCCTTTCTCTCGGTTTAGTCTCTAATAATGAGTGACAGAGATGGAGCCAACGTAACTTTGAGCTACGATTTTTAAAGTAGGGCCTCAGGTCGGGTCGTGGGTTACTTTACACGAACCCTTTCGGGACATTTTTGACCCCCTAATAACAAAATCTATTTAAGATTGCACCGAGCAAACTTCGAGCGTCCAGTGGCGCCCTCAATACTATTATTGATTTTCTCATAGACTAAAGAATTTCCATGGAATTGACAAGATTTCATATTTTCAAGACTTTAATTTTATTCGTTTTATAGATACTGTTTGGAAGGAGGAAGACACTAATAGTTTTATTTTTTCCCTAGGATGTATAATTATTTTATTATTAATTTATTAAGATGTTCTTATTCTAAAAGGGCGTAACTTCATTTCTACGACACAATGGACATATTACGTTAGTCCAATCTGTATAAAAAAAAAAGTTTTTCTTTTTAATAATGGCGGTCAACCGATCTCAAGTATCTATCCATCTGTCAATAGTGTCAATGTCAAACTTGAAGTATGACAGCTTTTTTTCTCGTGAAAAAGGCAATGGTATTATATCTATTCAGGCATAGTATTGGTAAAACTCGTTTTTTTTTTTAACTTACTTGTAATTTTGTCAATAAAGAAAAATAAATCTAAATAAATATTTTGCCGTGTTCAGGAGGCAAAACCCTTTCGATTCGTATAGTAATTTGCAGGTGTCACCAAAATGAAATGTTGTCAATTGGACGATGCTTTTTTGTAGCGCAAAAACAATGTATGGGATACTTAACAAACTTTGATAACACCCTTTGAGTAGTCAGCTTAACGGGAAAAGGTGGCCATTTTTTCCGTTAAGTTGATAACTCGGAGGTCAATTGTTATTAAAATATGTGATATATCCTATAAGTTGTGTCCGTCCGATTTCAGGAAAATACATTAGTTTATTAGAAAACTCAACAATAGTAATGAGGGCGCCACTTTACTTCCGACGTACGCTCGGCGCAGTTTTAACATAAATACAGCTTAAACGGTCACTGGGATGGCATGGCAAAAATGGCATTTCGTCGGTGAAACTGCAAAACCGCGTAAGTAACATTTTTAGTAAGGAGGAAAATGCACCTTTTTCATGAGAAGGTAACGTTTATTTTGCTCTATCATAAATTTGTTAGTTACGCGGTTTAGGAGTATCACTGTGAGCACTTAGAAGATGCTTCGGTTATATTCTAACTCTCACTCGCTCTTAATAAGATCGTATGAGAGCGAGTGAGAGAAGTACAAACTCGAAGCACATAAGAGCTGTCGCACTGTACCGGCGAGTGACGTCACGGACGGTAACAGACACAGTATACACTCACGCTAATATTTCGATTTAAACTGCCGAATACATTGTTTTCCCATTCTGATCTTATCAGTGTGCGACTTTGGGACGAACAAAGGCGCGAGAGTGTTCGCGGTGCGCGGTTTGATCGTGTTGGTGTGCTTTAAGCAATAATCTAACTGGATTGCATCTGGATCGTTTTTTTACTTGTGTGGGTAGGTTTCTACAGAAATCAATAAAAACGCAGGAACTTTTGCGCTTTATCTATTTAATCACAGATTGTATTTATAGAAAGGGCTGAAAGTGATAAGTGAGAATTAGCTAAATTAAACAAACACTTGTTAATAAAACATAAAATAAATAGTTGTTTCTTTAACATCAGCGCCCTCTACCGATTCGTGCCTACAACATTTACACACCTCAACAACTAAACTAACCAGATATGTCGAAGTGCGGGGCTTGTACCAGAACGCTGTCTTCGCGAGGGGCCGCCACTTGTGCTTCATGTCCGCTAACATACCACAAAGCCTGCGTAGAGATGACCGAGGTGACAACTATCCCCAAAGACTGGATCTGTCCCAAATGCCAAGCAGATAAAAAAAAAACTGGCAATACTGGTACTCCGGTGAGAGGTGTAAGCGGCGCAGAGGTAACTCCTGCGATCACAGGATCATCCACTGACCCTGTACGACCCTGCAAGACCCTGCAAGAACCTGCGCGCCACTCAGGCAAGGAGACGGAAGTCGGTGCTCTGCGCCGCGAACTTGCAGAGTACATGGCCGAACAGCGAGAGTTTCGTTCGGAGATCCGCGCATCCATACATAACATGAGCCAGCGTATGGAGGAACTCGAGCGAAGGCTGGAGGCTCTGGAGAGTAGGGAGGTGGAGGAATCGCCCCGGAACAGCGAGGTGGACGAACTGCAGCGAACGGTGGCTCTCCTTCAACTAGAGCTGAATGACCGCGACCAGGATGCGCTGCTCTCTGACCTCGACATCGGCCACCTGCCGGAAGTAAAAGGTGAGAACGTAGTCCACACCTTTACCGTCCTTGCCGCTAAGTTGGGTGTTGCACTGGAGCCTCGCGATGTGGTATTTGCGGAGCGAGTCGGCGCGGTGGGTCCAGACCGGGCGGGCGCCGGTGACGTCACTGCGGGGGGACGCCCGCGCCGCGTCATCGTGAGGCTGGCTCGTCGGCAGCTGCGGGACGACTTGCTGCAGGCCGCTCGGGTGCGACGCAGTTTCACCTCGGCCGACGCTGGCCAGGCCGGCGCGCCGCGCCGTGTGTACGTGAACGAGCGGCTCACCCGGACGAACCGGCAGCTGTTCCACCAGGTTAGGGAAGAGTGTCGAAAGAGACAGTGGAGGTTCGCCTGGACGAAGAGAGGGCGAGTCTATGCCCGGCAGAGCGATGGGAAGCAAGCGCACACCATTCGTTCGAACGCCGATATCCAGCGTGTTTTTGGGGCTAGCCCTATTTGAGTTGTTGTCTCGTCCCTGTTATGTACTGGAACCTGTAAAATTGTTTTTTAATTTGACATGGCAATGCACTGCTCTAAAGCGACTATGCACTACAAGTACTTATTATTATTATTTTTACTATTTACTACTATATACAAAACTACTACACTACACTACCATACTATACTATATTTACTACGTTTTATATATACAAAACTATATGCTATATTCCATCTTAACTATAAAACAATGTTCACATATATTTTCAATTTTTATTTATACATGGTTTTTTAATTATACTTTTACTTCTACACATATTGGGCTTATAATATTAATTACCTATTGCGATGGTAAATAAATTGTTAAAAATTGGTTTTTTTAACGCAGGTTCTCTTGGCACAAATCACGACAATTTAATAGCAGCTTGTACTCGTCAAGATTTAGACGTATTGGCGATCAACGAAACCTGGTTGAGGGCGGGGGAGGATGGGCGAGCACCAGTCATTGCAGGATACAGGCTACGCCATATTCCTAGACCACAGAGTATCCGGTCTCGTGGCGGAGGAGTGGGATTTTACGTTAAACGCGGCGTTAACGCTCGCACCTTGCCCCACCCGGTGGACCCACTGCACAGCTCGGTCGAACAAATGTGGGTTGCATTGACCCTTAACGGAAGGAAAATCGTGATCGGGACGGCATACCGTCCGCCATGGATGGACGTCGATCTATTTTTTGACGCTGTTTCTGATACAGTGAGCGCTTTCCACAATTATGACAATTTAATTATATTAGGTGATTATAATATTGACTTATTAACCAAAAATGACATAAAAATTGCAAAATTTAATAATTTCTTATCTAGTTTTAGTCTGTTGCAGTTGGTATCAGAGCCAACACACTTTACAAATACCAGTCGAACGCTGCTCGACGTAGTGTGTTCGGATATGCGCGCAAAAAGCATTTTACTTGATCATGTAGGCTCTCTCAATGGGCACTGCCTTGTTGTTGGAGAGTTCAATGTAAAACGGGATAAACCAAAACCTTATACAATAACATACAGACCACTTAAAAACATCTGCCTGGAGAATTTAAGCAAGGACTTGCAGAGTGTGAGATGGGATTTGATCTCTGACCTGAAAAACGTAAACAGAATGCTAGGAGCCCTGAATCAGAATATTGTTAATCTTTTTGACCTTCATGCGCCTATAAAGTCAATTATAATTAAGGCCCGCTCTTATCCCTGGATCACGGATACAGTCAAGCTCATGATGCGATTGCGTGACAAAGCCGCAGCTGAATTTCATAAAACTGAGTCAGACAGTAAAAAAATATATTACAAAGATTTAAAATCCATGGTAAACCAAGCACTGTTTTTTGAGAAAGCAGCCTACTTTAAATATAATATAAATAATAAAATACATAATCCAAAACTTCTATGGAAGAACCTTAAATTTACTTTATTGCCTAAAAATGATACTGAACTACCAACCTTTTTTAACAATCCTGATATCATAAACAATCATTTTCTAAGCTTGCCAGGCAGTTCAGAAATTTCTATATCACAGCTGACTTACTTTCATTTTCATAGGTTTAATGACTCTGTTTTTCGATTAGAACCAATTAGCTCAGATCAAATTATCAAAATTATAAAAAGTCTAAAATCAAATGCCGAGGGCTGCGACGGCATTAACCTGACCATGCTCATTACAACATTTCCATACACCATTGACATTATTACCAATTTAATAAACACCTCTATTTTAACATCAACATTTCCCGACCCCTGGAAATTGGCTATAGTGCGGCCCCTACCTAAGAACTCAAATCCATTGGAGCTTAATGAACTTAGACCAATAAGCTTATTGCCATGCATGTCGAAAATTATGGAAAAAACTGTATGTTCACAATTGACAAATTATATAGAAAGTAACAACATTCTGCCAGATGTACAATCTGGTTTTAGAAAAGGGAGAAGCACAGCAACTGCTTTGTTGGATGTTACTGACAATATCTTGTGTGCTCAGGATAAAGGAATGTGTACCTTATTGGTGCTACTGGACTTCTCCAGGGCATTTGACTGTCTCAACATAAACTTACTGCTATCTAAATTAAATTACTATGGCTTTGAAAATAGGACGCTAAGCTGGTTCGACAGTTATCTCAACAATCGCTACCAATATGTAAAACTGAGTCTAAATGACGGTTCTTCAATGATCTCGGAAAAAGTGCGAGTTACTAGAGGAGTCCCTCAGGGATCAATTCTCGGTCCGATACTGTTTATTTTATATTCTGCTGATATAAAGACACAAATCACACATTGCAATTTCCATATTTATGCTGATGACATACAAGTATACATCTCATGTAAACCATCTGAGATTGATAGTGCAATAGAAAAGCTTAACATGGATCTCTCGGGAATAGCTACTTGGGCCACAAACAATTGCTTATTGTTAAACCCCAATAAAACGAAGTACCTGATTTTTGGCAGTAGGCAACAGTTAGCTGGTCTCAGTCCAACAAAACCAGTCATGTTGAAGGATGAACCCATTGAGAGAGTGTATGAAGCACGAAACTTAGGCCTGTTAATGGATACAGAACTTCAATACGTGAAGCATATTTCCAATTCTGTTAGGAGCTGCTTTTACAAGCTTAAAGTGTTATACAAGATCAGGCCATTCATAAACGAAAAATTGCGCATTCAACTTGTAGAGTCACTTGTTTTATCAAAACTAAATTATATGGATTCTGTGTTTGGCTCACGTATACTTGCTAAAACTAAAAGACTCATTCAACGTGTTCAAAATGCCTGTGCTCGCTTCTGTTTCAGCATTCCGTTAAGGGCCCATGTCACTCCATTTTTAAATAAGCATGCAATTCTCAAAATGCAACACCGTCGCAAGCTGCACTTGGCTTGTCTGCTTTTTGGAGTACTACACCACAAAGCACCATTATATCTCTTCGAAAAGCTGTCTAGTCAGAGGCTTCGTGGGACTCGTCAATGTGGTATCAAGTTGTTGACACCTCGACATGCTTCAGCTGCTTTTCGAGGAAGTTTCCGTTATATAGCCACCAAATGTTGGAATAACATCCCACCGCCAATAAGGAACCTGCAAAACATACATAGTTTCAGAATAAAAATAAAAAAACATATATTTGAACACCAAGTAGCAGAGGAAAATTTAAGACTCGACACTAGTTGCTTTTAAAAAATAACCTCCCACCATATTAATTTTAACCACATTGCATATTATTTACCAATCCATTAAAATTACTATTGTAGTAGTTTTACGATTATTATATTATACTATGTATTAATACCATTATGCTAAATATTATCATGACAGTTTTCTTTTCTCAACATATGGCCACTTGTCTTACTCTTCTTTGTAGTATATTACTTAATAGGTATCTAATTAATATTTTATTCTCATTTCTTGTTTCTATTCCAAATTTAATGCATACATACCTATGGTTTATGTCCCATCTGCCTGCATTGCCATCCATATTTTGTTAAGTAGAAACAGGTTTACTTTTACTTTTGTTTTAATTTTATTTTCCCCGACGAAAACCGTCGCGTTCCGCAATAGTTGCACCAAAATTTGTTTGTATGTAATTTCCTGTTCCCTGTTTTAAACATCTGCACTTTCAATCTGCTAGGAAACGAAATTGCTAAGATAATAGTTTCTGTTATTGCGCGCAGCATGCATGCGCATTATTATCAACCATTCATTCATAGATAGATAGGCGCTGCCATAGATAAGATAGGTCATGTCATGTCGGTTTTCTTTGCTTGCTCCATGTCATTTAAGAAAGGCTAAGGGACTGTTGCTCTTTCAGCCATCTATGGACGGGCATGTTTTAGCGAAACTCAGTGCTTTGTTTTTGTTTTATTTTTATTTTTCTTGTGTTCATTTAATTATGTGTGTGTAACCTTCCGTGGTTTCACCTGATGGTTCCAACGGAAGACCAGCGCTGACTTTAATGCCAGCATTACGCTGAGTTGGGACCATTTCGTGGCTTCTTTCTTCTTGTATTTGTTTATCTGATCTTTGTTATGCATGTCACGAATAAATGATTTTCTTTCTTTCTTTCTCTTTCTTTTACCTATTACTAAGACAAATGGCGGTATCTCAGGCAAAACTCTTGCAGCAAAAGGAACCTCATTACTAAAGGTAGAGGATTGAATCTGCTTCGGCTTATGAGCAGAGATCGGAATATGGGTGTAATTACTCATTACTCTCAATAATGTGGACATGACTCCATAGATTTTAATTAAACAAATTAAATTACAATCATTGATTACTTACCCTAAAAATAATGCATGGAATATTTAATTGTAATTTAATAATATTTTTTCCGTGATTAGTTTATTCCTGTTTAATGTTAAAATAAACTTACGTGGTGAAAAGCTTCTTTTGCAATCCACGGATGTTAATGGAGCAAACTTAAGTAGACTAACCTTTCGGTACTCGCCGGCTCCCAAAGGAGCCAATAACAAAAAGTATTTGTATTCTAATTTAAGATATTAATGACTGTTTTGTTTTTTCGCTATATGTATCGGGTTTCGAAAGGTTAATAATAATGGCCAGTCCTCGCGTCTTTGTATTATCTATTTATTATCGACCTGTAAAGGATTAAGATTGAGGTTCAGTTCAGGTAACAAATCAATTAATGTAATTTAATTTGTTTAATTAAAATCTTTGGAGTCATGTCCACATTATTGCGAGTAATGACACCCATTTGTCCGATCTCTGCTTATGAGGTCAGCCAACCTTCTTCCAGATGACTTACAAGCTGGTTAATTGTGCGGATACAAAAAAAACTGGAACGTTTTTTTATTTCAAAATGTAAGTATTTATTTTCCCGTCCCGGGAGTGGGGAATTTCCGGCTACATCCCAGTTGTGCGCACCCCTTTGTCGGCACATCTGGGAATAAAATTGCTTCCAGGGTGTAGCCGGAAATTTTCACTGCTACCTTCATTGGATGAAGAGTGGCCATACTTAATTCCATAATGGTAATTTATTATTGAGCCTATTTACAAAAGCAACCAGTCAAGTGTGATTCGGATAAGCAGGCCGAGGGTCCCGACTCCCGTGCCGCGGCACAGTAGGTATAATTCTATTCCAATTTCAGTTTGTAATACAATCATAGCCAAGACGCTTGAATCGTTTTTACGATACAAACAATTAAAGTACGTTGAAAAAACGTTTCGTGTATGGGGACCCTCATTAATTATTTCACATTATTTAAAATTATAATATAATAGTAGGTACTTATTGTGCGGCGACACGGCCCCCTCGGTGCGCGAGTCCGGTTTGCACTTAATATGTTTTTTTACATGTTATGTACTTATATGCCAATGATAAAACTTAACATATTAAACAAAAATCTAAAATAAATAGATTATATCATGCGTACTCTGTGGTATAGTTGAGGATTATTACAAAAGCAAATAAATAAAATGTGACCTCATCTCATAACACACTGCGGTTCTCGTAATTTTCCTGAGAACATGCGGCGCACGAGTGACAGGGATGGAGCTAACATAACTAAAAAAGTAGGGCCTGAGAATGCCCCACAAGCCCCAGCGTGCCAGCAGCGATGATCGCTCGCGTCGCGTCGCCGCGACGGAGGCGGCGGCCCGCGCTCGTCGCTTGAAAATCCGGTGTGTTATCTCCGCTACTTGAAGGCATCGTCTGGGTCTTGTTAACAACCTCACTATACAGTCATTTTAAAATAGCATTATTTTCAATTTAAATTCAATTCAATTTTGGGAATCTTCAATCAAACAACAAAAAATTCGTGTCACTGTACCTTTAAAAGGCTTATACACTACACTGTATTCAGGGCCCGATATTTAAGGGGACTTGGCCCCATGCAACGGCGTCGAATAGTCGATGATTCGACTGATAAAATTGTTAATTGTTAGATTGATAAAATTGCACTACCTAAATATTGATAAAAAATATAATTCGGAGTTGACCGGTTTGAAGATTGCTAAAAATCGCTAACAGATTGCCGCGGTTTCGACGTTAGTTTGGATTCTAAAATAACGTCCAAATCTATTGAATGAATACTAGCGTAATACCAGCCTAACGGTTTTTTCTCTCACGTTTCAGCTACATAAGCGTGTATGAACACAAATGAACAAACGAAACTTTATGGCAAATATCAAAGCATTCGCGCGAGTTAAAAAAAAAAGAAATCAATACGTCATTTGGGGTGGGCGCAAGTTGCGCGGCAAAAAATCAATACAACAACCAACAACATACCACCCTTACAATTTATGGTGTGGATTTCCGGAACTACGATTACCGTAATTTTAAAATTATATACAGAGATTTTACTTACGCCTGCTCACTGTAAATCAGGTAAATGGAAAAAGATATGTTTATTTAATAATGTTATTGTCTAAATTTGCGCTAAACACTTAGGTAAGTCATTGAATGATGGATTAAGGAAAGTGACCGGCCGGCGGAAGCGTAAAAGCTAATTTATGTTTTTAAACGACGAAACGTATAAACATATAACCAAGTTATCATCAAGATATGAGCTATGGTTATCAAGTTTAGTACTCCATAAAACTCGTAACGTTACGTTACTATCTGTTAAGTTAGGTAAATATTTAAAAGAAATTAAAATGTATTCATTTGTTGTTGTTTACAAACAAAAAACTACTCAAAATATAACTACATTCGAAATTCAACCTTGGTTTATGTCAATAGACTTCAAAACTAAAGTGAATTTTGTTTTGAATTATTTCTTTGTTTAACGTGCGATACCTTCACGCCTGTCTCCCAATGGGGTAGGCAGAGCCTATGGAGCGCCAGGTGCACCGATCTAAACATACAACGTTCCCTTCCTCTACATTCATCAATCTCTTCATGCACGTACGTCGGTTTCGAGTGCTTTTGATTTGGCCCTTATTCAGATTCGATCACCGTACGTCAGTCTAGGACGACGTCCCCTACAGACTTTAACTATTATAATAGGTACCTATAATATGCTATATTTATTCGTGTCCATAGATATCAACCGTGCTAAGTACATCGAAGTTCGTTTTGAGATAGGTAAATGTGATCATTCGTGATTCTGATTTTATTAAAGATACTTAGAAGGGTGATACGGTGGGTAGCTTGAAAAATAAGAAATTAAAAAAATATATTAGAAAATTAGAATACACGTAGTGGTTGCGGCCTCCTACTACGTGAAGAAATGTACGTGTGTGCATGTGTGCTAGTGTGTGTGGGTGCGTGCGTACGTGTGCGTGTGTGTGTGTTCGCGTGTGTGTGTGTGTAATTGATTTACCGGACATTGTTTGTACATACTTAACCATGTTTGCAAAAACACGAATGAAGTGGTTAAATTAAAATACATACTTAAACTGACAGCCATCTTAGAAAAACTACGCCTTCTGAATAGGTTGAAAAGGATTTAACTACGAATGATTTGAACTCCTAGATGGACTTGCTTGACTGATAACCCTTCTCCAGTCGGAACAACCAAGGCCGACCAAGGTCAAGTGGTCCTTGATCGAGTTGAACATATTTACATATATGTTATACTAATGTTATTGTAAAATTGAGTGTTTGTAAGATAGGCGTGGAAAAAAATATAAAATATCGTTATTTTTTTTTGACGTTTTACAATGTCTGTCTAGCATGGCGCAGGCAGTGCCGTAAAATGTCAAAATAATGTAAGGATATTTTTAGGGGTCCGTACGCACAGGGTAAAAAGGGGTCCGTCTGTCTGTCACCAGGCTGTATCTCATGGACCGTGATAGGTAGACATTTAAAAAAAATCTCAAATTATGTATTTCTGTTGCCGTTATAACAACAAATATAAAAATGAGAATAAAATAAATATTTAAGTGGGTCTCATACAACAAACGTGATTTTTTGCCGTGTTTCGCTCGATATTAATAATGGCAACTGGAATAGTGTTGTATAGATAATGGTACGGATCCCTTCGCGTGCGAGCCCGACTGGCACTTGGCTGTTTTGTAATCCATGGACATTTTCGATGTGTGTATGTTTTACTGTGTCAGAAGGGTTATGTTTTCCGAGGGTATGCATGTATGTTTACTTGTGGGAGGACCTTGTGCAGGGTCCGTCCGGGTCGGTACCACCATCTTATCCATTAACCTACCACCAAGCAGCAGTGTTCGCATTGTTGTGTTCCGGTTTGGGGATAAGACAGCCGGTGAAATGGCTAGCATAGAGGCATTCCATCTTAGTCCTCAGGGTTGGCAACGCATTTGCAGTCTTGTGAATGCGATTGTCTATGGGTCACAGTTTCCACTTACCATCAGGTGGCCTGTGTGCTCGTTTGCCTTCCTATGCCATAAAAAAAAACTTATATATGTAAGGGTTTATATCTGTAAATAAGCAGCATCCCAAAATCAATAACCAAAGCAGTTTTAGTTCTCTTCTCTTAGCAATAAGGTTGATATTGCTACAGGAATTTTATCTGACATACTGCGTATTAGCTTAGGAGTAAACGGCTCGATGGATTTTAACATTATGAGGTGTTGTTGTTTCCCGCGTGGTTGCCGGGTTAGAATAGTGCCACTCCATGTCTTCCCGTGGATGTCGTAAGAGGGCGACCAAGGGAATAAAGGCTTGTAGTAATGTTAGGCGATGGGCTTGCAACCTGTCACTAATGCACTGGTAAACATCTTAGCCTATTTGTGCAGAATGTGGTTACAGCATTATCAACAAGTATTTAAAGTTGTAGGTAATTTGTAGCTCTGTCTACCCCACTCTGGGATTACAGGCGTGAAGGTATGTATGTAGGTGTTGTTAGATTCGACTTTGTTGTAGTGGAAGTGACATACGCTATGCTCAAACTGTTTAGGTACTTAAATAAATATAAATAAACCAAACCACGTGGCTCTGATCATCGGCCAATCAAAACTGTTCCGTCGAGCTTTGACGTATCAATGTTCGGCTCCTATTGGCCGACCAACTATGTCACGTGTTTTTTTTTGTTTACATTTATTTAAGTACCTAAACAGTTTGAGTATATACAAGAAGTTGATTTTGAGTAGCTAGCGGGTCCTGGGTTCAAATCCCGGTAAGAGCAGATATTTGTGTGATGAGCGCGAATATTTGGTCCTGAGTCGTGGAAGTTTACTATGTATTTTAGTATATATTTCTCTGTATAAGTATTTGTATCGTTGTCTAGTACCCATAGTTCAAGCCTAGAGCTTAGTTTGGGACTAGGTCAATTGGTGTGACATTGTATTTATTTATTTTTATTTATTTATTTAATGTCAATGAAAGTAATTTGAAGTTTTATTATTGCATAATATAATAGACGACAATATCAAAGGTAGTCTGGTTTTTAAAGGTTTCTTTTTATCATATTATTTCAGTGAAAACAGGAGTAATCAGTAGTACAGTACGGCAGGATGAAGTGCTCTGCAAAACCTCAGGCGGCGGCAAAGGGTGGTAAGAATGGTAAGTCGGAATACCTCTATACAAAACACTTGATTATAATTATAATAATAGGGCAGCTAGTGGCGAGCTGTTGGTGATTGGCGACACCACGGACCTGAATGCTCCCGAGGGTAGGTCCTGTTCCTCACCTCACGCTTGCCTTCACCGGCCGGCTGGAGTGTATAATGACGAGGAACAGACCCTCACCTCTGGCTTGCCTTTATCGGCCGGTCAGAGTGGAGTCGCAAGAGCTATATGCTCGAAGGGTGGATGTGTTGCATAACTGGTGAGTGGGCACCTTATGGTCGTTTAAAGTCCAGAAGCACCTCTCCACTCTTAGCCCCTCTGGAACTGTTACCTCCCTGCTGCTATATATATGCGGCTATTTCGGGAGGCCCATTCCTTTGAGTTGGGGAGTCACCGCCTGCTATTTCAACCAAAGTAATTAGCATTGGCCAGGCAGGCGCCGTAGTTTCATCAATAGCCTAGTTCACCAGTCCATATCTGTTAATTCATAGAGCCTATTTTAATACTTCCATCCTTCTTAAATAGTCCTACACTAACCGTTGGTTGTCCGTGGGAGCATACTTCTATAGTTTGAACTCAAGGACAATCGCCGGTTGGTGTCCCATCACTTTACTAAATTAAACTTGTCTAAAGGGCCTCTGCGTGTTGGCTTCGGCTCCATGTACGCCTTCCAAAGGTCCGGGACTCCCATAGTCCCGTGAATGGTAAAGACATACAAATAATAATTTAAAGTCTGACCAGTGAATCTTCTTCTTCTTCTGTTAGTGCCATCTCCTACCGGAGGTCGGCGATCATAATGGCTATCTTCACCTTGTCTACTGCCGCTCTAAACAAAGACCTCGTGCTCATTCGGCGTCCTTGAACTTTTCCCTGAATTATCAGTTGCAGCAGTCGATACTTGTCATTTCTCATTATGTGACCAAGATACTGTAGTTTTCGCTTCTTTATGGTCTTCACAATCTCAAGATCCTTATTCAGCCTCTGCAAGACGGTGTCATTTCGCACCTTCTCTGTCCACGATATTTTCAGCATGCGTCGGTATACCCACATCTCAAAAGCTTGGATCCTTTTGGCCATAGCTTCTGTCAAAGTCCAGGCCTCGACACCATATAGAAGGACAGAAAATACGTAGCATCGTGCTAATCTCACCCGAGTTTGCATCCTCAGGGATCTGTTGCAGAGAAGACCGCTCATTTTCATAAACGTGTTTCGTGCCTGCTCTATGCGGCATTTGACCTCCACACTGTGATCCGCTTGACCACTGACATAGCATCCGAGGTATTTGTACGATTGCACCCTTTCGAGCGGTTGACCTTTCACATATAAAGTGGCGTCTGTGAATGGTTTACGTCCAACTACCATGAACTTCGTCTTCTTAATGTTAACGCTAAGACCATAGGCTGAGCTGATCGATTCCACACGGTCTACAAGACATTGCAGGTCTTCCAGCGTGGCAGCCAAAAGTATGGTGTCATCAGCGTAACGTATATTGTTCAATGGTTCTCCGTTAATCACTATTCCCTCTGATGCGTCCTCCAGTGCTTCAGTAAAAATAGTTTCAGCATATATGTTAAAGAGGAGAGGAGAAAGAATACATCCCTGCCGTACGCCTCTTAGGATGTCAACATTGTCCGATACCGACTGTTCTACTCTTACATTTGCAGACTGCTGCCAATACAGATTGCGGATGATTCGTAGATCTTTTGAATCCAGGCCAATGTTTTGGAGAATTTCAATGAGTTTGTGATGTTGTACACGGTCGAAAGCCTTCTCATAGTCAATAAAGCAGATGCAAACCGATTGATTTATGTCCCAGCAACGTTGCATCAGTACTTGGTAGCCAAAAAGTGCGTCTCGCGTTCCAAAACCATTTCTAAAGCCAAATTGCGTATCTTTGATTTGATCTTCTATCTTATTATGTATCCTCGAGTGAATAATTTTAAGGAAGATTTTCAACACATGGCTCATCAGAGATATTGTTCGGAAATCCTTACACTTCTTTGCATTGCTGACTTTAGGAAGAGTCACAATAGTAGATTTTAGCCAATCGTTTGGAATGTACCCAGTGTCATAGATTCCATTAAAAAGTTGCAAGAGAATGTCTAAGCTTTCGTAATTTAGCTGTTTAAGTACCTCCGACGGAATCCCATCTGGACCAACTGCCTTACGAGATTTCGCTAGTTTAATCGCATAACTGATTTCATTTTTCGTAATGGTGGGACCAGTGAATTCAGCCGGTTCCCGCAAGACATCTATTCGCGTGTCATTAAACAACCTTTCTATGTACTCTTCCCACAATTTTAGCTTATCCTGGATGGTCATCAAAACGGTTCCATCATCATCAATGAGTATATGAGGACTAATTTGCTTCTTGCGTCCCACTAAATCTTTCACCTTTCTATACAAATTGAAGTAATCGTGTTTCTCCTCCAACGTCTCAATTTCGGAACACATGTCGCATGCCCAGTTCTCTTTAGCTATTATACATTTTTGGCTTATCTCTACCTGTAACTCTTTGTATTTATCATCATCCAAACCCTTTACTTGTTGTCTCCTTGCCATTAAATTACATATGTCATCTGTGACCCAGTCCTTCTTTTTTAATGATGGTAATGGTGCCAGGAGTTCCTTCGATGTTTCAACCAGAACGTTTTTGAAACTTTCCCAAGTTCTACATGGATCCACTGGCAATTGTGCTTCTTGCGTCTGTAATTTATGCACATTTTCGTTTAGTTGCTTATGAAATTCTACCCTGACACCATTGTCTCGAAGTCTGGCGACATCGATGCCCGGCTTTTTCTTGGGTGGCGTTAGTTTCTTAAGCCTGATAGATACTCCTGCTATTACAGGGTTATGGTCCGAACCCACATCTGCCCCGGGATAGGTCTTCACAGATTTAAAGCTATTACGAAATCTTTTCCCGACCAAAATGTAGTCTATTTGGTTTCTGACTATATGTGTAGGTGAATCAGCTGGTGATCTCCATGTATAAAGTCGACGTGGTGGTAGCTTATAAAACGTATTTGTTATTACCAGCTGTTCCTCTTGGCAGAACTGTATAAGTCGGTCTCCGCGGTCATTCCTCGTACCCAAGCCAAAACCACCCACAATGTCTGGGACCGTTCCTGTGCCTACCTTTGCATTGAAGTCACCCAGAACGATGTTACACTCATGTTTCTTCAGCTTAGTCATAGTTTGTCTGATTTCTTCGTAGAATTTATCAACTATACTATCACTATGATCAGAAGTTGGTCCGTAAACTTGCAAAATGTTGACGTTTATCGGCTTGGCTCTTAATTGTAGAAGCATTACGCGTTCCGATACTGGCAGGAAGTTCACAACAGCTGATTTGAGGTTCTTCTTAATCATGATAGCAGTCCCATGCATGTGTTCCCTATCATCCTTGCCACTATAATATATAACTGTATCTCCAAGGTCTTCTATACCACTGCCCTTAAATCTTGACTCACTTATCCCTAATATGTCGATGTTGAGTCTCTTCATTTCCTGCTCCACGTTCCTTTGCTTTTCTAATTTGAACATGCTCCGCACATTCCATGTTGCAATCTTCATATCACACCCGGGGATTCTTAGCACCCTCTGACCATCCAAGGTCTGCCGGGGACTGAGGGCCGTAGTATTTTTGTGTCCTGCCATTATAAATTTCCTGGGAAACTTTATGTGGTGGTTTTCCCTTTGCCTTCCACATCGCTGTTCGTAACCGTAGCTACGATGATGACCCACAGCTGTTCCAGTCCACACGACCACCACCTACGAGCCTACTGCACACGCAGCTTCCCGTGCACAGGGGAGTGCTTATTTACTGGCGGCACTTACTCGCCATGTCACAAAGCTATCATTGGGTCTTTTATGGCATTTTATAGGGTAATCCCTTCCCTGGAGATTCCCACCATACCCTCAAAACTCTGCCGCTGAATGGTCGGGGACTGCATAAGCAGCTAGCAAGGATATCTCCAAGCCGTTCCATTATCCGCCACCTATGGACCCCGGTAGTAGCCTACAGCTCAGCCCGACCAGTGAATGGTGAAACAAAAACATGGGGGTTTTAAAATATCACTAAGTCAAAATTCAAAATATTTATTCAGTATATACATTGGCCACATGAGGGCTCTTTTACACGTCAGTACTTAAACGGTAACACGAAATGCATAACGAGGATAGGTACGCATATTGTGACAGCTTGTTTCATGTGTAAAATTGTTGCCATAATGTATGAAGAATTAGAAATAAATGCTAGTTTCACGACCAGCTGAGGCACGTTTTATAAAGCTACAAGTAACAATTTTACAGTCCTAAACTGGCGACACTGCTCAAATGGCTGGTCGTCATTGGTCGAGGTTGTGTCAAATGGCTGGTCGTCATTGGTCGAGGTTGTGTCAAATGGCTGGTCGTCATTGGTCGAGGTTGTGTCAAATGGCTGGTCGTCATTGGTCGAGGTTGTGTCAAATGGCTGGTCGTCATTGGTCGAGGTTGTGTCAAATGGCTGGTCGTCATTGGTCGAGGTTGTGTCAAATGGCTGGTCGTCATTGGTCGAGGTTGTGTCAAATGGCTGGTCGTCATTGGTCGAGGTTGTGTCAAATGGCTGGTCGTCATTGGTCGAGGTTGTGTCAAATGGCTGGTCGTCATTGGTCGAGGTTGTGTCAAGTGGAAACTTGTAACCCGTCAATTGTAATTTTCTCAAACATGCTCGGATATAACGGTTTTTCGATTGAAACACAAGGACGCAAAGTCTTTTACTACTAGGAGTAAAAAACAATACAAAAACACTTTCCGTCTATGTCCATATTGTTTTTTAAAAGAGCTCTCTATTGCGTATAAAATCAAAAAAACCTGGCTCGTCGTGCATGGAACTATCTTAACTAAGTAATACTCGTAGTTTTCAAACAAACATCCTCTCCGAATTTGTCAAGGGTTTTTAAAAATACTTATAATCATGTATTTGTACCATTTCCTCGCATTGAGAAAAGCATTATATATGCCTCGGCGGAAACTAGGATTTCCTGACTCGTATTTTGAATTGCCTAAAGGTCAACTGGTAGTGAACTAGTGAATGCCATTAGGGATTAAGTTCACCTGTTGTATTCTAATATGTATTTTTGTGCAATAAAGATTAAATAAATAAATAACCATTGGTACTGACTACTGATGTCCCAGATGATCACTCCATAACTCTAAGCCAGGCATGCGCGTAGGCATAATAGGCGCTGCTACAGTTTTAAAATTAGCATTATTTTATTATTCATAGATGTTTTGTTTTCACAGCCGACCGCAAAGTCTGCCACCTGTGTAAAGTCACCTTGTCCCTATCGTGGCCGGATCACCTGGACACTCTGCGGCACCAGGCGGCGAGGAAATTGGCCAGAGCAGCCCTGACCCGGCTGAGGGCTTCCCTGGAGCCGCCAACAGCCACTACTGACGCTGGAACAGCGCCGACTGCTTGGAAATCAGCCAGTATTTCGACAACTACTGCAACTCGTAATTTAGGCAGAAAACTAGGTACAGTGGCAATTACGATCTTAAAAAGTAGTTAAAATAGGTACCTATAGGAACTTACGAGGGTAAATTTAACTCTGAAACTGATCATCATGTCAGCCATCATATACATATCATATCATTATATACAGGACTGCCCCCAAAATCAATTTAACAAATTAATAACAAGGTGGCTTCTTGAGAAATGTTTTTACTCGGTTCCGTGTGGTTTGCGGGTTAGAATAGTGCCACTCCATGTCTTCCCGTGGATATCGTAAGAGGCGACTAAGGGAATAAAGGCTTGTAGTACTGTTAGGCGATGGGCTTGCTACCTGTCACTAATATACACTGTTAAACATCTTAGCCTAATTGTGCAAATTGTGGTTACAGAGTTATGAACAAGTTTTTGGAGTTGTTGGTAATTCTGTAGCTCTGCCTACCCCATTCTGGGAATGAAGGCGTGAAGGTATGTATGTATACTACAACGTCTTGACGACGCCGTTGGCCTAGAAGCTAGCGGTCCTGGGTTCAAATCCCGGTAAGGGCAGATATTTGTGTGATGAGCGCGAATATTTTGTTCCTGAGTCTTGGGTGTTTACAATGTATTTAAGTATGTATTTCTCTATATAAGTATTTATATCGTTGTCTAGTACCCATAGTACAAGCCTAGAGCTTAGTTTGGGGCTAGGTCAATTGTCCCCTGATATTTATTATTATTATTTATTATTGTACCTTTAATAAAATAAATATTTAAAAAAAAACAAAAAACCGCCTTCAAAAAAAGTTAGATTTATTTTTACAAATAATCCAAATCTGTTTTAGAGGAAAGTGAGTGGAAGGGTCGGAAGGGGCCGCCCTAGGCGTACTTTTTCGAACCAAATCGGAGAAATACTGGAAAAGGGCCGAATCTTAAGTACCCGAAACCGACGTGCGTGCATGACTCGTTGTATGAATGTTGACGAAGCGAAAGAAAGTCAAGATCGTAGCAAGTGGAAAGAAGTGGTCTCTGCCTACCCTTCTGGGAAACAGGCGTGATTTAATGTATGTATGTATGTTTTAGAGGATATTTCCGACCCAGAAGAACCCGAAGCAAAAAATGCGAAGCAAGTGTTTTGCACCACCTGCATATGGCCCTTCGCATCCGTCGGCAGCAAGCACTTGAAAAGCGAGCACCACGTGACAGCTTCCAAATTCGAACAGGTCCTCGAGGTCCTGGTGCGCTCATACGCCGAGGAGGAGGACCTGGTGCTGATGGACATACCGCCCAAGGAGAATGGGCCGGAGAAATTTGTCAGTGAGTATCGAATTTGTGTGTGGGGTCCGTCCGGATCGCTACCACCGTCTTATCTATACTACTCAAAACAAAATAGGGGCCACGGTATATTCTGCATACAAAAGAACTGTTTTCGGAGAAGGATTATTATAGCAAATTTTAACCTGTAAGTTTTGAATTGTGCTATAAGTTGTGTTTTTAAATTTTTTGCCAATTGTTTTGTTTTTACCATGCGTGTGGTTTTTTTCATTCAATTTCATACAAAATGAGCAAAAAAATGCAAATTTTTAAAAAACCACACCCACGGTCAAAACAAAACAAACATACATACATAAACTCACGCCTTCATTCCCAGAGTGGGGTAGGCAGAGCTACAGAATAACCAACAACCTTAAAAACTTGTTGATAATTCTGTAACCACATTTTGCACAATCGGGCTAAGATGTTTCCCAGTGTATTAGTGACAGGTGGCAAACCCATCGCCTAACAGTACTACAAGCCTTTATTCCCTTAGTCGCCTCTTACGACTTCCACGGGAAGACATGGAGTGGCACAATTCTAACCCGGCAACCACACGGGGAAACAAAACAATTGACAAAAAAATTAAAAGCCCAGCTTGTAAGTTGAACATTGCAGCTTTCGAATGATACTAAATTCAAAAATTACAGGTTAAAATTTGTTATAATAATCCTTCTCCGAAAACAGTTCTTTTGTATGCAGAATATACCGTGGCCCCTATTTTGTTCTGAGTAGTATATATACTAAGGGACAAAAAAAACGAGTCAGAGTGCTTTTTTCATACAAACGAGGCTATTTCGAAGCCTTGGTTCCTGGCCGGGGGTGGTTTTCAGTGATGTTTAATGGTGGATACTCGGAGGTTCAATAGAGTAGGTAAAATTTTCTTAAGATACCTTATCACACAATCAGTTAACACCACAGCGAGAGAGTTTGGGTCAGTATTTTGATTTCCTTACATTTTATTACCATTTTGGATGTTTTTCTGAACATGATCACTTCCGGCGTTACCCGCAGACTCAATCAGTTGGGTATCCTAGGCACTCTGGAAGTCCTGTATCGATGCTCGGGGTATCTATCATCAGATTTCACTAAAAGCATACCCTGGTAAGGAACCAAGGCTTCGAAATAGCCTCTTTAGTATGAAAAACGCAGTCTGACCCATTTTTTTTGTCCCTGAGTGTTTTAACCTACCGCCAAACAGCAGTGTTCGCATTGTTGTGTACGGGTTCAGGGATAAGACAGCCGGTGAAATGACTAGCATAGAGGCATTCCATCTTAGTCCTCAGGGTTGGTAGTGCATGTGCAGTCTTAGGATTGCGGTCTTGTGAATGCGAACGTCTATGGGTCACAGTTTCCACTTACCATCAGGTGGCCTGTGTGCTCGTTAGCCTTCTCTATTCGATAAAAAAAGTATTTCTATCTCACTCTCACGTATAGTTGCGTCCTGCACTCCTGTTTGTGGCAAACATCAATCATGTGGTACCGACATAAGATTACTACTTTGAGTACTGGTTTATTCGTTTAATATTTATTTATTTATACAGTATTATCATCTGTTTTTGATACTTTTTGTGCGAGCTTGTATGTGTCCAACCCTATGCATTGTCCTAACTCATCTACTTCAGGGTTAGCTGGAAGAGATCCCATTTAGGAATAAGTTCGCCCTTGTAAATTAGTTAAATATTTATATTGTAATATTTATATTTTTGTGCAATAAAGAGTTTACATACATAAGATGGAAAGCTAGAGTCTGACCAACCAGTCGTGACACAAGCATTTTTTTCAAATTATTCACATGGCTACAATTTTACGTATGAAACAAGCTGTCACATACGAGTACCTATCCAGTCGCTATGCATTTTGTGTTACCAGCTAGTGATATTTTAATTTTGCCGCTATTTTATTGTGTCACCACTCACTGGTCAGACTCTATTTCATAATTTTAAATTTGAATAACGAATACCATAGATACCATAGGACAATTTGTAAGAGGCTGTCCACTGTTTTTTTTTTTGCAGCGGAGACTGAAAATTATAGATGTCACATATGCAATATTTGTGATGTACTAAAACAGTTTCGCACGGAACATGAGAACAGTATCCATCACCGCGCCAACCTCGCGTGCGCCCACTCCGCCATCAAACGCATCCGCGCACAACTAGCGCTGGCGCCGTCCGACAACGCGGACCTACCCCTGGAGGACCACAGACAAGAGGATATGAGACTGTTATTAAAAGCGTTCGTGAAACGCTAGAAATTAATTTACTTGAGTGATTCCTTAAAATGGCAACACTTATCTGTCAAATGAAAAATTAAATGTATGTTGGTGTTGGGATTCTCTTGGAGTTCTTGACAAGATGGTGTCGCTTTCTTAATTGTTTTATTTTTTTTGCATATTTTGTTGTTTAATGGATAGTAATGATGTATTAATATGCAGTAAATTAACATTCAAATGTGCAGTATAATGAAGAATTCAAGTTTGAACACGTATCGCCTTTGGAAGGATTGCTCCAAGAAAATCTCATCTGGTCTCCGTAAAGTTCTACCAACATCGCTTCACGGAGGCCAGAGGATCACCGTACAACGTTGCCTCATGATTTTTTGTGGGGTAGGGGTCGGGTTGCATAAAGTTTAAAGTCATATTTTTGATGGGCATACAAGGATTCGTCATACTCATCATTGCGCATAACTGTAAATGGTCATACATTTATGCGCATAAAGTTTTTAATCATAATGTTTAAGAACATATTGTGTAACGCGCATAAATTTGATGCGCATAAAATTTTTCATATTCATAAAATTTATAATGGCTTTATAAATAAACTTTTTCCGCTCTTTTATAAAAAAATAACCCTAACCTATCCGCGATCCGAGTCGGTTTTGGCACTAACTTTATATTATATTAATATTTTGACTTAATAAATGTATGCCTTTCTACATTATGATTAAACCAATTATGACTCCGTACAATTATGACAAGGAACAATTAGGCCTAGTATAATTTATGCCAAAAAAAATTATGAGCATCAACTTTATGCGTAAAGTGATATGACAATCGATATTATGACAATAGTTGTTATGCGACCAGACCGCCACCCTTTTTTGTGATATGTAAATGTAAAATATAAACTTGTCATTGGCAGAAATGGTTGCTCGATAATGCGACCGGTTGCCATTAAATAAATAAATAAATAAATAATAATAATAATGTGTAGGTGTTTTACATACAAACTACAGGCTAATTGCATCATAACCAGGGATCGGAAATTCGGATCGATATTTACCTATACTTTAGCGCCGCCTTTGTTGTTCAGTTGTATGGAGGTGGACTCAATCATATAATTCATAACAAAAGTTCCGGGATTTCAAAATAAATAAATTACACTGGCATTAATTCATAATTATTAATTTATATTAACTGTTTCAAGTTATTTCCATGTATATGTTTAACCAAATGTTATTTAATTTACCTGCAACTTATTAACCTAACGAATTTATAGGAGCAAAACAGAATGTTTTATCCTACATGCAAAGTAATTATTATATTAACGTTTTGTAGAATCCCAGAATCCCAGAACTTAAATTATTAAAATAATATTTTTAAGAAGCCGACGCCATGTTTGCCTATCTTTTTCCGGGATTTTGCCAACTTTAGGTAAATATCGATCCGAATTTCCGATCCCTGATAATAACATAAAACAGATTATATTAATCAACTTAAAAAAAACCGGCCAAGTGCGAGTTGGACTCGCGCACGAAGGGTTTCACACCATTATAAAAAATCACGTTTTTAGTATTTGTTGTTATAGCGGCAACAGAAATACATCATCTGTGAAAATTTCAACTGTCTAGCTATCACGGTTCAAATTAACGCTAAAAATGGCTTCGGACCCGTGGCTCCCCTGCTGTCTCCCCTGACCTATTCGACGGAGCCCTGCCTTCCGGCAGGGCTCCTATTTCTGAGCGATTTGGCCTTCGGCCATCTAAAGATACCTAACGAACCTAACCTACCTACTTTTGCGGAATGAAAATTGATTTCTGACGAAAGCCGACTGACGAAAAGCAGTCAGGGGAGACACGAGACCGTCGCTTTAAAAATATGTATTCAGTAAATTGGCCACATGCGGGCTCTTTTACACGTCGGTAATGTACAGTGAATCTACGGTTCGTGAGATACACCCTGGTGACAGACAGACGGACAGACTGACACACGGACAGACGGACAGACGGACAGACGGACAGCGGAGTCTTAGGCCCGTTTTAATAAACTCGTCTCGGCCGAGCCGAGATGCCCGTCACAAGATACGGCAAACTAAACGTCAATCCATAGAAAACTGACATTTTTGACTCGTCTTGAGATAAGCATTATAGTCGAGATGAGTATATTAATACGGCCCTTAGTAATAGGGTCCCCTTTTGACCCTTTGGGTACGAAACCATAAAAATAAACCCGAATAAACAAAACTGCACCCACTCCGTCATCAAACGCATCTGCGCACAGCTAGCGCCATCTGACACTGCTGACCTACCCCTGGAAGATCATAGACAAGCATTTGAGACTTTATTAAAAATGAACTTACTACCTATGTGTTGTTGTAACTTATAAATAAAATAAATGGTAAGAAAAGAGTTATGATAGAAACTGAGTTTGGATCGACTGCAAAACAAATGAGTAAATTGGACAGCTAAGGTGGTTCGTACGTCGGAGCTATATAGGGAGCTTGGTGTTTTGAGCGTGCGCAAGCTGGCCATAGAAAGGATAGTTCTTCAGTTGCATCGGAAGGTCATCAGCGGTCAAGAGTACCAGAAAATGCTGCAAAAACGCGTTTTTAACTTGCCCGTCCCCCGCACGAGGACCGCTTTTTCCAGGCGCTTCTCAGACTATTTTCACCCACGAATTTACAACAAGGTGAATAAAGCCTGCTGTTTCAGTGGCTGCTCTGTTCCTAATGCTAAAATTCTAATAAGAAAGTGGATCGGCTTGCTTGACTACAAGCAGACTGAACAACTTCTAGAGGCCACAAAGTGAATCTAACTACTTGGTACTTTTCCCTTTTCGCTTGCACTTCCTACTAACACGATGCACACACATACATACATACACAAACACGTACACACTCACACTCAAACCCTTTACCTATGTACTCAACTCCGGCAGATTCTGGCACTGGCATCATCAAGCCTTTTGCTTAGTTAATTTTGTAATAATAATAGTACTTAGTTTTAATTTTAGTTAAAATTGTTTGCTATCTTAACCAGCACAAGCGCAGGACATTTGTAATCGGTAACCATGGTTCGGTCCCCACGAGACAGGCGTCGCCTAGTGTGGTGTCATAAGCAATTGTTTTTGAAATGTAAAAATCAAAGACCTTCATAATAGACGAACAGTCTGTGGAAGCGAGAGCGCAGCCTCTTTATGCACGAATAGTATATTTTGAGGACCGTCTCATGAAGTCCTTTCATTTGATACCACACATGATAGGTGTCCGAATAAAAATATAATTCCCATACAACAATAATATTATGTCATTAAGTACTGGCCCATATCAATATTTTGAAGAAATATTTTAACTTAAAGTACCCGTATACCAAAAGGCTACCCTGTACATCGATTTGCGGTTTTCAAGCAATATTTGCTTCGTACACCGTCCACTAAAAGTAAAGGTACATTTCAGATTTCCATCATGCCCATATTAAAAGCCTTGAATTTGTGTAAGACTGAAATTTATTAATTATTTACATTAAAAATTGATTGTATGATATGTGTGTGGTAATTACCATGAAAAGAGTATTATTATAGATAATGAAAGAATCTTGTGTTTTATTAGTGAAGAATGCTAGTTTTAAGTTCCACGCAAGATACAAACAAGTCTTATATAAGAGAGTCTTTTTCATCGATATTTTTTCGATATAACGTACGGACATCACTAAAATTACTCACACACTTGTAAAATCACGCACACGTTGACATTTCCGTTTTGGTAACGCGGGAAAAAGGGAGTCTGTTCGTCTATTACGTTAGTTATATAAAGGTCTTTGGTAAAAATAATGTTTGGTAAATAATCAATTTTTTATTTTTTTTTAAATGTCGAAAATAACTTACGGTGAATACTTTTGAATTACCTACGTGTTTATTTATCTACGTTCTAATACTAAGCAGTTTTGATTTTATTTTTGCTATACCTACCTACAACGTGACATTCTAAAAGTTTTATGTTAAAAATATATTCACAGGGTGGTTTTCAGTGCTCATAAGAAAATGCTTGCCTCCCTCGAACGCAAAATGCCCATTGTTCACATAATATTAATAGTGAGGTAGTTACAAGTTCATATAAGTGTGTTAAAAAGAACCATAGACTGAATAAAATGTTATACCAGAGTCCCGATCGTAAATAAAAAATATAAACATCCGAGTTGAGAGCCGCCACTCATGTGGTTGGTTTATCGATAGTATAGCATTATTATTACCAGTGATCGGAAATAGGTGAGCTAAAATACCTATTCTTCGCGAAAGGACATAATATAGAGTGGTTACAACCGGATAAAAAATATTATTTTTTTCTGTTCAGGGTATTCGATATTTATTCGGGTAATTATCGTAATGTAAAACATGACATGTTTTGTTTAAAGTACTGCATGTTTAACGTTAGTTTTTTATGCCTTCAGAAGCGAGTGAGGTAAGCGGATGTTTACCTGAATATTATGTACTTAACTCTATACGTATTTCCCTCCTTATCTTTCTAGTATTAGTAGCTTACACTATTTTGACGCTAATACGCCAATCTGACAAGCACTGACAATGAATAGGAAAACACAGACTACATAATTTACCATATATTTCACATTTTCGGATTACCTACTTATAATTTTAGCTTTATGGCATGAATGTTACCATTTTTACTACAAACTTTACAAACATTATATAAGGAAAAGAATGTATGTTCAACATTACGGCTTATCTTATCTTGTGCCCGGATAAATATCAAATACCCGGAATCCAAAAAATATATACTTTTATCCGGTTGTAACCACTCCATATTATGTCCTCTCGCAAATAATAGGTATTTTAGCTCACCTATTTCCGATCACTGATTATTACTATCAAACCGAGACAGCACTAAAAGACCTGACAGGCCGCCCAGTTTTATTAGGGTTCCGTAGTCAAACTAGGAACCCTTACTGTGACCGATATGTTCTAATGTTTATTAGGGTACAAACGGTACAATATGGCTAATACAATAAAAACCTTAAATTATACATCAACCAGTAAAGTTACCACAGTTAAATATTACATATACTAACCGAGTAACATAATATTAATTACTTGAAAATGTGACATTGCTTTAAAAAAGACTATTACTATCAGACCCCTCTGTGGTTGAATAGCGTAAGTGCCTGTGTACAGATAAACCCAGGACAGCTGGGAAATGCCCCCGCTCGACACCAGATGGCATTGCTTTTCTTACTTATCTTTTAAGGGTTGTTTTCTCTACCCCACGCTAGATGGCGTCTAAGTTCTAGAACAGGAAGCCACACTAGCGCTTCCGCCCACTTGAGGGTTTTTGTAGTCTTAACTTCTTCTTCTTTTGCCCCCGCGGCGACTTGAACAGCTACTACCGCGGGGATATGGCGTTTCCACGTTAAGTGATTTCGCCAGTGTCAAGTATATATAAGTATAAAACAATATAGCAATAAAACAATCCAATCTTCTCTAGGAAGATTGGGGGCAACGTTGTACGGTGATTTGTAGGTCAGAGGTCAAGATAGTTTTAACCTCTGCACCACTGCGAGTCCACTTGAAACGAGAAGAAAGATGCCAGATACACGAAATAAGTCCAAGTCTTCAATCACTGTGCGACACAAAGGCATAAAAAGTACAAATCACTATCAGAAAAGAACTTTGAACACCTAATTACCCAAAAATTTAAGTCTAAAACAAATTACACGTCCGCCATCTTTTAACGTTGCAAATGGCCTCCTAGTCTTAACTTAAAGTCGAGTCCGGAATTAGGCGAACTAACTTGACAGTTCATTGTACACTAATGTTGCCACAGTTTGGCTAGTGCTGTTAATATCGATATTTAAAAAGTCTAGTTTATCATTATTATTGTGTTTGAAATCTAACTAATAATTTGGAAGCCACCTAAAAGGATCACAATGGCCTGTTGTAATGTCAGCATTATTTTTATATTTTATTCCTAATTTGAGGAGTAAGTATCGTAAATATCCGCTTTAAACCGTACATCCTTCAGATCATATTATATCGTAAAAATTGCTGTAGTTTTTCCCTATTTGGCAAGTATGTATGAGTGTGAAAGTTTCGATGACAATTACTTGATAAAATATAAATATAATCAGATTTATAGAAGGCACAATGTTATATCGACATATTTGTGTCGACATAAACCTATCACTATTTATTTTTTCCTATGTCTGGCAACATTTTCGGCTGTCAAGTTAGTTCGCTTAATTCCGGACTCGACTATAGTTTAAAGTTAGAATTCCTTCTCCTTGGGTAAAAGCACTGTCCACGAGCGGTCGCATAATTGTCACTTTCACTGTTAACCAATAAAGCGCATTTATTGTCTTGTAAATGCTTGAAGTGTTTAGCAAGTGTTTAGAAAGTGTATTAAATAAACTATTGTGCCATAAAAAACGGTTGTTTTCACTCCTGCAGCGTCCACTGTCCTCAACACTTATAGTTTCGCCATGTCCGTCCGTCCGTCCGCAGCCTAGCTTAGAGACTTTGTGGAAGTAGTACATAAAATCTCGGGAAAATATTTTTTTTAGTGTAGTGGAGGTCTACACGTAACGATGTTTCTTTTTTCTCATCTACCCCATAGAGTGGGTTGTCGTTGGATAGGTCTTTCAAAAATATTGCTGGTTTGAAATTTTTGCGAACCCTTTAATTCGCTATGTTAAGTATCCTCAACATCAAAAACAAAAAAATGCTGCTTAGTTATTTTTAATTGTACCTAGAGTTTTTTCGCCAATTGTTTTTGTTTAATTTCTGAACGCAACTTTAGAGTCAAAAACGCTGCGTACGCGCGAGTATTTTGACAGTTAGTGACAAAATGGCGCCGACGTCGCGAGCAAGCTTTGGACCCAAGGTAAGTAATAATTGTTTAAAAATATTTATCTACCCTATATGAATTCCCATTTGGCTGAATCATGTTTATAAAGGTCTAAACCCAATCTTTGGCTAATTTTTTTGTTGATTGGAACTTAAACTAACACGTTATAAGTCTGCAAATACGCATGTTGACTATTCTCAACATTGCGAGGCTTGTAATAATACACTACTAATTTTGTCTGTTGAGTATCCTCAACATTGCGAAACTTTTAAAGTTATAGTATTGGTATTGCATGTTTAGTATTCTCAACATTTTTCAATGATGTGTGACTAACTTTTAACTAGTTATTGGCTGATTTTTTAACAATGGCGGCAAAAAGGCGTTTCTTGTTCATTGATTATCTTATTAATTTTACAATAAAAGACGCAGCGTAGGTACAGACAAGGGCATTAATATAGCAACCTTATTGTCATTACAGTAAGGTCCATATAAGTACAGTCGAAGGCATCAATATCTATACACCTCATCGCGTCATTATATTATTATCTAATACAATAACCTTATTGTGAGTGGCATAGGGTCGTATATATATTTTTGACGCCTTGGGAACATATATATATTTATGCCTTTGAGTGTAAGTTTTTTTGTTTTAAACTGGTGTTTGCTGTTTTAAATATTTATATATTATAACCATAATAGGCTCATGTTTTCTGCTGTTTAAAACTATGCTTTTGGTATTTTGTTTGTTGCACGTTTGGTTTTGTTTTCTTGCTTCAGGGTAATATAAAATGGGATCGTATAAACAAAATTATGGCATTAGTACCGCCATTAAATGCCATTTCATCTGAAGAATGTTCCAGCAGTTCTGATCATGATGACTTACCTCAAAACACCAGCCCTCATGAAGTATTGTCTGACGCGAGCTCTGAACCTCGATCTGTACCATCATCCCTGGAGAGGCTCAATCTATTGGATAGCTCAGACGAACATCCCGAACCTGCCTGCCAAAACCCTCTGCTATCTGATGAAGAAACCGTACCCCTAACCCCTGTAATACAACAAATGTTTCAAGAAGATACTGCTCGAAACCAACTACCTTCACTTACCTCCTTGTCCGCAATACTATCGCCGTGTACACCTTCACCTGCAACATTAACAAGATCTAAACGTAAAGCTATCACAACGATCCAACCACGTCGCATTGTCCGTAGAAAGAAGTATGTTCCACGACCCTTGATATTCAACTGGAAAAAAACTAAATTTAACTACCGAGCCCTTATCGAGCCAGTCGAATTTCCAACGTCTAATTCGAATAAAACACCCATCGATTACTTCTTGTCCTTTTTTTCTCAAGATATAATCGAAATGATAACCGATCAAACAAATCTTTACTCTGTTCAGACTAGCCAGACAGCAAAATGTATAAATTTGGACCCGAATGATATACGCGATTTCATAGCTGTGACGTTGCTAATGGGTGTCATATCTATGCCATCTTACAGAGACTATTGGTCTACTGAATTAAGATATGCAAAGATTGCCGATGTCATGCCCTTGAAAAAAATACGAGACTATAAGAAAAATCTGCATTTCGTTGATAATAGCAACAGTAACGACGACCGATTTTTCAAGATCCGCCCACTTGCTGAAAAAATACGACAGAATTGCCTGAAACTGGATGAAGAGAATCGATACAGCATTGACGAAATGATGGTGCCTTATAAAGGAACAAGAGCCGGTAGTAGACGCCAATATTTACCGAAAAAACCGAAAAAATGGGGTTTTAAAATATTTGTTCGTTCCGGGGTGTCAGGGCTTGTTTATGACTTCGTCATATATGCCGGCGATGATACGTTTCGGTTTGAAACATTCACTGACTATGAAGACAGTTTGGGCGTCGGGGCTAAAGTTGTGTTAACACTAAGCAAGACGATAAAGACAAAACCGTGTGTAATTTTTTTTGACAATTTCTTTACCTCCCTTGAGCTGATACGTATTTTGCGTTTAGAATACGGAATTTTCAGCCTTGGCACCATAAAAAATAACCGCCTCAGAGGTTGTCAAAATAAAATGCCGACTGACAAACAGCTAGCAAAGAAAGGGCGAGGGGCCAGTAGTCAAGTTGTTTGTCACAACAACAAATTAGCTGTTGTCAAGTGGCAAGACAACAAAGTAGTGACTTTGGCGAGCTCGTTCGTCGACTCGCATCCCATCGAGTCTATAGGACGGTATTCTAGAGCGGCAAAAACCAGGGTAAATGTTGATTGTCCGCAGATCGTAAAACAATACAATGCACATATGGGAGGTGTTGATTTGTCGGATATGCTGGTGGCGTTATATCGGGCAAACTTCAAGACCAAACGTTGGTACATGGCTATATTTTCCCAGCTACTTAATATATGTGTGAATAACGCTTGGTTGGTTTATCGTCGCGAACAGAGGTCAACAAAGTATTTGCCATTGAAACATTTTAGAGTCCTCTTGGCAAAGGAGCTTTTGAAGAAAGGGAGAGTACAGTACGATGAAGCGAATATAAAGCCTGTTCTGCAGGCCAAAACCCATGTAGTACCTAGACCCCCTGATGCAGTTCGCTTTGACAATATGGGTCACTTGCCAGTGTTTACAACGTACGGAAGATGCAAACACTGCAAAAACGGCTATACCAACATGAAATGCTCAAAGTGTGACATGCGGCTCTGCTTAGTAGCTAAAAGGAATTGTTTCTTTTCATTCCATGTTGATAAATAAATTTGTTTCTTTATAAAAATGTATTTTTTGTTTTTAACCTCGATCATAGTATATAGGGCAACGTTAAATATGCTCAACATTCTTTTATATGTTTGCTTTGTAGACTGATGGACAATGTTGAGTATTTTTAACATATGTTTTCCAAGTTGTTCAATATACAAGATTTTTTTAATAATTTTTTTCTAGCCTTTTGTACCCTAAATAACTAACTTTACAACAGAGAACTAAAAAAAAACAAACAAAAAAACTTGGTCGTTAAAGGGTTAAGGGATCCGATAAGAAATATTCAGCTTAAAAGCGCTAATTTTTGTTGGGTAAGTAATACGAGATATAAGAACTGATAATATAACAATCATAATATATACGCTCACTTTGTATAAACAGTATAAACACGTTTAGTATAACGTTCACTGGATATAATGAACGGAAGATATAATTTCAAAATATCTATTTCCATAAAGTATAACGTTATTAATATATAATATCAATTTATATAACTATTAAAACGTATAACGTTCATAACACCTAAGATTTAAAAGATATATTCATCAAATTATCTAACATGTCATCAAAAAACATAATACACGTATAATATAAATACATGCATATGTTATTTGAAATTAAATTCTATTTTCAGTATTAAGTGGCCTTCTTAATTAACAATCAACCTTACCTTACTAACTTTACTGGCAGCAGTCTGAACTTTCTGGGCAGAAAAAAAAAAACCGAGTCGGTTCTGACCTGATTCGTCATGCTCGTGGCATTTTCTGGTTAATTAAAACAAATTACAAGCAAGACCGTTCTGGTAGACTCGAGTTAGTAAATATGTGTACACTTTACCTTGTCTATTTATTTTATGTCATGTTTAAACTGCCATAAGTATATGAATTGTCACAGCGATTAAAATGACAAAGTACTACAGGGTACACATATCTATGAACTCGACTGTACCCGCTCCTTACAGTACCCACCCATTGAGTTTAGCATACGATATTAGATCTTATAATCCTTATACTAAAAGATATTATGTATGATGATCGTTATATGTCATGTATGTTATACGAACTTCAACATTATATAAAATGAATATTATGTTAATTGACCGATATTCCTTATGAAAATATTGATTTTGTTATTATAGCTAACGTTTATTATATCTTGTAAACGTTATTAACATGAAATTATAGATTTTGTTGTTATATCTCGTGAGACGCACCCATTTTTGTTAGGGTCAAGTGTCCCCCCTGAATTTGAAAAATATCTTCATCGAAAGCGCATATAGGTACTTAACGAATTTTAAAGGAAAACTATCACGGCTCAGTAGACATGATTGGTTCCTGAGATACTGGCGACTAAAGTGTTTATACCCTGAGGCGGCATCAAATAACTTTAAATAGAGAATTAGTACATACTATGTTTATTTTAAGATCGTTTTTGTGAAGTAACGGCTTCGGTGTGGGGACACTGAGCATGGTCAGACTTGCTTTTGCTTGGATATGCCAAATCCATAGAATACTTGGTCTGTGGAACATACCTACCGAATGAAATCATTAAGCGATTTTTTACCACCCAACATTCAACATATTGTAGAATAAATTCGTGACCATATTTTGACCAATTCTAGTGATTCTGGAAAACTATTGTCGTATGATGGCAGCTCTGACTTTAACCCAATCTCGTATTAGATTGCCATTTTGGATGCCGTCGTGTGTCTAATTTCTTATAGCATTCTGTGGTAAAGTTTATATCCACGATCTTGTACACGTAAATAAATATTTTTATATAATTTATATGTTAATAATGAATACAAGCACAATCTATAAAGCAGTAAAACAGATAACGTGACACAATTAATTAATAAAACATGTCATTTGAATCAGTTACTGTAAAAATAGAGCATTTAGACGATGAAGAATCAATCGGGATAAATAATGTGATTTTCGATCATGATATTAAGGTAGAACCGGGTTTCGAGCCGAACCACGAAGGACGCGATGTCACAAACTGCAATGTGAAGACAGAAACTCCGGATTTATATCCAGTTGATGTCGTCAAAGTTGAATTAAAAAGTGGAAATGGTGAGTTTACTTTCATGGTCAGGATTTGGGAGGAATTTGTCCTTATATTCGCGAAAAACGCCTATCGCTGTTCCCAAGGTAGCTGTTTGTTCTATATTAGGTTAGGGGGGCCAAGATAAGGGATATATTTCATAGATATTATACTAGAAATATGGGTTTATTTACTTTTTGTGCACTTCTTGTTATCTTGTCTGGTACAGTTTCCTCAATCATGGTCAGGTTAACTTGAAGAGATTCCCTTAAGGGATATGTTCGCCATTGTATACATTAATCTTAATATAATGTACAGTCAATTTCATAATCATATACATGTTCCCAAGACGTCATTAATATCTACTTACCTCTATGTCACTGACAATAACGTCTACGCTACCGACATAAATTTGACGCGATATTTTATTTACTATGCATGCTTATAATGTAATTTGATTATTATGCAATAATGATAAAGGATAAAGATAAAGACATTTCTTCAGTAAGTAGGCCGCACGGGCACTTTACACGTCAAGAATCTACCAGCGCTTCACAAGAGGAGACCACTGCTGAGAAGAAACGCCACAAGAAACTCATCAGTCAGTAATTTTTTCAATATATTTAATATTACAATTGTACTACTTAGTCTAGCATTATAAAAATCTACTAGCAGACTTGACAGACGTTGTCCTGCATGATATACCAAGCGATTAGAATAACCTAGATACCGACTGCAGCGCCATCTGCCGGGTTTATTTGTGAATCTAAACCATCCTCGAATCCACTTAAACACACACAAAAAAAATTATTCAAATCGGTTCAGACGTTTAGGAGGAGTTCACTGTCAACACACGGACAGAAGAATTATATATATAAAGAAGATAAATAGTAAATTAAAAATAACCTGCGTAGTTTCTGCAGGAAAACATACCAAAATCTTAAGGGAGAAATAGAGAGAGAAAAGGAAAAAGAACATCTACTTATGTGTATACAACGTGTTACAAAATACCCTGTAAAAAATATAATAAATTATCAAAGCCAAAAATATTGTCAACCCTAGTAAGCTGTCATGTCAGGGAACCGGAGTTAGCATAGATTATTAAACAGAGAGGCCTACCTACCAATTTTAATAATTGTCAACTTTAATGGTTTTTCTGTTTTTCATCCACAAAGGTTCAATACTATGATGTCATTATGCTTAAAGTACTGGCTTCAAAAAACGTCAAGATGGAAAAAAAAATATGTTGTCAATTAGCAATTTAAATCGTGCTCGCGAACTGTATCAGAGGTTGTACATTGAGCAAGGCGGAGCTCACTTTGAGCCGTTACTGTAAATAAGTGTAAGTTTAGGTTTCTTCGTTTAAAATCTTCCAAAACTCGACTTGTAATATGTTTCGCGAATTAGGTAAAAATGTACATAAACATTCTGCGTAGTTTACTCTTTCATTTTACTGAAATAGGGTTTGCACATCAATGAAAAAAATTATGGTTTTATGTTTTTTGGCGGTAAGTCATACAGTGATAGTACGGTTCTCAAATATTGTAAAAGGACTTGTTATAAGGCACCATTTAACCGCCTTTCGACTTTACGGGTATTTTTGTAACACCCTGTACAAGACGACCACATAAGATTGATATGTTTTCCTACATCAACCAACGGTGTCCCCTAAAGAGTTTACATACATACATATGTATTTGAACCATATATGCAGTGTCATGGGATCATGTTTTATGCAGTCTCATGTTGTGTGTATTGTTTGAATAACCATTCTAAAAGCTAAAGGTTCTCAGTTTGCTTCCTGATTACGTGCAAGTACTTGTTCCTGACTCATAGATGCTTCCCATGTTTTTTATTTATTAATGGTCTACAAACTGGATGGTACAACAATGAAATTTCACAATTTATACCCTAAAACTATGCTAAATATATGTACATCCTTAAGCTTTAGACAGCATGTGAGCATGTATTTGTGTATATCTCTATATAAGTATGTTTATTATTCTCTAGTATCCATAGATACGCTTGACGACGCGCTGGCCTAGTTGGTAGTGACCCTGCCTACGAAGCTAGCGGTCCTGGGGTCAAATCCCGGTAAGGGCAGATATTTGTGTGATGAGTGCGAATATTTGTTCCTGGGTCATGGATGTTTACTATGTATTTAAGTATATATTTCTCTATATAAGTATATCTATCGTTGTCTAGTACCCATAATACAAGCCTAGAGCTTAAATTGGGACTGGATCAATTGGTGTGACATTGTCCCCTGATATTTATTTATTATAGGTACAAGCTTAGAGCATGTTTGTGAACCTAGCATATCAATTTCTAGAATCTCAAATAAAAAACAGTTCTAGTAGTATTTGTAGTAGTGTTCTACTTTTTTTTTCGGATAAACAATTTTTTTTAATAATTCTCCTATTAGCATCTCAGCAGTTCTCGATGCCTGGGCCGTATTAAATATTGTATTGTCCTCAAGAGCATGTAACGGTCAAAACTTGAAGCATATAATTGCACACTACAAATAAATAGACAGTCCTATACAATTGTTGTTGTTTCCTTTTAAATAAGACAAAAATATGTTTAATTTCAGTTGAAAACTACAAAAAGGTTGATGGCGAGGTTCCAGGCAACTATCCATGCCACATTTGTGGTGTGCCATTCCAGTACCTGTCACACGTGACGAAACACCTCAATGAACATGTACGGAAGACCATACCTTGCCCGGAATGCAAACTTGAATTTATACAGGAAACAGACCTTGTTATGCATAGACTACTTCACAACAGCCAGGTATACAGCTGCGATATCTGTCAAGAAAATTTTCTCACTTCAGAACTATTAGAAAAACACAACGAGGAACATAACACGGAAGGTTACTCTTGCACCATATGTAATAAGAAGTTAAAAGCAAAATACAGTTTAAAAATTCACATGACTGCAAAGCATTCAGATTTTAAACCGTTTTCATGTGAAGAGTGTGGAATGCGGTTCCCAGCGCAATGGAGGCTTAGGGAGCACATGAAGCTACACACTGGTGAAGCCCTAACTTGTAGTTATTGTAATAAGTTATTTGTATCGCAGACTAAGTTGGAATGTCATGTCCGTACACATACCGGAGACAGACCATTTGAATGTAGCATGTGCAGAAAAAGATTTACTACGAATTATAACTTGAAAGTTCATATGCGGATTCACACAGGGGAAAAGAAGTTTGTTTGTGATGTCTGTCCGAAAGCATTTTATACTAAGTCTGATTTAACTGCTCATAAAGGTGCGGTGCATAGTACAAATAAACTTAAGCCGTTCCCTTGTACAGATTGTGAATCAATGTTCGCTAAAAAAACTCAGTTACGAAAACATTTTATAACATGTCACAGTGTAGAGACACCATTCGAATGTGAGGCGTGTAAAATTAAGTTTAAATCAAAAGCGAAATGGAAATATCATATGATGCAGCATTCAGAGGATAAGCCGTTCAAATGCACCATATGCGGTAAAGGAGTATTGTTAAAGTACCAATTAAAAGCTCATATGAAGGTTCATGCGAAAAATTCTGAATTGAAAGTGAAGGAACAAACAACGGAGGAAAATAAAAAAGCTTAATTCCCAACTGCAATCCACCCTCAGGAAACGAGGCACTCTGATAGAGCCGTTACACACGGTGACCTTGCAAATGATCGTGACTTGATCTACCTTTCGTATATTGACCGACTTTCGCAATTGGTCCCGTATTGTATTGACGATATTTGATATCAGGACGATTCGAGACTGCCGGATGACTCACAAACAGGAAAAATCTTTTGAAGTGATGATCAGGGACTGCGAGACGATTTTGAACCAAACCGTTTAACTTTACACCACCCACGTCTTTTACTAAAAATAGTACGGCCACGGACTTTAATTGATGCACCACTATAGAACCTTGTCGCATTAAACCAATCGTCGGTGAAGCTGCAAAACCGCGTAAGTAACATTTTAAATAAGGAGCAAAATGCACCTTTTTAATAAGACAGTAAGGTTTATTTTGCTCTATCATTATTTGTTAGTTACGCGGTTTTTGCAGTATCACCGACGCAATGATAGTTCAATTCAATTCATTTTTTATCTCGGAATGGCTTCTGTCCATATGGACAACTTTGCCAGTGTCAGGTTTTGAAGCTACGGGTGATCAGTAATTTATTTCCTGAACAGATTAAAAAAAGAGCGCTCAGTTGAAGATCTAAAACAAACAATAACATGAGGGTAGTAGGTATTATAATTACGAAAACTACTTAAATAAATGTTATGAGAAGTGGGCGTGCACATTGAAGCGGACATAAAGCGGACAAAGCAGACATTTTGGTGAGGCCATAGACAAAAGGAGAGGGAATATAGGTTAGGATGAAAATCATATTAGCAGGACGGGGGATAAAGTCGGGAAATAAATCATAGAGTGAAACAGGATTGATAGGGCAATTAAAGAAAATTATTAATAACAACAACAACAACAAAGAACAACCTAAATAAATAAACAACATACATCAACATAGATAAATGTGGATAACGCAACCTTTAGGGTTGCCGCACACGGGCCACATCCAGCCACCGGTGGCCGCATCCGGCCCCCCTCTACTATCTTCATACAACCCCCTGTTTATGATTCGCCCACGCACTCTGTATAAAAATTACATGGGGCTCTATTCCACTCTGCAAAACCATATCGAGGGTTCACGGGCTATTTGTATTAAGCGACATTCTGGCCGATATTGAGTTATATAAATATTTGGAATCGCCAGATTTTTCTGCGTCGTTTGAGCCCGGTTTCGTGGCGATCTGAGCACTTCTTTGTCGCTTGAAACATGAGTAAATTAAGGTCTAGTTTGAGTCTGATGTGATTGATGCGACACAAATTTTATTAATTTATAGAAAAGAAGGACTTCATACCGACGAGATATTTCGTGATTTCGACTTAAGCGGTTTTTCCTGACATACACTATGTATAATAGGGCGTTTAAATCGTTATGCCTGCATCCTGAAATCCGTCCTTGATGTCGCTTCAAACATTAAGCCTGCACCTGAAATCCATCCTTGAGGTCGCTTCAAACATTTAGCCTGTTTCTAAATAAAAGTGATTCGAGGTCATTTTGTATCAAGCAACCTTTATTTTTGGTAAAAACAACTTTAAAAAAATGACAAATGATTTTAAAATCCTGCAAAATAATTTTGTTCTAGCCGCCAATCATTATTATACACACAGTTTTACTGTCACTTCAAACAGTTTACTTTTAGTGCATCTACTTTCAGTGGCGTGCCTAGGGTTTCAGAATAGGGCAAGCCGAGAGATATGTTTTGTAGTTTTTACGGTTATTATGGATAAATTTATCTTGTTACCACATTACTGATCAATCTTCACTTCACTCTGCAGTTGTAGGTATAGGCATTTGCTTACGTGGACGAGCTCACCAAAGCACCCTGAAGGCATGTTACCACTAGATATAATTTTACAGACATATCAGCAATTGCATACTTTCGGTGGCCTTGAAAAAAGCCGCTTGGTTTGTATGAGAGAATAAAATAAAGGTTCAACTTCTTATTTTAACTTTGCTTGCCTAGGGAGAAAGCAATAAGTACTTACTTTTATTTCAATTACCTATCTAAAAATTACATACATATTACACAACATAGTTAAATTAAATTATTATTTGTATACATCGAATGTGTTTTTCTAAAACGCCATCGTACCTATTTTGAAAGTAGCGACACAAGCTCTAAAAAATTACCCTTATTCAATGAAGTTTTAGACTCATCGTGACCTCTGAAGTTCTTGTTGTGCTAAATGACAAACAACATCGACTAATCTTTGAAAAACGCTACTATTGTTATCAACACGCATGTTGTTTTGTAATTTCCTTTGATAATTGGCGCGATAAAGATGTCTCAATTCGCTGTTTACCAAAATCACTAAAAGAAATTACCGCGTTCATGTGTTTTCGAGAATTCATGTCTTTTAATGGCGCCAGCTAAATTATTTAAATCGTCATAACCAGACCAGATGTATTCCACACGTTTTTGTCGTTAGAAAAGAAAATACAACACCAGCAATGTAACTTATTAGAGTGCGAACAACCAACAATCCAATGAGTTTTGTACACTGACCTGTTAAACTGTCTTTTGTGCGATTTACTACTCTGAGAAATACACAAGTCAGGCGTAGGTTTTGCCGAAGAAATAAGTACCTTTTTCTCTGCAAAGTCCAAACATTTTACCTTTCCGTCGACAAGCAAAGTTTGTGCACACTTTAAAATATCACAGTCACACAGGACTTCCTCCATTGTCAATCTAATTGAATCACAACTCACAACACCACAAAAAAAAACTTATTATTGCACTGACCGCGCCGCGCCGCTCAACGCCTAAACAAACTATTCAACACGTGAATAAAAGCATTTGTCAACAAATAGAAATGAAGTGAAGTTGGCCGCTAACGCGGCTCAACGCGCGCTCCGCGCCTGCGCGAAGCGAATTTCGCATTTACTATGGACTCGTGTACAACTTCATACGCAATCAGGGCTTTTTACTCTCATACTATTTGCCATATTAATACACGACCAGTCGTGTTTGGGCATATGCCGTTTCGGTGGGTAAGACAGAGAATATGAAAGCCCGATTGCAAGCCAATACGTGCGAGCGAGATACGAGCTAGCCGCGTCATGAATAGTTCGACTGGTTGCCGCACAGCGCTGAGCGCTGTGCTGCGTAGGTGGCGGCCGGCGGTGCGCGGTAAAATTTAGTAGGTATAGGTACTACTGTCTACTGTTGCATGTAATTTGATTTGAAGAATTTAGTGAGAGCGCGCGGCGCGCGAAGGTGAAATACCTATCTAATACATTACGTGCATTTAATGAATAGTTATTTTTGTAAGGCAAGGCAAGCCCGGCTTTTGGGCTTATATGGCAGTACCGCCACTGTCTACTTTATTATACTTCAGGTGCTTAGGCGGACTATCCTGATTCTATTTTAATATCGCGATGGTTGTTAATACATTTAGCTTTACACAAGCACAACACCCTAGTATCGCTTAAATCCTTTTTCCTGAACCTAAAATTTTCAGTTTATGGCGCTTCAATCAATTAGCCTGTTTCTAAATAAATGTGATTCGAGGTCATTTTGTATCAAGCAACCTTTATTTTTGGTAAAAACCACTTTAAAAAAATGACAACTAGGCTAAATTGCGCGGATTTAGATAAGAAAAATAACCTAGGCCACTTTTTTGTAAAAATATTGATATCTTTTTTGTTATGTTTTTTTTTTCGAAAAATGAAACTTTGATACGCTCTCCTGTAAAGTTCCAAAAATGTCGCTTCATACAAAGAGCCCGGGACCCCTCGGTGTTATCTTTGACATGACACGTACTGGCCTTCTAAATAAAAAGGACATTATGAGCAGTTTACCAGATTCGCAATTCACCAGATTCGCTACTCACCAGATTCGCAACTCACCAGATTCGCAACTAACCAGAAGTACAATCAAAAACAAAATTAATTTTATCAAAACAAACTTTATTTTCAAGCAACAATAGAACTAAAAAAAACAAATTAAAAATAATAATTTCGTCTTAATTAAGATACTACGTTATTTTCACAAGTAAATACACCAATTATTTCTATTAAAATCGAATTTAACGAAGTCGACGGAGCTCTGCTAACGCAGAGCTCCTATTTCTAGGTAGTTTGGCCCTCCGGGCCTGCTGAAGAACTAACATAACCTAAACCTACCTCATATTTATTACTATTAAACCCCTGTTATATGTTTATATTTTTTGTATGTTTTCGATGCGATAGTGCATTTCCTGTTTGATGATACAAAGTCTGGTTAGTTGCGAATCTGGTGAATTGCGAATCTGGTGAGTAGCGAATCTGGTAAACTGCTCATGATGGATTCATTTAAGCCTCGTGTCAGAAACGGTCACTATACTCGAAACTGTAATTAGATTCCAAAATCCTAACCTCAACCGACGCACATTCGCTGTGATTACTGCATTTTGGTTTAAGTGTAGGTATTTTTATCAATAAAACTGACCCTAATATTACTGGTTACACGAGTTCTCATTGATATGTTTATGAAATAATATTTTAATAAAGAAATAATCAAGATGGGAACTGTCAGATTTTGGAATCTAATTAGATTTTCGAGTATAATGCATTCGCGATTCTCTGAGACATACGCCCTTTTTTCTAATGAGGGCAGTGTTTTCGTTATTGTTTTTGACTCTGCCGCCATTACTATCTAGTAAACAATAAATAGTACATTATTGCCTAGGCAGTGAAGCAGGCAATTGCGGGCGCAAGCTCGTCCGTTTAAACCAAAACTCGGCCCGCAATTGCCGTTCCTGCCGAGGCATATATAGTGCTTTTCTCAAAAATTGCAAGATACAAATCACATATAAACAGAAACTTCACGTGAAATAACATCACTCTTTACTGCCTTTATGTTTATGACAAGGAGAAACGCAAGCTTTTTTAGAAAAAAAAACTCAAGCTATTCCAGACACATAAAAAAGTTACGCTTCGAATAAAATATGGATGTATAAGACTTGTGCCCTCATTTTATTATGGCCGTTTTCACTTTTTAAGAAGTTACAAACTAGATAATGAAATTTGTATGCAACATTGCGGGCTTGTGTAGCGAGCACGAGTTTTTTAATTTGGGATCTGTCTGTAAACTATGTACTTCGCGTCTCAGTATGGAGTTAGTAATGTCAACTATTCCGGTCATTTTTGTGAAAAAGCTTTTTAGGTGCTTTCCTATCGGCCAATTCTGCCCTACTAAGCTTAATGGTCCTATCTCAGAAAAAACACCTGTTGAAATTGCAACCTAGTTACAAACAAAACAGAGTTAAATCTGCTTTGGCTATTGAATTTAGATATAGCATTTTTGTTTAGGAGGTCAGAATTGTTGACAGGATGTATTTTGCCAAGCACCAAGGACATATCGGTCGCGTCCGGACCCGGAGAATATTGGGTAAAAAAAATTGTGGATGCTTTTGGGAGAATCGGACGAAAATACATAATTTTACGGAAAATGTCAAGTAAAGAAGAATTATCGTAACGTTGATAGGTAACGTGTCGAAAGCAATATGGTTTTGCCTAGTAATAGAGTCCCAAATAACTAGAATGTAACGTTTATTGTTATCCATACATTTGTAATATCGTTAGTAATTCTAAGTTAGTAATAGGATCTAAAGAGGAAATGTAAATAAAATCACATCAATATTCATAAAGTTTTTTTTATCTATATTATCGGTCTCACTATAAACCCGGCCCTGTATTATTGGTCTACCGTCTACCTTTAGGGTTTAGGGCACACGGGCCACTGGCCACAACCACAATACGACGCAACTGATATATATCCTGTAGTTTTCATAGTTGACGCGGTAGCGTGCAGCGGCCAACGGCGTCAACCGCCACAAGCCACTAGTGGCGACCACAGCGAAGGCACTTGTGGCCGCCACAAGCAGCGGACGAGTTTTTTCATACATTTTGTATAGCATTGGCGCAAACAGCCACCAACCAGCGGTGGCCGGATCCAACCACCAGTGGCTGCCACTAGTGACAGGTTATCAGTCCAGAGGCCTGAATGAGGGTTTCCGCGCATCGGTTTTTTCACTAGATGGCGCCTCTGGGAAGTAAGGTCTTTTCGACAGTTAATGATACGTAAAAAATATAAATTGAAATAATTTTATACCTAAATATTTGAAATGTGTATATATCAAGTGAAAAAGTAAATTGTCACTAGTTTGGTCTTTTTCTAGGCATATAGTTTAACATCAACTGTCAAAAAGACCTCACTTCACAGGCGCCATCTAGTGAAAAAACTGATGCGCGGAAACCCTCATTCTCGTAGCACTTCTGAGTTGTAATAGGGACTTCTCGTTTATCGACTTCTATATACATATTTTATCGATACATTATAGAACACAGCATATTAAAGATTAAAAGTAGAGGTAATCAACAGGCGGTCTTATCGCTAAAGAGCGCCAACCCTGAGGACTAAAATGGAATGCCTATGCTATATGCTAGTCATTTCACCGGCTGCCTTATCCCCAAACTGGAACACAACAATGCGAACACTGCTGTTTGGCGGTAGGTAGGATAAGATGGTGGTACCAACCCGGACGGACCCTACACAATGTCACTTGCGATTTGGCTCTCTAAGTTTCGAATTTTGTTAAAGTATCATACATACATCATACATAAACTCACGCCTTCATTCCCAGAGTGGGGTAGGCAGAGCTACAGAATTACCAACCACTCTAAAAATTTGTTGATAATTCTGTAACCACATTTTGCACAATTAGGCTAAGATGTTTACCAGTGTATTAGTGACAGGTTGCAAGCCCATCGCCTAACAGTACTGCAAGCCTTTATTCCCTTAGTCGCCTCTTACGACATCCACGGGAAGACATGGAGTGGTACTATTCTAACCCGGCAACCACACGGGTATCTAACCCGGCAACCACACGGGTTAAAGTATCGATTTGTGATATCCAGGCTATAAATAAAAGACATGACAACAATAAAATTATGTATTTCGAACTTTCATTTCACAATAAAAATTACAACAACGGATTAATAAAAGTAATAACTACATTATTGATAAACAAAATAGACCAATAGAATAGATAGAAATAGAATTCAAGCTTAAATAATTTTTTATTGCCTACATATCCCAGGCGTAAATCAGTCTTTAGTCTTTACGAAGATAGAAACTATGGGCTCTATCATATTAGGTAATTATATTCCATGTTATCGTATTTCTATTCATTCGGCAGCCATTACTCTCAAGTAAATAGAAGCTATCATGACGTTGACATGTCAAAGGCAATATGGTTTTATCGAGTAGAATACAGCCCCAATAGGCCTATTGTCTGCGTTTATCGCGTGATCAAATGTGGATAAACCATCCGTCACTTTCTAACACGTAGGTATAGTATGAATCTTCCCAGGTGAATTTCTGCTTCGAGCCCTAATCTTTCAAACAAAGGCCATTGTCTCTATTATCCCAAAGCCGCTATATAGTACATTATTGCCTAGGCAGTGAAGCAGGCAATTGCGGGTCGAGTATTGGTTTAAACGGACGAGCTTGCGAGTCCGTTTAAAAATACGAGGCCCGCAATTGGGATTGTTCATATTTTTTAACTTACTCTAATTTGAAAACCATTTCGAGGAATAGGGATTTAAAACCGTTCTGCATTATTAAGTTTTTGAAATATTTATCTATTTCTGACATTTCGACAAAAGTATATTTGACCTTTGTTTGACTTTCGTTTTTGGCTTGAAGCCCTCCTAGGTGTATTTTACGGGTTAGGCGAAAACCGCTTGAAATAGTATGTTTAATTACACTATTACAATCACTATTTATCATTAGATATAATTTAATTGTTGTAATTTATTAGAAAATGCCGACCCAAATTTAAAATAATCATGTCATCCATAAAATGTCTTTTAAATAAATAAAGATATTAAAACAAACTTTTGGGTAAAATACTAAATTAATGAAATTGGTCTCTTAAAAGTACCTATTCATTTGAATTAGAATGTTAAAACCGTGAGTTATTTTTTTTGGTCAATCCCAATTGCCGTTCCTGCCGAGGCATATACAGGGTGGTCCAAAGACTGACGTCTAAAAAAAAAATTTAGATGCCTCACATCCGGGGCTATCCGAATATACCCCATGTATGTTGGCCGATTTTTTGTTGTTTTCGAGTAATTAATTTTTAAAGATTTTTTCAAGAATTTTCGGGCCGAGCCGTTTATTAACATGTAACTTTTTTTGGTTACGTTTTTTCTGGATGTTTTATTTTGCGACATTATCCTCACAAACTGTACTTTCACACATACAATAATCAGCTTCCCAACCTTAACGCATGTTACAATAAAATTGACCGAAAGTGAAAGTTTTACCTTTGAGCAGATCGAAGTATGATTTTGTAAATTAAAAAAAACCAAAAAATCTTAGAATTCAAAGACCAGAAGTAATTTTAAAAACTTTGCCAGTCTCTAAACTTTCAGAATAATACAAAAAAAGTGACACTTAATAGGTCATAATTTGCTGGATTCGACTTTCAAACGTACTAAGGTAGAATGTGTAATAAAGAGGCTGTAACATAAAAACTGTTTTTTATTTGGTCGAACCTAATTTGGTACTGGCCATCAATAAAGCCATGTAATATTTTTTATGAACAAATAAATTTGTGCTTCCTTTGTCTAAAGAAAGGAATCACGTCTTTTATTGTGAAATAACTAACAAGTAATGAATAAATAAAACTATTCGAAATGATCATTCGGCCAAACGTAAAAAAAACCCAAACCATAATTGACGAAAAGTATTTGTCGAACCAAAATTCGGTCAAACATTTTTCGAAGTTGTGATAGGTAACCGTAAATTGGAAGCCACAAAAGCGGGTAAAAGCACCTAGAGTTTAATTTTTTCTTTGCCTATAAATTGAATTAAGGAAAGTAGAACTTTTTTGTTCGATGATGAAAGGAAAAGGAGGGTTTTAAGGTTGGTGGGTTTGGGAACTGAGGGAGGTAGGTTGTCATATAAAGAAACCGATCTATTCGCGCTGTTCAAGATAATGTGGTCTGCAGTTCCTTCCTCCAGGCCACAAGAACAGAGGGGGGGATTGAACAATGCGCCATCTGTACAGGCGGGAGGGGGAACAAGTGTGACCAATGCGCAATCTGCAAATGACAGATGTAGTCTGTTTATTGGCTTGGCGAAACCGGAAGAACCATGGCTTGGAAGGGATGTTGGGCTGAATGTCCCCATAATGACGACCTTTGACCGATATAGAACTCTCATACTGCTGACGCCAGTTAGATTCGAGGTCTGATTTGGCAGAGGATAGGAGGTCGTAAAAGTAGCACTGGGTGTGAACCAGACTGCCAATCTCCACGGCCTCCTTAGCACAGGAATCAACAACCTCATTGCCCTGAATCCCAGAATGGCTGAGGATCCAGGCCAATGTGATCTCGAGATTGCGGAGTTGACATTCATACAGTGTTTGCCTGATTAACATTACTAAGGGATAACCGACTTTTGTGTAAAACGGATTGGCCTTGATGGACTGCAAACCACTAAGAGAGTCTGAAAAAAATATTGATCTATGAATCCCATGTGACATAACATATTTAATAGCTTCCAAAATAGCTACTAATTCTCCAGTAAAAACTGATGTAAGAGGAGGGCATTTGAAGCTTAGAATTATAGAGAACTTCGGAATCCAAACTGCCGAACCCACTGCCCCCCAAACTAAAAGTCTGGAGGAATCTGTGAATAACAACAGCCAGTCTCCCCAGAGACCGTTAATTTTGTCAAGGAATGCTTTGTTAGCTCCAGGGTCGTTTTTTGATATACCAAAGTCAAGGATTATGCTGGGTTGGAAAATTAAAGAATCGTAAGGGACAGAAAAAAGAGGAAATAGAGAACAAGAAAATGCAGGGTTCGGAAGACTACAGAATTTGCGAAGGCTATTTATCAAGCAAGGTGGATTTTTGTTAAACCAGTAACCACTATCTGTGATTAAAGAAGAGAGTTCTTGAAGTTTAGGAAAGAGCGGGTGGTCGTCGAGAAGGGAAAATTTAAGGAAGAACCGGTCTGCCAAAAATTGACGACGGAGGGAAAGAGGAGGGTCTACTGCTTCCACCTGAAGTGCGTTGGTGGGAGAAGATTTCATAGCTCCAAGGATGACCCTTAAAGCCTGAAATTGGGTTTTATCCAGTTTACCCAAGGCCGCCTTACTGCAAGGCACTAGAGTGAAAGAGCCATAGTCAAGAACGCTGCGGATAATGGCGTTATAAATAAGTTTTTGGGAATAAGAGTGGGCCCCCCACCACACACCTGAAAGGCATCGTACAATGTTAAGATTTGATTGAGATTTTTGAACTGAAGTCAACATGATCAGACCCGGTAAGACGAGAGTCCAGAATAACTCCCAAAAATTTTACCTTCTTCCTAACAGGGATCAGTTCATTATTAAAGGCTACTTCAATGGGGGGGAAAGATCTCTTTCTGGTGAAAGGAACAACAGTACATTTGTCAACTGAGAGGGAAAGACCATGAGTGGAAAGCCATTCTCCCAGATAAAATAGCGCTTGATTGAGGTCACTTGAGGCTACATCGACCGAGTGGGAAGAGGAGTATATGACTAAGTCATCTGCATATTGCAGGATGTTGCAGAATGGAGAAACTGCCTCTTCTAGGTCATGGGTATAAAGGCTGTAGAGTAGCGGGCTTAGGACGGATCCTGGGGGGAGGCCTTGCCAGATCGATCTTGGAGCGGAAAGGGCATCACGGTGCCTCACTTCAATAGATCTATCCATAAGGAAATTACAAATGAAATGAGAAAGCTTCTGCGGCAAACTCAGCTTAGATAATTTATCTCTGAGTAAGGAGAGAATCTCCGACAAGGAACACGTTCCTTGTAAGGGCAATCCTGATGTCTGTGGATAAAATGGAGATACTGTCCATGGTGCCCATTCCTCTCCGAAAACCAAATTGGCTTTTGGCCAGGATTTTTTTGGATTCCACAAACCATTCGAGACGTTTTTTAATCATGTGTTCCAGGATTTTAAGAAGACAGGAAGATAGAGCAATAGGACGATGAGAGGATGGTAAACGGGGATCTTTCCCTGTCTTCGGTAGGGGGATAACTATTTGTTTTTTCCAGGCTCCCGGAACAAAACCAAGGTCGAAAAAATTATTTAAAAGATTCAGAAAATATTTTTTTGTTGTTTGTCCAGAATTGGACAAAAAAGAGAAAGGGATATTGTCAGGGCCAGGAGAAGAGTTTTTAAGGTGATCCAAGGAGGCAAGTAGCTCCAACCAAGAGAACGGTTGGTCAAAATTGCTAGGAGGAGAGTTAGAAGGGTAAGAAGAGGGAAGAGAATTAGAGTGGGGAACCGAGGAGGGAGATAAAGAGTCAATAAAATCCTGGAACCAAACATTGGAGTCATTACTAGGAAGGTCGCGGGTTAGGTAAGATCCACGATAACGCTTTATGGATTTCCAAAGAATTGCTGCAGGCGTACGGGGAGAGATGCTACGGCAAAAGCTTATCCACCCATTCTTTTTTTTCTTTTGGAGCATACGTTTCGTCAAGGCCACAGTCCTTTTGAAAGCGAGAAAGTTATCTATAGACATATTTCGACAGTACACTTTCTCAGCTTCCCTCCTTTGGCGAATCAAATCCGAGCATTCAGAGTCCCACCAAGGGGGAGAGGACCTACACGAATTACTCCTTTTTTTAAGTGGGATGTTCTGGTCTGCTACCACTTTAAGGGCATCAATTAAGTAATCGTGGCAGATAAGACCATTTTCTGATGATACTGAGGGCATATCACTGACAGCTGCATCTAAGTCCATGGCAAATTGGTCCCAATCTGCCTTGGGCAAGTGGTACCTGTTAATTTTTGATATAACATTGGGTTGAGAGAAGGATGGAGGGGACGAAATTAAAATAGGAAGGTGATCACTACCGTGGGAGTCGTGAAGGACAGACCATGAGAGGAGAGTGCCAAAATTAGGGGAGCATAAAGAAAGGTCAACCGCACTAGCATTTTGGCCAGGGGCCGTTCTGCGTGTAGGGGAACCATCATTGAGTAGGCAGATGTTCTTGTCCACCATGAGGTCCACGAGATCACAGGCCAAGGAGTAGTCTGCACTTCCCCACATATTCACAACGCAACGCATAATGACGCACTATTCACTTTACATATTCGAAATTATTATGTTTGTCCGATCGAATATATCTTCGTTTCCAACAGTAAACGTCGTCGGCAAACAACTCCGCCACACAGGGCGTTTGAGAACTGTTCCTCGTCGCATGGCACTTGCAGGTAAGAACCCGCGCGTCATCGGTCCCACCTACTACGAGCGTCTACCCACCGAATTCAAACGCGAACCATCTGACGACATGTTTAGGCGCCGGCTTAAGAATCTTTTGTTGGATAACCCAGTCTATTCCGTGAATGAGTATATGGAACTTGACTTATAAATAGGATTGATTTTGCTTTTTTTTTTTTTTTAATGTACTCTGTACTTGTGTTGACTTTCTATTATTATCATTTAATTCTATTTCTGACGACCTCAATGTAACTGCATATAATTTGACATGCCATGTAATTTATACTGTGTTATATTGAGTAATAAAATCTGAATCTGAATCTGAATCATAAGGTGGTGGCAGTTAAAATCACCTGAAATAAGAAATGGGCCCGGTAGGGCAGAAAACATAAGGTCTAGGTCAGAGATTTGAATCGAATGGGGGTCCGAAATGTAGATGGAAAGTACGGTGAAATCCATGACTTTTGCAGCCACAGCATTGATGCAGGAGGGAGAGGGGGGGAGGGGAAGAAAGGAATATGTGACAGAGGATTTAATAAGGAGGGCAACTCCTCCATAACCGTCATCTCTGTCATGCCGGAGACAGGAGTACCCAGGAACCCGAAACCGAGATCCGGGAACCAACCAGGTCTCCGAAATGGCAAAAGCAACAGGATCATATGAGGCAGCCATTTGTAGAATTTCATGTTGCTTAGAGCGAATACTGTGACTATTCCACTGTATGAGATGGAATGTTAATGATTTTTATAAATTCAGAAAGTTTATTGGCAACGTTGGGCGGTAGGGGGAAAATCGTCCATCTTACTGAACATATTGATCAGCAGGGACAAAAGAACATCCAGAAAATTGTCACTGGGAGGAGTTAGGAGGGAGGGGGCGGGGGGAGAGCATGGGAATTGGAGGGCAACACCATTCCTCGGGGGAGGAGGGTCTCGATCTCCAATTATTGCATTATACGCGGAACGATCGTAGCCCTGTGTTAAGGGTTGCCGCGGGGATCTTGGAATGGAGACTGATTTTCTATAGGAAATCCTTTGAGGTGGAGGAGAGGAGGCAGAGAATTGAGTCTGAGTCGGGATGGGATCATATTGTGAATGATGAGGACTCTGAGCGATATCCGCATAGGTCCTTTTCACAGGGGGGAATCTATCACATGCTTGGGAATAGGAAATATTTTCTTGGCCATTGTATCCTTGATCGTCTTTTGGCGAGTATGTTCTGGGCAAGTCTTACTTGTGGCAAAGTGCTTGCCCGAGCAGAACAAGCACAAAATCAGGTCTTCCGAAGCATCACAGGTTTTACCTGTATGTTCCTGTGTACATCTAAAGCACTTGGGTTTTGACCGGCATTGATCTGCAATATGACCGAATTTACAGCAGCTGTGACACTGTATTGTGGGCAGTATATACATTTCGACTGGCAATGATGTGTAACAGAAGTAAATCCTTGAGGGTAGAACTTGACCACTAAATGTGATGACAATTGTCCCAGTGGGAACCCATTCTATACCGTCCACCTTATGAATCTTCCGGTTGAGTCTTCTGGCTTTAAGGATTTCTCCACAGCCTGATGGAAGTTCGACCTCCCGTGCAAATTCATCCAGTGAAAGATCAGAGGGGACACCTCTAACCATTCCCATGCGGGTGACATTAAAGGTGGGGACAATAGCCTCAAATTTATTTGCTGCTAGTAGTGGATTCGCTAGGAACAAATTCGCTTATTCTGCAGAATTAAAATCAACACTTACGCGGTTTCGGCCTATCTTTTTAATTCCCTCACGGGAGATATTTTGCACTCGCGAGTAAACCATAACTTGTCCAAATTTAATTGGGTTAAGGGTTGTACCGGAGGAAGGTTGGGATTCTGTCCTAGACACATACACAAGGAAAGGGCCTTTGTCGGTGGACGAGTATTTTCTACCTTCTTTTAAACTAGGGTGCTCAAACAAGTGAACTATTGAGTCGGACGGTGCCCTACTCGCCAACTTATTTGGAGGCTGGGAGCCCCCCGACTCAAAGATCTCTTGGTTGTCCTCCGTAAGGGATCAGACTCCATCGAATCCTCCGAAATCGCGACAGGCGTCGCGACACTCGGAGGACACCCTGAAGACGCCTATAGTTGGAGGTTATGTCTGGAGGCTTTGGCGGAATATGCGACATTGCGGGGTTAGCAGCGTACGAAAATACGTCACGACACTTAAAGATCACCGATGATGCACAGTAACACAACAAAACCCAAGAATAATATCCCTAGGCCACAGAATTTCGCAAGACCGACACACACGAACTGTCACCAGAGCGTCTCTATGGCCTTCTCCTTACCGCCTTTATGTTTATGACAAGGAGAAACGCAAGCTTTTTTAGAAAAAAAAAATCAAGCTATTCCAGACACAGATAAAAAAGTTACGTTTCAAATAAAATATGGATGTATAAGACTTGTGCCCTCATTATATTATGGCCGTTTTCACTTTTTAAAAAGTTACAAACTAGATAACAATGAAATTTGTATGCAACAATGTATTTTTTTTTAATTTGGGAACTGTCTGTAAACTGTGCTTCGTGTCTCAGTATGGAGTTAGTAATGTCAACTTTTCCGGTCATTTTAGAGAAAAATATGTTTATAGTTACCGAGTTAGCACGTGCCACTACAACATTTATATTGAAAAACAAACGGTATCGTCATAGCATTAAGGTTCAAATTTAATGTCACTGATATTCTAGATATTACGTTTTGGTATTTTTGTAGTACACTTGTTTTTCAATATGAATGTTGTAGTGGCACGTGCTAACTCGGTAGCTAGCGGCTTTCGGATAATAGAGACAATGGCCTTTGTTTGAAAGATTAGGGCTCGAAGCGAAATTTCACCTGGGAAGATTCATACTATACGAGAGTGAAAGTTGCTTTATGCATATCGTCGGTGAAACTGCAAAACGCGTAAGTAACAAATTTATGATAGAGCAAAATAAACCTTACTGTCTTATTAAAAAGGTGCATTTTGCTCCTTATTTAAAATGCTACTTACGCGGTTTTGCAGTTTCACAGACGATATTTTGTCACGCGATAAACGCAACTATACTAGGCCCGCAGATGTCATGTATAGATTTTGTCGGTTTAGTTCATATTTGTCTCGCTTTCTCAACTAGCTTAGCGATACTAAAACCTACGCGACTGAGAAAGCATGAAGAATACGAAGTTTTCGACCAAAAAAGGATGCATGGTGCATTTTTATTCACTACTTCATATCACATTTAGTGTTTGAACACTTGACTGACTTTTTTTGAACACGACGTTACAAATTGTAGTATTTTTAACGGGAGTAAGGCACGGATTACTTGCTAATCGAGTATGCATGCATTCACAAACAGCACACGTTTAATAATCAGTACTTACCCTAGAATCATATATACTACACTTACAAATAAATAAAATACAAAGGTATCAAATAAATTATCTCAAGAACGAGCGCGCCATCGAGCAGCCATAGTTTTTTTTTAATGGTTAATTTTAGCGCACAGTACAGTTTGCGCGCCAAAAGAAGTTAAAGAAGGTAAAGACGCCCCGATTCGTAGGGTCCAACTTGCGTGCGCCTTAAAGCGGGTTTTATGACAATTTAATCTACACAAAAAAAACGAAACGGGGTAATAATAGATTTATATTACTACCCTGCTAACGGCAGGAATTCCATTTAAGAAACTACCCCATTTTTGAGAACGTATAATGAACTTCCTACGAAAGTGTGGTATAAAATAAATATTTATAACTCATTCACCGCCAGCCACTAGTGTAATCGAATCAGTCGAAAGACGTTCACAGTTGAACATCGCCCAACAGATCAGCTAATCACTTTCTAATATTACTTTCTTTGAGGCCCTACACCTATATCTTTTATGCCTATTCAAATTATATAAATTTGAAAATCGTTTCCTGCAAATCTCACATTTAACGGTGATCCCCGAGTGAATTTGCTTGTGCTTAACTAAATTACTGTAATCTCGAAACGGTTTTAAGCATACATCACATTCAAATGATGCCGGCTCTTCCGAATGAAGTTGTTTATGTCTAGCTAGATTACGTACATCTGCGAACTGCTTATCGCACAAGTCGCAGCTAAACGGTTTTTCCCCCGTGTGAGTTCTTTTATGGCGATTTAAATTATACACACTTGAAAACTGCTTGTTACATATTTTGCACGGGAAAGGTTTCTCACCCGTGTGGACCCGCATATGGCCTCTCAAATGAGCATTTTGTCTAAACTGTTTGTTACAAACTTCGCAAATATACGGTTTCTCTTCAGAATGTAATCGTTTATGTGACACTAAGTTACAAGGATCTGTAAACCGCCTGTTACAAACGTCGCAGCAATGAGCTTTCTCTCCCGTGTGAATTAATTTATGCCTTCTCAAGTTAAACATGTTTGAATACCGTTTATGACATATGTCGCAAACACATCGTGACTGATTTAAATGACTTCTTAAATGGACAATCACGTTTATTTTCCGTGGGAATTGTTGTCCGCAAGTATCACAGATGTACTGTCTCGGCTCAAGCTGTCCTTCCAATCCTATCAAATTTACTTTCTCTGATCTTTGAATGCGTAAATAGCTTTTGGTTTTAGTTTTCTGGCGGAATCTTTTAATTTTTTTATCAGTTTGACATGGCTTATTCGTAATGGTATGAAGTCCAGTTCTTTTTTCATCGTCAGTCTGTAGAAGTTCGGAACATCCTGGTATGCCCCGATGTTCCGAGTTTTTGTATGCAACTGAAACAATAAAGTTCAAATATTGAATTATACTTTTATAATCATAAAGGAGAAGAAGGATGTAGGTACATGTAGTAAAAATATGAATTAAACTGACACCTTCCCTTATATCCCTATCACTACATTCACTACATAGGGTTAAAAAAGTAGATATACAGTGTGTCTCTGACCTTGGGGCTTTAATTTCAACGATCGATTCTACTCGCTAAACTGAACTACTTTTGTTCTGCAACATGAAAAAATAACTTAAATTTAGATAACTAATTGATGTTAAAGTCTAATTGTAAAATCAGTGTATTACATACTGGCCATGTAATCACTATCTCATGGTACGGGGGCGACATTACCTTGGTACGAGGGCTAAAGGAAAATGGAGAATTGGATCGCATACATTGAAAATTAGATTTAACTTGTATGATAAAAAATAAATTTAAACTGAACATATTTTTAACAACTTACAGAACAAAAGAAGTTTAGTTTCAGGAGTAGAATTGATCTATGCATTTAAAGCCCCAAGGTCAGAGGCACCCTGTATAAGCTCTGCTATCGGTGCGAAGCCGAGGGAGTCGAGTCGACTCGAGAGTCGAGAAGCCGATATATATACTACTCAAAACAAAATAGGGGCCACGGTATATTCTGCATACAAAAGAACTGTTTTCGGAAAGGATTATAATAACAAATTTTAACCTGAAGTTTTGAATTTAGTATCATTCGAAAGCTGCAATGTTCAAATTACAAGCTGGGTTTTTAAATTTTTTGTCAATTGTTTTGTTTTGTTTTTACCGTGCGTGTGGTTTTTAAAAAAGTTGCATTTTTTTGCTCATTTTGTATGAAATTTTAAAGTTGATTCAAAAAAACCACACGCTTGGTAAAAACAAAACAATTGACAAAAAATTTACAAACACAACTACCCCTCTGGGAAACAGGCGTGATTTAATGTATATATGTATGTATTACACTGGTAAACATCTTAGCCTAATTGTGCAAAATGTGGTTACAGAATTATCAACAAATTTTTAGAGTGGTTGGTAATTCTGTAGCTCTGCCTACCCCACTCTGGGAATGAAGGCGTGAGTTTATGTTATGTATGTATTATTATGGAAAGCTGTGGATGCGAAAAGCACAAGACCGGTCTGAGTGGAGAGCCTTGGGGGAGGCCTATGTCCAGCAGTAGTGGACGTCTTTCGGCTGACATGAATGAATGAATGAATGTAATATTATAAGTAAATGTATCAGTCCAATTAGATTTTGTAAAGCAGCGTTTTTTTTAAATTATTTGAGTTAAGAGAGAACTAAGCTCCAACACAAAGATTCAGTAAAAAAAAAGGTACACATGTTTTTATGTTAATTAGGATGCATGTTAACTGTTGTCAAGGCGCGGAAAGTAAGGGATTTCCTGACGAGGCGGTTAGCAGGCCGAGCAATAGCGAGGCCTCCTAAAATACGAGTCTGGAAATCCTCGTGTCCACGGAGGCATATACAATGCTTTTCACAAACAATGCGAGGACATACAAATACATGATTATAAGTGATTTTAAAAACCTTTGATAAATTCGGAGAGAAAGTGTGTTTGAAAACTACGAGTATTAGTTAACATAGTTCCACTCACGACGAGCCGCCGCCGCACCACACGCCCCCACCCACAAGTTGGGTGTACTGTATTTTTTTCATCGTCCTTTCGGTTTTATACTCAATAGAGAGCACTTTTAAAAAACAATATGGGCATGGACGAAAAGTGTTTTCATATGTTTTTTTTTACTCAAATGAAATGAGGCACTCTCCGTCCTTGTGATTCAATCAGAAAATCGTTCTTTCCAAGCATGTTTGAGAAAAACATTTTGTAACAGATCATCTAAGAAAGTCTAGTAAAAGTTTCCTTTATAATCAATTATTTGCTGTAGACTTGTGATATATTGTATTGAAAACTTGGCTGGTTTCCCAATTTGATTCGAAGGTTTGCGCGTTGTTCTACGGAAGTTAAAGTTATGCTTTTTAATGCTTACTGTACATCATTGTACACGTGCAGTTTGTGGGAAAACTACACTCAAAAGTCGTACAATGCCCTCCGTATACAGTTCAATAACGCCTTTAGGGTGGCGCTGCTGCAGCGCCTCTGGCATGTTCGCCGAGGCGCGCGCGCTCTGCTTCCACGCGACCATGCGCGTGCGCGCCGCCTCGTTAGTGCGCGGAGTGCGCGCCAGCGCTAACATCGTCCTGGAGATGATTGCCGACAGGCTAGATTGCCCCTATATACGACACTGCTGTGCCAGACATATCACCCACCAAAACATTGTAGTTTAATTTAATAATGTATTATTCCACATGACTTGTTTCTGTTTTGATTTGATCATTCAATTCTATTCTATTTAATTTTTTGTTTATAATTTTGACATTTTCTTGTATGTATTCTCTCTGTATTATCTGATTTTAATCTACTTTATTTTTACTTTGTATGATTGTTTATGATATTGTGTACATAATTATGAGTCCCAGTTACTCGGAATAAATGAATTTGATTTGAATTTACTATTTATTAATAAATATATATTAGAGGAGACTTTCCCACAAAGTGCAATCTAGGCGTGCACTATGGGCACTAGACAACAATAAACTAACTTATTTAGATAAATACTTAATTAATACAAAGAAAACATACAAAACTCAGGAACATATACTGATATGAAATGAAATGAATATTTTATTTGTTAATGCTGTAAGATCACCACATTATGCTAACAAACTTGTGTACAAATTTATAATTAAGTGCATTCATTTTAATTGCAATTATTAACATTAACTACTTATTGCAAATCAAACCATGTGAAATGAAATTATAATAAAGAAAAGGTTTGTTGGCCATAAACATACAAATTTATGGTTAGTATCTGTGTTACAGGATGCAGTAGTACATAATTGTCAACTAAGACTGTTATTAAAATAATTGACTTTACGAAGTCTTACAGTAAACTAATACTAATAATAAAAACAACAAAAAGCAATCTTTGAAAAACCCGACTGTTGTTGTTAACCAACTTTACATCATTATAAATACTAAATGATCGCTTATAATGAAAAATGTCGAAAGAACCCTAAAGATAATTTTTAAATACAATGATACCCCATTTGTAATAATATTTTTTTTCCTATATGGCATCTAGTTGCTGCTATATTGATTTTTAATTACTGGCTTATCTTTAGTGACACTCACAATATTAAGACAAATCAACTGACATAAGAATCGTCAAAATCGGTCCACGCCTTTAGTATAGACCCATATATAGACTGGTAACCACAATACCCTCCTCCTTCAGCTGTCGGGTAAAAACTTAAACATACATGTACATGTGGTGCAGGCTTACCTGTTTTATTATCTTGCAAATAGGCAATATCCTGTAACTGTAGCTTCTCTGGCCCCAAAAACACCTCATGCTTAACATCATACTCGGCTAATCTTGTATCAAACTCAAATTCTTCTTCTATCTTTACATTTGCACACTCACTGACTTGACAATCCTCTATTTCCTGCTTTATTTCCATGCCTTCTCTAACGCTACAATCTTCTAACTCCTTGACGCGCCATTGTTCGTTCACGTTTAATTCTTTCTCGCTCACGCGTAAACATGAGTTGTAGACACTATTCGACTGGCTTTCAACCTTTACATGCAAAACCTCGTTAACAACTGAGTCTCTTTCCTGCTTCATGTAAGTGTTTGGTTCGTTTTCGACGCTTTCCCAATCTATTTCCTCCTTGACTCTCACAAATTCTAAAGACATACTGGCTGGTAACAATTACTACGTATCTACGGTCTCTTTATAGAGGCACATATGAAGAGTCCATTTAAATTACAGAGTTAATATTTGGATTGTAGCGTTTAACACTATTAACATTCAATAAAATTAGCGGAAGAGTTTCACAACAATTACAAGAATCTTCTGTCAACACAGACAGATTTTTTAAGGGCATGTATGTATCCGTCAGTGTCAAGTATCCCTGTTAAGTTAATGTATTTTTATAAAAGCGATTTGTTGTGCTTTCTAAACTGTGGCAACATTTGGCGAAAATGATTAGGGATTAAGTTCCTTGCTTGGAAGGATGTGATTATAATTATGTCTAGCATAATTTGGTATCTTAATATTATTTTGTATTCTTATTATGTCTCTTGTATCTTGTACATTTTTATTTTAAAGTTCTTTATTTGTAGAGGCCCTTAGTATAAAATCTCAATATAACTTGACGTGAGCAATTTTTAACATGATATTATATTGAGCAATAAGTAATTTAAATTTACAGGATAGAAATCTATCTTATTTTTAGTTTCCGATAACAATTATACGAAAACGACATTCATGGCATAATGGGCGTAGGTTCCTTCGCCATGGGTCGATTGCACTATAAAACATTATCTATACTATACAACTACTAAGCTACAGTCAAACTGAAGGAAGGCACTGTGGCTACAGTGTTACTGTTTTTATTTACGGAAAGAACGTAATCATGTATTAAAAGTAATTACCTGACTTATTTAAACATTCAGATATTCTGTAACATAAACTAAGTCTTCATGTATACCTAATATACCACCACCATAGCCACAACCGCGTTAATATGACCACCGAACTCGGTCGCGTAAAGGAAGAAAGGGACTGGGAGAGCGTCGATGACAACGATTATAACACAAATGAAGAGAATGTGCGAGTGAAAGAAGAGAGAGACTTGGAGGAGAACGCGAGAGGGCAGTATTGGTGCGTGGAGATAGAGGGGGATGGGAAATACGCCAGCAAGTTGAGCACAAATGTGAATATTGGAGAGGAATCTAAGGAGGTAGAGCAGGAGTCTGCCAAAGAAGATGTGTGTGTACGCGTGAAAGAAGAGAGAGACTTGGATGGGCCTTTACGCGTGGAGATAGACGAAGACAAGGAATGTAGCCCGAAGTTGAGTCCAAACATAAATGTGAGAGATGAGTGTGTAAAGAAGACAGAGGAACATGGGAAGGAGAGTATTATTTTGAATAGCAAGGTCTATGTCTCTGTTAAGATAGAGAGTGATTTCGAGCATGAGCCTGTAGAAACGCAGCGGCTGCCGATGGAGCTTGTTGCTTGTGAACTACGAGTTAACGGAACAAGTAAGTTTTAACTGATATCTTTTCTAATTAGAGAGTGTGAATTTTTTGAGTTTGTATCTAACTGGTATAGTCCCTGTCAAGCAGCAGTGTTTGCATTTTTGCGTTCTGGTGTGGTTATAGGAGAGAGAAATTACTAGCATAGAGGCATTCCATCTTAGTCCTCAGGGTTGGCAATGCATTTGCAGTCTTAGGATTGCAGTCTTAAGATTGTAGTCTAGAGAATGTACATCTCCATGGGTCACAGATCCCACTTACCACAATTTCAGTTTTCAAACTTCAAGTCATAAATTTATTGTTATAAAGATCTAACTCGAAATTTTAAATTTGAGTCAGTTCACTATTGTTCTAAAGGTGCAAATGGTCTACATAACTATTGATAGGATACAATGCAAGCAGCAAATCATGTAACATTAGGGGTGACAAAGTTATCAGAGGGTTTTGTCCCTGCAGTGTACGGATCTGGCTTTCTCCATTACAAAATTGTAACCGGAAGTACATTATACCGGAAAAGGTGCAGCCCATACAAAAAAAGTCCACATAGTCATGATAACCCAAATTTTTCCTCCCTGCAGTTCTATTTCTCCTTCCGCCATCTTGGAAAAGTCACTATTTTCTTCATAAATATATTAACAATTAAAAGTTAAAACTAAACTTATTTAAATTAAAATAAAACTAAGCTACTCAAATATTATACATGTAAATAATAATCACCACTATAAAAAGAAAACCCCCTCTAGCAGGTCCGCTCGCGGCATGGTCCCTATGACACCAGCTGCATTACCTCTCTGGAAAGCTAGCCCAATCCTTTGGGAGAGGTAAGCACCAGCTCTAGGATCTCTGGAGGTGTCTATGAGCTGAGATGACATGACAGAGCCTTAATAAAGCTTTTCATATCGGCTGACCAAGTTCCCATGGTGGAGACCATCTCTCCTGCAAGTGCCAAAAATTCGTAATTATTTAATAATGATGAATATTAATATTAAGTTCAATGATTTCAAATTTCGCGCGCGGGCGATCGTCGCTAACTGGCTAGTAGATAGGTAGGTACCTAAGTAAGTACATACAACACTCGCTTCGCTAGTGAGTAGTCTAGTCTAGTCTAGCTAGTAGGTATGCGTGCGCCGGAGTAGCGGGGCACCCACAGAACTATATATAGTTCTGTGGGGGCACCAACCGCTAATTTTGCACACAGATTATAAATTCGGGTGTTTAATTATATGTGACGACCTGACGACCTTGTAAAGATCGCGGGAACGCGGTGGATGCGAAAAGCACAAGACCGGTCTGAGTGGAGCCTTGGGGGAGGCCTATGTCCAGCAGTGGACGTCATTCGGCTGACATGATGATCATGATGAATTATATTTAAGCCATTGGGAACCAAAAGATACTCCAGCTTTTTGAAATTAATTGGAATTAGAGATTTAAAAGAAAACTGCGCAAGTCGGACCATGCTCAGTGTAGAAACCACGAGTGAGTATGAATGAATTTTCTATTGAAAGATATTTGGTGCTGTCTTAGACGATTTTTAGTAGGTATACACATTTTATTCGCCTGTATTTCTGGAATAATCAAGTCATTAAGTGAACTTAGAGACGAACGCCAACGCAGTGTCACAAATATGATTTATAGCATTCCCCGTATTTTATTCACTGAAAACAGTTTTTAATCACTATTTTGGGGTTTGAATTTAAAACACACCAATATATTCGACATCCATGTCAAATACAACCTCCGTGCGAAAAAAATACGCTATACAAAAACAAAATCCTGTGCAAAGAATACTCGATATATATACAAACTCCTTGTGCAAATAACTCTTCGAGATTTGATTGGTCCACATTAACGACAGGCCCCCTTACTTATAAACGTGGAATAAGCTTGGAATAGTTTGTGCCATGTTTTGTCACTTTCTATCAGATGCAAATGTCACAATTACAGATAAGGACAAAGCATGGCATAAACCATTCCAAGCTTATTCCACGTTTATAAGTAAGGGGGAGGGAGTTTAGCCTTAAAAAAAAGTTTTGTGCTATTTGCTGTCATTAGTAGGTTAATTGGCGCCATTTTGAATACTGTACGTTGTACGAACATACAATTTAGTGCTACTTAATTTAAAAAAACGATTGAAAATGCATTCAAGTGATGAAGAAGATGTATTAACACCTGAGTTTATGAAAGAGAGGGCGGCCGATATAGTAGAAAACTTGCTACCTAACAAATCACGGCTGGTTTACATCAAAGCTTACGATAAATTTTTCAAATGGAAAAATGAAAATCAAGCTTCTGGCACATTGTCAGAGTCTGTTGTCGTAACTTATTTTAATGAACTGTCGAAGAAAAAGAAGTCATCTATATTATGGAGTATATATTTTATGCTACGGTGAACTATAAAAACAAGGCATAATATGGACATAGAAGCATACTCGAAGTTGCAAGCCTATACCTTAAAAGGTTATCAGAAGGCTACAAACCGAAAAAATCCCTGGTTTTTTCCGTTAAAAATGTTGAAACGCTTTTTGAATGTACCGCCAGGCTCGCAATTTCTGGCAGTAAAAGGAAGTAATTTTCAACAAAAATGTTACTTAACACAAGTAGTTTAGAACTACACTCGCGGTCAAATAAAACGGGTCAGAGTTTCATACTAAAGATGCTTTTTTTTATGGCATGGGAAGGCAAACGAGCACACAGGCCACCTGATGGTAAGTTTAAACTGTGACCCATAGACAATCGCATTCACAAGACTGCAAATGTTTTGCCAACCCTGAGGACTAAGATGGAATGCCTCTATGCTAGTCATTTCACCGGCTGTCTTATCCCCAAACCGGAACACAACAATGCGAACACTGCTGCTTGGCGGTAGGTTAATGGATAAGATGGTGGTACCAACCCGGACGGACCCTGCACAAGGTCCTCCCACAAGTATTGAGATGCTATTTCCAAGCCTTGGTTCCTCGCCAGGGTATGCTTTTAGTGGAATCTGATGATGGACACCCGGAGTGCCTAGGATACCTAGCTTCTTGAATCTGCGGTTAACGCCGGAATTGTGCACGTTCAGAAAAATATCTAAAATGGCAATAAAATGTAAGGAAATCCAAATGCTGACCCAAATTCTCGCTGTGGTGTTAACTGATTGTGCGATCAGTTAGGTATCTTAAGCACTTCTGACCTCCTCTATTGAACCTCGGAGTATCCACCACTTAACCTCACTCAAATCAACCCCTGTCAGTCTCGTTTGTGTAAAAAACGCACTCTGACCCGTATTATTTGACCGAAAGTGTATTTAATTGTTAAGCTTTAGGTTGCGTTGATACTGGGCATTGGCGGAGCCTGTCGTTCAAATGAACGCGTTAAACTGTCAGTATTTTTCTGTGGTTTGCACCAATAAACGATTTTCTTTTTCTCCTTTTTTTTCTTCAATACGGAGAGCAATAATCGGATCGTTCAATCCGTCTATTTGAACTTTGAGAAGTCTATGAATTTATGGCTGTCATTAGATGTCAGTGTTAAATTATGTTATTTTCAATATTCACGTCTTCAATATTTTTGCTGTAAATCAGTTATATGGGCTACTTTAGAGCAGAAAACAATGGTAAATGGTTAGATCTCGACAGTAAAAGACGGACGATATGATCAGTCTCGGCAAAACATGAACAAGAGACCTAGTGATTTCACATTTAAAACCAATTAGTGTTCAAATTGCAAAAACGAAAATACAGTAAGTTGCACTAAAATTACTCATTTATTTTTATTATAATGCTACCTTGATTTTTGTTTACATGGAGCGAACTGTTTGTTTACATGGAGCGAACTGTTTGTTTACATACCATGTGACAACGTATGGTCTCAGGTCATTGACCTCGGACATTGAATTTTGACGTAAGATACTACGAACTGTTGGAGTCAAGGTCGAGATATCGGCTGCGATACATCAAGTAACAAAATGAATATAATTAATCCATCTTTTTTTTTTACATTAACAGAAACAAAAATGAACCATACCCCCGTGATCAGAATCGTACCAACTATTACCCCCCCAAATTTCTCCGAAGGTTTTCCAGACAGCCTGTATATACTTTTGTCGAAATATCTGAAATATATAAATATTTCAAAAACTTGATTATGCTCAGCGGCTTTAAAGCCGTATTCCTCGAAATGGTTTTCGAATTAGAGTATTTGTAAAAATATTAACAATTCCAATTGTTCCAATTTTATCTTCCATTTTTCGTCATTAAATGTCTATATTCGCTTTAATCTTTCTTTTTCTCGTAGTCATAGTATATATAGTATGCAACTCTTGATTTACACAGGGTTATTGGTTATTGCATACATTCCCGTTAAGAGGTTATAGGGGAGGTCATTTCCAGTCATTTTGACCCTATAATGCATTATGCAAAACTGAACCATTTTCAAAAAAAGATTTTTTTTTCATAAAAGTCAGATAAGCAACTTTAAAAAATTATTTAAAAAAGTAATCTCCTAAATAAAACGACATAACAGTCATTTATTAGCAGCATTAAACCTAGAATTACCTGTACACGTTTAAGAATAAGGGACAGAAACGTTATTAATTTACGTATTTTTTCACAATTAGTTCCACAGAAATAGATCAAACACAAAAAAAAACAATGACATCTGGCAGGCAGATAATGTACAAAACATCGACGTTTGTCTAGCTTTTTAAAGAGGTATAATAACTATGAATTAGTTACACGATTACTAAAAAAATTAGTTCACAAAGAGAGCAGGCAGAAAATCATATTCAACCAAAACTTAAAATCAACACAAATGACCTCCCCTATAACCCCTTAGCGGTAATGTATGCACCAATAACCCTGTATAGGCCATGAATCACTCGCGTCGCTCGGGATTGTAACACCGCTACGCTCGTGATCCAATCATCGTGAAACACTCCCCGCGGTTGTGATTCAGTCGTTAGTATCCTTCACTTGCTCGTGAAGTCGTGAGTCATCTATGGCCCTCGCTTTATATCCGTCCTTTATTCACTAATTGCATAATATACTATTAATTTCTACCATAGTAAATAATTTTGCCGTAAATATTTTTTTACACATTACCGAATTTATTTGTGAATTGCATTGCATACATACATACATAACTTCACGCCTGTCTCCCAATGGGGTAGGCAGAGACTGGAACGCTAGGTGCACCAGGTTTGGTCATTTGGAAAGGATGGATGAAAGAAGTGGTACGAAAGATATATGGCGAGTGAGAGTGAGGGTGATCAGATTCGCGGTGTACTGAATAAGGGCCAAATCAATAGCACCCGAAACCGACGTACGTGCATGAAGAGATTGATGAATGTAGAGGAAGCGAAAGTTGTATGTTTAGATCGGTGCACCTGACGTTCCATAGTCTCTGTCTGAATTGCATTATGGGTAACAATGATACCCTAGGTGGCAATGTCGGCGTATTTCACGGTATCCTTGCAACATCAATTTATTTCCTAATCTGTTCGCAATGCGGACAATTTGGAAAAATAAGTCACTAGTTAGCAGTGCGAATAAAAGGGTGCGAAACTGTATTCTGCCCTATGTAAAATTGAATTCGTTAAATAAAAAATATAATTGTAATCATGGTTTTTTTTTTATAAATATATATTTATGTTGAAGGAGAAACCGTAATAATGACCTGCAGAGGGCACCACTCGTTGTCTGTGCCTAAATTTACTTTCATTTGCTTTGACATGACATGTAATATGTAGATCTGTGGTAGAGAATTAAAAGGATTGCATAGTGTTAGCCGCTGTTTTGTTTTCCTCTTCTCAATTAATTAATATAAACGCACAAAGTGTGGTCCTTCGAACCGGATAGTGATAAAAATCGAACTTAGTAACTGTTTATAAACAATTTGAGTGAGTTTATTGTGAGTGGTGAACAAAACAACAATGAGACTGGTGATACCTACGAACTTAGAACATAAGAGTACAAAGTAATCGTATTTTACATAAATAAGACTTAAAAATAACTAGTGATTGAACATCGTGTAATGTGCAATACCAAATAAAAAGTAAATTTAGGCACAGACAACGAGTGGTGCCCTCTGCAGGTCATTATTACGGTTTCTCCTTCAACATACTCCCCCCAAAAGGGCAGGACTGTCCTTTTTCACATCGGGTAAGGGGCAGAGTTTCGACGTAGTACGTGTTATCACTATTCGGTTCGATTGGACCACTTTGTGCGTTTATATTAATCAATTGAGAATGTACAAAGTCTGTTTTGTAGCAGATGTGATCAAAATGTACAGACAAATAAATGTAAAGAAGGAAGATGCAGACTACCAAAGAATATTATGGCGGTTTAGTCCAGATGAAGAGATTAAAGAGTACAGGTTACTTACTGTAACGTTCGGTACAGCGTGTGCACCATACTTGGCAATTAAAACACTAAGACAAATTGCAATTGATGAAGCCAACACCGAAGAGTATGCACATACACGTGAAATTATCAACAATTCTTTCTATATGGATGATGTATTGTCCGGGGGTGATACAGAAGAAATTGCTTTAGAAGCGAAGAGACAACTAATACATGTATTGAGAAAAGGAGGCTTCGAGCTACAAAAATGGTCTTCAAATAACAAACAGTTTTTGGATACAGTACAGATGGAGAAGAGAGCCAAGAGCACAGAGATAGGTATTAACAGGAAAGAGACTATAAAAACACTTGGTATCACCTGGAATGCAAATGAAGACACACTCTTAGTAGCAAACAAAATTGATACTTTACTTAACAAAAGAGTAACTAAGAGAAATATTCTGACTGTTATAGCATCACTGTTTGATCCAATGGGATGGTTGGCTCCAACTATAGTTAAAGCGAAGATTTTCATGCAAAAATTGTGGGCAAAAGCGTTATCTTGGGATGAAGAGTTACCGGAAGACCTGAAAAAGGAGTGGATGTCATTCAGTAATGGAATAAAGAGTCTGACAGAAGTGAAGCTAGAGAGATGGATTGGGACAGCAAAAACGAACCAACTTGTAGAGTTACATGGATTTGCGGATGCCTCTATGGCCGCTTATGCCGCGGTTGTGTACTGCAGAATAATTCAATCAGATGAAAAAGTACATGTGGCTTTGATCATGGCAAAAACTAAAGTTGCACCATTGAAACAACTTACCTTGCCTCGTCTTGAGCTTTGTGCTGCAGAGTTGTTAAGCAAACTATTGAAACACGTTGCTACAGCCATGAGAATTGAGACGGAGAATACTTACGCATGGACTGATTCCAAAGTGACATTAGCTTGGATACTTGGAGATCCGTTAAAATGGACACCATTTGTAAAGAACAGAGTTATAACAATAAATAACACCTTGAAGACAACTTGGTCATATGTGAACACCAAAGAGAACCCGGCAGACCCTGCATCGAGAGGAGTAGCACCTGAAAAACTAAAAGAAAACACTTTATGGTTAAAAGGTCCAACATTTTTACACCAAAGAGAATTGAATGTACATACCTGTGAAGCAGAAGATACTGACCTGGAAAAGAAAATAAACATTAAATGTTGTAATATTACAGCAACAGACGTTGAAGAAAAATTTATAGTGAACTTGACAAAGAGATTTTCATCATTGAAGAGACTTACCGCAGTGGTTGGCTACTGTATGAGATGGCTGCATCTGAAAAGAAAAGAAATCAATAAAGACAATTTACCTGCATATGTAACACATGATGAACGTGAGGAAGCACTTACCATTTGTATTAAGTTGTCGCAGCAACTGGAACATCCAGATGAATTTGAGGCTATGAAAAATCACAGACCATTAAAAAAGAGGAGTCGTTTGCTTGCACTTAAACCCTTTCTTGACGACAAAAGAGTAAATAAGTGATGGAACAAAAACTTTACATTGCATCACGTGCCGGCATAAATCATAACCTATTTTCGTCAAACAAACCGTGAATAATTGGTGGTTATGGACTTAGTAGATTGAAACAACATATTAATAAAGTGAACTTACATCATTTAAATGCTGAATTGACGAACTATAGCGTCTATACTACTGTGAATGACTAAATAGTTACATACGCGTGCATTTTAACCTACATGAACAAAAAACAAAATGGAGAATTTAATTTCGGAACAAGAAGAATCGTTTTTATTAATCAAGAATATTGGAGTGAACTTTAAAAAATCACCTAAAACACGCATTACGAAAGGTTATGTACAAACGAAAATAGACACATTAGACGAATATTGGAAAAAATTTAGAGTAAACCATTTTGAAATATTAAAATTAGTCACATCAGAGGAGAAACAAAAATACAATTACTTTGCAGAAGACACATTTATGAACGGTGAATAGGAGTACATCAACAGTAAAGCAGACTTAGTGGACATATTAGAGAGATTTAGTGGCAATGTTACCCAAGAGCTACGACCCGCAGCAGAGATGAGTTTTAACGACGAGGTCAAGTTACCTAAGGTCAATCTACCGCAATTTGCAGGAAATTACCATGAGTGGACTTCTTTTAGAGATCTGTATACAACGCTAATACATAATAAAGCGACACTAAGCGAAGTTCAAAAACTACATTACCTGAAGAGCAGCATTACTGGAGAGGCCGAACAACTGCTGAGACACCTGCAAATAACTGACAAAAATTATGAAGTGGCTTGGGAAACACTGAACAAACGATACAATAACAAACGTATGATAGTGAATACAATTTTAAATAGATTATTTAATCAAAAGAAAATTATTCAAGGAACATCTAAATCTATCAAAGAGCTGCTAGACACCACACAAGAATGCTTAAATGGCCTGAAAAACAATGGCATACTTTTGGACAACTGGGACATAATCATCATTTACATAATACTAAATAAATTAGATGATGAGACACGCAAACAGTGGGAAGAAGAGATTGGTACATTATCTGTGCAAGAGCTACCTACATTACTGAAGTTTCAAGAATTTTTAGAGACACGTTTTCGAGTATTAGAAATGGTTCCACAACCACAACAATCGAAGGACAGAGTTATAGTTAGACAAAAATCATTTCTTACTAGCCGAGCTTCCGAACAAACTTCTACAAATGTACAGTGTACTTACTGCAAACAACCTCACCTTGTATTTTTATGCAAAGAGTTTGCCAATTTAGACGTGAATTCAAGAGTACAACATGTCCAAAAAGAGAGGTTATGCTTCAATTGTTTGTCACCTAAACACAACGTTCTTCACTGCAAGAGTAAGGTATCCTGTCATCAATGTCGCAAAAGACATCATACAATGCTACATTATGCAAATCCAACCAATCAAGCAACAGTGCCAACGCATACTTCAAACTCAGCGACAGAAACATCTGAAGTGCCAAAAATGAGAAATTACCTAGTAACACAAGGTCATACTGCACTGATGGCCACCGCACTAGTGAACATACAAACGGGAAAAGGTTTACAATTGGTACGAGCTCTACTTGATCCATGCTCACAAGAGTCTTTTATCAGCGAGGCTACCGCACAGAGACTGCAACTACCCAGAAAACCAGCTGATGGGCTAGTAACAGGAGTTGGTCAAATGTCTACTAGAATCAAATATGCGACTGACATACAGCTTTATTCGAGATTCAACAACGACTTTAAAAGAGAGTGTACAGCATTTGTTGTGAAGCATGTTACCGATATGATGCCTACCGCTGAAGTCAACCGAGAGAACTGGGCACATCTACAACATTTGTCATTAGCAGACCCGACTTATGATACACCTGGCAATATTGATATGCTGTTGGGAGTAAACATCTACACAGACGTGTTGATGAGTGGAGTTGTTAAAGGAGAATCTGGTTCACCCATAGCACAACAAACACGCTTGGGATGGATTTTATCAGGGGGTTCCACAACTAATGGCAAAAGAGAGATCAAGACTATGCATCTAAATGTTACATTAGAGAAAATGGTGGAGAGATTTTGGGAGGCAGAGAGTTTAGAGACAGAGATGAGCAGCACTCTCACACCACATGAAATTAGAGCTGAGAAAATCTACGAGAAAACTTTATCCAGAGAACCAAATGGGAGATATATTGTGACACTTCCATTCACAAGTGAAATACCTACTTTACCAGAGAAATCAAGAGAAATAGCTTTGAGAAGATTCATGAGTACCGAGAGAAGACTGTCAGCGAATCAAGAGTTGAGAGAAGCATACAATGAGGTCATGAGAGAGTACCTAACGTTACATCACATGGAGCTAGTCGATGACGAGAGAGCGAGCGAGCATGAGAGAGCCGTCTATTTACCACACCACGCAGTGGTACGTGAAGACAAGGACACTACTAAAGTTAGAGTAGTTTACGATGCTTCCTGTAAAGGAACCAATGGAGTTGCCCTAAACGATGAGCTGTTAGTCGGACCATCCCTGCAAGAGGAGTTAAGAGACATTTTGATGAGGTAGAGAATTAAAAAGATTGCATAGTGTTAGCCGCTGTTTTGTTTTCCTCTTCTCAATTGATTAATATAAACGCACAAAGTGGTCCAATCGAACCGAATAGTGATAAAAATCGAACTTAGTAACTGTTTATAAACAATTTGAGTGAGTTTATTGTGAGTGGTGAACAAAACAACAATGAGACTGGTGATACCTACGAACTTAGAACATAAGAGTACAAAGTAATCGTATTTTACATAAATAAGACTTAAAAATAACTAGTGATTGAACATCGTGTAATGTGCAATACCAAATAAAAAGTAAATTTAGGCACAGACAACGAGTGGTGCCCTCTGCAGGTCATTATTACGGTTTCTCCTTCAACATACTCCCCCCAAAAGGGCAGGACTGTCCTTTTTCACATCGGGTAAGGGGCAGAGTTTCGACGTAGTACGTGTAAACACTCCTGACACAGTGCGCACGTCATATGTACGAGTCAAGTTGTCTGATCCAGGATACTTATGTACAATCCGTCCCAATAACCATTTGCTTGGTGGGAATCTCTGGTCTTTAATGAGTACAAGGTCTCCTATATCAAATTCTGATATCCGGTTCGAAGGACCACTTTGTGCGTTTATATTAATTAATTGAGAAGAGGAAAACAAAACAGCGGCTAACACTATGCAATCCTTTTAATTCTCTACCACAGATCTACATATTCATTGTCACGTTGGCAAAATATACAGAAAATGTTGCAAGTGTTCTGGAGAAAATGGCAAACTGAGTATTTGACAAGACTACAAGAGAGACCTAAGTGGAAGACCAGGATATCAGAATTTGATATAGGAGACCTTGTACTCATTAAAGACCAGAGATTCCCACCAAGCAAATGGTTATTGGGACGGATTGTACATAAGTATCCTGGATCAGACAACTTGACTCGTACATATGACGTGCGCACTGTGTCAGGAGTGTTTACACGTACTACGTCGAAACTCTGCCCCTTACCCGATGTGAAAAAGGACAGTCCTGCCCTTTTGGGGGGAGTATGTTGAAGGAGAAACCGTAATAATGACCTGCAGAGGGCACCACTCGTTGTCTGTGCCTAAATTTACTTTCATTTGCTTTGACATGACATGTAATATGTAGATCTGTGGTAGAGAATTAAAAGGATTGCATAGTGTTAGCCGCTGTTTTGTTTTCCTCTTCTCAATTAATTAATATAAACGCACAATTTCCTTATATCATTAGAGTTATACAGATCGAAAGTGAGTGGAAGGGTCGGAAGGGGCTGCCCTAGGCGTACTTTTTCCCTACTTCCCACGGCCATGTGCCATATGAAACTCACCAAAGGATGATGGGCTCACTCCCAGTTTATAGACAACATTATGTTTTTTTTTGTATGGCTACGATCACCGTATGTATGGAGTTTTCTTGGAAAATCGTAATCATATTGTATGGAATTTGTTTAAAAATGAACACATTCTTGTCTTGCTTGGCTCTTGAAAGGGTTTTTCCATAGAAAAATTCCCCATCGATTTAGCTACTAAAATATGTATTTTGTCTTTTTTTGGGTCCTAATGAATATAAAGACATGCCCCCTGTGACTGTTGGAGGGTGGGAACGGGGTCCACACAATATTGCCCATCACCCTGTCACACTCATTTTGCACTATATGCTTAAAATAATACTTTACCTCTGCAAACACTCACTGCACTTTTAACACTGTTAAGCAAACTTTAGTCCCGTTTACGTCGTTGCCACTATTCTAACTTACTAATTTAGAGTGGAGTACATGCATAAGCTACAGAACCTCGATGACAGACTGAATTCCTCAGGTACCTTCGTTTATTCACGGTTACTATTTACCCACATTGCTAATATACAGGTGTCTCATTTAAATCGGTCAGTATGGCAAAGTCTGAAACTATAAGACATACTGTTCTTAGGAACCATGTCATCGATTTTAATAAGAAGAAAAACTGCATTCATACATTTAAAAAAAACCTGTTCTCAGCTCGGGAATCGAACTCGGTTGTTTTGAAAAAAATAAACTTACACTATTTCTATTTACGTATCGATTGTGTAGGTCTAAAATGAAAAAAATGCTTTGTTTTCATATACTTTAATTTATTTTAGTAGGTCTTCGAAGTGACCACCGTTTTTTATTCAATACTATATTCAACACGTTTCAGTAACGATCTTACTATTGCATTTTGTATCATTTTTTCACATACTTTAACTTATTATTGCAAAATAATTTAAAGTATGTGAAAACAATGCATTTTATTCATTTTAGACATCATGTTTCATAGAGCATTAAAAATATATACAAAGATGTAATACTTTTTTTATACCTTATCCCAATCGGATGCGATAATCTCTGCCAATGCTCGGCTATGCTCGATTGCCACCATAGATCGATCATAAATGTATGTTTAAATTCCTTATTTTCAGTTGAATCAAAAGAAGCGGATGCAGAGACCCAAGATGTAGCAGGCGTCCAAGGACGCCATTCCGAAGGTCAGGACCTCAGCAACGAGAATGCGTTTGGACTCAAGAACTGCACAGTAACAAGGGATCTAACTGGCAATGAGCCGCATTCACACCAGAAAACACAAGCCAGAAGTGATAGCACCTTAGTGACAAACCTCACTCAGTGTCAGTCAAACCCTAGTGATAAACCTCGGAAAATAAGAAAAAACAAAACCCTTGAAAGACCTTATGAATGCGACGTCTGTGGAAAACGGTTTGCAAAAAAAAGCAATATGTCCTTGCATGTTCAAATCCACAAGGAACTGGTACAATATCCTTGTGACGTTTGCAAGAAGCAATACTCTAGTTACTATAATTTGAAAAGGCACAAGAAAATTCACACCGGAGAGAGACCTCATCGGTGCGATGTTTGTGATAGGCGGTTCACAGATCCGTGTAATTTATCGACACATATGAAGCGGATACACTCAAGAACTGATTCGACAGACGCACACGTAGGGAGGAATTATACTTGCAAGATTTGTAATAAACTATTCCCCAGTCCTTCTCATTTGAATAGCCACAAACGGGTCCATACTGGGGAGAAGCCTTATCCGTGTAATGTTTGTGACAAACTGTTCACTAGTGCATCCAATCTAAAGAGGCATAAAATAAGTCACACGGGTGAAAAACCTTATACTTGCGACATGTGTAATAAACAGTATATGGACATCCATGCTTTAACTAACCACATAAAAAATCACATGGGGGTGGCTTATACGTATGCGTGTAACAACTGTAAAAAGCAATTTAGAGATCCTCGGACTTTGGCTAGACATAAACAAATTCATAAAGGGGACACGTTTACTTGTGAGATTTGTAATAAAATGTACTTTAGTAAGCCTACTTTTTTTAACCACAAAGCGTATCACAAACTTAAGGCAGAAGGGCGGTACAAGGGTCGTAAGTACATTCGCATCCGTAAAGAGACGAAATAACATCGCTCATTTATTATTACATGGTGGTATAGTATGAATCTTCTCAAATGAACTTTTCGCTTCGAGCCCTAATCTTCCAAACAAAGGCCATTGTTTCTATTATCGCAAAACCGCTAGCTACCGAGTTAGCACGTGCTACTACAACATTGATATTGAAAAACAAACGGTATCGTCATAGTATTAAGGTTCAAATTGAATGTCACTGACATTCTAGATGTTACGTTTTGGTAGTGTAGGACGATACCGCCCCGAGGCAATACGGCAAATACCAAAACGTAACATCTAGAATGTCAGTGACATTCAATTTGAACCTTAATACTATGACGATACCGTTTGTTTTTCAATATCAATGTTGTAGTAGCACGTGCTAACTCGGTAGCTAGCGGTTTAGCGATAATAGAAACAATGGCCTTTGTTTGGAAGATTAGGGCTCGAAGCGAAAAGTTCATTTGAGAAGATTCATACTATATAGTCTTTATTATTTCTACTGAGCCGATCTTCTACACAAAGGCCATTGTTTGTAAACAATACCATTGTCTTTCTTTGTCTCCGTAACACCAAGCCGATTACATAAAAAAAAAGTTAGAACTACATTGAATGTACATTGAATTATCAACCCTACTCTCTTAGTCAGTAGGTTTAAAATGTAAAGTGTCAGGATACAGATATAAGTCTTTATTATTTGAACTGTGCTTATTCTTTACACAATACTATCATCTACACAAAAATTATATCTGTATCCTGACACTTTACATTTTAAACCTACTGACTAAGAGGGTAGGGTTGATAATTCAATGTACATTCAATGTAGTTCTAACTTTTTTGTATGTAATCGTCTTGGTGTTACGAACACAAAGAAAGACAATGGTATTGTTTACAAACAATGGCCTTTGTGTAGAAGATCAGCTCAGTTCAAATAGTAAAGACTATACACGCTTACCCAGAAAATGCCTATTCACTCTTGCCTTGAAAACACCAAGGTTATATGATAAAACAAGGTTATATGTTGTGAGGGCTCCCGTAAAACCTCAACTAGAGGCAAAATGGAATAATTCATGGCAATTATCGCGTCAGAACAAAGGCAAACGTTACGGGGACATGCAAAATTAAATACTCTACCATTATTCGATAACGTCTAAACCTTTGCTCTCCTGTTTTTATAGTAAAATTGAGAATAAGATACAGCCCTATTTGTGAGTGTGGTCTGGCCGAAGGATCATTGGAACATTTCTTATTGGATTGTCCTAAAGTATCGGCTCCTATGTATAATCTACCTTCCTGTTATATTAACTGTCTAATTAATGTCTAGAGTCTACTAACATTAGTCGTTACGTCGTATTGTAAAATTTTACATAACTTGCTTTCCAAAAATAATAGTAAACTGTAGTAAATTTATATAATAATATTTTTCAAAATAATTGTATTTATATAATATTCTACCTGGTATCCCACCGGACACCATAAACGCATCGAACAAGACTAAATGTGAAATAGCAGAGGCATTAGCTCCATCCCTGTCACTCGTCATTCGAGACTAAATCGAGAGAAAGGGATGGAAAGGCTAACGTAACTTCGAACTTTGATTTTCAAAGTTGAGCCTCAGAGCACTATCCAACCCTGTTATTGGACCCGATTCTACGTGCACACCGCTTAAATAGCCTAAAACTAATTTTTCTAATTTTAAGACATAGCTTAGACGGTAGATTTAACCAGTGCTACTCCAGAATGTCAAGCTGACAATGTATAAGACCGCCTAAAATAAGAAGCGTCAGATTCAAATTAGCGCTGTCATGGCGCTGTCATTTGATTATGACAGCTGCTCACAGAATAGCAAAGTGTTTTAGCGACACCTAAATAAAATTAGGAAGTTTAGAGGCCACTGTAGAATCGGGTCCATTGGCAGAATAATCAAACAATGGGGCTATTAGTTTCCTAAAATTAATTGAATTGACTGTAACCACTGATAATGTGTCGACATTTGTGAATTTAGTTTTTTATCAAAATAGTCCGTCTAAATAGTCTGATTCGTGAGTGGTTCATAGGTAAAATTGTTGCCATGTGAAGAATTAGAAAAAAAACCTATGTCACGACTCGCCGGCCAGACTACCTAATGCATTAGTGATTTATAAGTTTATCAACGTTTATGAAAATGCAATATTATATATTAGCATAGAACATACAAATTGTATTTTTAGTCCTGGATCCTATGCTAGGAAGTACTATGTATATTGTGTACACTCTTAGTATTGTAGACACAGAGCCTAATTACATACTAAACTTTAGTATAGTCGTCCCGCTCTGAGGCCTTATTTTGACAGCTGTCAACGCACAAAATATAACCTTAAACAAACATGCCTGAAACACATATTTTAACCCGATTGTGCCAAGCAAAGGAGAGTAATGTGTTTATTAGTCTATAATGTGTATGTTAATGCCTTTATGGCGCTAGAAACTAAACGCGTTTTGATGATTCTTATGTCAATCGATTTGTCTTGTGTACTAAAGGTAGGACAGTAATCATGATTCAAAATGGCGACAACCAGACGCCATATTGTGAAAAAAAGAACTACGAGAAGTATCATTGAATAGGTAATTATTTTTAATTTTGAATGATCATTTAGTATTTATAACAAAGTACATAAGTTACATAGGTTTTTTTACGAAGCCGATGTTTATTGATTTTATAAATTTATGTACTGTCATATCCGGCCTTTCAGAACGCGACTATAAAAACTGAGTCCTCAAACATACATAATCGTCGGTGAAACTGCAAAACCGCGTAAGTAACATTTTAAATAAGGAGCAAAATGCACCTTTTTAATGAGTCAGTAAGGTTTATTTTGATCTATCATAAATTTGTTAGTTTAGTTTGTAGTATCACCGACAATATTCTAGTGAGCTGTTAGGAATATGCGTATATCCTTGTCTGTCTTGTAATGTATATATAATGGCATTGTGGGAGGACCTTGTGCAGGGTCCGTCCGGGTTGGTACCACCATCTTATCCATTAACCTACCGCCAAGCAGCAGTGTTCGCATCGTTGTGTTCCGGTTTGGGGATAAGACAGCCGGTGAAATGACTAGCATAGAGGCATTCCATCTTAGTCCTCAGGGTTGGCAACGCATTTGCAGTCTTGTGAATGCGAACGTCTATGGGTCACAGTTTCCACTTACAATCAGGTGGCCTGTGTGCTCGTTTGCCTTCCCATGCAATAAAATAAATAAATAAATAAATAAATTGCTCATTCACGGATCGGATATTCGGATGCATATTTACTTAAAGCACAGAATAAGTAATAGTACAAGTACAGAAGTTGCACTCCCCTACTAAAACGCGGTTTAGGTATAAAAAACGTGCCTACGCTATGCCTCTCTTACTATCATATAACTTGTATTCATTCGCACGCGGCACGTGTAGCGCTAGGGTTGTCACTCGCCTAGAATACATCAATGAGGTCAAAAAATGTTTTAGCTGATCAGATGTCGTTCGCTCACTTGCGGCGGTGGTGTATCAATGTGTTTTTAGCCGACTTCAAAAAAGGAGGTTCACCTTACGTGGGTTTATTTTTTTTATGTTCCGCAATATAAGGCGACTGGGCCGATTTGAAAAAATCTTTTTGCGTTTGAGAGAGTACACTTTCCAGTTAGTCCCATTCTGAACCCGTAAGGATCTGGTAATGGGATCCTAGAGAAATCGAGAGAACTCTTCAAATATTATAGGCATGCACATGGTGATTTTGGTATTTTCAGTAAGAAGTCCAGCATTTGCATTCAGAAAGTATGATTTGGTAAAGTGGAACTGATGATGAAGACCATACTTGGCCATCGGAACTCCTCAATGGTACCTATATGTAGAGTGGCGATAAGATATATCGACTAAGAGAGTTAAACAACTATGACATACTGTGCGCATGCTCGCTCCGTCGCTGCCGGCCCCGAACTGATTGTCACACGCCGTGTGAGCGAGCGGGCAGGTTAATAAGGCGGCGCGCCACGCCCAGTGCAATCCCTCTGCTTAAAGCGGCTGCTACACGGTTAGCAACCGAGCCTCCAACCAAGGTGACCTTGCTGGTTTGCAGCCGTGTAGAAGGATGTTTGCAACCAAATTTCGTTTGACCTTTCTTTGCCCTTGGTTGACGGGCGTGCGCTGACAACCGCGGTTGGATGCCGCCGTTGTAAACCGTGTAGACGCTTGTTGCCAACCAACCAAGGGCAGTTGTGTCTCTGCAGGCAAAGAGTGCGCACGGCCTCACGCAACCAGCGTTGCATATGTTTACTGATTTACTGAATTTGCGAAATAAATTTAAATAATCTATTGGATTTTGTATATATCTGAATAGACTTCAAGTTTTATGTAGAAAGATCAATGTTGACTCATATTCTTTCCTTTTTTTTTTCTGTCCTCACTTGCGTACAAAAGTGCTAAAGCTACGCCAACCTTCTGAAATTTTGAAAGCCATATCGTGTGCGCTGTGCAGTCGTACGATGCGTGTTTTCTCTCCGCGAGCAGTAGACAGACTGCCTGTTGGCAACCGTGTAGACGGAAACGCAACGGCGTTAGCAGCCGAGCCTCCAACCAAGGCCTTGGTTGGAAGCTTGGTTGCTAACCGTGTAGCAGCCGCTTAAAGTTGAAAGGAGTCTTAAATTATTATCTTTACTTAGTACAAAACTCGCTTCCTGCCGGCTGTCGGTCTGTATATCGCACCTTCACAACGATAGTGACATACTGCAAAACCGCGTAACTAACAAATTTATGATAGAGCAAAATGAACCTTACCATCTTATTAAAAAGGTGCATTTTGCTCCTTATTTCAAATGTTACTTACGCGGTTTTGCAGTGTTTTCTCTATTTAAGTTTGCATATTCTACCCTCCTAAGCCAATACGCAGTAACTAAGATAAACCTCCTGTAGTAATATCAACTTTATCAATAATAAAATAGAATTGAATCTGCTTTGGTGATTGAATTTAAGTTACTGCTTTTTGGTTTAGGAGGGATTTCTCTATAGAATAGAATAGAGATAGGAAAGAGCCTTTTCTCCCACATGCTCGGAAATGTTAACCTTACTGTTGTAAAATCCCAGTTCCAGGTCCAGGCAAAATTAAAAAAAAAAAGTTATTATTTACCAGTTATTTATTAGTTACTTAATGGCAAATGCCGCTAAAATGTATAAAAAAAAAAGAAATAAAAGTTCGAAGTTAGATAAGATAAGATAAAAGAAGTTACGTTAGTTCCATCATTTCCCTTGATTTAGTCTCGAATGACGGGTGACAGGGATAGAGCTAACGTAATGTAGAACTTCGATTTTCAAAGGAGGGCCTCTGGTGTTTTACTTTTTAAAACCATGTTTGGACTATGATAACTAACTCCAAACAGATTTTACTTTGTAAATGTCATACATAGACTATCGAAATATATAATTATCGTAATTTAAAAGTGTATCAAATAGTTTGACCTTTTTTTATTGAAATTGAGTTCATAAACAAAATAAATTTTATTGAAACTGAATTTATTACGTTTAAATTTGTGATTTTATTTAATGCTTTATTTCAGTTTCATACTAATATAATACTACGTCGACGTCATGATGGCAAGATAAACAATTATGTTAAATTTTCTCGCATTGTTGGAGAATGCCGGGAAAATGGCGGTTGCTGGACTCGTATCTACTCTACTCGTCCCGCAACCGCCATTTTCCCGCTCTCTGCAGTTATGTACTATTATTGGATGACACTAGTTTACATTACGTTTTGAAAATATAAAAAAATATAAAAAAACCACTTGTGTTTTCTGATTTGATTCCCGGTTCAACCATGTAATAACCTACTTAAATATCTATGAATGCAGTTTTAATTGTTTTTTAAAATTCAAATAATGTCTTCTTTCAGTAAAATGATCTATCTACAATATTTAAGGTACTTTCCTTCCATGTGGCATAGCCGTGGGACGCCCTGTATATATCGGTGTATTCGTGCATTTCTATCAGTTACCTACCCCCACGTACGTAACATTATGTTATCGACATAAGAAGTACAATAAGCTACGTGCATCACTAAATTTCGACAAAGAAGGTGTCCGTCTCTGTCTAAAACAAACGTTATTGCTCAGCTACTCAACGCTAGATGGCACCACTTTGTAAGACCATTTGTGGTTTTATATCTGTTTGTTATAAGTCACAAAAATGCCTTATATAATTTCAATCATGCAGCATGGGATTAAAGTTTTAATCACGTTAACGGATTATGATATGATATGATTAGTGGTTGTTTTTAAGATAGTGTTATATTGGCGACAACAGGTCTGTTAGTTAGCGAAGCTCATGCCACTTCCACTGTTTTTTCTATTCCTTGATCTATAGACTGCAGCCGGATACCCTTTCAGCCACCTCATACGTTGCCATACGATGTTATCTCATCCAAGCTTGAACAGAACTTATGCCATGAATATGTCTGAGCATTTCTGATTAGTTTTTGTGATTCGCTAATCTTACCTTGTAATGATGATAAGACACTTGTAGGATTCCGCCTTAATTGAGCTAACTAATCGACGCTGAGCTACAGATTTGGATAGTTCTGTGTTGTTTGTATAGGAAGTTGTGGGCATAATTGTGTAAGTACTTTGACTAATAAGCTGACGCGATTGGTTTATTAACGAAACGAATAGAAACGCTAGTGAGCTGAGTTAATTGTAGAAAGCGTTGCAGGTAAGAACCCGCGCGTCATCGGTCCCACCTACTACGAGCGTCATCGGTCCCACCTACTACGAGCGTCTACCCGCCGAACTCAAACGCGAACCATCTGACGAAATGTTTAGGCGCCGGCTTAAGAATCTTTTGTTGGATAACCCAGTATATTCTGTGAATGAGTATATGGAACTTGACTTATAAATGGGATTGACTTTTAAATTATTATTTTTTACTTTATTCTGTATTTGTGTTGACTTTTAATATTATCATTTAATTTTATTTCTGACGACCTCAATGTAACTGCATATAATTTGACATGCCATGTAATTTATACTGTGTTATATTGAGTAATAAAATCTGAATCTGTCAGCCTGAGCCTTAATTGATTTATGTTTCAATATAGCGACACCGCCGTAAGAATTATATTTTTTTACTGTCTTTACTAAAGATATTATAATTTTTTAAACATAAAGTATCATCGGGCACAAGCGAGATTTAATGTTCCAATGTGGATCTTTTCCTGTATTAGCAGATTCTCTAATTTTCTTAATTTGTGGGAGTACCTTGTGCAGGGTCCGTCCGGGTTGGTACTAGGGTTGCCACCTTTTTTTAACAGAATAAAGTATTACTTACCAGAAGAGGCAGTAAAATAAAGTACACAGCACTAATGTAAAGTTTTTTTTTTAGGACATTATACACCTCACCAAATCAAAAAAAACACGGTGTATACATAGTAGACCAGTTCTGTAACTGCCGAAGTGGCGGAAACAGAAAATATCAATATTGATACTATATTATATAAATTCTGAAAAGGATTCGTTACCTCAGAAAAATTACTTGTTATTTGTCAGCAGAGATATTTTTTCTAAATGTAAATGAGTCCTAAATAGGAAAAATTTCATTAAAATATTATCAAATATAAGAAAAAAAACAATTAATGTCCGAATGTCAAAAATAAAGTACTTTATGTGTTGCGTAAAATATAAAATACGGGAAGCTTAAATAGAGTACAATACTTTACAATAAAGTACGGGTGGCAACCCTAGTTGGTACCACCATCTTATCCATTAACCTACCCCCAAGCAGTATCTATGAATGCGAAAGTCTATGGGTCACAGTTTCCACTTACCATCAGGTGGCCTGTGCGCTTGTTTGCCTTCCCTATGCCATAAAAAAGAGAATTTATCATAGATAATTAAGACACTGAATGTTGTGTAAAAATTGACTTATATTACAAGTATAGAAATTGTACACTTGATGTGAGTTGTGTTATTGTATAGCTGTATTTAATTCTTTAGATTTACGAAGATGTGACAGAGTTGGGGACTGCTTATGGCGATTGTTAGGCCGCAAAGTGTATATAACATAGTATATAACGTGAAACAAAATTTTCCGAATGTTTCTGTCAATGTTCGTGGACGAGATACTTTTTACAATACAAAAAAAAACAAATTCTAAAAAAAAATATTCTAATTGAACAGAACTCTTTTCAATGCCGTCGATCGTATTTTATTCGATCATTCCATTCAAAGGTTATGAGAGGTAGATTAGATATACTCACACACACACATTTTCAACTTTCTTACGAAGGTAAAAAGCAACTGACGATCATTTAAAACGCAAAAGCTTATTATAGTTTTTTAAATAAGTTCATAGGGAAAAATATATTTTACTGAAGAAACGGAAAGTTTGAAATTCGAGTTAAATTGTTTAATTGTGTTTCCTAATTTAAATAGTTTTTCTTAAGTATTTTTTTTTATTATTAGTAATTGAACAACGAAAATTATTTATTTAATTTAAAATAAAAAGTTAAAATAAACATAATCCACGCTCGTGAACCTAGAAGTATACATTCAGAGATTGTTTGTCTCACGTTATTTCTTATGATTTTGCGATTTTCGTAGCATATAGTAGTGAGTAGTGAAAGCATGGAACAAACTGCCAGAACAAGTAGTCTCAGCACTGAACGTCAACCAGTTTACAAACCGCCTAGACCAACACATAAGCAGTACAAAGAACACTTGATAAAGGTACAGCTGGATACAGGCATCTATCAGTTTTCGCAACTGCCGCCTGATAAATAAATAATAATAATATAAAAAAACAGCCAAAAGATCTGTAAATTACAAAAACTTAAAAATATACTTTTATCTCCATACCCTTCACTTAGATACCGCTCTTCAAAAAAGTTATGAACTTTTTCTCGAATTCCCTTATTGCGGTAAAAACGTGAAACCGACGAGTAAACATGTTTTTTTTTAAATCCAGATATCAAACCAAAAAGAATATCAGATAGGAGGATTTCTGGACAAACGTCAACTACTATACCACGGATCAGTGATTATTTCAATGAAACAGAAAGAAAAAAAATGGATTATGAAAATTGTGTAAGAGAATCACAAAGACCTTCTACTTCGAGCGGACAGGGAAGATCATCTCCAGATCGCAGCGCTCCTAGCCAGAAACGAAATGAATCGATTGATGAGTCAGAAGACCCAGGGTATACATATTTTGTTCCATTATCTAATGGAATATTTATTATTAGCGTACAAGTAAAAATTGGACGCGTAAAATATTTAATTATAAAATAAACAGCCAAAAGAACTCTAAATTATAAATTTAAAACTTAAGAATTTACTTTTATGTCTACACAATCACCCTTCACTTAGATACAGGCTCTTCAAGAAAGTTATTAAATTTTCTATTCCCCTCATTTTAGAAATAGTATGATTTGTCGAACCTTATCTTTATTTTTGCGGTAAAAACATGAAACGGATGAGTAATAATGTTTTTTTTTTTAATTCCAGATATCAAACCAAAAAATATACCAGATAGGAGGATATCTGGACAAACATTAACTACTATACCACGGAACAGTGATTTTTTTAAATGAAAGAGAAAGAAAAAAAATGGATTATGAAAATTTTGTAAGAGAATCACAAAGACCTTCTACTCCGAGCGGACAGGGAAGATGTTTTCTAGATCGCAGCGCTCCTAGCTTGAAACGAAATGAATCCCCAGAAAACCCAGGGGTACGTATTGTTTCGTTATCTGACTCAGACCGCGACGAGTCAGATCGACGCAAAAAACATAGCAAGTTAAATGAATCGATTGTTAAATCTAGTGATCAAAAACACATTTATGGAGCTGCTCACTCAAGTCATCTTACATCTGAACCTCATTTGACCCAAGATGAGTTTCCGCAGAAATATTCCAAGAAAGCGAAGAGTTCATCATCAGACGCGCCAAATTTCCAGATTGACAGGAAAGTTCTCGATCAATTTAAAGAATCATACGAACAGATTGTTTTGTTTCTAGAAGCGAAACTTCGGAATGAAGCTAACAATAATGAAAATGAAAAATAAAGTGATATACAGGGCGTCCCAAACTTATGGGACAGGAAGGGGAAGTACCTTAAATATCGTAGATAGTGTATTTCGCTGAAAGAAGACTTTATGTTATTTTTAAAAGTTAGTAATTCTGCATTCATAGATTTTTTAAAAATGACTTGCTTCATCTGGGAATCGAACCGACTTAAATGTCAAAAAAAAAAACACCCTACTTTTATGATGCCAATCGAAAGAATGGCTAAAAAATAATAACTCTGCTTAAGTAACATTGTATTTTAAAAGAAAGGAACAACGTAAAATGATTGAGTCAAATTTCAAGAAAGTTATTTATTGCCGTCGACTTCGAAAAGTAGCGATATTATCATTCCAAAGATAGCACTGATTATTCGTAAATAAGTACCCACTTCATAAAATACTAGCATAGTTTTCCTTATTATAAGTGCAAGTGTAGATAAAATGATAAAACTTAGTATTTCAATTACACCATTAGATTTCTTCTTTTGGGGATAGGTAGGTACGTGAAAGATGTGCTATACAAAAAGCGATACGAGAACGTGGGCGAGTTGCAAACAGAATTGTGCCATATCACATCGAGTGTTCACCATAAAATGATAAGAAAATCAACAGGCAGCGGACTCATTAAAAGATTGGCGATTTGCCTTAGGCAAGAGGGATCACATTTTGAGCATTTAATTAATTAATTTACAAAAAAATACCCACTTAATTGACTACGGCAGTTTCATGTATGTTTTTAATTTGATTAAAATGATTAATTTTACGTTGTTCCTTTCTTTTAAAATACAATGTTACTTAAGCAGAGTTATTATTTTTTGACTATTCTTTCGATTGGCATCATAAAAGTAGGATGTTTTTTTTTTTGACATTTAAGTCGGTTCGATTCCCAGACGAAGCAAGTAATTTTTAGAAAATCTATGAATGCAGAATTACTAACTTTTAAAAATAACATACATAGTCTTCTTTCAGCAAAATACACTATCTACGATATTTAAGGTACTTCCCCTTCATGTCCCATAAGTTTGGGACGCCCTGTATTTTTTAACCTACATACATACATAAACTCACGCCTTCATTCCCAAAGTGGGGTAGGCAGAGCTAAAGAATTACCAACAACTTTTTTTTATTCCCATAGTCGCTCTTACGACATCCACGGGAAGACACGGAGTTTTACTATTCTAACCCGGCAACCACACAGGACTTTTTTTAACCAACCACTTTTTCTGAAAAAGGCCTGAGTATAGAAAAAATAAAAAGAAGATTTCATGTAAAAATATATTTAAAATAACTACTTAATTAACTTAACGAAAAATTCAAATTAAAGTAATATTTAATTATAAAATTATTATTTTTTGAAAAGTGACCGTCATTTTGCACATGTTGCCTTTAACGAAATTTAAAACTATAAAATTCTCTTATATTAATACATAATTAATAACAATAAGAGGATTAAAACAATCATCCTTCAATATTATCTACATTAAAGGAAACGTGTGCGAATTCGACCGTTATTATTCTAATGCAAAAGGACTCGCGCACAGAGGGTTCCGTACCGCCACAGAGAAGGTATATTCCGATTTGAATGGAATCCAGTCCAGTCCAGCTCACACTTGACCATGTTTAGTATTTCTTGTGTCTTCAAGTTTTGTACTTTAAGGGGCTGGTTAGATCATTATCTCAAAATCATTTATTTCCTGAATCGTATTTTCCATTCGCATTTTTCCCCATTCTTGAATTTTAAATTTTAACTCATTATTTTTTTCTCTTTCATTTGAAATTTGCATTTTTCCACATTCATAATTATAGAATCTAGTCGTGTGTTTGCCCATTTGTGAATTTTACAGCACGCGTAGGTTTAGGTTGTGTTAGTTTTGCAGCAGATCCGAAGGGCCAAGGCGCCAGGAAATAGGGTCGATATTGTAAAATATTTATTTAATATAGACGAACATACGACTCGGCAAAAGATACAATCTTATACATGCGCGTGTTAAAAAAAAATGGGGAAAAATGCGAATGGAAAAAGTAAGATGAATAAATGCGTGTAGTTAAATTCATGAACGGGGAAAAATCCCCGAATGGAAAACGCCTCAGGAAATAAACACATACATACATACATTAAATCACGCCTGTTTCCCAGAGGGGTAGGCAGAGACCACTTCTTTCCACTTGCTACGATCTTGACAAATTTCTTTCGCTTCTTCCACATTCATACATCGAGTCATGCACGCACGTCGGCTTCGGGTACTCAAGATTCGGCCCTTTCCCAGTAGTTCTCCGATTTGATTCGAAAAAGTACGCCTAGGGCGGCCCCTCCCGACCCTTCCACTCACTTTACATCTGTAAAGAAATCTAAATTCCGAGAAAATGATGTAACCAGGTTAATACTACCATTCACACATAAAAAATTACACCGTTAAACGGGACAAAATGGAAGCTCGATAAAAGCGAGTTTTTAAGAGAAACCTCATATATGTACCCTTTTTTTAGGTACTTATGTATATAGAATATAAATACCTATAATAGAATATATGTATAAACACAACCACGTGATAATGCTTTATCGACAGAGACAAACGATACCACGTGGGGCCTAACATCGCGTGACAAAATGTGTATAAAACATCCGTCACTTTCTGACACGCATATAACTATATAAGTACGAGAGTGATGGATGCTTTATCTACATTTTGTTACGCCATAAACGCCATACTAGGCCGGCATATTAATCCCGCAAAACAGGTTCCCTTAGTTCCGGCGAAGTATGGTTGCCAAATGTATCGTTCCCCAACTTTTCATTAGCCAACCCGCTTTGTTTTCTGTAACTGTAAATATTTCAGGATTTTATAAAAACTAATTTAACCTAAATATTCGCCATTATTAAATAATTACGAATTTGTGGCACTTGCAGTGGAGACCATGGGTCCTTGGTCAGCTGATATAAATAAATAAATAAATAAAATAAAAATTGTTTATTTACCAAACATTATTTTTACATTTCAAAAACAATTGCTTATGACACCACACTAGGCGACGCCTGTCTCGTGGGGACCGAACCATGGTTACCGATTACAAATGTCCTGCGCTTGTGCTGGTTAAGATAGCAAACAATTTTAACTAAAATTAAAACTAAGTACTATTATTATTACAAAATTAACTAAGCAAAAGGCTTGATGATGCCAGTGCCAGAATCTGCCGGAGTTGAGTACATAGGTAAAGGGTTTGAGTGTGAGTGTGTACGTGTTTGTGTATGTATGTATGTGTGTGCATCGTGTTAGTAGGAAGTGCAAGCGAAAAGAGAAGAAGTACCAAGTAGTTAGATTCACCTTGTGGCCTCTAGAAGTTGTTCAGTCTGCTTGTAGTCAAGCAAGCCGATCCACTTTCTTATTATAATTTTAGCATTAGGAACAGAGCAGCCAAATAATAGATAATAATAATATCTTTAATATTTGAGTAGCTTAGTTTAATTTTAATTGAAATAAGTTTAGTTTTAACTTTAAATTGTAGAACCTATAGGGTTATACACGATGTTACCGGTATAAATTCTGAAAAATGTATATATATACCATCGCGTTGGCAAATGAAAAAGTTAGGGAAATGATACATTTGGCAAACATATTTTTGCCAAACGGCAGGATTCCACCGCAGAACATTGAAACGTGGAATCTCGACAAAATATTTTATTTAAAGTCTGTCTGATACCCTTTACGGCTTAACTGATTTCGATTCGACGAAGGACAGTCCTTTTTAGCCGCGATAAACGACTTGTAACATACATACATACATACCTTCACGCCTGTAATCCCAGAGTGGGGTAGGCAGAGCTACAGAATTACCTACAACTTTAAAAACTTGTTGATAATTCAGTGACCACATTTTGCAAAAATAGGCTAAGATAAGACTTGTAACAGCTATAGATATATGTAGTTCTGCCACGGCACAGCGCCTTCTGAGACAAAATAATTCGCATAATGATCCCTCAACGTGTTTCCAGTCCTCAAATCTTTAGTGTCCTTATAGTCGGATAAACCATTCTGAATCATGGTATCCTCGTCCCTATACCCTTCGAGTTCTAGAACAAAATTGTGCAACACAAATATAGCTTTCACAACGACTTCGGCAAATGATTGAGACATCTTGATAGAGCGTTCGAATATAGAGAACTTGTTGGTCATTATGGCTAGCGTTGATTCTATGTATCGAAGAGCTCTGTGTATTCTGTAATTGAAGATCTTTTTCCTGAACAGAGCGAGCTTGTTGGATGCTGGCACTGTCTTGGTAATATTCTGCGGACTACTCCTGTGCTTGTCTGACGTATTATTTTTAGCCGTTCGTTTGTTCGCGTGTGGAATATCAGATGCCTGTATAAAATACGGTCTTAATATAGTAACCGATACGGCGCAAGTGTCATCAGCCACAATAACATACGGTACTGCCTTCGAAGTGTCGGGCAATGTCTTTGCCGGTGGCATTTTTATATGACTTAACATGTTTGTGGCACATGATTCGAACGCTTCGCCTCCACATGCAACGTCTACGTATGTGAAACGGTAGTTGGTGTCACACATAGCAAGAATTATCATTGCTTTAGACTTGTTGCCTGGTGATTCTTCGGCTGGGCATGCAATTTGAGTGCACTTTACCCCCATTGCCCCGATGCAGTTTGGGAAGTTGGCGTTTTTCTCAAACCCTAGTGCTGTGCTCTGCCAGTTGTGGTTCGGCTCTGGTAAACATTCGTCCTTTAAGACTTGCCAAATTTTAACACACACCTGTTCGATTATGACTTTTATCGTGGCAACACCTAATTTATATTTGGAACGCAGTTCAGACATGCTCGCGCCCGAGGTTAGGTATCTGGAAATTAAAAAAAGGGGAAATTGATTGTATGATTGGCAAGGACCGGAATTCTTCATAGCAAAAATCAAACTGTCAGAGGGTTTGACCAAAGTGTTTATAATAGTACATTATTGCCTAGGCAGTGAAGCAGGCAATTGCGGGCCGAGTATTGGTTTAAACGGACGAGCTTGCGAGTCCGTTTAAAAATACGAGGCCCGCAATTGACAACAATTAATTTTGTACTACGGTAGTAAAATAAAATACCGTTTCTAGATTTTACACTGCTGATTACAGTAAAAATATCTTTGGTTTTTTTTATGCCGTAGTTTTTTTTATATTTAGGAGAAACAGTAAAAGAAGTTGGATTGTGAATGTTAGGAATACACTTATAGTGCCCTTAGTCCATTTATTACCAAAGGAATTCAAAAAAATATACAACTGTCATGTTCATTTTTTATCTGTCTGACGGATTACTTGATTCTAACGACACGCTTTCGATTCTACGCAAAATAGTTTATTTATTTTAATGGCCTCTACAAATTAAGTAATTAATTAAATCACGCGAATAACAAATTTGTGAACGAACGGCAGCGAATGATTGACAAGTGAGTGACATGACAGTCAGTTCTGTTTCCGTTTAAAGTTACTTTTTTTTATTTTATATCAGGCTAAGATCACGACATCAGTATTCCTAACTTTGTATATACGGTATTTTTAATGACTATTTCTTTAATAAATTATTAACGACGAATTTAAGTTAAATAAAGAAAAACCAAGAAATAAGGGTAGTCTAAATTTTAACCAGCTATTATAAACGCGAAAAAACAACAATTCTTTTTTTTTTGAAATGTTGTCTATTGCCGTGGCAAATATAGTGCTTTTCTCAAAAATCGCAAGATACAAATCGCATATAAACAGAAACTTCACGTGAAATAACATCACTAAATAGTGATGTAAAGACCGCCTTTATGTTAATGACAAGGAGAAACGCAAGCTTTTTTAGGAAAAAAAAACTCAAGCTATTCCAGACACAGATAAAAAAGTTACGTTTCGAATAAAATATGGATGTATAGACTTGTGCCCTCATTTTATTATGGCCGTTTTCACTTTTTAAAAGTTACAAATTAGACAACAATGAAATTTGTATGCGTGCTCGCTACACAAGCCCGCAATGTAATTTTTTTTTTAATTCGGGAACTGTCTGTAAACTATGTACTTCGCGTTTCAGTATGGACTATGGAGTTAGTAATGTCAACTTTTCCGGTAATTTTTGAGAATAAACATTTTTTAGCCAGCCAAGATCGCAACGTACCTAACCCTAACCTAATCAAATGTCCTGTCAAACTGGCCTGTAAAACTAGTAGCTAAATAATTGTTGCATAGCACTCATTGTCTCCGACTACCCGTTTTTATGCTTTTGTTAGTTGGCATTTGGTCTACCGTTCTTGCATGCTACCCTCTCTTACTTAGATTTAAGTTAAATAATATTGTTTCTCAGTGTCATTATGTGAATCTTATGACAAATAAATATCTTAAACCAAAAAAAAAACATATTCTCTTTTACAAATTTTCCTACTTCATAAATATAAATGCTTGGAGGCTTGGTGGCCGACACGAATCTGGAGTCTTAAGGTTTGCAATTCGCCGAAAGTAAGTACAAATAGATTAAGTTAAGCATTACTGTATTTGTAGCTCGATAAGCAACTTGTACGACCATGAACTTTAATTGGGGACCCATTTGAAAAAATATATGCCGTCGTCAATGTCATTACACATGCCAAATCATTTGTAACTTATAGGAAACTCAACCTTATTGTTTCCCTTGGACCTAAGGCTGCGGCTCCATTGAGGCGGACGAGCGGACGCGGGAGCGGGAGCGGAAATTTAAGTTCTTGACTGAGAGCGGACGGGGTCAGGGGCAATTTTTGAATGGAGAAAGCAAACAAGCACTCAGGCCACCTGATGGTAAGTGGGTTCTGTGACCCATAGACCTTTGCATTCTCAAGAATATAATCTCAAGACTGCAATCCTAAGACCGCAAATGCGTTGCCAACCCTGAGGACTAAGATGGAGCCTCTACGCTAGTAATGTCACCGGTTGTGTTATCCCCACACCGGGACACAACGCGGATGCTGCTGGTGACAGGTTGAAGGATAAGTTTTATGAGCTGCCACAGGAATCATCCAAGATCAGACCTTTATAATGATATAAAAATACCGTTATCAAAACGTAATATTTCGTTAGCTTTAAAAAATATATATATCAATATATTATACAATGCGATAACGTTTTTCTTCCCTTACTGGTCAGAATTTTCGATTTTTGAATATGTTGTAGATATCATAAAAAACTAGGTCTATGCGTTTTCCTTTCCAAGTAAAAAATTATTAGAATAAAAAATTAAAAAACAAAAACAGAAACGTACAGACCCGGTTCTATAATAACTACAACATATTCAAAAATGACATGACTTGCATGACTCGATGTATGAATGTTGGAGGAGCGAAATAAATTTGTCAAGATCGCAGCAAGTGGAAAGAAGTGGTCTCTGCCTACCCGTCTGGGAAACAGGCGTGATTTAATGTATGTATGTATGTATGTATTCAAAAATTTAGGGGGTGAGAAACGTCATCGCCCGGAGCTAAATTTGTATGTATTGTGGTTTGTTAAATCATTCTCCCAAACTCATTATTTCTTTGTATTAAATTTTCCGTTCGCATTTTTCCCCGAACGCGATATTACCTAATTTTATTTTTCACCATTCGATTTTATTACAGTCGCTTTTTTTGTTGTTCGACTTTTGTCCCAGTCGGTTTTTTTCCCGTTCGATTTCTATCTCAGTCGCACTTTTTTAGGCACTAGGTAGGTTTAGGTTATGTTAGTTTTGCATCAGGCCCGGAGGGCCAAACCACCCAGAAATAGGAGCTAAAATATGGTGGTAGGAAAAGAAGCGACTGGATAAAACTCGCAAGGGTAAAAACACGAATGTGAAAATAAACCGCCGGAAAAAAAGCGACTGTTAATTATCACTTTCGGGAAAAAACGCGAAAAGAAATTATCTTCAAAGAAAAAATGCGTTTGGGAAAGTCATCTAACAAATCTGTATTGTGACAGCTATGTGGTTTTACCGGTGCTTCACAATCGTCTGAAAGTCGTGACAAAACCAGAATAATTATGAATCTAAATATAAAATATCATTGTAAAAAGGCACTAGTTGTCACATGACGATGCGCTGGCCTAGTTGGTAGTGACCCTGCCTACGAAGCTAGCGGACCTGGGTTCTAATCCTGAGGGCAGATATTTGTTCCTGTGTCAAGGATGTTTACTATGTATTTAAGTATATATTTCTCTATATAAGTATTTATATCGTTGTCTAGTACCCATAGTAGAGCTTAGTTTGGGACTAGGTCAATTGGTGTGACATTGTCCCCTGATATATATTTATTTATTATTTATTATTTATAACTATCTATTTACTGTTAGGCGATGGGTTTGCCACCTGTCACTAATACACTGGGAAACATCTTAGCCTACTTGTGCAAAATGTGGTTACAGAATTATCAAGAAGTTTTAAGACTTGTTGGTAATTCTTTAGCTCTGCCTACCCCACTCTGGGAATGAAGGCGTGAGTTTATGTATGTATGTATGTATCTATTTACCTGATAGTAATGGCCAGTCTTTCTTTCGGGCACACAACAACTTTTTGCAAAACGCAACGTTTTAAATGCGGTTCCAGCCTCGTGTGTATCTCTTCAAACGTCTTCACCGACATTCTGAAGTAATCGACAAATTTCTTTTCATCTATAGACAATTCCGTGAAAAAATTGAATTCGCCTCTGGAAAGTCTGTCTTCGTTATGTATGTACTTGTACGTATCTCTTGATCGGCTTAAACTCTTGCTGAGTAAGTATGCAGCAACCACTTTGCAACTTTCTTGCATGATTGCAACTTTTTTGTTCATGTTAGTACTATTAATCTCCGAGGGGGGTACAGATGTCTTTTCTGCATCTGCGTGCTGCAGTCGATCTGAAATATACAGGCAAAATATTATAATTTTATATTATTAAAGAAATCGGAGAAATACTGGAAAAGGGCCGAATCTTGAGTACCCGAAACCGACGTGCGTGCATGACTCGATGTATGAATGTTGATGAAGCGAAAGAAATTTGTCAAGATTGTAGCAAATGGAAAGAAGTGGTCCCTGCCTACCCCTCTGGGAAACAGGCGTGATTTAATTTATGTATCATCATGTCAGCCGAAAGACGTCCACTGCTGGACATAGGCCTCCCCCAAAATAATGTATGTATGTATGTACATTATTAAAGTAGCTCAACGGGCTATGGAAAGAGCTATGCTCGGAGTCTCTCTGAAGGACAAAATTCGGAACGAAGTTGTCCGTCAGAGAACTAAGATGACCGACATAGCTCTGAAAGTTAGTAGATTGAAATGGAAATGGGCTGGTCACGTATGTCGCAGAACGGATAACCGCTGGAGTAAGCGTGCTCTGGAGTGGAGACCGCGTCTTGGCAAACGTAGCGTGGGACGCCCTCTAGCCAGATGGCGGGATGACTTGCATAAGAGGGCCGGCAGCGACTGGATGCATAAAGCATTAAACCGGGCTCGGTGGCATTCCTTGGGAGAGGCCTATGTCCAGCAGGGATGTTACGGAGCTTCGACTCTGGCTCCGTTAAGTCGGAACTTACGATTATTATTACACCTTCGGTTCCGACTTCGGCTCCGACACTTTCAAATCGAAGGTTTTAATCGGAGGATTAATTGGAAATATGCTATTTTTTTTTCATTGTTTGTGTTTTATTTTATAATTGAAAATTGAAATGAGAAAAAATTAACTAAATGTTTTGTTTGTTCTCTCTCATCACACCACTTCTGACCCTGCCTCCGACTCCGATAAAGAAAAACTCCGACTCTGACTTCGGTTCCGATAAAACTACCTCCGTTACATCCCTGATGACCAGCAGTGGACTGCAACGGGCTGATGATGTGACACGGGATATGTACAGTCAACAGCATAAATAAATGATCATTTATGTACCTTGTCGCTTTAACGTTGTGTTTCAAATCTTATACAAAATTGTGAAACGATTGAAAGTGACAAGGTACATAAATGATCACTTATTTATGATGTTGACTGTACGCTTAGGTCTTTGAAACTATGCAATTTTTTAATGCGGCTTTCAACAATAGACAGAGTGGTACAAGAGGAAGGTGTTCATGTATAATAAGTAGACCCCGCTATCGGAGGTGCAAAATGGTAGCTGTCAAGTTCTGATTAGAAGATGCTTGCCTGAAGAAGAAACAGATTTCTGCATTAGTTGGAGTATCTGAAACCACTATTTTGCGGATTCTACATGAACACCTCGGCATGACTAAAGTAAGTGCAAGATGGGTGCCGAGAATGCTTACGCCGCATCAGCGACAGCAGCGAATCGACGCGTGTAGCAGTTTTTTAGAACGGTGTGGAGAAGAAAGTACGTCGATTTTGAAGCGAATTGTTACTGGAGATGAAACTTGGGTTCATCATTTTGAACCTGAGTCTAAACAGGAGTCTATGCAATGGCACAAGAAGGGTACCCCCCCACCTAAGAAATTTAAGGTGTCAGAATCGGCCGGAAAGTTGATGGCTACGATTTTCTGGGACTGCCAAGGAATTTTGATGATCGACTACAAAAGCAAAGGTGTCACAATTACTGGAGAGTACTACTCTAGGCTACTGGAGCAGTTGCGGGAAGCTATCAAAGGAAAAAGGCGAGGAAAGCTGGCTAAGGGTGTGCTGTTACTTCAGGATAATGCTCCAGTTCACAAGGGTCGTATTGCGATGGCTGCCCTGAACAAATGTGGCTTCGAAGAATTGGTTCATCCCCCCTACAGCCCGGACCTGGCCCCTAGTGATTATTATTTATTCCCAAATTTGAAGAAAGAGTTGCCGGGAAGAAAATTTCACACCGATGATGAAGTAAAGGACGCAATTTTGGCTCATTTTGACAGCAAAGAAGAAAATTATTTTTATGTGGGTTTAGAAAAATGTTTATCCCGATCTAACAAATATATTAACCTTAAGGGAGATTATATTGAAAAGGAAAAATAGTAACGTCTTTTTATTTAATTATTTAGCACTCCATTCCGCGAACTTTTGGACCTCCCCTCGTATATGCAGTCTTGAGAATTCATGTATCTATGGGTCACAGTTTCCATTTGGCATCAGGTCGCTTGTGCTACGTTAAAACAATGAGGGTTTCCGCGCATCAGGTTTTTCACTAGATGGCGCCTGTGAAGTGAGGTCTTTTTGACAGTTGACGTTAAAATATATGCCTAGAAGAAGACCAAACTAGTGACAATTTACTTTTTCACTTGATATATACACATTTCAAATATTTAGGTACCTACAAAATTATTTCAATTTATATTTTTTACGTATTATCAACTCTCAAAAAGACCTTACTTCCCAGAGGCGCCATCTAGTGAAAAAACTGATGCGCGGAAACCCTCATTGTAATGACGTTTAGTTTAATAAGTGATCTACTTATTTGCTGAACTAAGAAAAGAGTGGTCTCTGCCTACCTCTGGGATACAGGCATGATATATGTATGTATGGAACTACTTATTTGTACGGGTTTTTAGGAATAATTGTATGAGACATAATAACTTTTATCATAAGTGTCAATAAGCATCCTCGAAACGAACTCAGCAGTCTGGAGCCCACATGAGGATAAATATATTCTCATGCTGGAGCGGATCCAAAAGAAGTTTTTACGGAATCTTTACAGGAAGATGTTTGCGTACTACCCCTACCTGTATCCTACTTTGTACATTCAGGGTCAATTAGGATACCAAACGTTAGAAGTTAGGAGGTCTCTCGCGCTGAGTAAATTTACGCTAGGAATAATTAGGAATAAGATTGACTGCACAGCGCTTGTGGAAGTGTTTCTAAGACTATCTGTACCCAATGCATACACTACATCCAGACTTCGTCCCCGCGCTCAGTGCGTGCTGTCCCCTGCTGAGGGGCATACGGTGCACCGCCGGCAGAGCCCGGTGGAGCGCGCGCGCGACCTGCTCGGCTCGGTGCTCGCGCAAGCGCCACAGTGTGACTTGTTCGTGAGTGGGATAGCGTGTCTGATGAATGAGTGTAAGAGAATGTATGAGATGAATGCCAGAGAAACTAGTGTGCCATTATGATAATGGAATATAAATAAATTGACATTGTTATTATTTACATAATATTTATTTAAATGTTATTAATTAATTTTTGTTATACCTAATAATAATGAAATGACTAAATTTGTACATTTATATTTATAAATGCAAATTATTTTAAGTTAATATTAATGACTGTGTTTGTAACGATTTGGTTATGTTACTGTTATGTTGCAAATTTTATGAATAAATAAATAAATAAAGCAGAAATGCATATATGGCATAGTATTGATTCGCAGAAATCATAAACTAAGTTGGTCAAATATTTTTTATGCGTAACATTTATAAGTTGAATATTCCTAAGGAATAAACAATGACACAGATAAACTTATTTTTATTTAGCAGAATAATATTTCAGTATAAATGTTTTCAACACCCTTAGAGTCGCAAAATTAAAGAAGAAACCGAAATCTAGCCTCATTGGATTTCACCTATACACAATTTTATTAAAATAAAGAAAGAAATCGTCAATGAAACTGCAAAACCACGTAAGTAACATTTTAAATAAGGAGCAAAATGCACCTTTTTAATAAGCTGTTAAGGTTCATTTTGATCTATCATAAATTTGTTAGTTACGCGGTTTTGCAGTATTACCGACGAAATGTATGGTATACTATACAAAATAACCTTTAGGGTTAAAATCAAGGTAGCAAGATGTTCCTGACTTATATAAAAAAAAGACCTAACTATCGGAGTTGCTTCTGCCCTATTCTCTACAAACATACATACATTAAATGACGCCTGTTTCCCAGAAAGGTAGGCAGAGACCACTTCTTTCCACCTGCTATGATCCTGACAAATCTCTTTCGCTTCTTACATCGAGTCATGCAAACACGTCGGTTTCGATACTTAAATTTCAGCCCTTTTCCAGTATTTCTCCCATTTGATTCGAAAAAGTAAGTCTAGGGCGGCCCCTTCCCTATTATACATACATACAGTCAAGGAAATTGATTCGTAGACCATTTTGGACTATGTCAAAGAGACGTAATCAATCAAAACGTAACAGACTTCTTTTGATTTTATTTACAGTGTCACTTTGACATAGTTCAAAATGGTCCACAAATCAATTTCCTTGACTGTACATAAACTCCCGCCTTCATTACACAACATTACGTAACATGACCATTACATGGTCTCATCAATAGTATTCTAATTAAAAATCTAACAATGATTCAGATATTTACCAATTATACTAAAAATATTTTCTACAATGTCAACATTTGTCAAAACAATAATAATAATAAATATGTCATGCCAAATACATAACTCACCATACACTGTAAAACATCTAAAACTTACAGCCACTTCCTGACTTGTCCGTGTCTAATTTCCTTAATCAAATTTATAGGCAAAGAAAAAATTTAACTCGAGGTGCTTTTACTTTTTTGTCTTGTCTATAGGTTTAGTGTCTGTCTATTCCAGGTGCACAACAAACATACGTAACTGCAACCGTTATACAGTAACAATTAATAAAAAATAAAAAAACTGGTCATACACTCTATACACCATGCTGCTGTCAGGTGTCATTGGCAGTAATGGTTGCTAACCTAAAGTGACCGGATGCCAAAAATAAAAAAATAGAATAGAATAGACTTGACCGTATGCTTGCAGTAAAACACACTAGGGAACAAATAAATGTTGAAAGTAAGTTTTCAGCATACCGTCATGTCTGGAAGTGGCCTAAGGAACAAATACTTGCGTGTTACCCACAAACATTTGCCCATACCGTGAATCAAACTCAGGAGCGCTACCTTAATAAGCATGGTCATTACCAACTGGGCTCAACACTGTTTAGATTAGATTGCATAAATTCACATACTTACTTGTATTCGAATCCTCAATTGTGTCTTCATAGTCTGGTCTGTTTAACTTATTTATTTCTTCCTTAACAAAAACAACTTCATCATCATATAGATTGTCCCACTCCATCCCTCTCGTACCTGCACATTCCTCGCTCGTGTTGCTATCTTCTGTGTCTCTTTTCACACCAACTTTCTCGATTAAAACACATTCATCTCCTGATTCGTCGGACGAAATCAAGACATATTCTTCTTTCCTCTTAGATAACTCCTCTTTTACGGAGGTCCCGTCAACTTCTATTGGGTCCTGGGACATTCTGCGACTGTTCTTATTAGATAAGTTGAATAACTGTTATTTATGCAGGCTTTAAATTTCCTTTCAGTCAGTATACATTTTTAACTTCCCTTCCGAGAACAACAAACTTTAACTTTAACGAAATATTTAACAAATGTCAAATGGCATATTTAACCTCGGCATTGGCAGAATCATCAAAATATTTAAAGGCCCATTATTTTACCAAAATTGAATTGTTTATTTCTTTATAAACTATGATACCTACCAAGTAAATATTATTTGTTAACTAAAACTATGACAAATAAAAAAAATAACTAACACTAAGCTAACATTCAATATTAAACAAGATTAAATTAATGCCCTAGGCACATTCAATTCAACGTTAATATCTCAACGTGTTTTTATTATTATTATTTATTTATTTCAGTCAATAATAATTTAATAAATAAGCGTACGTCTTGTTTGTATGTTTAGGTAGGTACCCTTTCAATTCAACCCACAGATTGTAGGGTACACATGGGGTACACCAGGGTACACAGATCACAGATTATAAGGGTATGTCTAAAGAAAGAACACAGTGTATAAGGGTAGGTATTTAAGTCTTTTCAAACCTTTGTTTTTTCAACGACTAATGTACAATAGCTATTGTGCCTTGCAGAAAAACTTTTAATTTAATTTGGTACGAAAAGAAAAAATAATTGATTTGAGCCCGATTTGAGACACATTTTAGTTTTTAAATGATACAGGTATAATGTACCTGCAGCATTTAAAAACTAAAATGTGTCTCAAATCGTGCTCAATATATTGTTTAAACAAAGCTCTCTATTTTTCTAAATGTATCTCGAAAATTGTATGTATGTATGTAAACTCTTTATTGCACAAAAAATAAAAAAACAATTACAAGTAAATTCGTACATAAACTTAAGATTAACATGTACAATGGCGAACTTATCCCTTTAAGGGATCTCTTCCAGTTAACCTGACCATGAAAGAGGAAACTGTACGAGGATAGGCAAGATTACAAGGATTTGCACCAAAAATAAATAAACGAATATTTCTACAGCTAAATATCCATAAACGATATATATAAATAAATAAACATCACATACACAAATATAAATATAATTATATAGTACAGCATATATATATATATATATATATATATATATATATATACATACAGTAACTCATTTGGCGTCAAGCATGTTGTGCATCATTACGACGTCCACCAGTTCTGCTTACATTTTTTATCATCTGTCGACGTATATTGCTTAGTTTTTTGATTTCCTACTCCATACGATACTTCATTTTCTTGCTCATTTATTTGCGGCTATATTCTTTTTGCAGTTAGGCCCAAACATTTTTGAACCCCATACAATAGTGAAGCTTTATTGGCCTCCTACGTATATCAATCTGATTTATCTATTGCGCGGATATTTTTACGTCCATATCAGACAGTTGGGATTTGAAAGTGCGACGTTGCCAGCATTGTGATTCGTTAATTTATACTTATCTCTTTCTTTCACGGAGTCTCGCAAAACGCATTGTCTATTGTAAAATAATATTTTTTTTATAGTTTAACGGTTGATCGCTATCTTATTTGGGCTATTCTAATTTTTTAAGTTTATATACTCGTACCAGATGTTACTACTGCTGTGGATCCAATCGTTCTTTCTCATCGCACAAAAAAACCCTAATATTAGCATGAGTTTATATAGGGGTTTTTCTAAGTTTAATTTGACTAGATTCAAAGAAAACTATTTTCTAGATTATTCTCAGCCTGAAATCACCCACTGCTGAGCGTATCTTCGAGTACCTACCTAAAATACTACCTTCGTCACTAGCTAGCCTCACTCAGGAGAGACCCGATCGAGCTGTGTTTGTCTTACCACAAAACAGTATTTAAATGGTACACCCAAAAAACGGAATTATCCACATATTTATTAATATTTTAAAAACATTAAACTTTTAAACCTCCCTTCGCTGTTCTCCTCTCTACAAGTTGCATTTCTCACCCGATTCTCGTGAAATTTTGTGACCAGGTTCGATAATAAGGTTTTTTTCAATATTCGACGTCCGATTATTTTTCTAAAGTAGTGATATACATATAATAGGCTATGTTCTCCGCTTGCCTAAAACGTAATATTCCTATGTGTCTACATAGTCTAATTCGCACATTGTATACGAGTAAATCGCCAACTCCCTAATTATCACTATGCATATTGCAAACATCGCTGTTGAACTAATCCGCGTTAAGACTTAGACTCATTAGGACTACGTCAACATTGAGACTTAACACGTTACACTGAGAGAAAAAATAACCTTATTTCAGGTTGAATCTACAAGTTTTAAGGTTAAAATAGCACCAATTCGCTGTTTGGTAATACCAACAAGTTAGATATTGTTAATTCTTATTTGTTCATTTAACAAGCAGCTTAACTTGTTATTTCAACATTACATCAGGTAGAAGTTTTCCGATTATCTTAACATGATCAACTTGTTGTAACGACATTCCTAGCTTGTTGAATCTACAGGTTAGCTACCTATAAAATAACATGTCCGGCTCGTTAAAACAATATGCTCGACTTGTAAGACAAATAAGATCAAGTGACAAGCTAACTGTAGACTCAACAGGCTAGGCATGTTAAAACTATATACTGAACTTGTAAAAGTAACAAAATAATTTAACAAGCTAAGTGTACCTATATTCAACAAGTTAGGCATGTCAAAACAACATACCAAGCATGTCAAAATAACGTGTAGAGCATGTCGAAACTATCTGCTAAACTTGTAAGGCCCACTTGCGCGGACCAGAGTTAGCGTCTTAACCCGAGGTTAGGCGGCAAACCAAGTACAAAAGGAGTCGCTTAACTCTGGGTTAATGGCTAACTCTGGTCCGCGCAAGTCCGCCTAAGAGTAGCAAGATAATGTAACAAGCTAACTGTAAATTGGACAAGCTAGGCATGTTAAAACAACATGATGAGCATGTTAAAATAACGTGTCATTAGGCAAGCGGAGAATAAAGGGATTCATGTATACGGACGTCAAATATCGTACAGTATGAAAAGTATGCGTCAAACCGACATCCGTATATGTGTCGCGCAGCTTTGAAGCTATATACGGACGTCAGTTGACAGTATACACTATTCATGCCGCAACATATTCGACGTCCGAGTATTTTTCTAAAGTAGTGCCATAGATTCATGTATACGGACGTCAAATATCGTACAGTATGAAAAGTATGCGTCAAACCGACATCCGTATATGTGTCGCGCAGCTTTGAAGCTATATACGGACGTCAGTTGACAGTATACACTATTCATGCCGCACCACATTTCACGTCAGAGTATTTTTCTAAAGTAGTGCCATAGATTCATGTATACGGACGTCAAATATAGTACAGTATGAAAAGTATGCATTAAACCGACATCCGTATATGTGTCGCCCAGCTTTGAAGCTATATACGGACGTCAGTTGACAGTATACACTATTCATGCCGCACCATATTCGACGTCCGAGTATTTTTCTAAAGTAGTGGCATAGATTCATGTTTGGACGTCAAATATCGTACAGTATGAAAAGTATGCGTTAAACCGACATCCGTATATGTGTCGCGCAGCTTTGAAGCTATACACCGTGCCCGGGACGTACCCGAAGGATTTTAACCATCGATTCTAGACCCTATTTGGAGTATATAATGTGGTATAACATGTAGTTCAATAACGCATAATTTCCGAGATTTTTATTATGTAAAAAACAATTCAAAAGTTAATTTAATTTGAACTCTGTCACCTTAACTTAAAGCATTATTTACTACGTGGTTTGCGGCCTAACCTCGGGTTAAGACGCTAACTCTGGTCCGCGCATGGTGGGCCTTAGTGCCACTTGCACCATCCCACTAATCCGGGGTTAAGCGGTTAAACCGTTAACCCAGTGTCAAATTGTACTGTTAACCCTGGTAACCGGTTAACCCCGGGTTAGTGGAATGGTGCAAGTGGCGCTTAATGATATCAATAATGTTTTTTGTTTAGTTTATTTTAAGAGATTGTGCCCTCACTTGTGAAAATCAGGTGTTGGCCATCCGTAAATTATATAGCTATTAGAAGTCCGATTACATAATGTATACGCTTAATTAGCACACCTAAATACAATACAAAAATATATATTTAATTATTATTTTATAATTATTTATGTTGGATCTCAAATAGGTGCCAAAGTCACATAGATGTATATGCTTAATAGCACACCTAATAACATGGTTATTGGGTGTGCTAAATACAATACAACAATTTAATATCTAATACTTTCTTAAAATTAATTATGTTGGATCTCAAATAGGTGCCAAAGTCACATAGAGTAAATTATCGTTAATACGTTGAATAATACTAATTATTTTAAGTAATTTTTAGACATTGATTTTTTAAGTTTTATAAACACAGAAAACGATTTCAATTGTTTTTACCTGCCATAACTATAGGGTTACCCACCTGTCTATAATAAAATAATAATCTTAAATTTATGTGTGTTTATTTAATTATTTTTCCTTGTGACTATAGAAAAATACACGGATGTCGAATATGGTGCGGCATGAATAGTAGGTATATACTGTCAACTGACGTCCGTATATAGCTTCATGAATCAAGAAAGATTCATGTTGTAAACAGCAATATCATCAACGTACAACATAGATGAATTTCATCAATTTCTTAGTAAATAATGCTTTAAGTTAAGGTGACAGAGTTAAAATTAAATTAACTTTTGAATTGCTTTTTACATAATAAAAATCTCAGAAATTATGAGTTATTGGACTACATGTTATACCACATTAAATACTCCAAATAGGGTCTAGAATCTATAGTTAAAATCCTTCGGGTACGTCCCGGGCACGGTGTATACGGACGTCAGTTGACAGTATATACTTCATTCCGCACCATATTCGACGTCCGAGTATTTTTCTAAAGTAGTGCCATAGATTCATGTATACGGACGTCAAATATCGTACAGTATGGAAAGTATGCATTAAACCGACATCCGTATATGTGTCACGCAGCTTTGAAGCTATATACGGACGTCAGTTGACAGTATACACTATTCATGCCGCACCATATTCGACGTCCGAGTATTTTTCTAAAGTAGTGGCATAGATTCATTTTTGGACGTCAAATATCGTACAGTATGAAAAGTATGCGTCAAACCGACATCCGTATATGTATAGCGCAGCTTTGAAGCTATATACGGACGTCAGTTGACAGTATACACTATTCATGCCGCACCACATTTCACGTCCGAGTATTTTTCTAAAGTAGTGCCATAGATTCATGTATACGGACGTCAAATATCGTACAGTATGAAAAGTATGCATTAAACCGACATCCGTATATGTGTCGCGCAGCTTTGAAGCTATATACGGACGTCAGTTGACAGTATATACTATTCATGCCGCACCACATTTCACGTCCGAGTATTTTTCTAAAGTAGTGCCATAGATTCATGTATACGGACGTCAAATATCGTACAGTATAAAAAGTATGCGTTAAACCGACATCCGTATATGTGTCGCGCAGCTTTGAAGCTATATACGGACGTCAGTTGACAGTATACACTATTCATGCCGCACCATATTCGACGTCCGAGTATTTTTCTAAAGTAGTGCCATAGATTCATGTATACGGACGTCAAATATCGTACAGTATGAAAAGTATGCGTCAAACCGACATCCGTATATGTGTCGCGCAGCTTTGAATCTATATACGGACGTCAGTTGACAGTATATACTATTCATGCCGCACCATATTCGACGTCCGAGTATTTTTCTAAAGTAGTGCCATAGATTCATGTATGCGGACGTCAAATATCGTACAGTATGAAAAGTATGCATTAAACCGACATCCGTATATGTGTCGCGCAGCTTTGAAGCTATATACGGACGTCAGTTGACAGTATATACTATTCATGCCGCACCACATTTCACGTCCGAGTATTTTTCTAAAGTAGTGCCATAGATTCATGTATACGGACGTCAAATATCGTACAGTATAAAAAGTATGCGTTAAACCGACATCCGTATATGTGTCGCGCAGCTTTGAAGCTATATACGGACGTCAGTTGACAGTATACACTATTCATGCCGCACCATATTCGACGTCCGAGTATTTTTCTAAAGTAGTGCCATAGATTCATGTATACGGACGTCAAATATCGTACAGTATGAAAAGTATGCGTTAAACCGACATCCGTATATGTGTCGCGCAGCTTTGAAGCTATACACCGTGCCCGGGACGTACCCGAAGGATTTTAACCATCGATTATAGACCCTATTTGGAGTATATAATGTGGTATAACATGTAGTCCAATAACGCATAATTTCCGAGATTTTTATTATGTAAAAAACAATTCAAAATTTAATTTAATTTGAACTCTGTCACCTTAACTTAAAGCATTATTTACTAAGAAATTGATGAAATTCATCTATGTTGTACGTTGATGATATTGCTGTTTACAACATGAATCTTTCTTGATTCATGAAGCTATATACGGACGTCAGTTGACAGTATATACCTACTATTCATGCCGCACCATATTCGACATCCGTGTATTTTTCTATAGTCACAAGGAAAAATAATTAAATAAACACACATAAATTTAAGATTATTATTTTATTATAGACAGGTGGGGTGGGTAACCCTATAGTTATGGCAGGTAAAAACAATTGAAATCGTTTTCTGTGTTTATAAAACTTAAAAAATCAATGTCTAAAAATTACTTAAAATAATTAGTATTATTCAACGTATTAACGATAATTTACTCTATGTGACTTTGGCACCTATTTGAGATCCAACATAATTAATTTTAAGAAAGTATTAGATATTAAATTATTGTATTGTATTTAGCACACCCAATAACCATGTTATTAGGTGTGCTATTAAGCATATACATCTATGTGACTTTGGCACCTATTTGAGATCCAACATAAATAATTATAAAATAATAATTAAATATATATTTTTGTATTGTATTTAGGTGTGCTATTAAGCGTATACATTATGTAATCGGACTTCTAATAGCTATATAATTTACGGATGGCCAACACCTGATTTTCACAAGTGAGGGCACAATCTCTTAAAATAAACTATAAACAAAAAACATTATTGATATCATTAAGCGCCACTTGCACCATTCCACTAACCCGGGGTTAACCGGTTACCAGGGTTAACAGTACAATTTGACACTGGGTTAACGGTTTAACCGCTTAACCCCGGATTAGTGGGATGGTGCAAGTGGCACTAAGGCCCACCATGCGCGGACCAGAGTTAGCGTCTTAACCCGAGGTTAGGCCGCAAACCACGTACAAAAGGAGATGCTTAACTCTGGGTTAAGGACTAACTCTGGTCCGCGCAAGTCAGCCTAAGAAGATCAAACAAGGCTACCATAGGTACCTCTAATAACTTAAAGATGTATTTGGTATGTAACCACCCAAAAATTACGTCGATATAGACGAACTGCAACCCGACTGCAATTTGTATGGGAACTGCACGCCGACTGCAACGTCAAGAGCAGAGTGGGGATTACTCAACCGACAAGAGCGTAGCTCTTAAGTTACGAACGAACGAACAGATATTTATGCGCGCTTTGTTGTAGCAGATATTAATGCTGGTGACTGTACTTGGGGGTACCAATTTTACCAATTTAAGGAAGAGTCGCAATCACGCTCGATTCTCCATACAAAAGTGGTGTGGTTGTTTTATTTTAAACGTCTCACGCTGGATTTATATGTAACTTGGTACTTACAATATAATAAGTCATTTCTAGGCCGAGTGTTGCTTTTGTCCTTGATATTTTTGTAGAAAAAAAAATTGAGCCGAGTAGAAAGTTTTCACACAGAACCCAAAATCACGAAAAACATTAACTACCTACTTTTTGTTTATTATGATATCAAGCAACAAAAACGAATAACCTAAACATGACCTATCCTATGGTGTACCTATATAAAGAAATTTAATGTGGTAGCAAAGAAATATTGTGTAACAATTATGTTCGTATTGAGACTCGAGTTCAGTCGAACGTGATGGCCATTCTTAGTGTACAAATGTTTTAAAATGAATTAAGACTGAATAATAACTAATAACCAATTAGTAACATTAAGGAAAACAATCGAGCTTACCATACTATATACTAGACTAAATAAATATTTATTTGGTATTATTGTAATTTATTATTTATTTGTTGGTAATTCTGTAGCTCTGCCTACCCCACTCTGGGAATGAAGGCGTGAGTTTATGTATGTATGTATGTATGGTATTATTAAGTGTTTGTACTTTCATATAGGTACTGAAGTCAAATATCACATGTCTGTACCTTTGGTGAACTAGTGACATTGTGTCTACATATAAGGACTAGGATTTTCAAATTATCGGACTTTTAAAGTTTCCGGGTACCCGGGAAATACAAATGTAGGTATGCAAGTCCCTCGAAATTTATGTTTTTTTTAAACAATCTCTCTCCCGAGATAAAAAATCGTATTAAAAAAATTAGTGGGTTTTATAGAATTAACTTAAGTAATTCTTCATAATTATATACTTTGCATTTCAGCAAAAGTTACGATGTAATTCAATTCAATATTCACGATTTGAGGAACGAAAGCAGGTGGTTAAGCTAAGTAAGTATAGGTCTTCGGTCTTCGGCAAACTGTTGTTAACTGATTCGTTTTGATTGAATATTTCAAACCGTTCAAAATTTCAAATACAGTCGATTTGGCAACGTCGCAATTGGACGCCAAATAATCGGCTTTATCGGAAGTGTTTTAGATGAGTATACGCACTGTCGATATACGCGCTACACGAGCGCCGCGCCGTTGATGCGGAATTTCGCGGAAGTTTGAGTTATACAAATGCAAGCGCTTCAGTAATTTTTTGCCTTCCGGCGATTTTTGTTGTACAGATCGCTAGAGCCAAAAGGGCCAAAGTAACATCGATTAAAAAAGTGGCGTCCGGTATACGGACGTCTAAAGCAGGTGGACGCCAGTTTAGATGCATTTCGGCCTATGTGGGACGCCTTATCATCAGCAGGATAAATATATATATATATATATAGGTATACACTTACATAAGTAAATAGTCATATATACATGTATTTATTTATTTGTACATATACTTGTTATGTACTTATACATACTTGAATATAAATAAATACATGACGTCGAAATGAAACATTACTGACTAGATAGCCTTTAAGGATTAAAACAGTAAACACTACTCATCCAACCACAACCTTATTAACTTCCTTTTAAGCGACATCGCTGACTGAGACTGCCTTAAGTCCAGCGGTAGCCCATTCCATAGTTTGACAGAGTGTACCGTGAAGGATTTAGCATAAGTGTGTGTCTTGTTAGGAGGGATAGCGAGAGTAAGATTGTTGCTTGACCGCAAGCGGTGTCCACTACCAGAAGCCAAATAACTAAACCTTTTAGAAAGATAAGAAGGAGAAGTAGGAAGGAAAAGGATGTTGAAGAGCAAAGACAGGACATGCACGTCTCGGCGACGACGAATGGGCAACCAGTTAAGCTGCGCACGGAACTGTGACACGTGGTCATATTTCCGTAAACCAAATACGTATCTGATGCAGACATTCTGCAAACGCTCAAGCTTGTCAAGTAGCTCCTCCTTCAGATCAATGAACGCAATGTCACCGTAATCCAGAAGTGGAAGTAGGAGAGAGCGGGCAAGGGTGAGTTTAGTTTTTAAGGGTAAGAAATTTTGCAGCCTCCTCAGAGAATGCAGTGAAGCAAAAAGTTTGCGGCTGACATGGTTAATATGGGCTGACCAAGATAAAGTCTGATCTATAGTGACACCCAAGTTTCTCACAGTTGTAGAAAAGGGGATTGGCGTCCCATCATAGAACACATTGGGCACCACTACCTCAGACATTTTGGCGATAAAATGATGATGAATGATGTATTTTTTTAAATTGAAAAAAACACAAACATAAATACATATAACGCTGGCACTTTGGCCGTGTAGAGTATAGGAGTATAGGGTACACTATTTCCTTTTTTTTTACATATCGTGGGCGTGTTGTGGGGACATACCCTATAAACTGTGGTTGTGGGGGTTCTTTAAATGTTCAGTATTATTTTTATTTTATTTAATATTAAGTACTAATATTAATGTTTTGTTTTGTAAATAGGTAGGTTATGTATAAGTAGGTTATGTATAGGTATTTTTATGTTTTAAGCTAATGGCCTAGTAGCCAAATCTTCAATAAAAAAAAAAGGTATACTTTGACAGCAGTCCTCGGTATTTTTGGTAGATTATTTTTTAAAGTTTGTTTAGCTTTTATACTGAAGACTGTCAAGACTGAACTTAGACTTACACCCGGTTTTCTTATCATTTCAAATTGTACCGGTATTTGGCTATAATATCAATCATGTATTTTAACTTAACTTTATTTCAATAATAACGGTAAACTACGCAGTTTCCTTAAAATACTACGATTTCTCTGGATTTTTGAGAATGAATGTTGCGCAGGAAACTTATGTAGAAGGTTGCACTATTATTATAAGTGAGCAGCCAATACTATGGCACGTCGATGTGAAGATGGAGGCTGTGTCCCGGGAGCCGAGTCCGATCAACAGTTTCGTGGAAAAAGGTATTTGTAAGTGCGAAGTTTCGTATTATATCAATGCAATACAAAACTTCGTGTACAATGTGTATACACCTCTAACTCCAAAAAGTTTATACTGACCTTATGCCAGAAAGTTTTAAGGAAAGTATCAGGTATTACAGATAATAATAATAATAAAGGGCAGCTAGTGGCGAGCTGTTGGTGAGTGGCGACACCACGGACCTGAATGCTCCCGAGGGTAGGTCCTGTTCCTCACCTCACGCTTGCCTTCACCGGCCGGCTGGAGTGTATAATGACGAGGAACAGACCCTCACCTCTGGCTTGCCTTTATTGGCCGGTCAGAGTGGAGTCGCAAGAGCTATATGCTCGAAGGGTGGATGTGTTGCATAAGTGGTGAGTGGGCACCTTATGGTCGTTTAAAGTCCAGAAGCACCTCTCCACCCTTAGCCCCTCTGGAACTGTTACCTCCCTGCTGCTATATATATGCGGCTATTTCGGGAGGCCCATTCTTGAGTTGGCGAGTCACCGCCTGCCATTTCAACCAAAGTAATTAGCATTGGCCAGGCAGGCGCCGTAGTTTCATCAATAGCCTAGTTCACCAATCCATATCTGTTCATTCATAGAGCCTATTGTTAATACTTCCATCCTTCTTAAATAGTCCTACACTAACCGTTGGTTGTCCGTGGGAGCATACTTTTATAGTTTGAACTCAGGGACAATCGCCGGTTGGTGTCCCATCACTTTACTAAATTAAACTTGTCTAAAGGGCCTCTGCGTGTTGGCTTCGGCTCCATGTACGCCTTCCAAAGGTCCGGGACTCCCATAGTCCCGTGAATGGTAAAAAAAAAAAAAAAAAAAAAAAAAAATATCAGGGGACAATGTCACACCAATTGACCTAGTCCCAAACTAAGCTCTAGGCTTGAAGTATGGGTACTAGACAACGATTATAAATACTTATATACAGAAATATATACTTAAATACATAGAAAACGTCCATGATCCAGGAACAAATATTTGCGCTCACAACACAAATATCTCCCCTTACCGGGATTCGAACCCAGGACCGCTAGCTTCGTAGGCAGGGTCACTACCAACTAGTCCAGTGCGTCGTCAAATGTAGTGAATAATCCTATCCCATGGTGTTTTGTTGGATAAGTTTGTATTTATCTTGCTTTCTCAATTGGCTTATGGATGGGTACTGAAGCTAATTGAGAAAGCAAGATAATTAATACAAACTTACCTGACAAATAAATGATGGAAAAGGATTTTAAAGATAAAATATGTTTATTCAGTAAGTAGGATACACGGGCACTTTTACATGTCTAAAATCTATCAGCACTTCACAAGAGACCACGGCTGAGAAGGACCGCCATAAGATACTCAATAGTCAGTCATTTTTTAAATATATCTATTAAAATTATACAATTATAATACTTAACCTGTCACTATATCAAAACAATGATTGTGACATATAATAAAAAAAAAATGTATTCATGTGTACTTAAGCAGGAAAATGTGTCACTAAAACACTTATACAGGGTTATTGGTAAGTCGACCTATTCCCTTTAGGAGGTGATAGGGGTGACTATTTGCGATAATTTTGACCCTTATATGCATTATGCAAAAGTGAACCATTTTTGAGTTATCGCGTTTTTAAGTTTTTTTTTAAATTAGTCAGAAATTCAACTTGATAAATTTATTACAAAAAAAGTATCAATTTAAATCTTTTTTTTTTCTGATTTATAAATACTATTAAACACTGGTTATTTCTCAATATTAAAACAATAATTATCGGTCCAAATTTAAAAAAGCGAGACGGAAAACGAAAATTTTTCAATATTTTTTTGCGATCGCTTTCCACTAAAATGCATAACAACCAGAAACTTATTCTAAAAAAAACTGAAAAAAAATCATCACAAAGGAAGCGGGCGGAAATTCGTCTTCGAACTAAACTAAAGTCAGAAATTAAACTTCAAAAATTAAAATAAAAAAAATACCAAATTTAAATCAACTTTTTTTATTTGCTTTTGTACAAGATGAAATTGCTGTTCTTATGCAATATTTTTTTTTTTTTTATCGGTACACGTTTGAGAATGCGAGGCCGAAAACTAAAAAATACATGTTTTTTTATCAACGTGTAATCTGCACGCCAAATGTATTGGTAAAATTTTCTGTTTTCATATAATTTATGTTGGAGTTTGATAAAAAACATGTATTTTTTAGTTTTCGGCCTCGCATTCTCAAACGACTCAAACGTGTACAGATAATATTTTTCTTAATATTGCATAAGAACAACAATTTCATCTTGTACAAAAGCAAATAAAAAAAGTTGATTTAAATTTGGTATTTTTTTTTATTTTAATTTTTGAAGATTCATTTCTGACTGTTTAGTTCGAAGACGAATTTCCGCCCGCTTCCTTTGTGATGATTTTTTTTCAGTTTTTTTTTAAATTAGTTTCTGGTTGTTATGCATTTTTGGAGAGCTAAGAAAACAGTTAAGTTTTTAAAATAATCTGCAAGCCAAGTTTCATAACGTTTTTTTGAGGAGGGAGAGGAAACGGGTGAGCACCACCTGATGTGCTCCTAGCTTTGAGAGCGTCTATTGAAACGTCTTGTCAGCTGCAGAGCACACCACGCAGTGCCGGCTCGAGCGCTGCGGTCGCCGTATATAAAGCAGCCGGTGACGACGGCGGGGATTTCGTGATGTCTAAAACATCCAAAAATCGTAAAAATCTGTCTAAGTTGGTACTTGTGGGAGGACCTTGTGCAGGGTCCGTCCGGGTTGGTACCACCATCTTATCCATTAACCTACCGCCAAGCAGCAGTGTTCGTATTGTTGTGTTCCGGTTTGGGGATAAGACAGCCGGTGAAATGACAAGCATAGAGGCATTCCATCTTAATCCTCATGGTTGGCAGTGCATTTGCAGTCTTGTGAATGCGAATGTCTATGGTTCACAGTGACCACTTACCATCAGGTGGCCTGTGTGCTCGTTTGCCTTCCCATGCCATAAAAAAAAAGTTCAACGGGAGAAAAACATACTCGCATTTTGAATGGAAATTTTTAGCTTAAAAGTCCTCTTTAGTTTAGGGTTACCTGGAAGAGATCCCTTAAAGGGATAAGTTGGCGTTTGTACATCATCCGTAAGGTAGACAGAAAACCCATAGACTAAACGGATAAATACCATACTAGTTAAAGTACTTAATTGGTTTACTAGCAATAACTTGCTACTAAATGCTAAGAAAACGAAATGTGCTAGGTTTCTTTGCGTAATGTTAAACCGTTAGATTATAATATTTTTCTAAATGAGTGTTTGCGAATCGTAGATAAGGCAGTTTTCCTAGGCATAACAATAGATAAAAAATTGCTATGGAATCCCCACATAGCTGTACTGGCAGGTAAACTAAGTTCGGTAGCTTACGCAGTTAGGAAAGAAAATTAGACAACTAACCAATGTTGAGACAGCTCGCTTAGTTTATTATAGTTATTTCCATAGTGTTATGTCGTACGGTATTCTGGTTTGGGGTAATGCAGCTGACATACAAACTATACTTGTGTCCAAAAAGGGGCATTTTTTCTATTTACAACTTAAATTCCCGTGACTCCTTAAGATAACTTTTTAAGGAAATTAATATCTTAACTGTAGCGTCTCAATTTATTTACAATTCTTTCACAAAAAAATCTGGTATAGATAATTTAAATACTAGAAATAAAAATAAAATCGCTATTCGAAAATTCCGGGTCCGTAAAGTAAATAAATCATTCTATCTCTCTCGTAAGATTTTGGTGTGTTTTCCTGCGGAAACTACGCAGGTTATTGGATATATTTTTTAATTTAATATTTATAATATAATGCTAAACTAAGTAGTAGGTACCATTGTAATATCAAATATATTTAAAAAAAATACTGACTGCTGAGTTTCTTGCGGCGTTTCTTCTCAGTAATGGTCTCTTGTGAAGCGCTGGTAGATTGTTGACGTGTAAAAGTGCCCGTGCGGCCTACTTACTGAATGTCTTTATCTTTTATCTTATCTTCTTTTTTTCGAATTGTGGATAATAATAATAATAATTGTGGTTACAGAGTTACCAACAAGTTTTTGGAGTTGGTGGTAATTCTGTAGCTCTGCCTACCCCACTCTGGGAATGAAGGCGTGAAGGTATGTATGTATGTATTATCTTCTTTTTTTAATATTAATTGTATTGATGACTCGTTGGCCTAGTTGATAGTGACCCTGCGTTCGTTGGTAGCGGTCCTGGGTTCAAATCCGGGTGAGGGCAGATATTTCTGTGATGAGCGCGAATATTAATTCCTAAGACGTGTGTTATTCTATGTATTTCTCTATATAAGTGTATATATCGTTGTCTAGTACCCATAGAACAAGTCAAGAGCTTAGTTTGGGACTATGTCATTTTGTGTAAGATTGTCTCCTGATATTTATTTATTTGTTTTTCTTTTGTGCAATAAAGTATTAACATACATACGAGTACATATTTATTTACTTTTTTTATGGCTTAGGAAGGCAAACGAGCTCACAGGCCACCTGATGGTAAGTGGAAACTGTGACCCATAGACATTCGCATTCACAAGACCGCAATCCTAAGACTGCAAATGCGTTGCCAACCCTGAGGACTAAGATGGAATGCCTCTATGCTAGTCATTTCACCGGTTGTCTTATCCCCAAACCGGAACACAACAATGCAAACACTGCTGCTTGGCGGTAGGTTAATGGATAAGATAGTGGTACAAACCCGGACGGACCCTGCACAAGGTCGTCCCACAAGTAATGAACACTTTGTACACGGGTAATAAATTAACCATATTTTGGCAGCTCCTTCTACAACGGAAGTCGTCCAGAAATATGATCAGCCGTGGCCGTGCAAACACTGCCCACAACGTTTCCGCACCAAGGAGGAGCTTTCAAGCCATGAACAAACACACGTGAAAACCAAGAAAGCAGCCCAACCACGTGCGAAGATTAAAACACACACATGTGACACATGCTCAAAGAAATTCCTTAAAAAAGAGCACCTCAGGCACCACCAACGCACCCACACAGGAGATAAACCTTACAAATGCACCATATGTCACAAACGGTTCGCACGGACCAGTATACTGAACGTTCACAAACGTTTACACGAAAACAAAACTCTATACAACTGTCAGTATTGCGACAGAAGCTTCCGCCATTCGCATAGTTTAAAGCATCACTTGTTAATACACACGGGGAAACTATTCACTTGCGAACTTTGTAATAAATCATTTGTTGAAAGTAGAATGTTGAAAAGACACGCATTGGTTCACACGGGAGATGAAAATAAACCTTACACTTGCGATGTATGTAATAAGAGGTTCGCTTGCAACCAAACGCTAGTACGTCATAAGTTAATTCATAGTCGTAAGAAAACATTTACTTGTAAAGAATGCACGAAGTCATTTACATCACAAATTAATCTTAATTATCATAAGAAGATTCAACATGGCCCGCACAAATGTGATATTTGTGAGGAACAATTTGACGATGATAGTGTATTAAGTATACATAAATCGATTCATTTGGAGTGTAAAGTATGTTATAAAGTGTTCAAAACATTAAAAAAGTTAGATATACATATGATTACTCATAAAAATAATTGACTGGATTGCTTACGTCCGGCGTCCATGTTTTTTTATGTTGACCATTTAATAAATGATTAAGCGCATCTAATTATTGATATTGCTTTATTTTTATTGAATAGGTAAACGAGGTTTAACTGGGTGTGGTGTCATTTTGTGTAAATCTCACTCATTTGTAGTCTGTTCCTGAACTTCCGCTATCTGATTATAAAATATATAATTCTAAGAGCCTTTACAAAGGACAAATCAATAAAAAAATAAAATGGGAGCACTTTATTTGCCATAATTACGCAAGTAATAGAATAGAATGGAAACGTTTATCTGACGCACCAAGACCCATATTGACGTATACCTTACAGGCTAACATACATAAACTTCTCTATCTATTTAGGTGTCAAAACTACGTGGTTCCGGCGACGTTGTGTACCCTGCTGGAAGGCTGCCCAAAACCAACAAAACAAAACACGACACGACATTTTTTGAAATCATTTAATGTTTCGTATCGTATCGAGAGGCTCGCAACTTGTACCCGTCGTCTACCGGGCTATGACGTCATCGGTGTCACGTGACCGAGTTTAATAGCTCCTAGCTCGAAAGTGATTTGACGTTTCTAGCAACTGAATCCTATGGAAGATAGTTTTTTTTTTCGTTTTTTTACAGACAACCCTACCTTATCTTTCACCTACTTTAAGCTACTAGAATCCAATTTCAAATAACCCGTTTAACCCCCTTAGTGACGGATACGGAACAAGGCATAGGACCAGGGTCGGTACGGATCCGGAACTAGGCATACGAAAGGTTAATAGAGAACCCCTTTAGTATTTGTGTAAAACTTGAATGACCCTTTTGACATAGGTAATAGGGAATATGCATGGATTTAAAAAATCACATTTCTCATCAAAATATGAAAATACCGTAAAAGAGATCACCAAAACGGAAATTAAAATTAAAATCGGTCAAGAAATACGGAAGTTATAAGCATTTCAAACTTCTAATTAGACAGAGAGATCCGATGTGCACCGTGACGTCATTGTGCACTGCGGCCATATAAACTCCATGTAAAATTCCGTTTTTCTAGAAAGAGATAGGAACAAATCTTTGTTGGCTTATATCTTGGTTATTTTTATAGTTATTCAAAAAATGATTTTTGTGATCTGTTTGTTACATGAATCAGCTTCAATTGAAGCTGTAAAAAAAAAACATGCATATTCCCTATTGTAAGGGGTTGGCCAGTGTTGCTACATGGAAATATCTTTTACAATGTCTTTTTCGCACGGCTTTATATACCTAAAGACTTAAGTTAACAGAAACGTCACTTACGAAATTCTAAACAATAATAATAACGTTAATGGGTGGATCAACTTTTTTTGTTGTTATTCTGTCCCGTAAGCCAGGAGACAACAGTGATAGTTTCTTAGAAAAAATGTTATAATATATACTTCCAGCACACTCAGGAAAAAGGCCATAAAAGAAAGTTTCACTTTGTTTATATTTTCTGCTGAAACTGTGATAAATAAATAAATATCAGGGGACAATCTCACACCAATTGACCTAGTCCCAAACTAAGCTCTAGGCTTGTACTATGGGTACTAGACAACGATATAAATACTTATATAGAGAAATAAATACTTAAATACATAGAAAACATCCATGACTCAGGAACAAATATTCGCGCTCATCACACAAATATCTGCCCTTACCGGGATTTGAACCCAGGACCGCTCGCTTCGTAGGCAGGGTCACTACCAACTAGGCCAGCGCGTCGTCGTGATGTTTTCAGAATAATTCATGCAAGCGCAGAAAATGAATGCAGCGAGAAATACCTTTTTTTATGGCTTAGGGTGGCAATCGAGCACACAGGCCACCTGGATGGTAAGTGGAAACTGTGACCCATAGACATCCGCATTCACAAGACTGCAAATGCACTGTCAACCCTGAGGACTAAGATGGAATGCCTCTATGCTAGTCATTTCACCGACTGTCTTATCCCCAAACCGGAACACAACAATGCGAACACTGCTGCTTGGCGGTACGTTAATGGATAAGATGGTGATACCAACCCGGACGGACCCTGCACAAGGTCCTCCCACAAGTGAATACCTATCGAAGAAATGGAAATCCTGTGTAATGATATGTTCATTGAAAGGAATTGCGATAAAAAAATAGTTCCCGATTGATTCTACATACATACATACATAAACTCACGATTGATTCTATTTTATTCTTATTTCACAAAAATGATATCAAATAGCAAAAAATAATCCCCATGATGTTCTCGACCAGTTAAATTCAAAAACAATCTGAATAATATCGTAAATATAATATCAGTTACTGCAAAATGTGTAAAGCAATCACGCATATAAACATGTACGTATAAGCTCGCATCTCATCGATTGATTGTATCTTATGCTTAGCAAATAACTCTAGCTCTATATTTTTATCATTAGTCTCCTCTTCAGACTTTTTATTGATTTCCTTCAGCATCTTGTCATCTCCATTAGCATGCTGATGACCAGGTACACTATTTTTATCATATAATTTAATTTCCTCCTCAATATATCTCTGATCTTCCTCAAATTCTCTTTCTTTCTCTTCCCTTTCATATTCTTCTTCAGCCTCTAATTCCACTTCTTCCTCCCTGTGCAAGTCCTCAATGTATCTCTGCTCCTCCTCCCATTGTCTTTCAGCCTCTTCCCTTCCATAGTCTTCCTCGGCCTCTAATTCCGCTTCGTTCTCCCTACACAAGTCCTCAATATATCTCTGCTCCTCCCCCCATTGTCTTTCAGCCTCTTCCCTTTCATAGTCTTCCTCGGCCTCTAATTCCGCTTCGTTCTCCCTACACAAGTCCTCAATATATCTCTGCTCCTCCTCCCATTGTCTTTCAGCCTCTTCCCTTTCATAGTCTTCCTCGGCCTCTAATTCCGCTTCGTTCTCCCTACACAAGTCCTCAATATATCTTTGCTCCTCCTCCCACTGTCTTTCAGCCTCTTCCCTTTCATAGTCTTCCTCGGCCTCTAATTCCGCTTCGTTCTCCCTACACAAGTCCTCAATATATCTCTGCTCCTCCTCCCATTGTCTTTCAGCCTCTTCCCTTGCATAGTCTTCCTCGGCCTCTAATTCCGCTTCGTTCTCCCTACACAAGTCCTCAATATATCTCTGCTCCTCCTCCCATTGTCTTTCAGCCTCTTCCCTTTCATAGTCTTCCTCGGCCTCTAATTCCGCTTCGTTCTCCCTACACAAGTCCTCAATATATCTTTGCTCCTCCTCCCATTGTCTTTCAGCCTCTTCCCTTTCATATTCTTCCACAAAGTGTAATTCCTCTTCTTCCTCCCTGCGCAAGTCCTCAATATATCTCTGCTCCTCCTCCCATTGTCTTTCAGCCTCTTCCCTTTCATAGTCTTCCTCGGCCTCTAATTCCGCTTCGTCCTCCCTGCGCAAGTCCTCGATATATCTCTGCTCCTCCTCCCATTGTCTTTCATCCTCTTCCCTTTCATATTCTTCCACAAAGTGTAATTCCTCTTCTTCCTCCCTGCGCAAGTCCTCAATATATCTCTGCTCCTCCTCCCATTGTCTTTCATCTTCTTCCCTTTCATATTCTTCCACAAAGTGTAATTCCTCTTCTTCCTCCCTGCGCAAGTCCTCAATATATCTCTGCTCCTCCTCCCATCGTCTTTCATCCTCTTCCCTTTCATATTCTTCCACAAAGTGTAATTCCTCTTCTTCCTCCCTGCGCAAGTCCTCAATATATCTCTGCTCCTCCTCCCATCGTCTTTCATCCTCTTCCCTTTCATATTCTTCCACAAAGTGTAATTCCTCTTCTTCCTCCCTGCGCAAGTCCTCAATATATCTCTGCTCCTCCTCCCATCGTCTTTCATCCCCTTTTTCACTTTCATATTCTTCCACAAAGTGTAATTCCTCTTCTTCCTCCCTGCGCAAGTCCTCAATATATCTCTGCTCCTCCTCCCATAGTCTATCAGTGTCCTCATTTAAATCTTCCTGCTCCGCCTCTATGTTCACTTCTTCCTCCATACTTAGTTCGTCCTCCCCCGCCTTTTTATCTGCTTTAGTCTCACTCATCAAGTTTTCATGTCTCTCCAGTTTCTCCATCACATCCGTCTTCATTTCGTGAACTTTGGTTTTATTACCGTCAGCATGCCCAATCCCTTGCTTGTCAATGATAACCAACTTCTTAACTTTAGTCTTACTGACTGTAACCATTTCACTGTCAATACTCTCTCGCGAAACGCTTTCAGGAACCTTCTTAGTCCCCACTTTAATATCAGTTCGTATATTTCCCTCGGCTCTTTTCTCAGTTGATATGTGATCATCAAACTTTTCTCCTTTCTCTATGGTCTCCATTTCACCGGTCGCCTTTGCCACGGTTTGTTTCTTAAAAGATTTACTATTTCTCAACTCGGTCAGCGTCTCAACTTTGCTCTCACCTAAAGTGCTCATTCCTTGTCTACATTGCACGTAGACTTGTTGTTCCTGAACTCGATGAGATTCAAATTTCTTCTCCGCCTCGTCCTTGTCTAACGTGACTTGTTTGGATTTAATATTTTTCCTTAGTTTCTCAATTTTCTTCTCCGTTGCCATGATTTTATCGTCTACGCGTTGGCCTTTATCAAACTTCGTTTCCAATTTGACCTTAGCATTTTTCTCCTTTGCTTTTATTATTTTCTCCTCCACATGTTTTTCCGCTTCCTCTATAAATTTGCTTTTTCGCTCGGGTCGTAATTGCTCCATGGGTTTTGCCCCAACAGCTTGAAGTCTTGAACCTACAAAAAACGGTAAAGAATTTAGTATTGTTTTATGTAAGGGTCTTAGGGAGTTGCAGTGTTACTTTTTACATCGATTCAGGAGCGATGCAAACGCGATTCTGGGGACCGATTTTTGACTTTCAAGCGCTCGATTTCAAAACCGAGCGGTAGAAAATATTTGAATGCGAAAATTACTTATTTTTGAGATTTTCACTCTAAAGGGAGGGATTGAATTGACTAAATAGTATTGTTAAGTTGGAGCTTGTTTCATTATACGCAGAAAGTCGATGTTTTACCGGTTTTTTTATTCATATTTTAATTGCGGATAAATGTGTGAAGCTAACAAAAGATAAAACCATAACAAGCAATTTAATATTTGAGTGCGAATAAGATTTTTTCACGCTTGTTTTACAAATTCTTGCATGGTTATAAATGGGAAAAATGAAACGCTTTCTCGTTCGTGAATGTCTATGGCATTGTGCTAGGTTTGTTTATGCTTCGTGTACTTCCCGGCATAAATATGTACCATTGAAACATGTCAAATGATGCTTTCTATTGATAGAATTCAAAACGAATGCCACGGACCACTCGTGTTCGTATTTTCTATCACTCGCAAGTCAGTTAGTTGTTTTTTGTCACTTACGAGTGAAACTTTCGAGCGCTCTGAAGTCAAAAATCGGTCCCCTGCATCGTTACTATCTCTACATTCACGACACAGCATCGGTATTTTCACGGCACCCGCTTTCCACGCTAGCTAGCGATGCGATGTCGCTCGAAACTCGTTAAAGGCACTTTGTCCCACCGCCGACCAAGAGCGGGAAGCGAGTAGAGGCAGCGACTAACTATTAATATACAGGTGTCCGGTAAATAGTGGCCAACCTCACAGGGCTGGATAGCTCAGCTCAGGAGTGGCCAAAATATGATAAATCATGTTTAGTAAAAGTCGCACCAAAAACGAGATATATCCACTTTTCATAATTTTGGAAATGAGGTACCCTGGTTCACCATTTTCAATGCCAGGGCCACATTTATTACATTTTTTTAGTTTCGTTAACTGTGAAAGATAGCTGATTTAATTTGCTTTAAGACCCTATCAACGAAATCAATAAAAGTTAAGCAGTTTAAAAATAAAATAAAATCAAGTTTAAAATTTAGGAATCTGAGTTTTTGTCGCGGCAAGTTTAACATCGCACGGTGTAAAACAAATGTACCAAGACCTATAGTGCTGCTTACCTAAAAATTGGCCTGTTTAATGGAGATTCTAAAATGATATAACAATTGAGTTTATTGATTACAGCAGCGAAGTTATTATTAAGTTTATCCAACAAAGACTGAATGATTTATCATATTTTGGCTACTCTTGAGCTGAGCTATTCAGCCCCGTAAGGTTGGCTACTATTTACCGGACACCCTGTATACTTACGTTTATGTTTGTGTAATAAGTTTCTGTTTTTTTATTTTATTTGATACAAGCCTGTTTTTATACTTGTACTTTTTGTTGCCCACTCAACAAACTCACTTGATGGCACAAACAAAATTGAACTCTGTCAAACTTTTCTAAAGTATTTGCGCAAACTTCGACCATAACCATAGACGATCAAACAGTGGGCAATCAGTGTGATTGTACAAATAAATCGATCATCTGTAAGGGATCATCATCATCATCATGTTAGCCGAAAGACGTCCACTGCGACCGGTCTTGTGCTTTTCGCATCCACCGCGTTCCGTCCTCACTCCATGTCTAGGAATAATCATTGGCGTAGCTAGGGGGGGGGGGGGGGATGCAGCACCGTCCGCTACTTCAGAGTGCCACATTACAATTTGTATTTTTTTTTTATATGATTGAGAAGTTAAAAAAATCCATATACCTACAAAATGTGATACCGTTACTCTCCACGTAAACCTACTGCAATATTTACAATTTTTTAATATTATGTTGTACATATTATGAAAAGCTATGAAAAGCTGGTAGATTTTTGACATGTAAAAGTGCCCGTGCGGCCTACTTACTGAATAAACATATTTCATCTTTTTATCTTTTATCTACTCACAAAGAGAAGGTTTTTAAGGCACAGTACCAAAGCTAATAATTTGAATTTAATATATGTAGTAGGTCTATAGATGGGCAATTTATGAAATAAAAACTGTAGGTGCCGCTACACCAGAACACCAAAAAAAAAAAAAACAATTTATAGTTTCCATTATTTTGACATATATTTGTACTAAAGTTTCAAGCAATATTTTTTGTAGTGATGGGTTTTATTATGTAGTATAGTTTACCAAAAAATCAAATTAATCGCAAAGACCGAATTCAAGAAAAAAATTAAAAAGTGAAAAAAAACAAACCGCCATATTACGGGAACAGACCTTTGCCTACAAGGAGTATCTAAAAATAAAATTACTAGAACATTTGACAGAAAGGCAAATTTTGTATAGAAACACGGCTATAGCCTTTTCGGTTTGTTAAATCATTCTCCCGAACTCATTATTTCTTTGTATTAAATTTTCCGTTCGCATTTTTCCCCGAACGCGATATTACCTAATTTTATTTTTCACCATTCGATTTTATTACAGTCGCTTTTTTTGTTGTTCGACTTTTTTCCCAGTCGGTTTTTTTCCCGTTCGATTTCTATCTCAGTCGCACTTTTCCCAAAAGTATTTACATCGTAATTCGTAGGTAGGTTTAGGTTATGTTAGTTTTGCATCAGGCCCGGAGGGCCAAACCACCCAGAAATAGGAGCTCCGCCGTAGCGGAGCTCCGTCGACTCTGTATCTTCGACAAATTGGAACGGGAAAAACACGACCGTGAAAATATGGTGGTAGAAAAAGAAGCGACTGGATAAAACTCGCAAGGGTAAAAACACGAATGTAAAAATAAACCGCCGGAAAAAAGTGACTGTTAATTATCACTTTCGGGGAAAAACGCGAAAAGAAAATTAGCTTCAAAGAAAAAATGCGTTTGGGAAAGTCATCTAACAAATCAAATATTCGCGCTCATCAGTCTCATCACACAAATATCTGCCCTTACCGGGATTTGAACCCAGGACCGCTAGCTTCGTAGGCAGGGTCACTACCAACTAGGCCAGGGCGTCGACAAATCTTTTGTTATGTACCTTTAACAAATAACTTATTTTCCTTTCTTAAATATTTCTTGGAAACAGAAAAAAAACGGAAACATACAAACCTAATTTATCATAATAACTACAACATATTCATTACTCAAAAATCGTGGAATGCGATGGGAATGGGGAAGTGGTTTCGTTGAGATTTTTTATCGCTCGGAGCTTAGTTTATATGGAAATATTTTGACAGTCATGCGATGTAATCCTCAAAAGGTCAATTTTAAAACTAGATACTAAAAATTACCACTTACCTAAACCTTGTTCTGATAATTACGGACACAGCAAAAAAGAAATCATTCAAATCGGTCCAGCCATGCTCGAGTTACAGCGTGACCAAGGGAAATAAGCAGGGAGCGAAACTTTGGTGCCGATGACAGGCGTATGACGTCAAGCAACATACCTACAGTGTTTTTATCTAGATTGAGCAAAATCACTAACAACTTATTGGCCTCTTACTGTAGCAATATTGACACTTGAGGTGAGACGGACGATACTTATAAAAATGATAATTGACTGTCATTGTATATTGAAAAGAAGATTGTTGAAGACAATAACAAATTTATTTTGAATTATTTATTTATTTGTAAATTGTAAATACTTACCTATAACCAAAACATTATTGTTTCGCTTGAGGAAAGTCGCCATGTAGTCTATACAGCCGTATTTGCAGAAGTTTTCTTATCTGATTGTAAATGATGAAAAAATGTTTTAACAACAAAAGTAACCAATTTAGAAAAAAATTGAAAACGACCAAGCACATGGGATGTTATGTTTGAATTTTAAGCGTCCTAAATACTTCGAAATTTCATTTAAGTAATGTGTTTCATTTGCTTGTGGAAATAATATTTTTCGTTAGAATTACATGCTCCAACAAAATATTTTATTCGTCATTATTTAAATTATCATTATAGCGTTATTAAGAATCAGTGCGGTGTCGCAATATTGTTTATACAGGGTGTCCCGTAAGTACCACGTCATACTTAAGGGGGAGGTAGGTGAGTAAGCCATTTTACCTTTTACCAAAGATTTTAATTTGTTCGATTAGTTTTGCATTGCTGCTGAATGAAACTAGAATGGAATTCTGATACAGCTCGCGTCGCAAGTAAGCTTGGGTGGCAGTACTGGCTTAACGTGAATTGCGGTGTATTTTACGCTTGTCTTTAAAAAAAAAAATTATTAGTGTTTTGAAGATAAAGTATTTATCATTTTTAAATGCCCATTAAACGAGCATGTTTTTAATCTAATTGGCTAACCAGTGGTCATGTTTTTTTTTTTCACCAGGAGGGGCTAAAGTTTTACCAAAATAAAACGGAAGAGGCAAATTTTAAATTTAATTTAAAAATTAAAAAAAACTACAATAGTTACTTTTCAATGGTTTTTACCATTTGATAACACAACTATTCAAGATTGTTTTGCAATAAAATAAAAATTAAAAAATAATATATTCCGAATACCACAGATCAAAAACTCAGTGCGAGTGTACATTTTTCTAAAAATCAGAAAAATTCAAATATCTCGAAAACAGTGCGACTTTTACAAAAGCGATTTTTCCATGTTAGGTAGGTGGCTTACTCACCTACCTCCCCCTTAAGTTTGACGTGGTACTTACGGGACACCCTGTATAAAAGCATCCTATATGTGAATTTGCGTCATAATGACGTCACCGGCATCAATCAAAGTTTCGCTCCCTGGAAATAAGTATTCATTGTGATACGGGTGCCTTTGACCTTGGGGCTTCAAATGCAACGATCGATACTATTCGCTCAACGGAACAAATATAAAAAAAATAACAAGTTTCGATAGCTAATTGATGCAAAGGTTTAATTGTAAAATCAGTGTATTAAATACTGGCCATATAATATAATCACTATCTCGTGGTACGGGGGCGACATTTCCTTGGTACGAGGGCTAAAGGAAAATAGAGAATTGGCTCGCGTACTTACATTGAAAATTACATTTAACAAGTATGAAAATATTTTTTTTTGTTGGGCATATTTTTAACAATTTACATAACAAATGAAGTTCTGTTTCAGGAGTAGAAACGATCCATGCATTAAAGTCCCAAGGTCAGGGACACCCCGTATATAAAGATAAAGATAAACCTAATGAGGCTAGAATGCAGGTCTAATTTTAATTACGCCCTATAAAGGGTATAAGCGTTGTTACTCTTAACGAGCTAAAAAAACAATCTACAAAAGAAACAAAAAATACTACTAAGTAACTCACCTGTACTCAAAGTAGCTGCTATCTTTGACCTAGTATTAAATTTTGCAAAACAAAAGTCGCATACATTTTCAATAGTTCCATAATCTTCCAAATCCCTCGGATCCAGAGAGAGAATACTTTTATTAAAACCTTCATAGTCCGCAAACGCTTTGATAAGTCGTCGCTTTTTTTCTTTCACCAACTCCTCTGACGCAATAATGAACTTATCAGACTCGCAAAATTCTGCAATTCGCGTTATTATTCCTTTCACATAACTTCTACTTGATATGAAGTCTTTTAACTCCATTTTAAACTCGCGATATAAAAGAAATTACGACGTAACTAATTACTAGACTCTTTATGTTTAGCACAATACGTACAATGATATCGGTGATTCACTTTTAGAGACCGTATAGCGCAATGAGATTTGTTTTATACATTTGGGTTACATTATTGCCAATTACAAGAAGATATTTACCACTAATAAATAGTTCAAATCCCCGTAAAAATCTTAAATGTAAATTAGAAATTAATAATATAGGGTCCTAGACGTATACAAATATATTTATAGGGTTATGATAATTGATTACGTTATTTATAATATTTTGTATAGTAATGACTAAATACTTTCAAGAAGGGGCCACTGTCCAGCGCCGTGGCTTGCAATGGCATTATACCGAGTAGCTCCCTGTTTTACTCTATTTGTCATTTGATTATTAAGTTCCTGTGTTATAAATATGTCAAATAAACCATATTTCTTTCTTTCTTTCGGTGTTTATTTCTAGTCTGATTATTTTATTAGGGTATTAACCTGTACAACCGGGGTTATTTATATGTACTTCATCTCAAATCAAATGCTGAGTATAACAAATCTTGTTCTCTTATTAATTAACTTGACTTACATTTTAAAGCTAGAGAAAACGGCCAATAATACTGTTCCACGTATTACACCCCTACATTTGGGAGAAAACTCCTAAGTTGGTAACCCTACAGACATAGCGTTTAATGTAGGGAATTCCCGGAGTTTAAAATCGGGTAAAACCATAGATGTAGGAATTATACATGTATAGGTAAAGCCGTAGATCAGAGACATCAAAACGGAACATGAAAATAAAATTACAACAAGTAAAAGAGAACCATTTATACGGAAAGACATGAATATAGAACTCGCATCTTTCCTTTCTATCTCACTCTACGGATACGTTTATTTAAGGCCGGTTTTATTCGTAACCAAAACCTAATTTTGACTTAGTTTATGGCGAGAACGTGTACCAAAATAACGGTCAGTTATTCTGTTCTAAAAAAAACGAAGTATACGTTTTTCAAAAGAAACGCCTGTGCGAATGAGAGCTTTGGGTTGCGGTCTCTTGTTGCGAAACTAAACCCTATTATTTATTTTAATAAGTTAAAAAGCGGATTCATAATGCAGATAATCCATAAAAATCAATGAAAAATAGCTATTGTAGCCATAATATATCACTGCTTTAAATTGTTGGAAACAGTATTACCCCACCATACACATGAACATATGCGCCTTAAAAACGGATATGGAAAAAAATGCCAGTTTGACACTATAACAATAGAATAGAATAACTATTTCAGGCTACAAGGCCTACATTTACCTTAAAGACTAACATACGAGTACATAATGATATTTAACATAAGATTAACACAACTACTAATACACTGCGCGTTTGTACGCGGTGTCCGTCCGCTAGCCGTATATGTAATATGACACCGCTTGGTCAGAACTCCTCCTTTAAATCTTCTAGATCTTTGGTCGGCACTCTCACCACTAATGGCTTAAAATAGCTTAAATTTAACCTTGTGGCGGGGCTTCAACCACTCGACCCTAAAACTATTTGTACTCAGATTTATAACCGATAGTAAAACAACGCGTCTAAAAGTCACTTACGTGTGAATGCATCCATGGAAACCAATTTTATTTTAATCGTCGTATTTTGACGCACGTTGTAAAAACGTCCAGGTGTATTAGCGCTTATGCGCGATTTTGTCGCCATTGGCGTCATTAAACGCGATTTAAAGTTTTGATGGTTCAAAACACGCCGTAGCGGAATATTGTGGCTTTCGCAAGAGGCAAATATATATTATTGTGGTAAATACATATGCAAATAATGGAGAGGTTAAATTGAAACAAATATACGGAACCCATTTCACAGTTTAACACCACTTGAATTTCCTTTGATTATTATTTATCTCTTATCAATACTTAAAAGATAATTATAACAGCGAAGATAATAATGTTTATATCTAATCGATACAAACATACATCGGTATAGGTATTTTTATTTATCAACATGAGGACATAGAATAATATACAAGGGACTTTCTGAGACATTCCCACAGAATATACTATAAATCGCATGTTGGAAATCTTGTCTTCTTTTTTTTTCTTCATGGCGTTCCGGGCAATGATATCGCTTATGTTGCTATTCTATTCCTACATCAAAGTTAAACACTTTTGAGGTTTGGCTGTATGATCACTGACCCTCGTCTATCCCAGCTAAAATAGCACAAAAAAGTTAATTTGAGATCGTATCGTTTCGGTTTGCATGTAAACAAACTTTATTACACATCTTTTGAAACAATTGATCTCTAAGTCGCATTGCGTGATACTCGACAGACGTTTCAGAATTGAATATAAAATGGATCAAAGTTGTTTGAAAGCGACAGATTTGTAGACGAAACAATGTCGGCAGAGGAAGTCCGCGTGAAAGATGAGCCGGTGTGGGACACTGCTGGGGCTCCGGCGGGCTTGTATACGGATCATGAGGTCAAAAACGAGATGGTACTGGGCCCGGAGCAGATACAACGGCCTGGAGACCCCCTTCCTCTCGATAGTGAGTTTTATGTTTATAACGTATTACATTCGTCAGTTGAATCAAGTGACTTTCATTCTCACTTTCGAGTTTCGTCATCTATAGGTAGCCACATAATTAAAAACGCTTGCGTTTTACCCATAAAGTCTGGTACAAATATGACTTATAGGCCAACCATAAAGTAAGAGACTTCTTAAGAATTGAATTAACACTTCACTTTGATACGGTTTCGCAGGTAGCCTATCAATTAAGTTGGTTGAGTGTACTTGTACAAATTTAATTTCTAGATACTAATTACTTTAGATCATTGACTATGGGCTTAAACTTATAGTAAACCTGTCTCTGTTGAAAACAAAGTAGGACCTTTTGAATGCTGTTTGAATGAACAGGGAAGATTCTGTTTGCCAATACGAAGAATTTCTTAAATATCCAATGTGTTGACAAGGCTAGTTTAGGTTGTTGTGTTATTATTATATATTTATTTATTTAATGGCATCCGATCGCATTATCGAGCAACCATTACTGCCAATGACAAGTTTATATTTTACATTTACATATCAAAAGAAAATCATAAGGCAATATTGTACAGTGATCCTCTAGCCTCCATGAAGTGATAAGTGATGTAGGTAGAAATTAAGTTATGTTTGACAATACTAGCTTAGTTGTTAGTGACCCTGCCTATGAAGCTGGGTTCCCTGGCTCAAATCTCATTAAGAGCATTTATTTGTGTGAAGTGTGTGAATGTTTGTTCCTGAGTCTTGGTTGTTTTCCATGTATTTAAGTATTTATTGTCTAGTTATCCATTGTACAAGCCTATAGTCATAGTCATAGTCATTTATTCAGTAACAATATACATTGCATTTGAAATATCGTCGCTGGAAAGCAATAATGCTGTAACCCGCACCTCCTACCAAAATCGTTTTTTTTTGCATATTTTAACTTCATTTTTTTTTCTGCGTCGAATGGTCTATGTCTCGTGTTTCTACGATGAAAAATAAAAACTTTACAGCATTAGTTACATACATACCTTCACGCCTGTAATCCCGTAGTGGGGTAGGCAGAGCTACAGAATTACCTACAACTTTAAAAACTTGTTGATAATTCTGTAACCACATTCTGCACAAATAGGCTAAGATGTTTACCAGCGTATTAGTGACAGGTTGCAAGCCCATCGCCTAATAGTACTACAAGCCTTTATTCCCTTAGTCGCCTCTTACGACATCCACGGGAAGACATGGAGTGGCACTATTCTAACCCGGCAACCACACGGGGTTACAGCATTAGTTATTTGTGATATTTAGATTATTGGAGAACAAATAAATGTAGTAACCCGCTTAAATTCCGGTATTTTTTGTCGAAATGAGACTTACAGCAATACAAGGTAAAAAACTTAATCTCTGGAACATTGTACAGCGTTTTTGCTTTCCTAACTAATTTGGTCTTATTTTTTTAAATCAGTAAGTAATTTCGGACCAAAATTGTTATAGTGGCTGTTATTTAGTTACAGCAATTTAAAACGCCCTTTCATTTGGTTGTTAAATTACACCACGACATTTCCCTTTTGGGTTACAGCATTCTTTCGGGGGAAAAAAAAAGAAAAAAAATGCTGTAACCCCCAAAAATCACCCTTAACCCATTTTATATCAAATTTGAGTATTCAGTTTAACAAAACTATTTATTTTAATAATATTTGCAAAATGGGACCGAAAAGCCTCCTGCCCTTTTAGAAGTTATGATTTTTTTATTTTTTTTGCGTATGTAATTTGGCTCTAGTATAAATAAATAAATAAATATTGAGTATAAAGTTTGGTTTTTGGGGGTTACAGCATTATTGATTTCTAGCGACGATATCATTACATAAATTCACAAATTAATTTAAGACACATCATTAGATCATAAAAGAATACATAATATTTGAACATACATTTAACAATATAATATACGTATCAAAAAACAAAAAAAAATTAAAAAAAAATTAGGTCTGCTTACCCCACTCTGGGAATGAAGGCGTGAAGGTATGTATGTATGTATGTATGTATGTTCTTAATTAGTATTGTTTGATAAACAAATCAAAGGACAAGGACTTCCTTTAACTGTAACACTTTAATCTATGCAACTTTGTAGCTAATTAGATATGTTTAGGGAAAAAAATCTAAAGAAATTATTGCACAATTAGGCTAAGATATTTACTTTTTTTTTCTAGCGTATATAGTGTTTATATGTGAATCTGTCATCCTACAACAACAAGGTTGACTTTCCTATAAGTTTCAAATGACTTGGCATCTCTATAATATTGATGACTTCAAGCATATTGTTTTTGAAATGGGTCTCATAATAATGTTTGTGACCATACTTGTTTTTTTTTTTTATTTGCCAGTGCTTTGTATCTATACATCATCATCATCATCATCATGTCAGCCGAAAGACGTCCACTGCTGGACATAGGCCTCCCCTAAGGCTCTCCACTCAGACCGGTCTTGTGCTTTCCCGCGATCCTTACAAGGTCGTCACTCCATCTTGTTGGTTGTATCTATATACTGGTAAATATCTTAGCCTGATTGTGCAAAACGTGGTTACAGAATTATCAACAACTTATTTAAGAGTGCTTGGTAATTCTGTAGCTCTGCCTACCACACTCTGGGAATGAAGGTGTGAGTTCATGTATGTTTGTATGTATGTTTTGCATCTCTTTTATTATTATACTATATAAAGTATAGTGGATCATATCATACAAGTAGAGCTTAGTATGGGGACTAGGCCAAATTGATTTAGTGCCATTAGGTACAAATGGAAACTCATCCATGTGAAATAACTATTCCATAGTTGGCAGTGGCGAAGCGTCACGTGTATGGCGTGTGTGCTTGTTTGCCCCTTCCGTGACATAAAAAAAACATACCTTAAAAAATGGATGTCGTCTTTCTAGTTCTCAAAAAGCAGTGCTGAAGTGTCGCGTGCGTTAAAAGTGCGCGGAAAGGCAATTCTTGCTTTCCAAGTAGTACTACCGTATCAATTAAACGTTTCAATAAATTTCGATTACGTTCCACTTACGATTGTGGGCCTCAAAATGATTACCAAAAAAAGTTTAAATTCTACTGTTACCAAACTCATGTAATAATATACAACTCCGTATATGTTTCTCGCTTTGAGCATGTTTTCTAGCTGAATTACTTATAGAAAATAGAATGTTTTTTTTTCTTGCCTTTTTCGTGCTTATTAAGATTAAATCTTAGAAAAAATACAAATTTATTTCCCTATTTCTGGACGGTTTGCCCTTCGGGAATATAATAAAAACTAACCTAACATAACCTATTTTTTTTACGTACTTTAATTCAAACCGTAATGTTTCAGTAATAATTGATTTTAGAGAAAAGTTTGTTTAAAAAAATATGCTTGTTTTAGTATATTCTAAACAATTAAATCATCATAAATAGACCTTATATTGACATAATTCCCTGACGCCTTGAAAATGACCAACATTTGAACCCCTATAACTCGGCCAATTTTGATTTTAGAGAAAAGTTTTTCAAGTAAAACATGCTTATTTTAACGTGTTCTATACGATAAAATCATTTAAATTAGGTGTCATAATGATACAATTTTGGCGAAATTTTTTATAAGTCCTGCGTCCCCTAACTGAATTATATAAATTGTGAATATCTGCAAAACCTGTTCGATTCCAAACACTGCTAGAATTGGAAAACAGCAAAGATGAATAGCAAAATAATTTGTTTAATTTGCAGCTGCCAGTCAGCCAATTGTATTTGTAATTCGCTGTGGAAATGTTTGAAGAATCCATCTCTACGCCTATAATCAATTTTTATGTCTGGGCGAGCGCGTCCTAATCCTAACTTAATGACATGTTTCTTATTTCCAAAGGATAACTTTGAAAAACATGTTTGTTGATTAAGTAGGTAATCTGTAAGATAACACTCAATTTGCACCAATGCGGCCGTTTGTACTTTGAGTACAGGCAAAAATATTTAAAAACCAAACCACGAATATAACCTAAAATAGATCGAAGCAAAAATAACAATATTTAGGTACTTAACGAAATATAAACAAACCTCCGTTGTCGCCACGAATCTGCAAATAACACAATCCAAACAGAAAAACATTCACAGAACACTAAACAAGCTAAATTTCACTAGTTGAGTCTCATAAAACACAATAAGTTAAGTAATAACACAAATTTAACTATAAATCAAAACAAAACACCGCGTATTAGCGCGAGGACGCGAAAGTAATGGCGTAATGAAAATCAAAAAAGTAGTTGAAGGTCGTGAGGCCAGGGGGGAGAGAGACGGTTGTTGAGTTGAGTGTCCTTGGGAAAAGAAAGTTAACGCATGCACTTTAAGTTCAAAATTGGATGCAATAAGCCGTAGTTCGTCGGCCGGACTTGCGTGCTTCTCCCTCTTGCGTGCTCACACAGGTGCCGCTGTGTCTGTGTGCGAGTTTAAAGCTAATGTAGCGCTATAATATTATACCATTTGGTTTGAATTTGTTAGTGAGGTCCGGCGCCGAGTCACCGGCTTGTATGGCGGTTTTAATTGTGGGTGTAAGTTCGAGCGCGCGTAGTGAAAGGTAACTGAGCATGTGTGCGTGTATACGAAAATATTGTTCTTGTTTCTTTCTAGTAATATAGGTTAGTGAATGGGTGCGAGCGAGTGATAGATTTCGGCTTGGTAAATAAATAAATTTGAATTGCGGCGTTAGTGCGTGTTCATTCATCGTATTATGAAGCAAGGTAAAGCTATAGTACACCGGGTTACTTTCGGTTTTACGTTTTGTTGTTTGTATACCTAGTAGGTACCTACTCTATGCATAGGAATTTTTAGGGAAGCCGCTGGGAATCGGGTTGTATGGACGCTTCGCTACTGATAGTTGGGTCAAAAGTAATACGAGGGTTGTCTGAAAAGTTTCTGGCCTAACATGGAAAAAGGTGTTTTTTCGGTCCGATTCTTTTCTACTTTTCGACATAGTCTCCTTGTAAGATAATACACTTCTCCCAGCGATGCTCCCATGTCTTCAACCCTTCGAGGTAGTAGTTGACGTCTTGCTCTGCAAAATAGGCGTCCACGGTGGTTATGACCTCTTCGTTACTTAAAAATCTCTGTCCACCGAGCCAAGTTTTCAGTCTGGGAAACAGGAAGAAGTCGCTAGGAGCAAGATCTGGAGAATACGGTGGATGTTCAATCAGTTCGAATCGCAGCTCCTGAATTTTTGCCATCGCAATCTTTGACTTGTGGGATGGTGCGTTATCTTGATGAAATAACACTTTCTTTTTTTGCAAATGCGGCCGTTTTTTCGAATTTATTCATCGCTACTTGACAAGCTGAAGGTAGAGCTTGTCAAGTAGCGATGAATAATAAGCCCCCGTTATAGTTTTTCCTTTTTCTAGATAGTCAACGAATATAACTCCGCGACTATCCCAGAAAACGGTGGCCATCACCTTTCCGGCCGAAGAAACCGTCTTCGCCTTCTTTGGAGCAGGCTCATTCTTCGCAGTCCACTGTTTAGATTGTGATTTTGTCTCTGGCGTGAAGTGATGGATCCACGTTTCATCGACGGTTATCAACCGACGCAAAAAATCCGACGTATTTTGCTTAAATCGCTTCAAAAGGACTTCGGAAATGTTCATTCGAACTTGTTTTTGGTCCGAATTTAACAGACGCGGCACCCAACGTGCAGCTAGCTTTCGCATGTTCAAATCTTCAACTAATATATGACAAACTCTTTCTTTAGATATGCTTACAGCTTCTGCAATCTCCCTAACCTTGATTCGACGGTCGTCGAGCACCAATCGGTGTACTTTTTGCACAATATCCTGGTTGGTCGCAGTTTTTGGCCGTCCTACGCGTTCATCATCGTATAAGATGGTACGACCGCGTTTAAATTCTGCTACCCAAAATTTTACGGTAGAAAATGATGGAGCAGACTTGCCGTAAACAGAATCCATCTCAGTTTTGATTTGGGTTGGCGTATTTTTTTAAAAATGTAAGAATTTAATCACAGCTCGACGTTTTAGACGTTATTCAGGATGGACAATGGTCCTTTTTGTTGTATTTCAAATGGTAAATTTTCTGAACTGACGTTTCATTTCAAGTGGACGATTTTTCATTTGTACCTAATGAAATGACACTAAATCGTCAAAATTGTATGAGTTTGTCCCCTGATATTTATTTATTCATTTACATACTTTACTAAGTCCCTAGCCACTTCCGTCCATGTGCTGCCTTCATTGCATCACTCGGTGAATGGTCTGCCTAGTTTCTTTTTCCTGTTTCTTGTGAACTGGTGCATTATTGTTTTTGACTATAGTTTGTTTGTTCAAATAGTGTGCATTGCAACTCTTTGAAGTTGCCGACACCGCGGCGACTTCAAAGGGTTGCAATGCGGCGGCTTCTTTGTACCAATTGTAGCGCCACATGAAAGCATGCAAACTATTTGCATGACAAAACTTTTCCTTGCCCTGATTGTTTCCGGTTCACTTCTATTTATGATTTTTCAATGGTTACGTTAACATCCTTTGTATTAGCATACTTTCTAGTTGAGGTTCTTATTCCGTCTGGCAGTCTTCAAACATTAAAATTAATCAAGAACATTGATTGGTTATATACATTAAATTCGCAAAACATGATAATCCGTTTGGATATCATATTCGCAAAACATGATATTCCGAAAAACATCATATTCGCAAATCATCATAGTAACATAACATCACATAAGCAAAACATAACTATTATTAAGACATGAATTAGACAGTGTCGACGGAGCTCCGCTACTGCGGAGCTCCTATTTCTGGGTGGTTTGACCCTCTGGGCTAGCTGCAAAATTAACATAACCTACGATTTTATAACAAAACCCAACTATTTGTAAATATCATGCTTTGCGAATATCGTGTTTTGCTAATATGATGTTTTGCGTATATGATGTTTTGCGAGTATGATGTTTTGCAAGTGTGATCTTTTGCGAATGTGATATTCACATATGAAAGGCATTAAATCACACCTGTTTCGGGTAGGCAGAGGCCACTTCTTTCCACCTGCTATGATCCTGACAAATCTCTCCACCATACATCGAGTTATGCACGCACTTCGGTTTCGGGTACTTAAAATTCGGTCCTTTTCCAGTATTTTTCCGATTTGATTAAAAAAAGTACGTCTAGGGCTCTGGGCTCTTTCGTCAATCTTATTTCATCCATCCTTTCCAAATGACGGAACCATCGAACCATGCCCTTTTCATTGGCTGCTAAATTATATTCGAATACAAATCATTTATTGCATATCGCGTCATACATTATAATAGGCGGTGCCGCGGTGGAATCGTAAGTAGGTAATTGTCTATGTGACGCCTTGCAAGGTTACAGTAATATGAGAGGGCTAGCTTAACAATAAGGCACGCTAGTACATACATACATAAACTCACGCTTTTAATCCCAGAGTGGGGTAGGCAGAGTTAAAGAATTACCAACAAGTCTTAAAACTTCTTGATAATTCTGTAACCACATTTTGCACAAGTAGGCTAAGATGTTTCCCAGTGTATTAGTGACAGGTGGCAAGCCCATCGCCTACAATACTACCAGCCTTTATTCCCTTAGTCGCCTCTTACGACATCCACGGGAAGACATGGAGTGGCACTATTCTAACCCGGAAACCACACGGCAATCATTTCTTTTTAGTATCTACACGTTTTTTTCAGCAAATACAGTTCGTTGTATTTTCTGTCAAATTTACTTGCCTCTAGGTTGTAAATTAGACATATTACAAGATACAAGTCAATTGTATGGGAAAACACAAACATTCATTACTATATATAACTTCGTATTTGTTTAGCTTTCTCAATTACTATGAGCATTCGGCAGTTTTCAAAAAACTCCACATAATTAAATACTAAATTAAGAAACAGTAACTTAAATCAGTTGCTTTTCGAAAATTTGTCCTTCGTTAATGGTTTGTTAATAGCTATCCAACAATTTAACACAAGATGTTCTTGTCCGTGTGGTTGCCGGGTTAGAATAGTGCCACTCCATATCTTCCCGTGGATGTCGTAAGAGGCGACTAAGCTAAGGGAATAAAGGCTTGTAGTACTGTTAGGCGATGGGCTTGCAACCTGTCACTAATACGCTGGTAAACATCTTATGCCCGGTTTCTGAAGTCACTAGTTAAACCTTTAATAGCTATTGATCCGTTAAAGTTATGTTTAGGTTAAACGACGTTTATCTCTTCGTGCGTTTCTGAGTGCTCTACGAACAGTTCGATAACTATTGACGGATAAATAGTTCCTTCCGCTGCCGCTAGATGGATCTTAATAGTTTGTCATACGTAGACTGCTGTTAATGCCTTAATTCAACATCAATTCCGGTTGATTTTTGTAAAAATAATAATTTGAGAAAACTTAGCCACTTTATAGTAATTAATAAATAAATGATAACGAAAATTAAAATACCTAGTTTATTTGCCAGTGGCTGTATGAACAAAAATTGACAGTTGATACTTCAAAAACAAAAACTTCAATCGTAAAAAATCGTAAAATTTTACTGTAGTTTTGTTTGTTGTGTATTAACACGTTGAATAATTATCTTATCATGGACTTTATGGAATCCGGGAAGCGGAGCAAAAATTTTACCGAGAGGGAGAAGATGCTTCTCATCGAAGTAGCGAAAGAATTCGTCGCTATTATAGACAATAAAAAGACAGACGGATCTTCAGTGGAATCAAAAAAACAAGCTTGGATAGCACTAACCATAAAATTTAATGCTGTCTCGGAAACGGGAGTACGGACTGAAAAGCAGTTACATGCCTTATATGATAATTTGAAGAAGAAGGCAAGAAAAAACATGAGTGATGATAAGGTAAAGTTGTGTGTTACTTTATATTTTTATCTTTAACATAATAAACCATACCATACCATTCCTACTGAAACAACTGAGGTGCATTGGGGTAATTGCGAAATTGGGTATATTCCGAAAGTTTATAAAAACTACCAAACGCCTCGATATTTTCTTACTGGCAACATTACTTTAGACGCCATTGTTATCGGCTTTGACGCTCCAGTCGCCGTTCGTCGCTGCTAGCGAAGTGTGTGAGCAACGTGCCGTCTCGACAACTAAGGGATTTTCGCGCCTTTTTGAGTGATTCGCAATAACCCCAACACTCTTTTCTGGGAACCCAGATAAGTTATTAAAATAATTGTTTTTAAGTATTATAGTTTATTGTTTTTTACTGTTGATTGAGGGGAACACGAAGTCCACGTGTAGTTTTTTTTTTGTTTCGGAAAAATCCCTCTGGGTTTATTACGATACACATATTCATTCGCAATAACCCCACCTCACATTTTCATAGAAATGGCCAGCGGTTCTCAAACTAGGTATTTAGGATAAATAAATATTTAAATATATTTAAAGGTATTGTATGGCAATGTATTCTCTTCTACGTACATAGTGCTATATTAAAATCATCGTTATTATTATTCTATCAACTTTCTTAATCGATTTTACTAAGTACTTAAAATAATGCGTAAACAAAATACCTATACCTATTTTTATTTTACTTTGTTATACATATATATGCATATTATTTGTTTAAGTATTTCAATTTCTATTTCAGTCTGAACTGTACAAGACCGGAGGAGGTACATTTTGTCCAAAAACAACAGTAGTTGACGAAAAGGTAGTTGCCTTATTGACTCCTCAGTTCCTACCCTTACCCAATGAGTTTGACTCATCAGCTCCATATTATCAAGGTAATTTTTGAGATTTAAAAAACACAATAGTCACCGAAGAACCCACAATTTATACAGTTCCATTCCAATTATCTACAATATTGTGTAAATCATAGGATCACATGTTGTTCAATTAGCAAATAAAATGAGAATGACACACCAATATATATTTTTTAATTTATTAATTACAGTTACCGTGCCACAAGAACCAACACATCAAACAGAAGTCCAAACCACAAACGATGTTGTGATAAATGAAGCTCTAGATGATTTTGAACCATCATCTTCCAAACAAGTATTGAGTACCAAAAGGCCACTGTCTTCAGTTGTACACACTCCAAAAATAAAAAATATTTCATTAACTAAAACAAAAAAGAAAACAATTAATACTTTGAGCGAGTCAATTATTAAAAGAAAAAATGAAAAACAAATGAATGACGATTTAATTACTCAAAAAAAGTTAGAAATATTAGAGATTCAAAAGGAACAAGAACTTGTGAAATTAGAAAAAACAAAAATAGTTCTAGATCTAGACATAGAATTAAAGCAAGTTCTTTTAGAAAATGCTAAAATGGATCTTCAGTTAAAAAAGAAAAATTTAAATTTTTAATTTTATATTATAATTAGTACTTTTATAAGGCCGGGTTCTAACTAATTCTTGATTGGTTGTCAATTTTGGTGAGTCATATTTGTAAGTAATTGTGTGAGATGTAAGTACAAAGATGATATATTATTTGCCAGTACTGTAAATATCCGATTATTTGATATTCAATATATATATCCGAGTATGAGCTCTGCCTACCCCAACTCTGGGAATGAAGGCGTAAAGGTATGTATGTGTGTGTATGTATGTACATCGAATAAATTTTATGCATACATTTTTCTTTTTGTAATTGACTCCCTCAAAAAATATTGTTTAATTTTTTTTAATGTAATACCTATTTATTATGAATCTTATCTCTTGAAAAATTCGTTGATGTCTAAGGCGTATAACAGGATCGAGGATATAACAGAATATGTTTGCCCGAAACTTGAGTTTGGTAACAGAAATTGAAGTAAAACATTTTACTCTACTGTTGCCCGTTTAACTATGGAAAAAACTGCTTTTTAAAATGAATATCCATTGATATATACAACATTATATATCATTTTCAATATTGGCGAACCCTGTTTTAAAGCCATTGTGCCTTGTGACGTGTTCTGTTTTTATAATTTAAATATAAAAATTAAATACTGTTCAGTGTTTTTTAATTTGCATTCCTAATAATAAAAATAGCATATAGTATAACAAGTATATACCTAAAATACTGTTCCAGCAATGACCGACGGAAATAGTTTCCTTCTGAAGGGACAGTTGGTTCATTAGTTTCTGTAGCATTCTCTTCAGAAGGAGGAGCAGAGTCAATTAACATAGGGTCATTTTGCTGTAGAGCTATGTTATGTAAGACAGCTGTAGCGACAATCACAGCTAATGTGTGAGTTAGTTTTAACCTTAGTTTTTGTGAAAGGCAAGGAAATCTTCTTTTCCACACACCAAAGGTCCTTTCAACTGTATTTCTGGTTGTAATCTGTGCTTCATTATAAAGTTTCTCAGCATTTGTTCTTGGATTTAAAAAAGGAGTCATCATGTACCGTCCACAAGGATAAGCACTGTCTCCCAGAAGATGACCATCTATCTCATTATTGTCTAGACGAGCTCTTAATAATGAATTGTGGTATACTGTACTGTCATGTGTTGATCCATGCCAGCGAGCATCTATATCTCTTATTTGTAAAGTAGCATCACAAACAACTTGGACATTGATGGAGAAGAAACCCTTTCTGTTTCTAAATAATTCAGCTTGTTCACCTCCAGGAGATTGAATTGGTATATGAGAGCCATCAACACAACCTATTACATTTGGAAATCTAGCAATTCTATAAAACTGAGCTTTTATTTTACCCAATTCTTCCCAAGTTGGCATGGATATGTAATTTGTGGCTAGTCTAGCTATCTCTTTGCTCACCTTATAAACTACTCGTGACACAGTGGTTTTGTGAACGTTGAGATCATCACCAATCACTACTTGAAAAGTACCCGTAGCGTAAAAACGCAAAGTTATGAAAATTTGCTCCAATACAGACAGTGTGTATTTTCGATGTGATACGGGAGTCAACGAAAAGCTGATAATGTCACTAAGGTGTATCACAGTGTTCTTGTCAAAGCGATATCTTAATTTGAATTCTTCATCTGAGAACATTTCAAAAGGATTTCTCCTGTGTCTCAAGTTTCTTAACACTGATATATTAGAAATAAACTGCAATACTTCCAAATCAGACTCTGATGAACTGCTTGTATTCATTGTATGTATGTATGTATGATAAAAAACTAAAATCAAATGGAGCTTTATTTGGAAAAAAGTAGGTATTCATAACCTAAAAAGATGCTAAGTAATAAAGAAAACGTCAAATAGTTATGGAGCCGATAAACGGCAAACTTTGGTCAGTTAAGTTAAACCTAGTTTAAACGGAGTTTATCTTTGAGTCGTTGTTCGGAAACGCAGTTGTCAAAGTTAACGGACCAATAGCGTTTACGGACAGATAAACCACCGATAAAAGTACTTCAGAAACCGGGCATCAGTCTATTTGTGCAAAATGTGGTTACTGAATTATCAACAAGTATTTAAAGTTGTAGGTAATTCTGTAGCTCTGCCTACCCCACTCTGGGATTACAGGCGTGAAGGTATGTATGTGTATGTTCTTAAATAAAATAGTAGATTTCGATGCTAGTGCGAAAAGTACGTCATTACTTAGAAATAATGACATTTACACACGTGTAACGAACGATGTTTTTTAATACATATGCGGAAAAATGAGTATATGTATATGTATGCATGTGGGTATCTGTGTATTTGAAGGGTCCACGGAAAGAACATGTCTAGTCACTTTTTTTTGTAAATGAGTTTTGAATCTCAAAATGTAGAGGACGAAATGAACTATTACCTACCACTCAGATTCAGATATTATCAAACCGCGATTAGAATACACTTCGGAAGTACCGTTACGTTAGCACAAAAGTACATATAATAAATAAATATAATTAATTATAAGTCAATCTATGATTTCTTCATAGTTTAACTGCAGACACTTATAGATAAAAGTTTTACAAAGAATTGCTTCATTATAATCATTCAGTTCGTATAACAAACAACTCTACCTATGCTTGGAAATTCCTCGTAATGAAGTAGTTGTCACCATAGGTAGGTACAGAAGTAAACTGTTTCTATGCTGTTAGATGTATGTGCACATGCATATTTAACACTATTTAGCACACTAATTCTCTGTACCAGGTGATGATACGGACAGCTCTGAAGACGATGGTGTTATGAATTAATAATTTTTGATGGTGTTCCTAAATTTCATTATTACATTATTTGTATTTTTTTAAAGTATGTAATTTAATTTATGTTTTTTTCCCTAGGTTTATAACTTCTTCGTACAGAAATAAGTATTTTCATTTATCTGCACACTCTACCACTGGCAATGTCATTTCATGTATTAATTCAGAAACGACATATGTGCTGAATTGTATTCTAATCGCGGTTTGATAATATAAATCTTCATATAACTTGTATCTTTTTACTCTTTAAAAAACCTCTTCACGAAAATTACGTACAAAATGACATGGTTCCTAACTTTCAAATCGCGATATCTCAAAAAGTTACTAATGTGACTAGACATCGATAGCTCTTATTTAATAGCAATAATAGCGGCCAGAATAGCTAAACTGAAGTGGCAGTAGGCGGGGCACATCGCACGCAGGACGGAAGGTTATTGAGTGGCGTCCGCGGACCGGGAGACGAGCTGTAGGTAGGCCTCCAACAAGATGGAGTGACGAGCTTGTAAGGATCGCGGGAACGCGGTGGATGCGAAAAAGCACAAGACCGGTCTGAGTGGAGAGCCTTTGGGGAGGCCTATGTCCAGCAGTGGACGTCTTTCGGCTGACATGATGATGATGCTGAATAGCGGCCAAGTTAAAAACAATACCATAACATGTCAAAAGCAATATGGTTTTACTTAGTAGAATAGATGGCCTGTTCTTACGTGAACTTTTTATTTTTCAGGTAATATAAATAAACAAGATGAAAATATCAAGCAAGAGACAACACAAGACCTTGCTGAAGCAGGTAGTGCCAACTTAACTGAAAATATTGAGGTTAATAGCATTTTGAAACGATGTTTGAAAACCTATTCTAGAGCGACCAGAAAGGTAGAACCGTGTTCTAATAGTGTAACCAACAGTTCTGACGCCGATTCAGGCAATGTGACCGAGGATTTGAAATATTTTAAGGAAGACACCAGCGATGAAGTGAGTAATCCTAATAATTTAGAAACATATTCCACTGAAGTGACCACAATTCCACCTAAGCAAGTGACTAAGATTTTGGAAGCACATTCTACAGAAGTGAATAAAACTTCAAAGACTCAACCTAAACAAGTGAATATGAATTTGAAAGCATATTCTACAGAAGTGCCCAATAATTTAAAAAATCAACCTAAGCAAGTGACTATGAATTTGAAAGCACATTCTACAGAAGTAAATAAAACTTCAAAGACTCAACCTAAACAAGTGAATATGAATTTGAAAGCATATTCTACAGAAGTGCCCAATAATTTAAAATCTCAACCTAAGCAAGTGACTATGAATTTGGAAGCACATTCTACAGAAGAGAATAAAACTTCAAAGACTCAACCTAACCAAGTGAATGTGAATTTGAAAGCATATTCTACAGAAGAGCCTAATAATTCAAAGCCTCAACCTAAGCAAGTGAATATGAATTTGAAAGCATTTCCTACAGAAGAGCCTAATAATTCAAAGCCTCAACCTAACCAAGTGAATATGAATTTGAAAGCATTTCCTACAGAAGAGCCTTATAATTCGAAGCCTCAACCTAAGCAAGTGAATGTGAATTTGAAAGCACATTCTACAGAAGAGCCTAATAATTCAAAGCCTCAACCTAAGCAAGTGAATATGAATTTGGAAGCTCACTCTATAGAAGTGACTAAAAGTGCAAAGTCTCAACAAGGAAGCCTCAATAAGCAAGCGAATATGAATTTGAAAGCAGATTCTACTGTAGTACCTAAAAAATCAAGGACGCAACCTAAGAGGAATGTGAAAACTAGGAATGTGAAAGCATCATCTTCTAAGAAAGGGGCTACAAAGAATCGCCCCAAAATAGTAACCAATAATTTAAAAATACATTCTAAAAGAGTGATTAAAAAATCAAAAAGTCGCCCCAGGAAAGTGACTAAAAATTTGAAAAGTACAGTGGGAGTGATTAGAAGTCCTAATATCAACTCCCAGGCTACGACTGATGATATGAATGGATATGTTTGGATAGTGACCAAGAATTTAAGAACGTATTCTAGAGATGTGACCAAGAAATTATTTGCAAAAAATGTGAACAATAATTATTCAAAAGAAAAAGTTGATGAATCAGGGAAAGTGAAGAATTCAGAAAATGTGAACGATAACAAGGTTGAGAAATCAAGAGTAACCGGTGTTCAAACAAGTGAAAATGTTGAGGAATTAAAGGATGCGACCAAACCTTCAGTTGATGAAAATATTGAAGCAACAAAGGCCGAGAATTTGGAAGATGAAAATTTAAAGGTTAAAAATGATGTACCTCCTAACGAAGAATGTAAATTCAGCAAAAGTTGCTTGAAACAATTAGCACAGATCTGTGTCGTAAAGCTTGAGCGTATCTCTCCCAAAAATGTTGAGCAAAGTTCGAAATTCGAATCAGTTTTTAAACGAACCCCAAGTAAACGTAACATTTCTAAAAACAAAAAAGTGTACAGTTGTGATAGTTGCGATAAAGAATTTTTAACAAAGTCAGCTTTAAACATTCATGCACTTACTCATACGAAGAGCTTGTTGTGCAGATTATGCCATAAACGTTTCAGTGAAATAGATCGTTATAAAATGCACGTACGACAGCATGACAAGAAAAATCCATACGTTTGTAAAATATGTGATAGGAAATTTATAAGACTAGTTACTTGGAAGAATCATGTTGATTCTCACGCGGGTGTAAAGAATAAAGACGAAAAAAGTTACTGTTGCGATATTTGCAATAAACACTTTACACAAAAAAGTGGTTTGAAAAGACACCTAGAAACGCACATGGAAGATTTTACCTGCGATATTTGTAAGAAAAAATATAAAACACAAGCTAAATTAACAATACACAAGCGATCTCATTTGAGTGAGGAAATTTTCAAATGTGAAACTTGCAAACGACGGTTTAATAATTTCTGTGATTTTACGCAACACCAACGCGATCATGAAAAGAAGAAACGTTTTAAATGTGAAATTTGTTTCAACGAGTATGAACGCAAGAATATCTTGTTGAGACATAGCCGAACACATTCGGGAGAGAAGCCGTTTCGTTGCGAAATTTGTAAAAAAGATTTTGCTGACCGCTGCGGCTTGCGTCGTCATAACCTATGCCATACCAAGAAGAAGAAGAAGCAATGCGTCTGCAACGTCTGCGGGAGACGATTCCAGACTAACTACACATTAGCCAACCATTTACGCTATCACACCATTGACGAATGCCACTCTTGCAAAATATGCAAAAAACGATTCCGTGACATGACTACTTTGATATCGCATGCGGAAATGCATTTTGGGAAATTCACATGCGATATATGTGAAAAACAATTCAGGTTAAAGCGTCGCCTTATGCTACATATGAAACTGGTACATATGAAAGCGATAAATGAGATATATCAAGGTAAAAATAAACTAAACGAAATATCTTATCGCTGCGATACATGCTATAGGGAGTTCTCACAAAAAGTATACCTAATAAGACATCAACTAAGGCACTCGGACCGCAAGCCGTATCAATGTGAATATTGTAAAAAGCAATATAAATACAATGAGTCTTTAAAAAAGCACCGCCTACTACACGACGCCCGTAAACCTTTTTCTTGCGATATTTGTGATAAGCAGTTTTTTATGAAGGTCTATTTGCGACGTCACGAGATAACTCACTCGGATGAGAAGCCGTTCTCGTGCGAAGTTTGTGACAAACGGTTTAAAGAGAAATCGAAATTGACGAGGCATCAACGCATGCACACTGGAGAGAAGCCTTACTCTTGCAAAAAATGTAATAAACAGTTTTCTGATGTCTCTAACCTGGCACAACATAAACGTTGCCATTTGGGACTAAAGCTTCACAAGTGCGAGTATTGTCACAAGCATTTTGGTCAGAAATCCGCGCTGACGGTACACATGCGACAGCACACTGGCGACACTCCTTACTCCTGTGATATTTGCGGCATCAGCTTCTCTAGTACTCATAAGTTGTCCCGTCACAAGCGCACTCATAATGACGCTGGCAAGGTTTAGCCCAAGTTCCTTGTTGTTTTGTTTTTTAATTTTCGTAATCTTCTGCCCTTATAACTATTAATGTTTTTATCAAAAATTAACATTAACGATTTTTTATACATGAAATAGGTAAGCTAAGTTCAAAGTAAAGTACGGCCAATGAGACGCGATAAATAATGTAAACAAACTAACCGTTACTGAGTTATATTGCGATAGCGAGCGATTATTATACCTGTCCTTATTTCTCACACGCAACGCAATAATATCTTCAGTTAGTCGATGAAGGCTGTCGTTGCATGATTCGTGGTACAGGAAAGCTAGTACAGAAGTTGACAACATTAGTTGCCGCCATTTTGTGAACTTCATTCCTGTTTGGATTGCGTTCGAAGTGAGAAGATTTTTGAAAGCTCGTTTATATTCTTTATCTCGTATCGTTGTTGGCCTTACTTTATTTATATGCTACTGTAGGGTTATGCTACAGTTCAGTTTACACTGAGAGAAAGGGACAGAGCTACGTATTATCTATAGCTCTGTCCTTTATACTCACCCTAAATTGAACTGCATAGCTGTCATAATAACCCCCCTGAAAAACAATTGACTTATAGATTATGGCTGTTATTTCTGTACCTTGATTATATAAAAATAATATCTTATATAAAGTTATGTTGAATCACACATAATACACAATTAACTAAAGCCACCATTATAAAGAATATTGCTCTGATTTAGCTAGAGTCGCCGTCGATAGAACTGAACGATGTAAACAAAATAGTACTGATTGACACATAACCTCAAATATTTACCAAGCGTGTTTGTTTTTATTAAAAATAACATAATGAATAGTTATTTCATTTTAATCTTTATCTAGTGTATAAATTATTGCCAAGACTTTGATCTTTAAAAGTACGTGATTATAGAGTAATCATGGTGAATTGGTTCGTTTGGTTTTGTTTACATCTTTTGCAAGTTCTATTGACAGCGACTTAAGTACGTGTAATTACACGTAGGTACGATTGAAAAACTTTCCTTATATTCAAAAATGCTCAATAGTTAGTGTGCTTCAAAAATGTTTTGTTCTTATCTGTCATTATGAAATTTCGATTTAACAAAGTGAGAAAGAATACTTTAATTAATAATAGGTTTATACTGCCTATAAATAAGGCGGTATATGTATAGTAGGATTACACCGTAAGTATTACAAAGTGTATATCACGACAATTTTAAATTTTAAACTTATGAAATAACTAACCATTAATTTATAAACTGCCGCACTCAAAGAAGTCAATTAAATGCTTGTTTGGTGACGGGTTGTCTTAATCTATTGCTATGGCATAGAAAGTGACAGCAGCAACTTTAAACAAGCACTAAATTTAATTGACGTCTCTGAGTGCAGGAGTAAAAGTTAGGTTTTAATGGGTCTATTATAGTCGCATAAGTGTTTTTGTTCATTATGAAAAAAAATTTACTATGATACATTACATCATAGAAATGTGTGTGTGTGCGCACGCGTGTGTGTGTGTGTTGGGGTTACATGCCGATTTTTTATAGGATTACCCTAGAATGTAAAGCTGAAACAAATTCCATTTATGCTAATAAAAAATATACAAGTTGGTTTTTTATTCTCATTTTTTTTCATGGTTGCTAGAATGCAATTTGTCTAGGTCCTTGTTTCGACACTTAAATTATCAAATAAATACGAAAAAGTAATTAAATAAACAAAAATACTTGTAGAAACCGTATATTATCTTATCTTATCTTACCTTACAGATGGGCCCTCTATTCCATTAAGTTCAACTAGAAGTTCAACCAGTTGAACTAATTGGATGACTTTTCTCCAATTTTTTCATCTTCAAAATGTACTTAGTTGAAATCATTGGACTGAAAATTATAATAAGTTCAATCCCACACACTCTTATTTCAATAAGACCGTGTCGACGGAGCTCCGCTGACGATTTTTGATTAACGGATTAACTTTTAAGTTAACTTTTTAAAATGTTAACGGACACGTTAACTTCCGTTAATATGCAGAAGTCCGTTAATCGTTAATCCAATGCCTACTATTTACCGAACGGCACCGCGGCGGCGTGGCAAGAAAAACAGGTTCAGACAAGTATGAAACGACAAGTGCCGGGCGGCGCGTAGCAGCGAGTGTGTAGTGTGAGAAACAACGATGATGACAAGGAAGACTTTCAATTCTGTCACTCAGTCTATAGAAAAACCAAAGAGCTCCAACTCTTTAAGAGTAAAGCGCAAACTCTCGTTAAAATGTGGCTGGACATGAAATCAAAAGACTCGTTCAAAGATGCTACATTCCTCGGGGAACAGATATTCATAAATCTATTATTCATTAAATACAATACTGCTATACCCTCAAGCGCTGCAATGAAACGTCTGTTTTCCACGGGTAAAGACATTTTAACTCCAAAACGAGCCTCGCTTTCAGACTAGAACTTCAACATGTTAATGTTCATGAAGGGGAATATGCACCTTATGCCCTTTTGTATTTTGTTTTGTTCCTATCCTGTTAACTTCCAGAACCTAAACCAACAGGTTTTATAAGTTCACTAACGCAAGGATATAAAAATCCTTTGTTTTCTACACATATTAACGGATTAACGATTAACGTTAACTTGCGTTAAATCTTCCGAAATGTAACGCTTTAACGTTTAACGAAGCAAACTTTTTTTGTAGCGGATTAACGATTAACGAAGTTAACTATTTGATTAACAGTGCCCAGCTATGGTTGGTAGTGACCCTGCCTACGTAGCTAGTGGTCCTGGGTTCAAATCCCGGTAAGGGCAGATATTTGTGTGATGAGCGCGAATATTTGTTCCTGAGTCATGGATGTTTACTATGTATTTAAGTATATATTTCTCTATATAAGTATTTATATCGTTGTCTAGTACCCATAATACAAGCCTGAGCTTAAATTGGGACGAGGTCAATTGGTGTGACATTGTCCCCTTCTTGGTCTTGTTGAAATGTCCACGGTCTACTACCGAAATGTTTGCGTGCCCAAGGCTCCAACGCAGCGTCATAGAGACTCGCTTAGAGATAAGTTCAAAGAAACGAATATATTAACCGTATACAGTCAATATATTTATGAAAATATTATGCATGTTCATAAACACATCGGTAGTTTTAGAAAGAACTGTGACATACATAATGTTAATACCAGGAATAAACATAAGCTCGCAGTGCCCTTTACACGGCTTCACAAAATAAAAAACTCATTCATGGGTAATTGTATAAGGTTCTATAATAAGCTCCCAAGTAGTGTTACTCATTTATCAGTAAATAAATTTAAGAGTTACGTTAAACGTCAACTAATTTCTAAAGCGTATTATAGTATTAAAGATTATATAAATGATGACAATGCTTGGGACTGAATTATTTGTATTACAATTATTAATGACCGTGGAGACTATATACATCTCCTTGTATGCTTATTATTTTAATTTGACATCTGGAGACTCTTTACATCTCCAAAATTGACCGTGGAGACTTTCTACATCTCCCTTGTTTGTGTTTGTTGTTTTGTTTTTTTGTTTAATTACCTACTTACCTATATTTAATTTTAATTTGACATTTGGAGACTCTTTACATCTCCGGAATTGTATTATTATTTTAACCTGACATTTTTATTAATTTAATTATTATTACTACTGGGACCTGTACATCCCTGTGACATTTAAATTAGATAGCTTATGTTTAGTATTGTAATAAGTTCTTTATTTAAAAAAATGGCTTACTGTTGAGTTTCTTGCGGTGCTTCTTCTCAACAATGGTCTCTTGAAGCGCTGGTAGATGGTAGATTCAGACTTGTAAAAGTGCCTACAGGGCCTACTTACAGAATAAATGATTTTATTTTATTTTATTTTACTTCCCAAACGATTTTCCCGATAGTTAGTCGCATATACTTTTTTTTTTTTTTTTTTTAATTTATTTATAGAAAATAAAAGTTAACAAAATGGCTGGACAGCGGACAAAACAATACAAGTTTATCTGCCGCTGTGTTCACTCGTAATATACAAATAACTTACATAATTGGGATAGGTACTTTAAATATATTTAGGTATAAACAAAAACAGTTCCCCACGCCGATGCACATGCTCTAGCATGAGTTCTACATCAGCATAGGAAAGCTGTTTTCATGATGCGCTTACAACGGTGTGGGTTAATACAGATTCGTGTATATATTTCGGGCGATAATCCATTTAGAATGTTCGGAAGTAAATATTGCCACGTACGCTTCCCATAAAAGTTATTCATTTTGGGCAAAACATATTGTTATGGGTTGAGGTGTCAAATTACAATAAACGACCTTATAGTGCAATAATGAGTATAATAATAATAAGAAGTAAAACACCTATCCTATATTACATCTAACTTAACTAAGGTTGTTCTAACTAACACTTATACTAATGTAAGCTAACTAATTCTTATCCTAATGTTGAGCGCCAGGAGGGTTCAATAATACACGGGTTCCCTTCCAACCCTGAATGCCACCGGCTAGCGAAGACGTTCCTCTGTGTAAGCGATGTGCTAACAGTTCCCTTAATCCGAAGGGCATATCCTTAGGCTAAAACAAAGAAACCATCGGTCAAATACATTCTGATGATGGCATGAATAACTAGATTGCGTCTTCATCTTAATAACTAGCACTCACCCCTTCGCCGTAACAAACAGAACATAATATTCAACTTGTAACTAAATTACCACAACTTCCATAAATGTCCTTAATAATTATTTCACATTTCTCACATGATTACTTTATAGCAAGCGGGTACTCTGAGATAGTGGCTACGTATCAGCCACGAGTGTGCATTCCTTAGAAGCACGAGCTGGAATGACCCGCCGAAATGCAATCGTTAATATTTTAACTTAATACTAACAATTTTAAAATACAAAAAGATAAGATATTACCTACACTGCGCAGGCTGGAACCCGCGCCCTCTAGCGCAGTAGCCCTACGCTAGACCGCTTAGCCACCGAGACAACTAGAAGAGTCGTTGAATTTGACGAACGGTTGTTTTCATGTGTTTCGGCATGGTTTACGTCATCATAACATTATCATTACCTACCATAACATACCCCGTCCCTCATACAAAATAAATAAATGACCATTTATTTATTTTTTATTATAAATCTTCAGATCTTTTACATGCCACATGCCAATGTCTTTACCATACGCATTATGAAGTTGAAAGATGTTGTCCGAAACCCTTTTTACGACAATCGCCTTCTCAAATTTAGGAGCTAACTTGGCCATAAACTTATTGCCAGCATTAGATAGATATTTTGTTCTCTTCCAGACTGTATCACCTACTTGAAATGTCCCTACTCTTCTCTTACTGTTATAATGTCGGCTGCTGTCGTAATGCGCTTGAACAATTTTATCCTTAACCTTTTGTAAAATTATTTCCCTATCCTTAATGTTTTCAACACACGAAGCCGTATTAACCTGACCTGTTAAAACTGAGTCTAAAGCCGTTTGGTCTAGTGCTGGTATGGTGAGATTAGGCACTGTAGTTTCTCTACCATAAAAAAGATATGAAGGGGTGTAACCCGTGGTCTCATGCACGGCTGATCTAATAGCATGGCCAATTTCATCTAAGTTAGCATCCCACTCATTATGTTTTTTTGACTTGATATATGCCGAAATCATTGTACCGACCACACGATTGACGCGCTCTGTCGGGTTACTTTGCGGGTGATAATGTGGTGTGTAGACTATTCTACTATTAAATGTGGTTGCCAAATCCTTAAACAAATGCGATACGAACTGTTTACCATTATCACATAAAATTGTCCTAGGAGCACCATACAAAAAAAACTGTTTACCTACTATCTCGCAGATTTTATCAGCCTTGCCAGTTCTGAGAGGAAACAGCACGGTGAATTTGCTGAATAAACACGTTAATACTAAAAGCATTGTGTTGCACTTTTTGCTTTTTGGAAAAGGACCCATCAAGTCCAGCGCCACCACTTGCCAGGGCTGAGTAACTTCCTTATGATGTCCCATCTGGCCCAAAGGTACTTTTTGCGAGACTTTGTGACTAGCGCAACATTCACAACTGTTCACATACTGCTTGACGCCTTTCAGCATGTTAGGCCAGTAAAATTTTTGCCTGATCTTAAAGTAGGTTTTCCTTATTCCTAAATGACCCGCCGATGGAATATCATGACATTCTTGAAATACTTTAAGACGTAGGCTTTCTGGGACAAATAGTTTCCACAGATCGTCTTTGTTAGGGAATTGCTTCATGTGAATTTTCTTATAAAGAAGACCTTCAACAACTGCCCAGTCTCTCTTCTTAGTTTGAGAAGCAACCTTTGCTACTTTTTTTCTGTACCAATAAATGTCCTTATGACTTTTCAAAATTTCTATAGGGTTTATTTCCAACAAATTAACACCTGTGTTCCGAGACAATGCGTCAGGAACCACATGGCTTTTCCCTGGCCTATGTATAATATCGAAATCAAATTGCTGTAATTTCATGGCCCACCGTGCCAGTCGGCCATGTGGATCCTTCATTTTGTGAAGCCAAAGTAATGCACTGTGATCCGTCACTACTGTAAAGTGTACTCCGTCTATGTACGATCTGAACTTTTCAATAGCGTAGACTACGCTCAACAACTCTCTCTCTGACGTTGAGTATTTTGATTCCCGGTCATTTAACTTACGGCTAAGATAAGCAACGGGTTGCTCTGTGCTGTTTACTTCCTGACAGAGCACTGCCCCTATGCCTTTATTTGACGCATCGCATTGGATTATGAACGGCTTTCCATAATCTGGACAGGTCACCACTGGTGTCGATGTCAATAACGTTTTCAATCTCAAAAAGGCAACTTCGGCCTCCTCCGACCACTCAAACTTTTTAGATTTCTTTCCTTTTGTCAAATCGTGTAATGGAGCCGCGACCACAGAAAAATCCTTAACAAACCTTCTGTACCAACTTGCAAGACCAATAAAGCGTTTGAGCTCGGTGAATGTTTTTGGTCGTCCAAAGTTGATAATTGCCTCAACCTTTTCCGGGTCCGTTCTTAGACCATCCTTATCAATAATATACCCCAAGTAGCGAAGGCTGGGTCTCGCAAACTTACACTTATCGACGTTTATTGTCAGGTTGGCCATCTTAAGAATGTTTAAAACTTTCTTTAATAATAGGATGTGTTCCTCAAAGCCGGCTGAACAAATTACGATGTCGTCAAGATATGCCCAAACTTTGTCCTCTTCAGCACTGAATAAAATGTCCATGAGTCGCTGCTGAGTTTGTGACGCGTTGACTAGACCAAATGGCATAACTTTAAAATGGAATAGTCCTCTGCCTGGAACAGCGAATGCAGTCTTTTCTTTGCTGCTATCTTCCAGTTCAATTTGCCAGAAAGCCGATTTCAGATCTATAGTACTCAAGAATTTAGCGTTGCGCAGATTGTTGATAACATTAGCAACCCTGGGCAACGGATAAGTATCACGTTTAGTGACGCGATTTAATTGCCTGCTATCCAAGCAAAGCCGGTTTTCTCCATTTTGTTTCTTCACAACCAATACTGGAGAACACCATGCACTGTATGAGGGCTCAACCACATCGTTAGCCAACATCTCATCTAATTCTTTTTCTATAGCCTTTTTAACAACCGGAGAGAAATTATACTGTTTTTGGTGTACGGGCTTACTGTCTGCCGTTTCTATGCAATGCTTTAAAAGACTAGTTCTCCCGAGTCCAACGCCAACAGTCTCTTCCATTTCTTTTATTAAGCTCGACAGTTGATGCTCCTCCTCTATGTCAAGGCCCTCTCTATCAATGATTGCCGGGTCTCTTGATGACAAAGTACTTAACTGCACGCAGTTATCCCATGTCCGGTCACTCTTAAAAAGCAAGGCCACACCGAATGAGTCAAAAAAATCTTTTCCTAACACTAATTGCTGACTCAAATTTGGCATGACTAAAACGGGAAAGACCCTAAATTGGTTATCAAAATTAATTGGCACGTCAATAATTTCCCTAATATTGTGCGTGACCCCATCCGCAGTTGAAATACCAATAGGCTGCATTGTCGTGGCTCTGAGCCCTAGAGTCTGTAAAGTTTCTGCAAAATTTGCGTTAATTACTGTGCGATTTGCACCGGAGTCTAACAATCCTTCACACTCGTAACCCATGATACTTAAAATTACATAAGATCTATTATCATTGTCCTTATTAACAATCAAGGGACACAAATCCCCATCACTACATTCAAAAAATTTTTTGACTTTACATAGCCATGTCTGCCATTCATCACTGTCACGGCTAAGGGAGAAATTTAGCTGGCAAGACTCGAACTTCCCCCTTCTCCGTTTCCCTTACAGGTACAGTCCTTCGTCGTTACTCCAAAACGTCCACATCTATAGCAAAATAGCCGCTGTTTTGGAGTCTTGCACTCCCTGAATAAATGACCACCTTCGCGACAATTCCAGCACCTTTTCACGGAATTCTGTGCCACCTGGATTTCTGCTAAGTCCGCCATTTCCTTAGTGTCTTTAGCGGAAGAATCTCCTGGTACTTTGTAAGCGAGGTCTGGCTCTAGCGATTTTTTATCCATTTTTGGTTGTTGGAAATTGTCACAATTAACCTTGGTTCTCTCTATTATTTTTAGAACATTAATTAAATCTGGAATGGAACTGAATTCATCCCTGCATACTGCTCTCTGATAGTAAGGTTGTAGGTTTTTTAGTAGAATGAGTATCTTTTCCTTTTCCGTGATCTTATTTGGCAATCTCTTGAACATGTTCTGCATGACAGCAATGTAAATCAATACCGATTCCTCTATACCTTGTGTCCTGGAATTTATTTCTAGCAGAAGTTCTTCTTGATAAAAGGGTTTCTGAAAAGTACGTTCTAATAAAATTACTAAGTCCTCCCAGTTGTTAGCATATTCCTTGTTGGCCCGGTACCAAATAAGTGCGTCCCCTTCAAAAAAATCGATTGCGTAACGCCACAAGTCAAAGTCCGTAGCATTCCTAGCATCTTTGAGTTCTGAGACGCGTTCTAAAAATGCATTCACGCTCATGCTGTTTCCTCCTGAGAACTTAAGACCCCACTGATAAATCGGCACTAACTTCCGTTTCGGCCAGTCCTCCTCTACTGTCGAAGTACGAAGTAACCTTGGCCTGCTACTACTGTTAAACCTATCCTTGTCATACCGACCTGTGACAAAACTGACATTTCGGCTATACCCCGCAGCCCCCTCTCTACTCTCATCATTTTTCTTACAGGCATCAGATGTGCCTTTGGCCGAGTCTTCTAATTTCTGTATGATTTTAAGCCCTAAATCTCCTAACGTCTCCTGCAGAGTTTCTTTGTCCTGACTTGTTAAATTCTCATCTTCTACAACGTCGTCCTGACCTTCTAACTTCTTTAATAACAAAAGACATTGCTGTAAAAGTCCGTCTTTACGAATTATCTCATCTTCATTACCCTGATGCACTAAATTTAGCCTATTCTCTACGTGATACAGTCTGGATACTAACCGTTTGAACAAAATTTTGTCTGGTTTCCCTACTAACTCGGAAATGTAGTTGGCGAGAACATTTAACTTTGCAGAACACAGCTCCAACTCAAAGTCAATGCCCTGGGAGCCTAACTGCGGTGCTTTTGCCTCCTGCACAAGACCCTCAGTCTGTTCATTGAGTAATACCTCCCTTAACAACTTTTTCAGCACTGGGACCGTGCTCCTCAACTTAATTCCCCGGCTCGCTAGCTCGTATTCCAACTCGTCCTTCAGCAAGAAATTTGGGTCCATGATTAAAATAAAACTATATAAAGATGTATACCACTCACAACCAACATACACTGAACCTAAATAATATCCCTCAGTATCAAAGATAATATAGATGTCCCACCAAACAAATTGAAACCCGCAAAATAAAACACCCGTGTATAGCAGATCATAAAAAAAACAATATCATTAATAACAACCATAAACCGCTCTAAATTAACATAAACGCACCATCACGCACAAACCAAATTAAATGATACTAAAAATATTTCAAACAAAGTAACCCTAAATAACGGTAAATAAATAATAACTGACCTCCAACCCTTTTAAAATTTTACGTTGGGCGCTATTGTTATGGGTTGAGGTGTCAAATTACAATAAACGACCTTATAGTGCAATAATGAGTATAATAATAATAAGAAGTAAAACACCTATCCTATATTACATCTAACTTAACTAAGGTTGTTCTAACTAACACTTATACTAATGTAAGCTAACTAATTCTTATCCTAATGTTGAGCGCCAGGAGGGTTCAATAATACACGGGTTCCCTTCCAACCCTGAATGCCACCGGCTAGCGAAGACGTTCCTCTGTGTAAGCGATGTGCTAACAGTTCCCTTAATCCGAAGGGCATATCCTTAGGCTAAAACAAAGAAACCATCGATCAAATACATTCTGATGATGGCATGAATAACTAGATTGCGTCTTCATCTTAATAACTAGCACTCACCCCTTCGCCGTAACAAACAGAACATAATATTCAACTTGTAACTAAATTACCACAACTTCCATAAATGTCCTTAATAATTATTTCACATTTCTCACATGATTACTTTATAGCAAGCGGGTACTCTGAGATAGTGGCTACGTATCAGCCACGAGTGTGCATTCCTTAGAAGCACGAGCTGGAATGACCCGCCGAAATGCAATCGTTAATATTTTAACTTAATACTAACAATTTTAAAATACAAAAAGATAAGATATTACCTACACTGCGCAGGCTTGAACCCGCGCCCTCTAGCGCAGTGGCCCTACGCTAGACCGCTTAGCCACCGAGACAACTAGAAGAGTCGTTGAATTTGACGAACGGTTGTTTTCATGTGTTTCGGCATGGTTTACGTCATCATAACATTATCATTACCTACCATAACAATATTTAGGCAAACGTTCCAAAATTCTAAGATGTTGTGGCCTGGAGGTCTTCTTAAGGTCATTTAAGTTACTAATTTCTTCACTAACAATTAACATTTTACTTCTGTTATAAACACTAATTATCTTACAAAATTTAAAAAGTTCTATCTCTTTATGAATAAATTTTAGTCTGATAGAATTTGGAACCATTGCTTTAAGTATACTTAACTGCAGTGTATAAATATTATTAAGGTAGGTTTTATACGTTCTGCCGTAACTACTTAACCCGTAATCGATAACAGATTCTGCCAGAGACAAATAAAGCATCCTAAGGGTGTTGTAAGGAAGTTTATATTTTAATAATGTTATTTTTGACAGAATAGATCTTAGTTTCTTACATACGTAAATAATGTGAGGTCTCCAGTTAAATCTGTCATCAATCACTAATCCGAGGTAAGTGTGTTCGTAAACTAACTCTAATGGTGTACAATTACATATTATGTTTGGTATCATACCATTACGTCTATGAAGGCAGTTGTGACTATGAGCTACAATAGTAAAGTTCGAAGTTATTGCTAAGTAGGGGGAATGGATGTGCATAAGCTTGGTTTTTGTATAGTTTATAACTAGACCCACATCATGGGCCCATTTACATAATAAATTGAAGTTTTCCTGCATTACAATTTTGGCCTTATTAATATCCGTATCTGCCACTAGGAGACAGGTATCATCCGCGTACTGGTAAACAGAACCCTCCCTAAATATATCACACATATCGTTCACATATATTAAGTACTCAGTTGGGCCAAAAATGGACCCTTGGGCCGTGCCTTCTTCTGTTGGAATCATGTCACTAAATACGTCACTGACTTTAACTGTGGTAAAACGATTTGTGTGATAGTTTTTGAAGAAATCGAGGAAAGGTCCCTGGATACCATTCCGCCAAAGTTTTGAAAACAGGATATTATACCTTAGGGTGTCGAATGCCTTACTGAAATCGATAAAAATTGCGAGTACATGTTTTCTATCGTTCAAACAATTATTTACTTCGTTAGTAAATCTGCTCAACAACTGAGATGTGTTTTTATCTTTTTGAAAACCATACTGCTTATTATGAATTATATCGTTTTCAATAAGGTATTTACGTATTTCATTACCAAGGTATTTTCAATTATTTTATCTATACACGATAAAATTGTGATGGGTCTATAATTATTGATATCAGTGTACTTTCCTTTTTTATAAATGGGTCTAATGGTGCCTATTTTCAATTTATCAGGATAAACAGATTTACTAATACATAAATTTACTAAGTGAGTAATGACAGGAGTAATCTCAGCATTTATGCATTTAATATCAGACGGTCGAATACCACATCAGGCTCATGAGTGTTAATTGGCCCAAAACTTGTTGCAAGTGACCTTAGCTACCCACCCTATTCATTTGGCACACGACTTGCAATACACCCTGTATAACTCGTATTAATTGCAAGTGAAGGGTCTCTCAGAGGAAACGACTTTCAGTTGTGACCAATTATTGTAAATCAGGTATGACGATGACGACGAACCGCCGCAGCCCAGCCACACCCGGGGTCTTCTGTTACATTACAACTCGGGCTCGGACATTTTACGAACAAAATTTTAACAAAAAATTAACAATGTATTACAATTTATAATGGACGATGAAGTCTATGTCAAACTTAAAATAAAAAATAAAATAAAATCATTTATTCTGTAAGTAGGCCCTGTAGGCACTTTTACAAGTCTGAATCTACCATCTACCAGCGCTTCAAGAGACCATTGTTGAGAAGAAGCACCGCAAGAAACTCAACAGTAAGCCATTTTTTTAAATAAAGAACTTATTACAATACTAAACATAAGCTATCTAATTTAAATGTCACAGGGATGTACAGGTCCCAGTAGTAATAATAATGAAATTAATAAAAATGTCAGGTTAAAATAATAATACAATTCCGGAGATGTAAAGAGTCTCCAAATGTCAAATTAAAATTAAATATAGGTAAGTAGGTAATTAAACAAAAAAACAAAACAACAAACACAAACAAGGGAGATGTAGAAAGTCTCCACGGTCAATTTTGGAGATGTAAAGAGTCTCCAGATGTCAAATTAAAATAATAAGCATACAAGGAGATGTATATAGTCTCCACGGTCATTAATAATTGTAATACAAATAATTCAGTCCCAAGCATTGTCATCATTTATATAATCTTTAATACTATAATACGCTTTAGAAATTAGTTGACGTTTAACGTAACTCTTAAATTTATTTACTGATAAATGAGTAACACTACTTGGGAGCTTATTATAGAACCTTATACAATTACCTATGAATGAGTTCTTTATTTTGTGAAGCCGTGTAAAGGGCACTGCGAGCTTATGTTTATTCCTGGTATTAACATTATGTATGTCACAGTTCTTTCTAAAACTACCGATGTGTTTATGAACATGCATAATATTTTCATAAATATATTGACTGTATACGGTTAATATATTCGTTTCTTTGAACTTATCTCTAAGCGAGTCTCTATGACCCATCTTGTAAACAGCACGAATAGCCCTCTTCTGTAGAACAAAGATGCTGTTTACGTCAGCACCACTACCCCATAGTAAAATACCATATGACATAATACTATGGAAGTAACTAAAATAAACTAATCGAGCGGTTTTCAAGTCTATTATATTCCGAATTTTATTAACTGCAAAAACTGCAGAACTTAGTCTATTCGCTAATTTAGACAGATGAGGACCCCATTGGAGTTTGGAGTCTAACGTTATTCCAAGAAATACTGTATCATTAACTAGGTCTAATCTATCATTTTTTATAGTTACAGTAGTTTGTCTATTTTTCACATTTGTAGTCATAAATTTAATACATTTAGTCTTTTTCTCATTCAGTAATAAATTATTAACACTGAACCAATCTACTACTTTTGATATAGCATTGTTTACATCGATATTAAACTCCTGTTGTCGTTTGACTTTAAATACGAGTGAGGTATCATCAGCAAACAATACTATATCATGTTTGTCCTTTATAAGGTATGGTAAATCATTTATGTAAATAAGGAATAAAAAAGGACCCAAAATTGAGCCCTGTGGTACGCCCATTTTGACCAAAGACCCAGGTGATCGTTTTCCATTCACGTCTACCCTTTGTATTCTCCCGTATAAGTACGTTTTTATTAAGTTTAGCGCAGTACTTCTAACTCCATAATGGTGTAGCTTCCTGACCAATGTGTCATGGTTAACGCAATCGAAGGCCTTGGACAAATCACAGAAAATACCTAAGGCATCATGTGACCCCTCCCAGGCTTCAAAAATATGTTTAATTAACTCAACACCAGCTTCGGTTGTCGAGCGACCCCGAGTAAAACCAAATTGTTTGGTGTGTAATAAATTATTATATTGAAAATGTTCCATTAATTGTGATAAAATTAATTTCTCAAAGATTTTACTGAAAGTGGGTAGTATGGAGATCGGTCTAAAGTTAGTGGGGTCAGAAGTACTACCCGTTTTGAATAATGGAATTATCTTGCTATGTTTCATAAGATCAGGAAACTCGCCACAGTCAACACAGTGATTAAATATGACCATTAAGTCAGATGCTATGACTTCCAATAAGGATTTAAGGACGTGAACCGACACCCCCCAAAGGTCATTAGTTTTCTTTATATTAATTGACTTGAATGCATTAATTACATCCAAGGCAGTAACGTGCTTGAATTCAAGGTGTATACTGCATTCAGACACGTTATCTTCTAATAATAAAACTATAAAATTGACTATAAAATTGACTATAAAATTCTACCCGGACCGTAATAAAAGGAACGAAGGTCTGTAAAAACTATATATCCATATTTTGCGAAAAATTTGGAAAAAGTGATGGTTTGGCAAGTTATGACAATGCGGATACGTAGAATTAAGTTAATTTTGTACAAAATACAATAAATAAATAAATAACATATCCGTTTTTCGTAACCGAAAGCTAAAATTCGGATGTGTACAAGAAGGAATGCCTTCAAAAGCGGGCACTGCCACTCGTGCGCAGGCTCAGGGCCGCGCAGTACCCCGCCCGTCAGCTGCGCGCCACCTCGCTCGCCGTGTGGGTCGAACTGGTATCGAGCGCATAATGTCGAATTTGTCGCAAAATCAGTAAATCCCCGAGTTGCCCTGAGATCAGGCCCATCGAAAAATGTTGGGCTCTGCATAGCTAGCACATGTTGCCTGGGACTTGTTTGTCGCTCGGCTCTCTCTTCTATTTAGTCTGTAACGATAGAGGCACTGAGCGACAAGCGAGAAACTATACTACTCAAAACAAAATTGGGGCCACGGTATATTCTGCATACAAAAGAACTGTTTTCGGAGAAGGATTATTATAACAAATTTTAACCTGTAAGTTTTGAATTTAGTATCTTTCGAAAGCTGCAATGTTCAACTTACAAGTTGTGTTTTTAATTTTTTTGTCAATTGTTTTGTGTTTACCATGCGTGTGGTTTTTTAAATCAATTTTCAAATTTCATACAAAATAAGCAAAAAAATGCAACTTTTTTAAAAACTACACACACGGTAAAAACAAAACAATTGACAAAAAAAATAAAAACCCAGCTTGTAAGTTAAACATTGCAGCTTTCAAATGATACTAAATTCAAAAATTTCAGGTTAAAATTGGTTTTAATGACCTATCTCCGAAAACAGTTCTTTTGTATGCAGAATATACCGTAGCCCCTATTTTGTTTTGAGTAGTATACTACTTGTGCTGCCCATGCTGATGAAAGAAAGGGTACGAAAACAATATAAAATTATAAATCAACAGATAACATCGACCAATTAAAAAAGGCAGGACCCGCGCCCAACAATCTCTGAAAACATTTGATGTTCAAGGGATAATGAAGAGCGTCACAAGCATAGTGAGGAACCTGGCCAAGGGGTTCCATAAATAACTAAAAGTAGCTTTTATGATTCAAATTCAAGATCTAAGAATCGCATAGTTTAAGTTTTTTTTATAATAAAAATAATTTATACAGATTTTATTACTTTCCATGATTAATTAATGATACGGTCCTTAAAATGAAATTAATAAATAGATCCAGTGATCGTTACCTAATGACGGTATACGTTCTCGGATCTGACTTAATGTGTAGCTGGCGATAACGACCGAGTGTACATAATTAAAATGGACTTTAATCAGATTGCAACTTGAGAGTTGATAGCAAACTTTAACATCTGTGCAACAATATAACACGAGCAATAAAATAACTATTATTTTTATATTTTCCTAAATGACACGACGACCTCTGTTCTATCTTCTTACCGCTAATACGCTGATGATTTGCCAATTTATGCGGGGGCTAGTTTTGATGACTTCCCTTCCCTAATCGTCATTATGAATGATGATGTTGCCACGATTCAGGAGTGGGCCAATAACTTTGGACTTAAGTTTACATACATACATACATACCATCACGCCTTCATCCCAGAGTGGGGTAGGCAGAGCTACAGAGTTACCAACAACTCTAACAATTTGTTGTTAATTCTATAACCACATTTTGCAAAAACAGGCTATAGGTTTACGATGTGTATATTAGTGACAGGTTGCAAGCCCATCGCCTAACAATACCACAGCCTTTAATCCCTTAGTCGCCTCTTACGACTTCCACGGGAAGACATGGAGTGGCACTATTCTAGGCGGCCGGCAACCACAGCAAAACAGAACGGCGGACTTAAGTTTAACGCAAATAAATCTCAAGCCATTGTTGTGCCCTCACTTCATTTCGAATATGTCTGACCTTATGATGCCCAATTTGATTTTTGACGGAACCATTATTCAATTTTTTTTAACAGCGAGGAATTTCGGTTTCACAATGGATCAGACACTTTCCTGGTCAGCTCAGGTTACCGAAGTCAGCCGCAAGCTCTTCGGTTCATTTCGATCTCTCGGGCGCCTGCAGTATTTTCTTCCTCAACAAACCAAGATAACTTTAGCGCAATCTCTCCTTCCACCACACGACAACGCTGCTGCCGTTGCTGACTCGGACCTCTCAGCGCGATGCTCGATACACGTGAGTGACCAAAACGTGTGAATTCGATACGTTTTTGATCTACGTAAATACGACCATGTCTCACTTCCGTGCGCAGCTAAACTGAACACATGTTTTATGTCTCCTAGTTCTAGTGAATCTAGATCAAGTGTACAGTTAAGGTTACACGTTAACATTTAACGTAACCTAATATAGCTTAACGAGTGAACCCGCGGGTTGTAGCCCTCCCTGACGGCGCCCGTCGCTCCCTCTCCATGTCGTCATCGTCTTTGTACATCAACTTAGTAATCGAGTACCCCAGATATTGAAATTGGTACCCTTTTTAAAGGGACACCATGTCGTTTAGGCGGAGCCACGCTAGTAAAAATAATTTTCAGTACTTTATCGTAAAATAAAATAAAAAACGAAGTTTTGTCCAACTCTCCAGCATGAGACGAATCCAATGACATATCATTCATTTATCATAATCGCAAATATGCGAATGAGTTTGTGCATCAACTTTTTTGAAATATTAGACTACAGTGTATTAGATATTTAGATTATTGACATAAAAGAAAAGTTAATTAAAAATGGTCACAATGCGTCTGTCGTTCAGGTGAACATTGTCATTGTAGATAAACTGTTTATTTCGTATTTTCTTAATTATAAGAACCTGACTCAAAACTTATATTTTCTCAAGCAAAGAATTTACAAAAAAAATGAGTTCAATTCTTGTTTATTTATTTTACATTGTTATCTCAAGTCAAAGCAGGGGTCGGGTGATGTGACGCACACAGTAGATTTTTTTATTACATTTTCAGCAGGTAGGTACTCTATCATAAAAAAAACATATACTTAGTTATTATATACATAATCCTAATCAAATAATAACTAGTAAATTTTAACTTGAAAAATAATGTAATCATTTATAAATTTTACATTAAAATAATAATAAATAACTAATGAACTTAAACACTACAATGGTACTAAATATAAAACTATAGTGCAACGCCGCAATGTTCAAATCCGGTACAACAATAAATAAACATTATTTTATTATAATGTACCGAAAGTACGGCGCAGCGCTCTGCACACGCGCCGGCTGCGCGAGCGCCGACGGGCAGTACCCCTATAACCTGCGCGTGCGCGCCAGTCCTCTCCCAGGAGCTATAGCTGTCGGGCGAGTGTCAGTGCGTTCGCGGCTACTTAGTTCGCGTCTTCTGTCGAGCAAGTCACAGTGCCCGTGCGACATTACAATTTTAAATACGTCTTAAGATTTGCTTCCTCCGCGGAGTGGAAACCTTACATCTCGCTTGTTATAGTTTACCTATTGTGTCCCGATTAATGCGGTATTACGTTTACACTAAGAAGCGCCGCGCGCCTCGTGTCGCTGCTCCGCGCAGCATCAGCGCAGCCCTCGGCACCAGGGGAGCAACGTACTGCGAGAGCGGCCCCTAGACGGGCTTGTGAACTTATAACACAAGCACCACCAACTTAGTTAACGTCACACAATATAATATATTGCGAAGAATACGAGCCTTATTCAGTTCTAGTACGGAAAAGGAAAACAAAAGGATAGAAAAGGAGGAACCACTCAAGAAACTTGAGTTAGAGGAGAAAGAAGAAATACAATTTTAAAAACCAGAGACCACAATGTTTAAAGAGAGGAAGAGCAACGTCGATGCAGACAATACTGACAAGGAGTTGGAGGGGCCTTCTTCAAATCCCACTTCCACTGATGAGCAGATTGCTGGCAGTGACCAATTTGAAAGTTACAACGCTATATTGGAGACTTTCAGCGAATTGTATGGAAACGACCTCAAGGCACTGGTAGCAGCATTCGCATATAAGGGATTTGATGCTGTGACAATGAAGGCAGACATTGAGAAAGTGATAACTCGCAGTGACATCATGTTTCTGATCCACTCAGGGGCTACTCATGGCAACAGGGTATGGAAAATTATATCAGCCAGCCGGAGTGATCCGGAAGTAGTACGAAGGCTGAAGACTCTCAAAAAGAATCTGAAGATAAAGGATGCTGCAGCTGGAAACCCACGTGCTGTGACTTTGTCAAGAATCTCATTTTGTTTCCCTGACGCTGCTGTCACTATTATGCAAATTCTTGTGCCCTCTATGGTACTGTCTAGAGACAGACTTCTGGAAGTTCATGCAGAGTTCCCTAACATCGCGAGGAGCCAAGCAACAGCTGCCGCTATCTCCCGTGATCTTGTGGATGCTGAAAGAGTGCATGTAGTAGCTTGCTACATGGTGAACTCACTGATGACTTCTGAGATTATAGCAAAAAAGAATGAGCTCTGGGACAACACTTCGAATCCAGAGAGGGCAGAGAGGGCTCTGTCATTCATCATCAAAGCTTACGACTCGAGCATCCTGACGGAAGACAAGCGCTCGGACATCAGCGCCCAAGTCGGAGTCACCGTGAACAACAGGCTGTCCACGGCCTGGACCGAGGCTGGGAAGAGCTGCGAGAAGTGGGTGAGGGAGAAATACTCCTTCTCCATCGCGGACAATATGTCCTAATTGCTAATTGTTGATGACAGGGCTATATGTAATCAATACTATTGAGTAAGGTGTTATAATAGTTTTATTTTATATAAATTTACTTACCATGTTATTTAGATTAATTATCAATATTAAGTGTATAATCATGTTTAAACCCTATTTTGTGGTAGTTCTAGTTAGTGTCACTCAATCTGTCATTCGGCATGAATGTACTAGTACATATTAGTCACGCCGACCAATTGGTAAAATAAAATCTTGACAAATATTTTTTTGTTTGACTACGGAATAGTTCCGATAAGTATAAATAAAAGAGGTTTACAAACTATTAGAAGGTAAATAAACTCGGTCATTAATTATGATGATTTAAAATTACTTTTTAACGATGTCGATAAAACTTAGTAGGTACCTAGTTCTAGTTAGTGTCACTCATTCTGTTATTCGGCATGAATGGACTCGTACATATTAGTCACTATCACGCTGATGCTTTGTCAGCACTAAGGTGTGGCGTAGTGTTTTGGGTAATTCCCCAGGTAGGGAGCGGGCATTGATGGCGCAGAAGAAATGTATCAGAGCAATATGTGACTCACGACGCACTGACACATGTCAACCGCATTCCATAAAGCTAAACATACCTACTGACACTTCCAAGCTTGTACATTCATGAAATGGCCGGTTTTGTTCGGATTAACTAACAGTAGCTTATTTAATAAGTTCGTCCGTGTACGAAATTACGAATGCGAACTAAAATACGTCCTTGGTCGTCAAGCACGGCTCTGTTCTCTAAAAGCATATTGGGAATGGCCTCAAAAATGTATAATAAGCTACCAAAATGCATCGCTGAAATCCTTTTCCTTTTTTTTTTTTTTTGTCCTCAGTATTACCGAATTTAAAAGCGCTTTGAAGAGTTTTCTGATCAATAAATAAGGACTAAGTAATACTAAGTTATTATAAAGGAAATGTAGGAAGTATTGTAAATTGTTATTATAAGAAAAGAAACGTAAGGAAATGTAAATAATAAAAACCCTAGCCTAGCGGCAGAACATTAAAAGATCCATTGTTTATTAGACCGGACGAGAGCACGTCGGACCATCATGCTCAGTGTAGGGTTCCGAAGCCGTTACTACAAACAAATTAGACCCCGCGACAAATTGAACTTTGCCGTTGGAAAACTGTTATCCCCATACATCGACAGGTCGCGGTCAGTTTACCAACACCGCAAATAAGTTTTCGGAAGGTATAAACATTTGAACCGTTTGTAACTCGAGAACAAATGAAGTTTACCTAGTCGTCATAGCTTTCCTTTAAAATTCGTTATATGTGCTTTCATTTAAGATATTTTTCAGATTTTATTTCACCACTTTGTTGGCGTGACTAATATGTATATTAATGTCAAATAACAGCGTTCTAGTACCAAGAGTCTCTGAGCTAGGTTGCGGACGGACGGACGGACGGACATGGCAAAACTATAAGGGTTCCTAGTTTGACTACGGAACCCTAAAATAGTAGTTTATTGATTTATTTATTGACAACGCAGTGCCACCATGGTGGCAGACGAAGGTCCTTGATGTTTCTTAGGGTATAATTATCGCTATTAATAACGTCTTCCCTGTGTGCTGATTACCTATATCAAAATTTTGCTCGCCAGCTGCCTAACTATAACTAATCATTCTATCATAATAATAATACGAGCACGCGCACCGCTCAGGCGACAGTTTCTGAAGCATCTTTATCTGTGGTAACTTAAAGAATATGTCCTGATTGGAGATTATAGAGCTGGAAAATAATTTTCTCAAAAATGACCGGAAAAGTTGACATTACTAAATCCATACTGAGACGCGAAGTACATAGTTTACAGACAGTTCCCAAATTAAAAAAAATAGTACATTACTACAGACGCCGGGAAGTAGGTGGTTGCAGGCCGAGTTCATATAGACGGCCGAGCGAAGCGAGGTCGGATAGTTACGAGGCTGGCAACCCCTTTTCACGGCGAGGTATGTATAGTGCTTTTCTCAAACATATGCAATGAAATAAAAAAAAAACATCACTCAAAAAACATTTGTGTAATAGGCATTAACGCGGATATTTTTGGTCCGAACCACACAGATACAAAAAAAAAACGATTTTCAGCTATTCAGCCTGTTCATAAAACCAGCTGTCATGGACATATTAAAATTAAAAAAAAATTACTTCCCGGCCTAGGCCTTCAATTTTGTATGAAATTCCTTTACAGTTCTTTCGAGTTGTTCCGTCGGGAACGTGGCACTTTGAAGCCTAAAATAACTAACATAACGCCGACATTACATAGCATGTTTGAGAAAATTACATTGCGTGTTCGCTACACAAGCCCGCAATGTTGCATACAAATTTCATTGTTATCTAGTTTGTAACTTTTTAAAAGGTGAAAACGGCCATAATAAAATGAGGGCACAAGTCTTATACATCCATATTTTATTCGAAACGTAACTTTTTTATCTGTCTGGAATAGCCTGAGTTTTTTTTTTCTTAAAAAAAGCTTGCGTTTCGCCTTGTCATAAAAATAAAGGCGGTAAAGAGTGATGTTATTTCACGTGAAGTTTCTGTTTAAATACAATTTGTATCTTTCGATTTTTGAGAAAAGCACTATATATGCCTCGGCAGGAACGGCAATTGCGGGCCTCGTATTTTTAAATGGACTCGCAAGCTCGTCCGTTTAAACCAATTCTCGGCCCGCAATTACCTGCTTCACTGCCTAGGCAATAATGTACTATTATTTAAATAGTTTTAACATGCACGGCACTTGAATCACGGCACGTATGTTTTGCCACAGATTATAAGGGTATGTGTTTTCTAAACTCTTTCCTTAGGAATGCAGAAAAAGTATACAAATGTAGTTGTTTTTTCTTCTTGCTTCAATTCATTGTAGGTACGCATCGCATTTTTTTATTTATAGTTTATATACTTCTTGTGTTTCCGATCGTGTGGCCAATTCTACCACGAACAACATGCTTATTTTTTCCAAATTGTAATGGTGCCGTCGTATTTACCTACACAAATACACTGCCGCACTGTAACCGTACTTTACAGGGGAGGTCCAAGGTGGAAGGTGTGACAGAGATAACCACTTTGTCAGTCAGGTACAATATAATTTAATTACAATAAGACTTCGCTATATATACAAGATTAACTTAACTAATACGCAGCTTAACACACGAACTAATAATTCACCCCCATATGCACAATAATGCCGTGTTATCTGTAAAAGGGCTGATAGACTTACGAGCTACAAAATCACGATCTGAAGCCTACTACGCATTATGCTCCTCCGGGCACGATGCACGACGCAAATCGATAGTGCGTAGGCTTGCTGGACGTCAATAATAATAATAATTACCGTGAAGGACTTGCACGATCGAACTTGTGTCTAACCAGCCCTCCACTACTTCTTGCACGACGTGATAAAAAAGATAAAATAAAAATAAAATAAAATCATTTATTCTGTAAGTAGGCCCTGTAGGCACTTTTACAAGTCTGAATCTACCATCTACCAGCGCTTCAAGAGACCATTGTTGAGAAGAAGCACCGCAAGAAACTCAACAGTAAGCCATTTTTTTAAATAAAGAACTTATTACAATACTAAACATAAGCTATCTAATTTAAATGTCACAGGGATGTACAGGTCCCAGTAGTAATAATAATGAAATTAATAAAAATGTCAGGTTAAAATAATAATACAATTCCGGAGATGTAAAGAGTCTCCAAATGTCAAATTAAAATTAAATATAGGTAAGTAGGTAATTAAACAAAAAAAACAAAACAACAAACACAAACAAGGGAGATGTAGAAAGTCTCCACGGTCAATTTTGGAGATGTAAAGAGTCTCCAGATGTCAAATTAAAATAATAAGCATACAAGGAGATGTATATAGTCTCCACGGTCATTAATAATTGTAATACAAATAATTCAGTCCCAAGCATTGTCATCATTTATATAATCTTTAATACTATAATACGCTTTAGAAATTAGTTGACGTTTAACGTAACTCTTAAATTTATTTACTGATAAATGAGTAACACTACTTGGGAGCTTATTATAGAACCTTATACAATTACCCATGAATGAGTTTTTTATTTTGTGAAGCCGTGTAAAGGGCACTGCGAGCTTATGTTTATTCCTGGTATTAACATTATGTATGTCACAGTTCTTTCTAAAACTACCGATGTGTTTATGAACATGCATAATATTTTCATAAATATATTGACTGTATACGGTTAATATATTCGTTTCTTTGAACTTATCTCTAAGCGAGTCTCTATGACCCATCTTGTAAACAGCACGAATAGCCCTCTTCTGTAGAACAAAGATGCTGTTTACGTCAGCACCACTACCCCATAGTAAAATACCATATGACATAATACTATGGAAGTAAATAAAATAAACTAATCGAGCGGTTTTCAAGTCTATTATATTCCGAATTTTATTAACTGCAAAAACTGCAGAACTTAGTCTATTCGCTAATTTAGCCAGATGAGGACCCCATTGGAGTTTGGAGTCTAACGTTATTCCAAGAAATACTGTATCATTAACTAGGTCTAATCTATCATTTTTTATAGTTACAGTAGTTTGTCTATTTTTCACATTTGTAGTCATAAATTTAATACATTTAGTCTTTTTCTCATTCAGTAATAAATTATTAACACTGAACCAATCTACTACTTCTGATATAGCATTGTTTACATCGATATTAAACTCCTGTTGTAGTTTGACTTTAAATACGAGTGAGGTATCATCAGCAAACAATACTATATCATGTTTGTGCTTTATAAGGTATGGTAAATCATTTATGTAAATGAGGAATAAAAAAGGACCCAAAATTGAGCCCTGTGGTACGCCCATTTTGACCAAAGACCCAGGTGATCGTTTTCCATTCACGTCTACCCTTTGTATTCTCCCGTATAAGTACGTTTTTATTAAGTTTAGCGCAGTACTTCTAACTCCATAATGGTGTAGCTTCCTGACCAATGTGTCATGGTTAACGCAATCGAAGGCCTTGGACAAATCACAGAAAATACCTAAGGCATCATGTGACCCCTCCCAGGCTTCAAAAATATGTTTAATTAACTCAACACCAGCTTCGGTTGTCGAGCGACCCCGAGTAAAACCAAATTGTTTGGTGTGTAATAAATTATTATATTGAAAATGTTCCATTAATTGTGATAAAATTAATTTCTCAAAGATTTTACTGAAAGTGGGTAGTATGGAGATCGGTCTAAAGTTAGTGGGGTCAGAAGTACTACCCGTTTTGAATAATGGAATTATCTTGCTATGTTTCATAAGATCAGGAAACTCGCGATAAAAGATGTTTATTCAGTAAGTAGGCCGCACGGGCACTTTTACACGTCAAAAATCTACCAGCGCTTCACAAGAGACCACTGCTGAGAAGAAACGCCGCAAGAAACTCAACAGTAAGTCGTTTTTTAAATATTGCTAATGAAATGATATTATACAATCATAAACTTATCCAAGCATTATATAAAACAATGAATCTCACATAACACCAACGATTAATATATTCATGCGTAGTTAAGCAGGAAAATGTGTCAAAACTCAGAATTGTCACAAAACTAAGCAACAGTAATAAAAAAAAATAAAAAAATAGAAAGTATACAAGTTATACTTACCTGTGACGGTGCAAGACAACCTGCATAAAAGTTTCGATACATTCTCCTACAGAAATCGTGTCCCCTAGACAATATACAATATTTACATATTTTTATGACTAAGTTATTATTAAATTATTTAGGTGTTGGCCAAGCATTTTTATCTGTTAGATAGTCTTCGACCCTATAGTAAGCTTTAGACATCAACGACTTTTTCAAGCAAGTTTTAAATACTGGAAATGGTAATTTTAAAACAACGTCAGGTAATTTATTAAAGAAAAGGATGCATTGACCTACAAATGATTTATAAACCTTACGGACACGAAATTTTTTACTAACAATTTTTCAAATTATGTATATCACAATTCTTAACAAAAGAGTTGATTTTTAATGACATAAATAATATTCTCATAAATAAATTGTGACGCTACTGTCAAAATATTAATTTCTTTAAATAGTAATATTAAGGAATCACGGGAGTTTAGATTATATATAGAACGAATGGCTCCTTTTTGCAACACGAATATAGTCTGTATGTCAGCAGCTTTTCCCCAAACCAGAATACCGTACGACATAACACTATGAAAATAACTATAATAAACTAAGCGAGCTGTCTCAACATTAGTAAGTTGCCTGATTTTCCTAACAGCATAAGCTGCCGAACTTAATTTACCTGCTAGTACTGCTATATGGGGACTCCATTGCAAGTTTTTATCTATAGTTATCCCTAAGAAAACCAAAAAATAATATATTCATGCGTAGTTGAGCAGGAAAATGTGTCAAAACTCAGAATTGTCACAAAAAGTATTAAGTAATAGGGTATAAAAAGCCTATACAGGTACTGCATGTACAGTCAACGTCAAAAGTAAGTGATCAAAATTAACATTTCAAAACATGTTCAAGCATGACGCCCCAGATAAAACAGATTATAACAAAGTGTCATTTTTAACTGAATATTTAATTAGTCAAAAGAAAATGATCATAAAAGATACCATAACTGTCTCTTTACAGAACATTTCAAAAAATTATAATTATTTATTTTACCTAAGTGTCAAGACTGTCAAGTGTCCAACAAGATAAAGTCAAAATTACAAAATCTCGAAATGAAAACTAGGGTAATCACGGCAGTAAAAAAGGATTTATTCTAAATGTTGCAAAAAAAAAAACAAAGCGAAGTAGTAGGAATTTATTTCAACCCTTGACGGAAATGAGAGGTGTTATAGTTATTTCGCGTGTTTCTCTTACGAGTATAACCGACATTAACCGAAATTCTGACTAGTATTCCGAAGTGGTCTTGAGAAGACATGAAGGCCCAAACATTCATGTTCACTTACATGTGATACTTTGGTAGTATTACTGACTATTGCTATTTTTGAAAATCAGTTTAATTTGGAACACTCAGTAATGACTTTAACTGTTTGAATGGCATGTCACTTACTTATGACACATTACGAGCTAATTTACTTATGCTAAATTACAATAATCAGAGACATCTGTCGTAATTTATTGTATATACTATTTTGAGACCCTATTTCATCAGTTTCTTTTGCTGTTGACTGTACACCTGTAATTTTTATCGCGTGAAACCTCATTGTGAATCTACCTTTACTTGCAATCTGGCGAAGTTTTCTAAACCCGGAACGCTATGAGCGTAAATATGGCCGCCTTCATGAATAATCTGTCGTGCCTGGATCTGTCATGTCATCGCTGTGATCGCTGGCTGTCATGCCTGTCATGCATGATTTGCTTAGCGTTACCGGAGTGTTTACCGCGGCCGCTTATTTGACCTAAAAAAACGTATTTTCTTACAATAACACCGTGAAAAACCATTATCGTTGTAGCGAGCTTTACTGATGACATACCGTGACACAATGATCATATCATACGATGCTTTAATTACGATGTAGTCTCTGATTATCATAAGTATGTCTTGTGATTATATGCTAGCAAATTCTGTATCGGGATGCTCGATATGGCAAGCCCCGGGTGTCTTAAACACGCAGAATGAAGCAGGGAACAGTGCTGATGCAGATCCGTCGTCAAATAGAAAAGTTAATAGAGAATCGACCGATGTAGTAAGCAACATTGACAACAAAATTGCGGCTGCCGAATGTACTCAAAATGGTATGTTTAGTCGATTATACGATGCATTCTGTGAAATGTATTAAATTTATTGGTAAATTTCGTTTACGGTCTTTGAGTAGGTTGGTAGGGTAACAGCTTTTGTAAAGAAATGTGTACATGTTGGTTAAGTTAAAAATAAACTAGGTACTTACGCACTTTAATTTTTTAAGCTGATGTGCAGTTAGGGTTGCCAGGACGCCGAACCTAATAGCCGGACAGACCATCCAGTTTGGCCGGACATTAGGGTAAAAAGGCCGGACACTATAATCCCTACATTATTGAGGATTTCGTTTCTCTGCGAGAGCGACGTTCGCTTGCGCTCAAGCACGCTCGGCGCTCGCTTGTTTGCAAAATGTAAAAAGCCTAACAACAGCCGGACAAGCCGGACACCGTTTATTTTGGCCGGACACGCAATCAAAAAGGATAACTATGTCCGGCTTTATCCGGACGCCTGGCAACGCTATGTGCAGTGAAGTAATAATAAACACGGACCTTATATTTTGTAGGTATTTAAAAATCAAGTGTTGTGACATCCATACAAAGTTGTATAACTATTTTTTTCAAATCCTTATTGAATGAAAATTCGTTTTCAATAGCAATAAATTGTACATACATTTAAACATACATACATACATACATACCTTCACGCCTGTAATCCCAGAGTGGGGTAGGCAGAGCTAGAGAATTATCAACCACTTTAAAACTTGTTGATAAGTCAGTAACCACATTTAGCACAAATACATTTAAACCTTAGTTTATTAGTCAAAGATAAGAGTAATTAACAATAAAAATGGTAAGGAACTTTTTGATTGGTTGTCAAAATTGAAAAGTCATATTTGTATAGGAAAAATTAGGTAAAATGCGTCCCTAATTATAAGACCGATCAATGATCTTTCTCCTTACACTATTAAGTTTCTCTATGCATTGGCTGTAACTGTTATGCTGTGATTTTTTTGTTTAATAAATAAATAATACATAATATTAAGATAAATAATATCGCGGGCATCAATCTAAAGGGGCGAATACGCAAGACCCTTATTTTTCATGAGAGATTTTACGTTGAATATTTTGGAAACCTTTTAATTATGTCATTACATCAAATTTCTTACAAAATACTTTGGATTTGCAGGCGTATAATGTGAAACCTTCCCTAATCAATAATTTAATTTAAGACAAAATTAGTCCAGTTCATAAGCTTAAATTTGATGATGTTTCAATGTAAAATCGTGCAAAATACATTATTTACATACATACATAAACTCACGCCTTCATTCCCAGAGTGGGGTAGGCAGAGCTAAAGAATACATAGCAAAATACATTATTTAATTGACATTAAATAACATTCAATTTAATTATATCAATGCAATGTCAATCAAAGCTTGACATAATTAAAATATATTTAGTTAAATTTGTTATGAGGTCTTATAATACACACAATCGTTTATAACACAATTTTATAGACCACACTAAACATCTATAGCCGTAAGTAGTAAGCACACCTATAATATATAGACTGTTGATAACGCATAACTCTGCTAAATAAATACTATTATGGCTGCCACTCCTCTTTTTGGTTCTATTTCAATTACTTTAAAGTTTTTCATTACTGTACCGAAAAATATAGGTCGTAACATTGTGATAAAATAATAGAATGTGTATTACTAATACAAATGATGACGCGCTGGCCTAGTTGATAGTGACCCTGCCTACGAAGCTAGCGGTCCTGGGTTCAAATCCTGGTAGGGGCTGATATTTGTGTGAAGAGCACGAATATTTGTTTCTGAGTCATTTCTATGTATATATTTCTCTATAGAAGTATTTATATCATTGTACCCATAGTACAACCCTAGAGCTTAGTTTGGGACTAGGTAAAATGGTTTGACATTGCTGATTGTCCCCTGATATTTATTGATTTTATTTAATACGGGAATCGAAAAGGACAGAAAAAGTTATTTCGGATTTTTGCATTTGCCCCTTTAGAAGGAAACCTGTGATATAAATATCATATTTATGATATTTAAAATAAATGTAATGTAAAATTAAATATCATGAATCCACACAAACATTTTTTTTTTTTTTTTTTTCTCTCGTACTGCAATCTGTCACCTTTCTGCGACATTAAACAGTAGATTGGGGTTTGTTTAAAAGACTTGCTAGGTGTGCAACCTGTGTCGCACCCTTATTTTTCCAACAACTATTTCAGTGTGTCTTGGGGCATTTTCCGTTTCAGTCTCCGACTTGTTTCATTTGCGTCCATCAGGGCTTTTGCCAAGGTATTTGGGTGGCTTAAAATTCTTTTTTTGTAGGCCTTGGTATGCCGAAGTATTTCTTGTTGGACTGTAGCTGTTTTCAAGTCATGATGCAGTTGTTCATTTGTGACGAACCAGGGGGCGTTGGTTATTATCCTTAAAATTTTGTTCTGGAATCTTTGGATAATTTCGACATTAGAGTGGGACGCTGTTCCCCAAAGTTGGATTCCATAGCTCCAGATTGGTATTAGTATCGCCTTGTATAGTAGGAGCTTGCTGCTGAGTGACATTTGGGATCCACGGCCAATCATCCAGTAGAGTTTCCGGAGTTGTAGGCTTAGCTGTTTACGTTTTGTAAATATATGTTTTTGCCAGGTGAGCCGCTTGTCCAAGTATAGACCGAGATATCTTACGTGGTCAGCTTGAGGGACTTCTAGGTTGTTAAGTTTTACAGGCGGACAGATGCCTTTTCTTAATGAAAAGGTGACGTTGACAGATTTAGATTCATTGGCTTTGATCCTCCACTTCTTTAGCCAGAGTGATATCTCGTCTAGGCCATTTTGTAGATTTTTACTGGCTTCTGCTGGGTCTTGATGAGAAGCTAAGATCGCAGTGTCGTCAGCGAAGGTACCGGTTATTATGTGTTTTGAGGTTGGCAGATCAGATGTGAATAGTAAATAGAGTATCGGTCCCAGCACGCTGCCCTGTGGGACTCCTGCTTTGATTGAACAAAGTCCTGAGAGTGCCTCACCGTTTTGGACAAGAAAATATCTGTTCTCTACAAATGATTTAAGGATTTGGTAAATATAGTCAGGTAGCAAGGACTTCATTTTAAATAATAATCCTTCGTGCCAAACTCGGTCAAATGCTTGAGATATATCGCACCTTTGCGACAAAACTGTGACATTTGGGCAAATCACAACTTTGGAGATGTCACAGTTTTGTCGCAAAGGTGCGATATCCAGAAATGCACTTGCACAGTACTTTTTGCTCTCAAATGCATTGTTTATTTCATTCATTAACCTGTGCACTTGGTCAATAGTGGCATGTTTACAACGAAACCCAAATTGGTGGTCAGGAATCAGCTTGTTCTGTTCTATAATAGGCATTATCCGCGTTAGCAATAAGGATTCATATATTTTCGACGGAATGGGTAATAAGCTTATAGGTCTGTATGATTTTGGGTCCTCGGGCTGTTTATCTGGTTTTAATATCATTATTATTTGCGCGATCTTCCATTGAGGAGGGATAAATTTTAGCCTTGTAATAGAGTTATAAATAGCTGTTAGTAGCGTCATTCCACATTCTGGTAATTCCTGCAAAATTTTGTTGGTAATTAAATCATATCCTGGGGATTTCTTAGAGTTAGCCTTTTTTATTATTGCTCTGACCTCCTGTTTTGAGAAGTTCTTTGGAGTAGTGGTCTTTCCATTGGGTTCTTGTATCTTTAAGAATTGCGCAACATATTTTTCGTGTTCTGGTGGTCCTTCGTAAGGATTGGGCCTAAAAACGTTTGCCAAATGCTGTGAAAATATGTTAGCTTTTTCTGTATCGGTGCGCGCCCAACTGTTGTCCATCCTCCTCAGAGGTGGTGAGGTTACTATGGGTCGTTTGATTCTTCTAGTTGCCTTCCAAAGAGAGTAGACTGTCGAGGCATTAGAGTTTAGACTTCGAAGGTATGCCTGGATTATATGTTATGGTATGGGGTACAAGTTTATTGGTACACTTAGGCTTGTTTATTGGAGTTGAGTTCCATGAAGCGTTTTGAATATTAGTATTAAAAAATTCTATAGCATTTATGATGTCACTTTCCGTTTGGAGACAAATTGTTTTGCTGAATGCTTCTTCAATAAAATCTCGAAAGAGTGGCCAGTCCGTATTTTTATTATGCAATGTCAATTTTTTTACAGTTTCCTTAACCTTAGTACTGATTTCCACTAGGATTGGGGAGTGGTCTGATGATAATTCCCAGCTGCTATAACACTTTAAATTGGTTTTGGCTATGCCTCTGAAGATGCAAAAATCAATGAGATCCGGTTTCTTTCCTTTGTCGGTAGGCCAGTATGTGGGTTGACCTGTTGAGATTATATTTAGAGATCTTGCTTGGACACATTTGAGAAGTTCTCGACCCCTAGATAGGATGAGCCTAGAACCCCAGAATGTGTGTTTGGCGTTATAGTCGCCAGCGGCTATGAAGCGGCTTCCTAACGTCTTAAAGTAATCATCAAATTGTGGTTCTTTGATAGTGTGCTTTGGTGGGCAATAGATAGCAGAAATTGTGATATTACTGGTCCAATCGCTAACAACTACATTAGTCGCTTGGATGTAGTCCTTGCAGTATGATTGTGATTGATGATGATTAATGTTGTTTTTTATTAAAACAGCTGAGCCTCCGTGTGCTTTTCCACTTGGGTGCATGGTATGGTATAATATGTAGCCAGGTAACTTGAAAAAACTCCTAGATGTGAAGTGTGTTTCGGAGATAAGCGTAATATCAACTTTGTTTATCTTAAGGAATACTTTTAACTCATCTGAGTGGTTTGACAGGCCATTTGCATTCCATACACATATTTTTAGGGAATTGAATGCAATGACAATCTGGACATGAGTTCTATAAGCATTTGGGTTATTTTCATCATTTGGTTCATGAGGGCCTGCATCGATTCATTTAGTGCAATAAGAGTATCCTGCCCGTATTGTTTGTTGTTTGTTGCCTGGCTTTGGTTGACTGGGGGTTTTGGGTCCATTTTCACCGCTGATGCAAATGAGTTTACTGGGTGAGGTTGTTCTATGTTATTTGGTTGGTTCCTTGTGTGTTCTGGTCTGAAGGTCCTTTGTTTGTTGGGCGCAGGGAGGGGGTATTTAATTTTCTGTAGCTCTTTGTATACCAAGCAACCCTTGTAGTTGGCTGGGTGGTTCCCTTCGCAGAGTATGCATTTGACACTATCTGAGCGTTCTTTTCTTGGGCAGTTTATTGTGTGGTGGGGTTCTGCACATTTAACACATCTAGGGTGTCTGTGACAAAACTTTTGCGTATGTCCGTAGTCTTGACAGTTAGAACATTGAGGGATTTCACGCTTGGGTTTCGGTGGTTCAATCTTTATTCGGCAATTAAGCAGCGCTCTGATGTTGTAAACTTCCTTGTTATTAGAACTTGGTTTCAGGTCGATGAAGAACATTGGCAGAGGTCGTTTGGTTTTTCTGTCTTTGATATTCCAAATGTTCGTGGGTTTATGTTGTAGTTCTTCTAGGGCATGTTTCAACTCGTCAGTTTCAGTGGATGGATGCATGTCTTTTAACACTACTCTGAAGCTTCTTATACAAATAATATAGATATTTAGACGTTTTACATATACTTGTAAGGGTACTTTTTGATAGTATTAAGTAATATATTTTATCTACTCTCATATCGTAAAGTTCGAATTATAAACTTCAAAACGATTTTATATTGGCATACTTTATAAACACAATACTGAAATTAAGAACAAAAAAAAATTGGCCTGGCGGTTTGGTTCTTAAACACACTCGTGTTTTAATCCCTCATTACATTATGCAACAATTTCATAAACTACTATTGACTATTAATGGGGAGATTGGAGGGAGCTTAAAATTGATGTGTTGTTTCCCATTTGCAAAACAAATGTGCCTTGGTGCACATTGGGGACCATCACACTCAAGAATGAAAAAATGTGTTTCAGAAAATTTATTTATATTTTATTAAATTTCAGACAAACAAAACAATTTGTTACTGAAATGCGACCTTGTGATATACTTATTTTTACTGACCTGGAACTTTATTTTTCCAGAAGGAGTTAAAGAAGACAATGAATTGGGTTACCCGGTGCAGGCCGGCACCGGCGGCTCCCACCGAAGGTAAGTTATTTATTTATTTAAAGTTTATTGCACAATACAAATGTAAAAAGCACAAATGGCGGACTTAATGCCTAAAGGCATTCTCTACCAGTAAACCTCATGGTTAACAGAGATTACATGGTGCAAGTGGAGATCTAAACAGTGTTGAAAACTTAATTAAATACCTACTTGATACTATAAATGTAATGAATACATAAAATATGCAGAATAGAATATGCAGTGAGCACAATAAACTTTTTAAACAAACGAATATTGATTTACTGTCTATCTCTCCAATGAAGTTTAAAAGATTATTAAATATTTATAAGAGGTAATTGCCTATAAGTTTTAACGTAAGCCCTTCATAGTGCCATGTTAATTTTATTTAGTGTTATATTTTGTTAATTGTATCGTGTTTATGCATGGTCACTTGTTTGTGATTTTAGTTTCATATTGTTTTTTGCCTTAAACTGAGCACATGGATTAATCCATATTATTAAGACGTAGTTTAATATCCAAGCGGGTCGAATTTAAGCCCATAATTGTTTTTTTATGTTTTTATCATTGTCATATTTTGTTAATTGTGTTATGTTATACATGGCTACTTGCGACTTTATAGTTCCTTTTTAGCCTAGTTCTTAGCCTGTTAAATGTGTTAGTGTGTTATTGAGCCGCATCGGCACAAATGCGATTGTTTTACGCAAGCTGAGTTTGCCTGTAATTGGGTAAACACCCTGTCACTCTTCCCTATACATATAATATTAAAATTAAGTTAATGGTGTTATATCTGTTGGCGAACCTAATAAATAAATAATAATATGTTCATATACATACATACATAAACTCACGCCTTCATTCCCAGAGTGGGGTAGGCAGAGCTAAAGAATTACCAACAAGTCTTAAAACTTCTTGATAATTCTGTAACCACATTTTGCACAAGTAGGCTAAGATGTTTCCCAGTGTATTAGTGACAGGTGGCAAGCCCATCGCCTAACAGTACTACAAGCCTTTATTCCCTTATGGTGCGTTCCTATATTCAAAACCGTTGGTAGAATTGTGACGTCTCGTTAAAATTTGACACATTTTGTATGTACCAAATGTCATAACGCTACTACCCGTAAGGGAAACGATTCGTTTCTCGAATATAGGAACCGGGCATTAGTCGCCTCTTACGACATCCACGGGAATGTTCATATAAAACATACATATACTTAATACTCAAATACATACGAAAACAAGGTGTGATGAAGTTGATAACACCTTACTCGAGTTCTTGCTTGTGTAGATGTTGGAGAAGCTTACGCTTGAACACGAATTACGTTACGTTAGTGCTCAGTTGCCTTCCATTTTATTTTTTTGTACAAATATTCATGACTGATTTATTATAATTAGAGTTAGGACTTTTGGTGGCAAATCGTGGTTCTCGAATCCATGGAGTCGCTATTTTCTATTTATTGTGAAACATACAACTTTGATTTTGACCTTTAGTATTTTAATATTTTAAAATTAATTTATTCATTAAACGGCTAAACCAATTTAAATTAATTTTGGTATGGAGGATATCTCTGCTATGAAAGCGTTACAAACAAGCGAATATTAGTAGGGACGGAAAACCCGAAATAAAAATGTAATTAGTTCATTTTGAAATATGACCATACTGAAGGTCAAAATCAAAGTGTCATGTATTATAATAATTAGGAAATAGCGGCTCCATGGATTCTAAAACCACGAAATGCCACCAAAGTCCTAACCCTAATTATAATCCACTACATAAACGCTGTCTCATCGTTCGACTGTCACGTTGGCGCCACTGAAAATGAATTCGATTCATGCCGTGACATATTGCTGAGTGGCGTCAATTTTGACGTCAAGGAATCTCCCAAAGCCACAATATACTACAATTAAACTTTTTCGAAATTCCTTTTCTTTATTGGTTAATTTTGTTTTCTGTGTTGCCATTCTTTGTTTTATGTTTAATCTTTATTCTGTTTTTTTTTCATCGAATAAATCTTTCTATTTCTAATTCTCTATGTTGTTATGGGTCGATATTGGGTCACGTAAAAATTTGTAGTCCGAATGTAGGGTCTATTTCCCATTAGCCAAAATATTTTTGGTCAAATGTATTATTTCCCAAAAACCTAACCTAATGTTTTAATGTTTTATTTGGGCCTAAACGGTACAATATAACTTAAAGGTAAAAAATAACATGAATTTAACATAAACAAGCGAAGTTGCCACAAGTTACAGAGACATATTAAAATTTAAGGAAGCGTAGGTACAACAAGCACAAGAGTAACAGCAAAAGAAAACAATATTTCAAACATGCAACTAGACAACACTACTTACTCTAAGGGATGACTTAAATTTAGGAAGTGACAGGCTAAACATATGAATATTACCGAAACAGTTATTATATTTACTACACACTCTATTAACAAATGAGTTTCCAGCGTATTTAGCGTAGTAGACAGGCGTAATAGACACAGCCAGCGGTATCGATATCCTGGATATAAAACAAAAAAGAAACAAAATGCTTTTTGGGACGAAACAAAAAGGACGATGGGCAAAAATGTCCCAACCCACCAACAGACATGTCTCAGTTTATAGATCTTGGCAACATGATGTACGAGGGCTTCTACTTATGTAACCGGAATAGAAAAAATAAACAAACGTATATGACTAAATATGGTTATATTGTTTTTCGAAATATTATCCGTGATGATCTACTTACTTTTTTCAAATATTAGATATATAAATTTCTTCAAATACTTCCGGCAAACAATTATTGGTCGTGTACCACTCCAAATTAACCGTTTTACGATTCTCTACTGGCACTATAGCCACATAGCCATGAATGCCAAAAAAACAGGCCACCATTTGCTTCAAGGTGCTTCTTGCACGAGTTACTTGCGTAGGGTTCGGCTCATTTTGAAACACCCACACTGTTGATTCTTGTTTAGTTTCGGGATCATTCATCACCTGTGTAGATATTATAAACAGCTTTTGAGTCATCAGGGTTATATTTTTTCTATTCCGCGCAGTTGTGCCGCTTCGCTCCTTGACACAATTCTAACCTAAACTAACCTATAGATTAGTTAAGATCTAGGTGTTTTATACTGGGGTGGTTTCGACCAAAGAATATGGATTTAGCGTATTAGTAATTAAAATTTTAGACAAAAAATTTTTAGACCAAAAGTGCTTTAGAACAAAAAATATGTATGCATAAAAAAAATACGCTGATAAAGAAGTATGCCATTCTATATTATGGTAAACATTTTCGACCAATTTTTTTTAGCACATATCATTTTAGGTCAGTCCGAGCATGTTAGAAACTTTTTACCATTGGTGTTACAGATGGGCATGCCGTGTATGCGGCAAGACGTCCTGGTCCCCGGCGCACCTGCGCGTGCATATGCGCGTGCACACTGGCGAGCGGCCCGCGTGCTGCCACGCGTGCGGCAAGCAGTTCCGCACGGACGGCAACCTGGCGCGCCACCTGCTCACCCACACGGGGGAGAGGCCGTTCGCTTGCGAGTATTGTAGCAAACGGTACCTATTGTTCTTTATTGACGATTTACTGTCATTTAGGTTAAAAGGAAAATCGTCTACTTGAAGTGACCATTCTAAAGTTAGATAAAAAGCAATATCCAAAGTGAATTTAGTCAAAATGTAAAGTTACATTCCTTACGATATTTATAGCCAAAATTATTTTCATTAATTAAGTCCATATGGAAATTATTAATACATACATTAAATCACGCCTGTTTCCCAGAGGGGTAGGCAGAGTCCACTTCTTTCCACTTTCTACGATCTTGACAAAATTCTTTCGCTTCTTCAACATTCATACATCGAGTCATGCACGCACGTCGGTTTCGGTACTTAAGATTCGGCCCTTTTCCAGTATTTCTCCAATTTGATTCGAAAAAGTACGCCTAGGGCGGCCCCTTCCGACCCTTCCACTCACTTTCGATCTGTATATCTGCATATCAAAACATAGTTTCAAATGTTATTCTTAACTTATTCAACTTTTAACCCAGCGTTGGGTAGTAAAATATTCCTATCGTCGCTGCTGTTTCTAATTTGAACCTATTCTTTTCAGATTCACCCAAAAGTCAGTTCTAATAAAACACATACGAATCCACACCGGAGAAACGCCTTTCTCTTGCAATATATGCCTTAAAAAGTTCTCCAGAAGCTTCACTCTTGCGTGTCACCGTAGAGTACACGGGGACTTATACGTAAAGGAAGAAAAACCATCCGGAACTAAACCTACCGTGTGCCCTGAACCTTGGACTTGCGAAGTTTGTAATAAAACGTTTAAAAACAAATCCTACAAGCACGCGCACATGGACATACATACACGAGATAGAACATTCACATGTAAAGTATGCAAGAAAAGTTTTTTCACCGCGGAGAATTTGAAGAAGCATATGAGTGTGCATAAGGACAAGATACGGACGTGTAGTGAATGTATGAAAGAGTTCAAGACCCATGCAAATCTGATTAGGCACATGTTAATTCATTCGGGGGAAAGACCTTTTGCATGTAACTATTGTGGCAAAAGGTTTACGCAGAAAAGTGTGTTGGTAAAACATGAGCGTATACATACAGGGGAGATGCCGTATTCCTGTGAAATATGCTTTAAGAAATTCTCTAGGAGTTTCACTTTGGATAATCATTTGAAACGAGTGCATAAAAAAGGGGAGAAGGAAACAACAAAAGACGTTAGGAGTGCAAGAGTACGGAGTGATTTAAAGCCATTTTGGTGTGATAATTGTGATAAGTGGTACAGTAGTAGTGATGATTTTTATGAACATGTATGTGTTCAAGATGATAGTTTGAACATTTTCAATGAAGTGGATTTTGATAATGATATAAGTGACAGTGAGTCTTTTGATATAAATGGAGATTTACATGAATCTTTGATAGATAGGGAAAATCATGTTGTTATAAATGAAAGCGATGTACCAGATATGGTAATTAAAGACATAGAAGTAGTAGATCCAATTACAGAGGAAATAAATGGAACAATTAGTCAGCCAATGAGAAATATCGATACAACAGAGTTTTTACCATATGAAGATAAATACATGGCGTCAGACGTTGTTGACAACGACGGCGTTGATAACGGTTTAATAGAAAAAAAGACGAAAAAACACAAAGCAAAAGCGAAAAACTGGTCATGTAGAATTTGTAAAGACAAATTCGATAAAAAATCTTTGTACCAAGCACATAAAAACGTGCACAAAAATGAAAAACAAGGATTCTGTGAGATCTGCAACAAGCAATTTAATACAAATGGTAATTTGATTCGGCACAAACTTATACACACGGGAGAGAAGCCTTTCGTTTGCAAATTTTGTAGTAAACGGTTCTCACAAAAAAACGTCCTAACAAAACATGAGCGAATACATACTGGAGAAATGCCATATAAATGCGACGTTTGCGACAAAAAATTCGCGCGTAGCTTCACTCTGCTAAACCACAAGAAAGTCCACAGCGCTGTGAAGCCATTTTCCTGCAAATTCTGCGATAAATCTTTTACACAACGGAATGCTTTGATGATTCACGAGAGGAATCACACCGGCGAGAGACCTTACTCGTGTAAAATTTGTAATAAACGGTTTACAAGTAACAGCACATTGAAAGGTCATACTAGGATACACTCAGGACAGAAGCCTTTTCTCTGCGATGTTTGTTACAAACAGTTTACTACGAGCAGCAACTTCTACAGTCATATGAGGATCCACGCGGGCGACAAGCGGCATACTTGCGACGTCTGTCAAAAGAAATTCTACACTAATAGCAGTTTGACGAAGCACAAACGGGTACACACGCAAAAGGTAAGACATTTGTCTATCATTCCCTACTGGAAACTATAAAATAGTATATTACTACAGAGGCCGGGAAGTAGGGGGTTGCCCGCCGAGTGATATAGGATAGTTACGAGGCTGGCAACCCCTTTTCACGGCGAGGTATGTATAGTGCTTTCCACAAACAAAAAAAAAATTAAAAAATGCATTAGACACAGCCGCCATGTTTACTTAAAAAAGAACTTCCCGGCCTAGGCCTTCAATTTTGTATGAAATACCTCTCAAGTTGTTTCGCCCGAAACGTGATACTTTGAAGCCTAAAATGACTGACATAACGCCAACATTTCATTGCATGTTTGAGAAAAAAATATTTTTCAATAAGAGTTATTTATTGTCATTACGCTATTGTCGCGATGTTGTAATATCTAGTCAGTATCTGATGTGGTGATCTGTGAGGAATCGAGGGAACTTCTGAAATATTATAGGCATACACTGCGAGTTTAATATTTGCAGTAACAGGTCTCTTATTTGCGTTCAGAAAGTAGTTGAAGACCAAAGATGGCCACCGGAACTCCTCAGCGGTACCATTTAAAGGGTCGCGATAAGATATCTTGATTGAGATAGTTGAGCAACTATGAATGACTACGACAATGATCCGTCATTGGCGTTAACAATCCTACTAATATGCGGACAAAGTCGAGGGTAGAACCTTGTAATACTTAGTTCAAGTTATTTATTTCCCCATCAATCCCATTAAGTTTTACAAAATTAAAATTAAAATATTAAAAACTGTAATATTATAATTAAGCAGGCACAAAGACAAAACAATTTGACGACGCGCTGGCCTAGTTGGTAGTGACCCTGCCTACGACGTTTGTGGTCCTGGGTTCAAATCCCGGTAAGGGCAGATATTTGTGTGATGAGCGCAAATATTTGTTCTCGTGAGTCATGGATGTTTTCTATGTATTTAAGTATATATTTCTCTATATAAGTATTTATATCGTTGTCTAGTACCCATAGTACAAGCCTAGAGCTTAGTTTGGGACTAGGTCAATTCGTGTGACATTGTCCCCGGATATTTATTTATTTATTTATTTTATTTAATTTAATTAAGTTGAAATAATAAATATGCATTTGTTAGGTCAAAAGTTATTATGATATTTAATTGTACTACTACAATGAACTTTGATTGGAGACTAGAAATACAAAATAAAACAAATTAAAATTAAAATTGGATGGCTAAAATTTAAAGTAAAAATTAAATAAAATTACAATTTAAATTAAAATACAATCATTGTTTAAAAGCTATAGTTTTAGAGTAGAGGATGCGATTGCAAAGTAGCTTGCAGAGTACGTGTTCCTAATGATTGTATTATTCGATCTTTCGAGTCTCTGCATAAAGGACCACTGCCTTTTACGCATGACCGCGAAAAAATCGACAACCCTGTTGATCGATAAGTAGGCCCTGCTATCGGAGGTGCAAAATGGTAGCTGTCAAGTTCTTAGGGATGGATAAAAAATATTTTGAAATACTAGCTATGTCGATAATTATAGCTATATGTCGATAACTTTTTTTTGCCATAATGAGTCTAGGACTTTAATTAAACGTGTTTATTTTATAAAACAGGACTATATAATTACAAAATGAATGTGTTAAACATTTTTCATTTCTATAAATAAAATTCTTCAATATTTCATCATTACTAACAAATTATCGTTATCTTCATAGCACGAACCATTCATAAATTAATTAAAAATTATATAATTAATAAATGTCTCTTAAAGGGATATCGTATTGTTAATGAACGATCAGTTTTTTTTCAGTTTCTCTGCAATAATCTAGTGCAGTCACGATGAATTTATTCAACAATCAACCCAATATATCTGAGCCCTATTTATTTTTATTTACATTTCCGATGACAATGATTATCATAGATTCTAAATAAAACATGTTAAATTGTAGTCTAAAAAATGGTATAGGTACATATATAAAACTAATTGTACAGAAAAAGTAAGAATATCGATATCGACATCATGAATATTTTTACCCATCCCTAAGAACTTGACAGCTACCATTTTGCACCTCCGATAGCGGGGTCTATCGATAAGATATGTCGATAACGATACGAACGATAACGTCGTAAGGCCCAGTGTGCAATAGGCTGTATCAAGGCAAGGCAAGGTGTAATCAAGGCAATTTAATTTGAACTGTGTAGCAATGAGAATAAAGTTTATTTTCCTATATACACAAACTGAAAATTGCATTATCGATCAAACGTAATTGAACTTTATTGCCTTAAAGGTAGACTCAAAGTCCCACTCACAAAAAACTCCCTGTTTAAAGTATGGTTAAGATAGTTGAGCGACTGGGCAGAAGCTACTGTTAAATAACCCCCCCCCCCCTCTAGGTGAGCAAGCCGGAGCCCCCGCCGGACGCGAGCAAGCCGTACCGCTGCGGCGCGTGCGCGCGGCGGTTCGCGAGCGCCTACATGCTGCGGCGGCATGCGCGCGCGCACTCCGGCGAGCGCCCCTACGGCTGCTCGCAGTGCGACAAACGGTAAGGCTGCCCCTCCACCGAGCCCATTCATGGCAAATCGTCGGCTTAGAGTGCAAACCTGCTATTTTTTTTTAACCCGTCGAGCGATATGTCAAAATTGATGTACATCAAAATTAAACTTTATGTCAAATGAATAAGTCACGTAATGTCAAAAAATCTACGCACACATGTTGTGCGTAGGACACCTGAGGGGTTAAGAATAAGCATATTTGCCCTTTATTTCATCTGTTTAGAGTGCAAATCTGCTAAATCCAAAACACGGATTAAGCCGGTTTGCAGTTTGCACTCTAAGCCGACGAAATATGAACTACGCGTTCGCTTCGCTTCGGTGCCCAGTGCGTAATCCAAAATATACAGGGTTATTGGTAAGTCGACCTATTCCCCTCTAGGGGTTATGGGGGAGATCATTTCCAGTCATGTTGGTGCCATAATATCCTACGCAAAAGTATTTTTCTGTTTTTGTGTCATTTATGCTGGATAAACTGATAAAAAAACATGTTTTTTTTTAACTTTTTTTTTTCAATTTTGATGACTGTCTTATCTTTAGAGACGCTCACAAGATTACGACAAATCGATTGAAGTAAGAAGCATCTAAATGATTATTTATTCTTATGCCTGAGTCTTGGATGTTTTCTATGTATTTAAGTATATATTTATTTAACATACATTTCATACCTCTTATGGAAGGCAAAAAAAAGCCTAAAGGAATCAACTTTGTGCAAGTATGTATGGTGCAAAGGGGGCCAGATAATGGCACGTAAAAAAGAAGGTGACAAGAAAATTTATTATGTGCGCACAGAAAACGATATTGACCGTATACGTAAAGAACTTCAAAAAACATAAGTATGTATTTATTTTATTATTGTGTTTCTAGCCTAGGTACTTACGCATCAATTTAACATGAAGTCAGCATATTAGTCAATTAATATTCAATAAAATAATGTCTCACAATGATCCAAGTATATCTGAGACGACGCATGACTCATGGAATGAATTCATGTTGAATGTACCGAAAGGGCAGGGTGAACTTGTGTTACTTCACGTCAACATACGTTCCATAATTAAAAATCATTCACATTTAGATTACATAGTGAAGGGTTGCCCACTTACTATCCATTTAATGGTTATTTCAGAGGCTAATATAAATGACTCCTTATCATGTATGTTTGAACTGGAAAATTATGTTATGTTCTGTGAACTGCGAAAGAACAGAAAAGGGGGCGGTATTATTGTTTATGTTCATAAAAGTGTCTCATTCAATAGAATAAAAGTAAACACACTAAATTTCGAGTGCCTATATGGAGAATTGGAAACTTCTACCGGCTACAAAACTAGTTTGCTTTCTATTTATAGACCGCCTAACCTAAGCAATATCTCATTTGTCAATGAATTAACGCGACTATTACTCGCGCACCCAACAAATACAAACTGTATTCTGGTAGGTGACATCAATATAGACATATCTAATACTAACAATGTTGTAAGATCGTATCTAAACAGCTTAAATGAACTGGGTCTTGTTTGCTGTATATCCCAACATACTAGAATCGAATCTAATATCATTGGTACATCTAGATCATGTATTGACCATATATTTGTCCGTGGGGTGTGTCGGCGCGGCGCGGCCGCACGCTCGGTGCACTCCGCCGTCGTGCGCGACGCGCTAGCTGACCATTACATAACGGGGCTAGTCATTGTGAACCCGCGCTGCTTGACAAATTGTAAGACTACACTTAAGTTAAATCAGGGATTGTAAAACCGGTGAAATTGAATACCTGTATATAAATTGTCAAACGATTACCGCTAAAATAATAATACCTATATTCGAGTTAGAGGTAATGTTGTCATTCCGCTTTTGTCTTTTTCACTATGTATGCACTATTTACAGTATTCTTTACCTCTATTTAATATCGGTATTCAAAAATAAAATAAAATAATAGATGAAAGATCAAATGACACGTCAATGACGTCACGATCAAAATGAAAAGGACAAACCGATCATATGACAGAATGGTAGGTAATCTTTTCGTTGATTGTCATAATTCAAAATTAGAAAACTTGCTTGTTTGGACACTGACAGGGTATTACCGGTAATGGTTTTATTGGTAAAGTATCAAATAGAGGTAATGTTGTCAATTGTCGAAACCGCTATTACATTTCAATACCGGTTTTGATTATACCGCTTATTAGAGCTTTAGTGATATAAATACCAAAATGCAATTATAACCGGTTATACCTTATTTAAAACCGGTAGTAAGAATACCGGTAACGATCCCTGAGTTAAATAATGAAAAAGTTAAGCAGGAGTTAAGTAAGTTTGATTGGGGCGCGGCGCTCCGCTGCGATGAGCCAAATGAAGTAATGGATATCATTTTAGACGGATTCCATTCAATATACAGCAAAAGTACGATTAAGTCAAAAAATAACATAAATAATAAGCACGATTATAACTGGTTAACTGACAGCTTAATTAAAATGTGTAATAAGAAAAACGAGCTGCTAAATATTTATATAAGTGACACTATTAACAAACAAAATGAATTAATTTATAAAAAATATAGAAATAAGACAAATAGAATGATAAGCAAGGCCAGAAATAAATCTACAAAAAAGGAAATATGTAAAAACTTTAAACACCCAAAAAAAATGTGGGCAATTATAAATAGATTAACAGGGAAAATTGTTAAAGCCGTGGATGATGTATTGCTGAAGTCCTTCAAACTGAAAGCTAGTGAATTGTCAAACAAGTTTGCGGTGGATTTTGAAAGCAATGTTAGAAGTGTTCTGGTAACCTGTGATAAGCCATTGCTTAATGAAAATGACTACAAAAATTCTCCGAACGTTTGCTTGCGATTAAACAAAATCGACGAGAATACATTGCATAAAATAATCTGGCAATTAGATGACAACAAGAGCCCAGGTCAGGATAAAGTACGAGCAAGGGACATTAAGTACATCTCAGGACATATGACGCCGGTGCTATTACACTTAATCAACTCTTGTATATCGCAATCAACTTATCCAGACAAACTCAAGATAGGATTAGTTAGACCTATACACAAAAAGGGTAGCTACGCGGATACAAACAACTACAGGCCCATTACGATCTTGTCATGTATAGATAAGATAATGGAGCGGTTCCTTGCCATCACGATCAATGACTTTTTATCAAAAAACAAATTATAAATGATAAACAGTTTGGTTTCCAAAAAAACAAAAGTACTTCTATGTTGTTGGCATCTTTCACAGACGAAATTAACAACTACCTAGACAATAGAATGCACGTAATCACTGTAATGATTGACTTCAGCAAGGCATTTGACACCTTGGACTATGACACACTGTTTAGGAAGATGAGGCAGAATGGTATACAGGGTCCTGTTCTAGAACTTATAAAAAATTATCACACCAACAGATTTAATGCGGTAAGTATAGCGGGTGAACAAAGTGCCATGATCCCCACTCAATCTGGGACAGCACAGGGGTCAATTATTGGACCCACTGAATACTTAATTTACGTCAATGACATGTGCAATATATTCACGCAGGGTTCTGTATATCAATTTGCCGATGACACGTGTCTTATCATAGCTCATAAGAACATTATAACAGCACAAATTTTAATGCAACAGAATTTCGACTTGTTGTGCAAATGGGCTCACGACTTAGGCCTGGCTATCAATTACAAGAAAACCAAGCTGATGCATATACACTCACCTTATCTAAAAAACATCGTCACTCCTAGGATCGTGGCCCACGAGCACTCCTGTGCCTGCATGTGCGGAACGACTCATGCAGCTGTGCTTGCCTCGATATTGTATCGGACCACACTTATCTCGGATTGGTAATTGATAATAGGTTTAATTGGGGTCCGCATATTGATCGTGTGTGTAACAAACTAAGATCTATCTTATCTAAATTGTCTATACTAAAGCATAAGGTACCTTATAGCACATTGAGGCTATTATACTTGTCACTAGCGGATTCTAGTATTGGTTATGGCTTGTCTAGTTATGGTAGGACATATAAAACATACTTAGACAACATCTACAACTTGCAACTGAGATTACTAAAAACTATTGTACCTTTAAAAGTGTTATTCCAACATAAAAACAACTATGAAGGTCTGTTCAGGTACTGCAGGGTGCTGCCAGTCCAAAATAAATACGAATTAGCCATAGTCACCCAATACAGTGATAGAATCTCTAAATTAGCTAAGAAACACAGACCTAATAACTTACGCAATCTTACATCCCTCCCAACATTTGTGGTGCCATCTAGTACTAACGAGTATGGCAGGAGAGTATGGACGCGAGCACTACCTTGTATTTTGAACAGACTTCCATATGACCCGATAGATAATAAGACAGACAAGCAGGTAGTTAGATCATATAAGCGAATGTTAATTAATGGCCTCCCCAATACCTCAATTAATAAGTAAATTTTATAAGGACCCAAGTAAGTTTATATAAACATTTAAATATTAAATTATGACTTGACTCGCCTAAAAATCTTCCTAATTAAGATTTAGAGTTTAAGTAAGCATGTAATAATTGGACATTACTGAAATAAACAGTTTAATTTTTTTTTTTTTTTTTTTTTAAATAAGTATTTAAGGTGCGACCCCACCGCTGCTTAAAATACGTAGACGGTACGGAATCGCAGTGACGCATCGTATGCGTACCGTTTTTATCGCATGCTCTCCACACCGATGCTTAAGGGTGAGTATATTACGTTACGTCAAAAACGACGCCATGTTGTTACTAAGACCCCTTCTTTGTTCACGCAACGACACCGTTTTTTAAGCAGCGGTGTGGGGAGCGTGCGTCAAAAACGGTACGCATACGATGCGTCACTGCAATTCCGTACCGTCACCGTTTTTTAAGCATTGGTGTGGGTGTACCTTTATATCGTTGTCTAGTTAGTTCCCATAGTACAAGCCTAGAGCTTGGTTTGGGACTGGGACTGGGAAATTAAAAAATCTGGGGATTATGTCACACCAATTAAACTTGGAGTGACATAATCCCCAGATTTTTTTAATTTCTTGTAATCTGTAGGGAATGGAATGCTCTGACTACTCCATTGCCGCTAGCCGCCGCTCTCTGGCATTACGGGAGTAAGTCAAGTTTTTTTTTTCAGTTTCACGTTGAGCGGCGACCTGGTCCGCCACCGGCGCACCCACTCCGGCGAGAAGCGATACGCGTGCGCGGTGTGCCGCAAGCAGTTCACGCGGCGCCACACGCTGCTCAACCACCGGCGGCTGCACGACCGGCCGGACGGGACCCCCAGCGCGATGGAATCCGGACATTCCCACCTACCAGTAGAATGAGACAAACCGGAAGTGCAGGACAACTTCAACTAATTTTATAAGTTGATGTGATGACTTTCAACCTAGGGAGTGCAATTTAACCGGTTATTAACAGTTTTTTTGTATGAAAATAACCGGTTAAAACCGGTAATAATCGGTTATTTGCATTCCCTATTTCAACCGTAACGCAAGTTGTAGCTTCATCTTCCTTATCTGAATGATCAGCTATCCATGAAGATATACGATCTTTTTTCCTGAGATGCATTTTTAACCTACTCCATAAATCAAACGTTCGCTTAGCATCATTGGACCAACTACTTACAACTCAGCACCGACCAAAATCAAAGACTACAAAAGTGATAAGTAGTATTTTTTTAAACAAGCTAATATCGCTTTTGATTGACCGGGCATGTTACAGTATTGTTGAGTTTACTAACAAGGATCATTGACCCAACAAACTAAACATGTGGAAATAGCACTGATATCATAACTACCTTTTAAAGTGCTTAACTTTTTTGTAAACTTAATATTTCAATGTTGTAATTGGACCCGATTCTACAGTGGCCTCTAAACTTCCTAATTTTATTTAGGTGTCGCTAAAACACTTTGCTATTCTATGAGCAGTTGTCATAATCAAATGACAGCGCCATGACATAATTTGAATCTGACGCTTCTTATTTTAGGCGGTCTTATACATTGTCAGCTTGACATTCTGGAATAGCACTGGTTAAATCTGCCGTCTAAACTATGTCTTAAAATTAGACAATTTAGTTTTAGTTAGTTTTAGGCTATTTAAGCGATGTGCACGTAGAATCGGGTCCATTAATTGACTATAACTATTTTTAAATATTTAAACCGACTTGTAAATGTGTATTGTATTTTTACCAATAAATTCTGTATTCTATATAAGGCAGGTTTTCAATTTGTCGAAATCCTACGGAATCTTTCTGCACTGAATGAATTGTTATTCAATGTAATTTCAAAGGTAAACATCTTATCCTAATTTTGCAAAAAGTGGTTACTGATTTATCAACAACTTTTTAAAGTTGTATGTAATTCTGTAGCTACGCCTACCCCACTCTGGGATTACAGGCGTGACGATTTGTATGTATGTATTTCAAAGGTTGTCAAAATGACTCGAGTCAAGATTCAATGTCAGATATCGGTTGTTAATTTAAAGTGTAATCAGGTATTTTCAAATTATATTTTGGGAATGAGCGTTCATAATGTATTTACTAAGTAAACAATTATTATTTATTATGACTTGATATAATATGTTATTTTATTAAAATAAATTATTAAATAAATAAATTGTTTTTTATTTAACATAAGTACAGCATATAATGACAAAGTTTAAAGATAAGATAAGATAAAGGCATTCAGTAAGTAGGCCGCACGGACTCGTCAAGAATCTACCGAAGTTCCTTTTTTTATGGCATAGGAAGGCAAACGAGCACACAGGCCACCTGATGGTAAGTGGAAACTGTGACCCATAGACATTCGCATTCGGGCATTTCTATTTTTCCTTGTACTCAATTAAAAAATTGTTAACGCAGTGTTAAATTAGTCCATTTGGTAACGCATTTTTTTAATGCTTAAATTTAAAAATGTACTTCTTGTTAAAAACTTTAAGATCAATCAGAAAAATCTATTAAAAAGTTTTTAACAAGAAGTATATATTTTTAAATTAAAGCATTAAAAAAATGCGTTACCAAATGGACTAATTTAACGCTGCGTTAACAATTTTTAATTGAGTACAAGGAAAAATAGAAATGCCCATTCACAAGACTGCAAAAGCACCGCCAACCCTGAGGACTAAGATGGAATGCCTATATGCTAGTCATTTCACCGGCTGGCTTATCCCCAAACGGGAACACAACAATGTTCAATAACCATTACCACAATGCCTTTAAGATTCGTATTGAGCCGCATCGCGCGTATCCGCGATTTGTCACGTAGGACACTTCTGAGACGCGCAGTTGTTTGTTTATTTCGGGTCACTAATGTTTTAAAAAATCAAATCAAACCATCATTTTACAAACATTCATTTCGCATAGAGATACTTCCAGCCACATAATGATATAATATTATCTGGTAAAAAGCAAACCTAACCTAACTTAGGTTAGTTCCCGATTCGCCAGATTCTTGTTTCGTCGGATTCCCGTTTCGCCTGAATTTCTTATATACAATATGCGCCAGTCAGAACTCTTCCCTCAAGAATCCGGCGAATCGGGAACTAACCCTAACTTATTATAAAAGCCCATGGAACCTATGTGATATAGGCACCAGATGCTCGTGCGGCATGATAAGGAGCTGGAGCAGATCAAGAGGTGAGGTGGTGCTTGATATGAAGTTCGACGTGTCGTAATATTTAATGGTTTAAGAAAAAATAAGTTTTTTTTTTTTTTATGTATGTAAAACAAACAAAAACAGGTTTACTACAAATGTGCGACACTTCATTTGTGCGAACTGCTCTTTATACGAATTAAATTTAGGCGATGCACGACTATGCGACATGTCGCAATCCTCTTACTAGCAAAGCATTTCAACTCAACTTTGAGTACTGGTTTATTCGTTTAATATTTATTTATTTATAAGTATTAAATACTGGAAAAGGGCCGAATCTTAAGTACCCGAAACCGACGTGCGTGCATGTCTCGATGTATGAATGTTGACGAAGCGAAATAAATTTGTCAAGATCGTAGCAAGTGGAAAGAAGTGGTCTCAGCCTACCCCTCTGGGAAACAGGCGTGATTTAATGTAATGTAATGTAATGTAATTTATAAGTATTATCATCTGTTTTTGATATTTTTTGTGCAGACTTGTATATGTCCAACCCTATGCATTGTCCTAACTCATCTACTTCAGGGTAAGCTGGAAGAGATTTACGGATAAGTTCGCCTATGTACATTAGTTTAATATTAATATTTTTGTGCAATAAAGAGTTTACATACATACATACATTATTTGAGATGGAATTGATATAGCCCATCTGTTGCATGACGTCACAGTGCACATCGGATCTCTGTGTAATTACCAGTTTCAAATGCCTGTATCGTCCGTATTTCTTGACTTATTTTAATTTTAATTTCACTTTTGGTGATCTCTTTAACAGTATTTTCATGTTTTTTTAAGAATTGCGATTTCTTCTTATTCTTTTGCCCCCGCGGCGACTTGAACAGCTACTACCGCGGGGATAATGGCGTTTCCACGTTGAGTGATTTCGCCAGTGTCAAGTATATATATTGTATACATCAATATAGCAATAAAACACAATCCAATCTTCTCTAGGAAGATTGGGGGCAACGTTGTACGGTGATTTGTAGGTCAGAGGTCAAGATAGTTTTAACCTCTGCACCACTGCGAGTCCACTTGAAACGAGAAGAAAGATGCCAGATACACGAAATAAGTACAAGTCTTCAATCACTGTGCGACACAAAGGCATAAAAAGTACAAATCACTATCAGAAAAGAACTTTGAACACCTAATTACCCAAAAATTAAAGTCTAAAACAAATTACACGTCCGCCATCTTTTAACGTTGCAAATGGCCCATCGAATTGCGATTTAAAAATCCATGTATATTCCCATTGATATAGTTTGTCAAACGTACTTTCGGTAAAATGAACGGACCTCGTTTTAACCGCGTTGCGTCGCTTCGTTTTACTTTCGACCGCGGATCGCTAAAGTAGGATTCATTAGAATACAACATACATACATACCGCACGCCTTCATTCCCAGAGTGGGGTAGGCAGAGCTATAGAATTACCAACAACTCCAAAAACTTGTTGATAACTCTGTAACCACAACTTGCACAATTAGGCTAAGATGTTTAACAGTGTATATTAGTGACAGGTTGCAAGCCCATCGCCTAACAGTACTACAAGCCTTTATTCCCTTAGTCGCCTTTTACGACTTCCACGGGAAGACATGGAGTGGCACTATTCTAAGCCGGCAACCACACACAAAAACACAAGAATACAATAACATAACAAAAAGCAAACTTTTTACCCGACTGTTGCTAACCAACTTTAAATCGTTATAAATCGGAAATGATCATTTAAAATGAAAAATGATGAAAGAAACCTAAAGATTTTTTTTAAATACCTATTCATCGATACCCCATGTCATAATTCACCGACTTTTTTTTTCATTTTTACAATATGGCGTCTAGTTGCCGTCATATTGATTTTTTACTACTGTCATATCTTTAGTGACATACAAGATTAAGACAACTCGATTGACGTAAGAATCATCAAAGTCGGTCCACGCGTTTAGTTTCTAGAGCGCCACAAAGGGACAAACATACATATACACCGTGTTTTTTTTGATTTACGATAACTTCGGCATATTACTAGGTACATTCATAGAAACTAAGTGGTAGATTAGATTTTTAAATATTGCAAAAAAATATTTGTTTTTCTGTTTAGAACAAAGTAATTAAATGTTGCATCTTTGGTCATTCTAACATTCTATTCTTTATCATTTGTCTGTCTTCGGGAAATCAACTTTATTTGACCTAAAGAACGTTCCCTTAAAGTTATCGTAAATCAAATAAAAACACGGTGTATATAAACATGTCGCTCATTGAATTCAAAACGGACACATTCCAATAGTACATTGTGTATTAAGGTCGGTAAGTAAGGAATTACGATCGAGGCTCTAGTAGAAGCCCGAAGTCGATGACTGAGGGCTTTCTGAGTCGAGGTTCGTAATTCCCGTACCGCCCGTGAAACATACAATGTTTTTCATCACATTTGCGAGTAAATAAATACACAAGTCAGCACAACTGTTATTACGAATTACTTGAACTTTTTTTAAGCGGAGGGCTGGCGGACTGCACAGATTATACAAATGTTTCGTTCAGAAACGTTAAGGGCAAATACTTACGTAGGTATACATACAGCCCTGAAGGAATGTAAAAAAAAACGACGTTTTGATACAGAAAACTATTAAAATCGGTTATTAAGAACATTAATTGAGTATTTAAGTAACATGTAGCGAGATTGCAATGAAATTCCTGTTTAAATAACATTTTAAGACAATTTTTCAATTGCGTGTCTTCTCTAAAACTACACTAAACTCTTTGCTTGAACTTGCATGACCTGTGTGCTGTGCCATACATTAAAAAAAAAATACTTACCGACCTTGGGTTTCATGGTAAAAAGAAAGGTCGAGGGTTTTATATGGGGCATTGCGGCCAAGTTAACCTGTATGTTTAGATACTGTTTACGTGCAAGTGTGATGAAAAATAAATTTCTCTTGCATTGAAAATCTTATACGAACAGCTTCTAATTTCAAAATTCAACACTGACTGATTTTGGAATGTGTCCGTTTTGTATGTTGTAGGCTGATAAACACATCGCACCTTCAGTATGATAGTGACCTAATTCAAAATTTCAGCTTTCAAACTTTAAGTCGCAAATTGATGAGAATGAGCCCTAACTCGAAATTCAAAATTTCAGAATTATGTCACTATTGATCTGAATGTGCGACATTACTCTCCGGCAGCCGGGTAAAAAGGATTAATAGGACAAGGAAACCTGAAAAGAAGTATAAAAATAAAAGTCCACATTATTCTACCTGTCATAACTTTAATTTATTATTATTATTTACAAATATATATACCCAGATGTCAAACATGACTTGCATCTTTCGCCACTTCAAAAATAAACCCTCAGACAAATCAAATCAAGTATTAAATACAATATTTCCGCTGTGATGTGCCTAAATAGCATACGAAAATAAACAAAAAAATATTAATCTCACGATTTTTTTTTTTGTAACAAGTGCTTAAAAATAAAGATAAAGTATTCATTAACAAATATTGAATGTGTACTACTAGAATCTAAAACCACTAAACGCTAAAGTAATCTTCGTCTAAAAACATTTCTTAATAAGGCAGTTAAATAGTTTATTATTTAAATTTAATAACGGGTAAGTTTTTTAATGTTGCGGGTAGTTTGTTATAAATAAATAAATATCAGGGGACAATGTCACACCAATTGACCCAGTCCCATTTTAAGCTCTAGGCTTGTATTATGGGTACTAGACAACGATATAAATACTTATATAGAGAAATATATACTTAAAATACATAGAAAACATCCATGACTCAGGAACAAATATTCGTGCTCATCACACAAATATCTGCCCTTACCGGGATTTGAACCCAGGACCGCTAGCTTCGTAGGCAGGGTCACTACCAACTAGGCCAGCGTGTCGTCAATATAAGTTATACAGGGTGTCCAGTAAATAATGGATAACCTTCTACCCATCTATGGGGCACCTCAGGTTGGTCCCGAAAAAGGACTTACAGGTTTAGTAAAAGTTGCATGGTTTTCGAGATAATCGAACTTTTCTATTTTCTTAATAATTAGCACCTTGCTTCACTGTAATGACCGCCAAGGTCACAAATAAAGAGATTTTGTCGTTCTGTTTGCTGTTAAATATTCTTTAATAGTGATGCTAACGGATGTGTCTTGGAGCATTATGGTAGCGACACTAATTTCTCGCTAAACATATCTTAATTTATAACATCACATTTTGCTTTAAAGTTTGCAACAACTTTGACTGCTTGTGGTGAAAAATTTTTGTATCAAGACCAGAGTGGCCAATATGTTGAAAAATAGTGTATCTAATACTGATTCTAAACTGGTATAACACGTGGTGTTTACGTCTTTACAGATAAAGTTATTGCTGTTAGTATTCACTAAGAGCGAATTTTACCCATGAATTTTAGCCATGACACTGACATTCTTCTGCATCCGGGCAGTTTTGCAGCGATCAATGCACAATGCAGGGCTCCGAGGGCGGAGATTATGGCCTTGTGCTGGTTCTTTACTTTTGAACATTGTAGGATTACTAACGACTAACTACTAACTAACGACTTTTAGAGTAGTTAAAATTATACATCCAGTCAGTAAGCACTTAGAGGCCCTTAACTAGGGAGTACCATTTAACCGGTTAATAACAGTTTTTGTATGAAAATAACCGGTTAATAACACTTTTTGTATGAAAATAACCGGTTAATAACAGTTTTTGTATGAAAATAACCGGTTAATAAGTTTTTGTATGAAAATAACCGGTTAATAACAGTTTTTGTATGAAAATAACCGGTTAATAACAGTTTTTGTATGAAAATAACCGGTTAAAACCGGTTATAACCGGTTATTTGCATTCCTTACCCTTAACTCTACTAATTATTAAAATTCGAAAAAGGAATCGGAAATTTGACACATCGCACCGGTAGAATTATAGTGACCTAAATTATAATTCCAACATTTTAGCTTTCGACTTCGAGACATGTATTTATTACTATAGAGACCTTACTCGAAATCAAACATTTGTGAATTAGGTCTATAATTCTAAAGATGCGACACTTCCGTGAGATTTAACTATTCTTTATTTTATTTATTTAATTTTTATTTATTAAGGAAATGGAATGACGAGCTGTAGGCAGGCCTCCAACAAGATGGAGTGACGACCTTGTAAGGATCGCGGGAACGCGGTGGATGCGAAAAGCACAAGACCGGTCTAAGTGGAGAGCCTTGGGGGAGGCCTATGTCCAGCAGTGGACGTCTTTCGGCTGACATGATGATGATGATGATGAAACAGCTTACATTATATTAATATTACAACAGAGGTGAGTTATTCATAAGCTAAACAAGTTTTCACTAAGTTTAACTACTGATCAAACAGGCCCTTAGGTGCTTTGGGTTTATATTTATCTCTCTTAATAAGAGCGTATGAGACACAGTTTTTCTAACAATTCATTTCAATTCACTTTCACTTACATATTTAAAAGTATACAGGTTTTTATTACTTAAGTATCGTGTTTTAACATTTAATGAGAAATTATTAAGTTTAATAATATAAAGGACATATCGGTTCACTAATGTTTGACCAAAAAATTATTGACAAATGATCATTTGACAAACAACGTTTCACCAAATGATCATTTGGCAAACGAGACATTTGACAAAAGTATCATCTTACAAAAACTCACTTAGCAATTGATCATTTAGCAATTAGTTTACCTATTTCTGGGCAGAAAAAAAAATAACCTCGAAGGCCAAGGCGGGAGCCAAGCTCCCGCCTTTGCCTTCTAACCTAACCTATCCGAGTCGGTTAAGCCCTGGGTCGTCTTCCTCGTAAAATGTAAATTTAAATGTTGATCATTTGGAAAAGTAAATCATTTGTAACATGACTAGTAATAAAATGATCAATTGACTTAACATTTTTTTGCAAAACGTTGTTTGTCAAGTGTAATTTTGACAAATGACTTTTGGTCAAACGGCAGGACACCGGACATATCGTTACAATTACTGAGATCTGGATACCCTAAGATTATCGATTATAGCATATATGCCCTCTATAGACAAATATATACACATACAGTACGATTAGGGAATGCTAATAACCGGATATAACCATAAAAACCGGATATAACATCGTAATCGCGGGAGCAAAAACGATTTGACAGTAGTAAAAGATTATGACAAATAGGCAATAACAGAAGTGACACTCGTATCGAGAAACGTTTATGCCTACGAGTTCAAAATGTTACAATTTTCTTTCAAATATCTTACCTCCATACTTCGACTTCATCAGTAGTACATATTTAAAGGGATTAGCTACGCAATCGTAACTTCAACCTCTACAGTCACTTTTCTGCTACTTTAGACATTTGTCATTCTTCTTTGATTCGATATTTACAAAAATATATCTAAATTAGATATGAGTACAAATGGAAAACATATATTTAAAAAGTTAAAACTATTAATGGAGAAAAATACTGGATTTGACATAATATTTTTTCTAAATAACAAATTTGACACGTTGACTTATAGAAGCAGTGTAAAATAAGTAGGACAGTACTCAGTGTAAAATAAGTAGGATAGACGGTTTCCAGCGAAAAAATCCTACTAGATATGAAGACCTTCTCAGAGGCTTAGAGAGTTTAGGCAGAATATTCCATTTATACTAAACATACATTCTGTTATACGTGTTCTTTAATAGATTTGTTTTTGCTCCCGCGATAACGACGTATGGTTATAACCGGTTTAAACCGGTTATAACCATACAAAAACGGCCAATACCGGGATAAAATTCCATTCCCTAAGTACGATTAAAGCTAACGATTCGACTTTTCTCGGCTATTATCGGCTAAACCCGTAGACAAAAATGACTAAATAGTACATTATTGCCTAGGCAGTGAAGCAGGCGATTACGGGCCGAGTATTGGTTTAAACGGACGAGCTTGCGAGTCCGTTTAAACCAATACTCGGCCCGCAATTGCCATTCCTGCCGAGGTATATATAGTGCTTTTCTCAAAAATCGCAAGATCAAATCGCATATAAACAGAAACTTCACGTGAAATAACATCACTCTTTACCGCCTTTATGTTTATGACAAGGAGAAACGCAAGCTTTTTTAGAAAAAAAAAACTTAAGCTATTCCAGACACAGATTAAAAAGTTACGTTTCGAATAAAATATGGATGTATAAGACTTGTGCCCTCATTTTATTATGGCCGTTTTGACTTTAAAAAAAGTTACAAACTAGATAACAATGAAATTTGTATGCAACATTGCGGGCTTGTGTAGCGAGCACGCAATGTAATTTTTTTTTAATTTGGTATCTGTTTGTAAACTATGTACTTCGCGTCTCAGTATGGAGTTAGTAATGTCAACTTTTCCGGACATTTTTGAGAAAAAAACATTGCTGTGACTTCTTGTAGGTATAAAGTATCGTAAACGCAATGTATACCTGCCATGACGACAACACTTACCTGTGGACCTAAGAAGCGATATAGACATGATTTTTTTATTGCGTACCTATACATGAAAAAATATTCATGATTTTTTATTAATCAATAGTTACTGTTTTAAGTAGGGTAACCAGTACGATATTAAGTTGGGATGTAAGGATAGTATGAATTTGAAAATTAATAAAAAAACGGGTAACACAATTTCCCGTACATATATATTTTTTTATTTCGATATACTCGTAGACGTTGTGTTACTTTAGAGCTTCGAGGAGGTTTTATTTCTCATAACTTTCTGTTGTACAAACAGCCACACACTTAACTGCCCATTAAAGAGGGAAGTGAGAAAATGTAGAAAGAGATGAATATAGATTTTACAGTCTATTTTTTCTTACTTGAGCTAAGTAGTAAACAAAGGAGTATCTTTAAAGTTTGACATTTCATAGGGATGGGAATAATGGAGTGAATGTGTAAATTGATTTAGTGAATGAATGAAATGAGTGAAATATGTATATGGGTTGGGTTCTTCAATATGATTGATACAGTGAATTTGACAGACTACAATTGCATGTGGATACCTACTTATAACGATATTATGTACTCAATAACGCAACACGATTTATTATAAATATTTTATTCAGTCATCCGTAGATACATCATCATGTCATATCATATAGACTACCTATACACATAATAATAACTCTCACTAACTATTTAGTTTAAATAGATAATTATATTCATTTATGTTTGGAATATTGTATATTAAAACTTCCATACAGTTACACCGTTACTTAATCATTAATTCATTCACTTCTTCCCATCCCTACAAATGAAATGCCAAACTGACATTCAGTTTTGATAATCTGTGAGAGAGAGTTTCGTGGAAATTATTATTTTATTAAAATATGTTATTTGAAAGGATAATTTAAAGCAATATTTAGTAGAAATGAATTCATTTGTGTTTAAAGTAATGACTTTTAGTTATTGTGGTACCATAATATTGAGTGATTCTTTTGTAATGGCGTGATATGTGATCGAGTGATGTTTGTTTACTACTTAGCTCAAGTAAGAAAAAATAGACTGTACATAAGAATCCCATGTGCACGACCGAGACAGTTTCTCTCTGTTTATCTTCATTGGTCACTCAGCTGCGCGGGCGATTGTATTGTGTTTAATAAGATAACTATATATTTACATGTCAAATCTGTATTTTGATTATGTGAAAAACGAGGGATACCGACAAGGACCGAGGATGGCCGAATGAACTTATTTTAATCGTATTGTAAGATGAATTTCCTAACACTAGGTGGATAGAGCCAATATGATATGAAAAGGCACTATTTTATCCCCTTTCCAGGCATAGTACATTTCATCGACCACCCACCACCACCACCTGTCACTATATACACTGTTAAACATCTTAGCCTATTTGTGCAAATTGAGGTTACAGAGTTATCAACAAGTTTTTGGAGTTGTTGGTAATTCTGTAGCTCTGCCTATCCCACTCTGGGAATAAAGGCGTGAAGGTATGTATGTATGTATGTCAATTCATCGGAATTTTCTACATAAATATAATAAACTAAGGTTTAAATGTATGTACAATGTATCGCTGTTAAAAACGAATATTTCATTTTATAGGGATTTAAAAACTTAGTGCTGGCGCGTCCATACAAACTTTGACAACATTGTATGAATTACATTTTTTTTTTTTTAATCCCTAAGTAAACATATTTGATTTGATAAATAAAATAAATCCGGTGTTAAAATTGTGGTATTTCCGTAATGATATCCGGCAATACCCTACTTTCCGGGCCCCAACCACACTACTCATGATTTTCACCATTACGATTCTCAAGCAACATCTGTTTCTCATACTTCAAAGCCGACACCATAATTTCATACTTGGCATTATTTAAGCACATCGGACTTAATCCTTTTAATATCGGCGCGACGCCGGCGAGGAACGCCTCGACGTCATTGGGCTCGGGGTTTTTCATGAGGACGTACTTAGTTTTCTTAACTATTTTTGTTTTCTTACTCCTGGCTTTGCGTTTCCTGGCGGACTGGGAGGAGTGCTCCGAGGAGTGGGAGTCGAGCGAGATAGGGGGGGAGGAGGGGGGGAATATCACCGAGGAGGACGACGACGCGTCGTCCGCCAGAGACGAGGATTCTGTAATATAAATAAATATCATATCAGGGGACTATGTTAATGTCATACCAATTGGGATAACCCAAAAAAATTACTCCCAGTTTTTTTTTTTATAAAATAGACTAATTGAAGACACTAAATTCGTGGTTTTTGCATTTAAATAACTTTTTTTTAAAAGGAAAATAGCGTTATTTCGTCACTACAAAATTGGTTTGTTTGAGACATGCTTTAAAACGTTAGAGAGTTTCTTTAAAACGTAATTGATTGTTTTTTTACCACTGTGCGTTTTTGTCAGATCACGTCAAGTTTGACAATTTCACCCACAGACTAGCCTACGGGCGGAGGGTCCAAAACGGACTTATATTTTGATTATTCAATTTTTAAAGATTTTACATTGTCATGTTTATATACAGTTAAAAATGACATAATTTTAATTTAAGCGTTAAAGTAAAACAGAAATAAATAAGACAAAACTCTTATTTGTTGCATTTCGCACTCATACTACATGCAGACTATGGTTGATCACCAGGGATCGGAAATTCGGATCGATATTTACCTATACTTTCGCGCCGGCTTTGTTGTTCAGTTGTATGGAGGTGGACTCAATCATATAATTCATAATAAAATTTCCGGGATTTCAAAATAAATAAATTACACCGGCATTAATAAATAATTATTTATTTATATTAACTGTTTGAAGTTATTTTCCATGTATATGTTTAACCAAATTTTATTTAATTTTCCTGTAACTTATTAACCTCACGAATTTATAGGAGCAAAACAGAATGTTTTATCCTACATGTAAAGTAATTATTATATTAACGTTTTGTAGAATCCCAGAATCGCAGAACAAAAATTAATAATAAAATAATATTTTTAAGAAGCCAACGCCATGTTTGCCAGTCTTTTTCCGGGATTTTGCCAACTTTAGGTTAATATCGATCCGAATTTCCGATCCCTGTTGATCACAGATTAGATACAACGTACCAATCAAGATCAGGACGTCACTATATTAGAGGTTAAATAATGTCAAATGCTAAATAAAAAAAACGAATTAATGCTAATTTTGTAAAATAATCTGATAACAGGGAATGATTTCACAACCCTTCTTCTGAAGATGATTTTTGAATCACCATACATTATAAAATTATGGGATAACACTTTTACAAGTCAAAAGTCTACCAGCGCTTCCCAAGGAGAGCACTGCTGAAAAGAAACGCCGCAAGAAACTCAGCAGTAAGACATTTCTTAAACATATTTAATATTACAATGGTACGACTTAGTCATGCTATAAATATTATATTAAATATAATATCAAATATCATGCGTAGTTCAGATTTAAGATGAATAAGGGCCAAATCAAACGACCCGAAACGGACGTAAGTGCATGAAGGGTATTGAAGAGGTTGGAAGAGAAAGGGAAAGTAGTATGTTTAGAGCGGTGCGCCTGGCGTTCTATAGTCTCTGCCTACCCTTCAGAACAAATAGTGACATAATTATTCTATTCTATCTATCTAAATAAATGATTCTATTCTATTCTATTTTATAATTCAGAAATTTTAAATTTCGAATTAGGTCTCTATAATAATGAATTTATGACTTGAAATTTGAAAGCTGAAAGTTTAAATTAGGTCATTATTGTTATGAAGGTGCGATATGTATGTATGTATGAGTGAGTATGTATGTATGTACTTACGTTTGACCAAGCTGGAGCCACAAGGGACAAGTTCCTGGGACATCGGGGGCGCCTGCGCGGTCTTCACCTCAGGCAGGATGCTGGAACGGAGAGGGGCACATATATAATATATATTAATATTGTATACCCGATTGCGTCCGGGGGAGGGTTATTTCTCGAGTTTATTTCTATTCCTGTGACACGCTTTACAGCCTAAACGGCTTGATGGATTTTAACATATGAGGTGTCGTTGGATTCGTATTGTTGTAAAGTAATGATAGAGGTTTTTTTTTGTGCACAATACATTTTATACTAACGAAAATATCAAAAATACGCGAGCGCGGTGGCGACGCGCGGGTCGAGGCGCGGCAGCTCGTGCTCGCACCATGCCTCGCTCGCCCTCGCCTCTGCCTCGCTCTCGGCCTCACCTCTGCGCGAGCGCGGCGGCGACGCGCGGGTCGAGGCGCGGCAGCTCGTGCTCGCACCATGCCTCGCTCGCCCTCGCCTCTGCCTCGCTCTCGGCCTCACCTCTGCGCGAGCGCGGCGGCGACGCGCGGGTCGAGGCGCGGCAGCTCGTGCTCGCACCATGCCTCGCTCGCCCTCGCCTCTGCCTCGCTCTCGGCCTCACCTCTGCGCGAGCGCGGCGGCGACGCGCGGGTCGAGGCGCGGCAGCTCGTGCTCGCACCATGCCTCGCTCGCCCTCGCCTCTGCCTCGCTCTCGGCCTCACCTCTGCGCGAGCGCGGCGGCGACGCGCGGGTCGAGGCGCGGCAGCTCGTGCTCGCACCATGCCTCGCTCGCCCTCGCCTCTGCCTCGCTCTCGGCCTCACCTCTGCGCGAGCGCGGCGGCGACGCGCGGGTCGAGGCGCGGCAGCTCGTGCTCGCACCATGCCTCGCTCGCCCTCGCCTCTGCCTCGCTCTCGGCCTCACCTCTGCGCGAGCGCGGCGGCGACGCGCGGGTCGAGGCGCGGCAGCTCGTGCTCGCACCATGCCTCGCTCGCCCTCGCCTCTGCCTCGCTCTCGGCCTCACCTCTGCGCGAGCGCGGCGGCGACGCGCGGGTCGAGGCGCGGCAGCTCGTGCTCGCACCATGCCTCGCTCGCCCTCGCCTCTGCCTCGCTCTCGGCCTCACCTCTGCGCGAGCGCGGCGGCGACGCGCGGGTCGAGGCGCGGCAGCTCGTGCTCGCACCATGCCTCGCTCGCCCTCGCCTCTGCCTCGCTCTCGGCCTCACCTCTGCGCGAGCGCGGCGGCGACGCGCGGGTCGAGGCGCGGCAGCTCGTGCTCGCACCATGCCTCGCTCGCCCTCGCCTCTGCCTCGCTCTCGGCCTCACCTCTGCGCGAGCGCGGCGGCGACGCGCGGGTCGAGGCGCGGCAGCTCGTGCTCGCACCATGCCTCGCTCGCCCTCGCCTCTGCCTCGCTCTCGGCCTCACCTCTGCGCGAGCGCGGCGGCGACGCGCGGGTCGAGGCGCGGCAGCTCGTGCTCGCACCATGCCTCGCTCGCCCTCGCCTCTGCCTCGCTCTCGGCCTCACCTCTGCGCGAGCGCGGCGGCGACGCGCGGGTCGAGGCGCGGCAGCTCGTGCTCGCACCATGCCTCGCTCGCCCTCGCCTCTGCCTCGCTCTCGGCCTCACCTCTGCGCGAGCGCGGCGGCGACGCGCGGGTCGAGGCGCGGCAGCTCGTGCTCGCACCATGCCTCGCTCGCCCTCGCCTCTGCCTCGCTCTCGGCCTCACCTCTGCGCGAGCGCGGCGGCGACGCGCGGGTCGAGGCGCGGCAGCTCGTGCTCGCACCATGCCTCGCTCGCCCTCGCCTCTGCCTCGCTCTCGGCCTCACCTCTGCGCGAGCGCGGCGGCGACGCGCGGCAGCTCGTGCTCGCACCATGCCTCGCTCGCCCTCGCCTCTGCCTCGCTCTCGGCCTCACCTCTGCGCGAGCGCGGCGGCGACGCGCGGGTCGAGGCGCGGCAGCTCGTGCTCGCACCATGCCTCGCTCGCCCTCGCCTCTGCCTCGCTCTCGGCCTCACCTCTGCGCGAGCGCGGCGGCGACGCGCGGGTCGAGGCGCGGCAGCTCGTGCTCGCACCATGCCTCGCTCGCCCTCGCCTCTGCCTCGCTCTCGGCCTCACCTCTGCGCGAGCGCGGCGGCGACGCGCGGGTCGAGGCGCGGCAGCTCGTGCTCGCACCATGCCTCGCTCGCCCTCGCCTCTGCCTCGCTCTCGGCCTCACCTCTGCGCGAGCGCGGCGGCGACGCGCGGGTCGAGGCGCGGCAGCTCGTGCTCGCACCATGCCTCGCTCGCCCTCGCCTCTGCCTCGCTCTCGGCCTCACCTCTGCGCGAGCGCGGCGGCGACGCGCGGGTCGAGGCGCGGCAGCTCGTCGAGCACCATGCCTCGCTCGCCCTCGCCTCTGCCTCGCTCTCGGCCTCACCTCTGCGCGAGCGCGGCGGCGACGCGCGGGTCGAGGCGCGGCAGCTCGTGCTCGCACCATGCCTCGCTCGCCCTCGCCTCTGCCTCGCTCTCGGCCTCACCTCTGCGCGAGCGCGGCGGCGACGCGCGGGTCGAGGCGCGGCAGCTCGTGCTCGCACCATGCCTCGCTCGCCCTCGCCTCTGCCTCGCTCTCGGCCTCACCTCTGCGCGAGCGCGGCGGCGACGCGCGGCAGCTCGTGCTCGCACCATGCCTCGCTCGCCCTCGCCTCTGCCTCGCTCTCGGCCTCACCTCTGCGCGAGCGCGGCGGCGACGCGCGGGTCGAGGCGCGGCAGCTCGTGCTCGCACCATGCCTCGCTCGCCCTCGCCTCTGCCTCGCTCTCGGCCTCACCTCTGCGCGAGCGCGGCGGCGACGCGCGGGTCGAGGCGCGGCAGCTCGTGCTCGCACCATGCCTCGCTCGCCCTCGCCTCTGCCTCGCTCTCGGCCTCACCTCTGCGCGAGCGCGGCGGCGACGCGCGGGTCGAGGCGCGGCAGCTCGTGCTCGCACCATGCCTCGCTCGCCCTCGCCTCTGCCTCGCTTTCGGCCTCACCTCTGCGCGAGCGCGGCGGCGACGCGCGGGTCGAGGCGCGGCAGCTCGTGCTCGCACCATGCCTCGCTCGCCCTCGCCTCTGCCTCGCTCTCGGCCTCACCTCTGCGCGAGCGCGGCGGCGACGCGCGGGTCGAGGCGCGGCAGCTCGTGCTCGCACCATGCCTCGCTCGCCCTCGCCTCTGCCTCGCTCTCGGCCTCACCTCTGCGCGAGCGCGGCGGCGACGCGCGGGTCGAGGCGCGGCAGCTCGTGCTCGCACCATGCCTCGCTCGCCCTCGCCTCTGCCTCGCTCTCGGCCTCACCTCTGCGCGAGCGCGGCGGCGACGCGCGGGTCGAGGCGCGGCAGCTCGTCGAGCACCATCCCGAACAGCGTCCGCAGCGCGCCTGCCGCGCGACGCCCCAGCGACGTCGGCAGCAGCGCGATGCGCTTGAAGCGGTCCGACGATGACGCCGGGTCGAAGTATGGGCCTGGAACAACACAAATACTCTTATTACCTATACTAAAATATATTAGGGGGCTCCTAGCAAAACAAACTGAAATTTCAATGATAAATTATGAAAAAAAAATATATGAGGGAGCCGAAATTGTGAATTAACCGAAGGTTTGGTTTTATCATCATGTCAGCCGAAAGACATCCACTGCTGGACATAGGCCTCCCCCAAGGCTCTCCACTCAGACCGGTCTTGTGCTTTTCGCATCCACCGCGTTCCCGCGATCCTTACAAGGTCGTCACTCCATCTTGTTGGAGGTCTACCTACAGCTCGTCTCCCGGTCCGCGGACGCCACTCAAGAACCTTCTGACCCCATCGGCCGTCAGTCCTGCGAGCGATGTGCCCCGCCCACTGCCACTTCAGTTTAGCTATTCTTCGGGCTATGTCGGTAACCTTAGTTCTCCTGCGGATATCATCATTTCTGATTCTATCACGCAGAGAAACCCCGAGCATAGCCCTCTCCATAGCCCTCTGTGTGACCTTGAGCTTTCTTATGAGGCCCATTGTTAGCGCCCACGTCAGGTTTTGTTTACGGAATATTAAAACATTTATCATGATAAAAAACAACAACAAAAAAACAATATCGCGTCGCGGCCTCGCGTTACAGTTGAGATCTTTGTAAAGCGTCGAGGCAGAAATGGTAGTTTATGAAATTGTTGCATAATGAGGGGTATTAAAACATGAGTGTGTGTTTAAGAACCGAGCCGCTAGACGAGGTTTTTAATAATATCACACGAGTGTTTTAATATCTAGTTATGTGCAGTTTCATACACTAATTTATCTACTCTCATACATTGCGATTCAACCTACTAAATAATAGATTAAAGTTTATAAAGTAACTACAGCAAACCGTATTCAATGAATGGCGCCGAAACCTAGCACATCACCGCGCATGCGTTAAAGCGGGCGCTGTCACAGACAAGTAAAAATTGGAATGAAAACTTTTTGTAATGCTGTAAAAATGACGCGAACCGCATGTGCGTTCCATTATGAAAAAACATATACAGTGGTGGACATATAATTAGAAACACTTGCGACGTATTTCACATTATACAAGGCACATTGCCGTAAAACTTTTGTTTTTGGAAATAAAACAACAAAATGCATAGAATACGTTCAACAACTTATAATTAATTAAAAAACAAATAAATATCCGAGTTTACAACTACCATTTAGATATTTAGTTACGTACAAACAACTAAACGACATTTGCAGTACCATCCGTCGTGGACAAGTAATTAGAAACACTAAAGAAATGAGATAAAAATCAAAGTTTTAACGTGTCAACGTCAACAATTTCAAATTATTTATGTAAAATAATGTTTGGTTTACTAAATTTCTCAACAATTAATATTTAGTTGCATAGCCTTTGTTATTAATGACGGCTCTGCAACGACGTGGCATTGATTCAAGTAATTTCATACATTTATCGAGTGGGATCGAGTTCCATGCTTCAACAAAGGCTTCGTAAAGTTCATTTTGACTGGAATTACGTTTAACGGAGACTTTTTTTTTAACGACGTACCACAAATTTTCAATTGGATTTAAATCGGGACTATTTGCAGGCCAGTCTAACATGGTAACACGTTGCTCACTAAGAAAGGATTTAACACTGCGGGCCGTGTGTTTTGGGTCGTTATCGTGCTGAAAGATCCAGGTCACAGGCAATAGTCGTCGGTGTAGGGAATCATTGTCTCTTCTAAGATGTTTTTGTATTGAAATTGATCCATAAATAAATAAATAAATACCTTCAATCTTACGGACGGGTCCAACTCCGCAACCAGAAAAACATCCCCATACTTTAATATTACCACCGCCGTGTTTGACTATGCTCCTCGTGTATTTATAATCAAAAGCATGGTTCATTGGACGTCTAACGTAGCGTTTGCCGTCTGAATTCACCATTATTTATTTTTGTTTCATCCGAGACTAACACTTTTTTCCATTCTCGTACGGTCCAGTTAAGATATTTCTTTGCAAATAATAATCGCTTCTCTCGGTGTTGCTTGGTAAGAAGCGGTACCTTTCGAGAAACCCTCCCGAACAATTTAGCTTCCACTAATCTGCGGCGTACCAGTTTCGAGGAAATGTTCCTTGGGTCATCACGTGAAAAAACTTCATTTCTAATCTCGTTGGAGCCTTTGAACGGCTCTTGTTTAGCTACACGTATTATTTGCGAATCTTCCCGGGGAGATGTTTTCCTTGGACGAGCCTTTCTAACAACACTTTTAGTAGTTCCGTTAGTTTTATAATGAGCAATAGCGTTGAAAACTTTCTTCACAGAACATTCTAGATGTTTAGCAATTCTTCTATAAGTCCACTTTCGATCTAAATGTAATTTAACGATTAATTGCCTGGTTGACTCGTCAGAACGGTTAGTTCCCGATTCGCCGGATTCTTGTTTCGTCGGATTCTCGATTCGCCGGATTCTTGAGGGAAAAGTTCAGACTGGCACATATTTTATATATGAAATTCCGGCGAATCGAGAATCCGACGAAACAAGAATCCAGCGAATCGGGAACTAACCGTCAGAACTCTTATTTTTACCCATTTTTAACAATACTTATTATTCACGTAATTTTCCAAATTGACGTTTAATTGCCGCCGAAACAACAGAAAAAGCGTAAAAAGAGGATTTTTTTTTAGTTTCAAAAATGGAACGAACCATGGATCCTGTTTCTAATTAGTTGTCCAAGCGGCCAGTAATAGAAATTCAACTATCATGATTTTTAAAATCTTTTAATAATTAAAGATAGAACAGATTTACTTTTTTAAATATTTTATGAGTTTTTTAACTCATTGGCTATATTCTGGCATAGTCAATAGTGATTTAATCAATATAATTTTTACTCATAACGATAGTTCATTCTGTGTTTACCTAAGTTTTATGTACTGTTTCTAATTACATGTCCACCACTGTATATGGAACCTCGTTGTTGACATTAACTTTTTGGATTAACTTGTATCGTAATGGTAAAAAAATTACTTTATAAAATTATTTTGTTAGACAAATAATGTTATAGTGCTTTTTGTTTTTAATTTCGGTATTGTGTTTATAAAGTATACCAATATAAATTGGTTTTGAAATTTATAATTCGAACTTTACGATATGAGAGTAGATAAACAAATTTATAAAACTCTTCAAGGAACTTCTAATAAGTAAAAGTTATTAAACTATAAATATGTACAGTCACGGACTTTAATTGATCAGCCACTTGCCACTGTTCATATTTTAGCCGTGTAATGCAATTTGGTAACGACCAATAAAAACTGAGTTCAGTTTGAACCAATAGTGACTGTTGTTTAAACGTGACCATAGTAACCATCAAAACAATACTAACATATTCCTGACGGGTAAGAAGACACCTGTCAAAAACGTGTTGTCTCTCCATCTCGAACATTTCGATCGAAAATGATCTCCCCGCGCTCGTTTCGTCGGGTTGGCATAATTGAGCACAGTTGCCCCTCGTAACGTATAAACAAAGCATAACTTGTTGTCATTACCAACATTGCCAACTGACATGATTTACTTTAAGAAGTTGATATCAAAGAGTATTTATTACAGATAATCTGATAATCTGCTAGCGGCTACAGAGATGTTAAATAAATACTTCACAGTTGGAAATGCCATTCTAACTTTCAAAAACAACTCTAACAATGATTTTGTCAAATAAACTTTCTTGCTTTGAAAAAATGTCACTTCTCGCCTGTCAAACACGATGACAAAGATGAAATACTTTCTTATGGGATGGGATCACCATAATGAAAGAAGGAAAGAAGTTTTGGGTGATCATTGCCAAGAAGTCTGGGAAAGTATGCGATCTCGACTAAGAGCTGTAATAGACAGCAACGGAGCATATACTAAATATTAAACTTATATAAAAATATATAAATATTTCTTTAAAGTTTGACTATTTATTACCACGATTGATTGAAAACATATTATTTGATTGAGAATATATTGAAAACATATATATATGAAAATAAGACGTAGCAAAGGGTTCGGCGTTATTTATAGAATAATCAGCTGCAGTCTTTTGACTTACACACTGACTACACAAATATATACAGGGTGTCTGGAAAACCTTCGGAGAAATTTGGGGGGGTAATAGTTGGCACGATTCTGATCACGGGGGTATGGTTCATTTTTGTTTCTGTTAATGTAAAAAAAAAAGAAGGATTAATTATATTCATTTTGTTACTTGATGTATCGCAGCCGATATCTCGACCTTGACATTTTGACGTTGATAGTATACTACTCCAACAGTTCGTAGTATCTTACGTCAAATTCAATGTACATGGTATGTAAACAAACAGTTCGCTCCATGTAAACAAACAGTTCGCTCCATGTAAACAAACAGTTCGCTCCATGTAAACAAACAGTTCGCTCCATGTAAACAAAAATCAAGGTAGCATTATAATAAAAATAAATGAGTAATTTTAGTGCAACTTACTGTATTTTCGTTTTTGCAATTTGAACACTAATTGGTTTTAAATGTGAAATCACTAGGTCTCTTGTTCATGTTTTGCCGAGACTGATCATATCGTCCGTCTTTTACTGTCGAGATCTAACCATTTACCATTGTTTTCTGCTCTAAAGTAGCCCATATAACTGATTTACAGCAAAAATATTGAAGACGTGAATATTGAAAATAACATAATTTAACACTGACATCTAATGACAGCCATAAATTCATAGACTTCTCAAAGTTCAAATAGACGGATTGAACGATCCGATTATTGCTCTCCGTATTGAAGAAAAAAAAGGAGAAAAAGAAAATCGTTTATTGGTGCAAACCACAGAAAAATAATAATCAAATTAAATACAGTGAGAAAATAATTTAAAACAAAACCTTAAAACTATTTTATAAAATAATAATGCACCAAATTGGGTGCTACTCAGCATCATAGTGTCAGACATGCCGTGACGCTGCACGCGCTGATTTTCACGGCAACCAGACGGGGAGAAAGCGCTGCTGGCTGCTGGTTCTTTCCTTTTGATCCGCATGGTATTTGTGGCAGTAGCCAAAAGTCCAAGTGCAAAACATTTTGTCGATGGATATAAAGGTCGTCGCATAATTGATTATAATAGGCTATTTGACAACATTGAAAATATACTACAAATTGTGGTCATCCTATCTGATACTAGCGTAAAATAACGGATTTTACTTTATTTCACATTAAATTATGTCTATTTTTTTGGAAATTACACGAAATAATAAGGTTTTTTTTTGAAATTTAATCTGTGGCAAAAACGCTATGTGATGTCAGAAATACTTTATAACCTGTGAGTGTGATGTGAAGTCACATCACATGCAAGTAAACAAAACAAACCCCAAACCAAACATCGCTTCGCTTGTGACATCGCTTCCTTGACCATTGTGATTGTAGTCCACGTTTTATATTTTCTGGGTGTTCCTTAAGCCGGCTACTCACACTCCTGCTGCAGGGGCAATACCGATCGCACGGCGGTTGGACCAATTTTAGGCTGTTCTCTACACACTAGCCTGCCGTTCAGTGTGTAACTGATAGTCCCGCTGAACGCATGTCCACGAGAAAGCCTCCTGTATTGTCGAAACACCAGAGGATTGGTATCGCCTTGGCACTTTCTGTGGTGCTACCAAAAAAAAAAGGAAGAGAAGATATTGGGTGAAGAATTGGTTGCAGAAACGAAGCAAATTGTGCCACATGAATATTATGAAAGAATTGGAAGTAGATGATCTTAGAAACTTTTTGCGAATGGATATTGATTCTTTTGAAGAGCTCCTGGCTATGGTAACACCATTTTTTCCATTTTTGTCCACTCCGCTCGGTTGTCACCAATGAACTGACTGGAATTGCCCCAATCCTACTACACACGCAGCAACCTTGCAGGGCGGTAGACACAATCTAGGGAGCTAGGAAGGTCTTGCGCCCCTGCCGCCCTGCCGCAGGCCCAATCTAAAAATTGCTCCTGCTTGCCTACACACATCACAATTAAGGAGGCAATCAAGGGTCCAATTCCCATATTGCCCCTGCAGCAGGTGTGTGAGTAGCTGGCTTTAGTGGCCTTTTTCTTTTAAGGGTTTTTACCACAGAGTGTAATCACGTCGACCTCTTCTTACAAAGCGATCCTATTTTTCTCTTTCGTCTATGATACGAATATCTAGCAACAACATGTATGATGCCAGCTTTAAATGTAATTTTGATAAAACGTAACGTGTAGGTAGGATTTTTTGTTTACAAATGAAACCTAAAACTCTTTTCATAAAGAGTTTTAATGGTCCAAGATTTAAAAAGATAATATGTCAAATTGTCAATAATTAATTATTGTGTTTTTTATTCGTCGGAAGCCCTGATAGTGGTACAAATCAATGAAATACAGCCATGATTCATGATCTCGTAAAAGAAGTATGTAATGTGCCTACGAGTGCAAGTGCTATTTTAGCCGTGTGAGTGTGAGAAAAGTGTGAGTAAAAATCATAATCGTAAGTTTCAGTTTTAGATTATTTCACATAATAGCCCTTATCAGACACCGTCTTTTCATTCACATTACAGGATAATGTGTCAGTTTTCTTAACTCCATGGAGCTTTTGACCATGATTGGAAACATTGTTCATAAGGAACAACTTGTTTATTTACATTACGTTGTGACACATATCGTCGGTGAAACTGCAAAACCGCGTAAGTGACATTTTAAATAAGGAGCAAAAGTAAGTAAGTAAGGTTTATTTTGCTCTATCATAAATTTGTTACTTACGCGGTTTTGCAGTATCACCGACGATATTATGAATGAATCAGTTAAGATGGGGCACACTGAGAGCATCGTCAGGAAAGTCGATGATAAATCTGTCTGTAACTCAGTCAAATATTAACTTAAACAAAAGTTACCAATATAGGGATGATCCAAATCATCCACCCTATCTACAGTTAAAATTTCTCCGAAGGTTATCCAGACACCCTGTATAATCAATTATTTTCAAGATGGCAGGTTTACAGTATTATTTATAATCAAATATTTGCTGTTAACACAATGTCATGGATGTCAAAACGTTTCCTTTCTATATGATCACCAATAGTAGCTGTTGTTTAAACGTGGTCATAGCAACCCTATTAAACGACCAATAACGACTGTGTTCAGTAGAATAGCTGATTGGGCGTTGTATCACCAATAGTAGCTGTTGTTTACGTAGCCATAGCAACTAGACAGACATGCAATTGGTTGCCTTTGGGTGATGTCACTCTGTTGTCTGGTTGGTAGAGTAGAAGGGTCTCAGGTTAGCCAACCGCTAATATTGCATGTCATTTTGTTATTCTATTATCTTCTATTATACCAAGACGTGTGAATTTCCTTATCTGAACCCGATTTGCATTACACGGCTAAAATATGAGCAGTGGCAAGTGGCTGATCAATTAAAGTCCGTGACTGTACTTGGAAGACAAACTGTAATTTAAACTTAAACTTACAGATATAAATAAAAAACAGTGACATTGATAAATATCATATTAAGTACATTGGGAAGATAAGTTAGACATAAAAAAAATGATAATAATATACAGAATAAATTAATAATTAAACAAATATAATAAATAATAGGGTTAAGTAATACAAAATAATAGCAATACATATTCAACTTGAAATAAGTTCAAATTAAATTTGAACTAATTTTAATTATAAACCTTACGTGCAATATAATCAGCAAGTAAGTACAATGTAAGATTATTGAGCTGAAGCCCTCTCTTAATGTTGCTATGCCCATAGGGTCCATAATTAAGTTGTATATCTTTTTTTTATGGCATAGGAAGGCAAACGAGCACACATGCCACCTGATGGTAAGAGGAAACTGTGACCCATAGACATTCGCTTTCACAAGACCGCAATCCTAAGACTGCAAATGCGTTGCCAACCCTGAGGACTAAGATGGAATGCCTCTATGCTAGTCATTTCCCCGGCTGTCTTATCCCCAGACCGGAACACAACAATGCAAACACTGCTGATTGGCGGTAGGTTAATGGATAAGATGGTGGTACCAACCCGGACGGACCCTGCACAAGGTTCTCCCTCAAGTAGTATTAATTACTGTACTAGCTTAAGTTAGCCTGTCAACTGCGAAACATTGTGGAATGCAATAAATTTTTGAGTATTTGATGTAAGTACAAAGGTGATAATATATTATTGGCCGGTACTGTAACACAATACTCACCGATGTCATCCCTCATCCCCAACGCGGTCCTCACGCGCTCCCCCGTCTTCAGCTCGGTGTAGAGCAGTATGACGGGCGCCGGGTCCACGAGCACCAGCACCTGCAGAATGCACTTGAGCGGGAAGTGCAGGATCACCGCCTCCTCGGCCGTGGTGTGCAGCCGGAGGACGGGGAACGAGACGCCTTCGGAGGTGATACGGACCTGGACATAGTTCATGATGGATAGGATGATTGGCACAAAATTAAAAAAAAAAAAAACTTTTTTACACGTCGCAAAAGTACAGTGAATCTACCAGCGCTTCGGACAAGACCATCATTGCGGAGAAGAAGCGCCGCAAGAAACTCGAGCCGAAGGTCATTTTTTCAATCATAAAAACATAATTATACTTAAAAGTAAGTTACATTAAGTAATATTAAGGTAATAAAGTAATAAACAATAAATTCATAAAACAAGCAAAAATAAAATTATTTCAAATGCACGGTCAATAAACCTTAAAATAAAATAATGACTATGAGAACAACACGACGAGGTCTCTACGTACCAAGCCATATAACTAGGATAATAAATTGAACAACAAGTCCTTGCAAGCGTGAACAGACCGGACCCCACAAACAGCACCCGTTCACGAGTATGACGCGTATCTCAGCCATCGCCTCTCTCAACCATGTGATCGGTTCCAAAATAGCTATTCGAAAATTCCGCGTCCGTAAAGTACATAAATCATTTGTTGGTCAATGCATTCATTTCTATAATAAATTACCTGAGGTAGTATTAAAGTTACCCTTTCCAGCACTCAAAAATTACTTGAAAAAGTCGTTAATGTCTAAAGCGTATTATAGGATCGAGGACTATTATAATAGACAAAAATGCTTGGCCTAAACCCGTAACTTAATCTTTTTTTTTTTTTTTTTTTTCAAATTCAAAAGCTTTATCTTGTCTGGGGGACACCGTTGATGTAGGAAAACATATCAATCTTATGTGGTCATCTTGCACCATCTTATAAACACATACGTAGGAGTTCTTTTTCCTTTTCTCTCTTTCTATCTTAAGATTTTGGTGTGTTTTCCTGCGGAAACTACGCAGGATATTTGAAATATTTTTTAATTTGCTATTTATAGATTTATATAATACTAGACTAAGTAGTACCGTTGTAATATAAAATATATTTAAAAAAATGACTGACTGCTGAGTTTCTTGCGGCGCTTCTTCTCAGCAGTGGTCTCCTCTTGTGAAGCGCTGGTAGATTCTTGACGTGTAAGTGCCCGTGCGGCCTACTTACTGAATAAATGTCTTTATCTTTATCTTTACCTAGCACGATAATACTTAAGCGAGCTATGGAGTCGACATTTATAGCCTGACCAGGAAAGTAAAAAACTCGCACTTCTAAAGCAATTCACGAAACACAAATGACTGCGCCGAGAGTACGTCAAATGTACAGTGGCGACCTCATTACTATTTGTTGTTATGTATTTTCTGGAAATCGGACGGTACATTTTTGTACAACAGAATGACGTCATTTTGTTCGTGACTGCGTTATTTTTTTTAAGTGTATCATTAGCTGTGACGTAGAAAATACCGGGCGGCGTTCAAGCTCTTCACGCCTTTATTCCCAAAGTGGTGTAGGCAGAGCTACAGAATTACCAACAACTCTAAAAACTTGTTGATAACTCTGTAAACACAATTTGCACAATTAGGCTAAGATGTTTAACAGTGTATATTAGTGACAGGTGGCAAGCCCATCGCCTAACAGTACTACAAGCCTTTATTCCCTTAGTCGCCTCTTCCGACTTCCACGGGAAGACATGGAGTGGCACTATTCTAAGCCGGCAAACACAACCTCTTTTTGCTTTTGACAAAACCCCAAAAAGCATGATTATATTCAAAACACCTATCAAAAAAGGTCCTGTTGTCAATTAAGGTACTAAGAAGCCACATATGCTGCCACACCCCCACAATAGTTAAAAGGGGTGGTCTAATAGTCCTTTCGCGCAAAGAACGAAAATGGTCTCATCTCCCGGTCCGCGGACGCCACTCAAGAACCTTCTGGCCCCATCGGCCATCAGTCCTGCGAGCGATGTGCCCCGCCCACTGCCACTTCAGTTTAGCTATTCTTCGGGCTATGTCGGTAACCTTAGTTCTACTGCGGATATCATCATTTCTGATTCTATCACGCAGAGAAACCCCGAGCATAGCCCTCTCCATAGCCCTCTGAGTGACTTTGAGCTTCCTTATGAGGCCCAACAACAGCCAACAGCTCTCCTACAATAACGTGTAGTCTGATGAGGTGATGCTTACCTTGGTCGGAGGCTTGAAGACATAGGTCCCGACGAGGATGGTGTGGCACGCCAGCGCGATCTCGGTCTCATCGAGGGGCTCCGATCGGTCCTCTACTGGAGTCAAAATAAATGATTCATTGAGCACACAGACCGATGCTAACAATTTGCTGCTGCAAGTAATACAACTCATATTCAAAAATTACATTACATTATAAAAATTAAAAATTAATTAAATATACAACACAAAATAAAAATAACAATATAACTAAAGAAAATAAATGTGTACGCCAATTTGTTGGATGTATAATTTTAAGACCTTTATGTAAACCCAATTAACAAGTAAAATATTCATTTCATTTAAAGTGACAATTCTTACATCTTTGATTGCTACTGGCATTTTCACAGTTGTAATGTAACCTTTTCTTTAAAAAAAAAATATATATCAGCCACCAGCGGTTGACCTTTAGCTCACCTGATGGAAAACGATGGCTTCGAGGAACGAGCTCGCTGGTTCCCGGCTGGGTGGAGGTACCTAATAAGAAGAAAACGACAGAATGCAAAACAAGTTAAAATTTCACTGTTCAAAAATTCAAAATTCAAAATATTTATTTAGTAAATTGGCCACATGCGGGCTCTTTTACACGTCGGTAATGTACAGTGAATCTACCAGCGCTTCGGACAAGACCTTAATTGCGGAGACGAAGCGCCGCAAGAAACTCCAGCAGAAGGTCATTTTTTCAATCATAAAAACATACATACATTAAAATCACGCCTATTTCCCAGAGGGGTAGGCAGAAACCACTTCTTTCCACTTGTTACAATCTTGACAATTTTTTTTCGCTTCTTCAGTATTCATACATCGAGTCATGCACGCACGTCGGTTTCGGGTACTTAAGATTCGGCGCGTTTCCAGTATTTCTCCGATTTGATTCGAAAAAGTACGCCTAGGGCGGCCCCTTCCGACCCTTCCACTCAAATTCGATCTGTATTTCTCTTTCGTTAATCTTTTTTCATTTCCAAATGACCGAACCATCAAAGCATGCCCTTTTCAATCTTAGTCACTACATCTTCTTTTATTCCACATAAAAACATAATTATACTTAAAAGTAAGTTACATTAAGTAATAATAATGTAATAAAGTAATAAACAACACACAAACAACATACTCCGACTCCCATTTTTGAGGGCTAGATCCTCGCCTAATGGGAATAACAATAACTAAAATGTACACAGACAAAGTTGTGGGCACAAGCTATGGTTTATAGGAATCAAGTACACAAGAAATGAAGAATTACGAGAAAAAGCACAATGAGAAGAAAAAAAACAACTTAATTGTGATAAATCAATAGTGATTTTTTAATATGCTTATAGGCTTAAGTTCTAGTAACTTAGTTTATTTTAATTTAAATATGTTTAATTTTAATTTTTAATTGTATTATTGTTGAATTCTGTAAATACGTAATGTTATTGTTTTAGCAGAAATACATATTAAATAGATAGATTGTTCAACAAGGAAGTAAAACAAGCCATAATGACAAGAGATGTTTGACCACCCAAGCTGTTTAATCTCGGGTTAACACTACTATTCACTTTGATTGTGAGGAAAAATAACAATGTTTTATACTAAATTACGATATTGATTATTACAAAGTTTGTTACAAAAAAACCCAGTTTTTTCTTTTACTATTTGTAAAATAAAAATAATAAAGTGACACTCAGTGAGTGCTTGCATATTTAGCCAACAGATTCAAACTAGAAATCTATTTTAAATCTTATTGGACTATGCATAATATAATGAAACCAATTCATCCTTAACCCCTCGTATGCGGGAGGTCAAAAAAGTACCAGGTTCTAGTCTCTTTTGATTAAGATATAGTCCATAAAATTAGGCTTAAAAAAAATACAAAAAGATATTGAAATTTTGAGTACTGATCCGTGCCTAAGCATACGATCGGTTAATAGAATTAAATAGATTCATGTTTGTAATCATTAATTGTGTTTCACAAAATTAAGCCGGTTTAAAAAAAAATGCAGTTGTCATTTTGAGGTTATTTCCATGACCTAATAACTGTCTATACACGATCACTGAAAATGGGAATAATACTCCATTGAAAAACACCAAGATTGGATGTTTACGGGTTTTCAAAGTAAATTTAAAAAAAACTTTAATCCCTATAGATAAATAAGGAGCTTTAGTCACGTATCTGCAGAGAAAGTAAAATTTTAGGAGCATGAAGTGGAAAATATTTTTCACTAAAGTAGGAAATTACATACATACATTACATAGTTAACATACTCGCTTTGCAGCTTTTAAAACTTACTCTGTTTTAAGTGTGAAAACAATTAAACACAATCTTTAATTTCTGATCGCTTAATGCTTGCATAAACTACATGAACTTATTTACCAATTTATCCATCGCCAAAGCTGCTTCTGAAACTATGATAATAATAAAAAAATATAAACATTTACCATTATGACCATGTCCATATTGTCCATCCACTTCGTCAAGATCAAAACTGCTTGGATTTACCATCACATTACTCGTTGGTGAGCCAAACATCTGGCTCAGCTGGTAATTAACAGCTTATAAGTTTGGCTTGTTATAATAAGATGCCGGTTTAAAACAGTATTTTGTTCATTTTACAAATACAACAAAGTCGGCGAAGTCGGCGATACGAGCCAGAGCTCGATAATAGCAAAGCAAGTCAATCAACTGTCAAACGAAAAATGTTTTGCGCTCCGTTTCTCTCATAACGTAAATTAGAAATTAAAAAGGGCGTGGCTCAAAATTTACGCAAATCAAATTTTACTGGTAATAGAATTTCATCGCATTTTTTCACTTATTAAATTATCAGTTATGTTTCTCCACTGACTCGTTTTTCGTGGCACATCCTTTCATAAAAAATGAATTTGATAGTGACGATGGTGCTCCTATTTCTGAGGCCCTACTTTAAAAATCGAAGTCCGAAGTTATGTTAGCTCCATCCGTTTCTCTCAATTTAGTCTCGAATGACGAGTGGATGGAGCTAACGTTACTTCCAACCTTCTTCGATTTTCAAAGTAAGGCCGCTGGGTGGTTTAGCCGTTTGGGCCCTCTGCAAAACCAACATAACCTAAATAGTTGGAGAGCGGACTGACGATTTCGTACCGGCTTGATACCGCGATGAAATGCGCAATGGTTTCCCATAAAAGAGATGCTAAGTCCGAATTTGATAAGCCTACGTCTGTCCGTAGTAGTCCGTATTCTAAACAATTCCAAAATACGGGTTCCACGGATGTTGCTTACATAATCTCGTCTGTCAAGGTGTTCCGGCAGAAAAATCCTTGGCAGAGTTTTAAGGCGTCCCGATGATCACCTTTGAGAGCGTCTGCCAAGCACTTCCGGCAAAAAAATACTGGCAGATTTCGCTTTTCTGTATCAACCAGTAAATTTCTAACTGAATGCCATAACTATTATTTCAGTATAAGATGGGTTAAGTAACACCCCATTTTTCACACCGGAAATGACTTTCGTTTTTTTACTTTCGGTAAGTTCCGCCATGGCAGAATATTAAATATTAAATTAGCATTTCATCGCGGTATCAAGTCGGAACGAAATTTTGCAGTCGGCTCTCCTACTAAAACCTACCCACCTACCTATTTTGATCTAATTTTAAGAGGAAAAAATATAGTTGGGAGAAATCCGTATGGGAAAATATGCGACAGGAAAAATTTAAGATCAGGGAAAAATGCGAATGGGAATTCGGCTAGCAGTAAAATTTAATTTTCGAACCCCTTTGCTTCATATTGGACCGTGAAAGAGACTTGAAAAACTTGCTCTTTCACGATCGATATGTCCGGTCCGAATTGTTCGAATATTTGCAGTTTCTTTGTTACCTGGCAACACATGACTTAGCAGTTTGGCCAATCATATCATAACATAACCTTCATCTCTTTATGCCTTATCCCGGAACACAACAATCCGAATGCTGCTTGACGGTAGGTTAATACTACCGCCACTTAAATACACAGATTATTCAGCGAAACCAGAGTAATACTTGCACTCGGCTGGCCATTTATTACACTCTCTGAGGCCCTACTTTTAAAATCGAAGATCGAAGGGAAGTTACTTCGAAGTTCGATTTTCAAAGGAGGGCCTCAGAGAGTGTAATAAAACTGACGATAGGTAGTACAGCAGAGTTCACAAATATGTGTACATTTTAGTACCTTATCTATGAATGTCCTTATTCACTGCAAGAGTTCCTAGAATAGTCTTAGCAAATAAATATTAAATAATAATAAGTGTTAAGGTAATTTTCTCTTAAAATTACTATTTTTAAGTGAGTCTAATATAATTACTTTTTATGATTTGTTATGTTGTATAAATTCTATATATCTATGTAAATTTATATTATAATCTTAATTTTAAGTACCTACTTAACATTAATATAAATTTGTTGCTACACCCTAGTAGGGTCCATGTCTTGTACTGATTAAGAAAAACAACATCTTGTAATACCATGGTTGCACGAAATAAATGAATATGAATATGAATATGAATATTTAATGACATGTTTAAACTGCCATACATGAATTGTCACCGCGATTAATGTGACAAGGTATTAAAGTGGGATCACTTTGTTTGCCCGAATTTCATTTGCCATAATAGTATCACTTGCCATAATGTTCATTTGCCATAAAGGCATTTTTTCTGAAACTGTAAACCTTTCAGGTAAATTTTACATGCCATCGTATAGAGCCCATTAGGTTAGGTTAGGTTTGATTTTGAACAATTCTGAATAGTTCACGGTTTTAGAAAAAATGCCTTTATGGCAAATTAACATTATGGCAAGTGATACAATTATGGCAATTGATATTCGGGCAAACGATAGAGAACCTATTAAAGTATATTGTATGTGCATATTTATGAACTCGTCTGATAATACTGTACTATATTTATATTGAGCAATACGAAATAAAATAAGATTTTAACGTTATTTATCATTTGATTTTAATTTGTAACAAAATAAAAATTCATGGCATACAACAAAAAATTTGCAACATAAAAACTCTTAATTCGAACCTTGATCCCAACCATGCAGTTCTAATTTTCTCAAGTAAAATATTTTTAACAAGATGGCTTATTACTGGGCTGGGGACAATATAAAAAAATAAATGCTTCCATTAGGAACAGCAGACTTTTAAGTGAAAAATAATTTTGAACGCCACGATGCTTCATCAATCATATGCAAACGCAATCTCTGTCCCTGAGGCTCTACTTTGAAAATCAAAGTTCGAACGTACGTAGGCTTCATCCCTTACTCTCGATTTAGTCTCGAAAGGTGACACGGATGGAGCTAACATAACTCCGAGCTTCGATTTTTAAAATGGGGCCTCTAGGCCTATGCCCATAATAGCAACTGGCAGGTTGCGACATTCAAATGTTGGCTTATTCGCGTGTCTATTGAAACAATTTAATCAACATGTATACCTAAGTCTTATATTTAATCTTCCACAAATAAAGCCTCCGTTACACAGTGCGATAATCGTAAGCAGTAATATAGCGATACTTCGCTACAAGCATGTGTGACCGTGTGACAAGGCGTGTATGGTACTCATGCATATTAAACTCAGCTACGTCGTAGTATGTGACGAGGGCTTTATAAAATAAGAATATATAGGAACACTTTTAACAACATTAATATTTAAATTAACAAAAACGTAACAACTTAACGAAAATCAATTCACTATATCATAACAACATACTTACAACAATAATTTCTCTTATGTGGTAATGATTGATTAAGACTAAGGGCTTGTTTACGGCGACGCAGGCCGTCGTGCGTGGCGTGCGGCGTGGCGACGCGCGACGCGTCGGGCGTTTTTTTCGTTTAAAGAAAGATGGCGTTAGCAGCGACCCGCATCATCACACGCGCAAACATAAAAAAATGAAAAATTATCTTTTTTTTTTTCTTTTTTTTTTCTTTCAAGCAGGTGCGTGTAGAATCGCTTCTCCGTAAACAAACACCTTCATACAACGCCATATGTTTGCATTTAGCAGATTGCACAGCCCAACGCTACGTGCGACGCCCCGTGTCTCCATGAACAAGAGTGATTTCATACTATGCGGCCTAAGTGGATGTACATATCCAATAGATTTATATTCAATCAATGTAGTTACATAGGATTATCCCAACGATAGCCTTATTTAGTAATTTCAAACATTTCACTTTACTCGCAAGCATAATATAAACATTATATTATTTTAATTATTCAGACGAAGTCGCAAGGCTTGCATCAATATATTATTTACACGAGAAGACGATAATACGTGATATTAACTGTCACGAGTATCACACTAGATCAAACTATAGTAGCTACAAATATTATCGCGAAAAATTAATTGTGAATCAACCTTTAATCACTCGGCAACACTTTAAAAACGCAATTCGAAGTTACGTTAGCTACATCTGTTTCTCTCGAATTATTCTCGAATGACGAGTGACAAGGATGGAGCTAACATTACTTTTCACATCGATTTTCAAAGTGGGGCCTCTGCATGCATGATACACAAGTCACATTATTGCGGTTGATAGTTAATTATAAACAGCAAAATATAAAAGCACAAGAAATAAACAGTTTTCTTCGAACAAAACGCACATTTAAATCATCAACAACTCTTTATGCGCCTCTTTAATATGTCTATAAAGACTAAATTTCCCTATAAAGACCTGATCACACACGTGGCACGGCCGCTTCATATCTCGATGTGTCGCTAAGTGAACCAACAGCGTCTTCTTAGAGGAAAACCCTTTCCCACAAGTATTACATATTATTCCCTCTCGACGTTTGTGAGTGTTCTTGTGCATTATAGAGTCGTTTAAAGTGACAAATTCCAAATTGCACGAGCTACAGCCGTAAACTACAATGCCAGTGTGCTGAACCATATGTTCAACAATACTTTGTTTTCTTCTGTAGACTCGTTTACATAGACCACATGTATACGGTTTTGCGTTGGTATGGATCCGCAAGTGATTAACAAGTGTGTTATGGGCGGCAAAGCCGGTCCCACACGTTTTGCAGACAAACGTTTTAATACCATTGTGGGTACGCTTGTGCGTATTCAGGGAAGAACTGTAAACGAACCGTTTGCTACAAACGTTGCATCTGAAACGTTTCTCTTTTGTGTGAACGACCGCGTGAATACGCAAACTACTCTTAGTTGTGAAGTGGTTGTGACATATTTGGCATTCAAATAGCTTAAACAGCCTGCCGTGGATTTCTTTATGCTTCCTCAGACCGATTTTGCTCTTGAAGGCTTTGTTGCAAATGTCACAGAAATAGGTTATATTTGTGTGTACAAGCATATGAGAGCTTAAGCTGCGCCTGGTGACCTCTCTCCTGCAGATTTTACAAAAGACATAGGGATTGTAATCATCACGATGTGCCAACAAATGCCTATTCAGAGTACCCTGTCGTTTATAGCTCTTATTACAATGGTTACAGCGATACAGTTTTTCAGAGTTGTGTGTTACCATGTGTAAACCAATCCTGTATTTGGAAGCAAACTTTTTGGCACATATATCGCATGCGAACTCCTTTACAGTAGCATGGACGTGAATATTATGCCGTTTCAAGCTACTGCGGGTTTTGAATTCCTTGTCACATCGGTCGCACTTGGGTTTCGGAGAAGGTTTCTTGCTCCTCATTTCTTTTATTGTTTCCTTATCAATATGTTGCAACAGGTGTCTCCAAAGAGAGCGCTCCGATTTGTAGTTATTTGGGCAATGGTGACATTCGTATAGTTTTGAGCTGTGGACGCCCATGTGCGTGTATATGTTAAGTTTAGTATGAAAGCTCTCCTGACAAATGTCGCAAATGTATTTTCTCTTACCCATATGTGTTTCTTCGTGGTGGCGTTTAAGAATGCCGACGCCTTTGAAATTTTTGCCGCATACTTTGCATTTAATCCGAGCCTGGGTTTTTTTTCTCGTTTCAGACACGTCTGTTTCCTTACTAATGGAATTTTCAGGCGTGTTATAATGGAATGCTGTAACAAAATTCAATTTAATATTTATTGAGTGAATCTACAGCACTTTAAAAAAATCAAAGTGACTACATAACGGTCGAAAAATTTATATTTTTTAAATTTGTGACGCATATGTGCCTCAGTCCGTCTATCCCTCGAAGTGGTTTTTGTAACACTACGTATATGGTAAAAATATGGACGCAGAACGCCATTGATGCGAGTAGCAAAGCGGCCCGTGCAGAGACTGATTACATTTTATTTTGTATGGTTAAACACTAGTTTGAATTACATTGTCACCTACCTAAAGATCGGTCAGCCATTTTTTATCAGTTGTTCACTCTTTGACGCCGCATGGAGAACTGCTATTGACATTCTAGTCCTACCCACTACTCGTAACTATTTTAATTTGACTTGTTTCGGGCGAAATTTAAGAGTGAAAAGAATAAGGCCGCCGACTGGCGGTGTCGAGAAAATTTAAACCTAAAGGTAAAGCTCGAGTCGATTTGGTGAGTGACCATACCACGCACTATGGTTTTAAAAAAAATGTATAGTCGGGATACAAAAACATACATTATATTTTTGGAATATTCTATTGGACACTGAAATTTGAATATTTAAATAATAATGAACTTTTTATGGTACCTACCGGTTTTTGCAGTTTGATTCTGTTCTTGCGAATTTACCAAGTTTTTAACTGATGATGCCTCAGGTAGTAAGCACGTATACTTATATGATTTATATTTTATACAAAATACCAGAGCGTAATTTAATTTTTCGTTTAATTACACTTACCACGATTCAAGGAACAAGACATAGCTTTTATCTAGTGCTTCTATGTTAATTCAAAGATTATATTTCTAGATTATTTAAAGATGGTTTTTGAAAAATATATTCGCGGCTGATCCATCTTTCATTTTGTTTTGATGTTTCTTTGTTTTTAATTCTCTGCTCATGATATTTTGATTTAAACTATTCAGCCACGGACGCCTGCTATACTTTTTTTTTTGTGGACTTTATAAATTTAAAATAGCAAAGCGTTCATGTCAAGGGTAGGTACGATTTTAGTCATGAAGAATTAATGATATGATAAGCGATTATTTTAAGATATTTGGCACAGACTTAGCTTATCTTCTAATAGTTTGAACCCATTTTGGACCGCTTTGAACTATATGTAATCCGTAGTTCGGACTGAAAATTTAAAATGTCAGCGACAGACGTCATACGGCTAGTGTCATTGTCATTTTAGTACGTACTCCGTACTTCGATAGCCAAAATGGCACAAGTTCTAAATGTTTTTCTGCGGAAATCAAGAAATGTAGGGCAAACAAAGACCCTATTTAAAAGCCTGCCGGCGGTTCTTAACACTAAGTATGTATTTACAGCAAAAAAATGAAATTTGCAGTCTTATTTTGTTATGTTTTGGTGTTTGAAAATTATGTAACTTTAGGTTACATTTTATGTATTTTTATTTCGTTTTAAGTAATGATAATGAATAACAGTGTTAAATAGTTTTTGTGACGTTAATAGTTACGCGATAATTAATAATGATTCCTTTACAATTAGATATTCTAGTCATTTGGTGATTTACGTATGCTTAAAGCTGTATTCAATGGACAACACTGGTCGATTGGTACAACTTCGCTCCTAACATATAATTGACTAAATTCGTCGGTTAATGAAACGTAGTCACTCCCTCATATCCGTTCAAGTCTTATATTGGTATGATTATTTACTCACTAATTATTATTCAATTACTATCTCATCCAGTGATTCAATATCAGTTCCAAAGCCTTCATTTACTAAAAAGAATACATGAATTATATTAATTACAGTTCAACTTAGGGAATGCAAATAGCTGGTTATAACCGGTATATTTTCATACAAAAACTGTTAATAACTGATTAATTTGCATAGCCTAGTCCAACTATATTAAAAACTAAATCTAAATTTGAACTGTCCTCTCACTAGCTTATCATAATGATACAAAACGCATCCATCTTTTTCCATTCAAGTCTGTCCTATGCTATATTGGGCCATATAGGGCTGGCTATTTTCCTGAGGTTCTCTGACTATTTGATGTCCTGTCTACCTCTTTTCATCTTTGTGTTGAAGTCTATTTAAATAAGCACTTGTCTTTACATAATATAAAGCAGTCACTTCTTGCCATCTGTAGACTCTGTATGTACTTCCCTCCTAAGGACAAATGGCGTATCTAGTATATGAACTGTATTGAAAATCCAACCTTATTATAACCATACATCGGGGTTTTCGGTGCGGGAGTGTTTGACATAAGCCAAAGATTAAAAAACAGAATTTTACTCTGGGTTTCTAGTGTTTCTACCTAATGAATTGAATGAATTTTATAAAAGAAATGTTGAAAAACTATGAACAAATTTTTACAAGGAAATAGAAATGCGATCGAAAAAAATTAAATATGCTCCTATTACAACTGCCGACTTAGAGAGATCATTCAGTTCATTGAAATGGATAATATTTACAGCAAGACGTCGCAGATGAACTGTTCCAAATATTGAAAAAACATTAATAGTTTATTTTGAAAATCATGTCAACTACTAAATTTACCTACTGCAGGTAATTAATTAACGTTAATTTTATTATTATCTCATATCATTATAGCCTTGGTAGTAAAGCTAAAGTACTACATGAGTTAAAATAAACTTGTATCATAGTGTAAGCAATTCGCAGAGAGGTAGTTAGTCATTAGGCATAATATGATATTTTCTCAGATTACCTTTCTGTTGATATCTACTCTTTCTTAAATCATTCCCGCACCGAAAACCCTGATGTATGATTATTAGACCCCGTTATCAATTGCTCAGTTTGGGGGCAAACGTCACAATAGGGTAGTCTGGGGACTAAATGGAACGGTGTTCATTAACACTATATAGATTAAACTATAATAAAAAATTACTTACAAGTCAATTGTCAATTGATTAATTTATCAATGATTAAACCCTGTTATCTAACGCTCAGTTTGGGGGCAAGTGATGGGGCAGTTTTGATAATCTGAATCGATAAAAAATGAAGTTGAGTTACTCACTCAATAACATATCAAAAGATCTGATTCATTCTTAACAGAGCTCTGCTTAGGGTTGCCAACCATACTTTATAATAACGTATCTTACGTTATTTTGCTTCATTACACTTTATTCTTTTGAATAAAAATAAAGTATCGAAAATACTTTATTTCTGACTAATGCTCACTATAATGTTTTGTATGCCACTAGCCCATTATTAACAGTAAAATATTGAACCACTAATGTACATTATCTATAGTTATGCAAAAATGTTTTATAATTGTTTGTGCAATAAACAGTTAACATACATAAATTTGAAAAATACTTTTTTTTGTTTGCATTTACTTTTTTTTATACTCTTCAATGAGGTATATCCGTTATTTTCCTATAAAAAAATTGGCAACCCTAGCTCTGCTCTAATGATTTTTTTAAATTATTATGAAATTAAAGATTTTGTATTTTTTTTTTTTATTGTATGTTTCATAATAAATTATCAATATTTTTTCTAAATTATATGAAGTCAAACTTCGTCGCCTGCTCGTAAAAATCCATTTTAAAAATGAAAATGATTTTTCAAGCTCTACAGATGTAACTGGCAAAAACTGGTTTTTTGTAATGCTCTATGCAGCTTTTGTTTACAATACTGTTATCAATTTGAACTTCCTTATTTTCTAACAACTGATTAATATTTATTACAGATTTAAAGCCTGGGTTTTTGTTTAATATTCATCAATATCAAGTAAAAGATTGGCCATGCTTTCTCACTGTACGTACATATTATATAGGTACTATAAATGATTAACAAAAGAAATAAGATATGTCAAAGAAACCCATAGATTAAAAAATATTAGAACATATGAAAAAGGTTTTATAATTTTAAAGAAAAAATACTACCACAAAATTATTTTTTTTTTTACTGCTCGTTATTATTAACAAAACGGGTTTATCGTGTACTGCTCATACCTAATAGGCACCTACCTAGTAAGTAGTCTCTGTACTATTCAATAATTGTCGCCCTCGTATCTGATCAAATAGATGCAATGAATGAGTTATCTCAAGAGCATTCACAAAAGAAGAATTTTATTTTGACAAATAACTCTTTATAATAATAAATATGAATCGATCGACTAATCATGTGAAGCAACATCACTATTTGCTCCCAAACTGAGCGTTAGATAACGGGGTGTACCGATTTAAAAAAAAAACTGTTGAACACCAATACACTAGGTTGTAGTGTTAATGAACACCGTTCCATTTAGTCCCCAGACCACCCTATTGTGACGTTTGCCCCCAAACTGAGCAATTGATAACGGGGTCTAATGATTATAACCCTTGAGAGTTTTATATGCTTCTATGAATTGCACATGCACCTTTTCTCCGTAGGAGGGCAGCATACTCTTCTAGATCTTTGAAACTATTTATATATCTTATGGTTTTTATCAATAGATAGAGTAGATTCAAGAGGAAGGGTTTTTATGAATAAATTCTGGATTATGTACAGGGCCGGTATTCTAGGCGGTACAAACGGTACCATAGTTAATCTGTTATGGTCATACATCGTTATCGCGGGAGCAAAAACAAATCTATTAAAGAATACATATAACAGAATGTATGTTTAGTATAAATGGAATATTCTGCCTAAACACTCTTAGCCTCTAAGAAGTTCTACATATCTAGGACGAAGTTTTCGCTGGAAACGGTCAATCAAACTTGTCCTACACTGAGTAAACGCTTCTATAAGTCAACGTGTCAAATTTAATATAAAAAAATATTATTTCAAATCCTTTATTTTTAAGTACAAAAATAGTTTTCACTATTTAAATATATGTTTTCCATTTGTACTCATATTTAATTTAGATATACTTTTGTATGTTTTTGTACATATCAAATCAAAAATGTCTAAAGTAGCAGGAAAAGTGACTAGCGGTTGACGTTAGGATTGCGTAGCTAATCTCTTTAAATATGTACTACTGATCAAGTCAAGTACGGAGGTAAGATATTTGAAAGAAAATGTATACTTTTTGAACTCGTAGGTATAAACGTTTCTCGATAGGAGTGTCACTTCTGTTATTGCCTATTTGTCATACTCTTTCACTACTGTAAAATCGTTTTTGCTCCCGCGATAACGATGTATGGTTATGGTATTGTTATGACGTCAGTCGCCATTACTGTCACGTAAATAAGAGCTATCAAAACGGTGACTTTATAATAACAACTCAAACACAATATGGTTTTTACTGTGTTTTGTTATAGAAAACTCACTTAAGCAAGTGAAGCAAGGGTAGGTCGCTAGTCTTCATATAAGTATGTTTGTATGCTATACACCCAGTGAAATTACTAGCATATAGGCATTCCATCTTACTCCTCAGGGTAGGTAATACATCTTCACTACTCTTTGATTTATATAATGCTAGACTAAGTATACCATTGTAACATTAAAGTCGAGTCCGGAATTAGGCGAACTAACTTGACAGTTCATTGTACACTAATGTTGCCACAGTTTGGCTAGTGCTGTTAATATCGATATTTTTCTTGGCTGTCAACCAAAAGGTTTTTTGTGCTTTTGTGGACCTGGAAAAGGCCTATGATAGGGTAGATAGAAAGGAGTTGTGGACGGTGCTGTCTATGTATGGAGTGAGCAGCAACCTGGTGCAGGCTTTGAGGTCCCTTTATGAGGGCTCCAGAGCCTGTGTCAGGATAAATGGGGTATACTCGGCCTGGTTTAATATCTCTAAAGGTGTTAGACAGGGCTGTGTTGCCTCACCATGGCTGTTCAATCTATTCATGGACAGTTGTATGCGGGATTTGAGAGAGTATGATAAGGGTTTGCGTATGCAAGAGTTGCTAATCAAATGCCTCTTATATGCCGATGATCAAGTTATACTTGCCCCATCGGTACTTGAGTTGCAGGAGATGGTAACAGTGATGAATGAGGGATTTAAGCAAAAGGGGATGAAAGTAAATGTTGCCAAGACCAAGGTCATGGTGATAGAGAAGGATGAGGAGATGACTGAGTGTGTGATCAATATAAATGGTGAATTAGTAGAACAAGTGAGCGAATTTGTGTACTTGGGAAGTATGTTTACAAGAGATGGTAAGTGTGAGAAGGATATCGAGAGGAGGGTGAATGCGGGCAATCAAATTAATGGGGCCCTGCACTCCTTTGTAAGCAGACAGGGCGTTTCACAAAAAGCCCGGCTGGCTGTTCACAATGGAGTGCTGGCCCCTACCCTGATGTATGGTAGTGAATGTTGGGTGTGGCAGGACAAGCATGTAAGTCGTGTAAATGCAGTTGAAATGCGCTCTTTGCGTAGTATGTGTGGTGTGAAACTGATTGATAGAGTAAGAAATGAAAAAATCAGAGAGAAATGTGGAATAAAAGAAGATGTAGTGACTAAGATTGAAAAGGGCATGCTTCGATGGTTCGGCCATCTGGAAAGGATGGATGAAAGAAGATTGACGAAAGAGATATATAGATCGAAAGTAAGTGGAAGGGTCGGAAGGGGCCGTCCTAGGCGTACTTTTTCGAATCAAATCGGAGAAATACTGGAAAAGGGCCGAATCTTAAGTCCCCGAAACCGACGTGCGTGCATGACTCGATGTATGAATGTTGAAGAAGCGAAAGAAATTTGTCAAGATCGTAGCAAGTGGAAAGAAGTGGTCTCTGCCTACCCCTCTGGGAAACAGGCGTGATTTTATGTTTGTATGTAAAAAGTCTAGTTTATCATTATTATTGTGTTTGAAATCTAACTAATAATTTGGAAGCCACCTAAAAGGATCACAATGGCCTGTTGTAATGTCAGCATTATTTTTGTATTTTATTCCTAATTTGAGGAGTAAGTATCGTAAATATCCGCTTTAAACCGTACATCCTTCAGATCATATTATATCGTAAAAATTGCTGTAGTTTTTCCCTATTTGGCAAGTATGTATGAGTGTGAAAGTTTCGATGACAATTACTTGATAAAATATAAATATAATCAGATTTATAGAAGGCACAAGGTTATATCGACATATTTGAGTCGACATAAACCTATCACTATTTATTTTTTCCTATGTCTAGCAACATTTTCGGCTGTCAAGTTAGTTCGCCTAATTCCGGACTCGACTATAAATATATATATATATATATATATATATTTATTGTGCAAATTGTGGTTACTGAATTATCAACAACTTTTTAAAGTTGTAATTCTGTAGCTCTGCCTAGCCCACTCTGGGATTACAGGCGTGAAGGTATGTATGTATGTATAATATAATATATATATTTGGCCTAGTTGGTAGTGACCCTGCCTACGAAGTTAGCGGTCCTTGGTTCAAATTTCGGTAAGGGCAGATATTTGTGTGATGAGCGCGAATATTTGTTCCTGAATCATGGATGTTTTCTATGTATTTAAGTATATATTTATCTATATAAGTATTTATACCGTTGTCTTGTACCCATAGCACAAGCCTAGAGCTTAGTTTGGGACTAGGTGAATTGGTGAGATTGTATTCTTGAGAGAGTCTCAGGTGCCAAGAATGAGACCTGACGCAGGTATTGTTATTGGCTATATTGTCAGCCATAATTATGTTCATTCATAATGTGTTTTAAGTCATGAATATTGCCATATTTTTTTAATCAAAGTTATCCTAACCTAACTCTTCATTTTTAATTAAGTTTAGTTTATTTATTCATTAATTCAATATTGTAATTGTAATATTGCATTGCATGTCAAAATATACGAATTTACATTGAGATATCATTGTGTCACACAAGTTTTATAGCTTTATTAATTTGTTTGATTTTCCCATACATTGAATACGAGTACATAGAATTACTGAAGGCAGTGTTTGATGAAGCGTATTTGTATTGTGTTTTATCACTGGTCTATGCGCTAATTTGCATTATATACAAATATAAAATTGTCCATCTGTCCGTCCACAGCCAGAACCGCTCGGCTCACCGATGGTTCCCCGACGCGGAGTACGTGAGGCAGTTCGAGGGAGCCGTCATGTACCCGGAGGGCGTCACAGCGCTCATGAAGCACCCGCCCTACTCCGGTAACCTTGGCTTTTCTAACCACTGATTCAATAGTACATTACTACAAAGGCCGGGAATTAGGGGGTTGCCGGCCGAGTGATATAGACGAGGATAGTTACGAGGCTGGCGTCCCCTTTTCACGGCGAGGTATGTTTAGTACTTTTCTCAAACATATGCAATAAAATAAAAATAAAACATCACACAAAAAACATTTGTGTAATAGGCATTAACGCGGATATTTTTGGTCCGATAACCATTCAATTATAAAAATTAAAAAAAATATAATTTCGCTATTTATCTTGTTCATAAACACAGCACCCAAGTTTACATTAAAATTTAAAATAAAATACTTCCCGGCCTAGGCCTTCAATTTTGTATGAAATTCCTTTACACTTCTCTCGAGTTTTTCCGCCCGCAACATGACACTTTGAAGCCAAAAAAACCTAAGATAACGCCAACATTTCATTGCATGTTTGAGAAATAAATAATTGTAAAAACCAAAATTCAAAATATTTATTCAGTAAATTGGCCACATGAGGGCTCTTTTACACGTCGGTAATATGGAGTGAATCTACTAGCGCTTCGGACAAGACCATCATTGCGGAGAAGAAGCGCCGCAAGAAACTCCAGCAGAAGGTCATTTTTTCAATTATTAATTAGGTACAATAATACTTAAAAGTAAGTTACATTACAAGGTAACAAAGTAATAAATAATTATTTTTAAAAACTAACACAAATAAAATCCTAACAAATGTAAGGTAAATAAAATAAAGTTAAAAATAATGATTAGGAGAAGAACATGACGAGGTATCTAAGTCAGGAACAATAATTAAAATAACTAAATTGGAAAAACAGGTCCGTGCAACTCTTGCGATCGTGAACTGACCCCACAGAGCCACAGACAACACAAGATCACGAGTATGACGCGAATGAGAGGTAGCATGTCTGACCATGCTCAGTGTATGGTTCCGAAGCAACTACAAAAAAACGAACTCAAAAACTGTACCAGTATAGCATATCTTCATGGCACTTACGTCCTTTTTTACTGTTCCGTGATTATTCGAAATTTTTATTTAACTTGCAAATTGCAAGTTCAATTTGACCTGCTTCCCGGTTTCCGATGAAGCTGAGAATTGCATGCAGCTTTAGTTCTGATTCTTTGCTTACGGCGGCGTCGTTGATCGGGTCGCCACCTTCCCGAACATATGGTTGAGGGAGGCGATGGCTGAGATACGCGTCATACTCGTGAACGGGTGCTGTCTGTGGGGTCCGGTCTGTTCACGCTTGCAAGGACCTGTTATTCAGTTAATTATTTTAATTATAGTTCCTGACGTAGAGACCTCGTCATGTTGTTCTCCTAGACATTAGGTATTTTATTTGTATTTTATTGACGTTACATTTGTAATGATTTTATTTGTGTTACGAGGGCGGGATGATAAGTAACTGGCCTTAGCTATTTAAAAAGGTTGTATTTAAAAATAAACTAGCGTAATTTAAAATGTGTGTCTCTGGCTATCTGTGTTCGAAATTTGAAATTCATGGCTTAAAAAAATATTGATTTTTCTGTCATTTGAAAATTTATTGCGACGATTGTTTTAAAAATGGATAAAATTGAACAAAGAGCGGTGATAAAGTTTCTTTACATGAAGGGTATGAAGGGAAAAGATATTTATGATGAGTTAAAGAATGTTTTGGGGGAATGTGCTCTATCATACGCCACGGTAAAAAACTGGGTGTCTGAATTTAAACGAGGCCGTACAAGTGTCCAAGACGAAGCTCGCCCTGGACGTCCAAAAAGCGTCACGACTCCAGAAATCGTCTGCAAAGTCCACGATATGGTTTTGGCTGATCGACGATTGAAGTTATCAGAAATAGCTGAGACTACAGGGATCTCAAAGGAACGGGTACATCATATTCTAGATGAAGAATTAAATATGAAAAAGTTATCCGCCCGTTGGGTGCCGCGATTGCTTACGCCCGATCAAAAAAGAATCCGCGTGCAAAACTCGAAGGAATGTTTGGATCGTTTTCAGAAAAATAAAGCTGATTTTTTGCGTCGTTTTGTAACAACAGATGAAACATGGGTTCACCACTACACGCCAGAATCAAAAATTCAATCAAAGCAGTGGACTGAATCTGGATGTTCGGGCCCCAAAAAAGCTATGGCTGTAAAGTCGGCTGGAAAAGTTATGGCTTCCGTCTTTTGGGATGCTAGTGGAATTTTAATGATCGATTACCTTCCTAAAGGTGAAACCATTAATGGAGAATACTATGCTAACCTTTTAGATAAGCTACATCAATGTATTCAGCAAAAACGACCAGGCTTAGAAAAAAAATAAATCATATTCCATCAAGACAATGCCAGGGTTCACACATGTGTTAAAGCCATGGCGAAAATCGGCGAATTGAAGTACGATTTGCTGCCCCACCCACCTTATTCGCCTGATCTGGCACCATCCGACTTCCATCTGTTCCCGAAGCTTAAAACTTTTTTGGGTGGACAGAAATTTGCCACTAATGATGCCGTCATAGCCGCTGTAGAGGACTATTTTGGAGGCTTCGAAAGGAATCATTTTATGGAAGGCATCACAGCTTTAGAGCGAAGATGGAATAAGTGTATAGACCTAGACGGAGATTATGTCGAAAAATAAAATTAGTTTTAAAATCAAAATTCAAGTTTTTTTTACTTAGGCTAGGTACTTATCATCCCACCCTCGTAGTTTTAAAAATAATTATTTATTACTTTATTACCTTGTAATGTAATTTAGATACTTTTAAGTATTATTGTATTTAATCATTGAAAAAAATGACCTTCTGCTGGAGTTTCTTGCGGCGCTTCTTCTCCGCAATGATGGTCTTGTCCGAAGCGCTAGTAGATTTACTCCATGTTACCGACGTGTAAAAGAGCCCTCATGTGGCCAATTTACTGAATAAATATTTTGAATTTGAATTTTGAATTTTGATGACAATACAATAATATAGCACCATCGAGCTGGTCTCATAATGGAAAGTATGGAAACGTAGGGTGGCCATTGGAACTCCTAAATTAGATACATGTGATAAAATAAACCTGTTGTGTTAGGTCTCGGTAGAATCGTCTTGACGAGTAGATGACGACTGTCCAAAAAAAGGTACATTGGGCAACACAACTTGTTTCTTAAATAGTTGCTCAAAAACTGGTACTTTTCGTAGCTGTATATCGTGCGGAAAGTTGGATTTTTCGAACTAGTGCTTTACTTTTCTTATTCGCACTAGTGCGTTTCACTTTTCCATTTTTAGGGTTCCGTAGCCAAATGGCAAAAAACGGAACCCTTATAGATTCGTCATGTCTGTCCGTCTGTCCGTCCGTATGTCACAGCCACTTTATTCCGTAACTATAAGAGCTATACTGTGGAAACTTGGTAAGTAGATGTATTCGGTGAACCGCATTAAGATTTTCATACAAAAATAGAAAAAAAACAATAAATTTTTGGGGTTCCCCATACTTAGAACTGAAACTCAAAAATTTTTTTTTCATCAAACTCATACGTGTGGGGTATCTATGGATAGGTATTCAAAAATGATATTGAGGTTTCTATTATAATTTTTTTCTAAACTGAATAGTTTGCGCGAAAGACGCTTCCAAAGTGGAAAAATGTGTGTCCCCCCCCCCGTAACTTCTAAAATAAGGGAATGATAAATGTAAAAATAATATATGATGTACATTACCATGCAAACTTCCACCGAAAATTGGTTTGAACGAGATCTAATAATTAGTTTTTTTTTAATACGTTATAAATCGTAAACCGCATTTTACCTTTCATTCAATCAACTCCAATATAATAAAGAATAAAGAAAAACATTTATTTAGATGTATAGTTGTACGGAACCCTACGTGCGCGAGTCCGACTCGCACTTGGCCGGTTTTTTTAAATATACTAAGCCGTGCATCAAACCAAAAAGTTTGCATGTTTAAATAAAGTACCAGGAGCGCAGAGGTCAATTAGGAGGCTAGCACGCTACGATCTTGACAAAGAAATTTGTCAAGATCGCAGCCAGTGGAAACAAGTGGTCTCTGCCTACCCCTCTGGGAAACAGGCGTGATTTAATCTATGTATGTATTAAAAAACTTCGCTTGGTACACATGCGAAACTGTAATTTTCACTCATCCCGAGTCTAGTTGGGCCAAGACCCCGGGACTTGTGCAAAATGACATAGTCGCCGGACTTGTATCAAAATGTACTATTCCTTGATCGCAGGCATCATGACGCCCGGTGAGAAGCAGGTCCGCAACATGGTGTTGAACTTCGGGCCGCAGCACCCGGCCGCCCACGGGGTGCTCCGGCTGGTGCTCGAGCTCGACGGAGAGGTTAGTCTCATGCCGTATTCTTGGTTCACCGGCACTCATTTCATGGACTGTTTGGCTTAGTACTCTTCATCCCAGAGAATTCAATAATCCCGAGGTAATACTCGGACGAAGTCGCGGGCAGAAGCGAGTTCTGCTTTCCTACGGAGAAAAGGCGCATCTACTATATGAATTGTATTGAACATCCAACCTTATTATAAGCCTTTGAGAGTTTAAGACTGCGCCGAGCGTACTCTGGATGTGCAGGGCGCCCTCATTACTATTATTGAGTTTTCTCATAAACTAATGTATTTTCTTGAAATCGGAAGGTGCATTTTTGTACTACAAATGAAATCACAACTTATAGGATATATCACATAGTTTAATAACAATTGACCTTCGAGTTATTAACTTAACGGAAAAAAGCGGCCACCTTTTCCCGTTAAGCTGACTTCTCAAAGGGTAAGTGTTATCAAAGTTTGTTACGTATCCCATAAATTGTGTTTTTACTTGCGCTACAAAAAGCATAGTCCAATTCCATGGATTTTTTGGATGGATGTATTGAGGAATCCACTGGATGCTCGACTTTTGCTCGGTGCAGTCTTAGTATTCTTCTATAAATTAATTGCAATCGCGCATTTTCTCTGTAGCATAGTGGCTGGCATAGTTAGCAATAAGGTTTTATTTGTATTTTCCAGACGGTGCGTGCCGCTGACCCCCACATAGGGCTCCTCCACCGCGGCACCGAGAAGCTCATCGAATACAAGACGTACACGCAGGCGCTGCCGTACTTCGACCGGCTCGACTACGTGTCCATGATGTGCAACGAGCAGTGCTACTCGCTGGCCGTCGAGAAGCTGCTCAACATCGACATACCTATCCGGGCTAAATATATCCGTAGTGAGTGGTTTTGTAATATCATTAATATGTAGTAGGAATAGAGTAGGTCACAGTATGCTGCCTTGAGGTACACCAACATTCATAGTGATTCCAGAAATATCATCATTAATATGTAGCAGGAATAGAGTAGGGCGCAGTATGATACCTTGAGGTACACCAACATTCATAGTGATTTCGGAAATGTCTTAAGTCTTTTTCAAGTCTCGCTTTATATTATTTGTCTTACTCGTAATGTAGCAAACAATATAATAACCTAAAAAACCTAAAAAGATAGTTTGAGATAGCTATTCTTGGTTGGCTCTATCAAACGCTTTGGCATATCTAAAGCCTAGCTGTCTTACGATATATTCACAACATTAAAAAGAGAGGCACATCATTAATGTGTAGTAAGAATGGAGTAGTGTGCAGTATGATACCCTGAGGTACACCGATACGGATGTCTCAGAAAGAGCTAGGCTTTAACGGCGGTTCATACAAATACTTATAATTATGTATTTGTATCATTTCCTCGCATTGCTCGAGAAAAGAATTACGCCTCGCGGAAACGGGGATTGCCTGACTCTGATTTTAGCGTACCAACCACCTCGTCAGGCAATACTTTACTTTCCGGGCCTGGGCAATAATGTACTAATTATCCTTCCGGGACATAGATGATCACATGACCGAACGTCGAAATGGTTCGATTGAGTAGATGTCAAAAGTTTTATGGTTATAATGATGCAGTGGCAAAATGACAAATGTTCACTTTGTATTTACGTTAAAAAATGCTTTTGTCAGATATTTTTTTCCCATACCATAACTTCCCTACAATAATATGTTCAGAAATTATAAGTAAATGGTATATATTAAGAAACCTGTGTCTGTGATTGTATTTTAATGTTAACATTGTATTGTATTGCATGTCATTAAAGTATCGGTTATCGATGTATCGGTCGTCGATACTTTAATGTGAACATTAAAATACGTACATATGTACATACATACATACAATAAATCACGCAGGTTTTTTTTTTAATACAAGAGCGGAAAAACTTTATGACCATTATAAAGTATAGTTAAATAATTTTATGCGCATCAAAATTATGCGCGTTACACAATATATTCTTGAACATTATGATTAAAAACGTTATGCGCATAAATGTATGACTATTTACAGTTATGCGTAATGCTAATGATGAGTATGACGAATCCACGTATGCCTATAAAAAATATGACTTCAAACTTTTTTTTTATCTTTTTTTTTTGAAGCTTTGTTCAACCTTGAACATGTCAGCTCCGGCTGGCCTAAATACAAATACACTGACAAACATCACACATATAAAAACGCTAGATAAAAAATAGTCTTATTTACATAAAAAACCAAAAACAAATTTGACTTCAAACTTTATGCAACCCGATATGGACCCATTCACATCATTGGCTACTTGTTCCCCAGCTTTGTTCGCGGAGCTGACCCGCATCCTGAACCACATAATGGCGGTGGGCACGCACGCGCTGGACGTGGGCGCGCTGACGCCGTTCTTCTGGCTGTTCGAGGAGCGCGAGAAGATGATGGAGTTCTACGAGCGCGTCAGCGGCGCGCGCATGCACGCCGCCTACATCCGGCCCGGCGGGGTCGCGCTGGTAAAGATAATAGTACATTATTGCCTAGGCAGTGAAGCAGGCAATTGCGGGCCGAGTATTGGTTTAAACGGACGAGCTTTCCATTTAAACCAATACTCGGCCCGCAATTGCCGTTCCTGCCGAGGCATATATTATAGTGCTTTTCTCAAAAATCGCAAGATACAAATCGCATACAAACAGAAACTTCACGTGAAATAACATCACTCTTTACCGCCTTTATGTTTATGACAAGGAGAAACGCAAGCTTTTTTAGAAAAAAAAAACTCAAGCTATTCCAGACACAGATAAAAAAGTTACGTTTTGAATAAATTATGGATGTATAAGACTTGAGCCCTCATTTTATTATGGCCGTTTACACTTTATAAAAAGTTACAAACTAGATAACAATGAAATTTGTATGCAACACTGCGGGCTTGTGTAGCGAGCACGCAATGTAATTTTTATACTTCGCGTCTCAGTATGGAGTTAGTAATGTCAACTTTTCCGGCCATTTTTGAGAAAAAGAATGTATCCTCCCAGGACATGCCGCTCGGGCTCATGGACGACATCTACGAGTTCTCGAGCAAGTTCGCCGAGCGGCTGGACGAGGTGGAGGACGTGCTCACCACCAACAGGATCTGGGTGCAGCGCACCAAGGACATCGGCATCGTCTCCGCGCAGGACGCGCTCAACTACGGCTTCAGGTGAGTAGTGGTGACCAGAGGCCGGAATTCTCGTAGCATTTTCGAGCTGTCATAGGGACTTCTCTCTTTTAAAGACTTTGGATATACATATTTTATCGATACTTTGTAGAACACAACATATTAAAGAAGATTAAAAGTAGAGGTAAACCACAGGCGGTCTTATCGCTAAGGAGCTATCTCTTTCAGATAATGACTATCTATTTATTTTATAGAAAAAATAAAGATGAAACACTTGTTAGCACTAAAACAGACCTTTAACCTCCAAAGTCCCCGCGTACAAAAAAAATGTACATAATACGGCCATTGCAAGAAAATATCAATTGTGAAGAAGATAAAGTAGAATTTCTCTTGTTTTTATGACTGGCAATTAAATTACAAAATAGACTTTATTGCAATCGCAATAAGTTTATTTGGTGGGTTAGTTATTGGGGCTTCGGAGGTCATGAAATTCATAAATGATAAAACACTGAACTGAACTGATTCAAGGTGAAATAGTTAACTATTAACTTTTCAAATTCAAATTCAAATTCAAATATTTTATTGTCATATTGTGAGTAGATACAATGGATGGTAAAGTAAAGAGTTAGCGCGTCACAATCATCCGATGGTCGGCGTACAATTTTTATTTACTTAGGTCTAACAGGACATTTAATATTATTAAGTATATAAAACTCAAAATCATTGTCATAACTTAAATATACATTATTTTTGAGCATGTCAATTTCCAATTTATTTGCAACAATAAGAGTATTTCAGTCCCCTATAATTAACTATTCTACTACTAACAATACTTGTCATAAAAAATGTTCGGATACAGTATAATATGCTTTATCACAGCACCATTTAAATAATTTATGTTTAAATTCAGGAAAATCAGTTTTCTTTAGGTCTTCAGGTAGTTTGTTGAAAATCTTAACTTCATTGTTCTCATTGCAAATCTCTATTTCACATTTTCAATTAGTCAAAAGTTATCTGAAAGAAATCGCTCTTTAGCAATTATACCGCCTGTTGTTTACCTGTTCTTTTAATCTTCTTTAATATGTTGTGTTCTATAATGTATCGATAAAATAAGTATAGCGGAAGTCGATAAACGAGAAGTCCCCATGACAACTCAAAAGTGCTACGAAAATTCCGGCCTCTGGTGATGACAGAAGTCCGGGGCTGGCAGTGGGGCACCATAAGGGTGTACAGAGCCAGGTAACCACGACTGTACCGTAAAATGTGCCTAGTTTGCTCCCCCATGGGTAAATATGCTCCATAGTCCGTCATAGGTAAGGTTGGTCAGGTAGGTAGGTAGGTAGGTTTTTTACTCAATAAGTTATTATAATTATGTATAATATTCATTACTGGTATCCGAAATTCCTCAACTTTTTCGGAGGGTACTCATAGAATATTTTCTTAATGCACCACCCAAAAAAAGATACAAACAATACAGAAGATAAAACTTAAAAGTAGAGGTTAAAAACGAGACTTGAGTCGGGCTTTTTTTGTGAAATTGTTATTTAATTAACCACCATATCTACATTATTACTTAGTTCTAAATGGCTTTGATTTTATTTGTTTCTTAATTGAAACAATTCAATATTTGCCTCTACTGTCAACCACTGCTACAAAAATGCTGGAAAATCTACGATCACTGGTTATAGCACAGCACCCGATAAAATAGAAATCGTCATTACTTTGAAACAACCTCGTATCTCATATTTCGTGACGTACAATTTTAAACTTAAACCTGAAGATAATAAAGTCCAAACACATACATCGCGAAATATCAGATACGAGTTTTTTTCTAAAGTAGCAACGAAATGACGTCTTGAAACAATTCGCCACCCGTATCATAAAAGGCTGCATTATGCAACTGTTTCATAATGCCTATTATGTGTGTTAGCGGCGTGATGCTCCGCGGCTCCGGCATCAAGTGGGACCTGCGCAAGACGCAGCCGTACGACGCCTACCACCTGGTCGACTTCGACGTGCCGCTCGGGACAAACGGTGACTGCTACGACCGGTGAGCACAGACACACACACACACATTTTGAAATCGATCCAGTAGATTTTGAGTTACAATGTTACAACAAATTACAATTTTAGTTTATGCAACTGATGCATACTGAGAGGCCTTAAAACACGAGTAATAATAGTCATAATAGGATCACACAAGTGTTTTAAGGCCTAATTATACAATACAATACAAAACACTCTATTGTACATCAAATAAAAACATAAAAGAGATGGACCACAATTAAGACTGCGCCGAGCGTACGCCGGATGTACAGTGGCGCCCTCAGTACTATTATTGAGATTTCTAATAAACTAAAGTATTTTCTTTAATTCGGACGGTGCATTTTTGTACTACAAATGAAAACACAACTTATAGGATAAATCACATAGTTTAATAACAATTGACCTTCGAGTTATCAACTTAACGGAAAAAAGTGGCCACCTTTTCGCGTTAAGCTGACTACTCAAAGGGAAACCGTTATCAAAGTTTGTTACGTATCTCATAAATTGTGTTTTTACTAGCGCTACAAAAAAGCATCGCCCAATTCCATGTAAACTCTTTAGTTTATCAGAAAACACAATAATAGTACTGAGGGCGCCACTGGACGCTCGACGTTTGCTCGGTGCAGTCTTAAGAATAATACAGGTAAACAACAGGCGGTCTTATCGCTGATTAGCGATCTCTTCCAGACAACTTACACCAACTATGTACAGTTGCATACACTATAGGTACTTTATCTACACACATATCATAAGTTTAGAATTATCCTACTTTCTTAACAGCAAATAACCAACAAACAAATGACCACAATAATGGCGGCGATCGATCCTCCGTCAAGCCGAATGTTTTTTTTAAATCATAGACAAACGAATAAAGTCCCTATTCTCAAGTCACTTGAGATCAATTTTTTTGCGGTTTATATATTTAAAAAAAATGAATTGACGTTTCGTATCGATAACTGTTTTAAGACTGCGCCGAGCGTACGCCGGATGTACAGTGGCGCCCTCATTACTATTATTGAGATTTCTAATAAACTAAAGTATTTTCTTGAATTCGGACGATGCATTTTTGTACTACAAATAAAAACACAACTTATACGATAAATCCCATAGTTTACTAACAATTGACCTTCGAGTTATCAACTTAACGGAAAAAAGTGGCCACCTTTTCCCGTTAAGCTGACTACTCAAAGGGTAACTATTATCAAAGTTTTTTACGTATCCCATAAATTGTGTTTTTACTTGCGCTACAAAAAAGCATCGTCCAATTCCATGGAAATTCTTTCGTTTATCAGAAAACACAATAATAGTAGTGAGGGCGCCACTGGACGCTCGACGTTTGCTCGGTGCAGTCTTAATATCTATGGATACTAGAATAGAGACCCTCTTGAGTTTTTACAGCTGTTCCAAAATTAAACTCATCACCTTACAGAAATCGATACTGTAATAACATTACAGTACAGATTTTACCTACTACCACAGACAAGAAAGTTCTCATAGTAAAATTGGTTGAAATAATGCTGGTCATTTCCGTCGGTTTATAAACGCATTTTAGAGCACTATATGTGCGTGATAAACGTACAAAAATACAAATCTTTCCTCTTTATAATATTAGTGTAGATACGAGATTATAATTACGCGCTGGCCTAGTTGGCAGTGACCCTGCCTATGAAGCTAGCGGTCCTGGGTTAAAATCCCGGTAAGGGCAGATATTTGTGTGATGAGCACGAATATTTGTTCTTGAGTCATGGATGTTTACTATGTATATAAGTATATATTTCTATATATAAGTATTTATATCGTTGTCTAGTACCCATAATACAAGTCTGGAGCTTAAATTGGGACTAGGTCAATTGGTGTGACATTGTCCCCTTATATTTATTTATCTGATATTTATATCGTTGTCTAGTTCCCATAGTACAAGCCTAGAGCTTAGTTTGGGACTAGGTCAATTGATGTGACATGGTCCCTTGATATTTATGTATGACCAGCTACCTGTGCCGCGTGGAGGAGATGCGCCAGTCGCTGCGCATCGTGGAGCAGTGCCTCAACCAGATGCCGCCCGGCGAGATCAAGCTCGACGACGCCAAGCTGTCGACGCCCTCGCGCGAGGAGATGAAGGTATCATTAACGACGTACATACATACATACATAAACTCACGCCTTCATTCCCAGAGTGAGGTAGGCAGAGCTAAAGAATTACCAACAAGTCTTAAAACTTCTTGATAATTCTGTAACCACATTTTGACGCGTACCTCAGCCATCGCCTCCCTCAACCATGTGTTCGGGAAGGTGGCGAACCGATTAAGACACTATTATTGTTTTTTTTTTACAACAAAGCATCATCTTATAAAAAGCATAGTTATCATTATACGCATTAAAATTTCAATAAGTATCATTGTTCTCCGAATCATCATCATTAACAGCTCAATCATCATTAACAGCACAATGTTCATCAACAGAGGGCGGAATTGCTCATGGCAAAAATCAAACGTCAATAGAGTTGGAACGTTGAATTTGAACGACTTTTTCAGCTATCGATAAGTTCAGTCACTATGAAACTCACATAACGAGTAAAACACATTCTGAGTTTAAAGAGGTAAAGAACGATAATAGTTTTTATCTAAATTTGATAATATTTCGCGTTTCTTGCAACATTCCATGGAGAGAAAAAAAACACATTTCCGGATATCAAAAAAAAAGTCTAAGTATCAAGTATTATTACAGAGAAGACGAGGAAAACGTCATCAGCACAGATTTAGATTACGATACTGTTTGATACGGTGAAAATTAGTTCACAGGTGATTTGAATCCTTAGGTTGTATTATTGAAACTTAGGTAGTTTTATTAATGCAGTACCTACTAAGATAAGTAGTTTTTAAAATTATCGTTTTATATTGTCTTTTTTTTAAATGTTATACCGTAATATTCATATTAAGTCTATTATTGTTTGCATATGGATTTGAGGTTTAGTATTTTTAATAAATAAATAAAGATGCGATAGGTAAAAATAATTTCAGTTTAATCGATAGTCTATAAAATTCAACGTTCCAACTCTATTGACGTTTGATTTTTGCCATGAGCAATTCCGCCCTCTGTTCATCAATATCATCACAATTATCATTTTAACTAGCACAAACACCAGCATTTCATCGTTAACATCGCTATTATTATTACCAACACAATCATTATCATTCACAGCACAGTCATTATTTTCATCGTTCTACATTTTGCATGCGACTTCGTCGTTTATTCTCCCTTGGAAACTGAAATTTTCAAGGTTAGCTTCTCCGATAGCAAAGGTATCATCATTCATTTATGTGAAATTTATTTTATTCATTTATTTGTTTATTTGCTGAATACAGTTTCTTAAGTTTCTTCTTTTTCCATATAAGTATGCTAATCGTTGCCTAGTACCCATACTACAAGCCTAGTTTAGGACTAGGTCAACTCTGCCCTCCAAAACTAATACGCAGTAAGCCAGATATAACTCCTGTTGCAATATCAACCTTATTACTAAGAGAACTAAAACTACTTTGGTTATTGATTTTGAGATATTGCTTTTTTCTTAGGAGGCCAGAACTTGTGTCTCCTGATATTTTTCAAGTAATTTATAAGTGCTTAAAAGTCGCGTGTTAAGTGACGATTAGATTATGTACCTATTTTTATATTGATTGGTTATTATTATTACATTTATTTAAATTCCTCTTTTTACATTCCAAAACTATTATTGTATTATTGACATTTTATGACTGTAGCACTTGAGCTATATTTCTTATGTTTTATTACTGTTTTTTATTTTTTGGTTCATTATTATTATTACTTTTTTACACTGACGATCTTATTGTGAATTTATTATAAACTAGCGGCCCGCCAGCGGCGTCGCCCCGCTGCAAATTTCTGACTTCCCCGATGGATTTTTCAATTATTTTCTTTCATACAAACCTTGTCCTGACAATGACGAACACAACAAAAAAGAAATCATCCAAATCGGTTCAGCCGTTATCGAGTTTTAGCGAGACTAACGAACAGCAATTCATTTTTATTTATATAGATATGCGGCATATAATAACGTAATTTACAATATGAAATAAATGACTACTGCTACTACTATTAATGTACAATGTTCGTCCGCAGAGCTCCATGGAGGCGCTGATCCACCACTTCAAGCTGTTCACGCAGGGCTACCAGGTCCCGCCGGGCGCCACCTACACCGCCATCGAGGCTCCGAAGGGCGAGTTCGGCGTCTACCTCATCTCCGACGGCGGCTCCAAGCCGTACCGGTCAGTGGCTCCGCGGCTGGTCCGTCCCCAGCGGGGACAGGACCGTGATATACATACATACATACCTTCACGCCTTCATTCCCAGAGTGGGGTAGGCAGAGCTACAGAATTACCAACAACTCTAAAAACTTGTTGATAACTCTGTAGCCTTTATTCCCTTAGTCGCCTCTTACGACTTCCACGGTAAGACATGGAGTGGCACAATTCTAAGCCGGCAACCACACGGAACTATATACATACATACATACATTAAATCACGCCTGTTTCCCAGAGGGGTAGGCAGAGACCACTTCTTTCCACTTGCTACGATCTTGACAAATTTCTTTCGCTTCTTCAACATTCATACATCGAGTCATGCACGCACGTCGGTTTCGGGTACTTAAGATTCGGCCCTTTTCCAGTATTTCTCCGATTTGATTCGAAAAAGTACGCCTAGGGCGGCCCCTTCCGACCCTTCCACTCATTTTCGCTCTGTATATCTCTTTCGTCAATCTTCCCTCATCCATCCTTTCCAAATGACCAAACCATCGAAGCATGCCCTTTTCAATCTTAGTCACTACATCTTCTTTTATTCCACATTTATCTCTGATTTTTTCATTTCTTACTCTATCAATCAGTTTCACACCACACATACTCCGCAAAGAGCGCATTTCAACTGCATTTACACGACTTACATGCTTGTCCTGCCACACCCAACATTCACTACCATACATCAGGGTAGGGGCCAGCACTCCATTGTGAACAGCCAGCCGGGCTTCGTGAAACGCCCTGTCTGCTCACAAAGGAGTTACTATTATTAACTATCTATTTTTTCCCAGTTGCAAGATCAAAGCCCCCGGCTTCGCCCATCTCGCAGCGCTGGAGAAGATTGGCAAGAACTCCATGCTGGCGGACATCGTGGCCATCATCGGCACCCTCGACGTGGTCTTCGGGGAGATCGACCGATAAATCCATCAGACAGACAGACAGGAACATCCCACGTTGAATACAACTGTTACACAATCAATATTAAATATCGTCATTACTTTGAAAAAACCTCGTATCTCATATATCGTAACGTACGATTTTAAACTTAAACGTGAAGATAATTAAGTTCAATTTCATACATCTTGAAATATCAGATACGAGTTTTTTTTTAAAGTAGTAACGATTATGTGTGTGTGGGGGGGGGGAGGGCTGGCGACAACTTGTATCAGCCAACTCGCCTGCGCCCCCGGCGTACACCGTAACAAACGGGCCCTATTCTAGTCGGGAAAACCATATTGCTTTCGTATAGTTTTACCTCTGCCGCTATTACTGTCAAGTAAATAAGTCCTATCATACATACATACATACCTTCACGCCTGTCATCCCAGAGTGGGGTAGGCAGAGCTACAGAATTACCAACAACTTTAAATTGTTGATAATTCTACAGAATTACCAACAACTTTAAATTGTTGATAATTCTGTAACATGACAAAATCAATATGCTTTTACCGCTCTGAGCCTCTATTAAAAACAAAATCGACATAGTTTCTGTTATGGTATTGTTATGACGTCAGCCACCATTACTGTCGAGTAAATAAGAGCTATAACCAGGGCCCGTAATTTTCATGCCGATGACATCAATTTGACGTCACGCTCCATATAGGGTGATCCCAAATAGTTTTATTGTAAATTATTAATAATTAGTCGTCAATCATTTTAATCATGTACAAATGACTTCAAAAGTACTCTATTTACACGTGGAATAAATAATACCTACTTGATACGTGAAACGTAAATAAAACTATTTGATTTGTTGTTATACATACATTTTATTAAATGGTATTATACATACATTTTGTGCAAGTGCCACTGAGAAATAAATATACTGATTTCCTAATTATATTAGTTGTTAAAATCAGAAAAAATGTGTCCATCAATGATACATTTTCTTTTTAGCAAAAAAGTTGGAATAATTAACCAAATGTGTGACAAAACAAACAAAAGGATTTTTATGAATATTGCATTACGTATGAACGCGAAGATAACTTAGATTTTCTTTGCATGGGAATTAATGCAAGAAGGATGGCGTGCTTTACGTTAGAGAGGAATTCTGTTTTCTACGTAATTATTGTAATGCGTTGTTACCAATACCATTTAATAAAATGTATGTTTAACAACAAATCAAATAGTTTTGTTTACGTTTCACGTATCAAGTAGGTATTATTTATTCCACGTGTAAATAGAGTACTTTTGAAGTCATTTGTACATGATTAAAATGATTGACGACTAATTATTAATAATTTACAATAAAACTATTTGGGATCACCCTATATGGAGCGTGACGTCAAATTGATGTCATCGGCATGAAAATTACGGGCCCTGGCTATAACAAAACAAAACGGTAACAATACGACAACAGCTCAAACACGATATGGTTTTTACCGAGTTGAATAGAGGCCCAGTTATCGTATGGTTATTTATATAGCTCTTATTTACTTGACAGTAATGGAGTTAAAAACAATACCATAACACTACCCTCCTGAGCTAATAGGCAGTATGTCAAATTCAACAACCAAAGCAATTGTGATTCTCTTCTGTCAGTAATAAGGTTGATAATTCTACAGGAGTTTTATCTGAGTTACTGCCTTTTGGCTTAGCAGGGCAGAACAGGTCAAAGAAGTTTTGGATTTTACCGCCGGGAATAGAGACTGGTAATGTTCCAGACCATCTTAGATGTAAGTGCAGTCGGTCTATAGATCGTTTCTACGTTTAAGTAAATAAATTATTAGAAATTATGTAGCGTTTCACTTGAATGTAAATAAATGCAATGAATACTCTGAGTTTCTTTACAACTAGTCGTTGATTGGAGCAGTCTTTATTGTGAGGAAGAATGAGCCCGATTCTACGTGCACATCGCTTAAATAGCCTAAAACTAAATTGTCTAATTTTAAGACATGGTTTAGACGGCAGATTTAACCAGTGCTATTCCAGAATGTCAAGCTGACAATGTATGAGACCGCCTAAAATAAGAAGCGTCAGATTCAAATTAGCGCTGTCATGGCGCTGTCATTTGATTATGACAGCTGCTCATAGAATAGCAAAGTGTTTAAGCGACACCTAAACAAAATTAGCAAGTTTAGAGGCCAGAGGTAGAATCGGGTCCAATGCATAAGTTTTAGCTAAAATGGCCGTTTTCCGCTGAATAAAGCAACTGAAGACTATATTTTGCACACCATTTTCGGCGAAAAGGGAAAATTTTGAGGTTATAAAAGTGTTTACTAAATAAGACAAGTCAATTGGTATGGACCATACATACAAACGTAGTGTAGGACTTTGAAAGTCGAAGTTCGAAGTTACGTTATTTCCATCCTTTTCTCTCGATTTAGGGCCGTATTAATAAACTCATATTGACTGAGGCGCCCGTCACAAAATACGTCAAAGTAAACGTGAAACCATAGAAATCTGTCATTTTTGACACATCTTGAGATGAGCATTAGAGTCGTTATCAGTTTATTAATACGTCCTTAAGGCTGCGGCTCCACTGAGGCGGAGATGAGCGGAGTGGAGCGGAGCTGTACCAATATTAACCAATGGAATCTGCGCAAGGCGCGCTCGACGTGACCGCATGCGCCCCTTTTATTGGTTAATATTGGCACAGCTCCGCTTCGCTCCTCTCGTCTCCGCCTCAGTGGAGCCGCACCCTTAGTCTCGAATGACAGGGATGGACCCTAACGTAACTTCGATTTTCTAAGTAGGGCCCAATCTTCCTAGAGAAGATTGGATTGTGTTTTATATACTTGACACTGGCGAAATCACTTCACGTGGAAACGCCATATCCCCGCGGTAGTAGCTGTTCAAGTCGCCGCGGGGGCAAAGAAAGAAGAAGAAGAAAGTACTTTACAAGTGGGGTCCCGACGGTTTTTTAAGATAGAATAACATGTTTAGCAACATACCAAAATTTTGGTGCTGGTATCACAAAGTGAACTATTCCGGCCTTTTTTAAAACTACAGGGGCCTGTTTTATAAAGCTACAAATTACAATTTACAGTTTACAAGTTTCCATTACGTGTTTTCTCGTGGTCCCATTATATTTGTCCCATTGAACAAAAAGTGTAAAAAGTGCACCTAGATTTGATCACCAAATACTCATTATGATTGTAAGAATAGGTAGGTTAGGTTCGTTAGGTTTCTTCAAATGCCCGAAGGGCAAAACTAGCCAGAAGCAGGAGCCCCGCCCCGGGCGGGGCTCCGTCGAAAGTCAATGGGACAAATATAATGGGACCACGAGAAAACAGCCTTTCCATTCGACGCAACGTCGACCAGTAAAAAGCAGCGGTTTTAGCAGTGTTGCCAGTTTAGACCTGTAACATTGTTACTTGTAGCTTCATAAAACGTGCCCCAGAACGCACTAACAGGCAAAGTATTTATGAGATAAGGTATACAAAAGTTATTTGTCCGCCTACCATAAAAGTAATTAGTTTTTGGTAATATTATTTTAGTATTTTTCGTGCTTCTTACTTGATAGTTTCCAGTATTCCGTCCGTCAAAAGAAACTATTTTATTTTGCCATGTCCGGGGATAATTTAACAGTATTGAAACAGATATCGCACTGCCAGATAACTCGTTGCTTAAATGGGTGAATCAACTTTTAAGGTACTCCCCATTTTTCGACATGTTTTACCAATTAAGTATATGTTTTTAGAAAAACTATATTTTTGTTAATGACGTGGCTTACACGCTTATTAAATCAGACAAATAGGCTCACATTTGAAGTTATTTGATTTAAAATAATACAGTTTTAAATAATAATATAGTTGGTAACGCAGGGGACAATGTTGTCCCTAGGTTTTGTATGGAAAATGTGCATTTTCCCCTGAGTTACCAGGTTTTTTCGCGGATTAAAAAATATTTGAGCTGTTTAACGTGTAAGGTCTGTAAATGTGGTGGTCTGATTTTAATATTCATAGATCATTATTAACCATAAGTCACCAGGTAAGTTTTAAAACCGCAAAAGAAAAGGAGTACCTTAAAAGTTGATTCACCCAAATACAAAAGCGAACCAAAACAAAATGTGTTTGTGTTGCATTTAAATTCGGAATGCTATTTACTTTAAGTTTCAAATCAAACTATATTTATTTTTGATTTGTGGCGCTTTTGTATTTAAGCAGCGAACTGTATTTTAAAATAAACTTTAATACAACATCTATAGAGCTTGAAACAAAACTAACAATGGTTTTGAGTTGATACTGCTAGATTACTAGCAGTGCGATATGAGTATTCAGTTTTGAAATTGTGGGAAATAAAAGATTTTTTAGCGATGAAAGTATAATTTAAATAAACAAAGAAACTAAATACATAAATGCACAGCTTTATCCGCTGTATCCAGGAAGCTAAAATGAGAAATAAGGATTTTGAAGACAACGTAAATCCATTCTAAAATATGTTAGTGGAATTTCTTTGAAGATGGTACAAAAGCGGAAAGGTATAATAAAGTGTAAAAGTTCTATCCGGACCGACGTGTGAAACAGTCATCATATGGCCAATTTACTAAATTAATAATGACATCGAATTAAATTTTTTACCAAAATGTAGTTTTAAAATATGCTAGTGCCCTGTTAACTATTGTGTCACGGCAGGGGCACGTTTTATAAAGCTAAAATAACAATTTTGCAGGTCTAAACTGGCAACACTGCTCAAATGGCTGGTCGTCATTGGTCGAGGTTGTGTCAAATGGAAACTTGTAACCTGTAAATTGTAATTTTTAGCTTTATAAAAAAGGGCCCAAGCAGTCGAGTGACACGCAAATCAAACCGCATACTAATTTACAATTGCAAAAAAAATTACAATCTTTTTTTATTTCCTCGTACCTACGTAAATCCTATCCTATCCTATCTTATGGGAATAAATAACGGCCCATATTTTATTCTGACGGAAACGAAATCTAACCAAAAGTCCGTTTTCGTCCGAAAAACAGGCTATTTATTCTGGTAAAAAAAGAATCTGACGAATGCGTCTGAAATCACGTAAACAATTTATTAATTTTTCAAAAAAAAAGGATGATTTTGCATTTATTTCAATTTCATAGCAAAAAACTAAGGAGTCACTCATCATCGTGTTTGTGTAGAGTCGAGGTGCAGACGGATATGCTCCAGTTTATTAAACGGAAATGAAAGAAACGATATGACAAAATGGCGCCTCCACTGCGCCTTGACCTTCGCGGTTACCCCACGGCTTCGACTGTGAGCGCTCTATGTACTTCTATGTAATACCTAGATTTCCTCCGTCTCTAAGTAATATTCAGATTATGATTACTGGTCTTCGGTATATGAATCACAATCTGGTTTGAACCGGACCCGTGAGCGCTGGTTTTGCCGCGATCTAATGAGGAAGGGGACAACAATATTCCCTTTGCTCTAGATCCCACCGGAGAGTTCACCAAGGACTTCCGGGAGTCAACTTGCAATGATACATGAGCTATATTCCTCGACGGCCTCCAAAATCGCGTTTGCGGCGGAGGATCGGGGGACAAATTGATGCGGGAACTCCGATGATTTTGCTTTTCGCAAACGATTGTATTTCGAAATGAGTGACGCAATAAATTATCAGAAGTTTTTAATGTCGAGGGCCGTGGCTTCGTTTCTGTTGGAGTTTGCAGCTTGTGAGATATCTCTGGGGGGCGCAATCGCGATCTAGACTGCAATGAAACACTGGCAGGCTTTTTTGTTGTCCGACGGGTTTCAGTAATTGGCTGGCGCAGTGCAAGTTTTCCTTGGTCTTGTGATATATCGTTTGATTTGATAGTCGGCCGGGGAAATCGAGATTTCTGCGTTCCGCTCGTGCACTGAATTTCGCTTATAGTGCATTGCTCTGTTTGCACTGGTCTATTACGAGCATCTTTTATTGCGAAAGAACTGTCGAGTATAAATTTTCTTTTGTCTTGCACTAAATCATACCTTTTAATACCCCACTGGGAAAATCGTGATTTGCGAGTCTTGATTAAGTTGTCATCTGCAGTTATCAATGTGCATTGCAATGAAGCATCAGCGTTATTTTCTAACGCCACAGGCTCGTCGGACTGTTCACATGTGTTGCCGCGATCTTCAGTTTCCGCTTTGCATTGAATATACATACTGACGGCATTGTGTGATGACAAAGGGCTAATAATAAAAGTATGGTTGCTTTTCGCGAAGGGTAGGGTGGTTGATACTGGATTCTGAAATAATTATACCATAGTAAAATCACTGGGATACGGGTTAGGAGTGAAATCAAAACAAAATTGACGTGTAATGATGCGGCCACATTTGCGTGCCTAAGTATTATTAACTTTGAAAATGTCTAGATTAGCTCATTTTCTTTGAAATACATATAAAATACACTTATTTCTATTACTAAATCACAAAAAAATGCAATTAATTGCATAACTCGAATGAAATAAATCATACCTTTAGGGGCACGTTTTATAAAGTTACAACCATTTTACGGTTCTAAACTAGCAACACTCATTGGTCGAGGTTGTGTCAAATGGAAACTTGTATGTAAATTGTAATTTGTAGCTTTACAAAACCGGCCCCAGTTATCATATGCTAATATTTCCTAAAAGCTCCTTATCTAGACTAATATTATAACGAGGAAAGATTTTGTATTTGTGTTAGTAACGACAAAAACGATTTCAAAATTATTTCACCATCAGAATGCTACATTATTCTTGAGTAACATAGGCTATGTTTTATTTTTCTGCGCGGACGGAGTCGTGGGCCCATGCTATCTGTATCTATCATACATTGAACTGAACCACCCGAAAATAAACAGTAAAATTGAAAAAAATAAAAAGGAATCCATTTTTTTTGTTTTTTCAGTTTTGGTCCTTGTATCTGGTCTCAATCAAATACATTTTGATCACCATAAAAATCCGGTCCGCGGACCGGGAGACGAGCTGTGGGTAGGCCTCCAACAAGATGGAGTGACGACCTTGTAAGGATCGCGGGAAAGCGGTGGATGCGAAAAGCACAAGACCGGTCTGAGTGGAGAGCCTTGGGGGAGGCCTATGTCTAGCAGTGGACGTCTTTCGGCTGACATGATGAGGATAGGATCTTTTGTGCAATTACCCTCTTACGGACTCAGCTGTTCGAACGTGCAGGTTTCCTCACGATGTGATGATTACACTGTGGTGCCCTTGCAGGGTGTCGCATGGACTAACCTATATAATTACATACATACATACATACACTCACGCCTTCATTCCCAGAGTGGGGTAGGCAGAGCTACAGAATTACCAACAAGCTATATAATTAAGTTTTAAAGATACTAACACCAATCTGTACAACTTCTGTGCCATGTGATTACAGTGAATAAATGAATATGAATATGATGTTTTTCCTTCACGGTAAGAGCATCGAGTAATGCGCTTAAGTTAGAAAATCTCATTGGTACAGTCAACAGCAAAAGAAACTGATGAAATAGGGTCTCAAAATAGTATATACAATAAATTAAGACAGATGTATCTGATTATTGTAGTTTAGCATTAGTAAATTAGCTCGTAATGTGTCATAAGTAAGTGACATGCCATTCAAACAGTTAAAGTCATTACTGAGTGTTTCAAATTAAACTGATTTTCTAAAATAGCAATAGTCAGTAATACTACCAAACTATCACATGTAAGTGAATATAAATGTTTGGGCTTTCATGTCTTCTCAAGACCACCTCGGAATACAAGTCAGACGTTCGGTTAGTGTCGGTTATACTCGTAAGACAAACACGCGAAACAACTATAACACCTCTCATTTCTATCAAGGGTTGAAATAAGTTCCTACTACTTCGCTTTGTTTTTTTTTGCAACATTTAAAATAAATCCTTTTTAACTGCCGTGATTACCCTAGTTTTCATTTGGAGATTTAGTCATTTTGACTTTATCTTGTTGGACACTTGACACACAGGTAGAAAACAAAATTATTCTTTATTGAAATTTTCTATAAAGAGACAGTTATGGCATCGTTTATGATCATTTTCTTTTGACTCATTAAATATTCAGTTGAAAATGACACTTTGTTATAATCTGTTTTATCTGGGGCGTCATGCTTGAACATGTTTTGAAATGTTAATTTTGATCACTTACTTTTGACGTTGACTGTACTAGGTGACCGCGGGGATTCGAACTGGGTATAGTCTTTATTATTTCTAGCGAGCCGATCTTCTACACAAAGGCCATTGTTTGTAAACAATACCATTGTCTTTCTTTGTGTCCGTAACACCAAGCCGATTACATAAAAAAAAGTTAGAACTACATTGAATGTACATTGAATTATCAACCCTACTCTCTTAGTCAGTAGGTTTAAAATGTAAAGTGTCAGGATACAGATATAAGTCTTTATTATTTGAACTGTGCTTATTCTTTACACAATACTATCATCTACACAAAACTTATATCTGTATCCTGACACTTTACATTTTAAACCTACTGACTAAGAGGGTAGGGTTGATAATTCAATGTACATTCAATGTAGTTCTAACTTTTTTGTATGTAATCGGCTTGGTGTTACGGACACAAAGAAAGACAATGGTATTGTTTACAAACAATGGCCTTTGTGTAGAAGATCGGCTCGCTAGAAATAATAAAGACTATACCTTACGATCACGACTCGACTGCCTAAGCCATTAGAACTCCGATGCTCTCAGCATAGTTGCTAAAAAACACCTCTTTTTAGGGGTTTTTTTTTCTAGCAACTTCCGAGAATTTTTTGAATAATTAAAGTACTTACATCGAATTTACAATATGTTCGTTTACAAAACATTTGGCCTGAAAGGTACCGGAATATTTCCAAAAAAGCCAATAGACAAGCTAGAGGTGAGGCACTATTAGGTATGATTTCCTCCTACGCTGTTCTGTTTTCAAAGTAGGACCTCAGTTGTGTACATATAGACAATTTATAGGGCGTGGAAATAACCTCAAAATTACAACAGTGCAAAAATATTAAAAAAAAAACAATATAATTTCGTGAAACACGATTAATGATTATGAATATAAATCTATTTAATTATATTAAGCATGAATTCATATATTATGCATGGTCCAATTAGTTTTGAAATTGATTTCAATTCAAGTTTGAACCTGTTGGCTAAATATGCAAGCATTTAAAGCGCCGTCACTATACAAAAAAAAGAATAGAAAAAACCGCGGAATAAATTTGTAAGAAACTTTTTTATAATCAATATTGTAATATTGTATAGAACGTCGTTTTTTTTCCTCGCTTTCAAAGTTAAATGTACCCACCTCGCTCCGCTGGGTGGTTTTAGTCCTTGGATGAACAATGTAATATTTATTTCTTCCTGCAGTAAGAGATGCTAAAAACGTGACGTAATTTACTAGCCCCATTTACTAACCAAAGTTTCCTCTGCATTCTCCGTAGTATAAAGTCTTACAAGATACAATACAGTCAGTGCCGGATTAAGCGAGCGCGCGGCCTGTAGCAAATTGTATGAAGACGCCCTTTGTTTGTTTTAGGTTAGGTTAGGTTTACCCTGCTAAACAAAACAGAACAGAAATACATGGCGCGGGGCCCGGAGTATTTGCTACTCTTGCTACGTGGTTAATCCGAAACTGAATGCAGTAAGTATTTGAATAAATAAATAATTAAATAGAAAATTGGATGAGTATTTAATTGTTTTACTACCATAAAACTGTGACTACAGGTGAGGACAGAATGATAATTGAATCAATTTCATAATTGGACGCAGTTCTGCAAACGGGAACCAACCCACAAACATTTTGCAAACTGGAACCAACCCACAGTATTCAGCATGACAGTTCACATTTGTTTGCTAAATCTTTGTGGGTTGGTTCCCGTTTGCAGAACTGCGTCCAATTTCAAGTAAAGTTAAAGGCACAGCTTACTAGGGGCGGCAATGTTAAAAAACCGGCCAAGTGCGAGTCGGACTCGCGCACGTAGGGTTCCGTACAACTATACATCTAAATAAATGTTTTTCTTAATTCTTTATTATATTTGAGTTGATTGAATGAAAGGTAAAATGCGGTTTACGATTTATAACGTATTAAAAAAAAACTAATTATTAGATCTCGTTCAAACCAATTTTCGGTGGAAGTTTGCATGGTAATGTACATCATATATTATTTTTACATTTATCATTCCCTTATTTTAGAAGTTACGGGGGGGGGGACACACATTTTTCCACTTTGGAAGCGTCTCTCGCGCAAACTATTCAGTTTAGAAAAAAAATATAATAGAAACCTCAATATCATTTTTGAATACCTATCCATAGATACCCCACACGTATGAGTTTGATGAAAAAAAAATTTTTGAGTTTCAGTTCTAAGTATGGGGAACCCCAAAAATTTATTGTTTTTTTTCTATTTTTGTATGAAAATCTTAATGCGGTTCACCGAATACATCTACTTACCAAGTTTCCACAGTATAGCTCTTATAGTTACGGAATAAAGTGGCTGTGACATACGGACGGACAGACGGACAGACATGACGAATCTATAAGGGTTCCGTTTTTTGCCATTTGGCTACGGAACCCTAAAAAGGGCTCCCGAAACGTTCAATTTAATCGACAAGGTTTACGTGATTGAAGTTCCAATTGAAGGTCCATCAATCGCTCGTCATTCGCGTACGAATTGAGCAATTTCTGTACTGTGTTGAGAAAAGCGTCAAAGTTATATTTGGTAGGTACTTTTTCGGTCAATTCTCATTCGAATTTTATTCGGCTCTATGCCAAAGAATGTCTTTTCATATTGTCTCGGCAGCTTGCTGGTTTACTAATCGTAATCTTTTGGGTATGAACCTCAGCCAGCTGGCGGCGGGGTCTAATGGGCGATGCTCGCTGCATTTTAAAGGACCGCGACTTCTGGGCTTTGTGCGTGCTCCGTTCTACCGTCTGCACTTTGCATTGCAAAGAAACATTGACAGTGTGTTCTGATTTCACAGGGCTCTCTGTAAACGGTTTGGGTGGCTTTTTTGCATCACATTTTTTTAAGTATATCAATCGATGCGGGTCCTGAAACAATTTTTATTGTTATACCGTGTTACAAAAGCCGTGCCAAATTTCATAAGATTCTCAGACGTAGGCAATCTATTAACTTGGTGCATCAAATGTTGCTATCTCTACATAGTGGACCCGATTCTACCGTGGCCTCTAAACTTCCTAATTTTATTTAGGTGTCGCTAAAACATTTTGAGCAGCTGTCATAATCAAATGACAGCGCCATGACAGCGCTAATTTGAATCTGACGCTTCTTCTAAAAAACCTGTGCCTGTGCTGTGCTTCTGGCTAAAAAGCCGGTCTTATACACCGTGTTTTATCTGATTTACGATAACTTTAAGGGAACGTTCTTTAGGTCAAATAAAGTTAATTTCCCGAAGACAGACAAATGATAACTCTTACGGTTTTAAAGATATTTCATTTTAAAATTTAATCAGTTAATCACGTTGAACTGGTGTAAAAGGCTCTTAATGGTGTGTGTTCGAGTATGTCACGCCAACATTGACATATTTGACACTGATTATCTATTAGTTAACTCCAAAGGTCCTTTTAGAATGACCAAAGATACAAAATTTAATTACTTTGTTCTAAACAGAAAACATTATTTTTTTTGCAATTTTTTTTTTTTTATCTACCATGTAGTTTCTACGGATGTACCTAGTAATATGCCGAAGTTATCGTAAATCAAGAAAAACACGGTGTACATTGTCAGCTTGACATTCCGGAATAGCACTGATTAAATCTGCCGTCTAAACTATGTCTTAAAATTAGACAATTTAGTTTTCGTTAGTTTTAGGCTATTTACCTAAGCGATGTCCACGTAGAATCGGGTCCAGTATAAAGCTAAGGGGCTCCCCGCTGTCTGTCTGTCTGTATGTTCGCTTAAATCTTTCAAACTACACAACGGATTTTAACGCGGTTTTTATCAATAGATAGAGTGATGGAAGGTTTTTATGTATAATAAACTCTGGATTATGTACGGGTGTTACAGAAAAATTAAACCAAGCGAAGCGAGGGCGGGTAGCTAGTGACACAAACAGTACGAAATGGAATGGCTGATAGGGGCTCCATTATACCCAGCAAAACTTTTTTTTATTTTTTTTATGACGGAAGACGAAAAAACAAAAAAACTATATTGCTTTTAACATAAAAAAACAATATCAGGCATATATTAATATGCCCTTACCGGGATTTGAACCCAGGACCGCTAGCTTCGTTTGGATGTCATCGTATTGTTTTTAAATCGACGGCCATCATTGCTGTCAAGTGAATAAGATTTGACGATATATAATCTCAACAATGGTCTCTTGAAGCGCTGGTAGATGGTAGATTCAGACTTGTAAAAGTGCCTACAGGGCCTACTTACAGAATAAATGTTTTTTTTTTTTTTTTATACGATAAAATAAATAACAATACGTTTTTATGAGATTATTAGCCCTATACTCAAACTGTTTAGGTACTTAAATAAATGTAAACAAAATCACGTGACATAGTTGGTCGGCCAATAGGAGCCGAATATTGATACGTCAAAGCTCGACGGAACAGTTTTGATTGGCTGATGATCAGAGCCACGTGATTAGGTTTGTTGACATTTATTAAAAAAAAAAAAATTAAAAACCTAAACAGTTTGAGTATAGTAAGCCGCAAACTACCTTATTTCTTGATGGGACCGCAACCTGAGGTTAGTTAAGGAAAGTGGACATTTAAGGGCTGTTTCTATGACTTAAATTAATAATGAATGTGCTTATGTCAGATAATAAGATACAATAATTTTTAACTGTTAACAAACAGGCAGAATGAAGACTCAACCAACCTCTCTGGGAAACAGGCGTGATTTAATGTATGTATGTTAACAAACAATCGATAACAGGTTTTATTAATATCTGATATAAATCATGCAGAGTTTTGTCTCAAAAGCATTTTTTTTTACTTTTTTGTTATTGTTTACTGAGAAAAAGATATTTAATATTGTCAGTGTCCGCTACGCGAGCTTTGGACTAGCGGTCGGAATGACGTTTGTAGCCGCGTGTTGCTCGCACTAAACTCGGATTTTTATTCCCACAGAAAAAATGTAAACAGAGTTACGTCACTGTCAAAGTGACATTTCAGCGGATCTCAAAGTTTGGACTAGCAAGAAATATAATATTAAGTTATCATTTCGCTCGAACCGTGATATAGAAATAAATTCAAGAAATAATTGAAATTAAAATACCACAAATTAGTAATTGGAAAGCGATTACTACAAGGGAGCACGAATTGTGAAGCGAAGCGAGTGAAGTGACGACTCACAGTCTCACATCAATCAAGCGGCAGTTAACTTGATACAGGTATATCGAGTCAATGATACCAGTGCAATAAATAAATTATGCAAAAAAAAAATCTCCCTTTAAATTAATATAACAAAGATTTTATATCTAAATAAAGATTGCCATCAACAAATTGAATTCTTCAAGCTTGATTACAACATAGTTTTTTTCATAGAAAGTCGATTTCTTTTAAATGTGGAAAGTATAAATATTTTGTATATTGCAAATGTTTTTCGTTAACGGCAACACCTTTGTTTACATTTTTCTGTGTGAATAAAAATCCGATCTTAGCTGTGTCGTAGAAAAGACCATTTGGTGTTGTTTAGGCTCTTTAGCCACTAGCAGAAATTTGTTTTACTTTCTCAGTAAATAATGAAAAAAAGTATGCTTTAAAGACAAACCTATTTTTTTCAGAACTCCTTTTAAAAATCCAGGTATCAATTACGTACAATAAAACAAAAATAATCTATGAAGTAGGCAGTATACTTACAAGGGATTTTTCAGACCCAACTGAATGTAGTTTTTCCGAAGTCTGGCTTAATAGCAAGTTCGCAGTAGATTTCAAAGTTGGTTTTGCATTCGTTAACTTCCAGGATCTGTAGTTACTTAAGTCTTCCTTTAACTGTAACGAAATGAATATTTATTGCGACATTGGACCCGATTCTACAGTGACCTCTAAACTTCCTAATTTTATTTATGTGTCGCTAAAACACTTTGCTATTCTATGAGCAGCTGTCATAATCAAATGACAGCGCCATGACAGCGCTAATTTGAATCTGACGCTTCTTATTTTAGGCGGTCTTATACATTGTTAGCTTGACATTCTGGAATAGCACTGGTTAAATCTGCCATCTAAACTATGTCTAAAAATTAGAAAATTTAGTTTAGGCTATTCAAGCGATGTGCACGTAGAATCGGGTCCATTAACAGTGATTCCATGCAAGTGGCGATGTGATTCCACGCACATACACCCGAAACTTGACATCCGGGGAGCCCCTTATTTCGCCTAAAATTAATCATAATTATGAATTCGCATAAACATACATAAACTCACGCCTTCATTCCCAGAGTGGGGTAGGCAGAGCTACAGAATTACCATCAACTCTAAAAACTAGTTGATAATTCTGTAACCACATTTTGCACAATCAGGCTAAGATGTTTAACAGTGTATTAGTGACAGGTTGCAAGCCCATCGCCTGAGTACTACAAGCCATTATTTCCTTAGTCGCCTCTTACGACATCCACGGTAAGACATGGAGTGGCACTATTCTAACCCGGCTACCACACTAGCATAATAGATTTGGCATAGCATAAGTCATTGCACTTTGGCATTGTAATAATGAATAAACACTGTAGCATAATAATGAATCTGCATAATTGAAATATGCATAACATCATTTAGTTACATTATAGGTACTTAACTTTAACTGTTGTAATTTTAGGTGAGTTTTTTGTAATAGCACTAAGCGCCCAATAATAGTAGTTTATGAAATTGTTGCATAAAGAGGGGTATTAAAACACGAGTGTGTGTTTAAGAACCGAGCCGCTAGGCGAGGTTTTTAATAGTATCACACGAGTGTTTTAATACCTAGTTATGTGCAGTTTCATACAATACTTTATCTACTCTCATACATTGCGATTCAACATACTAAATAAAAGATCAAAGATGATAAAGTAACTACAGCAAAACGTTTTCAATGAATGGCGCCAAAACCTAGCACATCACCGGCTCACCGCGCATGCGTTAAAGCGGGCGCTGTCACAGACAAGTAAAAATTGGAATGAAAACTTTTTGTAATGCTGTAAAAATGACGCGAACCGCATGTGCGTTCCATTATAAAAAAATAATTGATATGGAACTTCGTTGGTGACATTAACTTTTTGGATCAACTTGTATCGTAATGGTAAAAAAATTACTTTATAACATTATTTTGTTAGAGAAATAATGTTATAGAGTGTTTTTTTTTTTAATTTCGGTATTGTGTTTATAAAGTATGCCAATATAAATTCGTTTTGAAGTTTATAATTCGAAATTTACGATATGAGAGTAGATAAAAGATATTTTTGGTGCTCTTCGCGTCGCAATATTGGACCCGATTCTACAGTGGCCTCTAAATTTCCTACTTTTATTTAGGTGTCTTTAAAAAACTTTGCTATTCTATGAGCAGCTGTCATAATCAAATGACGGCGCCATGACAGCGCTAATTTGAATCTGACGCTTCTTATTTTAGGCGGTCTCATACATTGTCAGCTTGACATTCTGGAATAGCACTGGTTAAATCTGCCGTCTAAACTGTGTGTTAAAATTAGACAATTTAGTTTTAGGCTATTTAAGCGATGTGCACGTAGAATCGGGTCCATTGTTTGGACTAATTAAAAAATAAAATAAACATCTATTGTGTAAGTACAATAAAGTAAGACCACCAAGACGAGATAAAGAATTTAAACAAGCTGTCAGGAGCTTGTTTTATAAAGCTACAAATAATTGTTGCCAGTTTAGACCTGTAAAATTGTTCCTTGTAGCTGTATAAAACATGCCCCTGTACTGAAGCCCTACTTTGAAAGTCGAAGTTTGATGTTATGTTAGCTGTATATCTCTGTCACTCGTCATTGGAGACTAAATCTAAAAAAAGGGATGGAGCTAACATAACCTCGAACTTCTATTTTCAAATTAGGGCCTCAGCACTTGTTTAGTCTGCGTTGTTACGCCAAACGCGTGATATGAACGTTAAAAACGTTAAAAACGTTACAAACTTAAAACATAAAATGAAGCAATATTTACTAAATATCCAATTAGCCAACACTTAGCAGACGTCCTGTATTCATTCATTGCATTATTATTATTTTTTTTTTTCTTTGTCATTCAAATTATGTATTTAATATTAAAAAATAATGTAAACATACACACTCCCACGCGTGCACGCACACACAAACACACACACACACGCAATAATTAATAAGTCTCATGTTCAGAAAAATTTACAATAACTAATTTAGTTTAAGCATTAAGTACTCTTTATAAATAGTAGTGAGATGGATTGGCAGCGCTCTCCTCTCTCTTCAATCCGGTGGCCCTGAAAACCAGCGTCAAGGCTAGTAAGCCTGACACCATGCTGAGTGGCAACCTTTTCGGTGTTAATTTTAGACTAAGTACTCTAAGTTTGTATTACTCTAATTTTTTAAATGTTTTTATTTTTGTTGTTGTTTATGTTAATTTTATTTTAGCACCGAATAAACGATTTCTATTCTATTCTATTCTATATGTTGCGTCGTTCCGACCTATGAGGAAGCGGCCTTGTGATGTGTCCACTTGAAAATATTACAGTTCTACCTGACACAGTATCAAACTATTTTACCAAATCTATACTTACGTCTAGATGATCCTCACAGCAGAAACTGTGCTTAGGAACATGTTTGAATTTATTTTCCATACACCACCTACTCTTTAGATCGTCCGAAACATAGATAAACGTTTTGTGCGGAGAGTTGCTCTGGGTATTCGGACACGTTGGCACAAGACAAATCTCGTACTTGCTCATATTTAAAGCTTCAGGTTTCTTGCAGCCCTGCTTTATTGTGTTTTTTTTTCCAAGGTAAGAGTCAAAATTTTCCTTAGACAGGGTATATCTCCGTCTCACATGACGATGGCAGAATGCGGAAGCATTAGAGAGGCCAAAAGCGAAATTTAGGCGACAAGCTCTTCTTCTTCTCTTTACACTTTTATGAACCATATATTCTGCCTTCAGGCTGTAATACCGCAAACCTAAATCTATTAACACTATCAACGCGTGTTTACCGACTGCATTTTACAATTTTTTTTATTGATTTTATCTCATTTTTATTTTCGTCTTGCGTGAGCGGCCATGCTGGTTCACAGCTGATTTTGAAGTCTTCTTCTTCTTTTAATTAAAATGCACCGGCCATTGGTAAATTATTTGTTGTAAAGCAATATCAAAATAATATTTTAAACAGTATAATAAATATATCAAAACAAAACTAGAAACAGGCCATCTACTGATTTGAAGTTTATTTGCTGTCAGTTTGCTTCTCAGGCTGTTTGTTTATGGCATGCTGTACGGCTAGCTAAAGATGTATTTTCTACAGACCTACAGACTAGTCAGGAAGGACCACTAGTTATGTACAGTCAACGTCAAAAGTAAGTGATCAAAATTAACATTTCAAAACATGTTCAAGCATGACGCCCCAGATAAAACAGATTATAACAAAGTGTCATTTTCAACTGAATATTTAATGAGTCAAAAGAAAATGATCATAAACGATGCCATAACTGTCTCTTTATAGAAAATTTCAATAAAGAATAATTTTGTTTTCTACCTGTGTGTCAAGTGTCCAACAAGATAAAGTCAAAATGACTAAATCTCCAAATGAAAACTAGGGTAATCACGGCAGTTAAAAAGGATTTATTTTAAATGTTGCAAAAAAAAACAAAGCGAAGTAGTAGGAACTTATTTCAACCCTTGATAGAAATGAGAGGTGTTATAGTTGTTTCGCGTGTTTGTCTTACGAGTATAACCGACACTAACCGAACGTCTGACTTGTATTCCGAGGTGGTCTTGAGAAGACATGAAAGCCCAAACATTTATATTCACTTACATGTGATAGTTTGGTAGTATTACTGACTATTGCTATTTTAGAAAATCAGTTTAATTTGAAACACTCAGTAATGACTTTAACTGTTTGAATGGCATGTCACTTACTTATGACACATTACGAGCTAATTTACTAATGCTATGAAAATGAAAATGAAAATGAAAATATTTATTCAGTAAATTGGCCACATGAGGGCTCTTTTACACGTCGGTAACATGGAGTGAATCTACTAGCGCTTCGGACAAGACCATCATTGCGGAGAAGAAGCGCCGCAAGAAACTCCAGCAGAAGGTCATTTTTTCAATTATTAATTAGGTACAATAATACTTAAAAGTAAGTTACATTACAAGGTAATAAAGTAATAAATAATTATTAAAAAAAAAAAAAAAAAGCAATACAAACAAAATCCTTACAAATGTAAAGTCAATAAAATAAAGGAGAAATGATTAGGAGAACAACATGACGAGGTCTCTACGTCAGGAACGATAATTAAAATAACTAAATTGGAAAAACAGGTCCTTGCAAGCGTGAACAGACCGGACCCCACAGACAGCACCCGTTCACGAGTATGACGCGTATCTCAGCCATCGCCTCCCTCAACCATGTGTTCGGGAAGGTGGCGACCCGATCAACGACGCCGCCGTAAGCAAAGACCTTTAAGTGAGCATGACATGCTCATGCTGCCGGACAAAGATAACAATAAAAAAGTATCTGTCCGGCGAGAAACGTCATAATGTGTTCTCAATTCTAAAATGTCTTGTGCACACAAGAATTAATATATATATTTTTTTTACAAAAAAAACAATAGGTAAATTTAATTTTAAAAGTGTACATCATTGGCTTAAAGGCATTTTGCAATAAGCGCTGCCCAGTGCTCAGCTATAATTACAAAAGACAAAAATAACCCTAACTTCAGTAAGCTCACACTACTTAAAAACGTCTTTATCATTTAGGAAGTCATTAACAGTATAATATGCCTTACCCAGCAAGCAGCACTTAATGCGAGACTTAAATTTATTGAACGGCATATTGACAATATCAGTAGGTATCTTATTGTAGAAGCGTATACAGTTCCCTGCGAACGATGTGCTAACTTTACGAAGACGGTGACATGGGACTACGAGTTTATCTTTATTTCGCGTGTTAAACTTGTGAACGTCACGGTTATGTCTGAAGTGATGTATGTGTTTGCGTGCATACATGATATTTTCAAAGATATACTGCGACGCGACAGTAAGAATATTAATTTCTTTAAATTTATCTCTGAGAGAGACCCGAGAACCCAGTTGATAAATAAAACGTATAGCCCGCTTTTGTAGTACAAAGACGGCCTGAATGTCAGCCGCTTTTCCCCATAACAAAATCCCATAGCTCATAACACTATGAAAATAACTATAATACACCAGTCTCGCCGTCTCGACGTCTGTAAGTTGTCGGATTCGCTTTACTGCATACGCTGCAGAACTAAGTTTTCCCGCAAGGGTGGATATATGAGCATTCCATTGCAGTTTCGAGTCTAAAGTAATACCTAAAAATACTATTTTGTCTTCGAATGACAGCGTCTCATCCTTTAGTCTAATACTAGCCCCATTCACTCCTTTCACATTTGACAGAGAAAATTTCATGCACTTGGTTTTCTTGGTATTTAAAAGTAAGTTGTTGGCTGTAAACCAATCAACAGTTGTAGACAACGTATCATTAATGTCATTGAAATTTTTCTGTTTTCTATCTACCTTGAATAAAAGTGAAGTGTCATCGGCAAACAGGACTATTTCATGTCTATCGCGCACAACGTAAGGGAGATCGTTGATATAGATCAAAAACAAGAATGGGCCCAGAATTGAGCCTTGGGGCACTCCCATAGCAACAGCTGATCCAGGAGATTGCGTTCTGTTTATGTCCACCCGCTGAGTTCGGTGAGCAAGGTAAGATTTGATAAGATCAAGGGCTCCATTTTTAATTCCATAATAACCTAGCTTCCGCACTAACGTTACGTGATCAACACAGTCAAACGCCTTGGATAAATCACAAAAAACTCCAATTACGTCTAGTGATTCTTCCCAGGCATCAAATACATATTTAATTAAGGTTGAACCGGCATCTGTAGTAGACCGTCCCTTAGTAAACCCAAATTGACTACTGTGAAGCAACTTATTCCTACTAAAATGTGAGGATATTTGGTTTAAAATGATTTTCTCAAAAACTTTACTCAGTGCTGGCAGTATCGAAATTGGTCTAAAATTTGTAGGGTCTGTTTTTGTCCCTGACTTAAACAAGGGTATAATTTTACTGTGTTTCATCAGGTCGGGAAACACTCCGATATCGATACACTTGTTAAATAAAGCAGCTAAATAAGGTGCAGTTAATTCCAGGATGGACTGCAATACTGTGACAGAGAGGCCCCAGAGATCTTCAGTCTTTTTTAGATTAAGTGACCTAAACGTATTAATAACAATTTTAGAAGTGATATGATAAAATTTAAACACATCTGTGCATTCCTTCACATTTGATCTTAATAATATTTCAGCCTTATGAGGAGATGATTGTAATGATTTAGTGGTATCTAAAGGTATATTTGTAAAGAACCGCTCAAACTCTTTAGCTACATCAAGGTCCGAGTTCACTAGAGTATCTTCAACTTGCAGGCTGTAATGCGGGTCTCTAACTCTAGTTCTACCAGTTTCAGTATTAATTACATTCCAAACCGTTTTAATCTTGTTGTCTGAGTTACGGATTTTGTTGGAAAAATATTCTGACTTTGCGGCGGCACAAATCTGTTTGAATTGTTTAGAATAGTTTTTGACGTAATCTAGAAACTCAGGCCTATGATCGACAGCTCTTGTAGCGTATAACTCATATAATTTATACCTTTTTGCGTGAATGTCTGGTGTAGCCCAATCACTAAACTTCGTATCTTGCTGACCTTTTACCTTTCTTAAACTAAAGCAGGCATCAAATTCCTTGATAATACAATTAAATAATGAAGAACACAAGCTATCTGGATCATCCCGAGTACACGTCATATAATTCAATTGTTTGGAGATCTTAGAATTAAACAAATCTAATCGAGTTTTAGAAATTGGCCTGAATATAAAATCTTGAGGAGTATTATCAGTTTTTCCCTTGAAAGAAGCTTGCGGACCGCAGTGGTCCGAACTTAAGATATTAATTATAGATTTCTGAATGGGGTCAAAATTACTAAATATATTATCAATACACGTTGCACTGGTTGTTGTGATTCTGGTAGGCTCACAGAACAGATTTACTAAATTACATACACATACACAAACTCACGCCTTCATTCCCAGAGTGGGGTAGGCAGAGCTAAAGAATTACCAACAAGTCTTAAAACTTCTTGATAATTCTGTAACCACATTTTGCACAAGTAGGCTAAGCTGTTTCCCAGCGTATTAGTGACAGGTGGCAAGCCCATCGCCTAACAGTACTGCAAGCCTATATTCCCTTAGTCGCCTCTTACGACATCCACGGGAAGACACGGAGTGGCACCACTCTAACACGGCAACCACACGGCTCACTAAAAACTACACTACTAAATTAAAGGATTTAAAAACGCTCAGTAAGTTAATAGACATGGGCGATTTGTCGAGTAAATTAACATTAAAATCTCCACACACAATTATACACTTCTTACTATTAAAAACACAACTAAGAACATTCTCTAAAACGCTCTCAAATAGTTTGTAATCCGCTGAAGGGGGTCTGTATACGCAAACAATAATAAATTGCTCCATTTCAATACACGCAATTTCAATGTGACGTTCAATGGACTTCATAACAATATCTTTACGCTCCTTACATTTAATGTTATTTTTAACTATAATTAAGGATCCCCCCCGACTGCAAGATTGCCTAGCAAACAAGCTAACTATGTTATGATTATTAAAATTAAACATGCACTCATAACCTTTAAGCCAATGCTCAGTAACACATAAAACGTGTACATTAGCACTATCTATAAATAAACCAATTTCAAGTTCCTTACTAGAAAAACCCTGTATATTCTGATGAATAACATTTATTACATTATCACCCAATTTACTTGTAATGCTCGTCGGCCTGAGGGCAAGCACGGGGCCACCGCGACTGTCGTCGCGAACGAAGGCAGCCGCGGTCGTTGTCGAAGCTGTCAGTTTAAATCAACCGGCAGCTCCGGCGCAGAACCGGCGCTAATAAAACTCAGCGCAGGCTCCGTCCTACTGTTATCGCTCGCTATGCTAGTCATAACGGGGTCTAAAATATTATATGCTAAACTACAATAATCAGATACATCTGTCTTAATTTATTGTATATACTATTTTGAGACCCTATTTCATCAGTTTCTTTTGCTGTTGACTGTACGTACAGAACTAGAACTAGTGGGAATAAGGGGGGATATCCGAGGACAGATAAGTCGCGGACAACTTGTGTACTCTCCCGTCACTACATCGTAGAATAAAAATGGCCTCTATGTCTAAGGCACTGGTCCCACCGCCGGCTACAGACTATAAGCTAGTAGAACTATAAACTACAAAAGAGTGGGCGAGCGGCGAGAAGCGAGTAAAGTTTTGATAGTTTTGACGCTCGGCTATAAAGCTGAGTACCGCTGAGCTAGTTTTATAGTCGATAGCTTTTACCGCTGCGGTCAACTAGTAAACAGCGGTCCCACCGCCAGATATCGGCGAGCTCGGCGAGCAACTAGTAAAATTATGTACTAGAAACAGTTGACAATCGGCGGGAGGCTAGTAAAAATTCTATGGGATTATCGCTTACTCGCCGGGCGGTGGGAGAGTGTCCTCGCCGGCGGTGTGAACAGCCAGCTATAAACTATAAATATATATCTCTCACTTTTATTTACACGAAAGCGATTATCTTTTGTTCGTTTCTTGAGCTAGAAAATAGCCGATAGCTCATAGCTTACTCGCTCGCGGTGGGACCAGTGCCTAAGACGTAAAAAGCGTATCCATGGAATTACAGGTCAAATACGATATAGTTTTTACCGGCTAAAATAGAATATCCAGAGGCCCTAATTTGAAAATGGAAGTCCAAAGTTAAGTTAGCTCAACCCCCTGTCTTCATTATTTACTAGTAAATCGGGAGAATGGAATGGATAAGCTCCATTCCTTTCTCTCGATTAAGTCTCGAATCATGAGTGACAGGGATGGAGCTAACATAACTTCGAACTTCTATTTTCAAAGTAAGGCCTCGGGCCTCTATTTCTAGGACGTAAAAAAAGGATAATCGTATGTGGTTTTTACCGTTGCAAATTTAATGTTGCTATGAATAAAATTATACAATCCTTTTTACGTAAGAAAAAATGAGATTAAACATTAAAATGTTTCTTTTTAAACTTTAATTAGAAACAGAGCAGTCTTACAAAACCAATCGATACTTTAGCTATAATAGCCTACAAAATCTTAATTATAGACCCATCGTTTCCTATATCAAATTCAAATTCAAATTCAAATGTTTTTATTTGCATAAACAAGTGTACAAGAAGATGTTACACAAATATAGGATAGTTCCATTCCTTGTTTTACCATAATATGGCGTACAAATATTTCATGATTAGGTATTTAAGTTATTAGGTACATACAAACGTATACTAGTATTGAAAAATAAACGAAAAAAAAAAAAAATGCGCAGAGGCGGTTCGGATCTGGAGCCGGGCCGTTGTGGTGTGCGACGGCCGATGACCGACGACCGCAAGGCTTGATGCCTTCAATTCAAGACCGGTGGGAGTATTATTATATTAACATACCTAGAGATTTTCCTAGCACGAACGACGTGTTGTTAGTGCTTGACACAATAAAAACATCGACAATCCTGTTATCCATAACGACCACTTCAACGTCATAGAGGAAATAATTTTACATAATTTTATAGTTATTAAGAAAATATTCACAATGTCCTAAAACTTGTTGAAGTAGGTACCTTATAAGGAAATAGCGAAATCATTTCATCAAGGAAAAAAAATTAAAATCAATGTCATATGATTCATATAACAACGTTATGCCTTTTAAAACTTAAAATAAGGATAATAAATTAACAACAAATTGATCAATTTATTAATATTTTACTTCAGTAATAATCGCTCTATGACATTGAAGTGGTAGATAGATAGATAGATAGATAGATAAGATAGATAGATAAAAATCTTTATTCACATATTACGCCATGACAAATTAAAACACGTTTATATAATTAAAATAAAGTAAAAAGAAGTAAAAAACACATTAAAAGCTTAAACTATAATTAAATCTACAACTAAAATTAAGATGCGTGATTCAGATGTCACGATAGGTACTTATCTTCTTCTTCTTTCTTTGCCCCCGCGGCGACTTGAACAGCTACTACCGCGGGGATATGGCGTTTCCACGTGAAGTGATTTCGCCAGTGTCAAGTATATATAAGTATAAATCTCTATGTTTTTATTGTGTCGAGCACTGACAACACGTCGTTCGTGCTAGGACAATATCTAGGTCTAATTATTAATATTGTGTGTGGGGTGTGCGTGGCGTACCCGTGTAACCGTGTTTTGTTTTTTTAAGTTTAGCACTAGCTGTGACGTAGAAAAGACCATTTGGCGTTAAATTTAAGCTTTTTAGCGATCAGCAGTCTTTTTTCTCAGTTTACAAATTTTTGGTGCCGATGATGTCAAAGTGACGAAAGGCTCTAATATAATAAATAATATAAATTAAGAATAAAAGTCCATCAGAATTAAATACAGCTTAATCGCAATCAAATATAGATCACAGCTGCAGCATTATTTTTCACCATTTTATTACTAAAATTGGCAATTTTTTTATGAATGTCAATTCATCAAAATATTTTTCATTAAAATAATTAAATATTATATGTCAATGACTGACAGCGCTATCTACCGCAATATCAATGAACTTAATGGCTTAATATATTATAATGAAGATCTACTTAGGTCTAGCTTTAATAGTTCGTGACATCGCCAATAGGTGGCGCTATACGTAATAATTGTAAAATAGAGGCTCGGTAATTTATTTCACTTTTGGAATAAACGCACAGCGAGACGCAAGCAGCCATTTTGATTTCCCTATCTACCATCCCTAAGCCTGTATTTAATCAATCAATTTAATATATAAGTTTTTTAAATTATAATCAAACACCGGGTTGACGGGGGCAAAAATGTACCTGTGCTAGTGATTCATTAAATGTCGACTTAGTTTATCGACATCGATAAAAAACATATTTAATCATCCATCATTGTCATAAGTAATGACCAGTTTTGAATGCCTTTTAATTATGTGCAAACCTCGTTTATTCATACTTATCGCAACTTTAAACAACTGGTATCTGATAGTGACCCTGTACTCGAGTCACTTTTGACAACCATTGAACTTACGTTGAATAACCAATTCATTCACTACAACAATATTCCTTAACATTCCGACTAATTGAGAACCTTTTTGTTTTTTAAGTCGGTTAAAAATGCCTCGAAAGAAAAAAAAAATGTTTATCTTCATGGGAAGCTGATCATTCAGATATAGAAGGTAAAGGTACGACTTACTTTTGCAAGAAATGTAAGATCCATATGTCACGACAAAAGTTGTCGATAAACTTTCTCGATATTTAATGAATCACTAACTCTGGTACATTTTTGCCCCCGTCTATCCGGTGTATGATTATAATGTTGTCTTGATGATTTTGTTACTGTCCATCTTGAACGTCTGTATCGATGAACTCTGAAAGTTCAATAAGGGTTATGCAGATCCTAGATACTCTTAACAAATTTCCAACTATACTTACTTGCCAGTCTTTAATTTTTAATCAACCTATATTAACCTCATCGGCACCAAAAGTGTGACCCCTGTTGCGTGCATTTAGATTATTATCTGGGCTATTCCCAGTTGTCCACCCGCAGACAACTTCCTTAAGACTGCGCCGAGCGTACGCGGATGTACAGTGGCGCTAGGGTTGCCAACCGTACTATAATATATAGTATTGTACTATATTTTGACTCTGTGTACTATATACTGTTAAAGAAATTATAGTACGCAAAAATACTATATTTCGGTCATTCCTTATAATACAATTTTGGGTAGGCCGTTTCAACCAGATTTAAGCACCAATGTATTTGGAGTGGAGAAATAGCATTTTTCAGCTCTGATAGTTGCCGAGAGCAGGCAGAATGTTAGTAAGTAGTAAATTTTGTGCATTATATGTATTTAATTAAGTACTAATTTACACACTTTGTATAAAAATAACTTCAAAATACTATATTTTCTTTCAGTGTACTATATTTTTTATACTTTGGGTTTGAAAATACTATATTTGCCCAAGAAATAGTTGGCAACCCTAAGTGGCGCCCTCATTACTATTATTGAGTTTTCTAATAAACGAATGTATTTACTTGAAATCGGACGGTGCATTTTTGTACTACAAATGAAATCAAAACGTTTAGTATACAGGGCGTCCCAAACTTATGGGACATGAAGGGGAAGTACCTTAAATATCGTAGATAGTGTTTTTGCTGAAAGAAGACTTCATGTTATTTTTAAAAGTTAGTAATTCTGCATGCATAGATTTTCTAAAAATTACTTGCATCGACTGGGAATCGAACCGACTTAAATGTAAAAAAAAACACCCTACTTTTATGATGCCAATCGAAAGAATAGCTAAAAAATAATAACTCTGCTTAAGTAACATTGTATTTTAAAAGAAAGGAACAACGTAAAATTAATCATTTTAATCAAATTAAAAACATACATGAAACTGCCGTAGTCAATTAAGTGGGTATTTTTTTGTAAATTAATTAATTAAATGCTTAAAATATGATTCCTCTTGTCTTACGCAAATCGCCAATATTTTACTGAGTCCGCCGCCTGTTGATTTTCTTATCATTTTATGGTGAACACTCGATGTGATATGGCACAATTCTGTTTGCAACTCATTTAATAACTTGAAATTTTAATCAATCATTTTACGTTGTTCCTTCTATCTACGATATTTAAGGTACTTCCCCTTCATGTCCCATAAGTTTGGGACGCCCTGTATATAACATAGTTTAATAACAATTGACCTTCGAGTTATCAACTTAACGGAAAAAATTGGCCTCCTTTTCCCGTTAAGCTGACTTCTCAAAAGGTAAGTGTTATCAGAGTTTGTTACATACATACGTTCACACCTGTAATCCCAGAGTGGTCTAGGCAGAGCTACAGAATACCATCTTTAAAAAGTTGTTGATAGGTAACCACAATTTGCACAAATAGGCTAAGATGTTACGTTTATGTCAAGTTTGTTACGTATCCCATAAATTCAATCAGAAAACGCAATAGGCTATTTGACAGCTTTTTGAAAACCATCTCAGATTATTTGTTGGTGTTTATTGAGTACTCCAAAAGTGGTAATTTTAAATTCTTTTATGTATTTCGTCTAAAAAAAGGAAATAAAAATTCACTTTTAAAATATGCCACCAAAACGCTTTCTTGGGCAAGATGGCGTCGCACAGGAATCAGTGACGTCAGTGGTCAATACATAAACAAACTGACATTGGCTAATCATAGCAAAGCCAGAAAAACAAACAAACGTCAATTGCATCTTAGTTTTCAGGGTTCGCAATAGAAAGATTTGATTTTATCAGAAAGGAAAGGGAAGATGCCTTTAACCCCTCATATGCGGGAGCCGTTTCAGAATTTGACGGCCCAGTGCGGCGACGCGGTCACGTGACGTTAATCCCAGAGGAATGGCGGCCATACTGAATATTTTTTGAAAATTTCTACACTTTATTGGCTTGACCTACAATCGATTTTAGACCTACGTTGCTATATAAGATTCAAAATAAAAAGGGGATTGGAACGGATCCGTGCTTACGCAGTTCATGAACTGGCACGGATACGTGTCTAAGCATACGAGGGGTTAACCCTTTGAACGCCGAGAACCACTAAAGCGGTCGTGTACTGTCGTGCCTCCCGAGGCCATCGACCCATATAGTGGTCACAGGTACAATGCAATATAGCCCTGAGTATTTGTGACGTAAGGTTGACATTAGCTGTGGTTTTCAGCTGTGATTGGCGAGTGAGGACGACGTTTGTATCAAGTCAGAGGCGTTCATAGGGTTAAAGTAATATGTTCGCCTTTGTACATCCATATTTTAATATAATTTATAAAATCATGCTTTTAAATATTTACATACTCACTGTGTGCTTATTTTAAACCGTCACCCGTGACGGATTTATCCGTCATCGTGAAACTGTCGTACCGATGTATCCGTCAAGGCTTACGCTTATAGGTTTGTAATAAAACAAAATAAATAATAAAAACATTTATTTCGATTAAATACATATCTAACACATCACATCGCTCAATATACCAGTAACAAAACATTACAATGAATTATAGATTTAAAACTGACTTCGACCCCCACTTTTCAGCTGATGACTATTGGACAATCCGACCCAAGAACCTTATAGCCTAACCAAATTTGCATAAACGCACTGTAAACCTATTTTAATTAAAGTATGCGTTGTCACTTTCTGTCAAATTGAAATGTCATTATGGACAAAGCTATTGGGACTATTATTTTGTGCGATAATGCTCCTTAAATAAAATAAAAAACCTTGAATTGCGTCACGTTTCTATTGCATATCTGGGTGAAGAAAGAAAGACAAAACATCTCGCCTCTCCATTTAAAAAGAGATGCAACATACGTTTTCGTAATTCGAGGGTATATTGATTTTCTAGCTCGAATTCGTTTGCTCTGCATTCTCTATACACGCTTTGTAGCCTAAACCAATCCAATCCGGATATAACTAGTTTTTAATGAAAAATCCCGTATTGAAATCGGTTCCTAGATTAGGGAGCTACGCAGCTACAGCACTACTTAAAATTTGTCATAATTTTAAAACTATAACACTAATGCAAAATGGCAGTTTTCACATAAGAAATGCATCACTCGAAAAATCCGGAAACCCTAATCGTCATTATTCCTAATGCGTCGTTTATCCGAATTTTAAGTGTTGTTAACCCTAACCTAACCTAAGGTTTTTAGGGTTAGGTATTTTTGGAAAATTCAAAAAAAATCCCGCTGAAAACCAGTTTATGACAAACAATAATTCGGACAAACGATGCGTTAGGACAAACGTTAGGGATTCCGAGACACCGGAATAAGGTTTAGAATTTTCGAAAGCGGACTCTTTGATATCTTCGATTAGCTTATTCTAACCTATATTTATACTGTAGATGAAAATGATCAAAATCCATTTTCGACACATAAATAAATACAACATGTTACAACACTTAAATACAAATACATTTGTAATTACAAAATATTTTCCTTCGCACCAGTACAAGGCAGCCACCGGCAAAGTCGTTAAAATAACTTGTATATAACGCGGTCACATTTTCGAAAACTTTTCCTTCGGGAACTTTGAGATTATCCGGGATTAAATGTACCCTAGTGTAATCCAGGGTATAAGCCATCTCCATTTCCATCCACATCCGTGCAGCCAAACAAACTCAGACTTCCGCATTTATAATATTATACTCCATATACTTCAACGAGCTAGTATAGGCTTCTCTCACTCGAACAGTGTCATACAACAAAGACAAAAGATAGAGGCAGGTAGCCAAGTGGGCGGCGACAAACGATAATCTTAGGACTCGTTCACAATGGTATTTGAAAATAAAGAATTATGGAGACATCGGTCGATGACACCACCTCAGTCGCAGGTAAACGATAAACAATAAGTCGCAAGGGAAACGAACACGTCCGCGGTGTACAGGAGCCGATTTTGAATTTCGAGCGCTCGAAAGTTCTACTCGAAAGTGAAAAAAAACAGTGAAATGGTATTTTTGACTTGCGAGCGATAGAAAATATGAACACGAGTGGTCCGTGGCATTCGTTTTGAATTCTATCAATAGAAAGTATCATTTGACATCTTAATAATCTGAAACTAAATCTGGACAAAACTAAAATAATACAAATGAATCCACGACAAAAAACATCGATCGAAACTAACATCGTATATAATACCAATAGGATATCATCAGTCGAATCATGTAATTTGTTAGGGGTAGAATTTGATTCGTGTGTAACTTGGAAAGCCCATGTGGATAGTATTTCAAGAAAAATAGCCAGATTTACTTATGCTCTATAGTTCTATACCAATTAAAAAGATGTACTAACCTCAAAACGGCTGTTGCTGCATACTATGCATATGCTCATTCGAGGTTAAGCTATGGTATCGTCTTATGGGGCAATAGCTCGCATATCAATAAATTGTTTGTATTACAGAAAAAATGTGTAAGAATTTTAGCAAACATAACAGGCAGAGAAAGCTGTAAACCACATTTTAATAATTTAAGTTCTCTGACCCTGACATCGATATATATTTATGAAATTTGTAAATTTGTAAGACGACATAAGGGCATATTTTATATGGAAAAGAAAGAGACGACAGCATAAAATTCAACTTGCGAAAAAGAAATAAATTAGTTAGACCCTTCACTACATTGAAAATTGTGAGCTCGGGTAGCCATCACATGGCGATAAAAATATATAACAAGATACCACTTTCCATTAAAAATATTGTAAAAGAGGCCACATTTTGAAATGAGTTAAAAAAAAAATTGATGTTAAAATGTTATTATGACTTAAATGATTTTTTTGATAACTAGTTAGTAGCATTTAGTTTATAGTAGTGACATGTAATATTCATAATAATAATTCTTGACATTTAAATTAAATACCTACCTATGTAAGAAATTGTAATGATATTGCAGTGCCCTCCCAGGGTTTATGTTAGAGCATTTAATATATTATAACATCTTTGTGAATACAACATAAGGCAATAAAGTATATGAATAAGTATATGAATATATGAATATTTAGTCATTCCGTCAGTTTCGAGTGAAAATCTCAAAAATATGGAATTTGGGACCATTTGAAAATAAATCGTGAAAGATTTTCGCATTCGAATATTCTCTACCGCTCGGTTTTGAAATCGCGCGCTCGAAAGTCAAGAATCGGTCCCCAGAGAGCGCATTCACGACGACGCCATTTGGCTAGGCGCGGAGGCGTGGCGTGTACCTGTACTTTTAAAGCTACAGTTTTCACATTCTGCTCTATTCGGCTTGTTGGAGAGGTCGTGAATGCCAAGCTTAAGATTTTTTATCTGTTTTTTCACGGAATTACAATGAGGAATATTGTTTTAGTATTTCGTTACATTATAATTATTTACTTGCCAAATATATCTATAATAATATTTACTTACTATGTTAAGACATACAATTTTGGTGTTACTCTTACAATTTTATTTGTCATAATTTCGCCTTAGCGTTTAAGTAAAATTTAAACCAAACTTTGGCAGTTATATAATACAAAATGGCTGCTCTTCATATATATTTTTCACATTTTATCAATTTTATCTACAAAACAATGTATACTATTTATTTAATATTATAAATAAATTCAAATTTCAATCGTCTTGAGCCATCTTATAAAGAGTGGAAACAAATGTTGCGTTTTTTCGGAGTGAAATTGGCAACATGATCCAATTTTGACTCAACTGCTGCTGCGATGGTTGCCACTTGAGAATATCGCAGGTCCACCACATCAACCTATAGTTACACCGAGTAAAGTAACCTTAAATGACCTTATTCTCATATTCATATAAAATAAACACAGTAATAGCTGTTCAAAAATATTTCGGTATCGAGTTAAGTCGACAAAAGAGAGAGAGAGAGAGAGAGAGAGAGAGAGAGAGAGAGAGAGAGAGAGAGAGAGAGAGAGAGAGAGAGAGAGAGAGGAACAAACCCAAAAGTAATGTTAATTGCTTGCAACCGTACAGTCACCCAATAAAAATGTTAAGCATACTTAGAGCCTTGTCATTGTGACCTCATTGTTACTGTCATACTTCTCATTTTGATGCTCAGTTGGAAGTTTATTATGACAGTGCACTAAAGTGCTTAACATTATTTATAGGTACCCGTTGTTTCACATAATTGTTTTTAGTCATAATGTATTTGTTGACATAATTATTGACAGTCATAATTTTTATCCTCCTGAGCTCCTAAGAATAGTAAAAAATACGACAAATCACATAACGATCTGGTGCAAAGGAAGTAAAATGGAATTTATTTTGTTTTTATGACTAATGATCAAATTAGAAAATTGACTTTATTTCAATCGCAATAGATTCATATTCCATTGAATAATTTCGTTGTAAGGCGGGCCTTAGGTTATATCGTTGGGACCGTAAACTTTTCAGAATTTCTTAAATATCTAACTTGTAGAGAAGGAAAGGTTCTAATTTAAAAAAATCTGAAAGTTAAGTTTCTAATAATAAAAAATTATGACAAGTGATAAATATGACTCAGACTAAAAATAATTATGGAAGATAATATAAACCCCATATTTTCACACTGGTAACACATGTACCGTTATTTCTTTGAAACGCTATGTTATTCTGAAACTATTTTATATTAAATGCATAATAATTATAACTATAACCAATAAGAAAAGTGTTCAATCGAAAAATTAAGGAACTATGAAAATTATTCATTTCGATCAATTCCTTTTACTTTACTACTATTTTAATCGGTAAAAAATATAGCTTTTGACATGTTACAATACAACATAAATATTATTTACAAGGAGAATTTAAAAAAAAGTGACAAAGTGAGTCAACAGGCAGTCTTATCACTTAATAGCCATGTCTTCCAGACAACCTTACAAATAAGAGTTAAAATAAGAAATATACATCATTACCAAAGAGCGGAATTCTTCATAGCAAAAATCAAACTGTCAGAGGGATTGACCTAACTGTTTTATCGACTTATCGATAAATATTTGTCACTTAACGAAACAAAGTTAAAGTAATGAAATCAGGCTTTTGGATATACATACAAACAAATTAACGGTGTCCCTAATTAGCTGACCGCCACTGTATTTTAGTATAATAGTAAAGAATAAAACAGAAAATAGTTTTTTTTTAATTTTCTATATGAAACTTATCATTAAAAATTAAAAACAATTATTGCTAAGAGTAGGTAACTAATCTTCATTCAAAATAACAAAGTCGAAATCTAAATCTGTACTAAATATGTTTTCTTCATCTTCCCTTCAAACTTATCGTTCGTGCTAGAAAAATATCTAGGTTTACTTATCAAAGAGGTCAAATGTTACAGAATAATCTTTTAAGTTGATTATGGATACCTAATGCGATATTATTCCGTAACATCGATAAGTCGATAAAACAGTTAGGTAGATCCCTCTGACAGTTTGATTTTTGCTATGAAGAATTCCGCTCTTTGATCATTTATAAATAAATACACAGATGTGAAGAAGAATATTCATTAAACAGAGATCGATATTACAAATCTTATGTTATAAAATGAAAAGAAAAGGAAGACTGCTAGGGGAGACATAATTTACTTATTTACTTGACAGTAATGACAGCGTACTTAAAAATAATTCCATAACAGGTCAAATACGATATCGTTTTTACCACCTACAAGGCCCAGGGGCACTTTTAAGTCTTAAAAATGGGGAACGCTTTCGCGCGTCTATATTTTATTTTATTGTATCGTCAACGTTATCATAGCTCTTATTTACGTGACAGTAATGGCTAGACCTAGATATTTTCCTAGCACGAACGACGTGTTGTTAGTGCTTGACACAATAAAAACATCGACAATCCTGTTATCGATAAGTACCACTTCAATATCATAAAGCGATTTTCACTGATTTATGTAAAATATTAATTATTAATAAATTTATAGTTTTGATATTAACTTATCATTCTTATTTTAATTTTTAAAACGCACCACATTGTTATATGAAATAAGACATATGATTGTATTTTTTTTCCGGTTTGGTACGTCTATAAGTTTTAGGACTGTGAATATTTTCTTAATAACTATCATACTCGTAATGATGTACAATTATTTCCTCTATGAAGTTGAAGAGGTGGTTATCGATAACAGGATTGTCGATGTTTTTTTTTTGTGTCAAGCCCTAACAACACGTCGTTCGTGCTAGGAAAATCTCTAGGTCTAGTAATGGCAGACCAAAAAAAGGTGTGGATGGACTGTGTGAACTATAGTATGTCAAAAGCGATATTGTTTTGCCAATCAGAATAGAATCCCAGAATCATATAGTTTTACACTGAACCATAATTATATATTATGTATTTTGATTGATTTTAATATTACTTACTCTAAAAGAAATAGTAGTATATGAAATGTATTTTAATACCTAGTTATTTGCAGTTTCATACACTACTTTATCTACTCTCATACATTGCGATTCAACCTACTAAATAAAAGATCAAAGTTAATAAAGTAACTACAGCAAAACGTATGCAATGAATGGCGCCAAAACCTAGCACATCACCGCGCATGCGTTAAAGCGGGCGCTGTCACAGACAAGTAAAAATTGGAATGAAAACTTTTTGTAATGCTGTAAAAATGACGCGAACCGCATAGTGCGTTCCATTATAAAAAAACAATTGATATGGAACCTCGTTGGTGAAATTAACTTTTTGGATTAAGTTGTATCGTAATGGTAAAAAAATCCTTTATAACATTATTTTGTTAGAAAAATAATGTTATAGTGTTTTTTTTTTTAATTTCTGTATTGTGTTTCTAAAGTATGCCAATATAAATTCGTTTTGAAGTTTATAATTCGAACTTTACGATATGAGAGTAGATAAATGTACTTTATTTACCCTTATCTTTTGTTGGTTGATTCGTAGATATTCTGAGCTGTTGCTTATAAAGATAATTAGGGACGTTTGCGTTTTTCTCATACAATTGCCTACAAATGACTTTTCAATATTGACAACCAATCAAAAAGTTCCTAACCAATTTTATTTTTAGTTAAATTAATCCGTAGCTAACAAGCTAAGGTTTAAATGTATATTTTTATAAAGATTTGAAAAAGTAAATGGCGTTAATAAAAAGTTGTAAAACTTCAGGACTTTAAATCCCTATAAAAATTAAGGTCCGTTTTGGACAGTATTTAATTGTACATCAGTTTGAATCTTAGTTGATGATATAAAGTAAATTGTATTTAGAAATAAAATTAGTCAAGAACTTTTTGATTGGATGGGAAAAACGCAAGTGTCCTTTATAACGTGGTCACCACTGTATAGTTTCATTCTTAACGATTTAGTTTGATCGGAAATAAGAGTACACGGTAAAAACCATATCGTGTTTGAGATGCTATCGTAGTCACCGTTTTGATAGCTCTTATTTACTTGACAGTAATGACGGCTGACGTCATAACTAGGGTTAGGATTTTTGTGGCATATCGTGGTTCTAGAATCTATGGAGTCGCTATTTCCTAATTATTATAACACATGACACTTTGATTTTGACCTTCAGTATGATCCCACTCGCACTTGGCCGGTTTTTTTCATCTTATGTCTGTCTTAGCAATTTCATCGGAGCCCCGCTCTGCGGGGCCACCATTCCTGGGTAATTTACCCTTGGGCAACGAACCTAACGTACCTCGTAACGCGAACAAAGTGGCCATTTTGCATGCGATGTAGTCAGATTGAAATGTACTCGCAAAGTGATCTGGTCTTATAATTGCTGCCTGGACCTAATGAGGTGTGGACCTAAAACTTCTATACCGTACGATGTATTTTGATTCAATAGTTGAGTATTTATAACTTTTTAATTCTGTTAAACAGCATTTGAATTAGATCTCTTCCATCTCACTTCTTTCGAGAGGATGCACATAAAGCCATTCCTTTTCACTCTTGTGTAAGGGCGTCTTGAACTAAGGTCTGATTTTTATTCCCACAGAAAAAATGTAAACAAAGGTGTTGCCGTTAGCGAAAAACATTTGCGGTATTCCAAATTTTTAGACTTTCCACATTTAAAAGAAATCGACTTTCTATAAAAAACTATACATTGTAATCAAGATTGATGAATTTAATTTGTTAATGGCAAACTTTATTTTATTATATTAATTTAAAACGAGAAAGCTGTTTTTGTATGCATAATTTATTTATTGCACTGGTATCATTGTCTCGATACAGTTGTGTCAACAAGTTGAGGACTACTTGATTGATGTGAGACGTCACTTCACTCGCTTCGCTTGAGAATTCCTGCTCCCGTCGCAATCGCTTTCCAGTGTCTCATTTGTGCGATTTTAATTTCAATTATTTCTCGAATTTATTTCTATATCACGGTTCGAGCGAAATGATAACCTAATATTATATTTCTTGCTAGACCAAACTTTGAGATCCCCTGAAATGCCACTTTGACAGTGACGTAACTTTGTTTATATTTTTCTGTGGTAATAAAAATCCGACCTTATGCTGGGGCCCTTTCTAAAGTAAAGAAACCGAATTATAGTAAAATTTCTACTAAGCTACTATTAATAAATGTGAGAGAATTTATCGGTCCTTCTGGGACCCCCTGAGGACGGGTGTGGCCTTATGGTTAAGACGGTATTGTTGGCAGCATGCGTGACCTGCTAATGTTCGTAGTCCATGTCCCCGCAGTACTCCGCCAGGAACTCCAGGAAGAGGGTAAATTTCCCACTCGCCGCGCGGGCCCAGCGGGAGGACACTGACTTCATGCAGAGAGACAGACTCTTTAGGGTGCTCTGGAAAGAAAGAAAGTGATACTATATAAATACCTTGAATCCTTACGTTAGATAATTTGTCTTTTGAAATTGGCTTGTCTCAACCAGGAATCGAACCTGCTAAAAATTAAAAAAGAACACACTTCCCCATACCGCGAAACTTTGGTGCCGATGACAGGCGTATGACGTCAGAGTGTTTTTATCTAGATTTTACTTCATCACTAATAATAACTTATTGGCCTCTTTACTTTACCGATATTGACACTTGATTTGAGACGGCCAGTACTTATAAAAAAGACGATTGAGTGGCATTGTCATGGTAAAAAGAAAATTATTGGAGACAATAACAAAAATAATATTTTATTTACTTATTTGTATATAAATTGTAAATATACATACATACATACATTAAATCACGCCTGTTTCCCAGAGGGGTAGGCAGAGGCCACTTCTTTCCACTTGCTACGATCTTGACAAATTTATTTAGCTTCTTCAACATTGATACATCGAGTCATGCACGCACGTCGGTTTCGGGTACTTAAGATTCGGCCCTTTCCCAGTATTTCTCCAAATTGTAAATATAACAGAAACATTATTGTTTCGCTTGAGCAAAGTCGCCATGTAGTCTATAGATACAGCCGTATTTGCAGAAGTTTCTTTTTCTATTTGTAAATGTAGTATATTAAGTTATAGTTATAAGGCGGGGCTGCGCTCCCCGCGAGTCAGTCATTAAATAGTTGCTAAAGCGAACGCACGGTTCTTTGACTCCCACCCCGTGACGTAACAGTGGCGACGACCTTAGCACGAATTATACACGCGTGTGTTAGTGATCATGGCCAAAGTAGCAGTTGGTACATTTTCAATTTTTAACCATGTAAACCAAGAGTGGTCTCTGTATAAAGGCAGACTAGAGCAGTGGTTCCATGCAAATGATACCGGGGTGGAAGACGATAAAAGCAATAACAAGCGGCGAGCGATTCTACTAAGCAGTTTGGCCGAATCCACGTACAAACTTGTACGCGATCTAGCACTACCCGACGTAGTTGGCGAACTAAGTTACATAAGAGTAATTGAGTTATTAGATGGCCATTTTAAAACTAAAAAGTGCGGGTTTGCGGAAAGGTACAAATTCCATAGTGCTATCCAGAAGTCAGGCGAAAATTTATCAGAATGGGCGGCGCGAGTCCGCAGCTTGGCTATTCATTGCGATTTTGGCAAGACAGCGTTTGAAGAAGCTCTGCGCGATCGGTTCGTGTTGGGAATGGCACCGGGGCCCGAGCGAGACAAATTGTTTACTCAAGAAATGGCGGAGTTGACTTTACGCAAAGCGATGGATATCGCCGAAGGTGAACGGTGTGCTCGTATAGGCTCAAAGCTGCCAGTCGCGGATTCGGGGAGCTCCCATCAACTGCAAGATCCGTTGCAGGTTCTTAAGGTGTTCGCGGCGCCGGGACCGAAGCAGAGCCGCACAACCTGGGCTCCGCGAGCGCCGGTTGCGACGGGTTCGAACTTGGACAGGTGTCAAGCATGCGGATACTCCAATCATCAAGTTGACTCTTGTAAATTTACGCGTTATAAGTGTAAACATTGTGGTATAAAAGGGCATTTAAAGAGGATGTGCCCATCGAAGCCTGTCGGTGGGCAGCATTTCATCGAGTGTTGCGTTGATGGTGAGGATGAAGATGACGGTAAGCGAATTATTTGTAATATTCGAACGTTCCACGGGGAACCCATGAAAGAATCGGTTCTAGTTAATGAGGTTAGTTTGGATTTTGAGCTAGATACGGGATCGGCGGTGACGGTGATATCTGAGCAAATATATAAACAGCATTTTGCAAACCTGCATCTTAAACAAAGCGAGACCATTTTGCAGAGTTATAACGGGAGTCAGTTGGATATTATGGGCGTCATCACTCTGCCTATAACGTATAAAAACCAATGCCATGACGTTGAGGTTTACGTGATTAGCAATGGCGGACCTCCGCTGTTAGGCAGAGATTTCATTTCCAAATTTAAATTGCAAATGTCGTCCATCAATAGGTGCGGGGACATCTTTCAGGACCTTGCATCAAATTATCCAAACCTCTTTACAGATAACTTAGGTTGTTGTAAGGATATCACGGTACAATTACACGTTAAACCCGATTCGAAACCTATTTTTCGTAAGGCTCGCCCCATACCTTTCGCGTTGCGTGAGCGGGTAGGAAAAGAAATCGACCGCTTGGTAAAATTAGGTGTCCTGGTACCAATAAAATCATCAGAATACGCCAGCCCTATAGTGCCCATTTTAAAGCAAGATAATTCGATCAGGTTGTGCGCGGATTATTCTAGCACGATAAATAAACAATTAGTGGTCGATAAATACCCGTTGCCGCGGGTAGACGAATTATTCGCTAAACTTCATGGAGCGAAATATTTCTCCAAACTGGATCTCTCGCAAGCATATAACCAGTTTTGCTTAAATGAATCATCCCAAATGTTAACTTGTATAAATACACACAAAGGATTGTTTAAGTACACACGTCTCGTATTCGGCTTATCGAGTGCCCCGGCCATATTTCAGAGGGCCATGGAGACCTTATTGTCGGGCCTAGACGGAGTATTAGTATTTTTAGACGATATTTTAGTCGTCAGTCGCAATAAACAGGATAACATACAACTCTTACGGAAAGTTCTTGATAGACTGCAACAAGCCGGGTTAGTTTTACGCAAAGACAAATGCTCCTTATTCCAAGAAACTGTTTCGTATTTAGGATTCATTATAGACCAAAACGGGATTCATAAGTCACCAGAAAAAGTAAAGTCTATATTAGAAGCAAAAGTACCTAGTAATATATCGGAATTAAAGTCCTTTTTAGGCCTGGTCAATTATTATAGGACGTTTATTAAAAATGCGTCATCGATCTTAAGTCCATTGCACAACTTACTTCAGAAGCACGTCACGTGGCATTGGAATGCGGAGCATGACAACGCTGTAACCACGATAAAAAATTGTTTGGCATCGGAAAGTACCTTAGCACATTTCAATCCCGATGCTAAAATAATTTTGACGGTGGACGCCTCCCCGACGGGGTTGGCCGCGATTTTATCTCAAGTTGAGGGTAGTATTGAAAGACCGGTTGCTTTTATGTCCCGTTCACTATCTAAAGCAGAAAGGCAGTACAGCCAAATCCAAAAGGAAGCTACAGCCATTGTTTTCGGCGTACGTAAATTCCACCAATATTTATTTGGCCGTGCTGAACCCTTCATTTTAAGAACGGATCATAAACCGTTGTTAACAATTTTTAAACCCGAAAGAGGTATTCCTGAGATCACGTCAAACCGGTTACAGCGCTATGCTATTTTTCTCTCAGCGTATAACTTTCAAATGGAATATGTAACCAGCGCCCATAACTCAGCTGATTTTCTCAGTCGAGCAGTAAACGTCACACAACTTGGTAATGTCAAGTTAATAGATAAATCCACGTATATACATTTCCTTTGTGAAGGTGAACAAATGTTTACATTAGCAGATATACGCCGGGAATCTCGTATTGACCAAACGTTGTCACTCGTTATGAATTACATAAAAAATGGTTGGCCCAATAAAATTACAGATCATTTAATCAGACCATTTTACAATTGCCGTAACGAATTAGCCATCGAAGAAGACTGCTTAATGAGGGGTCATAAAGTGATAGTACCGAGTATATTACGTAACGCAATCTTATGTGAACTACATAAGGGTCATTTCGGAATGACAAAGATGAAGGCAGACGCGCGCGACAGAGTATGGTGGCCCGGCCTGTCGGCTGACGTCGAGCTATGCGTGGCCTCGTGCGCCGTGTGCACATCGCTGCGCGCCGCGCCGCCGCGCGTCCCGCTCGCGCCCTGGCCGTACCCTACCCGCCCATGGCAGCGCGTTCATCTCGATTTTTTAGGCCCAGTAAATAGCAAAATGTTCTTATTTATAGTCGACGCTTATTCAAAATGGGTTGAGTGCTTCGATGTCACATCTGGCCATGGCTCACGCGTTGTTATAGAGAAACTTTGCGAAGTGATGGCGCGATTCGGGCTGTTCGAAACTATTTGCTCAGATAACGGCACTTCTTTTGTATCATCTGAATTTAAAGATTTTAGTTCTCGTAACGGAATAAAACTCATAACTGCCCCAGCTTATAATCCATCCAGTAATGGGCAAGCTGAGAGTTATGTTAAGATAATAAAAAAGGGTTTTAGGTCCATTGTTATGTCAGGTACGAAATCAAAGGATTTAAATATAAAATTACAAGACTTTTTGTTAAGATATAGAAATTCCGTGCATAGTACCTCCAATAAATCCCCTTCGGAGATCTTATTTGGTCATAAATTAAGAAGTAGATTAGATGTATTAAAACCGAATTCATCATTGCCAACTGATGTAACGCTCGATGAAGTGGTCAAAACCAAACAGTGCTTACAGCGGGATTACTATAATGGAACACGTAAAGTCGAATTTAAAATAAATGACACAGTGCTAGTGCAAATAGTGGTAAACCAAAAGAAAAGTTGGTCACGTGGTATTATTGTGCAGACATTAGGGAAAACTTTATACTTAGTTAGGTTAATGGACTCCGACAAAACGCTAAAGAAACATGCCAATCAACTTCTACATTATAGAGGGGGTGGCGAGTCAGAAGAAGAGAAAGGCGAAGAGGTAGTACCAAATACATCCAAGGACGAGGAAGAGGAAGAGGAGGACACGCCCGCCTTCATAGTCACAGCCACTGGTACACCCTCTCTAGGGCCTACAACGCCTCCGGGCGAGACAGATGCACTTCAGAGCCCATTGGTGCTTGAACCCGATGCTAGTGTTCCCACCGAGGGCGCGCAGGCGCAGGCACCGGCCCCGGACTCCGAGGCCGCAAGTGCAGACGTGGCAGGTGGCCCACCTCCCCCCGAAGGCCGTTCCAAGCGAAAACGGAATCCAGTCGATTTTAGGAATTACTTTTAGAATAAGGTGGAGGGATGTAGTATATTAAGTTATAGTTATAAGGCGGGGCTGCGCTCCCCGCGAGTCAGTCATTAAATAGTTGCTAAAGCGAACGCACGGTTCTTTGACTCCCACCCCGTGACGTAACAGTAAATAAATAAATAAGGTTTTGACAGGAATGTAAGAAATTTAGAAAAACATTTCAAAACAACCAAGCACATGGGCTGTTGAGTTTGAATTTTAAGCGGTCTGCATACTTTGAAATCCAACGAAATTTCATTTAAGTAATGTTTTTCATTTACTTGTGGAAATAATATTTTTCATTATTATATTACCCAATTAAATATTTATACATATAGTCTTTGTCATTATTTTAATGTTAACATTATCATTATAGCATTATTAAGAATCAGTGGGGTGTCCAATATTGATTATAATAAAAGCATCCTATATGTGAATTTGCGTCATAATGACGTCACCGGCACCAAAGTTTCGCTCCCTGTTTATTACGAATAACACGATCCATAATAGTGTTAATGACACATTATAATTGACATTAAAAAAAAAAAGCAATATTGTTTTTTCGCGTTTAAAAAAAAAAACTCTGGTCTGGTCTGGTCTGGTTAAAAATTAGACTAGCCGTATTTCTTGGTTTTTCTTTATTTAACTTAAATTCGTTGTTAATAATTTATTAAAGATTTCGTCATTAAAAAGACCGTATATACAAAGTTAGGAATACTGATGTCGTGATCTTAGCATGATATAAAATAAAAAAGTAACTTTAAACAGAAACAGAACTGACTGTCATGTCATGTCAATCACTTGTCAATCATTCGCTGCCGTTCGTTCACAAATTTGTTATTTTGCGTAATTTAATTAATTACATAATTTTTAGACGCCATTAAAATAAATAAACTATTTTGCGTAGTATCGAAAGCGTGTCGTTAGAATCAAGTAATCCGTCAGACAGATAAAAAATGAACATGACAGTTGTATATTTTTTTCAATTCCTTTGATAATAAATGGACTAAGGGCACTATAAGTGTATTCCTAACATTCACAATCCAACTTTTTTTACTGTTTTTCCTAAATATAAAAAAAACTACTGCATAAAAAAATCCAAAGATATTTTTACTGTAATCAGCAGTGTAAAATCTAGAAACGGTATTTTATTTTACTACCTTAGCACATAATGAATTGTTGTCAATTATCATCCACATACGCTAGGCAAAGTCAAAAAGTTATAATAATTAAAGACATTTTAAAAATCAAATTTAGAATATAAGTCAAAATCAGAATGTCAATGCTGCCCTACTACGGAGAAAAGGCACAAGTGCAATTAATTTAAAGAAGCATATTGAACTCTGAGCGGTTACAATAAGGTTGGAAGTGCAATACAATTATTATAGTAGATGTGACTTTTTTCCGTGGGAGGGCAGAATGAGAATCAAAGCTAAAATAGGATTAAAAATTAAGTTGAAATTCAATTTTACTATACAAAACAAAAGTCATAAACAAAAATAACACCATTAAATAAAATAAAATTAGGACTCGGATTTAAATAAGATAAACTAAACTTAAAGATGCCTAAACGTGCAAGCTGGCCCAATCCCTCATGACGGGGGAATCTAGCTTACTTGCTATCACACCTAAGAAGCTGTTGATGCTGACCCTTACGCGGTGCATTATAGAGGCGGTTCTTTTCATCATAATGGCATGAAAACCGTCAATTCGCGTACTACACATGTATTTTTAGAAGATATTGTTGACGCACTTGCTCCGCCTAACCTTAATAGAATGTTATTAAAAAGAAGAAGTACTCCTTTCTGACTGAATTTATTATATTAATGTACAAGAAACTTGTACTTTTTTTCTCGAGGAATATGGTAACATTAAGTTTTTGGTTGTCATTAAATCACTATAGGTATAAGGAGATTAAGGAGTACGTTTCTATATATACATATGAACTTCATTCCCATAGTGGGGTAGGCAGAGCTAAAGAATTACCAACAAGTCTTAAAACTTCTTGATAATTCCATAACCACATTTTGCACAAATAGGCTAAGATGTTTACCAGTATATTAGTGACAGGTGGCAAGCCCATCGCCTAACAGTACTGCAAGCCTTTATTCCCTTAGTCGCCTCTTACGACATCCACGGGAAGTCATGGAGTGGCACTATTCTCCCCGGCCGGCAACCACACGGCACTATTTGAGTACGTTTCTATTATGTATAATTTCAATTAACTAAGCATAATGAATGTTTAGCATAAAAACCAATTGTATAATTTTATCTAGCATACGATCAAATAACATAACACTAACTAACATTTAGTATAAATATCATTCATTCATTCATTCATTAAATCACGCCTGTTTCCCAGTGGGGTAGGCAGAGACCACTTCTTTCCACTTGCTACGATCCTGACAAATTTCCTTCGCTTCTTCAACATTCATACATCGAGTCATGCACGCACGTCGGTTTCGGGTACTTAAGATTCGGCCCTTTTCCAGTATTTCTCCGATTTGATTCGAAAAAGTACGCCTAGGGCGGCCCCTTCCGACCCTTCCACACACTTTCGATCTGTATATCTCTTTCGTCAATCTTCCCTCATCCATCCTTTCCAAATGACCGAACCATCGAAGCATGCCCTTTTCAATCTTAGTCACTACATCTTCTTTTATTCCACACTTCTCTCTGATTTTTTCATTTCTAACTCTATCAATCAGTTTCACACCACACATACTACGCAAAGAGCGCATTTCAACTGCATTTACACGACTTACATGCTTGTCCTGCCACACCCAACATTCACTACCATACATCAGGGTAGGGGCCAGCACTCCATTGTGAACAGCCAGCCGGGCTTTTTGTGAAACGCCCTGTCTGCTCACAAAGGAGTACAGGGCCCCATTAATTTGATTCCCCGCATTTACCCTCCTCTCGATATCCTTCTCACACTTACCATCTCTTGTAAACACACTTCCCAGGTACACAAATTCGGTCACTTGTTCTACTAATTCACCATTTACATTTATCACGCACTCAGTCATCTCTTCATCCTTCTCTATCACCATGACCTTGGTCTTGGCAACATTTACTTTCATCCCCTTTTGCTTAAATCCCTCATTCATCACTGTCACCATCTCCTGCAACTCAAGTACCGATGGGGCAAGTATAACTTGATCATCGGCATATAAGAGGCATTTGATTAGCAACTCTGGCACACGCAAACCCTTATCATACTCTTTCAAATCCCTCATACAACTGTCCATGAATAGATTGAACAGCCATGGTGAGGCAACACAGCCCTGTCTAACACCTTTAGAGATGTTAAACCAGGCCGAGTATGCCCCATTGATCCTGACACAGGCTCTGGAGCCCTCATAAAGGGACCTCAAAGCCTGCACCAGGTTGCTGCTCACTCCATACATAGACAACACCGTCCACAACTCCTTTCTATCTACCCTATCATAGGCCTTTTCCAGGTCCACAAAAGCACAGAAAACCTTTTGGTTCACAGCCAAGAACTTTTCTGTGATGGACCGTAGTGAAAAGACCTGATCCGTACATCCCATTCCCTTTCGAAATCCCGCTTGTACATCCCAGATTTTGTCATTCGTAACATTCAATACCCTTTCAATTAAAATCTTCGCATATACTTTGCCGACAACACTAAGGAGGCTGATACCGCGGTAGTTTTTGCAGTCTTGCTGTGACCCCTTTCCTTTATACAGTGGGACGATAACGGCCTTGACCCAATCTTCCGGGACTCGGCCGCTTCTCCAACATGCATTGAAAAGGCGGTACAACAGACTACCCACCAGGCCATCTCCTCTCCTCAGCATTTCTATCGACACTCTATCACAACCTGCTGATTTTCCCGCTTTCATACTTTTTAATGCTTTCATGATTTCACTCATACTAATCACACTTTCATCTTCGTTACTTGCACCTTTACTCATGCTTTCTGGCTCACGAGAAATATCTTCGCATTCAAACAAGCTTTCAAAATAAGTTTTCCATCTATCAAGCATTTTTTCTTCCTCACATATTAAGTTTCCAGACTCATCCCTCACCGCGCTTAATTTAGTTTTCTCTGATTTCCCCCGAGCCGTATAAATATCATTATGCGAAAAAGCACAAGACCGGTCCGAGTGGAGAGCCTTGGGGGAGGCCTATGTCCAGCAGTGGACGTCTTTCGGCTGACATGATGATGATTGATGATGATGCATTTTAAGTAAATTTCTTCTAACTAGGTTAGGTTAGGTTAGAACTGTGACCACATTAATAGTAACGAAAGTCGTTACAAATATTTATTTTTTAATTTATAAACATTATGTATTTTAAATTATGCATTTCGTTTTATGCATCATGACTATTATATCGATGATTTAGTATACAGATCGAAATTATGCAATTCGTGTTATGTAAAATGATCATTAGACCATTTGTTTTTATGCTAAACATTACAGTTATACAGCCCTATATAAGGTCGAATACACATATTTGCCTTTGACAGTAGCTATTTAAAAAAACTCACCTGCGGCCAATCCTGCCTGTACACAGCCAAGCACTGCTCCGTCAAAGAGTCTTCGCTCAAATAATCATACTTGAGCAGAAACACCAGCGCCGTGGCCAGAGCCTCCCACACCTCCACCCTCGTACACTTGGAAGTATTTAATAAAACTATATTACGGGGACAGAGTATACGGTCGAAAAACTCTAATAACTCAGCACTTTCCGCTTCCACTACACTTATAACTGAGTTATTGGCACTAATATTTGACTTGTTCGCACTTGAATTAGGACTTATCGGACTTCTTGACCGTATTGCACTTTGAACACTTATCGAGGAAGGACTTCTCACTTTTGAGTTCGGGCTTCTCGTTCTAGCAGAAGGACTTATCACACTTATAGACGAGTTAGGACTTTTTGGACTACGCGTTGTCGTTTTCACCAATGAATTTGGACTAATCGGGCTTCGTGAAGTACTGATTCTTGGACTGATAACCAAGTTTTTCACGTTCTTTGATTTGGCTATGATTTCCTTTACTTTCGCTGGGTCCAGTTTTTCGTTTTCATCGTCACTTGTGACCGGGGTAGGAGCCCTATCGTCTCCGAAGTTTCTAAGCTCTGGAGTTAGATCTCTTCGGTCAGGCATGTCGAGGTCTTGAGGTTCCTTTTTCATCCTGTCTGGACAGCACACGTTCCAAATTGCGTGCAGTTGGTTCAGGAACGTGTCGTTGATGTCTTTCGGTTTTCGACTCACTGTAAAAGATGAAAATACAAGTGAAAAATATTTACACATACCTTCACGCCTGTAATCCCAGAGTGGGCTAGGCAGAGCTACAGAATTACAACTTTAAAAAGTTGCTGATAATTAACCACAATTTGCACAAATAGGCTAAGATGTTTACCAGTATATTAGTGATAGGATGCAAGCCCATCGCCTAACAGTACTACAAGCCTTTATTCCCTTAGTCGCCTCTTACGACATCCACGGGAAGACATGGAGTGGAACTTTTCTAACCCGGCAACCACACGGGGTATAAATATTTATTTTTCAATATTTCACCATTAAGTTGCTGCCAACTTTAGTAGCTTGTCGTTCAAACAAGTTAAAGTGTCGTTAAAGTTCGCCGCGTTACTTTAGTTGGTAGTGACCTTGCCTACGAAGCTAGCGGTTCTGGGTTCGGTTCCCGGTACTAAATGTTCGTGTGATGAGAACTAGTATGTGTGTACGAATGAAATTCTCTGTATATAGGGTAAAGTCACCAGTGGTCAGCCAGAGACCAGCAGTCGACCTTATATGAGTGCGAAGAGTAGGAAATATATCTTTCGTACTCTTCCCACTCATTCAAAGTATAGGCATAGGCCGGCTACAGGTCTCTGGCTGACTACTGGTGACTTTACCCTAAGTAAGTTTACCATCGTCTAGTACCTATAGTACAAGTATCAAAACGTTGACACTAAGATAACAGGTCAAAAACAATTCGGTAATAATTAGGGGTCGGAATTTTCGTAGCACTTTTGAGCTGTCATAGGGACTTCTCGTTTATCGACTTCGGATACACATATTTTATCGATACATTATAGAACACAACATATTAAAGAAGATTAAAAGTATAGGTAAACAACAGGCGGTCTTATCGCTAAAGAGCGATCTCTTTCAGATAATGACAATCTATTTATTTTATAGAAAAACGAATGAAGAAACACTTAGTCTTGTTTGCACTAAAACAGACTGAACATGAAATTCATAAATGACAAAACACTGAACTGAACTGATTAAAATGTTAACTATTAACTTTTCATTATTTTCATTGCAAATCTCTATTTCACGTTTTCAATTACTCGAAAGTTATTTGAAAGAAATCGCTCTTTAGCGATAATACCGCCTGTGCTTTACCTATATTTTTAATCTTCTTTAACATGTTGTGTTCTATAATGTATCGATAAAATATGTATATCCGAAGTCGATAAACGAGAAGTCCCTATGACAGCTCAAAAGTGCTACGAAAATTCCGACCCCTGGTTATTACCATACATCGTTATCGCGGGAGCAAAAACAAATCTATTAAAGAACACATAAATATAACAGAATGTATATTTAGTATAAATTGAATATTCTGCCTAAACACTCTAAGCCTCTAAGAAGTTCTTCATAATCATAATCTAGCACGAAGTTTTCGCTGGAAACGGTCAATGAAACTTGTCTTGCACTGAGTAAACGCGTCAACTAGTCAAACTAATTTTTTATTTATTTATGTCAAATCCAGTTAATTTTTCCAAAAAAAGTTTTAACTTTTTAAATATATGTTTTCTATTTGTACTGATATTTAATTTAGATATATTTTTGTATGTTCCTGTACATATCAAATCAATCAAGAATAACAAATGTCTTAACTGAGAGGTTGACGTTAGGATCTCTTTAAATATGTACTACTGATCAAGTCAAGTACCGAGGGAAGATATTTGAAAGAAAATTTATACATTTTGAACTCGTAGGTATAAACGTTTCTCGATACGAGTGTCACTTCTGCCATTGCCTGTTTGTCATAATCTTTGACTACTGTCAAATCGTTTATGCTCCCGCGATAACGATGTATGGTTATTACCATGTTTTTTTATGAGTTGAATGTTAATGGCGACTACACAGCTCTCTTTCGTCTTACCGTGCTATGGAAACTCCGAACCCTGTTCAAAGCATATGTTTGAGAAAAGCATTATACATACCTCGCCGAGAAAAGGGGTTGCCAGCCTCGTAACTATCCGGCAACACCCTACTTCCCGGCCTCTGTAGTAATGTACTATTGTTGTCAATTGTTTAGGGTTTACTTGTGGGAGGACCTTGTGCAGGGTCCGTCCGGGTACCACCATCTTATCCATTAACCTACCGCCAAGCAGCAGTGCTCGCATTGTTGTGTTCCGGTTTGGGGATAAGACAGCCGGTGAAATGACTAGCATAGAGGCATTCCATCATAGTCCTCAGGGTTGGCAGTGCATTTGCAATCTTGTGAATGCGAATGTCTATGGGTCACAGTTTCCACTTACCATCAGGTGGCCTGTGTGTTCGTTTGCCTTTCTATGACAAACAAAAAAAAAATGGTGTCAGATTTCACTTACCCTCGGCCGCCTGCGTACTACTTGGGTTAATAAAGCATACATGTACTCACCGACCAGTATACAGAGGTCCACGCTCAGCTGCAGGATGGCTCGCACGGCGGGCCCGGCGAACAGGTTGCTGGGCGAGCAGGCCAGCGCGCAAGTAGCTAGCGTGGAAGAAAGGCCAGTCGGCTCTTCGTAGTCCAGGAGGAGGCATAGTTGCTCCTGGGAAAAGTGCATACATACCGTCACGCCAATCCCAGAGTGGGGTAGGCAGAGCTACAGAATTACCAACCACTCTAAAAAAACGTTGATAATTGTGTATCCACATTTTGCACAAGTAGGCTAAGATGTTTCCCAGTGTATTAGTGACAGGTGGCAAGCCCATCGCCTAACAGTACTACAAGCCTTTATTCCCTTAGAGACGTCATGCAAATATGTACTCGTAACACGGTCTCCAAATACAACATAAAATTAGTATATTAAATTACATTATTCATAACAAAAATAAAAAAAAACAAGGTAGATAAAATTTTGAAGAGTCCATTATAAAATAATATTTATAAAGTAAAATTGACCAAATTGCACATAATTAAGTTTATGTCGTGCTGTGGCTGTGATTCATAAAATCTTTGATGCTATAAAAGCATTTATCAAGGAGCCACTTTCGTAAGGTTCGATTAAATTCCTTGCCTATCAGTGGTTTTATTAAGTCTGGCAAGTTATTAAAAATCAGAATGCACATGTTGTAAGCATTTCTTTTATAAATTTCAGTTTTACAACGTGGCCGATCTTTATTATGCACTCTTGGATTACCTAAAAACACGTCCGAACGCTTCTGAAAATATTTCGGAAATGTTTTAACAAAATTATAAATCTTCCAAATGTACATTTTAAATTATTTATTGCGGTTTACCACCGGCGCTGACATCTATTCTTGAGATGTCATTTCGTAATGCCAAATGCAGCCAACTTACGGAAAGCTAGTATACAGCCTTGGCCAAAGGTGTTGAGTACCCCATTTTTCTTTTGTAAGTGTAAGTATTATTTTTCAATTTAAAAAATGCACAAAGACGTAAAATATAAGTGTTTGAACATGTGCAAATCTTTAGTAGATATCGTTTCGAAGCAGTTATTTGCGCGTGAACACTGAATCTGGAAAAAGTTCGAAAAAGTTCCGATAGATTTACAACTTTCTATAATATAAAATGCACCTTTTAAAGTTTGACTTTTATATGAAAAACTGTATATGTCTAGTTAAATCAGAAACCATTAAATTATATTAAAATACGTATGATGATGATTCTTTATACATATTCGATGAAGGTATATTTCGACGAAATAAATAGTAGAACGGTAGGTTACTTTTTTTAACCTTTATAGACGACAATCAAAAAATGCACTCACTCACATACGCACAGACACTACACACAGATACACACACACACGCGCATACACACGACACAAACACAGACGCACACGCTGACGCAGACGCAGATGCACACGCAGACGCAGACGCAGATGTACACGCAGACGCAGACGCACACGCAGATGCAGACGCAGATGTACACGCAGACGCAGACGCACACGCAGACGCAGATGCACACGCAGACGCAGACGCACACGCAGACGCAGATGCACACGCAGACGCACACGCAGATGCACACGCAGACGCAGACGCAGATGCACACGCAGACGCAGACGCAGATGTACAAGCGATGCGTTACGACACATTTCCTTAGGTATAGGTCTGCACTGACCTTGAGGTTTATGATCGCGCCGGCCACGCTGACGGCGAGCGCGGCGGCCGCGGCGGGCGGCGCGCGGGGCTCGCGGGCGCCCGCCAGCGTCAGCAGGTGGTGCATCTCCGACTCGATGTCCTTGCACAGGACCGCTGGTGGGGAGAACATAAATAATCTAACTAATATGTAAATGCAGTTGAAATGCGCACTTTGCGTAGTATGTGTGGTGTGAAACTGATAGAGTAAGAAATGAAAAAATCAGAGAGAAATGTGGAATAAAAGAAGATGTAGTGACTAAGATTGAAAAGGGCATGCTTCGATGGTTTGGTCATTTGGAAAGGATGGATGAAAAGTGAGTGGAAGGGTCGGAAGGGGCCGCCAAAGGCGTACTTTTTCGAATCAAATCGGAGAAATACTGGAAAAGGGCCGAATCTTAAGTACCCGAAACCGACGTGCGTGCATGACTCGATGTATGAATGTGGAAGAAGCGAAGGAAATTTGTCAGGATCGTAGCAAGTGGAAAGAAGTGGTCTCTGCCTACCCCTCTGGGAAACAGGCGTGATTTAATGTATGTATGTATGACATATGACACATTGTATGTAAGTTTAAATAAATAAATAAATCTTATTGTGGCGAAAATTTATAGAGTTCCTCTGTGTGTGTTCGTGAGGTCCTCGACCAAGAAATGTATGAAAATAAACACTTTTTTAAGGTTCTGTACAAAATTCGAATCGGCCCTTTTCCAGTAGTTCTCCGATTTGATTCGAAAAAGTACGCCTAGGGCGGCCCCTTCCAACCCTTCCACTCACTTTCGATCTGTATATCTCTTTCGCCAATCTTCCTTCATCCATCCTTTCCAAATGACCGAACCATCGAAGCATGCCCTTTTCAATCTTAGTCACTACATCTTCTTTTATTCCACACTTCTCTCTGATTTTTTAAATTATTATTTAAACTTCTTTGCACTAAATACAATAAAGTACAAATGGCGGACTTAATTCAAATTCATTTTTTTAATTCAGACATGTGTCCATAGAGGGTTAGTTATAAAAGTCTTATAAAACTGGGAAACAGGCGTGATTTAATGAATGAATGAATGAATAAAACTACGTTAGTAAACACAATATAAATATTTAAAAAATCCTATAAATATTGGCCCTGGACTCCATATGAATGGAGTCCCAATGGGCTAGGATGCCCAATGGCATTCTCTACCAGTCAACCAGTAGGCGAAACAGAAAAAGAAGATCGGTGCGAAGAAAAAAAGATTAATGATAAGAATAATTGGTTTAGAAACCATAAAAGCCAAACATACAAGTATTGTTTATTGTGGAAAGCCTGCAGTGCCGGCTTCCTTTCTTATTATTTCCCTGTCAATAAATAATAACGAAGTATGTTCGGTTTTGTAATTAGTCTCAATAAACTCAAGACGTACCGTATCCTTAAAAAAAGTGCTCACACTTGCCCACTTCTGTAACAACATCGACCCCACTCTGCCCAATTTCACTCAATATTCATAAAACACGTCCCCCATCGTCCTAAAGTGCCCACTTTTGTAAAACCCGTGACCCCAAACTGCCCATACTTGCCCAATCTATAAAAACACCCTGCCCACTCTCACCCAAAACACTTAAAACATGTATCGCATCACGCTAAAGTGCCCACTATTTTGATAACACCAACCCCACTCTGCCCACTTACCACTACTGAACCAATGTTCGCACACCCATCTCGCAACAGCGTGCCTGCTGCTCCTAGCGGCCGCGGCGATCAGAGCCTTCGGTGCTTGCGGCAGCAACGCGCTGAGAGCGTTCGATACTCGGTTCTGTATGGCTTCGTTCTGTTTCGCCGACTCTCGTAGCTGGGCGAGTTGTGTGGAGTATATATTCTGAATCGTTTTAAGGAGGGCTTGCTGTAACAAAACATGTTCAGTGTTAGATCCCATACTTACGTACTAACCTATTATTGGTGAACACTTTAGTATTATTCTTTACCCGGCTCCCGAAGGAGGAGGGTCGTGTGTTTATCAGCCTATATATACTTGTATGTATGTTTGTCCTTTTGTGGCGCTCTAGAAACTAAACGCGTGGAATGATTTTGATGATTCTTATGTCAATCGATTTGTTATATGCAGTGGGCGGCTGACGGATGCAAATAGGGACGTAAACAGAACATGGATAAGACTTTTATTAAATTTCGGGAAATATTTATGAATACAAAATTATGCAGTTTTTATCTTTATCGTACATTATTAGTAAATACATAATAAGCTATCCTCTATTGTACGTAGATTGTATACTAAGAAGATACTGGCCACTTATTATTTTATCACCTCTTGAGACTGATGAGCGTTTATAAATGTCTATTACGTCTTAGACTTGTCAATTAAATTTGCTTAGTTTTCAATATTCATATTTAAGATGGCAAAGGAAACCACAATTCGTAAGTGGATAATTGATAAACGTGATCTAATTTACGATACTTCTAAAGGCTCGATCTTTTGTACAAAATGTCAAGTAAGTTTATTTGCGAAACGAAAAAGCGTGATTCATAGACGTGTTAAATCTAATACGCATCGCCGTCAAGAATTTTGCACGAAACAGAATCAAGAAGATTTTAATATTGATTTGATAAACTTTTCAGTTTTATGCAATATTCCGTGGAAACGTGTTAACAGTGCCGGTTTTCGACAGTTACAACAATACAATTACATAACAATTTTACAATTTCGTTCTTTTTATTAAACCCCTTGCAGTCATATCCATATTACGTATAACGTTCGACATTATTTTGACGTAATTTGCATCCGTCAGCCGCCCACTGGTTATATGATAAAGTTACTAAACATATGACAGTAATCAAAATCCAATATGGCGGCAATCACGCGCGATATTATAAAAAAACAAAAAAAAAACGACCATCTATGAAAGGTATTTAAAAATCATCTTCAAGTCTCTTTCATAATTTTTCATTTTGAATGATCATTTAGGATTTATAACGATTTTAAGTTCGGGGTTTCTTAAAGCTTGCTTTATGTTAGGCTTGTTGATGTGATTGGTGCCGTCCTATAAGCATTTTAAATTTAATTTAGTTACCAATAGAGTACAGAATGGTTTGACTTGGTTTACATTCATGTTGCATAAAATTGGTTGTCATAATTTCGTTTCGCATAGCAACCCTTTGCAGAATCATTATTTCGCATAATTACTTTTGGCATACATTTCTTCGCATACTGTCATTTGGCACAATTGTCTTTGGCAGAATAGTTACAGTTAGTACATTGGCATAACGTTGATTAGAATAATAGTCCTATGGTAGAATAATTGTTTCGCCGAATTTTGTATGGCATACTATGTAGTTGGCATAAAGTTATAAAGCAGAATAATATTTTACTAGGTACTTCATTGTGTATTTCGGACAATCTATATTATGCAAGATGAAGGGAACCCCTTATTTATCCCACTGCTCCAATTGCAATGCGGTCATGGCGCTTCGCCGGCCGCTACCGCGGCACGCTCGCTACGCTCGCTCGGCTCGCGCGTTGTTATTGTAGAACTTCTAACCTAACCCAAACTGGTAGCAGTTCGTTACTAATTATTATGCTATGGTACAATTATGCCATAATAAATTCGGCGGAAGGTATATTCTGCTACATAAAATTCTGCGAAATGAAAGTCGGCGATATTAGTATTCTGCTATTCAAAATTCTGCCAAATGATTGTTATACGTTATGACAGTTATGCTAAGTATACTATTATGCTGAAGTATCATTCGGCTAAAAATGTTTCTGCGATAACTGTTATGCGAAATGTATTTCGGACAATCGATATTATGCCAGATGAAGGGAACCCGGTTTGACTTATAGATTGCAGTTAGCTGCTTTCTAGGACGGTAGATGTTTGTTTGGACCTGCCTCTCCTCCCCCCGCCCAAGTGCCCATTCACCTGATCCATCCCCTCTGCTCACAAGCGCGCCGCTTCTGATAAAAGGACTGCTAATATCTATGTAAAAGAGCCCTCATGTGGCCAATTTACTGAATAAATATTTTGAATTTTGAATTTGAATTTTATGGTCCTCGTAATAAGATTGTGTTTATAATCTGCAGATCCCTTTACTAATCAGATGATACTGGTTTGCCCTCTCAATACCACAGTTTGGTTTAATTTATTTATTAATCAATGTAATATTAAATTATATTACCCGTGTGGTTGCCGGGTTAGAATAGTACCACTCCATGTCTTCCCGTGGATGTCGTAAGAGGCGACTAAGGGAATAAAGGCTTGCAGTACTGTTAGGCGATGGGCTTGCCACCTGTCACTAATACACTGGGAAACATCTTAGCCTACTTGTGCAAAATGAGGTTACAGAATCATCAAGAAGTTTTAAGACTTGTTGGTAATTCTTTAGCTCTGCCTACCCCACTCTGGGAATGAAGGCGTGAATTTATGTATGTATGTATATTAAATTATAAACAGAATTACATTATAAAAACTAAATTACATTGATATCGGAAAATATAATAATCAAATTAAAAATCTAGTAAATAAAACCATTCCAATCTTGCCCACTTTTGCCCACACTTTCCCAAACTTCCCCAAGCACCCCCTGCGATTTTCTCTTGGTTGAAAATAAATAACACATTAGTTATGAAATAATATACGTACGTTCATTATAAATATGTATAATTACATTCAATAAAAATAAAAATTAAAAACGAAACTTATTAAAATTAAAATAACTAAGCTACTCAAATATTAGAAGTACATTAAAAAAAAAAATGGCATAGGAAGGCAAACGAGCACACAGGCCACCTGATGGTAAGTGGAAACTGTGTCCCATAGACATTCGCAATCACAAGACTGCAATCCTAAGACTGAAAATGCACTGCCAACCCTGAGGACTAAGATGGAATGCCTCTATGCTAGTCATTTCACCGGCTGTCTTATCCCCAAACCGGAACACAACAATGCGAACACTGCTGCTTGGCGGTAGGTTAATGGAGAAGAACACAAGCTTTGATATCTGATGAAGAACACAAGTTATATCAACCAAAGCTGAACATTTTATTCCCACAGAAAAAATGTAAACAAAGTTACGTCGCTGTCAAAGTGACATTTCGGGAGATCTCAAAGTTTGGTCTAGCAAGAAATATAATATTAAGTTATCATTTCGCTCGAACCGTGATATAGAAATAAATTCGAGAAATAATTGAAATTAAAATCGCACAAATGAGACACTGGAAAGCGATTACGACGCGAGCACGAATTGTGAAGCGAAGCGAGTGAAGTGACGTCTCACATCAATCAAGTAGTCCTCAACTTGTTGACACAACTGTATCGAGTCTATGATACCAGTGCAATAAATAAAATATGCATACAAAAATAGTTTTCTCGTTTTAAATTAATACAACAAAGAGTTTACATCAAAATAAAGTTCGCCATCAACAAATTAAATTCTTCAATCTTGATTACAATTACAATATATAGTTTTTTTTATAAAAAGTCGATTTCTTTTAAATGTGGAAAGTATAAATAGTTTTAATACTGCAAATATTTTTCGTTAACGGCAACACCTTTGTTTTTTTTTTGTGGCAATAAAATTCCGACCTTAGTTGGTGTTTTTCCAGTGGCCACTTACCTGATCCTCTCCCCTTTCTAGACAAGCGCGCCGCGCGGCTTCCCTCGCGCGCGCCCGCGCCGGGGCCACCGAGCTCGTCAGCTCGCGGACCGTGGTCGAGGTCACTCGTTCTATGACGACCTCCAACACTCGTCGGGTGGACGAGGGCTGAGACTTAATTAGTTCCTCTTCTAGACGCATCTAGAAAATTAAAAACGATTTATAGAAGGGAATATAGGCTTGTAGGTATTGTTAGGCGGCGTGAATACGGTAAGAATTTAAACAGGCCCTTTCAGTTAAACGCCTCTCTTTGCTAATAGAGTCACTTCATAAAATTCGTATTATACTATACACATCTTAGCCACAACAAGTTTTTAGACTTGGTGGCAATTCTGTAGCTCTGCCTACCCGACTCGTGAATGTAGGTATGTATATACATACATACATTAGTATAAAGCAAGAGGAAGGTCTAAAAAGAAGTGGATGGATTGTGTGAAGCCTTCCTTCCCAGATCCCTCTGAGAAAAAAGGCTGTGGATGCTGAGATGACGGTTGATAGATGTCTGAAAGAAAAAAATGTACTACGCCGGAGCCAGATGATCAGTATAAGGGCAATGAGTTCGTTTTTCTTATTTGAATAATTTACATACATACAATTTACGTACTGTTAGGCGATGGGCTTGCTACCTGTCACTAATATACACTATTAAACATCTTAGCCTAATTGTGCAAATTGTGGTTACAGAGTTATCAACAAGTTTTTAGAGTTGTTGGTAATTCTGTAGCTCTGCCGACCCCACTCTGGGAATGAAGGCGTGAAGGTATGTATGTAGAATTAAAAGTAATCTAATAGTATTTTACCTGCAATTCCTTCTCCTTATTCCTCATCCTATCCTCTTTATTAACGATCAAACTGACCGGTGTAATATGTCTGAAACTTTCCTTCTGTTGCACTTTACACGTTGACAGCAAAACGTTCACTTCCCGCAGATACGGGCACAATTCAAACAGCATGGACTCATCCAACAAATCCAAACTATCTACATCACTGTCACTTGTTTTAGTCACTTCACTATTAACCACTTCACTTTTGACATCTTCGTAGAACTCTTGAGGGAAATATGGCAGGTCGAACAACCAGCCCAGGATACTTTTCAGAAATATTTGGGTGTTTTTCTTGATATGATTACTTGAGGTGATGTTAACGTAGACGTTGAAGATTGTACGGATGAGTTGTTCGTAGTACTTTATACGGAGGCTGGTGTAGTCCAACATGGATAAATACTGGATTAGCCATGGTAGAGTCATGGTTATTCTGCCATTTTTGATTGCGTTTTGGAGTATGGTGTGAAGGTCTATTGATGGTTGACTCTGAAACATAAAAATAGAGTATTAAATAAATGAATCCCCGGCCCGGCCCAGCGGCTATCTCTAAGAGTACTCTTTCTAGTTCTATAAGAGTGCCAAGAGGATACAATGAGGCGAATCAGGGGGCTTGCAGCGCTGCATTATTGTATAGTCCTACCACTATTACCCTGTTCTAAGGAATAAACAAAACTTAGTTGGATTGGATAGTTGGATTTTGTCCGATAAAATATTTCTTCGTTTGCAATAGTAAACGTTGTCGGCAAACAACTCCGCCACACAGGGCGTTTTCCTCGTCGCATGGCACTTGCAGGTAAGAACCGGCGCGTCATCATCATGGTTTTTTTTATTACTGTTACTTATTAGTTTTTGTGACAATTCTGAGTTTTGACACATTTTCCTGCTCAACTACGCATGAATATATTTATTTTTTTGTTCTATGTGAGATTCATTGTTTTATATAATGCTAGGTTAAGTTTATTATTGTATAATATCATTAGCAATATTTAAAAAACGACTGACTGCTGAGTTTCTTGCGGCGTTTCTTCTTAGCAGTGGTCTCTTGTGAAGCGCTGGTAGATTTTTGACGTGTAAAAGTGCCCGTGCGGCCTACTTACTGAATAAACATCTTTTATCTTTTTTATATTTTTAATTTTGATCTAATTCTGGGAATGAAAGCGTGAAGGTATGTATGTAATTATGATCGACACAAACGATATCCAAACAGACATATTTTCACATTTTTGTATAACATTTCAAACACAACTTTAAAGTGACAAGGTACATAAATGATCACTTATTTTCGCTGTTGACTGTACTTATAATAGCTTTTTTGTCGGTGATTAAAAATAAAATAATATGTATATCTAGGGGCAATCTCAAACAAAGAGGAATATGAATGTATTATTTAAATCGCATTTTTTATATGAAAGTATCGTAAAAGAGATCACCAAAAGCGAAATTTAAATTAAAATCGGCCGAGAAATACAAGCATCTAAACTGCTAATTAGACTGCGGTTAGACAGAGAGATCCGATATGCTCTGTGATGTTATGTAACAGGTTGACCATTTAAACTCCAAGTTAAATTCTGATTTGCTAGAAAGAGATGATTGATTGATTTGACTTTTTCCTTTACATATTTATTTATTCGTATGTCGAAAACACAGAGAAGATTTATGTTTATGTCATGTCATATCATGTCACTGTACATAAAAAACAACCAAGACTAGAACAAATACTCATTACACAAATATTTGCCCGTACCCGGAATCGAACCTAGGACCGCTAGCTTCGTAGGCAGGGTCACTACCGACTAGGCCAACCGCGTCGTCGATAATATTAAAATTCAAATATTTGTATTCAAGTATACATTCATATTAAAAAACATTCCAACCCCAACTCAATCCCACAATTGCCCACTCAGCCCACTTTTGCCCACTCTTCCCCTAAACCCATATTATATCTCCCTCAACCCCCCACATTGCCCACTTTTTGATCTAAGTACTCACATAAGTCCTGGAGGCTAAACTGTTCTGCAGGACGCGTTCCTTAGGGCACAGCGCATCGCGGGCGACGGCGCTCGTCTTGCCGTCGACGACCAGCGTCGTGTACGGGAGAGACGCGAGGAAACCCAGGAATTTACCGAGGAGGCATAGTTTTCGTTGCAGAGAGAGATAGTCGCGTGGAGTGTCCGAATTATTTGCTGAAAAAAAAAGAACAAACTCGCGAATCTACCAGCACTTCGGACAAGACCATCACTGCGGAGAAGAAGCGCCGCAAGGAACTCCAGCAGAAGGTAATTTTTTCAAATATTAAATACAATTTACTTGTGGGAGGACCTTGTGCAGGGTCCGTCCGGGTTGGTACCACGATATTTATCCATTAACCTACCGCCAAGCAGCAGTGTTCGCATTGTTGTGTTCCGTGGGGATAAGACAGCCGGCGAAATGATTAGCATAGAGGCATTCCATCTTAGTCCTTAGGGTTGGCAACGTATTTGCAGTCTTAGGATTGCGGTCTTGTGAATGCGAATGTCTATGGGTCACAGTTTCCACTTACCATCAGGTGCTAATTTCCCTTCCTATGCCATGAAAAAAAAAACAATACTACTTAAAAGTAAGTTACATTACAAGGTATCACTAGTATATGGGAAAAGCATCGATAATTGACTTTATCGATACATCGATTTATCGATCCCTAGCTGTCATTTAATTTTGCCCCGTATATTCTGAGGTCTATCCATAAGTATAAATAAATAAAATAAATAAACATCAAGGGACTATATCACACCAATTGACCTAGTCCCAAACTAAGCTCTAGGCTTGTATTATGGGTACTAGACAACGATATAAATACTTATATAGAGATATACATAGTAAACATCCATGACTCAGGAACAAATATTCGCGCTCACCACACAAACATCTGCCCTTACCGGATTTGAACCCAAGAGCTAGCTTCGTAGGCAGGGTCACTACCAACTAGGCCAGCGCGTCGTCCCCTGTTATTCTAAAAATCTACCAAACCAAGGGCACTTGTGGTAGGATAAGAGTACACTCACCGCTCCGCTCGTCGGCCAGCAGCGGGCTGAGGTCCAGCGCGACCAGCTCCGCGGCGAGCGCGTCCCGGAGGTGGACGCGGAACGGCTCGCTCTCCGCGTTCACTATAAACTCCCTGGAGACAATATTTACATACATACATACAGTCAAAGACTTAAAGGACATGGCTAAACTGAAGTATGGGCACAGAATAGATAATAGTACAAGTACGTCTACCGCCTCAGCATGGATGTCCCAGTATGGAGTAAGTAATGTCAACCTTTCCGGTCATTTTTGAGAAATTAATTACTGAATGCTACGAGTAAGTAAGCCATTTCTATACAAGCTTAGGGCAGTTGTTTAGCCATGTCCTTTGTGACCCACCTTAGATACAAAGTCAATCTGACATTCTACAACAATAAGGTTGAGTTTCCTATTAGTTGCAAGTGACTTGGCATCTCTAATGAAATTGACGACTTCAAGCTATTTTTCTCAAAAATTACCGGAAGTTGACATTACTAACTCCATACTGAGACGCGAAGTACATAGTTTACAGACAGTTCCCAAATTACAAAAAATTACATTGCGTGCTCGCTACACAAGCCCGCAATGTTGCATACAAATTTCATTGTTATCTAGTTTGTAACTTTAAAAAAAGTGAAAACGCCTATAATAAAATGAGGGCACAAGTCTTATACGAGGGTGGATTGAAAAGTTCTGAGCCTGGTAAAAAAAAGTAACGGGCTCACTTTTTATAACAATTTTATTTTTCGACATATTCTCCATGAAGGTCAATGCACTTAGTCCACCTCGCCTCCAACTTCATTATCCCATCAAAAAAAAAAGAATCGCTGAGGTCGTTAAAATATGAGTCTACTGCTTCTTGTACCTCCATATTTGTCGAAAATATTTGTCCTCCAAAGTGTTTTTTGAGGTTTGGGAAGAGATGATAATCGGAAGGAGCTAGAACCGGCGAGTAAGGGGGATGCCGCAGCACTACAAATCCACAATCATATATTTGTGCCATTGATTTCGCCGAAGTGTGAACGCGAGCGTTGTCTTGGTGAAACAGTACTTTTTTCGACAGCATTCCAGGTCTCTTTATTTTAATTTCCTCACGCAGACGACGTAAAAGAGCACAATAGTAGCCCGAATTTAATGTTTTGCCCTTTTCGAGATAGTCTATAATGATATTCATGATAACCCCCCCGCAATCCCAGAAAACTGAGGACATTACCTTATTAGCTGACAAAATGACCTTGGCTTTTTTGGGTGGTGGTGAACCTGGTCTTTTCCATTGCCTGGATTGTTCTTTCGATTCTGGTGTACTGTGGTGGACCCATGTCTCGTCCATAGTTATAAAACGATTGAAAAAATCGTCGGAGTCACGTTGAAACATACATAAACAATCTTGGGAAATTGTAACACGTACTCGTTTGTTCTCGACTGAAAGCAGTCTAGGCACCCACCTGGTTGACACCTTAGAAAATCCAAGAACATCGGTGATGATGTTCTGTGCCCGCTCATAAGAAATACCCATTGCTTCCGCTATCTCCACAATCTTCAATCGCCTATACTTCATTATCGCATCTAATATATTATTGACATTTTTGTCCGTAGTAGCCGTCAACGGCCGCCCACTCCTAGGCTCGTCTTGAACAGTCTCCCGGCCACGTTTGAAACCAGCTACCCATCTTTTTATGGTAGCATACGATGGAGCAGATTGCCGTTATGTTTGATTCATATCTTAAAATATTTGTTTTGGTGTTAACCCCTTCTTTTGCAAATATTTTATGACAGAACGGTGCTGAATTTTATCCATTACTTGAAAAATCAGTGACCTTATGTAGCAGTTCCAGCATAAAATGCAAAATTGTAACAGGAAAAAAACAAAAGATAGTGCATAATGGCGACTAAATATGGCACTTTGACCTGCCAGTATTTATTTGTTTTTTTTTTATTATATTCAACCTTAGGCTCAGAACTTTTCAATGCACCCTCGTACATCCATATTTTATTCGAAACGTAACTTTCTTATCTGTGTCAGGAATAGCTTGAGTTTTTTTAAATAAAAAAAGCTTGCGTTTCTCCTTGTCATAAACATAAAGGCGGTAAGGAGTGATGTTATTTCACGTGAAGTTTCTGTTTATATGCGATTTGTACACCGCTATGCGTAAATAAGAGCTATCAAAAGGGTGACAATACGATAACAGCTCAAACACGATACGGTTTTTACCGCGTTGAATATAGGTCCTGTACTTACTTGTAAAAGGTTTCTTTGTCTGTAAAGTGCGGTAGCCGGGTCGATTCCCCGGCAGGGCACGTCAGCCGCCGCTGCAGCTTACTCAGTTTGGACTCCTGCCAACAACCATACACATCACATTAAAGGTGCGTTTCAATTGAATCCGTCTTTGGCAAGCGCTCGTATGGCGAGGTGCGCATGGTGTGTGCGTGCGTGCGTGGGGGTGTGCATGCGTGCGTGTATGTGTGTGTGTGCATGCGTGCGTGTATGTGTGTGTGTGCATGCATGTGTGTGTGTATATGTGAGTGCGTGCGTGTGTATGTGCGTGCATGCGTGCGTGCGTGTGTGTGTGTGCGTGCGTGCGTGGGGGTGTGCATGCGTGCGTGCGTGCGTGTGTGTGTGTGTGTGCGTGCGTGGGGGTGTGCATGTGTGCGTGTATGTGTGTGTGTGTGTGCATGCGTGTGTGTGTGTGTATATACAGTGGTGGACATATAATTAGAAACAGTACATAAAACTTAGGTAAACACAGAATGAACTATCGTTATGAGTAAAAATTATATTGATTAAATCACTATTGACTATGCCACAATATAGCCAATGAGTTAAAAAACTCATAAAATATTTAAAAAAGTAAATCTGTTCTATCTTTAATTATTAAAAGATTTTAAAAATCATGATAGTTGAATTTCTATTACTGGCCGCTTGGACAACTAATTAGAAACAGGATCCATGGTTCGTTCCATTTGTGAAACTAAAAAAAAAACCTCTTTTTACGCTTTTTCTGTTGTTTCGGCGGCAATTAAACGTCAATTTGGAAAATTACGTGAATAATAAGTATTGTTAAAAATGGGTAAAAATAAGAGTTGTGACGAGTCAACCAGGCAATTAATCGTTAAATTACATTTAGATCGAAAGTGGACTTATAGAAGAATTGCTAAACATCTAGAATGTTCTGTGAAGAAAGTTTTCAACGCTATTGCTCATTATAAAACTAACGGAACTACTAAAAGTGTTGTTAGAAAGGCTCGTCCAAGGAAAACATCTCCCCGGGAAGATTCGCAAATAATACGTGTAGCTAAACAAGACCCGTTCAAAGGCTCCAACGAGATTAGAAATTAAGTTTTTCACCTGATGACCCAAGGAACATTTCCTCGAAACTGGTACGCCGCAGATTAGTGGAAGCTAAATTGTTCGGGAGGGTTTCTCGAAAGGTACCGCTTCTTACCAAGCAACACCGAGAGAAGCGATTATTATTTGCAAAGAAATATCTTAACTGACCCGTACGAGAATGGAAAAAAGTGTCATTCTCGGATGAAACAAAAATAAATATGGTGAATTCAGACGGCAAACGCTACGTTAGACGTCCAATAAACCATGCTTTTGATTATAAATACACGAGGAGCATAGTCAAACACGGCGGTGGTAATATTAAAGTATGGGGATGTTTTTCTGGTTGCGGAGTTGGACCCGTCCGTAAGATTGAAGGTATAATGGATCAATTTCAATACAAAAACATCTTAGAAGAGACAATGATTCCCTACACCGACGACCATTTGCCTGTGACCTGGATCTTTCAGCACGACGACCCAAAACACACGGCCCGCAGTGTTAAATCCTTTCTTAGTGAGCAACGTGTTACCATGTTAGACTGGCCTGCAAATAGTCCCGATTTAAATCCAATTGAAAATTTGTGGTACGTCGTTAAAAAAAAAGTCTCCGTTAAACGTAATTCCAGTCAAAATGAACTTTACGAAGCCTTTGTTGAAGCATGGAACTCGATCCCACTCGATAAATGTATGAAATTACTTGAATCAATGCCACGTCGTTGCAGAGCCGTCATTAATAACAAAGGCTATGCAACTAAATATTAATTGTTAAGAAATTTAGTAAACCAAACATTATTTTACATAAATAATTTGAAATTGTTGACGTTGACACGTTAAAACTTTGATTTTTACCTCATTTCTTTAGTGTTTCTAATTACTTGTCCATGACGGATGGTACTGCAAATGTCGTTTAGTTGTTTGTACGTAACTAAATATCTAAATGGTAGTTGTAAACTCGGATATTTATTGGTTTTTTAATTAATTATAAGTTGTTGAACGTATTCTATGCATTTTGTTGTTTTATTTCCAAAAACAAAAGTTTTACGGCAATGTGCCTTGTATAATGTGAAATACGTCGCAAGTGTTTCTAATTATATGTCCACCACTGTATGTGCGTGCGTGCGTGTGTGTGTATGTGCTTGCATGCGTGCGTGCGTGTGTGTATGCGTGCGTGGGGGTATGCGTGCGTGCGTGTGTGTGTGTGCGTGCGTGGGGGTATGCGTGCGTGCGTGTGTGTGTGTGCGTGCGTGCGTGGGGGTGTGCATGCGTGCGTGCGTGCGTGTGTGTGTGTGCGTGCGTGGGGGTATGCGTGCGTGCGTGCGTGTGTGTGTGTGCGTGCGTGCGTGGGGGTGTGCATGCGTGCGTGCGTGCGTGTGTGTGTGTGCGTGCGTGGGGGTGTGTATGCGTGCGTGTATGTGTATATATGTATGTGCGTGCGTGCGTGTGTGTGTATGTGCTTGCATGCGTGCGTGCGTGTGTGTGTATGTGCTTGCATGCGTGCGTGCGTGTGTATGCGTGCGTGGGGGTATGCGTGCGTGCGTGTGTGTGTGCGTGCGTGGGGGTATGCGTGCGTGCGTGTGTGTGTGTGCGTGCGTGTGTGGGGGTGTGCATGCGTGCGTGTGTGTGTGCGTGTGTGACCTGGTCGGCGCTGAGGCAGGCCGCGAGCATGTGCGCGGCGGTGAGCGCGGCGAGGTGCGCGTGGTTGGCGGGCGCCGGCCCGGCCGCTACAAGCGCCTTGATGCGCGCCCGCAGCGTGGTGTGTGTGCGTGTGTGTGTGCGTGTGTGACCTGGTCGGCGCTGAGGCAGGCCGCGAGCATGTGCGCGGCGGTGAGCGCGGCGAGGTGCGCGTGGTTGGCGGGCGCCGGCCCGGCCGCTACAAGCGCCTTGATGCGCGCCCGCAGCGTGGTGTGTGTGCGTGTGTGTGTGCGTGTGTGACCTGGTCGGCGCTGAGGCAGGCCGCGAGCATGTGCGCGGCGGTGAGCGCGGCGAGGTGCGCGTGGTTGGCGGGCGCCGGCCCGGCCGCTACAAGCGCCTTGATGCGCGCCCGCAGCGTGGTGTGTGTGCGTGTGTGTGTGCGTGTGTGACCTGGTCGGCGCTGAGGCAGGCCGCGAGCATGTGCGCGGCGGTGAGCGCGGCGAGGTGCGCGTGGTTGGCGGGCGCCGGCCCGGCCGCTACAAGCGCCTTGATGCGCGCCCGCAGCGTGGTGTGTGTGCGTGTGTGTGTGCGTGTGTGACCTGGTCGGCGCTGAGGCAGGCCGCGAGCATGTGCGCGGCGGTGAGCGCGGCGAGGTGCGCGTGGTTGGCGGGCGCCGGCCCGGCCGCTACAAGCGCCTTGATGCGCGCCCGCAGCGTGGTGTGTGTGCGTGTGTGTGTGCGTGTGTGACCTGGTCGGCGCTGAGGCAGGCCGCGAGCATGTGCGCGGCGGTGAGCGCGGCGAGGTGCGCGTGGTTGGCGGGCGCCGGCCCGGCCGCTACAAGCGCCTTGATGCGCGCCCGCAGCGTGGTGTGTGTGCGTGTGTGTGTGCGTGTGTGACCTGGTCGGCGCTGAGGCAAGCCGCGAGCATGTGCGCGGCGGTGAGCGCGGCGAGGTGCGCGTGGTTGGCGGGCGCCGGCCCGGCCGCTACAAGCGCCTTGATGCGCGCCCGCAGCGTGGTGTGTGTGCGTGTGTGTGTGCGTGTGTGACCTGGTCGGCGCTGAGGCAGGCCGCGAGCATGTGCGCGGCGGTGAGCGCGGCGAGGTGCGCGTGGTTGGCGGGCGCCGGCCCGGCCGCTACAAGCGCCTTGATGCGCGCCCGCAGCGTGGTGTGTGTGCGTGTGTGTGTGCGTGTGTGACCTGGTCGGCGCTGAGGCAGGCCGCGAGCATGTGCGCGGCGGTGAGCGCGGCGAGGTGCGCGTGGTTGGCGGGCGCCGGCCCGGCCGCTACAAGCGCCTTGATGCGCGCCCGCAGCGTGGTGTGTGTGCGTGTGTGTGTGCGTGTGTGACCTGGTCGGCGCTGAGGCAGGCCGCGAGCATGTGCGCGGCGGTGAGCGCGGCGAGGTGCGCGTGGTTGGCGGGCGCCGGCCCGGCCGCTACAAGCGCCTTGATGCGCGCCCGCAGCGTGGTGTGTGTGCGTGTGTGTGTGCGTGTGTGACCTGGTCGGCGCTGAGGCAGGCCGCGAGCATGTGCGCGGCGGTGAGCGCGGCGAGGTGCGCGTGGTTGGCGGGCGCCGGCCCGGCCGCTACAAGCGCCTTGATGCGCGCCCGCAGCGTGGTGTGTGTGCGTGTGTGTGTGCGTGTGTGACCTGGTCGGCGCTGAGGCAGGCCGCGAGCATGTGCGCGGCGGTGAGCGCGGCGAGGTGCGCGTGGTTGGCGGGCGCCGGCCCGGCCGCTACAAGCGCCTTGATGCGCGCCCGCAGCGTGGTGTGTGTGCGTGTGTGTGTGCGTGTGTGACCTGGTCGGCGCTGAGGCAGGCCGCGAGCATGTGCGCGGCGGTGAGCGCGGCGAGGTGCGCGTGGTTGGCGGGCGCCGGCCCGGCCGCTACAAGCGCCTTGATGCGCGCCCGCAGCGTGGTGTGTGTGCGTGTGTGTGTGCGTGTGTGACCTGGTCGGCGCTGAGGCAGGCCGCGAGCATGTGCGCGGCGGTGAGCGCGGCGAGGTGCGCGTGGTTGGCGGGCGCCGGCCCGGCCGCTACAAGCGCCTTGATGCGCGCCCGCAGCGTGGTGTGTGTGCGTGTGTGTGTGCGTGTGTGACCTGGTCGGCGCTGAGGCAGGCCGCGAGCATGTGCGCGGCGGTGAGCGCGGCGAGGTGCGCGTGGTTGGCGGGCGCCGGCCCGGCCGCTACAAGCGCCTTGATGCGCGCCCGCAGCGTGGTGTGTGTGCGTGTGTGTGTGCGTGTGTGACCTGGTCGGCGCTGAGGCAGGCCGCGAGCATGTGCGCGGCGGTGAGCGCGGCGAGGTGCGCGTGGTTGGCGGGCGCCGGCCCGGCCGCTACAAGCGCCTTGATGCGCGCCCGCAGCGTGGTGTGTGTGCGTGTGTGTGTGCGTGTGTGACCTGGTCGGCGCTGAGGCAGGCCGCGAGCATGTGCGCGGCGGTGAGCGCGGCGAGGTGCGCGTGGTTGGCGGGCGCCGGCCCGGCCGCTACAAGCGCCTTGATGCGCGCCCGCAGCGTGGTGTGTGTGCGTGTGTGTGTGCGTGTGTGACCTGGTCGGCGCTGAGGCAGGCCGCGAGCATGTGCGCGGCGGTGAGCGCGGCGAGGTGCGCGTGGTTGGCGGGCGCCGGCCCGGCCGCTACAAGCGCCTTGATGCGCGCCCGCAGCGTGGTGTGTGTGCGTGTGTGTGTGCGTGTGTGACCTGGTCGGCGCTGAGGCAGGCCGCGAGCATGTGCGCGGCGGTGAGCGCGGCGAGGTGCGCGTGGTTGGCGGGCGCCGGCCCGGCCGCTACAAGCGCCTTGATGCGCGCCCGCAGCGTGGTGTGTGTGCGTGTGTGTGTGCGTGTGTGACCTGGTCGGCGCTGAGGCAGGCCGCGAGCATGTGCGCGGCGGTGAGCGCGGCGAGGTGCGCGTGGTTGGCGGGCGCCGGCCCGGCCGCTACAAGCGCCTTGATGCGCGCCCGCAGCGTGGTGTGTGTGCGTGTGTGTGTGCGTGTGTGACCTGGTCGGCGCTGAGGCAGGCCGCGAGCATGTGCGCGGCGGTGAGCGCGGCGAGGTGCGCGTGGTTGGCGGGCGCCGGCCCGGCCGCTACAAGCGCCTTGATGCGCGCCCGCAGCGTGGTGTGTGTGCGTGTGTGTGTGCGTGTGTGACCTGGTCGGCGCTGAGGCAGGCCGCGAGCATGTGCGCGGCGGTGAGCGCGGCGAGGTGCGCGTGGTTGGCGGGCGCCGGCCCGGCCGCTACAAGCGCCTTGATGCGCGCCCGCAGCGTGGTGCGCGGCACGCCCGTGCTCGCAGACTCCGTGTACCATCTGGAAACACATTTCAAATTTCAGTATTAAAATGATTTAGTGACAAAACCGCTTTTACTTTTCCGATGCTATACAGGGTGACTGGAAATTCGCCGTATTCCTTGAAAGGGGTTATTCTACAGCTCATTTGTAAAGTTTTTAGTCCAGTCAACCAGGGGTCAAAACTCACTGGTTATCGACAGAGTTGTGACATATTTGAAATACTTGTATTTAAAATACAAATACAAAATACAAAATACGTATTTTGGATTTTGTACTTAAGTACTTTTTTTTAAAAGCATTTTGTATTTTATTTGAAATACTATTCGAGACGTATTTTGTATTTGTAAAATAGTTTGTAAAATACAAAATACTTTTTTATTCTTCGCTTCATTTTTCTAAAGCATTCCGCGATTCGGTAAAAACAAAAAATGGCCACTAGTGGCGCAGCAGCTTTGAAAGTCTATGCGCAAAATGACAGATGAAACAAAACGCATATAAAACCTGACCAATAATATATGAGGGACCCCTCTTGACAATCCTCAAAGTCACTGTTACGTTTTGCAGTGTTGGCAGCTATTTCATTATTTCTGTGTTGTTCGCTCGAAATGTCTTTAAAAAAATGCCAAAACAAATTGTACTTAAACAATATGCCTGGGGGGCCATTTGCAACGTTAAAAGATGGCGGACGTGTAATTTGTTTTAGACTTTAATTTTTGGGTAATTAAGTAGGTGTTCAAAGTTCTTTTCTGATAGTGATTTGTACTTTTTATGCCTTTGTGTCGCACAGTGATTGAAGACTTGGACTTATTTCGTGTATCTGGCATCTTTCTTCTCGTTTCAAGTGGACTCGCAGTGGTGCAGAGGTTAAAACTATCTTGACCTCTGACCTACAAATCACCGTACAACGTTGCCCCCAATCTTCCCAGAGAATATTGGATTGTGTTTTATTGCTATATTGATTTATACTTATATAAACCTTGACACTGGCGAAATCACTTCACGTGGAAACGCCATATCCCCGCGGTAGTAGCTGTTCAAGTCGCCGCGGGGGCAAAGAAAAAAAAAAAAAAAACAATTTGCCGTGTAGGCAATAATACGTTATTTTAACGATTCGTATATAAGTGATTATGAATGTATAAATGTATAAATGACAAATAAAAATACAGAAATAGAAAAATATATTTATAAAAAACTGGTACGTAAACAGCACTACAAAGAAGATGTCATTGTGGGCATTGTGGCAAGTATGTAATATAAATATAAGCTTCGATCATATCATAAGTTAATTTGGTCGTTTTGTGTGCTAATTGACATTTAAATCTATTCTATATTAATAAAAATCTTTAGATTTCAAAATTGTTTACTGTACAACTATAATAATAGTAAAAACATTTAAATCGGACTGTGACGTTTTTTATGGTATGATTATGCGTCCACACAGACGCAACATGTCAGATGCTCTTTTTGAAGAGCTTGTGATTTTAAAATCTTTAATAAATAAAGAAAACCAGTAATTTTACCATAAAGTATTTTATTTCAATAAAGTATTTTGAAAATACATATTTTGTATTTAGTATTTAAATACAAAAGGCAAAAGTATTTTGTATCTTGCATTTGAAATACTATATTAAAAAAGTATTTGCATTTTGTATTTAAATACTTTTCGAAAAGTATTTTGTACATCTCTGGTTATCGAGTTATTCACGTTTTTCGATTTAAAAAAAAATACCCGCCTTTCGACCTAAAACTAGTCATTGTGTAAAAACTTCGTCATTTAGAAATAAAAAAAAGCATTTTTCAAATAGCCAATGAATTACTGATTACGAAAAATAATAAAAAATGCCAAAGAAATGCAAAGTTTTGCAAATAACAGGATTTGAAGTTGAAAGTTCAAGTAATTATTTTCCAAATTTTGTGACATTTTAAAGCATAACTAAAAAAAAAAGTATAACACTTCGCGTACAAATGACAGAAATAATTTGCTCAATTCATAAGCTTTCTAAAAAAGTACAATTTATGACATTTTAAACTTAATTTTCATTTAAAAATGTACAATTAATAAAAAATAGCAGAAATTTTCGCGGTTAAGCTCCATCGTTTCAACTAAAAATCGCGGAATCGTTTAACGTTTATCGTCTGCCCGGAAACACTGAAGGATTTCTTCATCTTGAGCAGTATCATGTCGAGGTCTTCCAGCATCAACTTGGCGGCGTTGAACTGATCCTCTTTCCCGAATAAGACGGTACGATGAACTAAACACGCTTGCGTGAGGTAAACGGCGGTTAGGGTAACGACGTTGGTATTCCCTTCTAGCTGCAGCCGCGTCTCCATCGCAGAATCCGTAACAATAAATGATATCTGCGTATTCTTCGAATTGGCAAGCAGGCATTTGAGAAAGAAGCTTAGTTATCAATATCGTCCGAAATGGAAAGAAAGTTGAAAGTAACTGATTACGTAGGTCACTCAAAAAGTTTTGAGATGCTCGAAATTTCAAAATGGAACGCACTTTGTTTTTAAAAAGCAAATTTATATCAAAATAAAACACTATTAGCCGAATTTAAAATGGAGAACGATGTTCTATTAATTTTACTACAACACTTCCCGCGTTTTTCCGGTAAAAATGAAACGCACTTTGTTTTTAAAAAGCAAATTTAAAAGAACACAATTAGGTGAATTTTAAAACGATAACGATTCCGCGATTTTTAGTTGAAACGATGGAGCTTAACCGCGAAAATTTCTGCTATTTTTAATTAATTGTACATTTTTAAATGAAAATTAAGTTTAAAATGTCATAAATTGTACTTTTTTAGAAAGCTTATGAATTGAGCAAATTATTTCTGTCATTTGTACGCGAAGTGTCATACTTTTTTTTTTAGTTATGCTTTAAAATGTCACAAAATTTGGAAAATAATTACTTGAACTTTCAACTTCAAATCCTGTTATTTGCAAAACTTTGCATTTCTTTGGCATTTTTTATTATTTTTCGTAATCAGTAATTCATTGGCTATTTGAAAAATGCTTTTTTTTATTTCTAAATGACGAAGTTTTTACACAATGACTAGTTTTAGGTCGAAAGGCGGGTATTTTTTAAAAATTCTAAAAACGTGAATAAGTCGATAACCAGTGAGTTTTGACCCCTGGTTGACTGGACTTAAATCGTTACAAATGACCTGTAGAATAACCCCTTTCAAGGAATACGGCGAATTTCCAGTCACCCTGTATATACAGGGTGATTTGGTAGCTAGGTGCAAAGCTTAGAGGGGGCGATAGAGCAGCTCATACGCTATCGATTTACCCCCGTGTATGTTCAGCAATTGTTATTAGTTTCCGAGATATTGATCATTTTAATCTGAATTTTTGTAATTTTTCCTTTTGTCCGTGGTACGAAAAACCCCTAAATTCAGGTATAATTTGAAAAAAAAACAGTGTTTTCTTGCATGATTAGAATCACTGTGAACTAAGGAAGTTTTTAAAGCTACGTCATGTAGCTTTAAAAACTTCATTTCATTACAACTTTTTGAATAAACGCACAAAGTTTGTTTTTCCATATTAGGTGAAAAACAAAAGCGGGGTTCTCTTAGTATGGAGAAAGTATCTGTGTTTGCTCAAAAAGTTAGGCAAAGTCCTCTTTTTTAATTTCCATTCCACATAAATTTGTGGCACAGGCATCATGACATTCTGCCACTATGCGTATTAAAAATATCAATAAACGATTTGGTATGTACTTAGTGCAGTTTTATTTACATAATAAATCCACATGAACATTACAAATAACACATTATTATCAAAAAAATATTGACTATACTCGAAACTGTAATTACTAATTAGATTCCAAAATCCTAACCTCGACCGACGCACAATCGCTGTGATTACTGCATTTTGGTTTAAGTGTAGGTATTTTTATCAATTAAACTGACCCTAATATTACTGGTTACACGAGTTCTCATTGATATGTTTATGAAATAATATTTTAATAAAGAAATAATCAAGATGGGAACTGTCAGATTTTGGAATCTTATTAGATTTTCGAGTATATACTTATATTATATACATACATACATTAAATCACGCCTGTTTCCCAGAGGGGTAGGCAGAGACCACTTCTTTCCACTTGCTACGATCTTGACAAATTTCTTTCGCTTCTTCAACATTCATACATCGAGTCATGCACGCACGTCGGTTTCGGGTACTTAAGATTCGGCCCTTTCCCAGTATTTCTCCGATTTGATTCGAAAAAGTACGCCTAGGGCGGCCCCTTCCGACCCTTCCACTCACTTTCGATCTGTATATCTCTTTCGTCAATCTTCTTTCATCCATCCTTTCCAAATGACCGAACCATCGAAGCATGCCCTTTTCAATCTTAGTCACTACGTCTTCTTTCATTCCACATTTCTCTCTTTTTTCATTTCTAACTCTATCAATCAGTTTCACACCACACATACTACGCAAAGAACGCATTTCAACTGCATTTACACGACTAACATGCTTGTCCTGCCACACCCAACATTCACTACCATACATCAGGGTAGGGGCTAGCACTCCATTGTGAACAGCCAGCCGGGCTTTTTGTGAAACGCCCTGTCTGCTCACAAAGGAGTGCAGGGCCCCATTAATTTGATTCCCCGCATTCACCCTCCTCTCGATATCCTTCTCACACTTACCATCTCTTGTAAACATACTTCCCAGGTACACAAATTCGCTCACTTGTTCTACTAATTCACCATTTATATTTATCACGCACTCAGTCATCTCCTCATCCTTCTCTATCACCATGACCTTGGTCTTGGCAACATTTACTTTCATCCCCTTTTTCTTAAATCCCTCATTCATTACTGTCACCATCTCCTGCAACTCAAGTACCGATGAGGCAAGTATAACTTGATCATCGGCATATAAGAGGCATTTGATTAGCAACTCTTGCATACGCAAACCCTTATCATACTCTTTCAAATCCCACATACAACTGTCCATGAATAGATTGAACAGCCATGGTGAGGCAACACATCCCTGTCTAACACCTTTAGAGATATTAAACCAGGCCGAGTATGCCCCATTGATCCTGACACAGGCTCTGGAGCCCTCATAAAGGGACCTCAAAGCCTGCACCAGGTTGCTGCTCACTCCATACATAGACAGCACCGTCCACAACTCCTTTCTATCTACCCTATCATAGGCCTTTTCCAGGTCCACATAAGCACAGAAAACCTTTTGGTTCACAGCCAAGAACTTTTCTGTGATGGACCGTAGTGAAAAGACCTGATCCGTACATCCCATTCCCTTTCGAAATCCCGCTTGTACATCCCAGATTTTGTCATTCGTAACATTCAATACCCTTTCTATTAGAATCTTCGCATATACTTTGCCGACAACACTAAGGAGGCTGATACCGCGGTAGTTTTTGCAGTCTTGCTGTGACCCCTTTCCTTTATACAGAGGGACGATAACGGCCTTGACCCAATCTTCTGGGACTCGGCCGCTATTCCAACATGCATTGAAAAGACGGTACAACAGACTACCCACCAGGCCATCTCCTCTCCTCAGCATTTCTATCGACACTCTATCACAACCTGCTGACTTTCCCGCTTTCATACTTTTTAAAGCTTTCATGATTTCACTCATACTAATCACACTTTCATCTTCGCTACTTGCATCTTTACTCATGCTTTCTGGCTCACGACAAATATCTTCGCATTCAAACAAGCTTTCAAAATAAGTTTTCCATCTATCAAGCATTTTTTCTTCCTCACATATTAAGTCTCCAGACTCATTCCTCACCGCGCTTAATTTAGTTTTCTCTGATTTCCCCCGAGCCGATTTAATCAAGCTCCAAAAGAGTTTAATATTCGACCGGAAGTTGTCAGAGAAACTCCTATCATACTTTTCATTCAGTAAATCTTTCTTTCTAGCCACAACTTCTTTCACTCTTTTCTTTGATCTATTATACTCTTTTTTCTTTCTGTCGCTTAGATCTTGTCCTGGATCTACAGCTACAATATCCAACCAACACTTTTTCTTCTCTTTCACGACATCATCTACCTCTCTATCCCACCATTCCGGACGTTCATTCTTACTTTTTCTTCTTTTTACTACACCGCATACTTCAGTGGCCGATTTGACCATGCCATTCTTCATAATCTCCCATACATTATTTACATTATTCTCGACTTCACTGTCATTCATTTTATTAACACATTCAAAACGATCTTTCAGCTTTCTTACGTATTCATCTTGTATAACTTCGTCATTCAGTTTCTCTACTTTTATCCTCTCTAACGCAGTTGTCGGTACGGGAACACGATGGCGCCAACGTGTGAACAGACCCCTTACTCGTGTTACCACTAAGTAGTGATCTGAACCTACGCTAACTCCTCGAAATGCTCTGGTATCTACAACTTTGTTACGCAACCGTTCATCCACAATCATCAAGTCTATCATAGACTTCTCATTCTGACGTCTCCACGTATACTGATGAATCTCTTTGTGATCAAACAAAGTGTTTGTCACGCAGAGATTCTTAGCCAAAAATACATTGAGAAGGCATTTGCCATTCTCGTTCACTCGCTCATCACCATACTTACCCAGTACCGATTCATAACCATCCCTTTGCACGCCTGTCCAACCATTAAAATCGCCTAGCAAAATAATCCTCTCATTCTCCTTGCATTTTGTTGAAACCTCATGCAAACTTTCCCAAAACTCCTCCCTTTCTTTTTTAGATTTATTCGTATCTGGGGCATAAGCCCCAATTACGAATAAACGGGTGAGACCTACCTTGACTCTCACCCAGAGAAGTCTTGGGCTCACACATTCATGCTCTTGCATACATTCAGCCATTCGCTCTGTGAGTACGATACAGACTCCCTGACGACCGTGCTCGGATTCCGGAACTCCGGACCACAAAGCCGTCAAGGTTCCGTGTGTGGACGTACTCACCCCTTTTTTCTTCGTCTCAGTCACACATAGAACATCCAGCTTTCTCTCTTTCATCATCATACATACCTCATCTAATTTATGTTCCATCCCTCCACAAACATTCATCGTAGCAAGGCGGCTTTCAGCGGCCCGCTTTTTGCCAACCCCCCTGCGAACACAGCGTGACGCGTGGCAAACGGCATCGCCGCCGTTCCGATCCCCGGAGGGATCCGAACATACGCGCACTATTTTGCCCCCCCCAGAGTACGAAGGGCTGCCCAGGCTAGGCCTAGGGAGGGATTCTCTGGCATTGCCAGTACCCTCCTGGGGTATAAACTTTTTAAATGGTGCTCGCATGGTCCATTATGCAGGGTCGGGTTTGAATTTGGAGTTTTCCTTCTCCTAGATAGGTAGCAGCCCAATGCTAACGACGCCTATCCCGCCGGGTTTGAATTCGGAGTTTTCCTTCTCCTAGATAGGTAGCAGCCCAATGCTAACGACGCCTATCTCGCCCGGAGGAGATCTTTCCTATGTAATAATCCCTTAAATCGCCTTCTACGATACCCGCGGGAGGATATGGAGTGGTGCTATTCTACTCTACCGGCACCACACACCACTTATATTATACACATTGAAATATTAATTTTTCATCTAAATATTAAAAAGCGGTAAAAATGACTACTCAAACGTGACTCTAACCGTACAGAAAAAAAAGGTTTTCCGGGAAACTTGACAATGATAATAAATATAAATGTATGAAGTATCTGTTTTCTATTAAAACCGAGTTAAAATAAAGCGAAATAGTAATATACACACGTTAGTTTTAGTTTTTGTCTTGTTAACTTATAATTTATTTAAAAATAAAAATTTGATTTTTTTGTTGTTTATTTCATTGCATGTTTGAAAAAAGCACTATACATACCTCGGCGGGAAATATGGGGTTGCCCGCCTCAAACCTATCCGGCCTCGCTTTGCTCGGCCGTCTATGTCTTCGGCCGGCGACCCCTTTTGTCCCGGCCTCTGTAGTAATGTACTATATTTGATGTAGGTTTAAAGCTACCCTTTCCAGCACTACTTGAAAAAGTCGTTAATATCTAAAGCGTATTATAGTATCGAGAACTACCTATTTAATAGACAAAAATGCTTGGCGTAAACCCGAAACTTAATCAATAATAAAAAAATCAAATGCAAAAGCTTTATCTTGTCTAGGGGACACTGTTGATGTAGGAAAACATATCAATCTTGTGGTCGTCTTGCACCGTCTTATATACACCTAGGTAGGTGTTATTTTTTTCCTTTTCTCTCTCTATCTCTCTCGCAAGATTTTGGTGTGTTTTCCTGCGGAAACTACGCAGGTTATTTGATATATTTTTTAATTTAATATTTATAGATTTATATAGACTAAGTGTACCCTTGTAATATTAAATATATTTAAACAACGACTGACTGCTGAGTTTCTTGCGGCGTTTCTTCTCAGCAGTGGTCTCCTCTTGTGAAGCGCTGGTAGATTCTTGACGTGTAAAAGTACCCGGGCGGCCTACTTCCTGAATAAATGTCTTTATCTTTATCTTATTTTTAACATTTTTGAAGTCAATTGAAAATGTTCTTAATAAGCTCACCTCAGGATCTCGTAGAACATGTCCCTCTGCTTCTTAAAGTTCTGGAAGCTCAGTAGAGTTGGGAAGTTCTCCGCATTGTCCGTGTCCAGATTGAAGCAGACAATGCCATTGGAAGGCCGCTTGTCTGCCAGGGGCTTTTCCTGGATCTCAGCTTCGCACTTGAGTCCGTAGCAGTTCAGTAGAAACTTGGCAAGGTCTGCGGAGTAACCGCGTACCTTTGGACAAAATTAACTTGATTTGACGAATGGTATTATTAATTTAAAAACTGGGCAAGAGCATGTAGGACCATGCTCAGTGTAGGGTTCCGAAGCCGTTACTACAAACAAATTAGACCTCGCGACAAACTTAACTTTGCCGTTGGAAAACTGTTATTCCCATACATCGACAGGTCGCGGTCAGTTTATGAACACCGCAAAAATTGTTAAGATTTTATTTTACCACTGTTTTGCGTGACTAATATGTATATTTATGCCAAATCACATCAAATCAAATCAAATAATTTTATTTGTGAAACATAGGTTAACATAGATGGAAGGTTGACTGACTTACTTGAATCACTATGTTTTGCCGTTAGGCATACAAATAGCTACAATAAGCATGCAGCATGCATTCTTACACACTAAATATCATTGTTATTGTTATTAATGTTATTTAAATATTCTTGTATGGAATAAAAAGCCTTACTAACTAAAAACGTATACAACTACGTACACAACTTTCTAGTACTAAGAGTCTCTGAGCTAGGCTGTGGACGGACGGACGGACAGACGGACATGGCGACACTATAAGGGTTACTAGGTTGACTACAGAACCCTAAAAATGAATCCTCATAGGATCCCCCATGTCAGTATGTCTGTCCGTATATCACAGCCAATTTGTTCTGTATGGTCCGCTTGTAACGAGGTTGTTACAACCTCTTTTGTTCGAGTTCCGGGCCACTATTACATTTCGATCTAAATCTTCCAAATTCAAATTTATTAGATTCTATTCCGATATCGATCCTTGGATCATTCTCCAGATATTTTCTAGAAGTACAAGACACGAGTACTCGTGTCTCAGTAATATTGTACTCACATTAATTTATTATTTTATTTGGTATTTGGTTAAAAATTATATAATATATTCTTTATATCTCAAGCAGTGATTCATTTATCTTCGACACAACGTCTCAGCGATATTTACCCTATACCGTCAGAAATGGCTCTCCAGCGGGGAATCGAGCCCCGGTCTCCCGCGTGACAGGCGGGGATACTTACCACTATACTAAGTTAAGTTGAAATTTTGTTTAATGTGAATAAATTAATTTCTAATGCCTTTTTTTGCGCACTGTACCATGTGACATGATAAAAGAAAGGGCTTGTTGTGAGTGTGCATAGAATTTTCAACAAAATACTGAAAATAATTATTTACTTATGGATTACAGGAAAACTTTAGTTTATACTTAGCTTTGTTCAAAGAAATGAATAAAACCGGTCAAGTACAAATCGGACTCACGCACTGGGGGTTCCATATTTAAGATAACATGGTTGGGAAACTCAAAGGATATCTTCTGTGATACTGCTAAACCACGTAACCAACAAATTTATGATAGAGCAAAATAAACCTTTTTTTTTTTTTTAGCCTATTTTGGTGTCCCCTCCTTTTCTCCATTCGTCCCGGTTGAGTGCATGCTCCCGCCATTCGCTTTGAAACGCGTCCAAGTCGTCCCGCCATCTCCTTTTTGGTCTGCCTCTGCTCCGGTGGCCATCTTGCGGAGTCCATTCGGTTGCAACCCTGGCCCACCGTTCCGGATGCATTCGGCAGACGTGTCCAGCCCAGTCCCACTTAAGCCTAGCGGTCTTGTCACCCACATCAGCAATGCCAGTTTTGGAGCGCAGTTCGGTGTTTCTGATCTTGTCAGTTCTACGAACCCCGAGTATGCTGCGCTCCATTGCTCGCTGGCAAATCTTGAGTCGGGTTTTTTGGGCTTCAGTCAATGACCAAGTTTGGGCACCGTAGGTTAGGATGGGAAGAATACAAACGTCGACGAGTTTGCGCTTTAGTGAAAGTGGAAGGTTGCCCTTCATTAGCGCCTTCATGGACCAGAAGCTCTTCCAGGCGTTTTGGATCCGTCGATCAATTTCCTTAGCCTGCCTGTTGTCGAAGGATACTATCTGGCCCAAGTAGATATACTCGTCAACGTATTGTATATCTTGCCCATCTACCGTGAGTACCGTGACCCTACGTGTCGTGCCATTGGTCATCAGCTGGGTCTTCATCCTATTAAACCTTACTACAGTCTAATTCTATGGAACTTGCTAACTATGTAAACAAACCGCCATATTGAAATTGTCTCTGAATGATGAATTTACTAGTGATGGGCAATACTCCTTTACTTATGTCAAACCATATCGAATCATAAAATACCGAAAGTGAAGAACAAGTAGTTACTTCTTTCTAATTTGTTTAATCACGATCTGAAAACGAATCGGTACTTGAAGATGATATATCACCAGTATTTATTACAAAAGGTGCCGTTATATCATCTGTGAGTGTGATCAGCGTGAGTTAGGTAATGTGTAGGGGCCCTAATATATCGCCAACTTTAGCCACAACACTACCCATCATAGACAATTGTAGAATTTAAAAGAAACAAAAACGTCATTCCATCAGGTCCTAATAACGCGCTGGCCTAGTTGGTAGTGACCCTGCCTACGAAGCTTGTGGTCCTGGGTTCAAATCCCGGTGAGGGCAGATATTTGTGTGATGAGCGCGAATATTTCTTCTCCTGAGTCATGGATGTTTTCTATGTATTTAAGTATATATCACTACATAGTATAAAACAAAGTCGCTGGCGCTGTCTGTCCCTATGTATGCTTAAATCTTTAAAACTACGCAACGGATTTTGATGCGGTTTTTTTTAATAGATGAGTGATTCTTAAGGAAGGTTTATATGTATAATACATTCCACGCGGGCGAAGCCGCGGGCGGGTCGCTAGTTTCTCTATATAAGTATTTATATCATTGTCTAGTACCCATAATACAAGCCTAGAGCTTAAATTGGGACTAGGTCAATTGGTGTGACATTGTCCCCTCATATTTATTTATTTAACTTATGAAACCATTTAAACTTTTAATGAAATATCCAAGATAGAGTTACATATTTGGTGATTTTGTATTTTACAGTAACAACCGTTTTAATAGTATAAGGTTTCAATGGTGTTTGATGAGGGGGTGTGAAAATTCAAGGAGAAACAGTGACCAAACAAAGTCTTTTGTTTACATAGTTAGCAAGTTCCATAGAAATACACTATACTATTTTTATTAAAAAGGTGCATTTTGCTCCTTATTAAAATGTTACTTACGAGGTTTTGCAGTTTCACTGACGATAAGCTTATTTTGTTATGAACTTTATTTTTCTGTGCAATAAGGTCCATTTTGACTGTTCTAAATTTCAATAGGTTTTGATAATTTTTCTAAAACTGAAATTTGACATCTTCATTTTATTTTATGCGTAAAATATAAATAATTATATTTAAATCAGGATTTTTTCAGATTTTTGGTCCTTAATACAGATACCTTCAGGGCAGATATTTTTTGTACATTTGTGGCTATAAATCAAAAAGTATGTCATGGAAAATTATCATATGACACTGACAGCTAGATACTTAAGGGCTAGGTGGGGGGCAGTGCCCCCAAAACCTGTTATTGCACTAGCTAGCTAAGTAGCTGTTTTTTTCTTCTCTTAATTAAAGACCTCGATCATAACATAATAACTAGCTGCTGATATGTAATTATGATTATTTATTATGCATCACATTTTTTTTATATTGATAAAACCTAAACAGTTACAGATAAAGCCTGTTTTTTTTTGCCCCAGGGCTCTTGGCCACGTAGCTAAAATCCAATCACTTTCATTTTTCAACCCCCCATTCTAGATGCCTTTTCAAATATTTAGAAACAATATGAAATTATTTTCGTATTATTTTTACTAAAATACAGATGTGTGCAAGCAAGTTATACAACTATGCCAAATTTCATGTTGATATTTGATGTCAGACAGTCAGACACCAAAGTCTCACCTAATATTTTTTTACCATTTTAGTACAAAACCCTAAAAATAATATTTTTAACCCGTGCAAAATTCGTGTCTGGCTGTTTGGCATCAGAGCAGGAGTTTTTTTTTTAAACAAAGCTATCTCAAATTGGACGGTTGTTAGCTAGCGAGGTCATGAAAATCGGCCATTGGGCTCTTTAAGAGATATTAGGTCTAAAGGAACGGGACACCAATATATCAGAGGTTTTACATGATTAATAGTTATTTTAATACTACATACATACATACATACATTAAATCACACCTGTTTCCTAGAGGGGTAGGCATACTAATACTAATTGTAATATTTAGACTAGTTTATATGTACATAAACATAGATTATACTATTAATTACCTTCTTGTTCTCTCCAAGTATTTTTAATGAATTCTTATCCAAAATAACTTCTAAAACACATCTCAAATTCCACAGTGACTTCACAGCAAAGTATGTACAATTGTGTATAGACTTCAACAAGTTATTTGTTATACTTCCGTCTGTTAATTGTGTTTCAATATCCGCGTAATCCACTTCACATTGTTTCGAAAGCAAAATTGATATTAAAAAGTAAATCTCAGAATTCAAACTCAAAACCAAATTATTCTTTAGCAGCACCTCATACATTTCTACGAGCAACTCAATTTGATCTTTAAATATCACTTTTGCATACTCTGGTTTTACATAATGTAATCGTTTTTCTATTGCTTCTTTTTTTAGGATTTTAATTTGCGGTGTCACAGGAACTGATGCAGATGCGTTTAAGTTAAATTTCTCCATTAATTTCTGCCTTTCTTGCTTTAATATGTTACGCTCTGCTTCAAATGAGCTTGCCAGTTCTCTTGGTTGCAACTTCTGATTCTTAAACACATCATTTTCTTCCGACACAAGCAAGGATGGTTGCTGAAAGCATTCAGATGTAAAGCTATTCAAAGAAAAACTCTTCTGAGACATTGTTCCATCTAAGTGAGTAGGTTTTATTCGTCTTTTCTCTGACTTTAATGAACTAGCTTTCCTGGATATCTCTGGAAACACTTCAGTATTACTTAAATCTAGGTCATTACTTCCTTCTTCAGAACCATTCCTACTTTTCCGTTTCTTTGTTTTCTGAGCAGACAAAATATAATCACCTAAACTGACAGATTTATCTTTTCTATGAGACAATCTAGGTGTGTCGCATCTATCGTAGGTAAACCGCTGTGGTGTAACCGGACTAGCAATGGGACGTTCCGCTTTTATGCCATTTTTCATTGGAGTACTCGAAACAACCATATGTTCCATCGCCAAACTGATCCTTGACTCATCAGATGACACGGATGCCTCCTTCCGTTCATCGTTGAAGAGTTTAGTTTTTACTTTACGGCCACGTTTGCGGTCTTTACTAGGAGATTCAGCACTGCGTCTTTCAGAATTCACACTCAAAGAATCTGTTCTTTCATCACTTGTAGGCTCACTTATAGACCTCCTGTGCTTTCGCTGCGTACTTAGCACCTTATCAGGAGTCCGCTGACGAATCTGCAGAGCGCTGTTATTTGTTTGTAATATGCTGAAACACGAAAACGAAAGTTTAGAAGCGATGTGTGTTGATATTTTAGTCGTTTACTGTTTTCAACTTACCTATCAGTCTGATTTCTCAAATAAGTCAAGAAACAGGCCACGAATTCGCTCCGGTTGCTACACAACAACACACAGTCATCAGGCACTTCCTGAAATTACATAAAATGATAAAAAAACATTGACTCACAAAAACAGGATCAACATCACCAAAGTTTACCTCTAAGCAGTCATTGTTCAACCACCTAATTAGCAGACAGGAATCCAATTTTCCTGTTATTACAGAATCGATTATTGTTTCGGGCATTTTTCTCTCATTATTAGCTTATTATCGACAATCAATAAATTTATTTCTCATGAATAAGCTGCCTGCGCGGTAAAATAGTCCACCATATTGACATTTTGTTGCCATTTCATTAAATAAAGAGCTGTCAAGGTGACAGTTTAATCGATAAAGATTAATCGATAACTTAAAACCACGAGCTGAAAAAAATCCGTCTGGACGTTTTTTCAACGCGCAGACCAATTGATTTTTACCGCTGTTAGTACTTTAAAACTGACACATAGGATATATTTTACATAAATGAGTAGAAATGTACAATTTTCCTTTTATCTTACTTATGACTATCAGCAGCAATCGCAAAGACTTTTACTAAAACGACGATCGATATTGTTACACTCGTGCGAACATCTCCGAGGTTTTAAGCGTTGGCGATAGGATATTGCAAAGACATTAAATGTACTTAGTAGTAAGACGGGGCATAGCGAAGCGACCCAACGTGAAATACAAAACTTGTCACCTCGAGGTAATATGTCGATTAGTCTACATTGACACACCCGCCTGTGACGTCGGATCTGTGTCATCGAAGAAAAAAGCCCATTTCAACGGAACCATGCCAGTTTCGTTTTGCACTATTGTAAATCACGGCACAAAAAACTTTTATTTAGTGTATTTATTTAATAAATCGATTGTTTTGTCAAAAAATAGTTTGTTGTAATTAGAGCCCTCTGTTGTTGAGTAGATGAACTACAATGTAAATAGGAACAGCAATACAAGTAAATAATAAGAGTACCTACTTTTAATGAATAGTTACTTATTAAATAAATTGAAATACAATTATAATTAATTATATAACTACAATATTAGTAAGGCATTACTATTTTTGTTGTTATGTCGACTCGTGTAGATTTCCGCCTGTCAATAAAAAAGCGCATGAAAAATGGATTCAGTTTGTCCAAATAAAAAACTATTAATTTACTATGGACGAATTTACTATCATGTAGAAAACGCCACGACATGAAGTTGTCCTTTTGTATATTAAGTGTATTCTTCTTTTGCAGTAAAGATTAAATAAATAAATAAATGTATATTACAGTTGTGAAAGAACGGCAAACTAACAAAGTCGCAATTATTAAATCATCTTAAGACGATATCGATATCTTTATCGATAGTATTAATACCTCAATATCGAATTGGTTACACCTATAAATTAGCGTAACCATAGCGTCACCTATCGTCCAATAGCTGAAATAAGTGTTCTTATTACTTTCATGCGTATTTTGCTACTAAACGTTAGATGGCATTCGTGATGCATATTATCAAAGTTTTTCTATGAAAACGTTCCCAATATGGCCACTCTATTACCATTATGTTAAATGTCTTTGGGATACTTATTGCAAGTAATCGCAACGCCAACGTAACCGCTTCTTAAGGGCTATTTTTTCGAGTAAAAAAGCGGTTAAGTGCGAGTTGGGTTCCGTATTCAAGATAATATTGTTGGAAAACGCACAATAAAATACTCATATTAGATAGGTTTGACTATCCAGAGAGGTAATGCAGCCAGCATCATGGGTACAATGCCGCGTACCGATTTGCTAGAGGGAGTATTCTTTTTGTAGTTGTGCTAGTTTTAAGTAGATAATAGTTAACTTTCTTAATTATTATAATTAATATTGTATAGTGTATATTATGTATAGTGTTATTTTTTGTATTTTACTTTATTTGTTTAATTAAAGATAGATTCATATTCTTACTCATTTTGTGTTTAACTATATTTTCTATGCAATACAATGTCTAAAAGTTTTTTTTTTTAAATAAAGTTTCCAAACCTAAGTTTGACCACTTATTTTTTTTTAATTAATAACTATTTTTAAATTAGGAATTATATTTTCATATGACATCCTGTTTGCTATAGTCAAATCACTTTCATTTTCCAATCCCCCATTCTACACCTTTTCAAAAATTTCGAAAAATAAATTCATATTAATTTTAAATTTCAAGTTGACAGCTTCAATAGTTTCTGGGAAAAACTGCCGTGATATACAGACGAACAGACAGACACCGAATTCTCACCAAAAGAGTTCCTTTTTTACTATTTTCGTGCTGAACCCAATCCTGTATCCCAATTGGGTCTTGCATACATACATTAAATCACGCCTGTTTCCCAGAGGGGGGGAGGGGTCGAAAAAGTACGCCTAGGGCGGCCCCTTCCGACCTTTCCATTCACTTTCGATCTGTATATCTCTTCCGGCAATCTTCTTTCATCCATCCTTTCCTAATGACCGAACCATCGAAGCATGCCCTTTTCAATCTTAGTCACTACATCTTCTTTTATTCCTTATATAAGTCAATATTTAAAAACTGGTATCCTGACTTGTTACTCAATCATCATTTGACAAACTATATCATTTTACAAACTTTCATTTCGCAAAAACATGTTTGTGCTCTGCTCAAACCATTACATATTACATAGGTTATAATAATAATAATAATAAGTCATTTATTTCAGGAAGAACCCATATAAAATACATAAAACAAAATTAAATAAAAATACATTAAACACGTCACAACGATATACCTATAACACATGTCAGGTTAACTTAAAATTTATATCTTACTTTTTATTATAGTCACGGTGCACAGAAAGCCAGTACTCGTGGATTCGACAGTCCAGGCGCCCGGACAAGGCGCGGAGAATGCCATTGCTTGACGAGCTGATGCGATCCCAGAACGACGCGATACGGGACCTCATTATAGCGAAGAAGTCGGGTACCCTTGCCTCCGCGAACATGCTCGACGCGCTGCAGTAGCGCGCTAACTTCATCAGAGTACGATACGCGTTGTTGTATTGTTATGGGCTTGTTAAATAATTTGGGTTAGGTTAGGTTAGGTTAGGTTTGGTTAGGTTAGACTTTTGACCTCACAAAAACGTTGTTTATGCGGCGGGAAGTATCTCTTTGCGAAATGAAATAGTTTGTCAACTGATGATTTGGTAAAACATTATGGAACCTTAAAAACTAACTAAGTACTTACACTTGTAACGAGGTAGTTACAACCTCTTTTGTGTGAGTTCCTGGCCACTCTTACATTTCGATCTAAATCTTCCAAATTCAAATTTATTACATTTCCGATATCGAGCCTTGGATCATTCTCCAGATATTTTCCAGAAGAACCAGACACGAGTACTCGTGGCTCGGTAATATTGTACCTACATTAATTTATTATTTTATTTGGTATCCAGTTATAAATTGTCTTTGACACAACGTCTCAGCGATATTTACCCTATACCGTCAGACACTTATTTAAATACGAACTTACCCAAAAAATCAACAACATTCTGATAGTGTACCGAAATTAAAATAAAGTCAGTGATGCCAAAAAAGAAATTAGGAGTCTTCGTTACAAAAGTTAATTAAAAACGAATGAAGGATCCATTTTATTTACTTATTAAAATTTAGCCTTACAGTCTAGTCAAGCGTGAAATTAGAATTGATATTTGTAAGAAGCTTGTGGAACGTAGCCATCTTGAATTTATATTACGTTTGTTGTAAAATTAAAACGATGGACATTGTCAAATTTTTAATGTTGGGTACGTACTTGTTCCTTAAGTACCTAAGTGTAATGGTTTAAAAAAACCGGTCTAGTGTGACAGACTCGCGCACCGACGGTTCCGTGTTTAAGATAATATGGTTGGAAAACGCGAAAGAAAATACTCGTTTTGTTATGAACTTTATTTTCTATGCAATCAGGTCAATTTTGACTAGCCTTAATTGACAACAATTCATTTTGTGCTAAGGTAGTAAAATAAAATACCGTTTCTAGATTTTACACTGCTGATTACAGTAAAAATATCTTTGGATTTTTTTATGCAGTAGTTTTTTTTATATTTAGGCTAAACAGTAAAAAAAGTTGGATTGTGAATGTTAGGAATGCACTTATAGTGCCCTTAGTCCATTTATTACCAAAGGAATTCAAAAAAATATACAACTGTCATGTTCATTGTTTATCTGTCTGACGGATTACTTGATTCTGACGACACGCTTTCAATTCTACGCAAAATAGTTTATTTATTTTAATGGCGTCTACAAATTACGTAATTAATTAAATTACGCAAAATAACAAATTTGTGAACGAACGGCAGCGAATGATTGACATGACATGACAGTCAGTTCTGTTTATGTTTAAAGGTACTTTTTTTAATTTTATATCAGGCTAAGATCACGACATCAGTATTCCTAACTTTGTATATACGGTCTTTTTAATGACTATTTCTTTAATAAATTATTAACGACGAATTTAAGTTAAATAAAGAAAAACCAAGAAATACGGGTAGTCTAATTTTTAACCAGCTATTATAAACGCGAAAAAACAATAATGCTTTTTTTTTTAAATGTCAATTGTAATACAGATTTTTGATATTTTTTCCAAAACTGACAATTGACTACCAAATTTTATTTTTTGCGTAAAATATAAATAATTATTTTTAAAATCATACAATTTCCGGATCTTTTGGTCCGTAAGCTTAGGAGATTACTAAAAACAGATGCGGGCAAGCAAGTTATACAACTATGCCAAATTTCAAGGTGAGTTCCAACTACTATTATCGTTGTCTATTACTTATAGTACAAGCCTTGAGCTCAATTCGATTAGGACGATTCGTGTGAGATTGTCCCTTGATATTTATTGTTTAACGGTTTCTGTGGGAGAATGTGTCGAGGCTTTTAATGTGGGTTGTCTTGCGACGTCATAGGTGAGTGTAATTCCTAAAATTTCTATATTTTTAGATTTCTTATTACTACTATTTATTAGTTCTTGTGAGTTTTGACACATTTTCCTGCATAACTGCGCATGAATGTATTTATTTTTTGTTTTATCTGAGATTCATGGTTTTATATAATGCTAGGTTAAGTTTATTATTATATAAGCAATATTAAAAAAACGACTGACTGTTGAGTTTCTTGCGGCGTTTCTTCTCAGCAGTGGTCTCTTGTGAAGCGCCGGTAGATTTTTTTTGACGTGTAAAAGTGCCCGTGCGGCCTACTTACTGAATAAACATCTTTTATCTTTTATTGCAGCTTTACTTTATAACTTGGCTCTGGCGGGGCTAAAGAATAAACACATAAGTATACGTCGTCAAAATATGGCCACCTGGACCATGAAGGGCAATATACACGGGTTTAAGGAAAAACCCAAAGCCTTGAATAAATGGCCATTAATGCCAACACCCAAATATGAAATCGGATTTTTAGGGAATAAAGAACCTGGTTACGATGCCGAGTTTTTGACCAGAGAACCTGCGCTGCGGCAACGCCCGTCAGGATATTTTTTTATATATCGCACCTCGCATATATCGTCAGAGCAATAATGACCTAATTCAGACATTTAAAATTTCGAATTAAGTCTCTATGATAGTAATTTTATGGGGTTTAATCTGGTCGCATAACAACTATAGTCATAATTTCGATTGTCATAACACATTACATTACGCATAAAGTTGATGCTCATATATTTTATTTGGCATAACTTGTACTATGGCATAATTGTTCCCTGTCATAATTATACGGAGTCATAATTGGTTTAACCATAATGTAGAATGTCATACATTTATTTAGTCATAATATTAATATAATGTAAAGTTAGTGGCAAAACCGACTCGGATCGCGGATAGGTTAGGGTTATTTTTGTATAAAAGAGCGGAAAAACTTTATAATGAATGGTAAAATAATTTTATGCGCATCAAATTTATGCGCGTTACACAATATGTTCTTAAACATTATGATTAAAAACGTTATGCCCATAAATGTATGACTATTTACAGTTATGCGTAATAATGAGTATGACGAATCCACGTATGCCAATCAACACAATGACTTCAAACTTTATGCCACCCGACCCCTACCCAATTTTATCACTTGAAGTTTAAAAGCTGAAATATTGAATTAGGTCACTATCGTTCTAAAGGAGCGATATGGTCGCGAGGTTACACACGATGGGCGAGGGGACGTTTTTTATAGAATAGAATAGAATAGAAAATATTAATTCAACGCACACAAAAATACAGTAGAAAAATATAAAGTAAAAAGAAGACATTAATTAGGTACGTTGAACAGGATCTCTCTCAGCATTGTGCCGCAGGAAAACTGAGGCGCTGATTTTCAGAGGGACCCTGACTTAAAACTAATATACTTTAAACAAAAAAACGGGTAACAGTAAACAGGTAACAGATAACATGACAAATACTAGCGACAATTTGTTTTGTAAAGTGAAATAAAAATTAATATAAAAAACAATATAAAAAAAAACTTAACAAAGACTAATGCTATTTGTGTGGCCACACCAGAACAACACAACTATTTCCTGTTGGATCGTTGTAAGTGACGGCCAATACAATTTAAAGGTATGGATTACGCGTATTACCACTTTCATATACTCCAAAATATGATAGTACACTACATATAATTATAAACCCGGAATTAACATTAAAATAAAAAACTTATTTTGTAAGAGAAACAAATGAAAGTAATTAGCTTGACTCGTACACAGAAGCAGCCACCCAATAACATATACTTAGTGCCATACTTTATATTGTTCGAAACCATAGCTGGGCATTAACTCGTTAATCCGTTAATCGTTAATTAACGAAGTTAACATTTTGATTAACTGATTAACTTTTAAGTTAACTTTTTAAAATGTTAACGGACACGTTAACTTCCGTTAATATGCAGAAGTCCGTTAATCGTTAATCCAATGCCTACTATTTACCGAACGGCACCGCGGCGCGGCGCGGCAAGAAAAACAGGTTCAGACAAGTATGAAACGACAAGCACACGACAAGTGCCGGGCGGCGCGTAGCAGCGAGTGTGTAGTGTGAGAAACAACGATGATGATGACAAGGAAGACTTTTTCAATTCTGTCACTCAGTCTATAGAAAAACCAAAGAGCTCCAACTCTTTAAAGAGTAAAGCGCAAAGTCTCGTTAAAATGTGGCTGGACATGAAATCAAAAGACTCGTTCAAAGATGCTACATTCCTCGGGGAACAGATATTCATAAATCTATTCATCAAGAAGTTTTAAGACTTGTTGGTAATTCTTTAGCTCTGCCTACCCCACTCTGGGAATGAAGGCGTGAGTTTTTGTATGTATGTATTCATTAAATACAATACTGCTATACCCTCAAGGGCTGCAATTAAACGTCTGTTTTCCACGGGTAAAGACATTTTGACTCCAAAACGAGCCTCGCTTTCAGACGAGAACTTCAACATGTTAATGTTCATGAAGGGGAATATGCACCTTATGCCCTTTTGTATTTTGTTTTGTTCCTATCCTGTTAACTTCCAGAACCTAAACCAACAGGTTTTATAAGTTCACTAACGCAACGATATAAAAATGCATTTTTTTAGACATATTAACGGATTAACGATTAACGTTAACTTGCGTTAATTCTTCCGAAATGTAACGCATTAACGTTTAACGAAGCTAACTTATTTTGTAGCGGATTAACGATTAACGAAGTTAACTATATGCCTATCTATATATGCCCAGCTATGTTCGAAACGTATTTGGTTGAAGTATTTGGTAAATCGGACCATTGTTTCGTCGATTTTTCAATAGTATTATATTGATGATACCGAACTTAATTACGAATATTTTCGTTAATTATTAATGGTCATATTGCATTAGTAGATTGTGTCACAAGGGAGCAAAATGACATATTTACGGCGAGGGCGTACATTGAATCCTGAACGAAGCGAGGGAATCTAAAATAGAATCCTGAGCGTAGAGAGGGATTTAAGTGTTTACACTCAAGAGTGGAAATAATTTTGCTACCGTGCTCCACATACTGCTTTTCACATCACCTATGAGAAAATAAAAGATCTTAGGGATTTATCGATTATGTGCAAATAGTATGGAGTATGGACTTAACGACGAAAAATTATTTGTAGTCGATTGTGCATACTATTTTCATATTTCATTGCGTTTATGTTTTATACTGGCAACAAAAAGTCGTTGGACAGAAAAGTGCCACTTTGATCCCTCCTAGCAGGGAAGAAAAGTCCCCTTTCCGAATAGGTGATGTGAAAAAATGTTTTTTGCATGATGGAAGCATGAGAAGAGACAAGGGTTGAGGCAGAAGTGATTTGGATAGGCTAGGTTAGGTCCTTATTTTGGGTTCCGTACGTAAATGCTCTAAGGTCTCATCAAATACCAATACATTTTGAAGTAAATAATTACCTAGTCCTTGCTCGATGCATAGTAACCATCCATTGCCGCCTTGTCTTAACTTTTTTTCTATTTTTTATTTTGCACAGAGTCAAAAAATAATTGTTGAGCGCCATAAAATACAGAGCGACAGCTTAGTCCATTTTAGCGATAAGTAAACTCTGCAGCATCAGTGTGGCCATGCACATTCGCCGTAGGCCGAAGACGAAGTTTTATCGCGATAATTCTATCGCGATGTATGTAGCCTAAGCATTACAGACGTTGTTATAAATAGACAAGAATACCATCGAATAGCCGGACAATGTGATAAATGTGATATTAATAATAATGTAAGGCGGACCCCCTTTTACGCCTACATGCCTCCCCCAACGTGTGTCACCTCGCGATTATCGCGCGATATCGAATTTTATCTAGTAAAGCTGTGGTCACATCTAGATTCTTCTGTGAAAACTCATGTTGGTGACTTCAACACGAATATTCGTTGTGTCCAGATGATGTGGCCGTAGCGTTAATTACACTGGTGGGATTGAATCACGGACCTAAAAAAAATACGGACGTAACGTTACACTAAAAACGTGTGAAGCATGCCGCATGAAGTTCGAAGTTACGTTAACTCTATCCCTGTCACACGTAATTCAAGACTAAATTGAGAGAAAGAGATGGAGCTAAGGTAACTTCAAACTTCGATTTTCAAAGTACGGCCTTAGGTCGGCACTTTCGTTCGTTATACACAACTGACAACGCGCCGAGCCACAGTACGAGTGACAGTTTGTGTGTGTGCCGTGCACACAGACATCAGTTTTTCTTGCTTCACTGATGATTAGACGAGGTTACGTCCGCATTTTTTTTTGGTCCGTGGATTGAATATACATTTTTTTACATGTGTTATTTTTCACCTGTATGTATGAATGAATGTATGAGTGTATGTACGAGTAGGGTCCTCAGTAGAGTCTGAACGGCTTCCTCAATCTTGACAAGCGAGGTGTCGTTAAACGCATCTCTGCGTCGCGCGTACCACTGGATACTTTATTTAAAAAATAGCTCAAAATGGCGGATTTAAAAGTATAACATGGGTATTTAACCCAGACCCAGAGATAGATAGATTGTAATAAGGATTATTGACTACATCTGCGGGCCTAGAAAGCCTGCGTTTATCGCGTGCCAAAATATGGATAAAGCATGCATCACTCTCGTACTTATCGTATTATATACGTGTCTGTAGGTAGGCCTTCAACAAGATGAAGTGACGACCTTATGAAGATCAGATCGCGGGAATTCGGTGGATGCGAAAAGCACAAGACCGGTCAGTGGAGAGCCTTGGGGGAAGCCTATGTCCATCAGTGGACGTCTATCGGCTGACATGATGATGATGAGTGACGGGTCTATGTCATTTCGAACTATTTCGAAGTAACTATTTGCGTGTGAAATCTGAAGCTAGAAAGTTCGACGCGAGACTAAACAACCATAATGACTAGGGAATGCAATTTAACCGGTTATTAACCGATTTTGTATGAAAATGACCGGTTGAACCGGTTATAACCGGTTATTTACATTCCCTAATAACGACACCTCGTTTCAAAATCAGTCCTTCCGTTTATTCTCCATACTGCAGGGCTTCTCTTCTGCCCTCCTTAGCTAATACGCAGTATGTCTGATAAAATTCCTGTAGCAATATCAACCTTATTGCTAGATCTAAAACTGCTTATTTGCTTAGTACACTGTTTTTGACCTGGACCGGAATTCTGGCCTAGACCTGTTATGGAATCGTTGTAAACCCGGCCGCCGCGACTGTCAAGGGAAAAGAAGAACAAGAGAAAAGATCTGTCAAAACGTTGATCGTCAAATACGATTTGAATTATACCCCCTAGAATAGGGGCGCTGTTAACCTTTTGTCAACGTGTTGATAGCTCTTATTTGGGTGGCGGTCTGGTCGCATAACAACTATTGTCATAATATCGATTGTCATAACACTTTATGCATAAAGTTGATGCTCATAATTTTTTTTGGCATAAATTATACTAGGCTTAATTGTTCCTTGTCATAATTGTACGGAGTCATAATTGGTTTAATCATAATGTAGAAAGGCATACATTTATTAAGTCAAAATATTAATATAATATAAAGTTAGTGCCAAAACCGACTCGGATCGCGGATAGGTTAGGGTTATTTTTTTATAAAAGAGCGGAAAAAGTTTATTTATAAAGCCATACCATTATAAAGTATGGTTAAATAATTTTATGCGCATCAAATTTATGCGCGTTACACAATATGTTCTTAAACATTATGATTAAAAACTTTATGCGCATAAATGTATGACAATTTATAGTTATGCGCAATGATGAGTATGACGAATACTTGTATGCCCATCAAAAATATGACTTTAAACTTTATGCAACCCGACCCCTACCCCTCTTATTTACTTATCAGTAATGACGGCCGGGTTAAATACAATACCATAACACGTCAAATACGATTTGGATGTTGCCGCCTAGAATAGATTCCCGATTTATAAACCTACAAGTAACAATTTTACAGGTCTAAACTGGCAGCACTTCTCATATGGCTGATCGTCATTGGTCGAGGTTGTGTCAAATGGAACCTTGTAACCAGTAAATTGTTTTGGAACCTTGTAACCAGTAAATTGTAATTTGTAGCTTTATAAAACCGGCCCCAGGTCAAAAACTACTTCAACTGTCCGGTAATAAAAAACACAGTCGGGTTCCGTGCCCCAGGGGTGTGACATAGGACCCTATTGCTAAGCTAGCACTGTCATGTCCGTCCGTCTGTCTTAACTGTATATGAAGAACTGTATCCTTTGAGCTGGAAGAGAGTTGTTTTTTTCAGAATACATACCTGCAGTGGCGGTCACATAAAGACGCTTGCGTTTTTACCATACAATTGCCTAAAAATATGACTTTTCTATTTTGACCACCTATTAAAAAGTCCTTGATCAATATTTTTACTAATTGTAATTTATGTACTTTATATCATCAAATATTTATTCAGTAAATTGGCCACATGGGGGCTCTTTTACACGTCGGTAATATACAGTGAATCTACTATCGCTTCGGACAAGACCATCATTGCAGAGAAGAAGTGGAAACTCCAGCAGGTCATTTTTAGAATCGGATCCAGCATTTTATCGGACGAACGGACCGACTTACAGTCGCAAAATCGGATGACACATTTCGCAGGGTACCTTTAATTGACAAGATTTCATTTTGGTGACACCTGCAAATTACTATACGAATCGAAAGGGTTTTGCCTCCTGAACACGGCAAAATATTTATTTAGATTTATTTTTCTGTATTGACAAAATTACAAGTAAGTTAAAAAAAAATCGAGTTTTACCAATACTATGCCTGAATAGATATAATACCATTGCCTTTTTCACGTGAAAAAAAGCTGTCATACTTCAAGTTTGACATTGACACTATTGACAGATGGATAGATACTTGAGATCGGTTGACCGCCATTATTAAAAAGAAAAACTTTTTTTTTATACAGATTGGACTAACGTAATATGTCCATTGTGTCGTAGAAACGAAGTTATGCCCTTTTAGAATAAGAACATCTTAATAAATTAATAATAAAATAATTATACATCCTAGAGAAAAAATAAAACTATTAGTGTCTTCCTCCTTCCAAACAGTATCTATAAAACGAATAAAATTAAAGTCTTGAAAATATGAAATCTTGTCAATTGTCGGATTCTGGAACCGTACGATTGTGTGAACGCGTGCATTGAAATCCTATCGCCACTAATTCGGATCCTACATAAAACAGTTCCTGCAGGGAACCGGATGTATCCGTGTGAACGGGCTCGTATTACGTAACCAAACCAAATTAGTGTACAACTTTTTGAAAGTTGTCAACATTGAAGAGTCATATGTGTAGGCAATTGTATGGGAAAAACGCCCCTAATGACGTGACCACGTGGTGACCGCAAGCACTTAGTTTTTTTTTTTTTTTCGTCAGCATATTTATTTTATGGTTATGGCGGATTTCTTAACAAATAAACCAAATAAAAGGGTCCCCATACAAGAACTGTTCGATGCACTGCAATAACGGTCACAAGACAAGACCAAAATACTAAAAACCGGTCAAGTGGGAGATGGGCTCGTGAATCTCGTGATATTACTATATCGAAATATTACTCGTGACCTGTTTTTTATAAATTTCTCCATAGAAAATTTACGCGTACCACGGAGCCAACTCTAATGCCTGAAAAAGAACTAGACGAGCATTTGGATGGAGGGCAAAAGTCGGACGAGCGTGATTACTACATACCATACCATAACGAGGGGCACTATATGTTCTACAGGTTAGTGAGAGATAAACATCAAAATGTACGTACAGTTTGTTCGTTCAAATAGTGTGCATCAACCCGAAGTCGCCGACACGACAAGCACGCAATGTATTTCTCTATATAAGTATGTTTTTCGTGGTCTAGTGCCCACAGTACAAGCCTAGAGCTTAGTTTGGGACTAGGTCAGCTTGTGTGAGGGAGTCCCCTAACCTAATATACAAGATGCCCCAGGAAGGTCAAGTGTCAAGTGAAAGTTCAAAAGTGGAATATTTAGGCACTTGTCCCACCGCCGACGATTCAATGAGCGATAAACGAGTAGAACGATAAACTAGAAACGAGTGGGCGAGCGACGAGAAGCGAGTGTTAGTTCCAATAGTTTTGTCGCTCGGCTATAGGCGAGTGTTCGAGTGCAATTACAATTCATCATCATCGTCGTCTGAACTAGACGACAATGACAGCTCAAATGGTATGCTCAAATTCATAGCAAATATCTGCACTGAAATCCACGTCGTAAAATCACCGCTTTGGTATCGCAGCTTGAGTTCTAACCTAATCTAATCGCTGAGATAGTTTTATCTTATCGCTCTTATCGCGGCGACAAACTAGTAGAGCGAGTGTTCTCGCCGGCAGTGTAAACAGCCAGCGATGAACTATTAGTATACGTGTCTCTTTTACTAACACAGGATCCTTATATTTTGTTCGTTTCTTGGGCGAGAAAATCGCCGATAGCTAATCGCTTACTCGCTCTTGGTGGGACAAGTGCCTTACGAATCCAAATCCACTCTGTGAATTCCGTATTTACCGGCCATACCTCTGGTTGACAGAGCTTATTAAACACACGGTTACTCGGAACGAGGCATAGTCTCGTTTTGTTTTGTGGTTTATTTTCTCAATAACCACCTCCGACCCGCATGTACTTGTTAAATAATCTAATAAGGTCTTAGAGCATGTCTCTGGATGTAAACGCCAAACATGGGGATGTTTCTTACACTCCGTTGTTTTAATCGTGATTGTGTTAGTATTATGGCCCTTTTTAACATCGCTCGATAATCTTTTTTCTTTCCTACTCTTCACTAGTTTCAAATCATAGTTTTCCATTCCTTTCTCTTTCTGTTTTCCTACATCGATATTTTTTGAATGACCCGTACTAGTGAGATCAGCCTGGGTATCTACAACAGGAATCAATACCGGAGATTTAGTGGCCCCAACCTTGTTTACAACAGGATTATTCAAAGCGGAATTATCAGTGGCTTTATGCAATAGAACCTCAGCAAATGTTCTCAGGTGACCCTCGGTTTGTTGTTCCATCACATTCCCGTTCTGAAAATTCGTAAGCTATTCAATTGTATTTTTAATTGTAATAACGTCGTTACCTTTTTCTTTATCTACCCTCTTTTCTAGGCATAATTTTTCAACTTTAGTCATAGTCTGCTCGGCGATTACTTGCAGTTCTTGAATCCTTCCCGCCTGAGTCTCCAGACGCTTCGTGCCTCAAGTCGAAAAACTTTTTATCTACACTCATATCATAAGTCCTCTATAATGCGTTCAGAATCCGTAGACTATGACCATCATTACAAGATACAATTTTACTATGATATTTTTTCTTATCTGTAGCTGTAATGAAAAGTTAAAATTACGATACAACTTTTGATAAAGTAATGTTGTTTAAATTTGGAACATCTTCCAAAACCAACACAATTCAAACAGGGGGTCAATTCTAGTATCTAATAAACGTCGACTCGGTATATTTTAAGTAAAGTGTCGTACGCCGTTTTGATATCAAATGACATTAGAATAGGGACTTTGTTAGTTTGTCTATGATTTAAAAAAAAAACATTCATATTCGTGAGTTCGTGACACAGGTTAGCTTTGCCGCCATTTTTGTGTTCTGCCGCCTGATTTAAAAATCCGGAAAATATTTTTTCCTGAGTCATGGATGTTTACTATGTATTTAAGTATATATTTCTCTATATAAGTATTTATATCGTTGTCTAGTACCCATAATACAAGCCTAGAGCTTAAATTGGGACTAGTTCAATTGGTGTGACATTGTCCTCTGATATTTATATTTATTTATTTACTACACTTTGTGGCCATTTTTCGTAACAAGTCGAAACAATTACCAAGCACACGTCCGTTCGCTGCGACAGACGAACGCCTTCAGCGTGGGCATACAGGCGTATGTTGAGAATACGCTGGACGCACAAAGTCACAAATGTGGAGGTTCTGCGGCGAGCTAAGCAGAAACGGGAACTTTTTTCTGTCATTAAGAGGCGAAAAAGTGCATATCTCGGTCACGTGCTTAGGCATGCATGATAGATATGACCTTTTGCAACTTATAATGATGGGCAAGGTTGCCGGGAAACGGCGAGTTGGTCGGAGGAAGAAGTCGTGGCTCCGCAACATCCGAGAGTGGACTGGAACAGCGAGCGCATCTGAACTGTTTCGACTCGCTAAGGACAGACGACAATTCCAGAAGTTAGTAGCCAACCTTCACTAGTTGGAGAGGCACTTGAAGAAGAAAATATTTATAAGAAATTATTACGTAAGTAAGTAAGTACGTACTATCTGTGTATGAATATGGATTATTCCATGAATGGAAAGCAAAAATTGAAGTCACGACCTTTTAAAATGGGATCCACTATTGCGGCCCCCCATTATCCTGTCATGGACGTATTAATTTTTTCCCCTCATATGACACCTTGAAGGTCATCGTCGACCCTTGGGGGTCGATAAAAACAACGTAGGGGTCACTGAATTAAATGATAGCATTTTTCTGGTTTCTGCAGATCACTTCCACCTGATTTCACCTTTACCCGGCACAACGAACGATGGTGGGAAGTCGCCCCTGATACGGCACACCGTGTGTGCCCACAATACTTAAAAGAGTAATAATTTTAATACCTACTATTACCCCTACTATTTACTATAAGCCTAGACCTTAGTTTGGGACTAGCTCAATTGGTGTGACATAGTCCCCTGATATATATTTATTATTAAATGATAAGAGGGTGAATCAACTTTTAAGGTACCTACTCTCTATTGTTTGACATGTTCTATAAATGGTTTAGAAAAAATATAGTATTTATTATGGTAGGTATAAGAACTTTATTCTCACAAAGAATTTACAAAATTCACTTACACGAGAAATATAAAGAATTAAATAACATTTAAATATATGTAGTAAATACTAAAAACTACAATACATCTAGCATGCAGACGGTGTTAATTATATACACAGTAGTTTGTTGCGGTAAGAAATACAAAAGGGAAGTGGGTAGCATTATAAAGTTTCGCGGCTAATGCGGCGCGGTCGGGCATGCGCATGCGCGTATGTCGGGCGCACATGCGCAACAGAGATGTTTATAGTGTATTTCTATGGAACTTGCTAACTATGTAAACAAAAGACTCAACTTTGTTTTGTCACTGTTTCTCCTTGAATTTTCACACCACCTCATCAAACACCATTGAAACCATAAACTATTGAAACAAAAGTGAATCTATCTTGGATATTTCATTAAAAGTTTAAATGTTTTCATAAGTTAGGTTTTTTTTTTTTTTTTTGCCCCCGCGGCGACTTGAATAGCTACTACCGCGAGGATAATGGCGTTTCCACGTGAAGTGATTTCGCCAGTGTCAAGGTATACAGGGTGTCCCAGAAATAGCACGTCACAGTGACACTGGAGATTCCCCAGCCTTAGACGAACCAAACCAGCCTAACATGACCTCAGTAAAAGTTGCACCGTTTTCGAGTTATACCAATTTAAAGATTTTTCCAATTTTTCACCTCTTTTGGCATTGTAAGTGCTCGCATTTACTGGGATAGCTTTAGAATTTAGTTTTTTTATTTGTGCGCGTTTATGAATAGTTGATTAAGATGATAGAAGCATTATTATGTCAATAACTAATGTAAAAGTTGGAAAAATACTGTAATGAACTTGAGTTAAATTATCATCAACATAGTAATTTAAACTTTGAACACCTGCCATAACTTTTTTTTACTACAAACGAAATGAGCAAATAACTTTAAAAACATGCGTATTTTATGCCAATTCTAAAATGGTATGACACATGATATCTTAACGCATAAAAGTAGGAATTCGTATGAAATTTGCCAATATGGAACCTCGGAAATTAATGCTAATCATCTAAAAAATTATCTTGTACTCTACGATATCTCATTTGTTTGTAGTCCTTTTAAGAATATGATTGATTTTTGGTTGACCTTGGTTGAAAGATAATAAAAATCGGGTTTAATTTTCATTCGTTTTTACAGTAAATGTTCGAATTGTTTCCCTCCGACTCTAAGGCACAAATGGCATCTTCGAATAAAATTTCGGTTTAATTTTCGTAAACTGGTTTCCGATATGTCTCGGGCTGCATTGAAGACACGTCGCCGTAGTTCCTCTTCGTTACTTATTGGTTTTGAATAAATATTGTCTTTCAAACATCACCAAAAAAAAAAACATTTTACAAAGCGAAATCAACTTCCGTTAAGAGTGCCGAGTAGTCGTTTCAGTTCCACAAACAAAATCAGAGTCCAAAGGAATGCCAAGTCGATTTAAATGGGTGATAAGTTATGACATAATTCAAATCAATAAAAATAAAACGTACCTAACTAAAAAGTCGACTATTAAAACGAGGTTTAATATTTATCAACGAGTATAGCACGAAACGCAAGGTAACGAACTATGAGTAGTTTGGGTCACAGCTCACAGGGCTACAACTGCAATAAATTAATAATTATCCTACAATTCTTTACATGATAAACTTGCAAAGCGGCTAATCGCGTTTCATTTGTTAGTTTGGTTGCCGGGATCCTTATTGGCAAATTTGATACGAATTCCTACTTTTTTGCATTAAGATATCATGTGTCACTCTGATTTTGTTTGTGGAACTGAAACGACTACTCGGCACTCTTAACGGAAGTTGATTTCGATTTGTAAAATGTTTTTTTTTTTGGTGATGTTTGAAAGACAATATTTATTCAAAACCAATAAGTAACGAAGAGGAACTACGGCGACGTGTCTTCAATGCAGCCCGAGACATATCGGAAACCAGTTTACGAAAATTAAACCGAAATTTTATTCGAAGATGCCATTTGTGCCTTAGAGTCGGAGGGAAACAATTTATTTTTTATTTATTTTTTTATTTGAAAAAGGGGGCAGACGAGCAAGCGAGCCACCTGATGGTAAGTGATCATCGCGACCCATAAACACCCGCAACACCAGAAGAATCGCAGGTGCGCTGCCGGCCTTTGAGAAAAGAGTAGGCTCGTCTTTTAAAGGCTCCCAAGTCGTATTCGAATTCGAACATTTACTGTAAAAACTAATGAAAATTAAACCCGATTTTTATTATCTTTCAACCAAGGTCAACCAAAAATCAATCATGTTCTTCAAAGGACCACAAACAAATGAGATATCGTAGAGTACAAGATAATTTTTTAGATGATTAGCATTGATTTCCGAGGATCCATATTGGCAAATGTCATACGAATTCCTACTTTTATGCGTTAAGATATCATGTGTCATACCATTTTAGAATTGGCATAAAATACGCATGTTTTTAAAGTTATTTGCTCATTTCGTTTGTAGTAAAAAAAAGTAATGGCAGGTGTTCAAAGTTTAAATTACTATGTTGATGATAATTTAACTCAAGTTCATTACAGTATTTTTCCAACTTTTACATTAGTTATTGACATAATAATGCTTCTATCATCTTAATCAACTATTCATAAACGCGCACAAATAAAAAAAACTAAATTCTAAAGCTATCCCAGTAAATGCGAGCACTTACAATGTCAAAAGAGGTGAAAAATTGGAAAAATCTTTAAATTGGTATAACTCGAAAACGGTGCAACTTTTATCGAGGTCATGTTAGGCTGGTTTGGTTTGTCTGAGGCTGGGGAATCTCCAGTGTCACTGTGACGTGCTATTTTTGGGACACCCTGTATATGAGTATCAATCAATATAGCAATAAAACACAATCCAATCTTCTCTAGGAAGATTGGGGGCAACGTTGTACGGTGATTTGTAGGTCTGAGGTCAAGATAGTTTTAACCTCTGCACCACTGCGAGTCCACTTGAAACGAGAAGAAAGATGCCAGATACCTACACGAAATAAGTCCAAGTCTTCAATCACTGTGCGACACAAAGGCATAAAAAGTACAAATCACTATCAGAAAAGAACTTTGAACACCTAATTACCCAAAAATTAAAGTCTAAAACAAATTACACGTCCGCCATCTTTTAACGTTGCAAATGGCCTCCATAAGTTAGGTTATTAGGACCTGATGGAATGACGTTTTTGTTTCTTTTAAATTCTACAATTGTCTATGATGGGTAGTGTTGTGGCTAAAGTTGGCGATATATTAAGGCCCCTACACATTACCTAACTCTCGCTGATCACACTCACAGATGATTATAACGGCACCTTTTGTAATAAATATCTACTGGTGATATATCATCTTCAAGTACCGATTTTTCTTCAGATCGTGATTAAACAAATTACAAATAAGTCGCTACTTGTTTTTTACTTTCGGTACCTATTTTATTATTCGATATGGTTTGACATAAGTAAAGGGTGATTCTTCGAGGCCCTGATTTTTGACGTCTGGGTGCTTAGTTCAATGAACTCTTAGTTTAGAAGGTTGGTTTTTTTTTCAGAGGTCACTGATGTTCATGTTTAACTAGGACATCGGTCGAGTTTTGTGTAACTGATTATAAACATTAACAAAAAAAAAAAAAACCATTATTCTTATTACTCTGTCGTGTCCGTTCTCCATTTTCTTGAAAACATATGATAATAACTTAAATTTACTCAACTTGATAAATATTTTGAGTGACCACATACAAACAAGATTAGAACAGTTGTTACATTAACAAAATTCAACAAATATTTTTTACATGCAATATTATTCTTATAACTGAGGATATAAGATTTGTCCGCCGTTAAATTCTTATTACTCTGGAGCGGGCTTCAATCAGCCGTATCATAAAGACATTTCAGAACCTAGCGAAAACTCCCATGTGGGCCGGTTTTTACTGACGCTCCGAACGTGTCAGGTGGTGGACGTGTCGGCTGATGCTCATCGCCCCGGAGTTACGAAGGTAAATATATCATTACTCTGTCCTTGGTTTACGTAACATTCTTATTACTTTGTTAGTTTTTTTAACACTTGTGTAATCTTTAAAAAAAATGAGTTGTGCTTTTTTAACTGCTTTAAATGCTATCTTACCGTAGCGTTAACGTTTGCCTTCCAGTATGATCGTATTATGAACCATGAGCTTGTTTTAAATTTTTTCTTACTCCTCTGTCCCTTATTGCTTTGGAGTTATGGACAGTGGAATGAGAAAATTGACAGTATTCATCGTTTTTTTTCACTTTAGATGTTGTTATTTATTTATTTATTAAGTCCAAGATACGAGGTAATTAAGTAGAGACACATGCAGTCGATTTAACCTTCTTCAAAAAATTATGTTATCAATATATTTTAATAAGGTTGTGTTAAGGTATTGTGATTTATTGAATTGATTAAAACAACAATGAATAATTGCACATTGTTTTATTTTAAGGTAATTAAAATACCGAGAAAACCACATATTTGATAATTTTTTAAACCTATTCTTACTCCTCTGACGTCAATTTCTTATTCCTCTGGGCACAAAAATTGAACAGTTAATTATTTTCTGAGCGAGTTCATAAAAATGAGTGCCACAACCATATTCATGTTTCTAAATAGATTTACTTTCATGGAAGAACATATTAATTACTCAAATAAGCAAAAAAAAATACGACAGAGGAATAAGACAAAAATCACGACCTCGAAGAATCACCCTAAAGGAGTATTGTCCATCACTAGTAAATTCATAATTCAGAGACAATTTCAATATGGCGGTTTCTTTACATAGTTAGCAAGTTCCATAGAATTAGACTACGAGTTACGAACGGACCCTGGGAGACATGGATGCGGCAGTTTCACAGCTTTGAGCCTTATACTATTTTTTTTTTAATATTATTAATATATTTTGTAGCTAGTCGTTTGATTGTTGGTAGATGAATTTACATGATTTAAATATTCATATTTTATATGTTAAAATACATATAATTCGTTTTGTACCTATATTTATGCATGCCTTTATTATTCGATTATTCATTCGATAAATTATAATTATTACTAGATTCATTTATTTTATTTCTATTGCATATTTACAAAGAAGAAAAGAAAAAGAAAAATACATTTATTCACTACACACATAAGACACACAGAGAAAAGTAAAAACAAAAAACCCATAAGAGTAGTGAGGGTGTCTACGCGGCAGTGAATCGGACACTGGCTCAGCACAATGTGTTAAACACCTACAGCGCTGATCTTCAGCCAGCTCCGTTTAATACAGACGGACTTTTAAACAAATACTTTTGTTAGTGACAAAATAAATACAAAAACTACATGCAAATACCTAACAGAAACATATTCAAATATAAGTACCTACTTAGCCAGTATACAGCATTGACAATTTGGCACAATTAACAAAAAACTAAAGAAAAATAAAGAAAACTAAACTATAATTAACGGACAAAGTGCTGGTTGGGAAATTATAATTTTTGGAGCGTCAACAAATAGCCTTTAAGCTTACGCCAGGTGTACTTGCTATTATTATTTGACGAAAATATACTATCAAAAATTGGAACAGTTAAAGCGTTGTAGTTAATTAAGTAGTGTATTTGATTTAAAAGTTGTACCCACCAAAAATTAGATTTTGAGACACTAAGAAACCTATGGAATAAGAAAATTTTGAAAAAGTAGTCCAGGAAAAAAGTGGAAATTAGGTTTGAAATTACTTAAGACTGCACCGAGCAAACGTCGAGCGTCCAGTGGCGCCCTCAATACTATTATTGTGTTTTCTGATAAACTAAAGAATTTCCATGGAATTGGACGATGCTTTTTTGTAGCGCAAGTAAAAACACAATTTATAGGATACGTAACAAACTTTGATAACATTTACTCTTTGAGAAGTCAGCTTAACGGGAAAAGGTGGCCGCTTTTTTCCGTTAAGTTGATAACTCGAAGGTCAATTGTTATTAAACTACGCGATATATCCTATAAGTTGTGATTTTATTAGTAGTACAAAAATGCACCGCCCGATTTCAAGACAAACTGTAGTTTATTAGAAAACATAATAATATCAATGAGGGCGCCACTGTACATCCGGCGTGCGCTCGGCGCAGTCTTAAGTTTGGCCAGTTTAAGTAATTTCAAACCTAATTTCCACTTTTATCCTGGACTACTTTTTTCAAAATTTTCTTATTCCATAGGTTTCTTAGTGTCTCAGGATCGGAAATTCGGATCGATATTTACCTAAAGTTGGCAAAATCCCGGAAAAAGATAGGCAAACATGGCGTCGGCTTCTTAAATTTTATTTTTATAATTTAAGTTCTGTGATTCTGGGATTCTACAAAACGTTAATATAATAATTACTTTACATGTAGGATAAAACATTCTGTTTTGCTCCTATAAATTCGTTAGGTTAATATAATAAGTTACAGGTAAATTAAATAACATTTGGTAAAACATATACATGGAAATTAACTTCAAACAGTTAATATAAATAAATAATTATGAATTAATGCCTGTGTAATTTATTTATTTTGAAATCCCGGAAATTTTATTATGAATTATAAGATTGAGTCCACCTCCATACAACTCAACAACAAAGCCGGCGCGAAAGTATAGGTAAATATCGATCCAAATTTCCGATCCCAGTAAATCAATAAACCATCGAGCGAAAAAGTCTGAAATTTGGAAAAATTTAGGGAATAGACGTAGGGTGTAGGGTGCAAAAAGACAACTCTTGGTGTGAAAAAAAACGGGGGTTGTCGATAGGAATCGGACAGCGCACGCGCCAGAAGATTTTTTTTTTTTTAAATTACCGTTTAAGTGTAAATCCTACCTCCAGGTGACACTTCCGGTTAAAACCTACACCACCACAACTTAGCACACCGCGAGCTGAACGTTTTAACACCAAAACACGGTTATACGACGATATTTTCCTATTTTAGTGATTTTTTGAGCGCGGAGCGTTTGAAAACCGATGTTATTCCGCCCACGCTCTGAAAATCCCCCGTCAATTGACAACAATTCATTATGTGCTAAGGTAGTAAAATAAAATACCGTTTCTAGATTTTACACTGCTGATTACAGTAAAAATATCTTTGGATTTTTTTATGCAGTAGTTTTTTTTATATTTAGGAAAAACAGTAAAAAAAGTTGGATTGTGAATGTTAGGAATACACTTATAGTGCCCTTAGTCCATTTATTACCTAAGGAATTCAAAAAAATATACAACTGTCATGTTCATTTTTTATCTGTCTGACGGATTACCTACTTGATTCTAACGACACGCTTTCGATTCTACGTAAAATAGTTTTATTTTAATGGCGTCTACAAATTACGTAATTAATTAAATTACGCAAAATAACAAATTTGTGAACGAACGGCAGCGAATGATTGACAAGTGAGTTGAGTTACTTTTTTTAATTTTATATTAGGCTAAGATCACGACATCAGTATTCCTAACTTTGTATATACGGTCTTTTTAATGACTATTACTTTAATAAATTACTAACGACGAATTTAAGTTAAATAAAGAAAATCCAAGAAATACGGGTAGTCTAATTTTTAACCAGCTATTATAAACGCGAAAAAACAATAATGCTTTTTTTTTTAATGTTGTCAATTGTGTGTGTGATGTCCGTGTGACATAGTCCCCTGATATTTATTTATTTAAGTCTTGAAACCAGTCCCTTGATTCTATGATCTTCGCTACAAGGCAAGATCCGACTCTAAAAAAAAAAGGATTGAAAAAGTGATACTTTTAATAATTTCAACCTCGCAAGGCCCACCATACTGCAAAACGGGAGTTTTTTGTAACTGGGACTGAATCTACAATCAAGGGAATAAAGTTCAATTGCGATTGTTCGAAAATGTCATTTTCAGTCTATGAACAAGGAAAATAAAGGGTGGCGGTCTGGTTGCATAACAACTATTGTCATAATATCGATTGTCATAACACTTTACGCGTAAAGTTGATGCTCATAATTTTTTTTTGGCATAACTTACACTAGGCATAATTGTTCCTTGTCATAATTGTACGGAGTCATAATTGGTTTAATCATAATGTAGAAAGGCATACATTTATTTAGTCAAAATATTAATATAATATAAAATTAGTGCCATAACCGACTCGGATCGCGGTTAGGTTAGGGTTATTTTTTATAAAAGAGCGGAAAAAGTTTATGTATAAAGCCATACCATGTTTAAATAATTTTATGTGCATCAAATTTATGCGCGTTACACAATATGTTCTTAAACATTATGATTAAAAACTTTATGCCTAGTATAATTTATGCCAAAAAAAAATTATGAGCATCAACTTTATGCGTAAAGTGTTATGACAATCGATATTATGACAATAGTTGTTATGCAACCCGACCCCTACCCCAAAACGGGAGTTTTTTGTAACTGGGACTTTGAATCTACAATCAAGGGAATAAAGTTCAATTGCGATTGTTCGAAAAGTCATCTTCAGTCTATGAACATAGGAAAATAAACCTTATGTTCATTGAAACAGAGTTCAAAGTAAATTGCCTTGATTATGCACACTGGGCCTTGCGAGGATACAGTTGAGGTGAATTCGTTGGTGAAACTGCAAAACCGCGTAAGTAACATTTTAAATAAGGAGCAAAATGCACCTTGTTAATAGGAACGTAAGGTTTATTTTGCTCTATCATAAATTTGTTAGTTACGCGTTTTTGCAGTATCACCAACGAAATGCGATTAAGTGAAACGTTATAAGGATTTTTTGCCTTTGAGGCGAGAGATAAATTATAATTGTAACGCTAGGCTGACAGCCTCGATCTCTTGACAATAATTACCGACAAATCTACAAATATGTCGAGTTGAAAAAATGATACTTGTTTCACAAGATAATTGTCATCTTATTTAGTTTTTTTTTTTTTTTTTTATGGCAGGAAGGCAATCGAGCACACAGGCCACCTGATGGTAAGTGGAAACTGTGACCCATAGACATTCGCATTCACAAGACTGCAAATGCGTTGCCAACCCTGAGGACTGAGATGCAATGCCTCTATGCTAGTCATTTCACCGGCTGTCTTATCCCCAAACCGGAACACAACAATGCGAACACTGCTGTTTGGCGGTAGGTTAATGGATAAGTAGATTATGACAATTTTAACAAAATGTTTGTAATGTTTATAAGCATACGTCGTATTTCTACACAAAATAATTTACAAAATTGTCAGTTGACGCTGTCGCTTGACTAATTGTCAGCGAGATATGTCGTATTGTCAGCAGACATATGTCATTGGCAATTGTAACTTAGTGAAATAGGGCCAGCTAATCTCACTAACTTGAAGTGCCCATGACAGAGAGCGGTCCATAATGACCCCAAGATTATTGACCTGTAGAGAGTACCTAGGTACAGAATAAGAGCACCGTCGAAAAAACTAGGGGAAAATTTTAAAAGTTTACGCGCTGGCCTAGTTGGTAGTGACCCTGCCTACGAAGCTAGCGGTCCTGGGTTGAAATCCCGGTAAGGGCAGATATTTGTGTGATGAGCGCGAATATTTGTTCCTGAGTCATGGATGTTTACTATGTATTTAAGTATATATTTATCTATTTAAGTATTTATATCGTTGTCGAGTACCCATAATACAAGCCTAGAGCTTACATTGGGACTAGGTCAATTGGTGTGACATTGTTGTTATTTATTTATTTAAAAGTATGAGTATGAGATTTTCTTATGCGGCAACTAGACGCCATATTGTAAAAAAGAAAAACAGTAAAGTAGACGAACTATAATGAGCATTTCTAAAAAAGTTTGTACATTTCATTTACGACTTCGATTTGCAAAAAAAATTGCAGGTTGGTAGGGTGAATGAAGCTGAGCCTAAATAACATAGTCTCCCAAAATGTCCTCATACATTTGTATGAAACTTTCCTTTTTTGTTACCATGAACCAAAGAAAGCTAGGCTCAGCTTCATTCACTCTACCAACCTGCATTTTTTTTTGCAAATTGAAGTCGTGAATGAAATGTACAAACTTTTTTAGAAATGCTCTAATAATAATAATAATAAGAAATTTTATTTCAGGCAACGAGGCCCATAGTTACAAATACCTTATAGACTAACATACATAAAAATATAAAACTTAAAACTAACACCGAGGTGACAAAACAACGTGGTTCTGTTTTGCCAAACTTGGCGTGATGGTCGCGGCTGTCGGTAGGTTGCCCCGAAACCGCCGGAACACGACACCATTCGGCCAGAAGTCAGGACGCTCGACGGTTCCCAGCATAAACCGCGGCACGCGCACTACAAACGAACTGAAGTGCACGTAGCGAAGCGACCGCAGCTGGAACACCGTCAGACTGCATCCAACCTTCTGACGGCCGTACTCCACCACGTCGTCTCGCGTGGTAGAGTGGTGCAGGCGAGACACGTAGAGCGCCGTGTATGAGACTATAACTAGGTTACCGTGTCGCAAACTCTTCTACACGCCCAACGCGCCGAACACGCGTGCCCGACCGTTATACGAGTTTCGCGCGTTATTAGCATGCGAGAGCGAGACGGATGCCTCTCATCGAATCGGCGCAACAGCGCCCGCGGCACCCGCCCGCCAGTTAAACCGACGCCCCCGCTCACTCGGCACGCACAGCCTATGTTTTCGTGTTTTGTTTAAGTATTCATACAAGTGTTACAGTTATTGTGTTATTTTTGGGCATTATTATTCGTCGAATATACTTTTAATTTGTTTAACTCAAAGGTGGTTGTTTTCTTTGACTAATATCCACCATAACCGGTTATTGGCCGTATTTGTATGAAAATAACCGGTTAAAACCGGTCATAACCGGTTATTTGCATTCCCTAACTATGACAGATGGGGCCTCATTGAATCGGTATTCGAAAGGTTGCGGTTTGTAATTGGATTCCGGTTAATTTCAGCCAAATATCATAATGCCCTTTTACATATTTTACTAAATCTCAAATTATCTTAGTTCCAAAATGCCTTAATTCCCAAATTGACTAATTTTCAATACAATAAAATGTCATAATAACATTTACACATTACATCCGATAGGTATTCAAATTTTATAATGGGTAAAATGAACAATAACTTCAAATACCGAATCATTATTAAGACTGAAAGTGAAAATGAATTAGTTTCAAAATTACCAAAATTACCAAAATTTGTTGACAGGCCCAAAGACCAATGACGCTGTCTCATAATACCTAAAAGGTTAACCACGCAGTATTTTTAGTGTTATTTATTTATAAATGTAAATAAATAGTTCAGTTTTTCACAATTGGTTTAGCAATTTATAACTACTGTGCTTTAGTAAACGATCAAACAAAAACTGTCCTTATGAGCAGGGGTGTGACTCGCTCAAGAAGCAAAGGTGAGCGAATTTCCGAACGCTTGGACATCCACTCCTGCGTTCGCTCACCTTAGCTTTTCAGAGACTAACACCCCAGGAGCCGATAGGTACCACAAAACTTTACAAGCGTAAAATTTCAATAAATTTATCAAGTTTGACATGGAAAAACTACAATTTTGTATAATTGTACCTACACTTGTAAAGTTTTGTGGTACCTATAACGTTTTTGTGTCTAGTTAATTTGAGTTTTAGACATTTTGGGAAATGGTATAGGTAATTGAAAATTCATCAAAACATGATCAAGTCAAGTTTTAGACATTTTGCGAAATGGTAGAATTGAAAATTTATCAAAACGAGATAAAATCTAAATGAATTATAGTCATATTAAGAATACGGTAATTTAAGAAGTAGGCGTAAGTCATTTCGATCTTTAGACATTATGAGAATAATCTGTTTTGACATTTTGATATTCTAGGAACACGTATGCCACGCCACACTACAACGTTATTATGGGGTCCATATTGACTTACATAAAATGTTTACTCCTATTTTTTGTTTTACTACCGCTTTGTATTCATAATAATCACTCTTCATATTTTTTTTTCCTCATACTTATTGTTTACATACATTTTTGTTCCTACCAACGGAACTCATAACAGACAGTTATCATCATTTTTTTTATTAATATTTTCGTTACTAAGAACATGGGGTGCGGGGGGGGATGTGCACGCCCTGGTGTGCGGCGCTGGGCTACAGGCACGCTCCTCTCTGTCCTACCATCACGTCCTTGTCGTGCACCCTGGAAATACTAACAGTCGGAACGGGCGCCGCACTTTTACCATCTACCCCGGACTGTTAGTAGCTAAGATGGAGGACACCAACCTGGAACGGCACTCCCACCTTCCAGGGGATCCCTTACCCGATTTCCCGTCTATGATCCCAATTTGACCCACTCCCGGCTCTTCCCACCTCTATCCAGTCCCAGTATTCCTTCATCTCCTTCCTCTCCTTTCTTCCTTTAGTCAGTAGCCCCCACCTCAGATGGGAGTCTTTTCCTCTGGAGTGGGGGCTGCAGACTAATTTCGCCCTGGGCAACGGCTAACAATCTCACGAATAAATTTCGGGTTATTGTTGGCTGTTGAAGAGGGTGAAAAAACTACCCAATCCAAGGTGTCATTCTACCGTGCCGAGGGATGCGTGGCTGAGGGATGTGCTCAGTCTCGAACGGTGTCTCTACGAAACCGGGGCGAATCGTAGAGTAATTAGCCCTTCAGGCGGCAAGCGGGGCTCTGCCGTCTGTGACCATTTAGTTCCCTAGCTACTCGTGGGTTTAAGTATGGAAGACAAAAACAAAAATATAAATTTAACAACCATTTCTTCCGCCCTGGATTATATTCAGGATGGAATTAACAGTATCGAGGCGAGGAGCTCTGTAGAAGACTCCGATACGCCTGATCCAAGTCTGGAGGTTATGGAGATGGGAGTTGTGGTCGACAGAGACGTCTCGAATGTCTCTGGAACGCCCGATGTACCTCCTCATACCGAAGGGCAAAAGAACAAACGGATGTCGGGTGCTGCGCGTAAGCGTTTCCGCAGGCTTGTGGGCGCTGCAGGGGTAGCCGTAGAGCAGGCCCTTGAAATGTGCCGCAAGCCTTGGAAGGACATTCCTGTGAAGATGACGCCCTCGGAGAAGGCCCCCGTCAAAAGGGGAAGATCCGAGGAAGAGTCTCCACAGGGACATACATCGAAAGCCCCGAGACTGTCCTCTGAAGCTGCAGGTGGCGCTAAACCCCCCAGCTTCAAGGAAGTGGTAGGGTCCTCGCGCGTAGGGATCCGTAACTCGGAACCTATGAGCGAGGATCATATGAAGATGATCCACCGCCATCTGAACCTGGCCATTGCTGGACAATGCTCGGATGGTGATGGACCACAATTTCTGGGTTTCACGCACAAGACAGGGTGGATCCTGGTTACCTGTGTCAACCAGCGTAGCCAGGACTGGCTTGTGGGTGAAATCCCGAAATTAAAGCCGTGGCCGGAGGCGAACCTCTCCGTCATTCCGGAGGGGGAGCTGCCCAAACCAGCCACGGCCACCACCTTCATCCCGGAGTCAGAGGCGGCCTCTACTGAAGAGGCCCTAGCCCTACTCAGGGCACAGAATAAGGGCCTAAACACCGGGCTCTGGAGGGTGCTAGGCGACAGGGTGGAACAGGGAGGAAGGGTAGCTACCTTCTCCCTGGACGAACCCTCCGTTGAGACCCTGAAAGCCGGTGATTATGAGGCGGCCCTTGGCTTCAAGAGGGTTTATTTTAAGGTCAAGGGAGGGCCAAATGCTCCCCTGACCACCCCCGCAGCTAAGTCTGCTGCTCCATCCCAGGGTGCCCATAAAACCCAAGGCCCCAAAAGCCATGGGGGCAGGGCCCACCCAGGGGGAGGAGTCAGCAGAACTGTCACCGATCGGGCCGGACCCTCAACCTCAGCAGCCAGAGGTCGACAAACGCCTCTGGGGGCGAGGGGCGGGGGGACCCGACCGGCCACAAAAAGGGGGAAGTAATGGCTTCCTCCCCTACACCGGCGAGGATCCTGCAGGCGAACTTACACCATGCAGCTGCTGCGTCAGCAGTGGTTGAGTGCCGCCTTGCAGGAAACATCGACCTCGCCCTCATTCAAGAACCGTGGGTTCGTAACTCAACCATCCTGGGACTGAATTCCGTTGGTAAGGTTCTATACAATACAAACGGAGTAAAGCCAAGGGCGTGTATTGTTTTCAGCAAAAACACTAACTTTTTACCTGTTCCAGAGTTATGCACTGATGACCTTGTAGCAGCGTATGTAACTCCGAAGGGATGGTATGGGTCTAGAGTAATTCTGTGCTCGGCCTACCTTCCTGGAGACAAAGCGGACCCCTCTGCGGAGCTCTTTCCTGTGGTCGATTACGCCCGGAAACACAACGCGGAACTACTGGTGGGTTGCGATGCCAACGCCCATCACACCAACTGGGGGAGCACTGACATCAATGGTAGGGGTGAGTTACTACATGAATTCCTACTAACCAATTTACTCCAAATTCTGAATTTAGGCTGTGTACCAACCTTTAATACTAGAGCTAGGAGTGAAGTTTTAGATATAACGTTTGCCACTGCAAATCTCGCCAGGCACATCCTAAACTGGAAGGTAAGCGATGTGGAATCTTTGTCAGACCATAGACACATTTGTTTCAATCTGACTAGTCAACTGAGCAATCAGACTGTTACCTTTAGGGATCCTAGACGAACTGACTGGGAGGGTTATCGCAACTCCCTAGATCGTAACCTAGGCTCTATTGCTAAAAGTATAAAAACGCGGGAAGGTTTGGAACTTGCGGTAGAGGTTATCTCCAAAGGCATGGTACAGGCCTATGAAGAGAACTGTCCTCCCAAGGTGAAATCATCCAAGCGTATGGTTCCGTGGTGGAACTCTAAGCTGAGAAGGCTCAGGGATAAAACACGGAAACTGTTCAATAGGGCTAAAAAGACAAATGAGTGGGAGATCTATCGGAAAGCCCTAAATGAATATAGCAAACAGATTAGGAAAGCGAAAAGGGAGTCATGGAGGAAGTTCTGTGAGGACATAAACAATACGCCTCAGGGAGCAAGACTTCATAGAATACTCGCCAAAGCAAAACCTAACCAAGTTGGTCTACTAAAAAGACCTGATGGTTCCTTCACTGAGAATGAAACGGAAACGTTAGAATTACTGGCAAACACTCACTTCCCGGGAGCTGGAGACCCGAACTTAGCAGGTGGAGGAATAGTTTATTCTAGACCCCATCTTGAGGACTGGAGACAAGCAGCCTTAGTCGTAAGACCGGGACTAGTGAGATGGGCCATTAATTCATTTAAACCCTATAAATCTAGTGGATTAGATGACGTAAGTCCAGTTTTGATACAACGTGGTGCAAACGTCCTGATCCCCTATTTGGTTAAGATCTTCAGAGCAAGTTTTGCCTGGGGACACATACCTGAACAGTGGAAGAAGGTAAAGGTCTTATTTATACCTAAGGCTGGGAAAAAGGACTACGCCCTGGCAAAGTCCTTCAGACCCATTAGCCTATCCTCGTTTCTACTTAAAACCATGGAGAAGGTAATTGATAAATATATTCGTGAGAACTGCCTCAGGGACAAACCTATCCATGACAGTCAGCATGCCTATCGTAGTGGCAGATCTACAGAGACAGCCCTACTAAACCTAGTTGATAGGATCGAGAAAGCGCTGGAAGATAAGGAGATTGCTTTAACAGCTTTCCTGGATATAGAGGGTGCCTTTGATAACACTCCCATCAGAACGTTGGTCAGTGGGCTGGCTGTGAAAGGCGTAGACACTACCACTATCCGATGGGTGCAAGGGATGCTCTCAAGTAGAGTGGTCAGGTTAGAACTACTCGGCACTACACTAGAGGTGACCACAGTAAGAGGCTGCCCGCAGGGAGGTGTATTATCTCCTTTGCTCTGGACTCTTGCTGTGGATGGGCTCCTGCATAAGATGGCAGAGCTTCGCATCGATACACAGGGGTACGCTGACGACCTTGTAGTTACGGTGCGTGGCAGCTGCCAAAGTACTCTATCGTACCTAATGCAAAGGGCTCTAAACACAATAAACTCGTGGTGTAAAGATAATGAACTATCCATAAATGCGGATAAAACCATTATTGTCCCATTCACAAATAAGCGGAAACTAGTGGGACTTAGACCGCCTATCATGAATGGGAAAATAATACCGTTCTCCTCAGAGGCCAAGTATTTGGGAGTCACACTAGACCAGAAACTTACATGGAATCTGCACGTGAACGGAACCTTACAGAAGGCTAAATCAGCTCTGTCAATTTGTTGCCGGCTAGCAGGAAGCAGATGGGGACTAAAACCCAAAATTGCACTCTGGCTCTACACATCCATAGTGAGGCCGATGGTGTCTTACGCCTCAGTGGTATGGTGTAGAAAAGCGGCACAAAAAACTGTAATATCAAAACTTGGCAGCCTCCAAAGAACTGCCTGTATTATCGCTACTGGAGCCATGTCAACCTCTCCGACACTAGCTCTTGAAGCACTGCTAAACCTACCGCCCCTTCACCTGTATTTGGAAAAGGAGGCGAAGGCAAGCATGCATAGAATCTCGAGCTTGAAGAGAGGCCACTGGCTATCCCAAAATATGAGATCCCTCGAGAACTCTGTAAGCGATATTCCTGTGATGGGGATGTTATCAGACACCATGCCCCCTAAACTTTGTCCACAGAAGCTGTTTTCTGTGGAATTTCCGTCCAGGGAAGACTGGTCACACGGTCACTTAACATGGAAACCAGGTAGCCTAAGGTGGTACACTGATGGCTCCAAATCCGGTTCTGAGGTAGGCTGCGGAATATATGGAGAGGCGCCTAAAAAGGAGTTAAGTCTGAATTTAGGCAAGTACTCTTCTAATTTCCAGGCGGAGGTGTACGCCATAATTGAATGTGCGGCAACCAATCTGCAAAGCAACTACCTCAACAGTACCATCTATATCCACTCGGATAGTCAGGCGGCTCTCTTGGCCCTAACCTCTGATGTCATGAACTCAAGGCTGGTCGAGAACTGCTGGACACTCTTAAATACTCTGGGTACAAATAACAGGGTGATTTTACGTTGGGTCCCAGGGCATGCGGGCATCGTGGGCAACGAGAAAGCTGACGAACTCGCACGGGTAGGAGCTAAGGGTACACAATTTGGTCCGGAACCATTTTGCGGCATCCCTAAAAGCCTAACAAAACTTACCTTGTGGACATATTGCTTTTATGCAGCCATTCAACTCTGGAGAACAACTCCAGGATTAAACCATTCCAAGGCTCTCATAAGAGCATTTAGCAAAAAGGCATCGACGGAGGCCTTAGCGCTAAGTAGGAACAACATTCGCACTCTGGTCAGGGCGCTCACAGGGCACTGTTGCCTGAACAAGCACATGCAGACGATTGGGAAAGGTGACACAAGGTTGTGCAGACTCTGCCATCTGGAGGAGGAAACGCCTTTGCACCTTCTCACCGTCTGCCCGGCCTTAATGCGACACCGTAGCTCCTCACTGGGAAAGCATCTAATGTGCCCAGAGGAGATCAAATATCTCGGCGCCAACAAAGTCCTGAAATTCCTCGCAATAACAGGACTCAGCGGAGAACTGTAGGCCGTGGCGATCACAATAGATCAATTCTGGTCGCAGTGATACTAGGCTTTTTAGCCTTGAATAGCCACTCCCTGAATAATAATAATAATAATACTAAGAACATACTGAACTCATATTTTTTTTATTCAGAACTATTTCCTTCATAACAGACAATTATCATATTTTTATTTTTAATATTGTCATTGCTAAGAACATACTGAGCCTACCGTGTACTACAACTGTCCTTTAACAATGCAATATTTTCAAGGGATGTGAAAAAAAATAACCTAACCTATCCGAGTCGGTTCTGTCCAGAGAGGTCTTGCTCGCTCGCTTCACTCGCTCGCCACCAGTAGATTGTTTTTAGTTCATTATTTTTATTGATATCCTTTTATTTTTTTTCCATTACAGGTACATAACACTATAAACGCAATGAAGGATGACGCTTTAAAAAACTTGGAAAAAAAACCAATACATATTATCGAGCACGCATACATACACAATACATATTAGCATAAGAAAATATATGAAAACAAATATTAGTATACACAGCTGACATGAAACGTTTCATAAAGACCCTGTCTGCCAAGCTCATCGACGCCTCCGGGGATCCCAGAGCTGGCGCTTACCTCTCCCAAAGGATAGGTTTGACTATCCAGAGAGGTAATGCAGCCAGCATCATGGGTACAATGCCGCGTACCGATTTGCTAGAGGGAGTATTCTTTTTGTAGTTGTGCTAGTTTTAAGTAGATAATAGTTTACTTTCTTAATTATTATAATTAATATTGTATAGTGTATATTATGTATAGTGTTATTTTTTGTATTTTACTTTATTTGTTTTAATTAAAAGATAATTAATAAAGATTATAATTTATGAATATTAGCGTTATAAATTAGAATGCTTGGGACTTTCGATCGTTAGTATAAGAAAATATATGAAAACAAATATTATAATAAACTAGGTGTATGATTAGTGATATTATGAATTCAGATGACAATGAGTTTCGATCGTTAGTATTTAAAAAAAATATGAAGAGTGATCATTATGATGTAAAATGGTATGCGAAACATTTTCGGACTTCCGATAATAGGACTTAAAAAGTTATGTGAGTAGATACGCACCCGTCATTATGATATGTTATTTTTTGTATTTTACTTTATTTGTTTTAATTAAAAGATAATTAATAAAGATTATAATTTATGAATATTAGCGTTATAAATTAGAATGCTTGGGACTTTCGATCGTTAGTATAAGAAAATATATGAAAACAAATATTATAATAAACTAGGTGTATGATTAGTGATATTATGAATTCAGATGACAATGAGTTTCGATCGTTAGTATTTAAAAAAAATATGAAGAGTGATCATTATGATGTAAAATGGTATGCGAAACATTTTCGGACTTCCGATAATAGGACTTAAAAAGTTATGTGAGTAGATACGCACCCGTCATTATGATATTTGGCTGTAACGAACCGGAATCCAACCTCAGTCCTTTTTGTACTGTGACCGACTGAAATAGCAAGACACGCTCGTACGTTTCCGTGAAAATACGATGGAAAACAAATATCGTCCCCGTAGAGCGAAAAATCACTAAGTCGTATTTATCTGATTTGAGATACGGAGGTTCAAAGTTATGAAATTAAAAAAAAATCTAACGTTTCATCATCCCAAAGGATGACATATTTATCTTATTATAGTCTCATCGCAAGGATATTAATGTTTCGGTATAAGCTCCAACTGCCAAATCGAAGCAAGTAGCTTATTTTGCAAGTGATAAGCGATAATTACTATTATCTTTTAAATTATGGACCTAAATCTCAGTTAGTGATTTTTAGACTAGAGTTAGTGAATTGTCAATCATTTTTAAAGTATTAATTAAGAAAATAAGATGATCGAAAGTTCACTAAAAATACTTAGTTAATTTTCGCTTTCATATTTTGTAGCAAGCTTTGCAATTGTCAGATAACTAAGTTGTTTTAGTGAATTTGGGAATAAAATTGTGCTCGGTCAGAAGCATAACTGAATAAGGCAAAAATAACTAAAATGACTTAAGTAACCACTTTGGCCGATTTTATTTCGGTATAAATTCATTAAGTAATTTAATTAATTTTAACTTCAATTCATGCGCAAAACCAAAAGATTCATGAATTTACCAACTTTCTAAAATTGGATCCGTGACTGCTATTCACATAGCAATAAGACTGAAATTTGCAGAAAAAGAATGCAATATCGGTGGCATTAAAAAGTCGATTTCGACATTTTGGAACTTGGTGACTTTTCGCTCTACGGGGACGATATGCACTACATCTGTAAATGATTGTAATTCACTATCATATGATTAGCCGCGTGGTTGCCGGGTTAGAATAGCGCCACTCCATGTCTTCCCGTGGATGTCGTAAGACGCGGCTAAGGGAATAAAGGCTTGTAGTACTGTTAGGCGATGGGCTTGCTACCTGTCACTAATATACTGGTAAACATGTTTAGCCTGATTGTGCAAAATGTGGTGACAGAATTATGAACAAGTTTTTAGAGTTGTTGGTAATTCTCTAGCTCTGCCTACCCCACTCTGGGACCGAAGGCGTGAGTTTATGTATGTATGACGGACGTATGTATCATATTGATGGTTTACCCACTTTTCACAATTAAATCATTCATATAATTTCATTTCATTTATTACCAATAATTTAACAATAATAAATCAACAGTTATGGCCCGGTGTGCGGTCGGATGCTGTCGGAGACTCAATGGGCTAATCAATTTAGGAATTTTGAAGACGTATGTGCTATGGAAGAAGTCAATAACTATTATACTCATACTCGTAAGTATAAATAAAGAGTGAAAATAAATATGTGCCTCCTGTGACAAGTGATACAACTCGTTTAAAAAAAACTGCTTTTAAACGAATATGTTTTTTTGAACATTGCTACCGATTTTTATAACATATAATATCACTTTGTTAACAAGTTGTAGGTACTTTATTTAATATATTATAGGTACTACAATGAAAAGTTAAAACTAAACTTATTTAAAAAAATTAAAATAAAACTAAGCTACTCAAATTAAAATAAAACTAAGCTAATCAAATATTAAAGATGTAAATAATAATCACCACTATAAAAAGAACACCCCCTCTAGCAGGACCGCTCGCGGCATGGTTATTTTATTTAACTTAATCGCTTTAACAACTGGTTCGAAAAAAAATTGTAATACTAGTTATAGATTTTGAGATATTCGACGAAACGTCCTTAATGTATCATTTTACATTTTAGATTGATCAATTTAACTCGTGTATGATGATTATTGATGATACAACTCGAATTGTATTATTTAACACAAAAAAAGTATAATCGAGGAGCTCCAGTGATGACTGATTGGGGAATGGAAATAACCGGTTATAACCGGTTATAACCGGTTTTAACCGGTTTTAACCGGTTATTTTCATACTAAGATGGTTAATAACCGGTTAAATTGCATTCCCTATGACTGATACAACTTTTTTTTAAAGCTAAATTTACACACAAGTTGTAGGGAATTGAATAGGTAATCTTTCTTAAGACGAACGGACATAATATTAAGGATTTTTATTGAGTTGTATCATTTATAACAAAAAAAATATCGTAATTTAAACCGTGAGTAATGTTACATTTCGAGTTATTCTTAGGTCTGATAACGATAAAACTTGTGTCAAATAATACAAATAATTGATCAAAACAAACGATTGCAATCATGATAAAGGAACTAAACATGAAATTAAATCACTGAGGAAACTACTCTACTCTACTCTGTAATTTCAAGCAATATTACGATGTTGCAACAATGCAGGAGGTAAATTAACCTGTGCATATTGCCATCCAAAACAAAAACTGAATAGACACCTACACAAAAGATCAAATAACAATTCTCAATAATCTAATCACCTACAAAACATGAACATAATGATAACTAAACCTCAGGTAGGTAAGAAATAAAGTAAGTTAAATTAAGGAATGTTGAAGTAGCGAAAAAAATTGTCAAGATCGTAACAAGTGGAAAGAAGTGGTCTCTGCCTACCCCTCTGGGAAACAGGCGTGATTTAATGTATGTATGTATGTACTAAATGTATTCTCTTAGAGGTCAACATTCGTCGAAACAATATTAATTCCAATATTGTATGCCAAATACGTTTCGGACAGTAAAATTATGCCAAATACACGGCACCAGTAGAAATAGATTAGGGCCACCCCGGCCACCCCTTGTCTTCCCGTCCCGTGGATGTTGTAATAAACAAACAGTGAAACGGTGCAGTTAGGGGATGGGCTTACAACCTGCCCCTAATACACTGGTAAACATTTTACCCTGATTGTGCAAATTGTGGTTACAGAATTATCAACACGTTTTAAGAGTTGTTGGTAATTCTGTAGCTCTGGCCTACTCCGCCCTGGGAATGAAGGCGTGTTAATGTATGTATTTACATTGCATCCATTTTTTACATCTATAATTATAAACTGTTTTTTTTTTTTTTCAGGTTTCCGTAAGTAATTTATGAAGTGGGTCGTTCTTCTTTTTGATCGACAATAAACCGTCGATTTTCGGTTTTTTAGATTTATGAACTATCAATTAACTATGGTTTCAGTGTTCGATTTAATAGTTATTTGTTATACAAGTGGGGAAAGTTGTATTTTACCTGCGAGTGTTCATTTGAAACACGAGCTAGCGAAAGGATTCTATGATTGACCACGAGCGAAGCGAGTGGTTCAAAAATAGAATCCTGAGCGTAGCAAGTGTTTCAAGACACGAGACGTAAAATAACTTTTAGCTCGTGTATAACACAAAACTGGTCACCTCACTACAGCGAGGAAACTAAGAAAAGGGTTTGTATTGTAAGCTCAATTCCGCATTTTGCACGGTTTCCGGTAATTCCACGGGTGTTAATACGTCTTCATCACTCGAATCACTCATTTTTAATAACAAAACAAACTAGAAAAACATGCGAATATTTAACGTTGACAGCTTAATAGAAAAGTTTTGACGTAAGATTTTTTTTTTATAATTCGGATGCGTTTTGTTTGCACATCGACTTATTTGGACTGTCAGAACATTTTATCCGTTTTTAAAACAAGAATGAAGGTTCATTTTGAATGCTGATATTTATGAATTAAAATAAAGTAGAAAGACTGTATTTAGTGTTTTTTACTCGATGCAATTCATTAATTGTGATGTTAAAAATTCAGCACTTGTAAGGTTTTACGTTTGGTTAGCTGTCAAATATCACTTAAGCTGCCTTCATATGTCAAAACTCTTTCTTCACTTGTGGATAAAAAGCGATTTTCTCAATAGATATCAAACAAGCAAAAAGGGCTTTCCGAGCTAGCGAGATGAAAAAAAAGTTGCATTTATTCTTTATTAAAACTAATGAATGCTTTCTGTCCTGCATTAATATTTTATTATTTTTAATATGGTTTACCAGAAACACTGTGACAGAGTGGCCGTTTACAGCCGACACCAAGTATTAGATGACCACTTTGTCACGGCATTCTACGGAAAACCTTTAGTTTTAGAAAAAGCACAATTATTTGGTACTCTTACGTAAATAAAAGTATGGACGTATACAGTGTAAATGGTATACGGGCGTTAATTAAAACTGGACATAGATTAAGAGTCTACTAATCATTAACAGAAATAATAATTATTATTAAGCTAACGTATACACCGTAATTAATTTTTGAACATACTATCGACCCGCAATGTACATCGAAATCCATCTGTCAGGTAAGTACGTAATGTTTACTTGCGTTTTTAATTAATTGCATTTTTTGTTATACATTGCGTGTTAAATAGTTTTGTATGGTTTTTTTTTAAAATTAAATTTTAACAAAAGCTGCCTAAATGTCCTCAGTAGGGGTTATACTAACCACAGTTAAAAGGAACGCCCGTATACCATTTACACACTGTATTAAACACGAAAAACATAATTATCCATACTCTAATGAGACGCTTAATAAGATGCGAGACAGGCTATTGTCGGTAAAAAAGAAGAACGACCCAAGCAATGGCAGTCTCAACATACTACAAGTAATTATTTAATTCCAGTAAATAAATAGAAAGAGAGACCCCCATGCGCGTATAATCCTGAGGGGCGATTATTATACGATTATTGCCCAATTTTTTTCCTTGACTCGTATTATCTATTCCGTGAAATACGCCAACATTGCCTACGGTATCATTGCCCATAATGCGATGTCACATTTCATAATTAACAAATAATATATTGAGCAGGCAGGGACACGTGCTATTAATATAGTAAACTATATTTTCTTGAGACAGAATCTTTGAGGTTATTGGGTTCTTACATATTGTGATTTATTATTTATCAAAATAGATTATTGTAGGCATATATTATGTATGTTCTATGTAAGTAAGTGTTATTTTTTTTTCATGAGTTTGTTATATTATAAATCCTATTTAATATAGGTAATTGATGTCCTGGATATATTGGATGTCAAAATAGATTCATTTAAATATTTAAGCCTAATGTGACTACCCTAACATTTTGAAATCGCTTTTGGTATTTTGTATTGAAATGAGCAGAAATGCCTAGATAACATTACCCACTCATTTTTAACGGAAGTTAAGGTGATAATATCTATTCAAGATTAAACCTGTTGCCTATTTGAAGTGCTTAGGGGCTATATTTGAGTCGAAAATCATCAAGGGCAATGTTGGACAAAAGTCCAGATAACATTGCCCGCCATTAAAATCGATAGAATTATGGTTTAAATTAAGACTTCGGACTTATTTTTCAACATTAATAGAAGCAAGTGTGGTTGTAAGGCGTAATTATGTACAGTCCCATATACTAAGTATACAGTACTTTATCTACACACATATCGTCGGTGAAACTGCAAAACCACGTAAGTAACATTTTAAATAAGGAGCAAAATGCACCTTTTTAATAAGACCGTAAGGTTTATTTTGCTCTATCATAAATTTGGTAGTTACGCGGTTCTGCAGTATCACCGACGATATCACAAGTTTAGAATTATCGTATTTTCTTAACAGCAAAAACCAACAAACGAATGACCACAATATTGACGACGAAGTGACCACATAGCGTCAGCAAAGATTTCAAAAAAACATAGCTCTTATAGCAGAACAATCGAAAATGATGGTATTTTTATAATAATCGGGCAAAGTTGGCGTGTCCCTAGGTTCGCATTCTTTCCCGATTTTTTTTTTCAATCATATATTTTTTTGATCTGGATTTTTCCTACTCCCAAATTTGTCCGCTTATCATTGGACCAAAATACCTATAGGTGTTTAATGATATGTGGTTAAACATGGACAAAACATCTGTCCCTTGCTGACCAGTAAGTATGTACGTGTAACTGTGTAGTGTAGTGTGTAGTTTATTGTAAGATTTTGTTAGTTTTCGCAACCTACAGATAAGGATGGAGGGTATAGAGATTTCTTATCAGCTTCAGTCGCTACCAAGTATCAGCATCGTTAGCTTCACTGTGTGCTATTCTCGATATTTCTTACATTTGACAACTGGCTTTCGTTTTGGATTTTAATTGCTTACCGATTGGGACTTTTTATGAGAAAGTGTAGGGCACTCCACTCCATAACGACCCCAGCTTTGTATATGGTCTTTGATTAAACGAAATAGTGTGTGAGACTATGTTTCGCACTTGGGAGAGTAGTGAGGCTGTAGCTTCATCGGGTGCCCCATCAAACAACCCCATCATCAGACCAGGTGAAGGACATCTACCCTACCCTCATGCGACAGTTTCATCCAACTACGATCCTGTCTGTGTCGATAAACATACACCATTACGGAAAAAGCATTGGCACCCTGCTGCTCAAGAAGTGGTTTTATGTGTCTACAATGTGATTCTCAAATAAATAGGTCCTTATGGATCTATAAGACGTACAGCACAACTGACCAACGCTTCGGAAAACACTGTCAGAAGACAAGTGAAAAAATGACTACCAACAGAAATGACACGTAATAAAAAAAAGTTTGCACGAATCGACAATTCCACGGTGGATTTTATTGCCAGAACGGTTGATAACTTCTATAAAATTCAAAAAAAATCAAAATTCAAAATATTTATTCAGTAAATTGGCCACATGAGGGCTCTTTTACACGTCGGTAACATGGAGTGAATCTACTAGCGCTTTGGACAAGACCATCATTGCGGAGAAGAAGCGCCGCAAGAAACTCCAGCAGAAGGTCATTTTTTCAATTATTAATTAGGTACAATAATACTTAAAAGTAAGTTACATTACAAGGTAATAAAGTAATAAATAATTATTAAAAAATAAAATAAAAATAAAAAAAGCAATACAAACAAAATCCTTACAAATGTAAAGTCAATAAAATAAAGTTAAAAATCATGATTAGGAGAACAACATGACGAGATCTCTTCGTCAGGAACGATAATTAAAATAACTAAATTGGAAAAACGTATCACACCTACCGTCGGCTTAATATACAAGGAATTGACAAAGGACGGTACCGTTTTCCCATACAGCTTGTCGTACTTCGTACATGTACTCAAAGATATGGGATTTGAGTATTAAACATTAAACCACAGAAAAGTGACCATGGACTCGCAGAGACTGATTAACCTTCGTGATAATTATTTAGACCAAATTGAAAAACATCGTGAGAATGGAAAAAATATCATCACGACGACGTCCCCAAAAAGGATGGCAAAAAGACGGCATCACGAGTGCACTCAATGTACTACATTGAATGTACATTGAATTATCAACCCTATCCTCTTAGTCAGTAGGTTTAAAATGTAAAGTGTGAGGATACAGATATAAGTCTTTATTATTTGAACTGAGCTTATTCTCTACACAATACTATCATCTACACAAGACTTATATCTGTATCCTGACACTTTACATTTTAAACCTACTGACTAAGAGGATAGGGTTGATAATTCAATGTACATTCAATGTAGTTCTAACTTTTTATATGTAATCGGCTTGCGGTTACGGACACAAAGAAAGATAATAGTATTGTACACAAACAATGGCCTTTGTGTCGACGATCAGCTCAGTTCAAATAATAAAGAATATACCTTTGTAGTATGTTTTTACCATTTGGTAGTAATTTTCATTATTCTGGCAACACATTTTTAATTTTTTTACGTTGGTAACTCCATTGTTGCGACGCCAGTTGTGCATCATAATCATAAGTTGGAGGGAGTGGCTGCATTTTTTTAGTGTCTCGCAACTTTTAAAATTTTCGAGAAGTAGGTGCGTCCCAGGGTAAGTAAATATTGTCTATTTTCCGTAAGTTTAATATTTTGAAGAATAGGACACGATTTCATTATAATAACGTAGTAGGCAATATTGGGCAGTGTTCAGTGGCTGTCACTAGCTGGGTTTTATAAATTAACAGATAAGAGTAAGAGTGCCTAAATTGCTTAAGTGAGTTAATTTATTACTGATTAAGGTGATGCTGAAGGTGGTTGGCTGATGTTTCTTTAATACCAAAGCTTTCAGTTGTGTTCCTACGTTGTGATGATTATTTTTTAACTAAAAAAATACTTTTTTTTAAATAACAATATTTTTTTGGCACAACCCTACAGTTGCCGATATTTTTGTATGGAAAGTTCGTGGAACCTGGTACAACATTGCCTATTGCCTGTGAAAAAAAAACCATAAAGCTTATACTTAGCAATAATTTGACTGCCAGGGACAAGCACAATGTCTCATGTACACAATTAAATATTATACCAATTACCAAAACGTTATTTATCGAGATAACCGTCTAGGCAAAGTTACGTCTTAGGCCTAAAACTTTGCCTGCCACTTTAAATGCTTATAACTAGGAAATATTGTATGATTACCTACTGATATTTGAGTCTAATTTGGCGAGGCTGTAACAATGCAGTTGTTACGCTGTTTACCTGTGCTGCATTTTAATATACAAACAAGCTTAATTCACTTCAATTTAACTTCATTTCACTTCACTTTCATTTAAATTCGTATTGTAAACATCCTTAAGAATTGTTTACTAATAACTGTCAAACAGACAGCTCAATTCCACAGATTAATTGAGTTGCGTTAACCACAAATCGATCATTGTCAAGTGTTGACGACACTTATCCAACAGATGGCGTTACTAGCCATTCTGTGTAACTTTACTTATATTTAAATCTTTTAATAAAATTAACTTCAACATAAATATAAATAACCTTTTAATTGTTACTCGTTAATAAAATAATAAAATAATGTATTCTTTCTTATCCGATTCAGCGCATGAGAAAATAATGGAGGGTATGTTGGTGTCTTACCTACACGACCCGATATTTTCACTCATGACGCGAATTGGCTTTCTAGCATTTCTTTGTTCGCCCTACTCATATTCAAAATTAACCGAAATGGGCGAAAGGTTAGAAAAGGGCCGCGCTCATTTCATTCGTCCTCTTTGCCGCCTCAACTACTACACTTGGAACACTTAGTGTTAACGTTCTTATAGGTACTTAATACCTATCTATAAAATCGGTGCAAATCCCCAAATCGGGTAAGTTCAGTGCAACGAACTAACTGTCTATTCTAATTCTATATTGCTGTGTAATGTTATCGTGTTTTATATTTTCTTATTGTGTGTTCTTCTAGATTATTCCAAATTATTCTTTTAACCATCTTTTTATTTCTAATAACCGACCGTTACTTCATAACGGTCGTTAGTACATTAACTTCTTTAGCAAATTGTTATTTTGGCTTAGCTTCTCTTTGTTTTATGTAACTCCGTTCCGATAGTTCTTGCCACCGCCAATAATTAAATACGCTATTCCCTCGGGCTTCACCCAACGGCGGCTGGCATAACTATCCCAATACTGGACACCAGGCTCACACAGCCAATGCTTGGGTTTCCAGGGTTCACCGTACAGGGAGCACCAATCATCGATCACCCATCATGAGCACAGATCACCCATCATGAGCACCGATCACCCATCATGAGCACCCATCACCCATCATGAGCACCGATCACGATCATGAAGCACCGATCACCTATCATGATGCACGAGCACCGTTCACCGTTCAGGGATCACCGTTCACCTTCACCGTACAGGGAGCACCAATCATCGATCACCCATCATGATTCACCGTACAGGGAGCAACGATCACCGTTCACCTTTCACCGTTCACCGTTCATAATCACCGCTGGGAGTACACCTCCGCTAGGAGTACACCAACGCTGCTACCCATCTACTCCTCCTCTACTCACCTACTTGGCCGGCGCGGCGTCTATCTCCGGGACCAGGATCGTCGAGTGGGGTCCGGTGCTACACACCGGGTGCTACCCCCCTGACGCCAGGATCCTGGCATCGTACACCGTCGGGCTGCCGACGGGTTACCTCCACCGCCGCTCCGCGTCACTCTAATTTACGAGGGAAGTGCTATCCACTTCACAGAATCAGACCACACCCTACGAACCTACTACCCTCTTCTGTTCACACTACCGGAGTTCTTTTCAATAAATTCTTTAAACTTTTATCGAGTTTTTCTTGCCACCCGGTAGGACGTGACAAGGCATAGAGTCTGTTTTCCGACTAATACTCATTAAACCACATAAGTCAAATAGTTTCACAGATATAAGGAAAAAACGTCAAAATCCGTGCAAAGTTGCAGCATTTTACGGTACCCTTTTTTATCACGAGTTAAGTCGACTTGGACCCTTTTTCACTAAGACCCCAGAATTAATACCTTGCACACAATTAAAACATTCTTATGCCAAAAAATATTACATTGATGAAACAGCAAAACTCAAGAATTGCGATGTTTTATTTTTTATTTTATGGCATGGTAAGGCAAACGAGCACACAGGCCACCTGATGGTAAGTGGAAACTGTGACCCATCGACATTCGCATTCACAAGACTGCAAATGCGTTGCCAACCCTGAGGACTAAGATGGAATGCCTCTATGCTAGTCATTGGTTCACTAATGTTTGACCAAAAAATTATTGACAAATGATCATTTGACAAACAACGTTTCACCAAATGATCATTTGGCAAACGAGACATTTGACAAAAGTATCATCTTACAAAAACTCACTTAGCAATTGATCATTTAGCAATTAGTTTACCTATTTCTGGGCAGAAAAAAAAATAACCTCGAAGGCCAAGGCGGGAGCCAAGCTCCCGCCTTTGCCTTCTAACCTAACCTATCCGAGTCGGTTAAGCCCTGGGTCGTCTTCCTCGTAAAATGTAAATTTAAATGTTGATCATTTGGAAAAGTAAATCATTTGTAACATGACTAGTAATAAAATGATCAATTGACTTAACATTTTTTTGCAAAACGTTGTTTGTCAAGTGTAATTTTGACAAATGACTTTTGGTCAAACGGCAGGACACCTAGTCATTTCACCGGCTGTCTTATCCCCAAACCGGAACACGACAATGCGAACACTGCTGCTTGGCGGTAAGTTAATGGATAAGATGGTGGTACCAACCCGGACGGACCCTGCACAAGGTCCTCCCACAGTGAAAAGTTCTAAGATTGCCGCCTTACTACTGCAATTTCGACCCCATCCAATTGATATAGAGTACTTTTTAAAAGAACGTACGAAAGTACAGGCAGCGACGATGAAACAGACATAAGTTGTTCGGATGAAGGTTAACTGCTAGAAGACTAAGCTATATTTTAAAATTGTATGTAAATATATGTATTAATTGTTTTTTTATATGTTATTACTTTATTTATTACTTCAGTGACATATAATATTTGAACTTTATACAGGCAAATAAATCATTTACAAACTTTACAGTGTTGTTTATTTTAACGCATGCTTCTGCATATACTACTGAACTACGAACACAAATCGAATTTGAACCTTTTCTTAAGGTGGTAAAGTTGTAAATCATTTTTTTTACTGATGCATTTCTTGTCGTAAAGGTAGTTAGCGGTTGGGTTTAACAAAAGATAACAATGCCATTCATCGCGGTTGTCAGGTTCTCAAGTGGGAATCGTGATTTTAAATAGTTTCTACTATACCTGACGTTGTTTTAAAGTTACTATTTCCAGTACTTAAAACCTACTTGAAAAAGTCGTTGATGTCTAAAGCTTAGATACTATAGGGTCGAGGACTATCTAACAGATAAAAATGCTTGGCCTAAATCATACATATGAATCGACGTTTCGAGTCGATAACAGTTTTAATATCTATGAGTACTACGTGGGTCACTAGATAAGTTTTACCTTAGCCTACATACATACATACCTTCACGCCTTCATTCCCAGAATGGGGTAGGCAGAGCTACAGAATTACCAACAACTCCAAAAACTTGTTGATAACTCTGTAACCACATCTTAGCCTAATTGTGCAAATTGTGGTTACAGAGTTATCAACAAGTTTTTGGAGTTGCTGGTAATTCTGTAGCTCTGACTAACCCACTCTGGGAATGAAGGCGTGAAGGTATGTATGTATGTATGTACATCATTATTATTTTCATTTATTTTTTCAAAATACTCTCTCGCTCTCTAATACTTCCATTCGTCTAAACCAACTTTGGAAACACTTTGCCAGTCTTGATCTGACAGGTCGGAAATTGCTACTTCGTAAGCAGCAACGGCTTCTTCGGCACTCGAAAAAAGCGTGCCTTTTATTTTTTCTTTTACTGTTGGGAACAAAAAAAAAATCACAAGGAGCTAAGTCAGGGCTGTAGGGTGGGCGAGCTAGGATTTCAACACCAGATTCCTCAATAACCCTAATTCCTCAATGCCTTTGTTCTGAGGGACCAAAGTTTTCAAAAGTTTCATTAGTGATACCGACAAATGTTTACTATTTTAAAATCTCCATTAAATAAGCATATTTTTAAGCTTATGGGCAACTGGACGGTAGTGTATTTTTTTTTCACCATGAGTGTTGAAAGTTCGATCAATGTACGATTGAAAATGCAAAATTCATGTTTGCGATATTTTTTTTAAACCTATTGATGTCTCACAAAAATGGTGATTCCTATCTGATAACACAAGTATTCAATAATATTGAGCAAAAATAAAAATTAAAAAAAATTACCTTATAATGGTGCTATAATCGAAACATTGAACAAGGGTATTCATTTTCGAAAAAAACCTAAACGTCCAAATATCTCGAAAACCGTGCGACTTTTACTAGACCTATTTTAGCTTTTTCGTAACGTCCTAAGTGCCCTCTATCCGTAGTTCAAGGATTATCCACTCATTACCTAACACCCTGTATAACTATTTTATTTTATCAGGATACTACCCAATTTATGGTGGAAGGTGTAAACACGAGTATTCATGGCTTTGGACCCACCAAGTGACGGGCTGTAAGTACCTATACTAAGGACCACATAATGCAATGCAACCGTTTTATAATACAATTTAAAGTCCCATCGCTGATTATCCTCGTATCATTTCCTAATACCAACCCAGATTATCTGTGGAAGTTACAAAATAATATACTGTCCAGATCGCAAACAAATGTTTATATTATGATACTTATGATATTTCTGGAAAATTCCCGTTCGATGTTGTGCTTGTTCTCCTAGACCGTGTGACAAATAAAATAATAATAGTAAATACAGTGTGTTTCGTCATCGGTGTCGGAGATTTTAGGGGTGCGTAGTACAATAAATTTTATCGACAAATTAACCGTTTTTTTTTTTTTTTTTCGAACCAGTATCGAATGGCAGCAATTTTTATGTTAAATTTACCTAAATACGGCCAAACATAGTAATTACGTCATACCTGACCAGGAAGCTCTCTGACTAACCCGAAAAAAATGGTTTTTGATAGCTAGACTTATGAGCAATAACTATGCGTTAATAATTGTGCAGCAATATGGGAATTACATGGTAAAAAAAAATCATCAAAACAAGAAATGGGGAAAAAACAGTGGTTAATTATTAGTTATCCTTATTTTCTGAGAAATCTAGGTCGTTAACCTGGTTTTTTTTTATTTTTCATAAGAAGCAGGCAACATAAACTACATTTTAGTCTAAAAATTGTAGCTCTACCTAAAGTAAGTCGAGAATTACAAAAGCTCAAACATGAACCTTAAATCGCGAATTATTAACACTTCTACCCAACGCCTTGAAAACATTTATTTTGTTAGGGCAGGTACAAAAAAACCCATTAAGCAGGTAAAAAGAGCTTAAGTGTGAGAGAGACAGAATATTCGATGCGACTAAAGGAGCGTTGTAAGGTTATTTAGTTTTAGTTATCCTCCGCTTTGCGTTGTGATCACATGTCTACTTCAGTACGGTTTTGTTATTGTTGAATCTTTTGTTACGTTTTTGTTTTGTTATTGGATTTACGTTACGTTTGTGTTATGGAAGACGGCTATTCTAGTCAGCATATCGCTGACATCCACTTTGTTTATGGTTTGTGCAACGGGAACGCTAATGCAGTAAGAGAGTACGCGAGGAGGTTCCCTAACAGACCCTCGCCGAATGCTCGCACATTCATACGAGTCCATATGCGTCTTGTAGAAAATGGTATAAGAAGGCCCGCCAACGAACGTGTTCGACTTGTGTCTCCCCAGGAGGAGGAAGAGGTTTTACGCTCAATTACCGAAGACCCTAGATTGAGTGTCAGAAGGATAGCAAATCGATTAAATTTATCAATTTGTACAGTGTGGAGAGTTTTGAAACGGGAAGGGTTACATCCGTATCACTTTAAAAGAGTTCAGGACATCATCGAGCCGGATTATGCTTCCCGATCAGTGTTTTGTTCCTGGATCGTTAGACACGAAGTAATGTTTTTTTTTTTGAAAAGAATAATGTGGACAGATTAAGCCACTTTCACTCCATCTGGATTCACAAACCACCGAAATCAACATCTGTGGCAGCAAGAAAATCCACATGTCGTGAGGCCAAACACATTTCAACACCAGTTTTCTGTAAACGTTTGGGCAGGTATGATCGACGATATTTTAATTGGTCCGATCATTTTACCTGGAACAATGAATGGCCCAAGATTTTTGGAATTTCTGGAAACTCAATTTCTGGACGAATTGATGTCGATACCCTTATCATACAGAGTCAGAATGATATTGCAATTAGATGGTGCTCCGCCTCACTTTGCAATAATAGTGAGAAATCACTTGAATGCCTGCTATTCGCCGTGGATTGGACGTGGAGGAAACATCGCTTGGCCTCCCCGTTCACCGGACTTAACGCCTCTCGATTTTTTTTTGTGGGTTACTATGAAGCAAAAGGTTTACGTGGAGATACCGGAATCAAGAGAACAGCTGGTTGAAAAGATTCTTCAAGTTGGAGATCAAATAAGGGAAGACCACGCCATGATACGACGTGCTACGCAGCATCTTGGGATAAGAGCGACCGCTTGTCTGCAAAATCGTGGAGGACATTTCGAGCAAATGTTGTAAATTTGTCAACAATTGTTGTAATTTTTTTTATATCAAATAAATCAATCGTAAATTGTACGTTGTTCTAATTTTTGAACTACTACTGAAAAAGCGTTAGTAAAGGTATGTTAAAAGAGGTTATGTTTGAGCTTTTGTAATTCTCGATTTACTTTAGGTAGAGCTACAATTTTTAGACTAAAATGTAGCTTATATTGCCTGCTTCTTATGAAAAATAAAAAAAAACCAGGTTAACGACCTAGATTTCTCAGAAAATAAGGATAACTAATAATTAACCACTGTTTTTTCCCCATTTCTTGTTTTGATGATTTTTTTTTACCATGTAATTCCCATATTGCTGCACAATTATTAACGCATAGTTATTGCTCATAGGTCTAGCTATCAAAAACCATTTTTTTCGGGTTAGTCAGAGAGTTTCCTGGTCAGGTATGACGTAATTACTATGTGTGGCCGTATTTAGGTAAATTTAACATAAAAATTGCTGCCATTCGATACTGGTTCGAAAAAAAAAAAAAAACGGTTAATTTGTCGATAAAATTGATTGTACAGTCAACAGCATAAATAAGTGATCATTTATGTACCTTGTCGCTTTCAATCGTTTCACTATTTTGTATAGCATTTCAAACATAACGTTAAAGTGACAAGGTACATAAATGATCACTTATTTATGCTGTTGACTGTACTACACACCCCTAAAATCTCCGACACCGATGACGAAACACACTGTATAAATGGAAAATGTCACACCACAAATTGACCTAGTCCCAAACTAAGCTCTAGGCTTGTACTTACTATGGGTACCTACTAGACAACGATATAAATACTTATTAAGAGAAATATATACTTAAATACATAGAAAACACCCATGACTCAGACACAAATATTCGCGCTCATCGCACGAATATCTGCATCTTACCGGGATTTGGACCCAGGACCAAAACCCCTTATCATATATTCATAAAATTTATTTCATTTTTTTTAACAAAAAGCTAGCAAGTTGTACCACTATGCCAAATTGCAAATTTATAGCATTAGATTAGATTTAGATTAGATTTAGATTTATTTATTTCATAATATAAGATACAGTTATATTGCACACATGTCAATTATACAGAATTCATATTATGATCGTCAAAGAAGTAAAGACAAAAAAAGTAAAGTAGCAAAAACCAATGTCAAAAATGAATGGATTATAAAACACAAATAATAATAAAACGAGTCACAAAGTTAAATATATAAATGGTAGTACAATAAACAATGTCAAAATTATATATAATAGGTATTATAAAGTCAAAATTCAGTGTCAATAAATTCACTTACAGAGTAAAATGCATTATCTAACAAAAGGTTTTTCAATCGACGCTTGAATGTTTCGTCACTGGACTAATTTTTTAAGGAAGCGGGTAGGTGCTCGTAGAATTTAGGGCTGATAATACGCGGGTTCTTCCTGGCTAACGCCGTGCGGCTCGGAGCCGGCCGCCGGCGCCCGTGCTGCGAGTGACCTTGCCCTCGACTCCCATTCGCGCAAAGGTATGGAGGTTTAAACGCGTATAAACAATAATTTGGTACAAGTACACGGAATATAGCGTCAGAATGCGATATTGAGAAAATACCCTCTTGCATGATTCTCGTTGTTTTATACCGGCAAGGATCCTAAGCGCTCGTTTTTGGAGGATCATTACGCGATTTGAGTCCGTGGAGTTACCCCACAGCATTGTACCGTAAGACAGCAACGAATGAAAATAAGCAAAATACGCCTGCTTTAGCCCATCACTTGCTATAGTTGGCTTTAACTTCCGTAAAGCGAAAGCTGCACTGCTCAACTTGACGCAAAGTAAATCGACATGCTGCTTCCAGTTTAGGTTTCCGTCTAGCGAGAAGCCCAAAAATTTGCACTGTTGACACAATGGTAGGGGACTGTTTATAGACAGTGGTGCCACTATAAGTACCTTTGCCGGAAAACAGCATGACGCTTGACTTTGCCACGTTAAGGATAAGCCCGTTCGCTGAGAACCACTGCTGTAGCTGCTCGCACACTTTCGTTATCCTTTGGTTAAGTTGCTCATAAGTGGGGGCACATACTACGACAGTGGTATCATCAGCAAACAATACAGTCAGGCCTTCAGTAATTGAGCTAGGGAGATCATTTACGAACATCAAAAACAAGGTATTCCCTAACGAAGATCCTTGAGGGATACCTATCTTGACGTCCCCGGGCTTGGATCTATGTTTGCCGCCATCTTCTCCGGCAACCTCGACTGTTTGCCTGCGGTGAGATAAAAAGGACGCTAATAGTTTATGAACGTTGTTTTGTATACCGTACAGTTTGATTTTTTCCAATAACAGCTGGCCATTTACGACGTCGAATGCCTTAGATAGGTCGCAAAAAATGCCAGCAACTTTATACTTAGAGTCTATGGTCATAATAATCGAGTCAATGATCTGGCAAGCAGCCAGTGACGTTGACTTATTCCGTCTGTAGGCAAACTGTTTGTCAGTTATTAAATCATTGGTCTCCAAATGGCGCATAATATGGGAAGAAATAATGCCCTCTATCATCTTAGATACGGTGGGAACAATAGTAATAGGTCTATGGTTGTCAACACTGTATTTGTCACCTTTCCCTTTGTACACCGGGCACACCCGTGTGCTCTTCAGTGCGTCAGGGTAGACGCCGCACTTAAACATATCATTGATCAAGACGACGAGGACGATGGACATAACCGGCCAAATGGATATGATTGTATTTACTGACATATCGTATATCGTATATATCCAAAGTATTGCGCGTCTTGATCATTGACTGGAGCGCTGAGTCAAGGTCAGCTTGAGTGACGCAGGGAAATGTGAGTTTAGGAACATCAAGATCACGTATACGACGCCGCAAATAATCGGAGGACTGCTCATTGTTACAACGACGGGCGAAGTTTTTGGCTACGCTTAAAAAATATGAATTAAACAGGTCAGGGGCCCTAGACAAGATGCATTACGCCGAGTCGCTTTTCTGTTCGTTTCGTTTTTAAACCAATCGCGTCACTGCTAGATCACGTAATACGAAAAGTCACGTGATCTAGCAGTGACGCGATTGGTTTAAAAATGAAACGAACAGAAAAGCGACTCGGCGTAATGCATCTTGTCTAGGGCCCCTGGGATATCTTTATACGGCACATCACCAATATCGTCGTCCTTGAGACACACGTTTCCTTTTCTTGGCTTGAAACATATCTCATCATTTATGACTCGCCATATTTCTTTCGCAGGATTTTTGCATTCCACCAAACGTGTTTATTATAATTTTGACGAGCTATTAAGGTGGATTCTTTAATTATATTCGCGTAGTGTGCTATGCAGTCCGATATAATTTGTTCATCAGGATATTGCCGACGTAAGATATTTAAGTCCTCGAATTTCACAAGGTGTTCGCGTACTGCGTCTGTCAGCCAAGGTAAACTACGTTTATTTCTTAACCTAAACAATTTAATTGGAAAATGTAAGTCAATGTAATATGTAAACAATCTAAACAATTTAATTTATTAAATTTTTCATTTATGTCAATGTCATAATCGTTAATAAAATTCCAATCATAATTTTTAAAAGCAACATAAAATGAATAAATTGATTCAGGCGAAACACTTCTGCGTTCAACGGACAAATTAATCTTACTTATATGTTTTGCGTTTGTGATAGTCATGGTTATCTTTTGGGCGTTATGGTCGCTTATGGCAGTGTCAATGGGCACTGCGACTATGTCCTGGCTATCAGTCGGTACTATTCCGCAGTCAATCGTCGATGAATTATCAGATGTGACGCGTGTTGGAAAATTTATGATGTTTTTAGACCCATAACTATTTAATAAGTCATCCAAACGTAGTTTTGAACAATTAATAACAGAAAAGTCCACATTCAAGTCGCCGACCAAATTAAACCTTTTGTTTTCGTCAACTAATTTTCTTAAAAGTGATTCCATACAATTTAAAAAGATGACAAAGTTTCCATGTCCAGTTCTATAAATAACAACAATAATTAATGTCAAATGGCAAATTTCAATAGCGGTAAATTCACAATGGTATTGCACGGCTAGGATTAGTTGTTTCTGAGAAAACCTGCTGTGACATACAGACAGACAGAGACAATAAAGAATTGCATAGCGTTAACCGTTGTTTTGTTTCCATGTTCTCTAATAATGCGGGTTTCCGCGCATCAGTTTTTTCACTAGATAGCGCCTCTGGGAAGTAAGGTCTTTTTGACAGTTGATAACACGTAAAAAATATAAATGCACCTAAATATTTGAAATGTGTGTACAGGGTTATTGGTAATTCGACGTATTCCCGTTAGGAGGTGATAGGGGTGACTATTTGCGGTAATTTTAACCCCCATATGCATTATGCAAAAGTGAACCATTTTTGAGTTATCATGTTTTTTAGCTTTTTTCAAAATAAGTCAAAAATGCAACATCAAATTTTTTTTTAAAAAAAAGTATCAATTTAAATCTCATTTTTTCTTCTGATTTATAAAAACCATTAAACTTGACTTTGACTCGCACGAATGCTTTTGCCATTAGTCAAGTTTTTTTTTTTTTTTTTAACAAAAATTAGGGAAACTAACACGGATTATTTTACTACTAAAAAACGGATGAAAAAACGGAAAGGATAAGGAACTATGGATCAGTACAGTAGTTGGTTATATTTTATAGCAGAATAAATAGATTACATCGCCACCCCCGCAGAATAAACCCATAACTTCAAAATGTCAATTTTACAGGAGAAATAAAAAACCGTAATTTTGAAATAACTTCACTATTAAAGAAAAAACACATAATATTTAAATTACATCCGAAAGCCAATTTTTAGTTCTAACTGTTGTGGATTTCCTGTTAATTTATGTAACGCCGCCTTGAAGATATAGACAAAAATGTACTTTACGGATAATTACATCTTAATAGTGTTTGGTAATACACTTTTAAAGGCTTATTCAAGTTGGTTTCACAAATAATTACCTCATGCTATAATATATTACATGGGTATTAAAGGTATATTTCGTCATGATCGTAGAACAATGACGGATCAGTTCGGCAGTTTAAAGAATTACGACAGTATTTAATGTCATAATTTCGTAATCGATCAAATTGTCGAAATTTTGCAAAACCGCCGTTGTTCTACGATCATGACGATTTATCTTGTATCCAAATTCGCTACTGTAGCGTTATTGGTTTATTCTGGTGTGCGTAAAATATTATCAGAAATGTAGTTTAAAGTAACCGGGGAATGCAAAATATTTTCTTATAAGCTTGCACACGAACAAACCTATAAAGGCGTTTGCTGTCAAACGTCCCGTGCTAATGAATTTGAATAACATCATAACAATATATCACAAAAAAATAACTAAAATTTCGTTTTGTAAGATAATATTATCGTTTACCCGTGTGGTTGCCGGGTTAGAATAGTGCCACTCCATGTCTTCCCGTGGATGTCGTAAGAGGCGACTAAGGGAATAAAGGCTTCAAGTACTGTTAGGCGATGGGCTTGCCACCTGTCACTAATACGCTGGGAAACATCTTAGCCTACTTGTGCAAAATGTGGTTACAGAATTATCAAGAAGTTTTAAGACTTGTTGGTAATTCTTTAGCTATGCCTACCCCACTCTGGGAATGAAGGCGTGAGTTTATGTATGTTATGTATTATCGTTTTTTTGTAAATACTTTTATTTCATAGAATAATTCCTTATAAATCCGTATCTTCGTTAATAATCCACATACAAATCTAAAAAAAAATGAAGATATGTATTTGAACTTGTACATTCCAAAAATGCATGAACATTAAAAAACCTATAATAGCACTTTATGGGTTTATTCTGCGGGGGTGACGACATGTAAAAAAGTATAGGAAGAAAGAATAAATATTATATTTTAATGTTGTTACAATTTATAAAAGATTCTATAAACAAATAAATAGAAGGATCAAGAGAGGAGAGTAGGATATTCATATTTGTAGGGAATGGGACATGGTGGGAAATAAGGTTTTCAAAAAAGGAAATATGGTCATACAAACTGCATGCGAAAAATATATGATTCAAGTCCCCAAACTCATCCCCACAGTCACAAGCAGGGCTCCTTGTTAATTTCATTCGAGCCAGATGGGCAGGAGAACATGTATGGCCTAGACGCATTCTAATAATGACTGTAGTGGCTCTTTTGCTTAAACGAATCTTAAAAAACCAAGGTTTTAATGGTAAAGTTTTCTGAATATTCCTGTAATATTTCCCTTTGGTGTTAGAAGAGTAACCACATCATGGCTAAAATTTATATAAGGGAACACGTCACCACACTCCTGTCATTAGTTTGGTCTTCTTCTAGGCATATATTTTAACATCAACTGTCAAAAAGACCTCACTTCCCAGAGGCGCCATCTAGTGAAAAAACTGATGCGCGGAAACCCTCATTAAAATAAGCGCAAAGCCTTATAACACGTTCAGGCACGCGCAGCCGTGGACGGACCGGCTATAAGCATTGGTGTCATAAAAACGGGCTTAATTTAAAACGGCATGCCTATAGTATGACCATCCTTGAACGAGTTAAAATAATGAAAAAAAAAAAAAAAAAAAAAAAAAACAAACGGTACTCGTGTGCCGAGCGCGAGTGTTTGTTCCTGAATCTTGGACGCTTTCTATGTATTTAAGTATGTATCGTCGGTGATACTGCGAAACCGCGTAAGTAACAAATTTATGATAGATCAAAATGAACCTTACCTTCTTATTTAAAAGGTGCATTTTGCTCCTTATTAAAAATATTACTTACGCGGTTTTGCAGTTTCACCGACGGTATTTCTCTGGTATGTTTACCGTTGTCTAGCTAAAACGTTAATTTGTGACCCATTTCAACAAAAATATGCTGGAAGCAATCGAGAGACAAATCATTTGTTAACTTGGAGGAAACTCGACTTTATTGTAGATTGAAGTCTTCGACTGAACCTATACCTACGACGCACTGTGCGACAAAAGCCCGATCTAGCTGGACAAAAAGGGTCACACCATTTCTTATATTGCCCTAGCTAAAACGATAGCTAACATTCCCGAGGTAACGATCCCCGTATTGTTTTTGTGCAAATACCCTCAAATAATTTATAATTCACACCAAAGTGCGATTTACAATGTCATCGATAGCGAAATCATTCACTATTTCGCGTTGCATTTGTCAGCATCTCAAAATCAGTCTTAAAACAATTGTGTTACTTTTAGTGATGGATCGTGAAATAGATGGTAAGTAATACATTTTGAAATTAAAACAGTCTAAAATTCTTATTCCATAACCAGGGTATATGCACTCTAATGTGATAAAATACATTTTTTCGAGTAAACATTCGATTTGATAGACAAAAAAAAGGATGTACCCTCATGTACCCGGCCTGTTTTTTTTTTTAATAATAGCTTTATTAATATACTTTATATTAATGCATATTAGAAACGTCGTGCTGATTCGTGTTTTTGACTTTTTTAAAGAAAACGAAGTGTCGATACCGAGGAGGGAGTTTTATGAAGAATGGTTAAAGTACAGCAAAAAAAGATAAATTAAAGGCTTTGTTTGACTATTTTTCAATAAAATTTGATTTGACTGCGGTAACAGAAGAATCTTCTAGAAATATAAAAATGATTATCGCTCGGACTTTCCCAAAAAAATCATGAAAAATGGGCTCAATGTGGAAAAAGACAGGACCAATTTGAGACATTACTAAAAGGTATTAATTGGCTGAATGGTGAAGACCTTAAATTTACTATTAAATATTATCTGCAGCCATCTACGTCATCATTAGGTTGTGAGACAACTCCTGGTCCTGGTCGTCCTAGAACTAACTGAAACATACTGTAACCAGTTTACACTGACCTCACATTTTATAGTAAATCTTTGTACAAGGAGATCAAGTTATACTGGATTTTAGTTTTTTTGTTGAAATAACCTTGTTTTTCAAATTTTTATAAAATATTGATAATTGTAGCTTCAATGTGTTGAGTTTTGAGCTTATTTTTAGCGTCAAATAATATTGTCCAGCTAGATCGGGCTTTTGTCGCACAGTGCGACGCGCTGGCCTAGTCGGTAGCACAGTATAAGAACAGTAGAACGTCTTCAAACAAAGGTACATCGCGCGGCTCGCGGCGGTGGGCGGGGCTAAACTCCCACTTTATACTAAATCTCAGGATACTACGAGTGTACATTAGTCGGGCGGGGCTGCGGCGTCCTTGCGCTCGGTTACGTTTTATTGGTAGTGCGCGTACTTACCTATCGCTATCGAGCGACAATACAATGAATGAAGCTAGAGAAGGTGTTTTGTACCGCTTTCAAAAAAGATTGTTTATATAGCAAAATTGGTTGCAATATTTTTGAAGATATGAAAAAAAAAAAAATTACTTTGCCTTGTCCATGCTTCCCAAAAGAATTTCTCCAAAAATTGTATATACGAATGAGAATTTATTTTACACTTAAAAGCAATAACCAACAGTTTAGAATATCACGAAATAGACGAAAATATTTTAGTGTTTCTAATTTGTAAATGTACCTAGTTTTTAATTCGTGAAGTTTTATTTATTACCACACATACCTAACCTTGCATTTGAGGGGTATAGAATCAAAGACAGCTAAGTCCATAATGGACTCAGTATGGACTTAGCTGTCTTTGATTCTATACGCCTCATTTATACGTAGCGTAAGTACCTACATAATTATAAATAAAAACGTAAAACCTGCACTCAACTCCTGGTCTAAAGGAGTTCTTTTATAATGCCGCGCGGGGCGCACTGCCAATGCTCAAAGGAAGCCGCGCGGCGGCGCGGCGGCGACGCGTGCCGGCAATAACAGGTAAATAGTCAAAGGAACCGCCTTGCGCGAAAGCGGCATTATCAAAAGGTCAAAAAGGAATTTACATATCACATCCATCACATACCTATAAATATATAATTTAGTGTCAACAGATAAAATTATATAAGTAAAATAATTTAAATTTGGTACTTAGGTACAGTCACCCAAGAAAAATGTTGAGCATACTTAGAACCTTGTCATTGTGAATGTCATAGTCATTGTCATGTGTGTCATTTGATGTTCTGTTTGAAATTTACTATGACAACGCACTAAAGTGCTTAACATTTTCGTTGGGGTACTGTACCTAACAATATTTATACTTACTTACTTTAAGTTTGTGTAATTTATGAAAATTAATATTCTTATAAATCATAGAAAGTATGGCCAAGTAGGTGACTTAAATTGAAAAACAAGTTTGGACAACCCTGACGCCCGAGCGGCAATTGTTATCAGAATCTCCTAAAGGGCCGGAGTCGAGCTACTTTTCTATTTATACTATGTCGGTAGTGACCCTGCCTACGAAGCTAGCGGTCCCGGGTTCAAATCCCGGTAAGGGCAGATATTTGTGTGATGAGCGCGAGTATTTATTCCTGAGTCATGGATGTTTACTACGTATTTAAGTATATATTTCTCTATATAAGTATTTATATCGTTGTCTGGTACCCATAGTACAAGCCTAGAGCTTAAATTGGGGCTAGGTCAATTTGTGTGAGATTATACCCTGATATTTATTTATTTATGGGCCTTTACCATTGTGTATTATTATTTTTTCCGCAGACGACATAGGATATGTCGCTGACCGGTATCTGGCGATTACCCCGGCGCGGTTCTCGACGCCGAGCCGCTCGACGATAGCTTTAGAGCCGTTCTAAAAAAAGTGGCTCCGTAACCTGTCAATGAGTTTTTGAATACAAAGAGTGTTAAATGTTTGATTTTCAGAAAAAATAAAAACATTAATAGATAAGCACGGACCTTTTACATCGAGGCCAAGCCATTTTACTTATTATTTTTACTAAATTTGTCAAAAAAAAATTGTAGGCAACATTTTTTACTATAACCTGTCTGGTCCAAAGGCGACATGCTTCCAGTTTTTAAGGTCTTTTCAGAGGGCATTTCTTCGAAACTCCATTCTTGGCAGTTTTTTACGAAAGAATGGTCTAATTAGTGGTTTAAAATTTATCTCACGAATACGTTATATGGGTAATTATCCCAACCACATTTTTTAGCGGCGGACGTGATAATTGGGGTGTAAAGTACATTTATTGGAAAACTATTTATTTTCTAGAAAATCTTACACAAAGTACCATGTTGAGACAAAGTTAAATTTGTTAATGACTTATCATGTTTATCGTAAAAAAAAAAAAACAGTCCAAAATCAATTTTGGTGTCGTGTCCAGTACTTGTCGCATACACTGATATACCGTGGTACAAAATTATTAAGCCTCAACTAGATTGATATTTTAGTTACCTCTATTCCCTATTAGTTAAGGAAATATAAAATATTACAATTATTGCATTTGCAAATAAAAAGAAACTGGGAACAGCGTAAATAAATCTGTCCTTGCGAAATAGTCAATTTTGGTGGTGAATATTAAAATTGATTTTATGATCGAACGAAAAGTGATTAAACAAACAAATATGGCGTCAGTCGTTCGTTCAGTTCCAGCGATAGATTAGATGGTGAAAGATTTATACCGTCTTGATGCATCTTCCCTCTAAGTACATAAGTATCTAATTTTGGTGGTACGAAATACATTTTTATAATTGTGATAACCTAGATAACTTGTTATTTTGCAAAAAAAACAATTGTGTTTAAATTATTTTGAGTATGTTAATGGTGTTTTTTTAACTATATGAAGTTAAATTTGTATAAAACTAAAATAGTCACGTTAAATAAAATAAAAAAGTACAAGTTCTAATTTTGGTGATACAATTTTGGTGGCTTTTCCTAAGACACCAAAATTGTCAAAATTCCTTGTTCCACCAAAATTATATAAACACCAAACAATAACTATTTATTATATTAAAAAAAATACCTTGTTGGTTTTAAAAAATAACAAGAATGATTCCCTAACGATTATTATTTTAACTATCCCGATATGTCATTATTGATCGTGTGTTTTTCTTAGAAAAGTAATTTTGGTGGATAATAGCAATTTTGGTGGTACATAATAAGTAAATTCGATATATCTTAAAACGACTTGGTTTAATGAAGGGCCATTTTAACACTGTTTTAATTATGACTAATGACGTCCCTTACACTTAAAATTGTGAACCCTACTGACAAAATAAAAAATACCACCTAAATTAGGATAATTTGACGCTTGTTGAAATTCACCCATATGTAAAATTAGAATATCTATCGAGGCATACATTAATATGTGAGTCTATAATATCAAAAACATATTTTATTTCAGACAGATAATAGCTAAAACTAATTAGTCTGGCGCGTCCTATTTCCAGATTTTGGTACTTACATTATGATAAGGTTAATTTTTAATAGTATTTCGACTTATTTATACGCCTAAATCAAACCTTAATAAAAGGTGTGTCTATTTTAATATTGATACATATACAAATAACATTTGATGTCTCAAATAATTGCATGAAAAAATGTCCACACCCAAAAATATAATTCATCTGGGCGCATCCAACAATTTGTGTACCGTGTTATAGTGTGCGATTAGTTGAATGACTAGTTAACGGCCGCGCGGGCCAGGCGGCAACAAGCCATCGAGTGAGAGTGTCATTGGTTTGAGTGTTCTCCGAGCGACGCAAATTATTCCGAAAGTGTGTAATCTGGACTTTGTAAGGTTAGTAGTATAATTCATCTGTCATGCTTTATGCCACTATTTTTAAGGTTTAAAATCTATATTTTATTGATAAATATGTGCTAAGTGTAAGCCTTTTAGGTAAAATTGTATTTAAATAGTAATAATAATATTTCGAAGACTGAGGACCGTTTTAACGAAAAATTCTCATTAGTCTGGTTCTAATTTGTATGGTTTCATCTGGCTCGTTTAGCCAGATGAATTAGTAAAGTGCTGATTAATGATTAGTTGGTGTTAATTATTTTTATTTTTTATTTAGATATCGTAGCATGCAACATGGCAAAACCAAAGAAACAAGGAAAAGAAGAACGACTACGGAAAAAGAGATTAGCTGAGAAAAAAAGGTATCAACGTATTAAAGAAAACGAAGACTTGTGGAAAGAGAAACAAGAAAACAACAGAAAATCCTATTTACGAAGAAAACAAGAAAAAAACAGCTATCGATTGAGGAAATGAATCCCCGAGAACAAAGACTGCAAAGGAAGAAATGGAGAAAGAATTTCAGATCATATGACTTAAGTCTAAGTAATGAGAACACCACTATTTTTTTTCCTTAATTTGTTAAACTTATAGGTATTTGATAGAGAATTTTAAAAAATTGCAATAGATATTTTCATACTGTTTATACATTTTGTATACTACTAGATAGTTTATTAGAAGGACAATGTTAACTTTGACCTACCTACTTGACAAATTATTGTTACAGATCACAGAGGTTGTTATAAGATTGTTATAAGATTTTTTTCTTATTTGTTAAGAATATAGGGCTATAGGTTTATAGCCAATGTTTATAGATCTCAATTGGTAATATTCTCAGACAGAAAAAATGAGAAGGCCTATTTTTATTTTGTACTCGTACTTTATTTGGTACAGATCTTAGAGGCTATAATTTTTTGAAGATTTTGTTCCTAATTTGTTGCGCATTTATATTATAGTTAAGGTGTTAAAATCTCAATTGTTAATAATTTCAGACTGTTTTTTTATAGATCTTATACTTCTTATTATTTTGATAAGTGTTTAATTAAAAGGCTAATTTCTATTACTTCTGAATTCGTGATAGTTCGTTTTTTTGTGTTTAATGGCTGTTATTTTAATCTCGAAATAAAAACATCCATCAGTTAAAATTATTACTACCTATTCACTGTAATAAGAAAAAAATCATGTTATTTTTTTGTTTAGCTACGAAAATTATTATATTGTTCCAATCACCATTTTTTGTCCAATTAAAATGATTATAACTTAAATTCCTTTTATTTATTTTCATTTCTAATGTATGAAATACGTTATTAATTGGGTTTAAAATTATTCAAACTATAAATTATACGATAAATCTAATTAAGCTGACCAGAATCTCATTCATATGTTTGTGATTCCTCATTATTCTGGCGTAGTTCTCATTCATCAGATACACTCATTAGTCTGAGCAAAATATCAGACAAAAAAAATGCAGCTATACATGGCCCACGATATATGTTTTTAAGTATGGTATTTTATTTGTGTTTTACCTGTTGTACCGTTTCTATAATCAACATTCAAAAAAGGCAGATGAATGAGGCAAAAACAGTCCTTCTCGAAGAAACACCCTTGAACTATTTGTGTATATTTTATTATATGTTTTTTTTAAATATAAAATAAAATATATGGTATGAAAGATATGGTTTTAAAAATATATGCATATACATAAATTTTAGCACACGACAGTTTGTCCAGTGATATTTTATCTGTAACCTGTGTGTCAGTGATATTGTATCTCACACATTCATGTCAGCCGAAAGACGTCCACTGCTGGACATAGGCCTCCCCCAAGTATATATATATATATATATTTAATATATATGTGAATGAATATATCTCACTCACATACGATAAATAATAGGCGCACCATTTTGCCCGATCAACATTCGGCCGTTTGGCTCACCGCTATACGAAACTGTTGGAGATGATTTGTCATAATTTTGCGGAGATTAGTGATCAAATGCGGTAATCTGGAGTTCGTAACGAGTATGTTAACTTTATCTCGTCTCGATTTGTTAATGTTAACGGTATGGGACATAATTAACTAATCATTTGAACGTGGTATTCTTATGTATACTACTCAAAACAAAAAAGGTAATATATGTTTTAATTTTTTTGGCAATAGTTTTGTTTTTACCGTGCGTGTGGTTTTTAAAAAAGTTCCTTTTTTTTTGCTCATTTTGTATGAAATTTGAAAATTGATTTAAAAACCACACGCATGGTAAAAATAAAATAATTGACAAAAAAATAAAAAACACAACTTGTAAGTTGAACATTGCAGCTTTCGAATCATACTAAATTCAAAACTTACAGGTTAAAATTTGTTATAATAATCCTTCTCCGAAAACAGTTCTTTTGTATGCAGAATATACCGTGGCTCCTATTTTGTTTTGAGTAGTATATATACTTATATTACTAAGAGTGGAACATTCATATTTTCATCGGTTCAAGAGTAAATGTCTTGTAAATATAAACTCTAACCTGTGTAACTTTAACCTGTAACTTAGTTAGATTAGGTTAGGCACAGGTTAATGTAACCCTTGGCAGGTTATAAAGACATATGTGAACTAATGTGCAGGTTAGTGTGACTATTGGCAAGCTAAACTGAATCATTATTTTAAATATTTTTTATTTAATAACTTGCATATAATTTCCCTGAAAAACTGTACAGATTTTATTAAGCAGTACCCATTAACAGTGCTCTACCAAAGTAAATGCAGGGAATTCCTTTTTTATAGCAATTTGTATTTTAATAAACAGGTTAGAAGAGAAAAGGTTCCAGGTTAAAGAGAGTTACTCTTTAACCTGGAACCTTTTCTCTTCTAATCTGTCTAATAAAACTTTCACCTGCATCTCCATATTTCAACAAGCCATAAGTCTTTTATTTTCATGAATATACCGTTCCCTTTTATTAATATGTAACAATTGGAACACCAAGAAGCTTATTCTAAGCAAGGAAGGTAAAAAACCCCATCTTTTTTTTGGAGAAACTTTAGCCTGTCTGTGTCACTTTTATTAGAATTAAGTACCCTTTAACGGGTTACTTTGGACGACAGCGTTTTGCCGCCCGCCTCAACCCCTAGTGACTGCGGGTACGGAGGTGGGAGTCCCTCGCCCGTCGTAGGCTAGTCACTTGGCGGTGACATGAAGGTTAGGTTAGGTTAGTTAGTTGACTTACCTTCAGGCTGGTGCAGGTGCTGTCCGGGCATGGCTGCTTCGGAAAGTACCTGCACCAGGTTGCCATTAGAGAGAGCACACCTAGGTGCCACGAGTGTGGCGCACTAGTCGACGATGTGCGCCACACCGTGGAGGAGTGCTCCGCATGGGAGCTTCAGAGGTTCCTGCTCACTAACACCGTGGGCGGGGACCTCTCGCTGCCGAGCCTAATCAACATCATGCTCGGCAGCCGAAGGGGATGGAGGGCGGTAACCTCCTTCTGCGAAGCAGTCATCTCGCAGAAGGAGGAAGCGGAGCGGGCTAGAGAGCCCAGCGCTCTCGCTGACCCGCTCCGCAGACGACGGAGGGGAAGGGCAAGGCGGCGCTATGCGCACCTCCTTCCCCCACCGTAAAGTGCGCCGGCCGAAGGGGTCAGGGGACCCCTTAGTCCACCGGGGCGCACCGGAAGTCTGAGGGTGCCTTAGTAAACCAAGCCACCCTCCCGGAGTCATTGGCGTCGAGGTGCCACAGCCGAATGCGCTTGTTCGTGATCGCGTGGCACCTCCCTGAAGGACGCATATGGTTTACCGCTGGATTTTAGTGGGTATTCCGGCCGTTCTCGGTTGGTGAGCCCACACCACCATCACAGGCCCCCTAGACCTGGGTGGTATGCGTAAAAGCATTTCGCCAGCAAGAAAAAAAAAAAAAGAGTTAGTTGACTTAGGTGCTGGCTGCCTAAGGTGCATTGTTTTTGGTCTTTAACTATGCCTTTATCTTTATCTCTTCTCCCCCCACTCTCGCACGAGAGTACCTAGAGGAAGCAGCCAACAGAACTCAATAAGAACTCCTTGAAGAATATTTATAAGAACAAAGGGTTACAAGCGCACTTTGACCAGGCAACCCTCTTTAAATTATTAGGTACCTAACCACAGAATAGATAATAGTACAAGTACAGACGGCGCACTGCTTTGATCTTTACAAAAGCCGCTCTTTTCTTAGCTAAATCATTATTATTTGTGGCCCTCTGTCATCGTTGACTCCAGCGCAAGCCAAACGGAACGTTAAGGCTGTGTACGAACGGTGAAAATTAATTGGCCCACTCGTCGCGTCGCCATCTTCTACTCGATCCGGACGACCCCATCCAAGTCGCCGTCGAGGAGAAGGCCGCTGCCGCTAAGGCACTCCGACTGTCACACCGGCGCCGAGGTCGGCCCACCAAGATCTCCAGAGGACAACCTCAGTAGTCTGTGAGCACTTAGAAAAGAGGCTTCGGTTTTTTTAGTACTTCTCTCTCACTCGCTCTTAATAACATCGTAAGAGAGCGAGTGAGAGAAAAGTACTAAACTGAAGCCTCCTCTAAGAGCTCACAGACATCCGGACGAAACGAACACCTCCATACAGAAGATCCACAACAAGACACGGACGCCCCCCACCACGGTTAAGAAAAACACCCGCCTGGAAGAGAGATCTCTCTGTTGTCCTCTCTTCCTACATACACTAGTAATACAGTTATAATGGCAGCATGATCAAAACTATAGGCGTACTTACCCTGCCCTTTACTTATAGGTTGACCACGGCTGATGTTACAGGGGCCCGTTATAAGAAAGGAAGGCCCGTCCCTGCTGGGAAGAGATTTTCGTTGCACGCTTTAACTTATAGATTTCTAACATTAATTCGTGTCATGTAAGCAACAGACACACAAAGCATTCTAACTGAAGGTTAGGTTTTGCGGGTGGTAGGACCTTGTGCAGGGTCCGTCCGGATCGCTACCACCATCTTATCCATTAACCTACCGCCAAACAGCAGTGTTCGCATTCTTGTATTCCGGTTTGGGGATAAGACAGCCGGTGAAATGACTAGCATAGAGGCATTCCATCTTAGTCCTCAGGGTTGGCAACGCATTTGCAGTCTTAGGATTGCATTGCAGTCTTGTGCATGCGAATGTCTATGGGTCACAGTTTCCACTTACCATCAGGTGGCCTGTGTGCTCGTTTGCCTTCATATGCCATAAAAAAAATGCAAGTTGCTTGAATTTTTATTTAAATATCGCAACTCTGAGCACAGTACCTCTAAAAAGTCCCCTACAGAAGTCTTGTTTGATTCACAACTCCGTTGTAGATTACCCTACCTACAGTACCTACTTCACGCGAACCGTCCCCAGCCGAGTCGACACACGATGACGTCGTAAAAGGCAATCAGTGCTCGCAGATTAAAATGTAAGTATGCCGGAAAACGTGAAGTGGAATGTAAAGACGACACGTTGGCGTAGTTGGTAGTGAACCTGCCTACGAAGCTGGCGGTCCTGGGTTCAGATTCTGGTAAGGGCAGATATTTGTGTGATGAGCGCGAATATTTGTTCCTGAGTCATGGATGTTTACTATGTATTTAAGTATATATTTCTCTATATAAGTATTTATATCGTTGTCTAGTACCCATAGTAGGTACAAGCCTAGAGCTTAGTTTGGGACTAGGTCAATTGGTGTCATTGTCCCCTGTTAATAAAAAAAAAAAACGAATGAAGTAGTGTTAGCTAAAGTTTTTAGAGGACAATGCCACTTTTGGTGCAAGGGAGTATGCATTAAAAAGACTTGCTACTACAATTTACTCCGTCCGATTGTTAGATACCAATAATATAGTTAAGAACCACACGAATCAACTGAAATATAAGGGGGAGAACGTAGACCAGGGCCCATCTAAGCACAACGAGGTCAGGTCATCACTGGGCTCGCCCCTTAGCAGAAGTTTCACCGGCTTTTTGTGTCCATTCCGGCTGTATTAATTAATTATTGGAGGGGGGGGGGGGGGGGGGGGGGGGTTGAGGTGGGCCTTGTGAGCCACTTCGACCATTGCTGATCTTTTGTAGCAGCCTTTAAAAATATTGCTAATGATATTATACAATAATAAACTTAACCTAGCATTATATAAAACAATGAATCTCACATAACACCAAAAATTAACATATTCATGCGTAGTTGAGCAGGAAAATGTGTCAAAACTCAGAATTGTCAAAAAAATTAAAAAGCAACAGTAATAAAAAAAAAGTATACAAGTTATACTTACCTGTGACGGTGCAAGACAACCTGCATAAAAGTTTCGATACATTCTCCTACAGAAACCGTGTGCCCTAGACAATATACAATATTTACATATTTTTTATGACTAAGTTATTATTAGGTACATTATTTAGGTGTTGGCCAAGCATTTTTATCTGTTAGATAGTCTTCGACCCTATAGTAAGCTTTAGACATCAACGACTTTTTCAAGTAAGTTTTAAGTAGGTACTGGAAATGGTAACTTTAAAACAACGTCAGGTAATTTATTAAAGAAAAAGATGCATTGACCTACAAAATGATTTATAAACCTTACGGACACGAAATTTTTTAATAGCAATTTTATTTTTATTTCTTGTATTCAAATTATGTATATCACAATTCTTAACAAAAGAGTCTTGATTTTTAATGACATAAATATTATTCTCATAAATAAATTGTGATGCTACTGTCAAAATTTGTTTTAGAGCTCACCGCAAAGGCCCGTTGCGTCCAGGAATTTCCAGATGCTTTGGGCAGTGAGGAGTTGTATCTCTTGTGGGTCCATTATATGTCGCCCTAGGTAGATACTTCTGTTACGCATTAGTGGTCCGCAGGAACAGAGGATGTAAATTGCTGTCTCCTCTGTCTCCTGACAGAACCTGCATATCGCATTCCGGCTGTAAGCATCGAACGCACTGTAGCCGACTCGGACCCGGGGCGATTGCCCGCTGCGTGCGCGGGCGCGCCTGAGGAGCCCGCGGCCCCCGGTGGCCCCACGAGAGGCTGTTGGGTCGGCTGAGAGGACGAATCAGCGCCTGCGCTGGCACGGCACTCTCCCACACATTTTTGCAAGGGAAGGCAAACGAGCACACAGGCCACCTGATGGTAAGTGGAATGGAAACTGTAACCCATAGACATTCGCATTCACAAGACTAAGGACCGATGCGAAAAGCACAAGACCGGTGAACTGTATTTTGATAGAAATAGGACTAACCGGGAAGTGTATCATTTTAAACAAAAAAAAAACATTTAAATCGGTCCGGAATTGATGGAGAAATCAGTACCTAAACATACGTAACAAAATACCTACAGTCAAACATAGAACCTCCTTTTTTGATGTTGGCTATAAATCTACCAAAGTTCTGTTGTTACAAATTATATTCTATTCTCCGTAACGACGTATCATCGACAAAACTTTGGGTTACTTACGCCATCTATTGGCCGGTAGCCGGTGACTTGCAAACTTATTTTTTTCCTGTGAGAATTACTCTTCTGTATGAATAAAAATCAATTGTAAATGTTTCATTATCACTTGAAAACGGGCCCACCGATTTGGGTCTTTTTTTGTTGTTTTCGTAATCAGGACAAGTTTTGTATGAAAAAATAAATTTACCCGCGAGACACCGGGCACGAACATCTATATAATTTATACTTTCTAAAGCACCAAAGTACTGAAAATACGAAGGTTTTATTCCTTTATCGGCTACCTACATTATAAATGTTTACAAACATATTTCAGCTAAGTATTACAGCTACTGGTCAATAGATGGCGTTAGTTGTCTCTTAAACTAGTACTGTTAATCCTATCTTTTAGCAATAAATATCTTACTACAAAGGATTTAGCAAACTATCTGCAATTACACAAAACATCCCATAGGGTCGAAGTGTATCCGTAAGGACCCCATTAATAAGATATATAGAAAAGGTTTTGATAATTGATAGCCGAAGAAGACGTGTAATGTTTGACGTATTAATGAATGTCTGGTTCTTTTTCCCTCGCGGAGACTGGCCTTGTCCTTAGATTCGTCTTAGCGTCCCGAGAGCAAATGAGTAGTCGTTAATGACCTTGCCTACAAAGCTGGCGGTTTCGGGTTCGATTCCAGGTAAGGGCAAATATGAGACAAATAAATAAATATCAGGGGACAATGTCACACCAATTGACATAAATCCATACTAATATTATTGATGCGAAAGTCACTCCGTCTGTTACGCTTTAACGGTAAAACGCTGCCACGATAGGTTTGGGGATAATTTAAAGCCGGAGGCACGACATAATACTTTTACTTTGACTTTCGATAAATGAATTCTACGCGGACGGAGTCGCGGGCAATAGCTTAGTACCTAGTAAGTAACTACCCACTTATAGGAATATACATAGGAAGTACAAAGAGACCATTTGAAACAAATTTGCGCTCTCCAAACAAGGAATCGAACCCCGAACCGATAGCCGCGCTGTCTTATAAAATAACATTTAATTTAAAAGTAGTGTAGTGAGGTCACAAATGTAACAGCTGATACATACAGCTGATACCTACCTCTTCTCTAATTATTAGTTTAACGAGGCTATAAAACTTTATAGCCTCTATTACGTTTTATAGTTTAATTCCGCTGACAATGCATAACCATTAGTTCCACACCATTAACCTTAAGCCTAGATAATGACTAGAAAGAAACCATAGTATATAAACTGTACAATTTTACCAATAAAGGATCAGTATTTCTCCAGACTCTTGAGTTGTCATTTCAACCTAGTCACCTCGCACTTCAGTAGGAATAACAACATTTAAAATTTTAAATCGATAGTAGTTACTTATTAAATAAAGAAAGTTCAAAACCGTTGTAAAAATACGGTCAAGCTGAATATTAGTCACACTACGTAACTGTAAAATTAGTTTGAACGCTCGAGCTGAATTCGCTTGTTTAAACCATCAAGGCATCGCAGCTTGAAGAACACCGTTCAAATGTCAAAATGTTAATTTCGACGTTTAAAAGAATTGATTTTGCGTTCCATTTCGTGTATTCAGCGTATCGTTTTTAGAACAAACATGTTTATCATTATTGGAATCTCGAGTAATTGATCAGGAAACAATCAATTTAAATTTAAAAGTTTATAATGTAATGGTTATTCTTTCAAAGAAGCTTTATTTTTGAAACATTTAAATTACAAACTTAGCGTCTAATTTGTTTTGCAATTGTAGTTCAACAAAAAACTTTGCTGTTTCAAACGTTGTTAATCCATATGTATTTTTCGTAGCGTAAACCGAAGCGCGTAAGACCAATCAAACGTAGTCCCAAAGTGAAAATATCCGCTGTCAAATTCCAAATAGAGATAGATCTTCAGTGATACAGAATTAGATGAATTTAACATCTTTAACTGGCTTTTGTTTTGCTATGTATGCGTAATTTACTTTAAGTACAGACTAGCCTTCCTAAAATGTCAGTTGAAATTAATATTAAGCTAGAACCGTGTCCGGAATCGCCAAAAGAAAATGCCGGTGGAGAAAATGGATGGAGCGCGGATGGACCTGAGATTAAAACTGAGTTTGTTAGTATTAAAATCGAACCATACTTCGATAAAAGGTAAACAAACCAATACTTTAACTATTGAAGTACTAAATTATCCTTACTTATGTTATAAATAGGATAGTGTAAATGTTTGTTTGGTTTTCGTGGCATAGCGGAACTACTGGACAGACTACAGTCATCGATACAATAAAATCTTAAAATAAATAAATAAATAAATAAATTTCATACAAATTTAGGTATTTATCATATGACCTACAATATTTTAATTGATTTTTGCGAGTGTTTGTCTCCAAGTCTTGAATTTCTCTATTGTTTACTGTTGTCTTTTACCTATACGACAAGCCTAGCTTAGTTCGGGACGAGGTCAATTTGTGTGAGCTTGTCTCTGATATTTATTTATATATTCATCTGTAACAGAATCCATATTTGAATTATTTGGTTTGATAACTTAAAATGTACATATTGCCATAGTAGTGCTGATAGTTTTAATATAAACATTTTTTTGGCTTGGGTTTGTGTAAGGGTTGTGTTGGTAATGCATATAAGTGAACTTGGAGTTGATGCCGTGTGGTTGCTGGGTTAGAATAGTACCACTCCATGTCTTCCCGTGGATGTTGTAAGAGGCGACTAAGGGAATAAAGGTTTGCAGTACTGTTAGGCGATGGGCTTGCCACCTGTCACTAATACACTGGGAAATATCTTAGCCTACTTGTGCAAAATGTGGTTACAGAATTGTCAAGAAGTTTCAAGACTTGTTGGTAATTCTTTAGCTCTGCCTACCCCACTCTGGGAATGAAGGCGTGAGTTTATGTATGTATGTATGAGAGTTAAAGTATTAATAAATAAATAAAAAAATATTAGACTAGTTTACAATCACGACTTCACATTGATTTCGATTATCTATCTATAGGTATAGCCTATGTGGTAATCCGGGGTATAAGCTATCTCCATTCCAGTTTTCCACTGAATCTGTCCAGCCGGTGCAGGGAACATTCTTTAGTTCAAATAAAGTTAATTTCCCCAAGACAGTCAAATGATAACTGTAATGGTTTTAAAGATATTTAATTTTTAATCTGTTAATCACATTGAACTGGTCTAAATGACTCTTAACTGTCCGTGTATGTCACGCCAACATTAACGTATTTGACACTGACTATGAGTTAACTCTAAAGACCCTTTTAGAATGACCAAAGATACAATTTTTTTTTGTAATATTTACAAATATAATCTACCACTTAGTTTCTATGGATGTCCCTAGTAATATGCCAAAGTTATCGTAAATAAAGAAAAACACGGTGTATGTATAATATAAAATGAACCCCGAAATGAATAAATGCACATAACTTATGAAGCTTGGAAGCTTAAATAGGGTAAAGTCACCATTGGTCAGCCAGAGATCTGTAGTCGGCCTCTACCTATACTTTGTATGAGTAGGTAGAGTACGAACGATATATTGCCCACTCTTTGCATTCATATAAGGTCGACTACTGGTCTCTGGCTGACTACTGGTGACTTTACCCTATAATAGGCCGGAATAGAAATTACCAACAGTAACACAAATGCTATAAGATCTGTATAGCTCAAGACCATGCAATAAATATATATTGATTTGACTTTGACTAGCTTATGGATTGTTGACCCGTAGTGTGTTAAAATAAAATGTTATTTGTAATATCTCTATGTACTTTCTACGTTCCAGTATTAAACAAGAACCACCCGATTCCTATTCTACCGTTGTGTTGAAGTTAGAGCCATTGGATGATAATGAAACAAAGATTGACAGAGTGGAAATATGTTCTACAGCGGTAAAGACAGATCCGGTTGAGATTGTTTGCGTACGTATTTATTTGATGTTGTAGCCATTTGGGTTCGTTGTGAATACAATAGAAGCTAGCAGTTCCAGGTTTGATCCTAAGTCTTGGTGTCTACATATGTAGGTAGTTCTCTATATAGGTAACTTTAACTTATAGGTTATAGGTAAGAGCGGGCTAGTTTTCCACTGAACAACTTAATTACTGCGTCTTTTTTGCATGATGGGTTGGTGGCACTACTCTTGCCAACCCAGTTCTACCTGGAAGCCTCCCAGACGAGTTCTGGTAGTGACCTCAGTGTTCCGAGGTGACGACGTGCCCGGTATGTTGCCACCTCAGAGCATTCCATGGTGACATACAGCCTCTGCACAGTTGTTAAACAAGGCATGGCCATAGATGGCTCTATATGTTTTTTTTCTTTTATGTCAGGAAGGCCAAAGAGCACACAGGCCACCTGATGGTAAGTGGAAACTGTGACCCATAGACATTCACATTCACAAGACTGCAAGCACATTCATTTAAGATTAATAAACTAACTAGTAAGTAAAATAAAGATCATTTATTTGTATAACATTGTTGAGTTCATAAATATGTTGATGACACACACACACACACACACGCACACGCACACGCACACGCACACGCACACGCACACGCACACGCACACGCACACGCACACGCACACGCACACGCGCACGCGCACGCGCACGCGCACGCGCACGCGCACGCGCACGCGCACGCGCACGCGCACGCGCACGCACGCACGCACGCACGCACGCACGCACGCACGCACGCACGCACGCACATAGATACTAATGTGTATATTTGTTTTTGTTTGTGTAAGAATATTTTAATTGTTTACGTTCAGACTATTTTCTAATTTTAATTTAATAGTTTCCTCTATTATCTAGTGGTTCCTAATTTACAAGTAACATAAAACAGGGTGACTGCGGGGTCGTGTAACAACAAAGTAAACTTAAACTAATTGTCCTAACGCTCTCACATTTACTGCGTTATGTTTCTAATGATGTAGAGAGTTTAAGTTTACTTTGTTGCTACACGACCCCGCAGTCACCCTGTCTATGCTATAGAAGAGCGGGATCTCCTGGCACAGGTATATTTTTACTTAAAAGGAGACTTCAGCCATGGATGTGATATTATGTAAGCAGAAACAAATAAATATATTTTCTATTTCTATTTCTAATACCTTGAATATGGTACAATAGAAAGTCCTGTCAAAAGCAATGCCTGCCATTACTGTGGAGTAGTAAGCTATCAAAACGTCGACAATCCGATAACATGCTAAAGACGATATGGTTTTACCGCCTAGTCCTATGTCATGGAGAAAAATATGATATTCTTTTTTTATTTTTCAGCCACCATTTGCGCCTGCAGGGAACTGGAGCCAGTCGCTGTCACCCAAAACTATATTACCCGACTTGTCTGATACTGAATATCTAGGTAATTCTGACATAAACATCTAGTTAATTGAATCTCCCTAATAATGTAATCTCGCGTCATCAATCATGTAATATATACTAGCGATCCGCCCTCGCGTCGCTCCGGGTTGAACGTAATAAAATATAGCCTGACTGACACTATAAACATGTGTGTTGTGTCTTCAACAATCTTCTTTTTAATATGGCAATGACAGTCAGTTATCTTTCTTATAAGTACCGGCCGACTCAACTCAACTCATTTACCGGAATGCAGTTCAAAAAAAAACTTTTTACCGTAAAATTTAGATGTAAGGTTATATTGTACGTCCGAAATGGGCAAACTGTAGGAACTTTTAATCTTTTGATTTTGACATGTAGTAACAATTGTACACAGTTTGACAATAAATGCTTATCTTATCTAACTGTCAATATTGGTAGGTACAGTAAAGAGCCCAAAATAGTGATGTTGTTCTATCTTCTATCTAGATAAAAACACTCTGTATGTAGTTTGACGTCATACGCCTGTCATCGGCACTATAAAAAAAAAGAGCTGGGCGGATTTGAATGACATTTGGAGATAGCTCATATCCTCACAGGCTAGTTTCATCCTGGTAAATATTAGAGGTCCCAAGCGAATAAATAACGTTAAATAAGATAGATTTACGCGGACGAAATCGCGGGCTGAAACTAGTGCCATAGCGGTTACGGGCTTTAGGCTGCGGCTCCACTGAGGCGGAGACGAGAGGAGCGGAGCGGAGCTGTGCCAATATTAACCAATGGAATCTGCGCAAGGCGCGCTCGACGTGACCGCATGCGCCTTTTATTGGTTAATATTGGCACAGCTCCGCTCCGCTCCTCTCGTCTCCGCCTCAGTGGAGCCGCACCCTTAGTGGACGCGAGCATTTTTCTTACATACATACATACATACATACATAAACTCACGCCTTCATTCCCAGAGTGGGGTAGGCAGAGCTAAAGAATTTAGCATTTTTCTTCTGATTAGAAAATTTAGAAATTGATACACATGTCAATAAATATTATGATTCATTCATACATACATACACAATACACATTAAATTTTATTCTATTGTATGGATATATAGTTAATACACATACAATTTAGTTTCCTGTTAATATTATCCGAACTGATTTGTCGGATATTCAAAAAATGTAATAAAGTAGATCTGATGATGGAATAACGTCTTTAGTCACCAAAGCTACTTGTACATTCTGAGGGGACACTTCGATTGTGCGAGTTAAAGTACTGGTGGCGACATCTAGTTACGTTTTTGGAAGCTTTATACCAAAGTACTTAGAAGTGTAGAGTTGGTCCAAAAATTATAATTAGGGTTAAATACTTTAAAAACTAGTAGAGTGCGAGTTGGACTCGCGCGCTGAGGGTTCGTATTAAATACTGATTTGATTGAAATAACTCCGTACTGACTTTAAAGAGCGGTAATCTTTTGAACTGTAATAGATACGGGGACCGGAAAAAGATAAAGATAAAGACATTTATTCAGTAAGTAGACGGCACGGGCACTTTTACACGTCAATAATCTACCAGCGCTCACAAGAGGAGACCACTGCTGAGAAGAAACGCCGCAAGAAACTCAGCAGTCAGTCATTTTTTAAATATATTTAATATTACAATGGTACTACTTAGTCTCATCATCATGTCAGCCGAAAGACGTCCACTGCTGGACATAGGCCTCCCCCAAGGCTCTCCATTTAGACCGGTCTTGTGCTTTTCGCATCCACCGCGTTCCCGCGATCCTTACAAGGTCGTCACTCCATCTTGTTGGAGGCTTGTCTACAGCTCGTCTCCCGGTCCGCGGACGCCACTCAAGAACCTTCTGACCCCATCGGCCATCAGTCCTGCCGGGGTTTCTCTGCGTGATATAATCAGAAATGATGATATCCGCAGGAGAACTAAGGTTACCGACATAGCCCGAAGAATAGCTAAACTGAAGTGGCAGAGGGCGGGGCACATCGCACGCAGGACTACTTAGTCTAGCATTATATAAATCTATTTATAAATATTAAATAAAATAACCCCCCGAAAATATGCCCCGTGTGGTTGCCGGGTTAGAATAGTGCCACTCCATGTCTTCCCGTGGACGTCGTAAGAGGCGACTAAGGGAATATAGGCTTGTAGTACTGTTAGGCGATGGGCTTGCAACCTGTCCCTAATACGCTGGTAGACATCTTAGCCTATTTGTGCAAATTGTGGTTACTGAATTGTCAACAACTTTTTGAAGTTGTAATTCTGTAGCTCTGCCTACCCCACTCTCTGGGATTACAGGCGTGAAGGTATGTATGTATGTAAATAAAATAAAAATATCAAATATCCTGCGTAGTTTCCGCAGGAAAACACACCAAAATCTTAAGGAGAGATGAAGAGAGAAAAGAAAAAAAGAACACCTACTTATGTGTAGGTATATAAGACGGTGCAAGATGACCACATAAGATTGATATGTTTTCCTACATCAACGGTGTCCCCTAGACAAGATAGAGCTTTTGAATTGGAATTTGATTAATTCTATCGATAGGGTAACTATATCCCCTGATATTTATTTATTTATTTGATATTTATTTTCAGGATCGGCGCCGTTGGAATCGGTGAACGGCCTATACGAGTGCCCGATATGTAAAAAAAAATTCGTGACTAGAGGCAACGTCCAACGCCACCTGAGCCTCCACAACAGAGACATATACAAGTGCCCGTGCTGTACCAGAGAGTACAGCAACAGGAAGTTCTACGAGAAACACATATACCTACATAGTTTAGAGAAAAAATACGGTTGTGACCAGTGCAAAAAAACCTTTAGGACCTCGTCGAACTTGGAACAACATAAGAAGTCGCATTTGGAGGTGAAGCCGTTCGTTTGCGATATCTGCGAGCGGCCTTTCTCGATCAGAGGTAACATGCTCAAACATAAAACTAGGCACAATTGTAGGAAAACTACCACAGAACCTATCACTTGCAACGTATGTAACAAAGTGTTTCTCAAGGAATATCTTCTGAAGAGCCACCTGACCCGGCACACGGCGGAGAAGCCGTTCCATTGTGATATTTGCATGCTTAATTTTAAGCATAAAAGCACTCTGATACGCCATATTCAAGTGCATAAAGGTCTTATGCCGTTTTCCTGTAAGATATGCTTCAAACGGTTTACACATAAAGGGCTGCTCAAGCCGCATATGCGGAAACACACAGGGGAGAAGCCGTACCAGTGCAGGATGTGCAAGAAATTATTTTCCCATAAACATAACATGATGCGGCATGAGCAGAGACATAGTAAGGTGAAGAATCTAGTTTGTCATATCTGCAGTAAAGCGTTCCCTAGGGAAAGTAGACTTAAGTATCATATGAGGAGCCACACTAAGGAGAAATTGTTCTCGTGTGATGTGTGTTTCAGGGATTTTTCACATAAACAAAATGTGATCAGACATTACGATAGAAAGCATCCCAATGTCGCGTATGGCGTGACTAAGCGAGAGGTCAAAATTGAGGAGGTTGAGTAAAAAAAATATGTTTATTCAGTAAGTAGGCCGCACGGGCACTTTTACACGTCAAAAATCTACCAGCGCTTCGCAAGAGACCACTGCTGAGAAGAAACGCCGCAAGAAACTCAGCAGTCAGTCGTTTTGTAAATATTGCTAATGACATACATACATAACTTCACGCCTTCATTCCCAGAGTGGCGTAGGCAGAGCTACAGAATTACCAACAACTTGTTGTTTACTCTGTAACCACAATTTGCACAATTAGGCTAAGATGTTTAACAGTGTATTAGTGACAGGTAGCAAGCCCATCGCCTAACAGTACTAGTTGCTAATGATATTATACAATAATAAACTTAAGTAGATCCACTGCTGGACATAGGCCTCCCCCAAACCAAGTTGAGTAGATGCGTACGGTGAAGTGTAAAAATATAAACGCAACATCTCAATAACGTAGCAAAAAAAAAGCTTTAAAACTTTAGATCGTTATAAATCCAAAATGATCATTCGAAATGAAAAATGATGAAAGAAACCTAAAAATGATTTTTAAATACCTATTCAACAATACCCAACTTGTCATAATTCGTCGTTTTTTTTTTACTATAAATTGTAATTTATCCCACAAAATGTAGTTATGGAATATTGCTCTCTCACTCGACCGTGTACGTTAGGTGTTTGAAATTAGGATCAGTGTTGCCAAAAATCTAGAAGGGTTATTTAGATTATGTAAAACCTTTAAATTTAGCATTATCGTTAAGCAGCAGTGTTCGATTGTTGTGCTCCGGGGATAAGACAACCGCCACAACCGGTGAAATTATTAGCATAGAGGCATTATATTGGAAACGCATTCGTCTTAAGATTCACTTACCATCAGGTAGCTTATGTCGCGCCTTCAGAACGAAACTGACGTAATTCAAATTGTCTGCTTTCAAACTTTAAGTCATAGTCATTTTTTTTAGACGACGCGCTGGCCTAGTTGGTAGTGACCCTGCCTACGAAGCTAGCGGTCCTGGGTTCAAATCCCGGTAAGGGCATATTTGTGTGTTGAGCGCGAATATTTGTTCCTGAATCATAGATGTACATACATACATACCTTCACGCCTGTAATCCCAGAGCGGGGTAGGCAGAGCTACAGAATTACCTACAACTTTAAAAAACTTGTTGATAATTCTGTAACCACATTTTGCACAAATAGGCTAAGATGTTTCCCAGTGTATTAGTGACAGGTTGCAAGCCCATCGCCTAACAGTACTACAAGCCTATATTCCCTTAGTCGCCTCTTACGACATCCACGGGAAGACATGGAGTGGCACTGTTCTAACCCGGCAACCACACGGGATCATAGATGTTTACTATGTATTTAAGGAAATTTTTGTCTATATAAGTATTTATATCGTTGTCTAGTACCCATAATACAAGCCTAGAGCTAAATTGGGACTAGGTCAATTGGTGTGACATGGTCCCCTGATTTGATCTTTATTATAAAGACCTAACTAGAATTTAAAAATTCTGAATTAGGTCAGTATTGTTCTAAAGGTGCGATGTGCTCGTTTGTTCTCTATGAAATAAAAAAAACGTTCTAAGAGCTATTACGCTGTAGGTACATTCGGCATTGTAAGTAGCAGCATACTTTGGTACTTTGTCGCTTCAACGACTAAGGGAGATTAATGAGCATAGAAGCTTTAGGTCCAGATCTCGGATGGACTAGGCATCGAATACGCCCGCGTCTACTCGATCTGACTGCATCGTTTTGTGCCTAGATCACTATATGACTAGTGATAGGCGGCTTGTAAGTTTCAAAAGTGAAATTTTCACTTTAATTTCTGCAATATTCTGAAACTTTCAAAAGTGAAACTTTCACCTAAAATTTCATGCAATATTCTGTAAGTTACTAAAATGAAATCGTTTAATTTCTGAGAATTACTAAAGTTTTGTAATGTAACGTAAGTAATGAAAACTTTTCATGAAATTTAAATGAAATTTACATGTGTCAGAATCATTTCCATCTAATTATGTAACTTTCAGAAGCTGTAATTTTCGCAGTTAAGGAAAGTTTTGTAATGTTTCAGAAATCGCCCATCACTATATATGACCAGATCGTTTTGCGACCAAACATCAAAAATTCTGTCGCTAAATGACCACATTGCTTTTTTCATCATATCTGTCTTAGCAGTCGGCGGAGCCCCGCATTCCGGGGCTCCTATTACTGGGCAATTAGCCCTTCGGGCGTAAGTAGTTACCTAACGAAGTGGTCATTTTGCAACTCGGAGTTTTTATCTGTTTCGCCTACTACTGGTAGATAATGCCATTGGCCACTAAGTCCGCCATTTGTAGTTAATTGTATTTTGTGCAAATAAATTTAAATAAATAAATAACGTTAATAAGTTAATATCATGTTAGTATCATGGAACAGTATAATTAAAATTAGCTTGTCGGTTAACGATACAGAAATACCGACATTATTAAGTACCGATTTAGCCAAACGATGTTAAAAATCAATGTTAATCGACTGTTAGTTAACACATTTTGACGGCTGTTAACACTCTAATCTTCTGTTAAGTGGTTGTTGAAATTCGATATAAAGCAATTTTTTTACATATCTGAAACATTTATTTTTTAAACTAGTTTTTCGTTCCTTTGGCTTGGGTTCGAAACTTAACTGTTATATGATTAAGATTATTGTATGAATTATATTGCAATAGATAAAAACTATATCAGTTAGATATTAGTATGGCGTACCCTCATCGGTACATAATAAATTATTATAAAAATTAAAGTAACTTTGTGTTGGTTACAATTTCACAGCAAGCTGAACCGATTTCGATGAAATTTGGAAAGAAAGCTTGAACCGCGAGAAAGGACAAATATTTTTTATCTCTAAATATTGTACCGTTCTCAAGGGAGGACCCATAAACGATTTCTTCGCAGACGTTCAATTCATATAGTATCTCAGTTATCAAAATCTGTTCAGTAGCTTAGGAGCTGGAGCACACCTGGGAACCGTGACCCACCATAGAACTATGTCACATGTGACATAAACAATTCGTTTCACACTTCTTACGACATGAATCATAACGTCACTGTGACACTGTTCTACGGTGGTTCAGGGTTCCATTGGAGGTCCATTTGCAACGTTAAAAGATGGCGGACGTGTAATTTGTTTTAGACTTTAATTTTTGGGTAATTAGGTGTTCAAAGTTCTTTTCTGACAGTGATTTGTACTTTTTATGCCTTTGTGTCGCACAGTGATTGAAGACTTGGACTTATTTCGTGTATCTGGCATCTTTCTTCTCGTTTCAAGTGGACTCGCAGTGGTGCAGAGGTTAAAGCTATCTTGACCTCTGACCTACAAATCACCGTACAACGTTGCCCCCAATCTTCCTAGAGAAGATTGGATTGTGTTTTATTGCTATATTGATTTATACTTATATATACTTGACACTGGCGAAATCACTTCACGTGGAAACGCCATATCCCCGCGGTAGTAGCTGTTCAAGTCGCCGCGGGGGCAAAGAAAGAAGAAGAAGAGTTCCATTGGGCTGGAAGTACATTTTTAAATTTTATATTCCCCAATTCATATTAAAGTACCATACAAGTCACAGACAATAGAGAGATTTCTATCCTACCCGATAAAACTATATTGATTTTGAAGTGGTATCGTATAGTCTCACTCAGCCACCATTACTCATTTATTATTCTATTATATTATTATAGTTAATTTGAATTTGTACGCCGTAAGGCGAAACTTGACGGACATTATTGTACACAAGCGATCCGCCCTCGCTTTGCTTCTGTTTATGATAGTTTTCTGTGACATCTATACCTATACCTATGATATGAGTACCTGAGTGGTTTATTCGTTGTTTTTTTTTTTTTTTTTTTTTTTTCTTCTAATTATTAGTATTATCATCTGTTTTTGATATTTTTGTGCAAACTTGTATGTGTCCAACCCTATGCATTGTCCTTACTCATTAACTTCAGGGTTAGCTGGAAGAGATCCCATTTAGGGATAAGTTCGCCTTTGTACATTACTTTAATATTTATATTTTTGTGCAATAAAGAGTTTACATACATACATACATAATCCAGAATTTATTTATACATAAAAAACTTCTTGAATCACTCTATCTATTGCTGAAAATTGCTTTAAAATCCGTTGAGTACTTTAAAAGATCTGAGCGAACAGACAGCTGAAGCGACTTAGTTTTATACTATGTAAAGATTTATGAGCTATGACCATTATGTAAACTCTAATAAATAAGAGACAATACGATAACATGCCAAAGGCAAAGGTTTTGAGGTTAAAAATGAGTCGCAGATCTGTTTGAAACGTTGGTTGTTACAAGTTGTCGCTAGATGTCGCTAGGTGTTAAATTTTGTTCGTTGAAATCTGCCTCGACGGGGAACTTTTCTGACAGGGCTAAATATAGAAATGTTTTTTAGTTTTTGTTATTATTAGATGTAATTGTAAATTATTTATTATACTATTTAGTGTTTCAGTGAGACCGGCGATGAATTGGTTTCACGTTTGCATAGTCTAGTGGTAAGATTTTGTTGTAATTTGTTAGATTTTTGTACAAAACTGTTTTTGTTAAAGCTTCTTGCGTTGTTTTTTATCATGATAGGATTTTTGTTCTGTTATACGTTATTTGGTAATTTTATTTATTGTTTAAAACGAATTTAAATAAATGATACAAGTACACTGGATTGGCTATTGACTTAATATTGAAGCAATTTGATGATGATTGAATTAATTGTATTAAACCTACTTACCTCTATTATTTAACTCGACATTTTACTGGGTGTAACAGAGATGGATCAAACAAAGCAGCGAACCGCAAAGGAGTGCCGCAGAATATAAAAAAAAGCTAAATATTATAAAGAGTTATCATTACTTTCAGTTTTGGATCCGATACGGCCGATATTATGGCAAGAGCTAAGAAACTGGTTGTAAAATTACGAAATTAAACAATACAACTAGCGCCCTCTAGAGTCAAGTAGGAGAACTAAAACTCACATGCCCTTAGGAACTAAATGAAGAGGTTGACAAATCTTTTACAATGTCTTTCTCTCTGGTTTCGTATAGTTTTTGTGTCTTAAAATGCCTATTCGTTTTTTGTTTTATCACATTAACGCAGCAAAAAAAAGTTAATACTTTTGTATTGTTATATCACGAGGTGGAAGTGAAAGACACGCTCGTTCGCTTTAGAAAATATTTAATGACTCGCTTTATTATTTAGCACAGTCAAAATAGTTTAAAAAAAAAAACTTCAATTTTGCTACCGCGGAACCAGCTACCCTTCCGTCGCTGAACTTCATATTCTCAAAACATCATATTCGCAAAACATGATATTCTCAAAACATGATATTCGCAAAACATGACATTCTCAAATTATCATAGTAGCAAAACATCATATTCGCAAAACATAACTATTATTAAGACATGACAATTAGACAGTGTCGACGGAGCTCCGCTACTGCGGAGCTCCTATTTCTGGGTGATTTGGCCCTCCGGGCCAGCTGCAAAACTAACATAACCTAAACCTACCTACGATTTTATAACAAAACCCGACTATTTGTAAATATCATGTTTTGCGAATATCATGTTTTGCGAATATCATGTTTTGAGAATATCATGTTTTGCGAATATGATGTTTTTAGAATATGATGTTCAGCGACGGAAGGCCAGCTACCAATAAAACAGAAACTAGCGCCATAACAAAAAAAATATACAATTAATGATCCTTTTCACTTATTCGGGACGGGTAAGTAATACGAGATATAAGAACTGATAATATAACACTCATAATATATACGCTCACTTTGTATAAACACGTTTAGTATAACGTTCACTGGATATAATGAACGGAAGATATAATTTCAAAATATCTATTTCCATAAAGTATAACGTTATTAAAATATAATATCAATTTATATAACTATTAAAACGTATAACGTTCATAACACCTAAGATTTAAAAGATATATTAATCAAATTATCTAACATCAAAAAACATAATACACGTATAATATAAAAACATGCATATGTTATTTGAAATTAAATTCTATTTTCAGTATTAAGTGGCCTTCTTAATTAACAATCTACCTTACCTTACTAACTTTACTGGCAGCAGTCTGAATTATCTGGGCAGAAAAAAAAATAACCTCGAAGGCCTAGGCGGGAGCTTTGCTCCCGCCTAGGCCTTCTAACCTAACCTAACCGAGTCGGTTCTGCCCAGAGAAGTCTTGCTCGCTCGCTTCGCTCGCTCACATTTATATCATACGATATTATATCTTGTAACACTTATACTAAAAGATAATATGTATTATGATCGCTATGTCATGTATGTTATACGAACTGAAATTAGTCATTGTGAGTGTTATATTAAAAAATATTATATAAAATGAATATTATATGACTTGACCGTTATTCCTTATAAAAATATTGATTTTGTTATTATAGCTAACGTTCATTATATCTCGTAAACGTTAGTAACATGAAAATAGTTATTATGTAGTTATATCTCGTGGGACGCACCCATTCGGGACGTATCTGTCCGTTAGTTCTCCTATTCGATTATAGATGGCGATAGTTGCACTGTTTGAGTTTCAAGTACAGGATCATGTTCATTATTGTTTATTTATACAGGGTGCCTCTGCCCTTAGGGCTTTTATGCATGGATCGTTCTTACTCCTGAAACAAAACTTTTTGTTCTGTTAGTTGTTAAAAATACGTTCGACTTAAATTTCTATTTTTTCATACAATTTTTTATACTTGTGGGAGGACCTTGTGCAGGGTCCGTCCGGGTTGGTACCACCATCTTATCCATTAGCTTACCGCCAAGCAGCAGTGTTTGCATTGTTGTGTTCCGGTCTGGGGATCAGACAGCCGGTGAAATGACTAGCATAGAGGCGTTCCATCTTAGTCCTCAGCAGTACTTGGCAGTGCATTTGCAGTCTTGTGTCTATGGGTCACAGTTTCCACTTACCATCAGGTGGCCTGTGTGCTCGATTGCCTTCCTATGCCATAAAAAAAAAGTAATTTTCAAGGTACGCGATCTAATTCTCTATTTTACCAAGGAAATGTCGCCCCCGTACCATGTGACAGTGATTATGATTGAAGACACTGATTTTGTAATTAGTCTTTAATATCAATTAGTTATATAAACTTAAGTTTTTATTAATGCTGCAGAACAAAAGTAGTTCAGTTTAGCGAGTAGAATCGATAATTGCATTTAAAGCAAAGTAAACTGAATACAATAAATACTGATTATTTAATTGTATTATTCATTGAAACGAGAAATTTTAAAAATGTTTTTATGAGTGTGCTTCTAGCAAACAGCGAGAGGTGGCGCTAGTTGTTCTGTTTAAGCTGATGGTATGTTAAATAATGTCGTTATTTATGTAATTGGAAACCGGAATCCGTTAAAATGTATAGAGGCATTCAATACTCAGGTTTGGCAACGCATTTGCAGTAAATAGTAGTAGGATTGAAATAAGAGTTACAAAAAACAGCGATAGATGGCGCTAGTTACTCCGTTAAGGTTTGTCAAATAATATGTCATTGTTCTTAAAGTCTCGGAGGCAAATTTTAAATGAAGTTATTCTTAATATTTAATAAATGTTAATTTTTAATCGTGCCGTTAATATATTATTATTATACCTTTAATTTAGTTCACTGTCGCACAAGTAACCGCCAGTTCTCCTACTCGACTCTAGATGTCGCTAGTTTCATTATTTAAGTTCGTGATACCTTTTTCGTATTTCTCGGAGTAGTATCACACGCATCGGGCGCAAAATCGAAAATAAGGATATTTCCTTATAATCATCAGTATAATTCCTTCGTTAAAAATATTAAATACATAAGGTGCATGTTATTGCTGGTCCTGCTACTCGGCTTTAGATGGCGCTAGTTCCTTTATTTAATTTGTTCGTGATGTGAAAACTTATCTTATAATTAGGTGCCAAATGAGCTATATTAGCGCAGCAGTACAAAAAGTACTAGTTTTAATAAATCCATCTTTCCATTCAGTACATTAATTCCCCGCGGCGCCGCTGGGGTCACACGTGACAGCTACTTTTCTTCTCGACACTAGATGGAGTTAGTATTTGTTATTGTAGCCAGCTTCCGATTCGATGCTTCAGTTATATTTAAACCAAGTGCATGAATTTTTCTCTGTCAAATGTGAATAGGGCTAGTTTAAGACTAAAGGATGAGACCATGTCATTCAAAGATAAAATAGTATTTTTAGGTATTACTTTGGACTCGAAACTGCAATGGAATGCGCATATATCCATATATGCAGTAGGGTTATATTGTATTTTTTGTAATAATAGCTGAGCACTGGGCAGCGCTTATTGCAAAATGCCTTTAAGCCAATGATGTACACTTTTAAATTTAAATATACCTATTGTGTTTTTTTGTATTTTTTTATTGATTCTTGTGTGCACAAGACATTTTAGAAATGAGAATACATTATGATGTTTCTCGCCGGTCAGATACTTTTTTTTATTGTTATCTTTGTCCGGCAGCATGAGCATGTCATGCTCACTTAAAGGTCTTTGCTTACGGCGGCGTCGTTGATCGGTTCGCCACCTTCCCGATCACATGGTTGAGGGAGGCGATGGCTGAGATACTGTCTGTGGGGTCCGGTCTGTTCACGCTTGCAAGGACCTGTTTTCCAATTTAGTTATATTACTTATCGTTCCTAACGAAGAGATCTCGTCACGTTTTTCTCCTAGTCATTATTTCTAACTTTATTTTATTTGTGTTGGTTTTAAAAATAATTATTTATTACTTTATGTAACTTACTTTTAAGTATTATTGTATTTTAAGTTTCTTGCGGCGCTTCTTCTCCGCAATGATGGTCTTGTCCGAAGCGCTACTAGATTCACTCCATATTACCGACGTGTAAAAGAGCCCTCATGTGGCCAATTTACTGAATAAATATTTTGAGTTTTGAATATAATACTGCCTGCTATCAAGAGACGTCTTTGATTTCTACTAGAGAACAAGAAAATTGTTTATCGTTTTTCGTTGTCTGTCTCCGGGCTATAATAGTTTACTAGCGCCATCTAGTGTCGAGGTGACAACAAGCGGTCCATAGCGGTTTGGGACATAGTTCTATGTACCAAATATTAATGTCGATTGCTTTAGGGGATGAACCATGAAGACGGGAGGTATTCATTCCGCGATTTGTAGGTATTTGATTTGGTGGAATAAAGATTAAATAAATCATTTGTAAGAATAAATCAATAATGTTACCTCTTTGAAACTCACAAAACAGTTTCTCTTAATGCCTGATTTACAATTTGCTAATTTCTAGTGCGAAGTTTTTACATTTCGTCGGTGAAACTGCAAAGTAAAATGCACCTTTTTAAATGCACCAATAAAGTTAAATTTAAACGTAAGTTATTTAAATTCCTTTGTCCATAGTTAATACTTAAGTCAGTTAGACAGTTAGTTTCAGTTAGTTTTAGTTGGTTGGTATTTGAGTCTATATAGAATGTTACTCGAGCATATTTTTAGTTAAGCTGTAGAGACTCATCTTGCTGATTCCGCAGTCAAACCGTGTAAGCGGTTTTGCGGGACATTATTTATAAGTAAGATACTGTATTTTTGTGATTAATAAATAAATAATAAATAATAATAATAAGACAGTAAGGTTTATTTTGCTCTATCATAAATTTGTTAGTTACGCGGTTGTGCAATATCACCGACGATTTGCTTTTAAGGGGCAAGTATGTGTATGTATGAACATTGCACTTGCACTTGTAAAGTGTAAATCAAGCATAATGTAGGTAATTGATTGGTGTAAAATATTTTCAACTACTTACCTAACATCAATTTGGGCTGAAATTACAGATTTTAATAGACATAGCTTGTGTACAATACAATAGTTAAGTTAGGTTAGCTTCGTTTTTTATAATAGTAAAAAAAAACACCATTCAATTGTAAAAATCGTTTCGGCCAATCAATGCCTACATTAGAACAAACAATGATTATACCACCCGCTAATCTCGATATAAAAAAAACAACATTTAAAATGACACAAATTTATTACAATTACAATATTCAGGGCTTTAAGTACCAAATAGAAAAGACAGCAAAACAGACACACACATTCAATACATTCGTATCGGTAGGTAAGCTAAAACCAGCTCGAGGCATAGACCTAGACTCTTATGCAATGAGAAAACAGTAAAACATACAAGAACAAAGGTTTTAATGACAGCGACCAAAGGCTCAATAACTTTTTTTTAAAACTTCCTAATACTTTCATAACCGATAATTCTTGAACGGACGAAGCAATTTTCATGGAACCTTGCTAAGGACAATCCCGATTAAGGTAGCGTAGGATTTAAAAAAAAAAACCATTTAAAACTGTTAATCCGATTCGAAGCTACGCAGCAACATACATAGATGTTATAGTACATTGTATATTAAGGTCGGTAAGTAAGGAATTACGATCGAGGCTCTAGTAGGAGGCTAGTAGGAGGCTTTCTGAGTCGAGGTACGTAATTCCCGTACCGCCCGTGAAACATACAATGTTTTTCATCACATTTGCGAGTAAATAAATACACAAGTCAGCACAACTATTATTACGAATTACTTGAACTTTTTTTAAGCGGAGGGCTGGCGGACTCCACAGATTATACAAATGTTTCGTTCAGAAACGTTAAGGGCAAATACTTACGTAGGTATACATACAGCCCTGAAGGAGTGTAAAAAAAAACGACGTTTTGATACAGAAAACTATTAAAATCGATTATTAAGAACATTAATTGAGTATTTAAGTAACATGTAGCGAGATTGCAATGAAATTCCTGTTTAAATAACATTTTCAGACATTTTTTAAATTGCGTGTTAACTCTTTGCTTGAACTTGCATGACCTGTGTGCTGTGCTATAAATTAAAAAAATAATACTTACCGACCTTGGGTTTCATGGTAAAAAGAAAGGTCGAGGGTTTTATATGGGGCATTGCGGCCAAGTTAACCTGTATGTTTAGATACTGTTTACGTGCAAGTGTGATGAAAAATGAAAAACACACCTCCTTGGGGTTTTTTTTTTGTTTTGGGAACTTTATTCGCTGCCATGATTCTATCCTAGATTTTACAATCACGCATTATTTGATAAAACTGTATATAATTTCGATTTAAATAACATTTAGGCAATAGTCTGTATGTGTCCAATTCGTAATAAAATAAGCGTAATTTGGATTCCGTTCATTTTCGACGACCTTACATACGACTATTGCCGAAATTATTAATGACGAATTATTTGATTCATTTTTAAACGTATGAAACCATACAATAAACTTTGAATCGTCTTGTTCGAAGTTTAAAAATGTAATTGGAACAATTTCATACGTTATCATATCGTAATAATATAAAAATTACACAAAGACAAGGATGTGCGTTGAAATGCGGTAAAGCACCAATTATAATTTAAAACGTATAGAAAAAGGCAGTAATAGAGTTAAATGACTTATATTTATATCAGTGAAAAGGCTAGAATAACAAATAATACCATAGGTTAAAAATAGAGACGCACTGTCGTCCGCCATTTTGAAGCAGATTATCAACCTCTCACATGTTCATAGTAACCGTTTTTGAATGAAAATAACCGGTTAAAACCAGTTATAACCGGTTATTTTCATTCCCTAGTTCATAGTAAGTTAAATCTATAAAATAAAGATATTTAACATAAATAAGCACCTGGGCGATGGTAATTTTAACATATAAAGTTACTTATTTAAAATGGACGGATAAAATAACAATTAACTGAAATATATCTGTCTCTCTAACATTGAGAACCTACCGGGTGGAGGCGGGGACTGCATAGCTTACAAACAATAGACAACAATTCATTATGTGCTAAGGTAGTAAAATAAAATACCGTTTCTAGATTTTACACTGCGGATTACAGTAAAAATATCTTTGGAATTTTTTATGCAGTAGATTTTTTTCTATTTTGGAAAAATAGTAAAAAAAGTTGGATTGTGAATGTTAGGAATACACTTATAGTGCCCTTAGTCCATTTATTACAAAAGGAATTCAAAAAAATATACAACTGTCATGTTCATTTTTTATCTGTCTGACGGATTACTTGATTCTAACGATACGCTTTCAATTCTACGCAAAATAGTTTATTTATTTTAATGGCGTCTACAAATTACGTGAAATTAATTAAATTACGCAAAATAACAAATTTGTGAACGTACGGCAGCGAATGATTGACAAGTGAGTGACATGACATGACAGTCAGTTCTGTTTCTGTTGAAAGTTACTTTTTTTAATTTTATATCAGGCTAAGATCACGACATCAGTATTCCTAACTTTGTATATACGGTCTTTTTAATGACTATTTCTTTAATAAATTATTAACGACGAATTTAAGTTAAATAAAGAAAAACCAAGAAATACGGGTAGTCTAATTTTTAATCAGCTATTATAAACGCGAAAAAACAATAATGCTTTTTTTTTGAAATGTTGTCAATTGAAGGTAGAAAATCTGTCCTTGAATTACATAACGACTTTTGCATAGGAAGAAAAGAAACAAACACATATATTTCCTTCTTCAGCTTCAATTAAAATTTTGCTCTGCAGTCTCCATGGATGTAAGCTTCTTGGAGGGAATGAACGCGTTGGTGTTACCACGTTAAGTGCTTTAAATTAAAAATATTTAAACTAAAATAACTTTGTACCGTAAAATGGATAGAATTAAAGTTTGCCCAGAAATATAATTATCGTTAAGTGTTGATTACATTATATTTCTGAGCATCCATTAAATGGATTCTATTAAAGCCTCCACAGTTTTTAACCCTGCTTGTCACTTAAACTTAGTAAATATATTAATTAATAAGAGAAAAAGTAAATATAATTATATAAAAAACAATTTAGAGAAGTTTACACAGACTTAAAATGGCGCTAAATATTGAATAACAGATTTTTTTTTATTGACGAAAGAAAGGAACTAAGTATACTTACTATCACTATTTTATACATATATGTAATGGATACTTTAGGCAGTGATTTGTTTAAAAAACGGTAGGTACCGATAATTAAATATAAAGTCTATTTGTATATAATATACTTAAAATAAGCAGTAAATTTATATAAAAAGCATTACTAAGAGTGGCCATAATCTATCCATTTAACATTTGTGGTTCTTTATGTTAATTACATAAAATAGGTATACAAAAGTTATATAAAATGTATACGTCACTTAAAAATTGCTATTTTAACTTAAAATACTTACATTTTGTACACCATTAAATGAAATTAGAGATATCTATAATACTCAGATATTTTTTTCCTCATTTAAAAACCATTTGTGCGATGTAATATTGTAAATACGCACGTTAAAAAACCTCTTTAAGAAAAACGGCTTTAGTAATATCGATATTTTAACTTAAATTAATAGATATATTACTAGAATTAACGAAAATAATATATCTGAGCACACTTTATATTTATATTTATCGCTGCAATATCAAAAGCACACTTTCGTATAAATGAGATTACTCTTAACGAGTTGTTTTTAACTGATAAATAAATATTGCATTTTTTTAAACAGGTATTTATGTCTTGCGGTAAACTTGTTCGCTCTATTTTAATTTCACATTGTTCGAATAATTGAAGCAATATTTGAAATTATGTTTTTTCCAGATATAAAAAAAAATATTGTAATAAATATTTATTTATCAGTTATGCTCGTACTTACTCTAAAATATCCTATTTAACAGCGTTTACTTATAAATAGACACTTAAAAAAGTATTTTTAATAATTTACTTTCCTCGGTGGATCCAATACTAAAATATATTTTAAACCGTTTTGGAGAAAGGCACAGTTGTGTCGATATTTTGTTATTTTTAATATTTTTGTAATAATTATTGTGATGAATTTATTGATGGCAACGCTCCATACTACGTTTTATTATAAGTAATTATTTAATAATGTAAATATTTTTTCTAGCTGCAATTAGTAATTTTTTTTTAAATTTGATTGAAGAATCAATTGTGTAATAATTGCATTATTTAAGCAATTTAATTTACGAAACAACATTTATTTTCAATTTCAACTTATTCTTAAAAAGCATTTAATTTAGCTGCAACAAAAAATCTATCTTTTCATTTTGTTTAAACAAACCTTAGCATTACAACAAACATTAGAGCCTTAAAACTGACAAGATTCGAAATGCATCAAAAATATTGATTTAGCATTATACCAACTATTTTCTAAAATCATGATTTTGATCGCACATGGAGACACAGAGCATCTATGTATAACAAAAAATAAAGTTTTTGACCATCTTTATATTATCATTATATTATTCGATAAAACCATATTGCTTTTTGACGTATTGGTAGCTCGGCCGAAAGTAATTCAAGAAAATAAGAGCTATAACAGTACGGAAACACGTCAATAGCAATAATGTTTTACTTTACCGCGTTGAATAGGGGTTCTGCCAGAGACTATACCAGCCCTATATTTTGTTATATAACGTGACTTTATGGTAACGTTAGTTAAAAAGAGTGACCCTGAAAAGAGAAACTACCTCAATTGTCATTTGGCAATCACAAAGCAACCGTCGGGTAAAAATTGGATCATGTTATCAATTTCACTTCGAACAGCGCATTCTAGTCTTCTTTGCGATACTAATGCTGGTCTTCAAACATCACTATTTTAGCGTAACGTTACTTTTATAACGGTATTATTATAACGTTATAAAAGCCGCGTATTTATAATACGAGAACGATATAAAAATATCAATGTTATAACGATATTTTCTTAAGCGGCGGAATAACGTTGTCCGCCTCATTTTTACTGCACTTAGAGTCACGGGCTCATTGTGGTGATTTTCACTATCCATCTGGTTTGCATCACATGGGTCAACAGCGGCACGATTCTTTAACTATAGTGTATTTCTATGGAACTTGCTAACTATGTAAACAAAAGACTCAACTTTGTTGTCACTGTTTCTCCTTGAATTTTCACACCACCTCATCAAACACCATTGAAACCATAAACTATTGAAACGGTCGTTACTGTAAAGTACAAAATCACCAAATATATAACTCTATCTTGGATATTTCATTAAAAGTTTAAATGTTTTCATAAGTTAAGTTATTAGGACCTGATGGAATGACGTTTTTGTTTCTTTTAAATTCTACAATTGTCTATGATGGGTGTGTTGTGGCTAAAGTTGGCGATATATTAAGGCCCCTACACATTACCTAACTCACGCTGATCACACTCACAGATGATATAACGGCACCTTTTGTAATAAATACTGGTGATATATCATCTTCAAGTACCAATTTTTCTTCAGATCGTGATTAAACAAATTAGAAATAAGTAACTACTTGTTTTTTACTTTCGGTATTTTATTATTCGATATGGTTTGACATAAGTAAAGGAGTATTGCCCATCACTAGTAAATTCATCATTCACACAATTTCAATATGGCGGTTTGTTTACATAGTTAGCAGGTTCCATAGAATTAGACTTTACAAGTGCCTTTATGCTACTCACCGTATTAATTTTGACATGTTGGTATTGTCATCGTTTTGACAGCTCTTATTAACTTGACAGTAATGGCGACCGAGTTAACAAACAATACTAAATATGTCAAAGGTTTCACCCAGAGGAATTGAGGCACAGGACGCCATTTATAGCGGTATTATATCGTTATTATATGTGTTATAATTACACCCGGCTATCGGAGGTGCAAAATGGTAGCTGTCAAGTTCTTAGGGATGGGTAAAAATATTCGTGATGTCGATATCGATATTCTTACTTTTTCTGTACAATTCGTTTTATATATGTACCTATACCATTTTTTAGACTACAATTTAACATGTTTTTTTTGGAATCCATGATAATCATTGTCATCAGAAATGTAAACCATTATCAGTACAACAAAAACATTTCTTTTCTAATGTTTCGACATATATTTCTAAAAATAAATAGGGCTCAGATATATTGGGTTTATTGTTGAATATATTCATCGTGACTGCACTAGATTATCGCAGAGAAACTGAAAAAAAAAACCTGATCGTTCATTAAGAATACGATATCCCTTTAAGACACATTTATATATATATATATATATATATATATATTTATTTATTTATTTTTTATAAAAAAAAAATGTTTAACACATATTCATTTTGTAATTATATAGTCCTGTTTTTTAAAATAAACACTTTTAATTAAAGTCCTAGACTCTCATTATGGCAAAGTAAAATTATCGACATATAGCTATAATTATCGACATATAGCTAGTATTTCAAAATAATTTTTACCCATCCCTAAGAACTTGACATTGACATTTTGCACCTCCGATAGCGGGGTCTGGTTATAATTTTGATTTCGTTGCGATGTAGCATAACTTTATAAAGAAATGATGATATATTTATTTTGAACGTAATGAAAGTCCGTTATAACGTTATGAAGGTCTGTTCTGGTCTATTCCTTGGTCTCCTTAGGCTGGTCGGTGTAGACTATCTCAGCATACTCTGTGGAAGGGGGCTGAGGTTTGTCAGCGGTCTGCTCCCCGAGGGCTAGTTCCGCGTAGACCACACCTTTTTTCTCTTCTGAGAGGGGCTGGAAAGAGATGTGTTTGCGTTAAAGAAAACAGTAGCTCGCGCACTAACATTTCAAACAATAGTACATTATTGCCTAGGCAGTGAAGCAGGCAATTGCTGGTTGAGCAATGGTTTAAACGGACGAGCTCGCAAGCTCGTCCGTTTAAAAATACGAGGCCCGCAATTGCTGTTTCTGCCGAGGCATATATAGTGCTTTTCTCAAAAATTGCAATATACAAATCGCATATAAACAGAAACTTCACTTGAAATCACATCACTCTTTACCGCCTTTATGTGTATGACAAGGAGAAACGCAAGCATTCTTAGAAAAAAAAACTCAAGCTATTCCAGAGATAAAAAAAGTTACGTTTCGAATAAAATGTGTGTATAAGACTTGTGCCCTCATTTTATCCTCCTGCCACCCAGAGGCCTTTTAAAAGGCCTTCTAAAAATCATATTTTAAACTTTTTATGACAAGAACCTATGTACTGATTTCGATTAACAACTTTTTTGCCCTGGGCGGCACGAGGTTAATATGGCCGTTTTCACTTTAAAAAAAGTTACAAACTAGATAACAATGAAATTTGTATGCAACATTGCGGGCTTGTGTAGCGAGCACGCAGTATAATTTTTTTTTAATTTGGGTACTGTCTGTAAACTATGTACTCTCAGTATGGAGTTAGTAATATCAACTTTTCCGGTAATTTATTCTATCATTTAATCGAAACAATTTTCAACAAACGTTTCATTTACTCAGTGTAGTGTCCTAACCCTTTTAGGACACGAAAATAATAAATTGAAACCTTTTTAATCAACTTTTATTCAATAAAATAACCAGATAAAAATGGCACGCCATGGGCAAAACTACCCTTCTGACGGGTGTCCGGTGTCCATTTTGCTGCATTTGGATACATATCATGACAGATGTGATGTGCTGCGTTTGGATACATGTCACTCAGAATTTTCATTTCTTCCAAAGGCATTTCTCACAAGTCTAACCTAACCTAACCTACATAATGAATTTTTAAAATATTCTAAAAACATGGTTTCAGCAGACAATTTACAACATTTCAAAAAAAAAAGCATTATTGTTTTTCCGCGTTTATAATAGCTGGTTAAAAATTAGACTACCCGTATTTCTCGGTTTTTCTATATTTAACTTAAATTCGTCGTTAATAATTTATTAAATAAATAGTCATTAAAAAGACCGTATATACAAAGTTAGGAATACTGATGTCGTGATCTTAGCATGATATATTTTTTTTTTAAAAGTAACTTTAAACAGAAACAGAACTGACTTTCATGTCATGTCATATTTTTTTCAATTCCTTTGGTAATAAATGGACTAAGGGCACTATAAGTGTATTCCTAACATTCACAATCCAACTTTTTTTACTGTTTTTCCTAAATATAAAAAAAACTACTGCATAAAAAAATCCAAAGATATTTTTACTGTAATCAGCAGTGTAAAATCTAGAAACGGTATTTTATTTTACTACCTTAGCACATAATGAATTGTTGTCAATTGCGTTCGATGAAGTGAAATTTTAATAAAATTATGATTTACCAGCGTAAACACTTTTAAATATAATGATAAAAAAAGATGAGATGATTATTCAGTAAGTAGGCCACACGGGGCCCTTTACACGTCAAAAATCTACCATCGGAGGGTAATCAGAGGCTCTAAACAGCAGTTAAGAAACATTTAATTGGATAATCCATTAACTCCGTGGATGAATATATGGAGCTGGACATGTAAATTTATTATTGTGTTGAAATTTATTAATCATTGTATGTATTGACATCGGACGAGTGACCATTATTCGATATTTAATTGTTGTTGTTTTAATTTAATTAATTATTATTAATTATTCTTGTATTTTTTGATTATTAGTATTTATGTTTTGACGATCTCAATGTAATTTCGTATTTTTTGAGATGCAATGCAATTTACATTGTAATATTACATTGATGAATAAATAAACTAAACTACTTTGAAAATCGTAGTTCGAAATTACATTAGCTCCATCACCTGTTAGATGGAGCTAGCGTAGCTTCGATCTTTTTCCAAATTAGGGCCTCTGCCATGACGATGCGTGTACCTTGTCGGCCTCCTGGCCCTCCGTGGCCTGCACCTTGTCCTTGCCCCGCGGCAGCGCGGCGCGCATGCGCGCGCTCAGCCCCGCCAGCCGCGACGGCCGCCCGCCCACCGCACTCTCGGTGTCGCTACTGACAGACACGAGTTAGTTACACCGTACCGCGTAGAGGTAGCACTGTTATACAAGTTAGTTGCAACATATGACGTGTAGATGGCGCTGTTGGACTAGAGTTATATGGACTATGCACTTTACAGGTTGGTAGGTAAGGTTATTTAAGACCACTTTACACTTGCAAGTTATTGCTGAGTTTTGAGACGCAACTAAGGGTAAGAGTGACCTAGCTTTGTCTAAAAACTTACAGCAATAATTTGCAATTGTAATTGCTGTTGCAAATGTTAATTACAGTAAAAAAAGGTGAAGTTTTTTTTTCGAATAAAACTCACGTTATAGGCGATTCCTACAGCTTACATTTATTGTAAAACCAACTAACAAAGTCAAACAAATAATAATATTATTATATAATAATGTGAATAATACATTGTGGCAGTACACTATCAAGCCAGATTGTTAGCTATCTACATGAAAAATAGCTTTTTAATAAATTAGAAATTATCTTAAGACTATGGTGAGATAATGAAATTTTTAAACTGAAAGTTGAGAATAGTTACTTTTCAATTATTTTTAAATTTATAAAGAAACGTAATCAGTGTACACTTTTGCCACTATTAAAAATCCAGTTGGTTTATATAATAGTTAGGGATCACGCGCGGTAGATTACTTAAACGTTGTTAAATTTTATAATAAGAATTAACTGAATTTGGCAAAGATGTAAACACAACCAAAGGAACCAATTTACCAAGATGATAATGATCAAGTGTATAAATAATGCTAAGATCTCACTTGATCTTAAAAAACTTTATTAGCTTTCACATTCTTAACGATTAAAAAAGTATAAATATACGTTATTTTAAATAAAAACCACGCTCGATGAATATTTGAGGTTATGTGTCAAACAAACAATACTAATTTGTTTACATCTTTGGCAATTCCATTTGACAAAGACTATACACTATTAAATAGCGCGTCAAAGCGGTTAAAAGAAGTAAATTAAGTGATGAAATCAACAAAATACGTAAAATGTAGAGGCGAAATTCGGTGGTAAAATGATTAACAAAATGATTAGTAGTCAAAATAAAAAAGTAAAATTAGTGACAAAATTAGTGAATGAAGTGTCAAAATTAGTAAATTAAGCGCCAAAATTACTAAAATTAGTGTCAAAGTTAGTAAATTAAGTGTTAAAATTAGAAAAAGGTGTCAAAATTAGTGGATATGATGAATAAATAGTGTCAAAAGTTAGCGACATACGTTCTAGTGGGCAGCGGGAACCCCTCAATAAGCACATCGCCTGCCGGCGTCCTTTAAACATAGGCTTTATTACAAGGCAATAGGGATCAAAGTGCAACACGTAATACAAGCCAAGGTTATATACAATTTTTACATAGTTTTATTGTTTAGTTATTATTTATAATATTAGGAAAGCTAATCATTTTGGACAGATTTTAGTCAGATTAAAGTATAATTAAAGAATTAACTACGAATAGTATCTTACTAGTGCTACAGATAAATCCATAGATATTGTTTTTAGATATTAAAATAAACTTGTAAACCTTGACAGATATTATCTGCAATGATTTTATTATTAAATTGAAGAAAAAAATAGGGTTTAAGTAAAAAAAGAGACAGGTGGAAGATAAATTGTTATAAATTGTCTCATTCATTGTAAATATTAAAATATTTACAAATACTTGTCAGAAATATGAAACTAGTTTTTTTTATTAGACAAAGCAAATAAGATAAGTTTTTATTTATTGACTTTCTTATAGGTTTATTTCATTGTTTAGAAACATTTAAATTTGTGACATCAGAAGTTCTAATATACTTTAGGTACCAGCCGAACATTTATAGATTGTCTTACACGTCCAAAGTGTAAAAAAAACTTATTTGTCTAGCAAACTAAACGTAACAGCTCAATAAAAAAACATAAAAAAATCATAAAAAATCTACAAACTAATTTTAATGAATTGAGTGAGGATGGAGCTAGGGTAGGGTACTCGAATATCTAGTTTTTATAACTAGTTATTAAATTAACGTTATATTCATTTATGTAATTTAATTCAATAAATAAATATAATTTACTTACGATTCTCCGGAGCTCTTAGTGTGGTCTCGCCCTCTGCCTCCTTGAAAATATATTAAAAACATCATATTTTAAATATAAGTTATTTGCAAGATTTGTTTTATCTACGATACTTCGGCTAAGCTCCCTGCAATAAATCCTTAAAACACATTTATTTTGATCTTTTACAATGTACTGCGTTGCAAGGTTGAGGTACCTTTTTCTAAATGATGTTAGGACATTTTTTATCCCTGGTCATTTTTGATGTGTGTATATACTTACCTTGGACATAAAAAAAAAAAATAACGAAACATTTTTTAATTTTTTTTTAGCTTCAACTTCATGGATTTTTCATTTATTATTATATTTCGATGTTTATTTCGTTTATTTTAAAGTATTTTGAAACAAGACATTTTGAATCAATATCCCTTCATAATTTTATATGAACTATTGTCTTTTCAACGAAGTCGCGCCCCATTACATGAGTTACGTACATTGACGCAACCATGTAACGTCATTTTGAATGGTGGGGCGCGCCTTTATAAATTGAAAACATTATAGAATTAAGCAAATTAAAAATACACACGGATTTGTCATAAAAAAGACTTATAGGATAGAATAAAACAAGTAATTATTTTAATAAATACTTTATATTCGTCATATCCCGTCTAAATATGGTTCATAAACATTGATGCGGTAATTTCATACATTATCTAACGGATGTCTTTATAAAACGTGATAGAGGCGGCGCGTCTGAACTCCGCCTTATAACCGAACGAAGGAGTGATTGAATGAATGAATAAATGAGTAAATTAATCAGGAGGCGAATGAATGAATCAATAAATGAGTGACCAGTAGGTGAATATTCATTCAGCTACTGGAAAATTAATCCTTTAATATAATACTTTAATATTTATGATGTATTCGATGATCCAGGTGTACAGAAAAACCTTGCATGGTTTATGTTACATTTGTTTTAATGTTTTGTAACTTTTTATATCAAATGAATTTAAATTGAATTGAAAATGAGCAAATGAATAAATAAATGAGTGAAATAACCAGCTTATAAATGAATTAGTGAATGACACAATGTTTTATTTATAACTACAAAGGTTTTCAGACGCGTCGCTGTATATATTTAATATATTTATTTTATAAACTTGTCGAAATACTTATAAATAGCAAGTTACTAAACAATATGCTTTAAAAAAGCTTGAGAGATTTGGCAAAGTGCAAAACGGCAGTGTTCTCCGGCATAATTGACAGAATATTTAATACAACTTAACTTTTATAATTTTCTTTTATTTTTAGCGGTATACATAATTAATTAATTAATTATTTTACTCTTTGCAGTACAATAAGTTACTTGATTGAGAGAGGGGCTAACTTTACTTTGAACCTTAACTTGAGAACCGTAGACCACATTTAAAAAGCTACATGTTACAATTTTACAACTGTCAATTGGCAACTATTATTTAGTTATTAGTGGTGCAAGTTTAGGTGTATAAAATTATTACAAGTAGCTGTTTAATGTAGCCTTTGGTTATTAATTAAATGCAGTGTTCAATTAAACAGTAATTAAATTGTAAAATGATTGGTACTTGAAAAGGTTGTTCAATGAAGAGCTACACCATAGAAATTCTTTGTCACTAAATTATATATATTGAAATTTAATTTAAACAGTGGACTAAAGTTAAAATATCATATAAGAAAACTTTAGTCATATTTTTTATGAAAGAGTCGGTAGTTTCTTGAAGTTTTGAGTCCAATAAAAAAATATTATAAGAGTCGCTAACTTCTTAAAACTAAACTGGTACAAAAATAAATCCTTAAATACGAAATATTATAAAATCACAATGCAGGTGACTTATACTAACTTAGCAGGTGGTTACTCGTTTCTAGAGGTACCTTTATTTTTATGCAAGATCGAGGCACTCAGTCGTTTTCATGCAAATGGCGATAGATGGCGCTAGTATATTCTTTTGCAGTGATGTATAGTGTTTTATTAGGACCTCTAGAAACGAGTACATTAAAGTCAATTTATCAAAAAAAAAACTCGCTGTTCAAATGGAACGCCAAAATTTGTTTACACAATGGACCTAAGAAACCTTTTTCTTAATGAACAAGCAAAGGGAAAATTAACTCTGATAGTTGTTTTGTAAAGATTTAGTTTTCTTAACTTGTGTTATGTTATTAAAATCTGTTTTTTTTTCTTTTAAAGCTCTAGCTGCAAAGAGCCATTTAAATTTTAAAGTAAAAAAAAACTTTCAAGTAAATTGCTGCTGGAATGGTAAATGGTAAAACTTCAAGCGTAGTCAATAAGTAAACTTATTTCAGAGTTATTTTGCCTGTCCATTTACGTAACACAAAAGTATCCTTACATTATTTTAATGCTAACCTTAAAAAAGTATAAAATACAAATTATTTAATGTAGATTTTTTATTACGAATTATATACAAAACATATTATATAAATGGTGGTACAAACGCATATAACTATATGTACTAACATGTTAGACACGGAAATCTTTTGTTTTACTAAGTTGTAGTCGGGCAAATGGAGCGGTAAAAATAACTTAAACTGTTTATTATATTCCTATTTAAACGTTAAAAAACACAATATTAGCATTTACTCAATTACTTAAGACAAAAAAAAGTTTTTAAGTATACAAAACAAAAATATGCATTTTTGTTTTGTATAATGTATACAGGAATTAAAAATATTGTGCTTAAAATGTTTGAACCCTTTGTTTGTTTTTTATTTGTTTCACTTATGTATAATAAAAGCGATGGGATTATTTTTCGTTGTTTTACTTCTATTGAGATTCTTTTGTCATGATTTTAAGTTTATGTGATGATAATTAAACTTGCTTAAAAACTGCTTTAAGCCATTGCAAATATTTAATTGAAAATAGTGACAAAAGGATTAAATGAAAAGGTCTGCCTTAAAATTTTATTTACCTATTAAATTTTTAAGTATTTAAAATTGTATAATCTCTTTATTAAAAATTCTAAGTCGTCAGAATTCAGTAAGATATTATTCTAGAATATATTAATAAGTAACAGTTCATTTAACATCTGGCACTAATCGAAACTAAATTTAAAAATTAGAATATAACCGTCACTCCGAGCGAGATCAAAATATCCTAATAAAACAGTATTCGAAAATGGAATTCATTGCTAATTTCAAAACGTTAGAAAACTTACAAAATTTTGCATTACGTGACAGTTACAAACAATTTAAAACCGTGTGAATGTTCACCACGATTCATTTTAAATCGTGAAACGTTTTTACGATTTCTTGTCGTCTCTAAACGGCCGTGTCGGGTTTCTTCGTGTCCCCGTTGCCGATGTACTCGTGATCGTGACTCGGGTTCTCTGCTCCCTTGATGTCGTCGTGGGGGGGCAGGGGGGCTTCGGAGTCGGCGTCCGGCGTAGGCGAGCCTAAACAACATATAGCGATCAAGAACTAGCCTGGGACGTTTAATTTTTAATCGTAATTAACTGTAGAAATTTATGAATTCATAGGCGGAATCGTTATTTGTGATTGACAACAAATCATCGTTTTTATGTCATTATAAATCGTTAAATGAGTGAAATTGTGCTTCAATATGAGAAAACGAGCGACTGATTGACGTTATTTATTGTCCCGAAATAAAAAGTATTTTTGATGGGTAAATAAATAAAATAAATAAATAGACCAACACCATAACAAAACCACCAGTTTTATTATTGAAATAGGTCAGTATTAATACATATGCTAACCCGTTTTACTAAACTTGGATTCACCGATTTAGTCTCGTAAGCAGCTGATGTCAGGCCAAAATACATACAGTCAACACAACCTTATTTTTTTATAAGTATTTTGTTTTGTATATCGAGTAATTCATTCAATAATTCTCCTCTATCTGGTAAGATGTTGGTTAATATTATCCTTGATTTAATATTTTAGTAAACTATATAGTTATTGAATTGCCACGTAAGAATAAAAAAGGACATGTAAGAGGATACGCCTTAATCCCAATGAAATATGTTCAATTATACAAAGTAATAAATTATCTACGTAATATATTATACATTTTGTAGTGATTGAAAAGCCATTGTTATTTTTTAGTTTGAATGTAACATGGATATAATATCAGTTATTAAACTAATTTTAACCAATTATAAGTTAAAAATAACTCTTTTGTGACAAGTTTTTTCTGACCTTTTTTTTTACCTAATCATCAGAATATCGAGGCCAACGTAACGAAGCCCAATTCGCTGGATCCATATTAAATACAGTTGTGAATCAGATCAGTTCCTAGTATCCATAATATCGCATTGACATCGGGTATACATATGTTTATCATATTCCATTACAACGACTGGAACTAGTTCAAGATTGACTTCCAAGAGAATAAAAAGGTTGCAAAAAAAGTATTTTTTTTCTGTGTGTAATAATACTTTATTTTTGTTTCAAGTTATCATGCGTTTAAAGTTGTCACTTGTACTTTTCTTGAATTATTTACTTAAAGGTCAAGTCGAAACAATAATTTATGAAGTAAAACAAACTGCATTGCTATATGTAGTTGTAGCTATAGTAAAAAACCTAAATAGTGTAATTTCATTATTTTTTGTTTCTTTATCATAATATGTCTAGACTGTTACTGTCATTATGTGTATGTGTGTGTCAGTGTGTTTTGTTGGATTGTTTTTAAGTGTTAGTCGAATAAAATTCCATCACCACATAACTACAGGAAAATCGACGCTACCACCCAAAAACTAGAATTGAGTTTACTAACTACAGGTTATTTATGGTTTTTGTTTAAAAATATAAACGAGAAAAGTAGAAGTTTCTCAAGAAATGTAAAATATGCCGATGCTGAATATGAGAAATGTAGAATATCTTTTATATCAGCTACATACATATTTTTCATGTGAATGGACCAGATGATTAAAATTCTAGATTATCAACACATAATTATATTTTTTTTATCAAATACAGTTCAGAAGGCAAGTACATCATAGTTGTAATATATATATTTTAATTTTGAAACGCATTATAACCAACACATTTGAGATATATTTTTTTATACACAAAAATAGATATTGTTATTTTTTATTTGAAAACATGCAACATTATAACAAGATTTAAAAAAATGCCATGCGTTTTTCAAACACATTGAAAATTGTATTTAGACAACGAACGTTCCATGCGCCGTATGTTTTGAAGGGTAAAAAAGGAATGTAAAATTCATGCGTTCCGTTTGATTAAAAAACATGCATAAGTTTAATTAAATATTGATTTTTTTATTAAATATTGGTTCTTGATCGCTAAATCTTGTAACGCTCGATTAATTTAAAAATAAAATTAATATTAATCTAAAGCTATACAAATAGTTTAATCATTAAACATACAGACAAACACTGCCGTAAAAAACTTATTATATATCTACTCAAAACTGTTAATCTAAAAATGGAAGTAAACAGGAAGGGATTTTTAACTAAAATGTGCATGGTTTTAAAGCTTGGGGGATTTTTTACTTTGGAAAAAAAAAACAATGGATAGGGAGCATTCCTTTACATGCCTAAAATCTTAGAAATAAATTACACAATGTATTTTTTTATATTAAAATAATGTATTATTTAAATCGGAAAAAATTGCTTAGGTAATGTTTTCCGTACGAAATAAAATAAATACATTGTGACTATAGAATGTAAGCGAAAAAAGCAAAATGCATGTAGAAACCGAAGAATAATCATAAAAGTAAACAAATCGATAGATGGCTTGACAAAAAAGAGTTTTAATAACAGAGGGCGCTGTCGGTAGTGTGCTGGCAACACCAAAATTCTACTAAATCGTTGCTTGATGTGGTGGTCACCACTCAGGAATATTGATATCCCACCTGTCATCACGTCAAACTCTTTTTTTCTAAGCTATAAGTAATATTATCCTTGATGTTTCACACGGCGGAATATGAAATCCGCCATTAATGCCATTATAGATGTTTCATTCTCTACGAGGGAACAAATGAAGAAGACCTCAGGGCCGGTATTCTAGGCCGTAAAAACGATATCGTAGTTAATCTGTTATGGTACTGTTATGACGTGAGCCGTCATTACTGTCAAGTAAATAAGAGCTGTTAAAACGGTGACCATACGATAACAGCTCAAACACGATATGGTTTTCGTGCCAAGGACATTTAATATCTAAGTATCGTTTCAACTATAGTGCTTGAAACCACGAAATCCATCTGTCACATGGAACACCCTAAATCGACCCAGGTATAGTCCTCAGTTGGTCTAGATAGTAGGTAGTAGGTACGAACCTGCAAAGCACCACCGGTCGGTAGCCTTGGCAAAAACTGCCAAGAAAATGATCAGCAACAGCGCCAGAACTCCCACCACGATGCCCATGATGGCTCCAGCATCCAGCTCCACTCCTGAGGAAACCATACCATTACGATTTACATGGAGAAGGCAGAACTCACAAGCCTGATGGCTCTGAGGCCAAAAACCCTTGGCCTTTTTTTTGGTTTGGAAAAAGCGAACAGGCTCAGACCCCCTGGTGGTAAGTGGAATCTGTGACCCATAGACAATTGCATTCCCGAGACTACAATATTAAATAAAAACCGCAAATGCGGTGCCAAACCTGAGGACTAAGATGAAGCCTCTACGCTAGTAATGTCACCGGTTGTCTTATCCCCACACCAGGACACAATGCGAATGCTGCTGGCGGCAGGTTAAGGGATAAGATGGTGGTAGCGACCCGGACGGACCTTGTACAAGGTCCTACCACCACATAAGGTTGAGTAGTTTATGGTCGAGGGAGTGGTTGTTCGTTTTGTCTATGAATGAAAATAACTAGTTGGTGGTTAAAGAATTCTCAACAAATTCTTCGAGTTGAAGGTGGTTCTGTAGCTCTGCCTGCCCCACTCTGAGATTACAGACGTGATGGTATGCATGTATACGCAGTCACTAAATACTTTTTCTCGCATTCACATGCTTATGGAAATTAGAATGAGAAAAACCAATTTAATTTAGAAAAGTTTTCGAAAACCATGCCAAAAATATTTAAGGAACGGACTTATCCTGATCAAATAATCATGCAGAGATAAAAAAAGTATCTACAAGGCGTACCATTCATCTTTCATTCTATCAACTTAGAGTAATAAAATACTTAAATATGTCCAAGACACAATTTACAACAGTAAGTACATATGAAAAAATAAACGAATTATAAGAGGGAGGGCTGTTGACTGTAGATCAAATTCTCTATTTATTAGGGTTCCGTACTTGAAACGATGCAATCGGAACCCTATTAAGAAGCCTACGCTGTCCATAAGTGTGTAGAAGGTGAGGGCAATAGAGAGATCTCTCTCCAGGCGGGTGTTATGCCTGGGGACCGAAGTCCATTGGGATGAAGTTGGAAGTGGTATATATGTCATCTGACTTTAGAAACTTCGTTAGCGCGATGTAGGATCCTTAGTTCCGCTGTCTGACGCTGGTGGCGCTAGCGAGTTGGTTGATACAAGTTTCCGTTAGATGTCGCTAGGTCGCCACAAGTGCGTCCGTCTGTCCTGGTGTTAAAGATCTGTATCTTTTGAACCGTAAGAAACCGTAATAAGAGAAGGTCCCCTTGTAGCAAAGTTTTTAGTCTTTTTTCCCAACGTATTTGTTTTTTCGTTGTGAGGATCCTACATCATATCATATTAATCCCTGCTACAGTCAACATCCCTACGAATAATAAAAATAATTAAACAGTTTAAAAAGAGTTTTAAAAATATGAAGGTAATGTTTGAAGATAGCTATGACTGAAAGTAAACACCAAATAGAAAACTGTTATGTCAGACAGGTCTTGACTTGAGACGGGCATCTCAAGTTTACTAATGGCCCCTAATGCCTTAGTCTCTAGTAGGTCCATTATGACCATTATTAAAAAGTCACTTTCATCGCCAAGGGTAGCTAGGGGAGACGTAGATTAAATTTCTACTCATGACCAGTTTCAGTCTCAGTTTTCACTTCAATCGATCAATAAAAAAAAAAGGTACATGCAAAGATAGCTACTGCTGTGTCGAACTCTTTACATAAAGATTTTTTTTTAAATGGAGAATCGCCCAGTTAATATACAACTACAGGAATTTAGCATAACATATAAATCGGAATAATGTTTATATCCGATGGGAAATTCTGAAATTCTGAAATATTTCTAATAGCCTATAAGTCCAATTTAAAATATGTCTACCATAAGTAACGTCAGGATTATAGAAGCATAGCGTAGCATACGAATTGAAAAATGTCATTGGAATTAAATTGTGGAACCAATGATTTGTTATTTCAGTATATAAATTAACTGGTTTTATGCCAACATAGAGTTTATATTTATAGAGTAGCTAATATATTTAACTTTATTCGTTTTTATACATCAAGCAAGTTGGACATAATTCATTAGAGACAACATTCACTTTACATTAGTGACAATATTCACGAAATGAATACTGTCTAAATTAAATATGAACAGCTTCAATTTTGGCCAAACTTTAAATTGGTAATTTCAACTCGAACGATTTTCCATTTAAAACTAAAACAATGAAGGTTTCAAATTACTACAGACTCAATCACAGACGCATTCTTCTAGTCTATCGTTCTTATAGAGCCGTTATCTTACCGTACAAAATGAGAGGCAAAACCGTTGCCTTGCGCGCTGGTGACAAATAATCCATTTAAATAACAATTACTATAAAATTAACTTTTAGTAATTTCGATACTTATTCAGTACATTGGCCACTTATGAACTAAAAAAAAAACCCGGCACCTGGCAACCCTGATCGCAGCTCAATTTATAACCTTTTCCAGGATTTGAGGTTATACTTATGAGGCACCTCTCCGCCCACAATGATAGTCTTGTCCAGAGCGCTAGTAGATTCAAGCCTATTACCGACGCGTACAAGCCAATTTACTGAATTATTATTCAGTAAATTGGCTTGTACGTTACTGCCTAGGCAGTGAAGCAGGCAATTGCCGTTCCTGCCGATAGTACTTTTCTCAAAAATCGCAAGATACAAATCGCATATAAACAGAAACTTCACGTGAAATAACATCACTCTATACCGCCTTTATGTTTATGACAAGGAAAAACGCAAGCTTTTTTTAAAAAAAAACTAAAACTATTCCAGACATAGATAAAAAAGTTACGTTTCGAATAAAATATGTAAGTATGTATAAGACTTGTGCACTCATTTTCTTATGGCCGTTTTCACTTTTTAAAAAGTTACAAACAAGATAACAATGAAATTTGTATGCAACACTGCGGGCTTGTGTAGCGAGCACGCAATGTATTTTAATTTTAATTTGGGAACTGTCTGTAAACTCTGTACTTCGCGTCTCAGTATGGAGTTAGTAATGTCAACTTTTCCGGTCATTTTTGAGAAAATAAATTTTAGGGCCTTTAAAATGCCTTTACTCAAATCAATTTAATTGGTGTCATATTCTCCGCGGGCGTTTTGAGTTGATTCTTATGGCATCTTTACACGTCGGCGGATCATGGGCGTCGGTAAGGGACGGAGCAATACGTAAGAGTGATATGCAAGACTATGTTGCTCACTCTAATGTGTAAATGCGTCCCTTACGCACATCCATGATCCTCCGACGTGTCGAGGGGCTATTAGGGTGATGCCACACGAGCGAGCCTGTGCGTCGTCGCGGCAGCGGTGTTTCAACATATAAATTATAACGACATGCCACACACGAAGCGTGTTGCGTCGCTCTATGTTGAAATCACACGTCGGCACCGCTCGTGTGGCTTCGATCATAACGCCGACCATACTACAAACAGGGAGTTGAATCTACCCATCAATGCAATAAAGTTCAATTACGTTGTTCGACAAAGCCATTTTCAGTTTATAAAGATAGGAAAATAAACCTTATTCCAATTGTAACACAGTTCAAATTAAATTACCTTGATTATGTACAATTTTTTTTTAAGGGGACTAGGGATAGGTCTTTATAATAAAGATCAAATCAGGGGACCATGTCACACCAATTTACCTAGTCCCAAACTAAGCTCTAGGCTTGTACTATGGGTACTAGACAACAATATAATATAAATACTTGAATAGAGAAATGTATACTTAAATACATAGAAAACATCCATGACTCAGGAACAAATATTTGCGCTTATCACACAAATATCTGCGCTCACCGGGACCGCTAGCTTCATAGGCAGGGTCACTACCAACTAGGCCAGCGCGTCGTCTAGCATATTGCACACTGAGCCCTATGAGGCTGGGGTAGCCTTGTTGTGCAACCCTGTTTACCTGCGGGCTCGTCCATGGTGCTGATCCTCACGGTAAACTGCTCCTCCCCCAGGGTGTTGGCGGCCTTCAGGTAGTACACGCGGTCCACGTCCTCCTTGCTCACGTGGAACAGCACCAGCGTCAGGTTGTAGAAGCCGCCGCCCTGAAAATAACAGTTACCAGGTTGGGGAAAAAGTTTCTCGTATTTTTCGGCTGAGTTTTTATGGCCAGAAGGTAAAGGACCACACGAGGCATTACTCCCATAATGTCCAATTCCCACTCCCATAATGTCCAATTCACAGAAAGAACAATTCCCAGAATTTCCAACTCCTAAAAAGTACAATTCCGAGATGTACCAATGGTCAAAATGTCAAACTCCCAAAATGGCAAATTCTCAGAGAGTGAAATTCCTAAGATGCACAATTCTCAGAATGTCATGCTTCCAAAAAATACAATTCCCAGAATGTCGAAGTCCCAAAACGTCAAATTCTTAGAATATCAAGCTCCCAAAATGTCAAACTATTAATGTGAGAGAAAAATGGAAGGTGATAAATAGATTGTCATGGTATGGCCATGTCATGAGGAGGGATGAAAGTCATGTTACGAAAAGAGAATATGACTTGTACGCGGACGAAATCGCAGTCAGAGGCTAGTTAGTATTTCGAATTTGTCATAAAGGGCAATTTGACAATTTGGTATTAAGCAATGTGCGAATTGGTCTATGTGGGAATTTGTCGTAAAGAGCCATTGGACAATGTGGGAATTGATCATATCGGAAACTCGTAAATTTGGGAATTTGTCATATAAGGATTGGACATTGTGGAATTGGACAATATAAGAATTGGTCGATTTGGGAATTGGACGACCTGTCAAAAACGACACACGAGCTACCTGATAGTAATTTGTACTCGTATCTGACATATAGACATTAACATTCTCAAGAGTACAACCTGAGAGCCATCCTAAGACTGCAAAAGACGATGTTATACATTGATTACTTTTACCTTTGTCATCGGCCTTGACTTGTAAGTAAACAAACGAAATAGTCGCTATGGAGTATAGTTTCCAATGGAGGAGTAAACTAGGAACATCTTACGGTCATTAATAGCTCCAGAATATTCGGAAAAATAATTCTGAGCTGGTGTTCCCAGATTTGTCCCTAGCTTTAGGATGTCTTCCTCAACTCAAGGGTCCTCACCAGCGGTATAGGCTCCAGCGCCAGCATCCCATTGTTCTCGTCTCGCTGATGATGCCGCAGGGTAGCGCCGGCCACCGTCCACTCAGCCACCGGCATGGGGTTGGCGCGCACCGTCACGTTCAGTCGACCCTCGGCTGACAGCTTCAGACCGAAGATGGTGATCTCGTTGGACTCCATTCGCTTCGGGGGGTCTTGGGGAGGGAAACAGATTTTTAGGAATGCTGTCATGAGTCTGCTAGGGGGGAAGATCCTGGGGAAGATTTGAGAGTATGCGTACATTGGTTTTGAGTTTAGAATCAGTAAATGGCGCATTTTCTTTGGTCGAAAACCAGCTTGCAGCGATCCATTGAAGAGTTGTTGTAACATTATTGAGCTATTGCCGCGATGCCATTGAAACTGAGCTTTTATTTGTTGTTTATCGAAGCCCTATTTCAAAAATAGAGGTCACTTTCTTTCGATTAAGTCTACCATTATGAGTAAAAGGGATGTAGGGTGTCGGAAGTTTTTAAATTAGTCATTTGTAGTAACTATCCTGAGGATCTAGGCAAGTCGCATTGTCCGAAAGCTGTCAACTGTATAGATTTCAACCAATCGGCTTGTGTCAATCCTGTAGCGACAGCGCAATAAGCAACAAAGTAGCCAGGGGACCGATTTTTGAAATTCGAGTGTTCGATTTCAAAACCGAGCGGTTGAAAATATTAGAATGCGAAAATCTTTCACGATTTATTTTCGAATGGTTCCAAGTTCCATATTTTTGAGACTTTTACTCGAAACTGAAGGATTGACTAAATAGTATTGTTAAGTTGGAACTATGTTTCATTATACGCAGAAAGTCGATGTTTTACCGGTTTTTCTTTTCATATTTTAATTGCGAATGAATGTGTGAATCTAACAAAAGATCAAATCATAACAAGCAATTTAATATTTCAGTGCTAATAAGATTTTTGTACGCATATTTTACAAATTCTTGACTGGTTATAAATGTGGGAAAAATGCGACGCTTTTTCGTTTGTGGATGTCTATGGCATTGTACTAAGATTGTTTATGCTTCGTATACTTCCCGGCATACATACCCAACAGGTTTGAAAGATGTCAAATGATACTTTCTATTGATAGAATTCAAAACGAATGCCACGGACCACTCGTGTTCATATTTTTTATCGCTCGCAAGTCAAAAATACGTTAACGTTAGTTTTAATCAACTTGTCTAGTCTTACAGGGCAGAATGGTCGAAAAATCAATCGACCACCGGCCTGCTCCCACCAGGCCCCACCCATTATCATCATGACAAGACCATCTTCAGCGTCACTTACATTGGACAATAAGCTGCCTAGAAACCTCCCTAGGCCTCGACAAGGCAGCATGCTCAGCGCGGCAGACCAGGCGGCGTCCATCATCTTCAGGAGTCAGCTTGCGTGTCAGGTTCTGGCTGATGGTCTGCAGATCCTGGTCCGTAGGTGGGGAGAGCACGGGATCGTGCAGGCCCTCGAGGATTTGGGTGTCGTCTGGAAAAATTACAAGATGCGTTTCATTTGACGTGTTCAGCTTAGTTAATAATGAGCTAATGACCCTGCCTACAATGCTAGCGGTCTTGGGATCGGCTAAAATAAGTGATAAGCGCTAGTATTTTTCCCAAGTCTTGGATGTTTTATAAAGTATGTTTATCTGGTACCTACATACATACATACATACATACCGTCACGCCTGTCATCCCAGAAACTCGTTGATAATTCAGTAACCACATTTTGCACAAATAGGCTAAGGTATGAGCGTATTAGTGACAGGTTGCAAGCCCATCGCCTAACAGTACTACAAGCCTTTATTCCCTTAGTCGCCTCTTACGACATCCACGGGAAGACATGGAGTGGCACTTTTCTAACCCGGCAACCACACGGACGAAACCGGTATCTGGTACCTATTATTTTAATACCTTTCTAAGAACGTATCATATCATAACGCAGAATTTTCATTTCATCGGAAGCCATATCTAGCCGAAAGGGCGCAATAGACTGGTATCGGAGAAAAACTTAAGTAAACGACCTCTTTCATGTAGTTGTAACCCGTCTGCACAGACCGTTCGACATTCTATATTTTAAATTTGACGTAAATTCCATATTCCTTGTGTACACAACTACATGCAAGAGGTCATTTACCTAAATCACCTATAATAAAAAATATCGGAAGTACATTGCTGTCTGACTATTAGTTCTGGAGCAAGAAGCACAATTCATTTTGTTGTATTTTTAGACGAATCCAAAAAAAGAAAGACGTTTTCAATTCGACTGTTTTTTATAAATGTTAAAGATAAAGACATTTATTCAGTAAGTAGGCCGCACGGGCACTTTTACACGTCAAGAATCTACCAGCGCTTCACAAGAGGAGACCACTGCTGAGAAGAAGCGCCGCAAGAAACTCAGCAGTCAGTCATTTTTTTAAATATATTTAATATTACAATGGTACTACTTAGTCTAGCATTATATAAATCTATAAATAGCAAATTAAAAAATATTTCAAATATCCTGCGTAGTTTCCGCAGGATAACACACCAAAATCTTAAGATAGAAAGAGAGAAAAGGAAAAAAAGAACTCCTACGTATGTGTATATAAGACGGTGCAAGATGACCACATAAGATTGATATGTTTTCCTACATCAACGGTGTCCCCGTTTTAAAGGTGTCCGTTTATGAAATATTAAGCTTCAAAGCGCTAATTTATGTTAGAGTCAAGTGCCCCCCCCCCCCCCCCCCCCACAGCCAAAACTACAAATACACCAAAATAGAAAAATATCTTAATTGAAAGCATATGAAAACTATCACTACTAGACTTCAGTGGTTCTTGAGTTACAAACGGTTTAAAGCCCTGGAGGGCTAAACCGAGGCAGCGGAGCTCCGTCGACACTGCCTAATTCATGTCTTACTAATAATGATGTTTCGCGAATGTCACGTTTGGCGTAACTTTTCAAATGGTTTCTCACCTCAGTAGCTTCTCTTTAATCTTTGCATTGAAACATTCTAAGTGTGTTTAAAAGTTCCAACCACTCTTGAACATATTTGTACATCTGGGAATGTTCTACGTACCCAATAGCCAAGTGAGCATGGCAGCAGGCCGGCCGTCGGGCACCACGCACCGGGCATCGAACTGGTCTCCCTCGCGGAACACGGGCTGCGCCGGCGCTTGCAACTGCACGTCCCCTGGGGCACCTGTAAATGAGAACACAGTAATATAGTAAGTTTAAACTCTTTCCTTATGTTTGTGAGGCGAGGCTTAATCTCCTTCATTATGGTTTTCATATGACTAGCTGTGGCCCGCGACTCCGTCCGCCTAGACAAAAAAACATAGCCTATGTTGATCAGGAATAATGCAGCATTCTAATGGTGAAAGAATTTTTGAAATCGGTCCAGTAGTTTTGGAGTTAATTTGTTACAAACAAACACAAGTCTAAACGAAAAGCAAGCTTAAATACCCAACTAGAGGAACTTCGTTAGCGCGATGCAGCGCACTGTCAGATTTAGTTGCCGAGACTGACGCTGGCGGCGCTGTCGAGTTGGTTGTTACCAGTTGCCGCTAGATGTCGCTAGGTCGCCACACGTCACCAACGATTTGCGGCAATAGCAAGTGAAGAGACATTTATTCGCAAGATAAGCTACTATATAAGATAAGATAAGCATTTATTGTCAAACTGTGTACAATTGTTACTACATGTCAAAATCAAAAGATTAATAGTTCCAACAGTTTGCCCATTTCGGACGTACCTTACATCGAAATTTTAATATTTAATACATACATAAATACATACCTTCACGCCTTCATTCCCAGAGTGGGGTAGGCAGAGCTACAGAATTACCTACAACTCTAAAAACTTGTTTTTAACTCTGTAACTATAATTGACAACAATACATTTTGTGCTAAGGTAGTAAAATAAAATACCGTTTCTAGATTTTACACTGCTGATTACAGTAAAAATATCTTTGGATTTTTTTATGCAGTAGTTTTTTTTATATTTAGGAAAAACAGTAAAAAAAGTTGGATTGTGAATGTTAGGAATACACTTATAGTGCCCTTAGTCCATTTATTACCAAAGGAATTCAAAAAAATATACAACTGTCATGTTCATTGTTTATCTGTCTGACGGATTACTTGATTCTGACGACACGCTTTCAATTCTACGCAAAATAGTTTATTTATTTTAATGGCGTCTACAAATTACGTAATTAATTAAATTACGCAAAATAGCAAATTTGTGAACGAACGGCAGCGAATGATTGACATGACATGACAGTCAGTTTTGTTTACTGTTTAAAATTACTTTTTTAAATTTTATATCAGGCTAAGATCACGACATCAGTATTCCTAACTTTGTATATACGGTCTTTTTAATGACTATTTCTTTAATAAATTACTAACGACGAATTTAAGTTAAATAATGAAAAACCAAGAAATACGGGTAGTCTAATTTTTAACCAGCTATTATAAACGCGAAAAAACAATTATGCTATTTTTTTTTGAAATGTTGTCAATTTGCACAATTAGGCTAAGATGTTTAACAGTGTATATTAGTTACAGGTAGCAAGCCCATCGCCTAACAGTACTACAAGCCTTTATTTCCTTAGTCGCCTCTTACGAGTCTTACGACTTCCACGGGAAGACATGGAGTGGCACAATTCTAAGCCGGCAACCACACGGTAAAAAATACGTAATTAAATTTACGGTAAAAAAATCATTTAAATTGTAAAAACATTTGCAAAGTATCCATTCCTTAAGAAAAAAAATTTAACTGTGCATTACCTAGCGACTTAATACATTCCGGTAAATGATTATGTATTGTAAAACATCGATGGTAGACTCACGCGCAACTAGCAGCTTCATGGTGGCCGAGATGGCGATGTTGCCTCTCGGCGGTGGCACCAGGCAGGTCACGTTGCCATTCCACTCCTCCTTGATGTGCCGAATGTGCACGCCGCACTCTCCAGCCTGGGGACCAAACCAATCGTTACGGCCCCAGTACACAATGGCCTGTGATTAGGGTTACCAGATGAAAAAACCAAAAGTCCGGAGAACAGGCCTGTTTCCAAGTTTTTCCCTGGTTTTTCGTAAACGCTCGAGCGGAATCGATTTTCGAGAGTTATGATTATGACCGCTGCTGGGATTGGATGGTGTGGCGACTTAAATAATAAGGCCGTCTTGACTTCAAGGTGAGCAACTGAAAATGAAACCGAGCTAGCTAATAGGGTAGGAAAGACGAGACAACGATGGCGCATGTGACTAAGTGGGGTGCGCGTACGCTTTAAAAAAGCATTTTGTATAATTTCATTCAACTACTTACTTGGGAGGACCTTGTGCAGGGTCCGTCCGGGTTGGTACCACCATCTTATCCATTAACCTACCGCCGTTTGCATGGTTGTGTTCCGATTCGGGGATAAGACAGCCGGTGAAATGACTAGCATAGAGGCATTCCATCTTAGTCCTCAGGGTTCGCAGTGCATTTTCAGGCTTGTGAATGCGAGTATCTATGGGTCACAGTTTCCACTTACCATCGTGCTCGTTTGCCTTCCTATGACATATGAACTGTGACCACATTAATAGTAATGAAAGCCGTTAAAGATATTTTTTTTATTATTAATAGACACTATACATACATACATGCTTTCACGCCTGTAATCCCAGAGTGAGCTAGGCAGAGCTACAGAATTACAACTTTAAAAAGTTGTTGATAATTCAGTAACCACAATTGGCACAAATAGGCCAAGATGTTTACCAGCATATTAGTGACAGGTTGCAAGCCCATCGCCTAACAGTTCTGCAGCCTATATTCCCTTAGTCACCTCTTACGACATCCACGGAAAGACATGGATTGGCACTATTCTAACCCGGCAACCACACAAGAGAATAAACATTATAGTTTTTGAAATTATGCATTTCGTGTTATGCATCATGACTATTATATCGATGGTTTATTATACAGAAGGAAATTATGCAATTCGTGATATGTAAAATGATCATTAGACCATTTGTTTTTATGCTAAACATTACACAGCCAACTAAGGGCCGGTTCAGACGGACAGCATTTGAACTGCAGCCCAGCTGCAAAATGGCAGTTCGAGGGCAGTTCTGATGCAGTTGACGTAACTGCATCACAACCGTGCAGTCCACTTGAAGTTAGCGTGCAGTCCTGCCATCTACACACCGACTGCAAGCTAGCTGCATGGTTGTAATGCAGTTCTCTTGCAGTTGGAGCAACTGCAATGCGACGGCAATAGAACTGTTTTAGAGTTCTGATGCAGTTGCCAACTGCCAACCAACCGTGCAGCTAGCTTGCAGTCAGTGTGCGGTCGACAGGACTGCACGGCAACTGCGCAGTCGGTTTACAGTTTTGATGCAGTTGCGTCAACTGCACTCGAACAGGTATTTTCAGCTGGGTTCCAGTTCAAATGCTGTCCGTCTGTACAGGCCCTAAGGGTCTGTGTGTGCATTTTTTTTAGTCCAACGGTCATCCAACGGTCGTCCAACGGTCGTCCAACGGTCGTCCAACATACCTTGAACCCCTTGCCGGCGTAGACGGCGTCGCCGACAGCGTTGTCCGGGTTCTCCCGTATGATGTACGAGTTACCACCGATGTTGAACCTGCAACGCAAACGTGACAACTGTCATTTTGGGTCCATATCGGGTGGCATAAAGTTTGAAGTCATTATTTTTGACAGGCATACGTGGATTCGTCATACTCATCATAACGCATAACTGTAAATAGTCATACATAATGTTTAAGAAAATATTGTGTCATCATCATCATGTCAGCCGAAAGACGTCCACTGCTGGACATAGGCCTCCCCCAAGGCTCTTCACTCATACCGGTCTAGTGCTTTTCGCGTCCACCGCGTTCCCGCGATCCTTACAATACAAGGTCGTCACTCCATCTTGTTGGACGCCTACCTACAGCTCGTCTCCCGGTCCTCGGACGCCAATCAAAAATCTTCTGACCCCTTCGGCCATCAGTCCTGCGAGCGATGTGCCCAGCCCACTGCCACTTAAGTTTAGCTATTCTTCCGACACACACTTACACAAACTTACACTAACTTACAATTAAAATCATTTTTTGAAATATTTGTGTATCGTAAGAGATCGATTGTTAAGGTCTATATAAAAATACTTCAATAAAATCACGTTTCTTGTGTCTGTCCCTTTATTTTTGTTATTTGATATTATGGCGTAGGGGTAAGTGCCATAGTGCCGGAGCCTAAGAGTAAGAAATGAAGTGTAGGACGAGAGGACAATAGAGAGATCTCTCTCCAGGCGAGTGTTATGCGTGGAGACCGAAGTCCACTGACGAGGGTCATCAATGTAGGATGATGATCACGTCGGGGTCACCAATGTAGGTAGAGAGGGCAATAGAGAGATCTCTCTCCAGGCGGGTGTTATTGCCTGGGGACTGAAATCCATTGACGAGGGTCATCAATGTAGGATGATGATCACGTCGGGGTCACCAATGTAGGTAGAGAGGACAATAGTGAGATATCTCTCCAGGCGGGTGTTATGCCTGGGGACCGAAGTCCATTGACGAGGGTCATCAATGTAGGATTATGATCACGTCGGGGTCACCAATGTAGGTAGAGAGGACAATAGAGAGATCTCTCTCCAGGCGGGTGATTGACGAGGGTCATCAATGTAGGATGATGATCACGCCGGGGTCTTCAATGTAGGTAGAGAGGGCAATAGAGAGATCTCTCTCCAGGCGGGTGTTATGCCTGGGGACCGAAGTCCAATGTGATGAAGTTGGAAGTGGTATACATGTCAACCTGCTGTAGAAACTTCGTTAGCGCGATGTAGGACCCTTAGTTCCGCTGTCTGACGCTGCGCTAGCGAGTTGGCTGATACAAGTTTCCGTTAGATGTCGCTAGGTCGCCACAGAAGTATATTTGAAACGCTAAAGTGTAATTCTATGGAACTTGCTAACTATGTAAACAAACCGCCATATTGAAAATGTCTCTGAATGATGAATTTACTAGTGATGGGCAATACTCCTTTACGTATGTCAAACCATATCGAATCATAAAATACAGAAAGTAAAAAACAAGTAGTTACTTCTTTCTAATTTGTTTAATCACGATCTGAAGAAAAATTGGTACTTGAAGGTGATATATCACCAGTATTTATTATAAAAGGTGCCGTTATATCATCTGTAGCCCTATCGATGATGCCTTAATATATCGCCAACTTTAGGCACAACACTACCCATAATAGACAATTGTAGAATTTAAAAGAAACAAATACGTCATTCCATCAGGTCCAAATAACCTAACTTATGAAACCATTTAAACTTTTAATGAAATATCCAAGATATATATTTGGTGATTTTGTATTTTACAGTAACGAACGTTTCAATTGTGTATGGTTTCAATGGTGTTTGATGAGGTGGTGTGAAAGTTCAAGGAGAAACAGTGACAAAGCAAACTTAAGTCTTTTGTTTACTTGTGGGAGGACCTTGCGCAGGGTCCGTCCGGGTTGGTACCATCTTATCCATTAACCTACCGCCAAACAGCTGTGTTCGCATTGTTGTGTTTGGGGATAAGACAGCCGGTGAAATGACTAGCATAGAGGCATTCCATCGTAGTCCTTAGGGTTGGCAGTGCATTTGCAGTCTTGTGAATGCGAATGTCTATGGGTCACAGTTTCTACTTACCATCAGGTGGTCTGTGTGCACAATTGCCTTCCTATGCCATAACATAAATGAAATAAATAAACAGTTAGCAAGTTCCATAGCAATACATACACTTTAGTAAGTAAGATGTTTTGGTACTCACTGACAACTCTCGATAGGGAACGCCACGTGGCATAGCACAGTTATTTCTCCTCCGACGGGACGAACTTCCTTAAGGGGCGTGATCTCCACTCGTTGACCTGAAACAGACAGACTTACCGATAAATATTTGTAACGATACAAAACGAGACAGAACTCTTTATCGAACATGACATAAAACAGCAAAAAAAAAAAATGGATTCTTCGTAGGCCTAGTAAAGTTTGCCTTTTCCGCGTCACAGAACGTGAACAACACATCCGTCACTTTCTGACACCTACATTAGTACGAGAGTGACGTTTAATCCACATTTTGTCACGCGGTAAACGCAGCCATATCAGGCCCCCAGAGATGGAGTTGTCGGGTCCATATCGGGTCCATATCGGGACCATATCGGGTCCATATCGGGATATTATGGATCGCAAATGACACCGATAGAGTGTCTCACAGAACCATATTCTGTGGAGTTTTTAGAATTCCGTACCAAAAAAGTAAAAAGGGAACCCTTATAGTTAGACTTCATTGTCTGTCTGTCTGTATGTCAAAGCTATCAACTTAAAGTTGTATAACTTGCTTTCTCGCATTTGTTTTTAGTAAAAAAAAAAGATTTTATTTTTATAAACGAGGGTTGAAAATGAAAATGAAAGTGACGAATAAAAGGGCCTAATCTGCACACTTAAAACTAAAACTATTTCTTTGAAATTTTCTGCGATATACTTTTTGGTTTATAGGCAAAAATGTACAAAAAATTTAGGGCTGTTGGTAATTCTGTATGTATATTTAGTAATTCTAACTTTCAAATCAGATCCAAATATTCGGCATGCAAATTCCTGAAACCAAGCAACTCCATACGTCTAAGTCTAAACCGGTTTGCGCCGGGTCGAGGCGGCACTAACTGGTTCAAAGCGGTTCAGAGTGGATCAAACTGGATAGCTTCGGATTAGGACGGAATGTCGTTTGAGAGTGGGAACGGGAATATATGTTCGCTTTGAGAATAAGGCCTATTCGATATTCTATAGGGATATAGAATTTGATCCTTTTCTATACCTATCTAAGTATAATCTAGCTTTGCTATCTTCTTTGGGACAAGCTTTTGTTGCCGACTGCACTTTTTTTTGCACAGTCATTCATTATACAGGGTTATTGGTAAGTCGACCTATTCCCGTTAGGAGGTGATAGGGGTGACTATTTGCGATAATTTTGACCCTCATATGCATTATGCAAAAGTGAACCATTTTTGAGTTATCGCGTTTTTTAGTTTTTTTTTAAATTAGTCAGAAATTCAACTTGAAAAATTTATTACAAAAAAAGTATCAATTTAAATCTTTTTTTTTTCTGATTTATAAATACTATTAAACACTGGTTATATAACAATATTAAAACAATAATTATCAGTCCAAATTTAAAAAAGCGAGATAAATTTTTTGCGAAGCGTTCAATATTTTTTTGCGATCGCTTTCCACTAAAAGGCCTTAAAAACAAAAAATACGTTATGAAACTTGGCTTGCAGATTATTTTAAAAACTTAACTGTTTTCTTAGGCATACGGTGGATCTACGTTAAGTACAGCGGAGAGAGGCCATTTGCAACGTTAAAAGATGGCGGACGTGTAATTTGTTTTAGACTTTAATTTTTGGGTAATTAGGTGTTCAAAGTTCTTTTCTGATAGTGATTTGTACTTTTTATGCCTTAGTGTCGCACAGTGATTGAAGACTTGGACTTATTTCGTGTATCTGGCATCTTTCTTCTCGTTTCAAGTGGACTCGCAGTGGTGCAGAGGTTAAAACTATCTTGACCTCTGACCTACAAATCACCGTACAACGTTGCCCCCAATCTTCCTAGAGAAGATTGGATTGTGTTTTATACTCATATAAACCTTGACACTGGCGAAATCACTTCACGTGGAAGCCATATCCCTGCGGTAGTAGCTGTTCAAGTCGCCGCGGGGGCAAAAAAAAAAAAAAGTACAGCGGAGATCCTGTCGCCACCTTCTGACTCCAGCATCAGATCAGCTCGTAGATACAATAATATTGCATAGTCATCGGGTTTGTATATTTGGTTCTAACTACAGCTCATGCTCAGTGTAGGGTTCCGAAGCCAAAATTCTCAATTCGATTGACATATAATCATCCAAATCTGCCCATGCATGTGTTTAGTGTCTAAAGCGCAACAAAGAAACTAAAATAATATGTAGGCTGACAAACACATTACACTCCTTTGCGTTCCGCAGTCGGGTAAAAAGGGGCGGTATTTATCATTTTAATACGGAAACTTAAGCACAGAAGCAAATACAACTTACACAACTTAATATTTGCTAGTTTCAGACAATCTCCGATAAAACTTCGTCTGCATTCAAACTTGTTCCGCAAAATCTATCTCCTAGATCAAGTTATGCACTTAGCGCTCGAGTTTACTGGCAACTTGCAGCGGTGGTGACGTCATCGTATTGTCGGTTACTTGTTTATTAGCCATGTTCAATGTCCAACAGGGAATTCATGATCTTCTTCACAGCTTAAATAAAAGGTCATGTAACAAACAGTTGAGAAAAATCATTTTTTGCATAGGTCTATTTTTTTTTATGGAATAGGAAGGCAATCGAGCACACAGACCTCCTGATGGTAAGTGGAAACTGTGACCCATAGACATTCGCATTCACAAGATTGCAAATGCTCTGCCAACCCTGAGTACCATGCTATGCTAGTCATAGTTCACTTGTGTGTTCCGGTTTGGGGATAAGACAGCCGGAGAAATGACTAGCATAGAGGCATTCCGTAGTACTCAGGGTTGGCAGTGCATTTGCAGTCTTGTGAATGCGAATGTCTTCGGGTCACAGTTTCTACTTACCATCAGGTGGCCTGTTTGCTCGTTTGCCTTACAACGCCATAAAAAAAAACCAAGACAAGCCAATAAAGATTTGTTCGTATCTCTTTCTAGCAAAATAGTTTATATGGCCGACCTGTTACATGACGTCACAGTGCATATCACATCTCTCTGTCTAATCGCTGTCTAATTAGCAGTTGAAATTGTTTGAATCAACCGTATTTTTGTAGCGATTTTAATTTTAATTTCACTTTTGATGATAAGAAGTCGGTGATCGAATTTGAGATCAAAATCTGACAGATCCCATCATGATTATTTAGTTTTTATAACATTATTTTTATTGCCGTGTGGTTGTCGGCTTAGAATTGTGCCACTGTCTTCCCGTGGATGTCGTAAGAGGCGACTAAGGGAATAAAGGCTTGTAGTACTGTTAGGCGATGGGCTGGCTACCTGTCACTGATATACACTGTTAAACATCTTAGCCAAATTGTGCAAATTGTGGTTACAGAGTTATCAACAAGTTTTTAGAGTTGTTGGTAATTCTGTAGCTCTGCGTACCCCACTCTGGGAATGAAGGCGTGACAGGACATGTATGTGTATGTAACATTATTTCGTAAAAACATGAATGAGAACTCGTGTAACCAGTAATATTAGGGTAAGTTTTATTGATCAAAATACCTACACTTAAACCAAAATGCAGAAATCACAGAGAATGTGCGCCCATTGAGGGTAGGATTATGATCTCGAATTCGATCACCGACACAGACACCGAAATAATAATTTACATGTTAATTAACAATGTTTTATGTCCAATTTTGTACAGTCAACAAAGGTTGGGCAAATCAACCAATGTGACTAAATAACCACATGCAATATGTCCCCGGGTATTATTCGCAAATATTTGTGTTGAAATAATTATCGTCAAATAAAATATTTTAATTTTTAGTGCGGCAATAGAAATATCTCACAGAAATTTGGCATTACTCGCCATTATAAGTTGTAGGATATAAAAATACCTATCCATACATTGCTGCAGATCCTCCTTTAATTGACAAAATGTACTATTTTAAAAGGCGTCACGGACCTAAAAAAATACGGACGTAAAGTTGCACTAAACAGGTGTGAAGCATGCCAGGTCGGCACTTTCGTTCGTAACACACGACTTACCGCACACAGATACACTAGGTAAGAGCCACAGCACAAGTGACAGTTTACGTGTGTGCATGCACGCACAAAGACAGACAGCCATTTTGCAAGCTTCGCTCATGATTAGACTGTACGTACGTTACGTAACGTCCATTTTTTTTTTGGGTCCGTGTATTTTTTAGGACTATCCCTATAAAAGCGTAGCTCGTTTGCTTTATCTCCTAGCCATAAAAAAGTCGCGAGAAAGAAATTAAGTCATAATAAATCATGCGCTTTCCGTGCCAGGCTCTATTGTGGGTTAAAAAATTAAGTTTATAAAGTACTAGAGAACGTAAGTACCGGTTAATTTATAAACCGGTTCTTGGTCTGTCAAAAGTAGTCAAAACCGGTATTTATTTAAAGAGAATAAATTCGTGTTTTGGCATTAATTTAGAGTATTTATACTATGATCAGAAATTGGCCCAATTTTCCAAACAAAAGTCTGCCGCATGCTAACATATTCGTATCGAACGCGTTTTAGTTTATGCCTCGAATAATTCATTTTAAACACGAAAACCGTTAATCGATATTCGCAAATTTGGAACGCGTCCAAACGTTTGAGGTACTGCGCGCTAACTGTCAAACTTAATCACCATTAAACTTTTATTCTTTATTGGCGGCAAATGGTCGTTTGACAAACTATTACCGGCCAGTTTTTAAAATTGGAATGGAGATGGATGCTTAATTTGATCGTGTTTGAAACGTGAAATATACTCTCAACTCTTAACCAGAAATATGTTAGGAGAATTCGTAAAATATGCCCCATTAGCTGTTGTTACTAACGTTAACGTTAAATTTGTACGAAATCACAAAGCCCTATTTGCACAAGAAAATAATAATAAATGTCAAATTAATCTTAGGCAGAGGAATAAGAATAAGCTCTTTTACCAATTTAAAAATTGTTAGCTCTGGGACACGTCACATGGCTGTGAAAATTTACAATAACATACATATTACAATAAAAAACATAACAAAAGAGTCTATATTTTTTAGTAAATTAAGGAGTTTTTTGATTTCAATTTTTTTTTATAATTTTGAATAGTTTTTTGCGTTACAAGAGTGAATATAATCTGTTTTTATCTATTATATTATAATGTAAATGTGATTTTACTAAATAGTCATGTAAGTATAATATTGTGTCTTGTTGCAGTGCCCTTGCAGGGTTTATGTTGAAGCTACCTACTGTATTTTTATGATCTCATTGTACAACATAAAGCAATAAAATAGGTTATAGCGTGACATGTTTGAGCCTATTTAACTGATGATTAAACCCGTATTTTGTCCTCTATCTAGTTGAGAAACGGCTGGAAACGTTGATTAGGGCAATTGCATGACTTCTTCCAATTTGTGCCGAGAAGACTCTAATAGAAAAATACAGCGACACGTCTCGCCTGAGGAGAACAGCGAAACACGTGGAGTCGACACGTAAGCAAATTAAATCGGGGACTCACAGGGATTGATTCGTCGACGAAGTCGTACTGGAGCTGCGTTTACGCGATTATTGGAGTCAAATTTAGTGGAACTCTTAATCTATTAACTCCATGCTTGGGCTCTAACCAAAGCATATCTTCGGGAAAACAATAAGCCTGCAAATTCCATCGATGCCTTTAAAAGAAACTGGTTGAAAGCCACCAAAGTCATCGGAAACAGATCTGTGCTGAAGCTTATGTCCAGTGTAAGGCCCAAGGTGCGGTCTCTGGCTTACAATTAATGATGTCGAAAAAATATCTTGTTACACAATAAGTTAAATTTACATCAATAATTAATTAATAATTAATTAATTTTACATAATTGTAAAAATTAAAAAAAAACTTTCTTTTATATCATACATAACTCATGCTTATACTTTCTGAAACACCCGATAATAAGGTTGGAAGTGCAATACAATTATTATAGTAGATGTGCCTTTTTTCCGTAGGAGGGCAGAATAGTAAACGTCCACTCCACGCACGGCTCTGTCCTCCTGTCGGTCTGTATTAAGAGATATTAGCCGTTAGTTCGCTTGCGTCACGCCGCAATTGACGCTGTAGTCCTGGACCAACAACATGAAACATCACGGAATAGATTCTAGATTAGAATGGCGGCAAACTTTCAAGTGTAAGACTGATTGGATAGCGGTCAGCATTAAACATAGACTATTTATGCACGCAGGACTGATGGCTGATGGGGCCAGAAGGTTCTTGAGTGGCGTCCGCGGACCGGGACACGAGCTGTGGGTAGGCCTCCAACAAGATGGAGTGACGACCTTGTAAGGATCGCGGGAACGCGGTGGATGCGAAAAGCACAAGACCGGTCTGAGTGGAGAGCCTTGGGGGAGGCCTATGTCCAGCAGTGGACGTCTTTCGGCTGACATGAATGATGATGATGATTTATGTTAGCCTAGTCGGTAGGTACCCTACCTACGATGCTAGCGGATCCAAGTTCAAATCGCGGTAAGGGCAGATATTTATGTATGTATGTAAACTCTTTATTGCACAAAAATATAAATATTAAACTAATGTACAAAGGCGAACTTATTCCGAAACGGGATCTCTTCCAGCTAACCCTGAAGTAGATAAGATAGGACAATGCATAGGGTTGGACACATACAAGTTTTCACAAAAAATATCAAAAACAGATGATAATACTTATAAATAAATAAATATTAAACGAATAAACCAGTACTCAAAAGTTATATAAACTTAGGTATCTACATATAATATATATATGTATATATATATATATATATATATTTGACGTGTAAAAGTGCCCGTGCGGCCTATTTACTAAATAAACATCTTTTATCTTTTTTTATCTTTTATTTATAAAAAAGTATTTTTGAATTATGATAAGTAATAAATATTCAGTCAAATCAACGCTTCCGTTTCTTACAAACATGGCGTCGGATTCCAGGAACGCGCGCCATTTTTGCCCAGATTCAGGCTTTGGAGATAATCCTAAAAGCCTAAAAGAGTCCCACTGGTTTATCCCTATTCTGAATAATATGGGACATGGATTTCCGTATTTTTCGTTGTAAGTTAAATAGGAAAGGTACGTACTTACAGGTTGAAGTGAAAGGTGAACTTGGTTTTGTAAATATTATTTCGCATAAAACTGTTCCTTTTTAGCCGATTACGGCGAAGCAAAAAGGAGGGTTATGATTTTGACCGGATGTTTGTATGTATCATCTGTTCCCTCATAATTTTAAGCAGAGATATTATCGTTATTAACCAACTTGAAAAATGGACATTACTTTAAAAGATCCGAGTCGACTCCAGTTATAATATATTTATTCAAAAAGCTTGTGTACAAAAACAATATACTTAAAACATAGACAGTAAAGAAGTCGCTTCTAAAAAGACTTATTTTTCTATTTCATACTAGCCTTTGCTCTCAATTTTGTCCGCATAAAGCTCGTTTATAGCTATTCCCTCGAGATTATTTTTTCAATTCAATTCAATTCAAATAATTTATTTCAAATAACTAAGATTCATTTGGTTAGTGACAAGAAGAGATTATCCTTACATCTATGTTAGTGATATATTGAATAATATTATATACATTTCTACATAACCTTACCATTACGAGTCACCTGGGTCCGAACATGAAGACTTATGCAGTGATTCATGTACGGACATACATACAAGTTCGAGTATTTTTATAAATTTGTCAAGACACGTAACATATAATTTTTTTTATAAAAAAATACCGAAGTTTTTTTTCTTTACTTTCCGTGCGGTGTCCACATATTTCGAATTACAATAGTATCACGATATTATAGAAAACACTTGACAAACTGACTTACACCACCATTGTTATTTATCATAATAAGTATAGCGTTAAATATTATATTGGTTACCCTGATTGGCGGTCGGGGGGTGGTAATAAAAACAAATTGTTCCTTTGAACCCCTCCCCCCGGGAGAAGGGTCACTCAACATGATTAGGTTTGGAGGACATTCCTTTTGGGAGTAAATTACTCCATTTCCATTTGGAAAATGCATAACAATTTATTTTCGTTCAGTTCTGAGTCATTATTTTAGTATTTTTATTTATGTTGCTTTTATGATTGATTAAATAAAGAAAAATGTTTTTTTTAAAGTAATGTGTTGATGAACAAATAACGAATGAATAAAAAAATTGTTTTTGCAAAAAAAAAAACGATTTTAAGTCATTTACTCTCTCTTTACAAAATGGCCAATAAATTGCTTTTTTATCTCGGACAAAGTTAACCAGTTAAAAAAGCTTTACTTTATCAATATTTTACATATATTCAGTTCATCATATTAAAACCACTCGTCATACTAAACCAATAAAACCTATAAATAAAACATGACATTTTCAAATGCCGATTGCACAAAACTGCAATAAAAAAATATAAACCCCCTGTAATATATTCATCCCTAATCGCAAGTGGATGGGAAGGGGCCCTAATTGCTAATCAGAACACCCTGTAGCTAATAAAAGTAATAAAATAGGGACACCCTTTGTAATGCTTCAGGCGTAAGGTTTATTGCTTCTTGTGAATTTGACACTCAATAAAGCGGAGTAGTTTTTGAAGCGAGCGTATGTATATTATACCTATACGTATATATACAGGGTTATTGGTGATTCGACCTATTCCCCTCTAGGGGTTATGGGGGAGATCATTTGCAATCATTTTGCTCCCATAAGACCGTAGTTTTTTTTTGTGATTTTGTGTCATTTATGTTGGATAAACTTTTTTTTCTGAAAAGGGGTTCTGTTAAAAAGCATATTTAGAGGTTTTTCTTATTTTTTATCATTATAATTTACTAAAAATAAAAATATTGAATATTATCAGTGTTTGCTACACCTGCTTTGTACTTGTGGTCGGAATGACGTCATTTTGTTTGTAACTGCGTTTCTTTTTTTAAGTCTAGCACTCAGCCGTGACGTAGAAAAGACAATCTGGCGTTGTAAACGTTATTTAGCTATGAGCAGATATTTGTTTATTTAAATTCTCAGTATTTAACGATACAAAAAAGTAATCTGCTTGAAAAACTATTAAATAATGTTTACTTCAGAACATCTTTCATCAGACAGAGCCGCGGCCATAAGCTAGTATTGTATAACACGTAAACGAACGCGTTCAACAGCTTGTTAATAATAAAATATAAATCCTTATTTATTTAAAGGACACCCCTTACCAACCACGGTACAAATCATTCACCCATTCATCGTTCTTCGTTCATTCTTTCTGTCCGGTGTCGATTCAAAATGCACAACGTGTGGCCACCCTAATGAGCGGCTACTGTGGGGTGACCGTGCGACGGACCAACGTGGGATAATTGAGACATTGAAATGAAAAATTTGTTAAATTGAAGTGGTAAGTGAAAAGATTTTTGTTGTAAATTTAATATAATTAATATCATGGAATAACGCTTTATTGTTGTTTTTTTTTATTATTAAATTAATATAAATTCCTTATGAAATGTTAAGTTTCTACTTCTAAAAGCCAGGCTCTTGTCGGTTAGTATTAATGACTCTACCATAACATCCTTACATCATTTAAATATTTTAGAAATGACTGCGTTTCAATACACTTTTTTTTTTAAATAATGCACGAATATAATTAGTTAAATGTAATATAATTTGGTGATGCAATAAAGAGTTTACATACATGTATATCTACATAAAGCAAGGTTTTACATTTTTTTTCTAGTCTTTTTACTTACAAAAAAAAACTCTGTAGTGCTTATAAATGTTAATCAATATATATTTTAATTATAATTATTTATCCTTTTTCCCCGCAGCCTGGCCACCGCGCTAAACCGCATACAAATAATGTCACGCGACTGCGGCTGAGGATTAGCCACGTCCAATTATAGCCCCCTCGTTGTATTGACACCCTACAGCGAACCGGTTCCAGTCGCAAACCAAGGGTTCCGTGCCACTTTTAACTTTAAAACTACATTAAATCTGATTATTTACGTTGTTCAGTTATTTTTTTATCTCATTAATTAATTTATGCCGTGTGATTGCCGGCTTAGAATAGTGCCACTCCATGTCTTCCCGTGGAAGTCGTAAGAGGCGACTAAGGGAATAAAGGCTTGTAGTACTGTTAGGCGATGGGCTTGCTACCTGTCACTAATATACACTGTTAAACATCTTAGCCTAATTGTGCAAATTGTGGTTACAGAGTTATCAACAAGTTTTTAGAGTTGTAGGTAATTCTGTAGCTCTGCCTACCCCACTCTGGGAATGAAGGCGTGAAGGTATGTATGTATGTATGTAATTAATTTATCTTAGTCCTCAGGGTTGGCAGTACATTTGCAGTCTTGTAAATGCGAATGTCTATTATGGGTCATAGTTTCCACTTACCATCAGGTGGACTTCCTATGCCATAAAAAAATAAAGAAATTTATATAATCCGGTCAATTTACGATGTTTGCTTTCACGGCCTTTTTTGTTTTTATGAACTATACTCTTAATTTTTTAAGGCAAACGAGCACACAGGCCTTAGTGTAAGTATGTAAATCATAGACATTTTGCATTCTCAAGATAAAAATCTTAAGATTTCAGTCCTGAGACCGCAAAAAATTATAAAAATAATAAGAAACTCTAATGTATAGAATTATGTTTTTTTTACAGTATTTTTTATAATTTTAGAAACACACGCCATTACAAAATCCGTGGATTAATTTCATGCCCACGGTACCCTGAAACATCAAAAGGCGAATTTGAATGTACACTCGCGTTGGCTCTGTCAATCGCTTTTGTTAGTGTGGCAGTTCGAGGGCCAGGGATTAACAAGCAAACACTCCACCCCGAGACAATATACACGTTTCTGTGTAAATCTCTTTTCACTACTGGGAATGAATAATAATGAAAAACGTTTGCGTAATAATAAATAGCACGGGGTTTTTAACTCCCGATGAAAAACGTTTGTGTGTGTGTGTGTGTGTGTGTGTGTGTGTGTGTGTCAGTCTGCCATCGTAGCTCCTTAGGGCCGGTACAGACGGACAGCACTTCAACTGCAACCCAGCTGCAAAGTGGCAGTTCCAGGGCTGTTCTGATGCAGTTGGTGCAACTGCATCGAAACTGCAAACCCATTGCAAACCAACTGCACGACACCTGCAAGCGGACTGCACAATGGGTTTGCAGTTTCGATGCAGTTGCACCAACTGCATCAGAACAGCCCTGGAACTGCCACTTTGCAGCTGGGTTGCAGTTGAAGTGCTGTCCGTCTGTACCGGCCCTTAACGCCTGAACCGATTTGGAAGTTTTTTTTTTTATTCAAAAGATAATTTTTTAGCGGTTGTTTTTAGCTAGGTATCATGAGAGTCGGTTGGGGCGTGTAGGAGATATCAGCTCTGGAAGAAGCGGTCACCATCATGTTGGAGGTTTTATTGTATTTTATTTTCAACGTTTAACAAATTGGTCCGTGTATAAATATGGCAAAATGTCTTCGTCAATCACGAACAACATATGTACAGTCAACAGCATAAATAAGTGATCATTTATGTACCTTGTCGCTTTCAATCGTTTCACTATTTTGTATAGCATTTCAAACATAACGTTAAAGTGACAAGGTACATAAATGATCACTTATTTATGCTGTTGACTGTACAATAAAAAAACCTAATAATTTAATTTGGCATGTGACAATGAATAAATAAATAAATTTATGTGTTCATAAAGCCGCCATCTTTGACGATACGCGTCTCATGAATTCTAGATATTGCATGGCCGGATACGCAAATGACCCGTTCAGATATAGAACTACATATATAGCTTAACATAATGGCTTGTGGTAATATGTAATAAAACTATATTCGACGTTATACAACTAACTTTGATACCAGGCGAAGATACTTTAAAATCTGACAATCTATACACAAAACAAAGCTTAGGCTTGTGCCTGGACGACGATAAACAAAAAAATATTTTTCTCAAACATGCTCGGAAAAAACGGTTTTCCGATTGAAACACAAGGACGGAAAGAGCCTCATTTTACTCCTAGGAGTAAAAAAACCATATGAAAACACTTTCCGTCCATGTCCATATATTTCTTAAAAATGCTGTCAATTTGCATACAAAAACAAAAGGACCAAGACAAAAATTCCAAACAGCCAAGGTAACTGCTCGCTTTTTTAGCACAGTGCGTGTGTTTCTTTTCGAATTTGCATTCCAATGTCTATGGTTAGTAAGTATTTAAAAACAATTGACAGTCGGTAGCATTCGTTCATTCTGCATAATATAATTGTGAAACCGAATATTAAACTATTTGTTGTGTGAAATACTATAAAAAATGAGCTCAAGCGACGAAAGCGACTAAATAGGTACCACTCCGCCTATATTAAAATCTGAAGCTGCCTCGGTTAGGCAAAACCTGCTTCCCGCTAAATCTAAGGAAAAATATAACCGAACTTATGACCAATTTATGCTGTGGAGGGCAAACAAAAATATAAATTAAATTACTTGCTTTTTAGAAATGTATTTGTATTATTTCCTCACATGTTTGAGAAAAGCATTATGTATGCCTCGGCGGAAACGAGGATTTCCTGACTCGTATTTTAGCAGGCCTCGCTGTTGCTCGGCCTGCTAACCACCTCGTCAGGAAAACCCTTACTTTCCGCGCCTAGGCAACAATGTACTATAGAGAAACAAGACGTATAATACATGTGAAAATACATAAAACCATGATTTATTATACGTAAAAACATTCAGTGAAAAATCATCTGACTGATGATGAAATCTGCATCGAAATCCGGTACGTGGTTTAGAAGTAAACGGATATACAGACCGACAGACGTGCAAAGTGACTTGGTTTTATAATATGCAAAGATAAAGGTAAAGAGAAGACACAGGACTACCAAGCCTCAGGAACAAACCGTGTCGTGCTTATCAAACACATATTTGCCTAGTGAGTTGAAGGGTCGGAAGGGGCCGCCATATGTGCGTACTTTTTCGAATCAAATCGGAGAAATACTGGAAAAGGGCCGAATCTTCAGTACCCGAAACCGACGTGCGGGCATGACTCGATGTATGAATGTGGAAGAAGCGAAAGAAATTTGTCAAGATCGTAGCAAGTGGAAAGAAGTGGTCTCTGCCTACCCCTCTGGGAAACAGGCGTTATTTGCCTATACCGGGAAAAAAAGCCAGGACATCTTGCGTTGTAGGCCATCTAGACTGCGTCTTCAAATATCAATTTTATAGGATAACATTTTGACAAATTTTACATTTAATTTGATGACGTTACGTTAGCCTAGTTGCTAGTTACGCTGCCAACGAAGCTAGCGGTCCTGGGTTCAAATCCAAGGGCAGATATTCGTGTGATGAGCGCGAGTATTCGTTCCTGAGTCGTGGATATCTATGTTTTTACACATACACATACATATATAGCTACAGAATTACCTACAACGTTAAAAAAGTGGTTGATAATTCATTAACGACATTTTGCACAAATAGGCTAAGACGTTTAGTGTCAGGTTGCGAGCCAGCCTAACAAACAACCTATATTCCCTTAGTCCAAATAATTTTACTTAATTATGTATGTACGCTGAAACGATGGGAGATGGAGCAAGCGCATTTTAGAGTGGCAAACGTGCTCAAAGAGAGGAGTCGGCAGGTCAGCAAGGTGGTCGGATGACATCAGCTCGACCGCAGGCCCAATCTAGGGGAGATCCGAGATCGGGCCCAGTGGAGGAAAATTGGAGAGCCCAACGGTGGGCGCATATACGCTGAAGAAGAAGAAGATATATGTACTTCTCTATATAAGAATGTTTATCGTACCATACCGAGTGACCAATGTTGAAGTTCTGCGCCGAGTTGCTAGGAAATGGGAAATAATGCAGACCATCAAAAGGAGAAAAGTGGCCTAACTAGGTCATGTGCTTAGGCACTCAAGATACGAACTCCTGCAGTTAATAATGATGGGCAAAGTTGTTGGAAGAAGAGCTGTCAGGCGCAGAAAGAAATCGTGGCTGCGAAACATTCGAGAATGGACTGGAGTCACAGGTGCAGCGGAGCTGTTCAACCTCGCCGAAGACCGAGAGGAATATGCGGAGCTGACTGCCAACCTTCACTAGTTGGAGAGGCACTATAAGAAGAAGAATAACCAATTTTTTCATTTTTTTTTCAAAGACAAAGACAAAGGTGTTTATTGCAAGAACACAGTAGGTACAGACAGTTCTTAGTGTTACAGGATGTGCTTATGTTCTACCTATTTTAGGCATGCAATATTGAAAACAATACTATAAATTCACTATTATAATATTAGTCATTCAATTATTATTTCATTTTATTATACTTACACTAATTATCATATAACTCAATGACAACACTATGTCACGATTATATAGGGAAAAACTAAGTCCTCACATAGCTCTGTGATATATCATACAAAAGTACTATAGGAAACTAAATGTCAATTTATTTATTAAGTTAATATATTAATTATGTCATTGATTGAAAAACTCATGAACGGAGTAAAAACATTTATCAAGAAGCCACCTTGTTATTAATTTGTCAAATTGAATTTGCGGGCATTCCTGTATATAATTCGGTATTTTATTATAAATTTTTATTGCCATATGAAATTAATTATTTTTTAGGATACTTGATTTTGCAAGAGGTAGGTACAATTTGTTCTTATGTCGAGTTGATCTTTTAAACACTTGAGCATGTGTAACAAAAAAGTGTGGATTCTCTCGAACAAAAGAAGCAATCTGTTTTATGTACAGTCAGCTGCAGAGAAAAGGATACCCCCCCTCCTGGTAAGGATTGTTTTTTTTCGAAAACCTGTGGTTAGATTTAAATGATTTTGAGTTTATGTGTAGACAATAGTAAAATCTTCAATTCACCGAAAAATCATATAAATTTAACCACAGGTTTGAGAAAAAAAACGATCCTTACCAGGAGGGGGGGTATCCTTTTCTCTGCAGCTGACTGTACATGCACGGTAGAGGCAAGACCCTTGTTCTTTGAAATAGAGGTCTGCAAGGAGCCAGAAAATGAGCATTACACACAGCTCTTATGCATTTCTTTTGTGCCAAGAATGCTTTTTTTATGTCTACTGAATTACCCCATATCATCAACCCGTAACTCAATATTGAAGATACATAGCCGTGGTAAGCTGTTAGTGCAACGTCTCTAGAGCAGGTACTGCTTAATCTTCTCAAGGCAAACACAAACTTATGAAGTTTTCCACATATTCCAGAAATGTGATATTTCCAACTACAAAACTGATCGATATCGATGCCTAGAAATTTCGTATTTTGGACTTGTTCAACTTTCTTGCTTTTATAATTTACGTTCAAAGTACAGATGCGGCCTTTGTAGGTTTTGAAATGCATGAGATAAGTTTTATCAACATTTATTTTTAAATTGTTATTATTTAACCAGTCAATTACCCTTGCTAAAGCTATGTCAATTTCATTATTTAAGTTGTCTATGTTATCAGATTTAATAATTAACGTAGTATCATCGGCACACATTATGCAATTGTGGCTTAAGTAGTCAGGTAAATCGTTTATGTACAGTAGGAAGAGTAAGGGGCCTAAAATACTCCCCTGAGGTACCCCACAACGGTTATATTTACATACTGATCTTGTAATTTTCAGTTCACCATTCTTAACATTACGTATTTCTGTGCATTGCTGACGGTCGGACAGATAACTACGGATCCAGTCATAAGCATTGCCCCTGGGGTTCAATTCTACTAACGTGCATAGTTCAAGAATCTATTAAGATTCGATACAGATACTATTCCCATTCAGTTTCTACCGTGGACAAATAAGCCATTCTGCTATCTTATAAACAAAACAATTCCTTAATCTAAATAGAAACTCAATTGCACCACAATAGAAACGTAACGATAAGGCTAAAGACTAAACAAACATGTTTGAGTGTTACTAGTACGCAAAAAATAATTACTACCAAATTAGATTTTGTCACTTTGATCATAAATTTGAGATTTTTACATTATTTCACATTCATTATTATATATTATTTGATATAATTAGTTAATCTTTAAAAAATTAAGCGAAAAATACTACAAAACCTTGATCGAGCGACAAAAAAAACAAATGAAGTGTCAATGTCTCGTGTCAAAATTCAAAGTTGGCGCTGAAACCATAACACGCAATAACACGATCGTGATAAGTTTGTGCTTAGTTTTGGTAAGTATAATTTATATTTATTATTTCCTAGGAATCAATATTTAAAGCATTTATTTTGAAATTATTACTTTGATCTTTTCTCTGTAGGTTTAAATAAGTACCTAATAAGTGTACCTAATCATGGAATCAAGGAATAATGTTCATGGATGAGCACCGTCTTAGAATTTAGGCAATACAAGTGCTTTAGAAGAAGCTCGGGCATCAATAGCACGAATTGAAGAAATGCGAGCAAGAACTGAGGAGGCAACTGCTTTGGCCAACTTAAAAAGTGCTGAGGCAGATTTGAAAAATGCTGAATCTTTTGGGAGTATTGCTCAGTCCTTAAGAATTATAGCTGAGAGCATTCAAGCCTATCTGCCACATCAGGTTAATCTTACAACTTATTTTTTAATGGAATAATGTGTAAAAAACTTTTACTTCTTTATCTTTAAGTAGCTGCCTGATATGAATAATGAATTATAATAAAGTCTCCTAGTATAATTAAAGTCAAAGAATTATAAATAGCAGATTTTAATAATGCATTTTACCAAAAGCATTACATCACCATGCTTAATATTTATTCAATCATTACTTATAAACTATAGACAATAAAATAACCCAGTGCTTTAAACAAGGTTAGATAATTATGGGTACTTTTTGCCATTAGGTATAATGTAAAATAAAGCTATAATGTAATAATGTAAAGTATGTAAACCCTAGATGCTGCTAGAACTCTAGAACTGTACTATATTAATATATTTAAGAAATATAAGAACAGGAACCATTTTTTGTATATTAATTTACTTTACTTTGTTTCAGAACACTGAATAAATAAATAAACAACAATATTCATATGTTCTATGTTTTATTTAACTTAACTCCTAGACTGCCACAAGCGTTGCCCCAAACTATGTTGATAGTCGCGCCCTTGCTGCAGTTCAACATTAGTCTGAGACCTTTATCGACCAGCTCGCGTTGATATGTTGTAGTCTTCAACACTAGCATTGGCTTGTCCCTCAATTGCCTCTTCTTGCGAGGTATTCTGGTCTTCCTCACTTTCAACATGCTCTGTGCATTGCAGTGCAATGTTGTGCAGAACACAGCAAGCATTTACAATTCGAGCAGCCGCTTGTGGCTTGTAATGGAGCCTTCTATCAATATGTAAACATCTGTGACATAAATAAGAAATGATAAAGTAATGACTGTGTTAATATCACTACATAGTATAAAACAAAGTCGCTTGCGCTGTCTGTCCCTATGTATGCTTAAATCTTTAAAACTACGCAACGGATTTTGATGCGGTTTTTTTTAATAGATAGAGTGATTCTTAAGGAAGGTTTATATGTATAATACATTCCACGCGGGCGAAGCCGCGGGCGGGTCGCTAGTTATTAATAAAATTAACTCGTCTGTGTGTCTTTTCATAGTTAAACTGCTGAATCGATTGAATTTTGATCAGGAGTTTATATTATTGAGGAAGGATATACAAGATAATTTTAATATTATTATAAATCTAAGTAAGTAGTTAGGAGGACTATTAATTGGGCAAAGGAGGAGAGTGATTGAGCTATTGAAAGTGAACAGTAGTTTCACATGGGCATAATATGGTGCAGGCACCTGAGTATAATTATTTAATTTTATATTGGGCTTACCTAAAACGAGCTTTTAGAATGCCTATACACCTTTCAACAACATTCCTTGTTGATGCATGTATGTCTGTATAATATGACTCAGGAGAATTAGGCTCAGTGGTATTTAAAATTGGTGTCATCATTATTCTTCTGAGGGGGAATCCTGAATCACCTAAAAAAGAAAATATGATTAATGAGTAATTAACAGCCATGTGTATAAATAAAATAGGTGCTTCTTTTATATGTAGTAAAACAAGATAAACTAAAAACATTCCAGTAAAAGGTGCAGATATCATTGCACATTTATTCATTGAAAGGTATGCAATTATTATGCTGATATGAAACTATTAATTATTATTTATATTCTGCTAAAGATTACAGAAATAATCACCTAATAAATAGAAATCTTCTCCAGACCTCACTATCTCATTTAATTTATCATTAAGTGGATTATTATTCCACGCTGCACTGTCATGGGTTGAACCAGGATTACTGCTGTCAACACACATGATTCCAGCATTTGAATCACAAATCTGAAATAAACTTCGATCAACAATTTACAACTAGATTCAAGGTCCCATACAAAATCAAAGCGAAAAAGTGGCCGTGTTCCGTGAACCTTCTAAATTAACTTAAATTATACCTTAAGTCTAAGGAACAAAGATCCAAATAATAATAATTGTTTAAAATACTTACCACCTTTCGTCTCAAGAGCAAAAGCGTTCGATAAACAAAGGAACATTCTTCGTTTCAAAAACATGTCATTCTATTTTAGGAACAGGGAAATAATGGAGTCGCAATTATATAAGACAGACATTTTTTTTATTTGACTGAGATATAACACAAACAAATTAACATATACAAATATTGACATGAAATGAAATATACTTATAGATAATGAACTAAATTAAATTATTAACTAATTATTAAATGTATAAATGACAACATTTCAAATTTCTAACACTAATTTGATTAATCCATTGTATTCCCTGTGAAAACAGGTCGACGCTAATATTTATGTATTTTAGCTAGGATTGATACTTATTTTATTGTCAATTGATTAAACCTTACTCATTCTAAAAGGGCATAACAAGCTATACGACACGACAAAAGCAAATTCTATAGGTTCTAAACAACTTACTTATAAAGTGGAATAAGCTTGGAATAGTTTATGCCACGCTTTGTCACTTTCTGTCAGATGCAAATGTAACAATTAAAGACAAGGACAAAGCATGGCATAAACTATTCCAAGCTTATTCCACGTTTATAAGTAAGGGGGTAATAATAAAAAAAATTAAATCCTATAACAGATGTCAGGTCAGACTAACGCTGTCACTTGTCAACGTCAAAACGATGCTTTGACACCGGACTTAATCTTATTATGAGATACATACCTACACTAAAATTTGCTGTATTCTGCCGTACAGTGTGAGATTGGTACATTTTAATAAATTAATAATAAAATGAGATCTTAGCTAAAATACAAAGATATTTACGTATTCCACTTTTTACGCAGAATACATTTTATTAATCAAATGATAGTGTTAGAAATTTAAGAAGTTGACAATTTAACTTAAATCTAGATTATCTGGCTATAAAATATATAATATTCATTAATAATAATTCAGCCTATCTACGTCCCTCTACTAGGCACAGAGCTCCCTACGACGAGAAGGATTGGGCTAAGTTCCCACGCAGGCCTAGCCAGGCAACAGCCATGGTAGCCTAGTTGTTCGACCTACCGTCTCTCAAACAGAAGGTCGTGGGTTCAAACCCGGGCTGGCACCTCTGAGTTTTTCGGAATTTATGTGCGAAATTTAATTTGAAAATTACCATAAACGGCGAAGGAAAACATCTTGAGGAAACCTGCACAGATCGGCGAAGAAATTTAATGATGGGTGTGAAGTTCCCAATCCGCATATTAATTACCCTTAAATAAATTTAGCTTGTTATATAGCTGTCTTTTAGAGCAGTTTTTTGCTTGAGAGGTTTCTTTTTTACAGATATAATGCAAACGTACTGCTCTATTATTAATTTAAGCAAATTTACTTTATGATTATGTTCGGGTTTTCCAACAAACAGAACTTTTTCGATTAATGATTTTGAAACAACCATACGTATAAAGTTTTTATAATATTTTTTTTGTATGTCTTTACCGCCACTAATGCGAAGACAATTGCGTATAACACGTTCGGTCTTCATACATATGTCAAAGACATCGTTTGAGGCATAACACAATCCACCCATGTCTCGTATGTCTATTAACTTGTGGAACCATAGTTTTTCTGTTGCCCACATGTCCTTTTTGCAATCGTCGCAATTAAGATTTTTTACTAGGCTACTCACCACGAAACCAGAAATATAACCTACTATTTGTGAAGAAACGTCCGAAATTGGGTTATGGTCTAATTTTTCACTGAGTTCATTGCAATTTCTCTGATATTTATCAAAGCTTTGCCGTATAGATTGACTTTTATTAATTTCTGCAGTACTCAAGCACAGCAAAAAGGATCACTAGGAAATCTACAAAAAAATAAACATAAATATATTATTTTAAAATGAGAACTACTCCATGAATTTCTTGTTCCCAAACCACCGATTATTGACAAGATGGTTGTCCAAACAATATATTATTGATTTTTTAATGTAAATGCTAATATTTACGTACTTTAAATGAAAAACTGTCTTGTACTTACCTAAAGAAATATATTCCTTCCGAAACCTTAGTGTTACGGTGGCTACTACCGCAATTTTTAAAAGCACATTGAGGCATTTTGTCACGTCCTCACGTTGGCTGTGGTTGACGCGTACTGTCAGAAATAAGAGCACAAACTTATTTTGTGCTCATATTTCTCTGGCCATTTTCAGAGCTGTGACGTTGAATCTAGTTGTAAATTGTTGATCGAAGGAAATAAAGGTTTGTTTAATATTAAGATTTAATCAACTCGTAAAATGCCTAACAACCACATAAATACAAACTTACAATCAAGATGTTTAAGGAATGATATCCTTTTCTATTAAAATATCTCTCCTCATGTTCAGCAGGAGGTACAATGGCAACATGTGTACCATCTATGCACCCCAGGACACCGGCCATCCCAAACTTCTGATAAAATCTGAAAATCATGTTGGTTTGACTCATGTAAACTAGACACATTTTACTAGACTTAGGTTCCTTATTTCCTTACAGCAAGTAAATAATAACACTCACTCTCTCTTGATTTCATCCCGTGCTTCCTGTGTACTTGGGAACTTTACATATTTATTAAAAATATGAGGTAAATTAATAACCTCTGTCACTTGGCGTATAGCTCGTGAAACAGATGGCTGGGATATGGAGTGGCTACTTGACTGCCCTACTAAGGTCTGATATGAACCACCGGCATAGAAAGCCAGCGCCACCAATATCTAGAACAATGAATATTTGTTGGTTAAGGAAGACAGACAAGTAGATAGAGAAATGAATTTTCAAAATTCCGGGTCAATAGAAATAACAAAAGATGTAAACTTGACTCATAACTTCAACATTTCTGCAAACTAGTTTTGATTGAAAAAACATAGAAGTAAGTAGTTAATAGTTATTTAATCTTAGAGAGAATGTAAAAGTTACCATCAAGCATGTACATCATTAAATATACTTCACCCAATGTCCAAAAGTAAGTGATTATTGTGTAATAATAGTATTATTATTATTTATTTATTTAATGGCAACCGGTCGCAATATCGAGCAACCATTTCTGCCAATGTAAAGTGGATATTTTACATTTACAAAAACTCATAAGGCAACGTTGTACGGTGATCCTCTAGCCTCCGTGAAGCGATGTAGGTAGAACTTTACGAAGACCAGATGGGATTTTCTTGGAGCAATCCTTCCAAAGGCGATTCGTGTTCAAACTTGAATTCTTCATTATACTGCACATTTGAATGTTGATTTACTGCATATTAATACATCATTACTATCCATTAAACAACAAAATATGCAAAAAATTCAAAACAATTAAGAAAGCGACGCCATCTTGTCAAAAAACCCAAAGAGAATCCCGTAATAATAGTAAATACGGCCGTTTGGTTTTGTTTACAACTTCTGTCATTTCTGTTGACCCCAAGTTTAAATCTTAGTGTTTACTCACCTTGGTCTCGGTATCGATGCCATCTGATCGAAGACTTACAGGCATATGAACACTAATTTCATCAATTAATGATGTCGCCAGGTCCTTGGACAGCCTGTAAGTTTTGATAAACTCACGATCCGTAAGATCGAAAGCAGAATTTCGTGTCCTTGTCGATAAATTCCTGCTTCGAACTTTACCACGGTCCACAGCATTCGCAATATCAAGGTATTCATAATAGTACAACATGATTTCACCGAAAATAACAATATTATTGAACGATCGATCCACAAAAAGCTGCCATTATTGAACTTTATCCCAACCGCTAATTATGACAGATGAGACGCTGGGGTTCGGTTGTGTTCCGATCGACGTGCGGTTGACACATGTGTCAAATTTTTAGTAGAATAGCGTTTAACGTTTCGTTTAAGTTCCATTGTGTTAGGAGAATACGACGTGTCATAACTTCGATCGATCGTTAACTTTGAGTTGAAGTCGAACTACAATTGAATCGTTACTTGATAGTAGAATAATAAAGAGCGTTAAACTTGCCGTCCAACTGAGTTTCTATTACGATCATAACACAATTTTGTTAGTAGAATTGACCCCCTGATACCATATCTCTCTAATTTATACAATAGAATCGAGTGATCGACAAAATCAAAGGCTTTGCTTAAGTCTAAGAAAATTGCAGCCACTGGTATTTTTTTGTTCATGTAATCTGTTATCGTCTTAATAAGATTGAAACACGCCAACGTGGTCGAGCTACCCTTTCGAAAGCCATATTGATGTTTGCTTAAAATGGTATTAAAAGTCAGGAACGACAACAAACGGCTATACATAGCCTTTTCAAAAATCTTTGACATTATTGGTATGAGGGCTATAGGTCGATAGCTATATAGCAAGCCTTATCCCCTTATACTTATGGCATAGGAAGGCAATCGAGCACACAGGCCACCTGATGGTAAGTGGAAACTGTGACCCATATACATTCGCATTCACAAGACTGCAAATGCACTGCCAACCCTGAGGACTAAGATGGAATGCCTCTATGCTAGTAATTTCACCGGCTGTCTTATCCCCATACCGGAACACAACAATGAGAACACTGCTGCTTTACGGTAGGTTAATGGATAAGATGGTGGTACCAACCCGGACGGACCCTGCACAAGGTCCTCCCACAAGGACACCCATAGTACAAGCCTAGATCTTAGTTTAGGACTCAAATATTTATTTATCTAAATACTTAGGCCACATAACCAGTATGTTTGATTCCATTCCGTTAAAGAATACCTCCTTAGATCGGCTATCTGAAGTGGGTCATCCGAATGTCTGTTAATCATAGAACGCGTCATCCTATCTCGAGGTAATTAACATATATTAGATTAATGGCGGCTTATGGAGGATTATGCTGCGTCGTTTATGTATGAATTGCAGCTACATATGTATTTACTAGGTGTTGCCGGCGACTCCGTTTGCGTAGAAAATTATATCACGGGTAATTTGAACCATATGTCCTTTTGCTCATATTGAACTTGAATTTGTGTTTCCCTCGACTATTCTCAAAAATATATAATTAAATACACTGAAGTTATCGCCACACTGATGTATGAATACCATCTCTTATGAGTCTTAGAGCTTATCGTAAATAATTTATTTAAATAAAAACCCAAAACAGATTTGAGATTCTTCATTCTTTGAGAGCTGATTATCTCAAGCGTGTCAGGGTTTGAGTCTTTACTAAAGAATATTTTCGTCAGCAGCACTATTAAATAATAATAAAACGTTAAAATACTAACTGTAAGTTGACATGTCCTCAGTAGGTTAGGAGGACTGTTAGTATTATGTTTGTCATGTCAACCGTGAGCACTGTTTGTCGATGATCAATTGTACTTGATAGTTTCTAAGAATTATGTTTGTGACTGTTTGTGTTCATAATAATAAATAAATAAATAAATAAATGTCTTTTGGTATACTTTATGTTTATGTATGTATATCTTCAAGAATTGATGAATAAACTATTATATTCTATTCTAGCTAAAAAAATCGCGTACAAAACAATCCATCCCTTTGGGTGCTACGAGCATACATAACCCAACTAAATTAAGAAGTATTAAAGATAAAGACATTTATTCAGTAAGTAGGCCGCACGCGCACTTTTACACGTCAAGAATCTACCAGCGCTTCACAAGAGACCACTGCTGCAACACACAAACTCTGCAGTCAGTATTTTTTTAAATATATTTAATGTCACAATGGTATACTTAGTCTAGCATTATATAAATCTATTAATATTAAAGTAAAAAATATATCAAATAACCTGCGTAGTTATTTAAATTACCTGGAATATACAGCACTTACAACATTAGTTTAGTGGAACCTCATCTAGGGAATGCAAATAACCGGTTATAACCGGTTATAACCGGTTTTAACCGGTTATTTTCATACAAATACGGCCAATAACCGGTCAAAATTTCATTCCCTAAACTCATCATTATCCTTTTCCCGCCATTATGCCAACTTATTTGTAGTCGGCGCAGCATTATTCTTCCATACTTCTCTATTAGCCGTCATTTCGATAGTCGCTCCCTTTCTAGCCATATCATCTTTCACGCAGTCCATCCATCGTGTCTTTGGTCTTCCCCTACTCGTATAGCCATCCGCATCATATGCCCATACCATGACAACCAATTTCCACACAACTTTTCAGTCACCGGAGTCACTTTCAGACATCCTCTTATATACTCATTTCTTATTGTCTTAGTGGAGTAACCTCTTATGAGAAAAAAATATCTCCGCGGGCCTTCGACCATCAACGGGGTTTTCAATAGTGGCTAAAATGAACACTTATTACAAGTTTGAAAACATACATACACACATAAACTCACGCCTTCATTCCCAGAGTGGGGTAGGCAGAGCTAAAGATAATCCAACCAGTTTTAAAACTTCTTGATAATTCTGTAACAACATTTTGCACAAGTAGGCTAAGATGTTTCCCAGTGTATTAGTGACAGGTGGCAAGCCCATCGCCTAACAGTACTACAAGCCTTTATTCCCTTAGTCGCCTCTTACGACATCCACGAGAAGTTATGGAGTGGCACTATTCTAACCCGGCAACCACAAGTTTGAAAACAATTATAAGAAAACTTTGATACACACAGTCTTTTTTGGCAGAACTTTAACCAACCAAAAATTGAAGTTTCTTCTACGAAGTCTAATTTCACCCCGAGGTACGATTACCCGTCCAGCGCAGCCGCAATTACCCCAACCCTTCACAATTTGTCCCCGTCATTATTAGTTTTCATTGCACCATAATTACACTCGTAGCTTAGATTTGGGGGAGATTTGAGTAATGGAAGAGTTGTTATTCCGGATGTTTCGGGTCCGAAATGATAACGTAATTATTGTGGTAATTAATTACTTTTAAAAATTGAACGGTTGTGATTTAAAGTTAGAACATCTTGCAATTATGAGATTGCAAATAATCTAAGATAATCCAAATGAAATAGTTCTCCGTAATTTGTCATCATAGCCTTCTACACGGCATACCTAATACTGTTTAAAATAAATCGTTATTAAGCATTACATAAAGATAAAGATAAAGACATTTATTCAGTAAGTAAACGCCGCAAGAAACTCAGTCATTTTTTAAATATATTTAATATTACAATGGTACTACTTAGTCTAGCATTATATAAATCTATAAATAGCAAATTAAAAAATATTTCAAATATCCTGCGTAGTTTCCGCAGGAAAACACACCATAACACCATAATTATATGATACACCATAGGTATATCTTTGGTAATTATTACGATCGAACTTATTACTAATTAAGGAATTTTTTATAGGTATAAAAAGCTATCAATTTAATTAAAAACGTACGTTTATTGGTAATTAATAATACGTATAATAATTATTATTTTTTAACCTCACGAAACATTTGCTCCAATTTTTTTCTTAATCTTTTTTTTTCGTAATGCGACACGCACATCTGCGTATCTAAGTGCCTATTGTGTCATTTGAATGGGGCATCCCACAATGGGACTGTCCCGAATTTGTGAAGGTCCGTGGTCACAGTAGCGCGGCTTATGGGGGATTTATTTACGAGGTTTTTTTTATGAATTAACAGATAAAAGTGAAAATCTTTTGCACCATTTAGCACTATAGCGGCAAAAACTCGACGACGATATGCGATCCCCTACATTCAGAACGGATATCTCGGCGGCTCGACTGAATTTGATGAAACCTGGCTAAAACCATACCTATTGAATTAGCTTTATAAAAAAAAAGTTAAGAGAGAGAATGACAATGCATGAAAATTAAAAAATGCAGGGTCCGTTCGTACCAAAACTTAAGTGTTTTGGTCCAGTATGTATGTATGTATGTACGAGTATTATGTATATATGCATGTAGGTAACGATTTTGTTCCAAATATTTCAAATTGAGGAACTTGTTAAAAGAAAGCAATTTAAAGAAATACTCATACTCATACTCTATTCGGTGAATGAGTAAATGGAACTTGACTTATAAATAAGATTGTTTTTAATTTTTTTAATGTACTCTGTATTTGTGTTAACTTTTACTATTATCATTTAATTCTATTTCTGACGACCTCAATGTAACTGCATATAATTTGACATGCCATGTAATTTATACTGTGTTATATTGAGTAATAAAATCTGAATTTGAATCTGAATCATACTCATTTATTGATAATATTATAAAATATATATACATACATAAATTAAATCACGCCTGTTTCCCAGAGGGGTAGGCAGAGACCACTTCTTTCCACTTGCTACGATCTTGACAAATTTATTTCGCTTCTTCAACATTCATACATCGAGTCATGCACGCACGTCGGTTTCGGGCCCTTTTCCAGTAAAATATTACATGTCAAAATGGATTAAAAATTCAATAGAAGTGTACAAAACAAAAATATTTGGTCATTTAGGACCTAATAACTACTAAAGTTGAATGGACTATGTATGACTGTCATTGTATAATACCGATTCGGTAGACTGTTCACGCTCGGCTGTCAGGGGTCTGCCAGGAAGCAGCCAGCGGACTAACTCGGCCAGACATGTTTGCATACATTAGTCATTTTTGGGGGATTTGATTACAAACTTCATAAACCCTCATCATCATTTCAAACATGTAACAAGAAATGCATGATGTGATCGTCGTCTATTTGGTGTTTTAAAAACCAAGATAGGTATTGGACCCGATTCTACAGTGGCCTCTAAACTTCCTAATTTTATTTAGGTGTCGCTAAAACACTTTGCTGCTCGTATTCTATGAGCAGCTGTCATAATCAAATGACAGCGCCATGACAGCGCTAATTTGAATCTGACGCTTCTTATTTTAGGCAGTCTTATACATTGTCAGCTTGACATTCTGGAATGATCATGTCAGCCGAAAGACGTCCACTGCTGGACATAGGCCTCCCCAAAGGCTCTCCACTCAGACCGGTCTTGTGATTTTCGCATCCACCGCGTTCCCGCGATCCTTACAAGGTCGTCACTGCATCTTGTTGGAGGCCTACCTACAGCTCGTCTCCCGGTCCGCGGACGCCATTCAAGAACCTGGCCCCATTGGCCAACAGTCCTGCGAGCATTCTGGAATAGCTCTGGATAAATCTGCCGTCTCTAAACTATGTCTTAAAGTTAGACAAATTAGTTTTAGGCTATTTAAGCGATGTGCACGTAGAATCGGGTCCAGTATTAGGATATCTAAAACATTTACGTAGGTTAGGTTGGACCTGCCGCTCTCAGCTGGTAAGTCCCACATCACCATCCCATGTCCCCCTGGGTGGCATGCGTAAGAGCATTTCCCCAGCGCGAAATGCATATTTGTGTGTGACAACCATAAGAAATTTACTCACGCGGCGAGAAAATGCCTTTGGATGAAATTAAATTCGGTGTAATGGTCCGTTGGAAGGTGTTTCGATAAAAGGTACCATGCCGTCTTTATCACGCCTAGTTGCTAGAAGCTAGCGGTCCTGGGTTCAAATCCCGGTAAGATCAGATATTTGTGTGATGAACGCGAATGTTGGTTTCTGAGTCATGGATGTTTTCTCTTTATTTAAACTATAAATAATTTTATTTAATATAATATAGGTACTAGAATTAAAAGATAAAACTAAACAAAGCTACTCAAATATTAAAGATGTAAATAATAAACACCACTATAAAAAGAACACCCTGGCAGGTCCGCTCGCGGCATGGTTCTATATGACACTGGCTGCATTACCTCTCTGGATAGCTAGCCCAATATTTTGGGAGAGGTAAGCACCAGCTCTAGGATCTCCATAATAATAATCTCAACAATATATTTATCTATATAAGTATTTATATCGTCTTCTAGTACGTCTTCTAGTATGGGTACATAGTAGCTTTGAGACTAGGTCAATTGGTGTGACATTGTCCCCCTGGTATTTATTTACTTTTATAAAACATAATCCCTCGTTTTAGCAGTCGGATAAAAAATTACCAACACGTGACTCAAACCCATGACATAGGATTGAGAAAGGGCTATAATCCGTTGATATTAACCGAGATAGGGGAGTTTTATAGACTTAACTACCCTTTTGTTAACTGACGTCAATACAAGATGGATACCTACCAAATGTCAGTTTGTTGGCATGTTTTGTACAGCTTAAGTACGACGACGGCCATTTGCAACGTTAAAAGATGGCGGACGTGTAATTTGTTTTAGACTTTAATTTTTGGGTAATTAGGTGTTCAAAGTTCTTTTCTGATAGTGATTTGTACTTTTTATGCCTTAGTGTCGCACAGTGATTGAAGACTTGGACTTATTTCGTGTATCTGGCATCTTTCTTCTCGTTTCAAGTGGACTCGCAGTGGTGCAGAGGTTAAAACTATCTTGACCTCTGACCTACAAATCACCGTACAACGTTGCCCCCAATCTTCCTAGAGAAGATTGGATTGTGTTTTATACTCATATAAACCTTGACACTGGCGAAATCACTTCACGTGGAAGCCATATCCCTGCGGTAGTAGCTGTTCAAGTCGCCGCGGGGGCAAAAAAAAAAAAAAAGTACGACGACGCGTTGGCCTAGTTGGTAGTGATCCTGCCTTCGAAGCTAGCGGTCCTGGGTTCAAATCCCGGTAAGGGTAGATATTAGTGTGATGAGCACGAGTCCGTCTCGCACTTGGCCGTTTTTTTTTACTTTTTCATGTTTTACGGCGTTCAGTAGTGATTTCAGCAATGAAAAGCGAGTGGGAATACCTACGGCTTAGTAAGTAGCATCACTTGAATATTAAAGATTCCGAACAAAAGGAATTTGAGAGCCATCCTATCAAGTCCAATATCAATCGAGAGGATTTAAATTAGCTCCTAATCCGTTTGTATTCCGCATTGCAATTTGAGGATGTTCCAGTGAATTCTGTGGAGCCTTGTCGCCTAGACGCTTATTGACAGGTTTAATACGAGATTTAAAAAAACTCTCACAACTCTACCAAGTCCCAAACTAAGCTCTAGGCTTGTACTTTAGGTACTAGAGAGCGACAAACATACTAACATAGAGAAATAAATACTTAAATACATTCAAAACACCCAAGTTTTTTTTTCAAATTCAGTAGCTTTATCTGGTATAGGGGACACCGTTGATGTAGGAAAACATCAATCTTGCTTACGTGATCGTCTTGCACCGTCTTATATACTTACACCTAGGTAGGTGTTCTTTTTTTTTCCTTTTCTCTCGCAAGATTTTGGTGTGTTTTCCTGCTGAAACTACGCAGGTTATTTGATATATTTTTTAATTATATTATATTTATAGATTTATATAATGCTAGACTAAGTATACCATTGTAACATTAAATACCTATATTTAAAAAATGTCTGACTGCTGAGTTTCTTGCGGCGCTTCTTCTCAGCAGTGGTCTCCTCTTGTGAAGCGCTGGTAGATTCTTGACGTGTAAAAGTGCCAGTGCGGCCTACTTACTGAATAAATGTCTTTATCTTTATTTTATCTTTATCAAGCCTGAGAAACAAATATATAGGTACCTACTCGCACAAATATTTGCCCTGAACGGGAATCGAACCTAGACTGCGTCATTATATATGAATCAAAATAAATAGTTGCTGGAGTTTCTTGCGGCGCTTCTCCGCAATGATGGTCTTGTCCGAAGCGCTGGTAGATTCACTCCATATTACCGACGTGTAAGATAACACTCGTGTGGCCAATTTACTGAATAAAACATTTAATTTCCACCTAAGTGCTATCTTCATACCCAATTCCATTAAAATCGGTTCTGCGGTTTACCCGTGTACCTAAACTTTATAAATTTCTTTAACATTGTCAAATAATTCGAGTAACAAATTAAATCAAGTCTCCCGTCTCGTAAGGATATTACTGTAAATTGAATGAAATGTCGCCGAAGCATATTGACAGGTTTATCTTTATTAACTAGGGTGCCTGTTACACCGACGTGTAAAATAAATATCAACGTTTTAATGTTCCTTGTAGTCCGTCCTAACTTTACACAGCTGTATCTTGTGATCCATAATAGATAGCATGTTGTTTTTATTCGGAAATCACAATATGTTACCACGGCGGATTTTCTATAATTTCTCCAATTCTAACACTTCGGTGACAATGCGGTGTTTGGGGATGGATGGTTAGCCTAGTTGGTCCCGGATTAAAATCCCGGCAGATATTTGTGTTCTTGAGTCTGGGATGTTTTCTATGTATTTAAGCATGTATTTCTCTGTATGTTTATCGTTGTCTAGTACCCATAGTACAAGCCTAGAGCATAGATTGTGACTAGGTCAATTTGATGTGCCGAATCTTAAGTACCCGAAACCGACATGCGTGCATGACTCTGTATGAATGTTGAAGAAGCGAAAGAAATTTGTCAAGATCGTAGCAAGTGGAAAGAAGTGGTCTCTGCCTACCCCTCTGGGAAACAGGCGTGATTTAATGTATACATGTATGTGTGTATTTGCCTGTACCGGGAAAAAAAGCCAGGACATCTTGCGTCGTAGGCCATCTACACTGCGTCTTCAAATATCAATTTTATAGGATAACATTTTGTCAAATTTTACATTTAATTTGATGACACGTTACGTTAGCCTAGTTGCTAGTGCCGCCATACATTCGTATGTATATATTTTAATTTCACTTCGGTGTGACCCGCCGACGGCTCGGGAAGCTGGATCTCAATTTATACCTCATTCGTTTGGAAACCGAGCGATTTGTTCTGGCCGCCGCCATTTCGAGGAAAATGCGAATTGAACGTTACTTTTGATAATAATGAGGGATTTACTGGAGGTGTGGGACTTTAAAGTTTTAAATGGATTTCTAGTCGACCGTTTTCTCAGTTTCAGCGTAGTTTGAAATGTTATATTTGAAGAAAAATAGTTTTTGGTGACAAATTGACTCTAGTCTGCAGTTTCTTAACAGTTATGACGGGCGAGTTAAAAACAATACCATAACATGTCACAAGCAATATAGCTTTACCTGATGGAATAGAACCCCTTTATTAGTAGGAATGAAAGCATCAAGCAAACAAATTTACAGTCCATCCAGTAGGTAAATGTTCAATTAAAGTTTTTTTTTTAAATATATATTGGAGAAGGCAAACGTGCACACAGACCACCTGATGGTAAGTGTAACTGTGACCCATAGACATTCGCATTCACAAGACTGCAAATGCACTGCCAACCTTGAGGACCAAGATGGAATGCCTCTATGCTATTCATTTCACCGGCTGTCTTATCCCCAAACCGGAACACAACAATGCGAACACTGCTGCTATCATGCATGCAATTTCTGTTATCATGATCTTTTGCAAATCTTAACTGCAAGTCATTAAAAAAACACACATCGTTGTAGCGAAAAGCAAGATATAAAGATTTTTCCCCTCCCCAACCGGAAATGAAGCGATACCGGAAGTGCAGCAGCATAAATAACTTGAGCGCCGATAGGGGGCGCTTTGGAGCGAAATCAATGACTTCCGGTGTAGGTAAGGCGGCCATCTTGGTTCTTAGACAACAAAACATACAGATTTATTGAGCACTTAAAATACTATGAATAAAAAGGGGTCCCTCCCACAGATAAGTAAGTACTATTTCAGAGAGGGTCCAGTGGCAGTCTTTTTTAGGGTTCCGTACCCAAAGGATCCTATTACTAGGACTCCACTGTCCGTCTGTCTGTCATCACTGTCACCAGGCTGAATCTCATGAACCGTGATAGCTAGACGGTTGAAATTTTTACTGATAATGTATTTCTGTTGCCGCTATAACAACAAATGCTAAACAGAATAAAATGAATATTTACATGGGGCTCCCATACAACAAACGTGATTCGTGAACGTGGTAAGTCACCACTGGTCAGCCAGAGACCTGTAGTCGGCCTCTGGCTGTAATTTGTATGAGCGGGAACAATACAAGGTCGACTACTGCTCTCTGGTTGACCACCGGGGACTTTACTCTAGGTACACTTATGTCGTGAAATTCTACCAATAGACAGCAGGAAGTTTTTAAAGAAAGAAAGGAGGGGGAGGGGATGACTCTATCAAAAATTAGCGCTTTAATGCTTTATATTTCATAAACGAATCCTTTAACCGAAAAATAGTAGGGTAAGATGGGGGAATAGCGGTCACTTAAGCAATTATTATTTTTTTATTTTATTTTTATGATTTACGGTATCGGAAATTAACTTTTTACATAGCTTATATAGTAGTTTATTGATATATATGAAATACATTATCAATATATTACGGGTTTCTTATTTATTGATCATTTTGTGAAACCCTTCGTTGACCGGTATTACCCGCAAATGCGGGTAATACCGGTCTACTGTTGAGGTAGTACCGGTATTTTTTTGCTTAGTCACGAAAAATGTAAATAACTTTCATAAAATCCAACAAGTACATACAATACACTTGCAAACGTACAGTAATTAACTTTAAGAAAGATATTAATTGGTATAAATCACTTTAAGCTTACCTTTCATCAAATTTTCGATTTTATTACAACAAAACACGTCCGAACCTGTACACAGCTGTCACACTCACTGCGCGCGAAAGACAATGGCGCCGCTCGGTAAATTAGTTTACTCGGCCGCATACTAGATGGCGACACTAGTAGCGATTGCATAATGTTGTTGGAAGTTTTATATTTTGACGTGACCGGCATTGCCCGCTGACTGCCATTCCCCCATCTTACCCTATTCACAAACCCGCAATATTTTTGAAAGACCTATCCAACGACACTCCACATTATGGGGTAGACGAGAAAAAAATATACCCTACGCTACACACACGAGGTACACTATAAAAAAAAACAAAGATAAAGACATTTATTCAGTAAGTAGGCCGCACGGGCACTTTTACACGTCAAGAATCTACCAGCGCTTCACAAGAGGAGACCACTGCTGAGAAGAAACGCCGCAAGAAACTCAGCAGTCAGTAATTTTTTTAAATATATTTAATACTAGCGACCCGCCCGCGGCTTCGCCCGCGTGGAATGTATTATACATATAAACCTTCCCTAGGAATCACTCTATCTATTAAAAAAAACCGCATCAAAATCCGTTGCGTAGTTTTAAAGATTTAAGCATACATAGGGACAGACAGCGCAAGCGACTTTGTTTTATACTATGTAGTGATTACATTTTTTTTAATATTACTTAGTCTAGCATTATATAAATATATAAAGAGCAAATAAAATAAAAAAACAAATATGCTGCGTAGTTTCCGCAGGAAAACACACCAAAATAAGATTTTATTTTACCACTTTGTTGGCGTGACTAATATGTATATTCAGGCCGAATTACAGCTTTCTAGTACTAAGAGTGTCTGAGCTAGGAGTTCCTAGTTAGACTACGGAACCGTAAAAAACGAGCAAATTAAAAAAAACTTCGCTGTTCCATAATGATTCTAATAATGCTGTAAGATACCACTGAAAAACTGATGAAATAAAACATGAAATAAATGATTTTTAATTAAATTTAACTAGTAAACATGGCTGAACATACATAGGGGTTTAATCGATAGCTTTTTAGCCGCTCTATCAGCCCTTTCAGTTTGTAGATAAGTAAGAATGAGCGTGGATTGCCGTGTGGTTGCCGGCTTAGAATTGTGCCACTGTCTTCCCGTGGATGTCGTAAGAGGCGACTAAGGGAATAAAGGCTAACTAAGTCACTAATATACACTGTTAAACATCTTAGCCTAATTGTGCAAATTGAGGTTACAGAGTTATCAATAAGTTTTTATAGTTGTTGGTTATTCTGTAGCTCTGCCTACCCCACTCTGGGAATGAAAGCGTGAAGGTATGTATGTATGTATGTATGTAAGAATGAGCGCAGCACAGATGCAGCCAGCATGCAGCAAACCTTCACGGTACACATATCTAGCATACCTCCCCGATTATTATTCCAGCTTGGTACTGCTCCGAATGGCTTGTTTAGGCGACATGCGCGGACAGGCGGACGTGGTCGTGGTGACACGGTTATCATACCGTTACGCGACGCGTGCGCATTGCCGCGCGACGCGGTATTGCCGCCTTTATTTATTGTTTAAGGGACCACATATAGCTTTCTTTATGGTAAGGAGAAGGTACACAGACCATCTGATAGGTTAGTTAGATAATTTTCACAGAAGTTTTTCATAGTAAATTTTTATTTAGCATTTTTTCATAACCGTAAATTTTTTGCCCGACGCGCTGGCCTAGTTGGTAGGGACCCTGCCTACGAAGCTAGCGGTCCTGGGTTCAAATCCCGGTAAGGGCAGATATTTGTGTGATGAGCGCGAATATTTGTTCCTGAGTCATGGATGTTTACTATGTATTTCAGTTTTCTCTATATAAGTATTTATATCGTTGTCTAAATAGTACCCATAATACAAGCCTAGAGCTTAAATTGGGACTAGGTCAATTGGTGTGACATTGTTCCCTGATATTTATTTATTTCTTCATGTGGCTATTTTTTATCCAGCGTTTTTTGCTGTATTGACTTTTCCATACCCATATAATTTTCCTAATATAACATTGTAATACCATTGTCATAAGAATAAAAATAAGAATAAAAATAAAAAGTTTATGAGAAAAAATAAAACTGATAGTAACTAAGAAACTAAATTGAACAATGGGTCCCAATCTCAGCATGGGCTGGGCAGGGCCCGGCGCTGGTTTTCAGACTGGTCCCTATAAATGGGACGGTCGCAAACTGACATCTCTGCCCTCCTACGGGAAAAGGCATATCTACTATAATAATTGTATTGCACTTCCAACCTTATTATAACCGCTGAGAGTTCAATATGCTTCTCTGAATTAATTGCACTTGTGACTTTTCTCCGTAGTAGGGCAGATCTGGTCTGGTCATCGTAATACGATGGTCAGAACAAACCAGAAATAGAAGCTCCGTCCGTCGACTGAGTCAAAATAGACTAGGAACAATAGGTACTTATAAAATAATCAATGCGCAATAATTCAATAACGCTAGGTATAATCGAAACGCTATCGGGTCGCCACTTTCCCGATCACATGGTTGAGAGAGGCGATGGCTGAGATACGCGTTATACTCGTGAACGGGTGCTGTTTGTGGGGTCCGGTCTGTTCACGTTTGCAAGGACTTGTTGTTCAATTTATTATCCAAGTTATATGGCTTTTGACGTAGAGACCTCGTTGTGTCGTTCTCATAGTCATTATTTTATTTTAAGGTTTATTGACCTTACATTTGTAATAATTTTATTTTTGCTTGTTTTAAGAATTTATTGTTTATTACTTTATTACCTTAATATTACTTAATGTAACTTACTTTTAAGTATAATTATGTTTTTATGATTGAAAAAATGACCTTCTGCTGGAGTTTCTTGCGGCGCTTCTTCTCCGCAATGATGGTCTTGTCCGAAGCGCTGGTAGATTCACTGTACATTTCCGACGTGTAAAAGAGCCCGCATGTGGCCAATTTACTGAATAAATATTTTGTATTTTGTATTATTTTGTATTTTGCTACATGAAGAAAGGCAAAAAAGAAATTTCGCTTCGGTGAAAAAATGCTATGTGAAAAATTCGCTACCTGCCATGAAAAATATCTAAAAAATCCCAGGACGAATCCGATCTGAAAATATGCGATTTAAAAATTCCACTAATATTATAAATGCGAAAATTTGTGTGTATATGTGTGCAAGTTACTCTTTCACGCAGCGACGGCTAGCTATACCCAGGATTAACTCATAGGCTTTTAATAGCGGAAAATTAAAAAGTTCCCGAGGAAATATCGATATCAATATCCTCCACAACATGGGATGGCCGAATAACCAATTCTACTTGACGAAGAGGCTAATATTGAATATGTCAAAAAATATTCGCAGGTGTGCCAATCGTGACAGTGGACACAAGATGGCGGCGATTCTCGGAACACTGCGCAGTCGCACGAGTGTAGATGGCTTCCCATAAGTGGAAGGATCGGGTGACGAAACCATAACAAATATCCTGTCTGTGATAAGAAAATCTCCCATGAATCTGTGATGGGATTAAATATGGAATCACTCGAATTAACTATAGCCATGCTCGCTCCGCTCACAAGACTAAACATCTCGTGTCATTTTGGCTCGTTTTACTCCCTTGATGAAAAATCTACTATTTTTTCAACATTATTTACTGAGAAAATAATAAAACAAGGGTCGGAAGGGGCCGCCCTAGGCGTAATTTTTGGGATCCAATCGGAGAAATACTGGAAAAGGGCCGAATCGAAATAATTACAAGTAGCATATACACACACACAGGGTTTGGATTCATTACTTTAGTCTCGATAGACGAGGCACTATCTATGCCAATAAAAAGTCAACCAAAAAATGTTGCTACAATCCAGGCTATAAGGCTATGGAACGCTTTGCCTACAGAAGTAAGGAGTGCTCAGTCTATTTTGATTTTTAAAAGCAAGCTAAAGGACTATTATCTATCGCTTCCGTAATTTTTCTAAGATTTCCTTTACTTATATTTTTACCATCCTATGACTATGACCTCGTGTTATCTTTGTTTGGCTGATTTCTACAATTTATGTATGTATATATTATAGTAGCCGAAACCGACGTGCGTGCATGACTCGATGTATGAATGTTGAAGAAACGAAAGTGTCAAGATCGTAGCAAGTGGAAAGAAGTGGTCTCTGCCTACCCCTCTGGGAAACAGGCGTGATTTAATGTATGTATGTATGTATGTATGTATGTAATAAAACAAAATTTCGGTAATGGCTGAACAGCTAGTATTAGATTTACGAACAAAACGCGGTTACAAGTAAAATGACGTCATTCCAACTGCTAGTCCAAAGCGTAGTATAGTATAGTGTAGTATAGTATACACTGATATCTAATATTCATTACTCATTTTCTCTTTTAATTATAATTTTTAAAAAGTATGCTGTTACGGCAAACCTCTATAAGCACGATCACACCACATTAAAAAAAAACTAATGTTAATTATGCATAACATTCAAAAATTATATTATTGTGGTTTGTTATATTTATTTCCTATAACGTTTTTTTTACCTGCTATTCAAAATAACTCCCTTTATTTATTATCTCTCAAACTCTGTTATGTTTGATATGTTTTAGGTTTTTATGGCAGGTAAAAAAAACCCTCGTAGGCCAAGGCTAGAGGTAGGCTCCTTCCTCCCTAACCTAGAGTCGGTTCTGCCCTGATTCGGCTTGCTCGTTGCATTTTCTGGATAATCAAAATACCACGTTATAGCTAGTGATGATTAGAGAAATCGAAGGTTAAATAAAGTAAATGAATCTTTTGTAATTTAAAGCTTATGGATAAAAATGATCTTAGTATTTTTTTATATAATTTGAAATATTTTAACTGAAGGTTATCGAAACAAAGAACTGTTATAGCATTTGAATGTATAGCATGTGACTGATTATAGCAAATGAATTTAGAGAAAGTTATATTATAGCCGTTGATTTTATAGTAACTAAGTCTCCGTCTCCTTTCCTACACTCCTAAGTTCAACTAATAATCCAAGGTTTCATTTTCTGCGCTCCCACAGCTCCCAGACATATATAACTCTGTCGTCTGTCGGTCGGAGCAAGTCGACGCTTTAATTTCCTGCACAAGTTTGTCTGTGGAACTTTGCTGGTCTTTAACTATCTAGTTCTACAATTTAAACTGGATGTGTTTAAAATTGTACTAAGAATATAAATAGAAGCTAAGTTATGTGTAATCTAATCAAGCCACTAGGAACAACTACGGATATTATTTTCGTTTTCGTGTCGTTGTGTTGTGTATACATATAATGTTAGAGTAAGTAGTATTTGTAAGAAGAAGTCAGCAAGCAAGCAAGCAAGCAAGCAAGCTTTAAAAATACCCAACTGCTGCTTGGATAATAAAAATACATTTATTCACTTCACACATAACAAACACAGAATAAAGTAGGGTAAGGTAAAGGGTGTCTTCGCGGCGATGAATCGGACACTGGCTCAGCACAATGCTGAGGTGCTAAACACCTAGAGCGCTGATTTTCAGCCAGCTCCGTACTTATCTTTTTTTTTTTTTTTTTCGCCAATTTGGCCTATGACACTGTATAGTGGTTAAGCCGAATCTAACCACGTGTAATTTACTAAAATCGGTTTAGCCGTTTAGTAGTTACGGCCATAGCTCCTGCATTGGGTGTTACAGACAGCCCCCTGTGCAGTGCCTGTATGACGGCGGAGGAATCCGCAGCCCACGTCATCATGGAATGCCCAGAGGTGTCAACATACCGGGCACGTCACCTCGGAACACCGAGGTCGTTACCAGAAGCCATCATCATCAAGCAACACAAAGGGTCTGCTAGGCTTCCTGGTAGAACTGGGTTGGCAGGAGTAGCACCAGCAACCCAGCACGCAAAAAAGGCGCAAATATTAAGTCGTCGAGTTGCGGAAAACAGCCCGTTGCAACCTATAGCTCCTGCATGAGTAATATATGCTTAAATTAACCTACGCTTAAAAAAGGTGCAACCTACTGTGCAAAAATACTGTGATACTGTAAATTAATGTATGATGAAAAATCTATACATTACCGAGTTTCTTACGCCGATTCTTCCCGGGAAAAAGGTTTATTTTTCGAACCGGTGGTAATGCTTTTTGACATTCATAGGTGCTTTATATTATGCCTAAATTGAAGAATTGCCGTGTGGTTGCCGGCTTAGAATTGTGCCACTCCATGTCTTCCCGTGGAAGTCGTAAGAGGCGACTAAGGGAATAAAGGCTTGTAGTACTGTTAGGCGATGGGCTTGCTACCTGTCACTAATATACACTGTTAAACATCTTAGCCTAATTGTGCAAATTGTGGTTACAGAGTTATCAACAAGTTTTTAGAGTTGTTGGTAATTCTGTAGCTCTGCCTACCCCACTCTGGGAATGAAGGCGTGAAGGTATGTATGTATGTATGTATGAAGAATAAAGATCTTTGACTTTGACTTTGAGATAACGATATGGTTTTTACCGCTAGAATAGAAGTCTAAAACCTCTAAAACCTCTGTGTTCTTATCAATTTTTACATTTTACCAATGGAACAACGTAGTAAGTTTTGGACCTAACATAAACAACTTAATTTAATATATCTCTTGTCTATTGACTTATTTAGCATAAAGCGTCCAAACACATTATGGTGATCGAAGGTATCTCTTGCCACACCTGGGAGTCGAACCGGTAACTGAGTTAGAATAATCAATGTGGGGTTGATAAGGGTGGCTGTCATAACTACATCGCTAATTAAAGTGGAAACTTGGGCAACAATCTATCATGGCGTCTATTACACTTTGTATAAACAATATCGTTATAATTTTGTTAAAGTTTTCATAGTTCTCATTCACTTCACAAAGGTGGTCGATTTTTTAAGCAACAATACAATACACTACATTTTAACTATAGGTATACTACAGGCGGTCTTACCACTAAATAGCGATCTCTATTGTGATCAATTTTTGGATTTATTATGGATTTATTACAATACAATACAAAACACTTAAACCAAAACCAAACCAAACCAAACAAAAACAAAAACATAACAAAACCAAACAAAAACATAAAAAGCGCAATTAAAAATAATACAGGTAAACAACAGGCCGTCTTATCGCTGATTAGCGATCTCTACCAGACAACCTTAGTAGGAACAAGGTGTCAAATTAATATATTTCATACAGTAGGTTGAGCAGACTTAACGCGAGCAATAACAAGATAGATGTTTGCAATTAAACGTGAATTCAAAAATTACTTATTTGATTATTATTACTTATTTAATCTGCATTTTAAACCCCACGAGGCGCAAGGCAAGGTAATTAAGGTAAGGTAGGTAGGTGTAATTAAGTGTATTAAACTACCCACTTGCAACAAGAAATTTTGTACCTATTTTGTAAGCAGTTATGACCTATATGAAAGCTAAATAAAGTTATTTTTATTTTATTTATTTTATTTATAGAAGCATATTAAACTCTTAAACGCTAAAATAAGGTTGGAAATGCGATACAATTCATATGGGAGATGTGCCTTTTTTCCGTAGGAGGGCAGTATAGGAGTCACCTATAATGTCTTCTTGGAAAATATTTTTAAACAAAAAACTAATTTAGTAGCTTCACCCGTCTAGTGAGCCCGCTCGCTCGCTTAACCGTTCGACAACGACCCGTTAAGAAAATAACACTTCAGGTGTCCTCTGTCCTGTTTTCCCTGTTTAATTCCATAAAAGCAAGTTCAAAATTCAAAACTTCAAAAAAAAAAAAACAATATATTTATTCAGTAAATTGGCCACATGAGGGCTCTTTTACACGTCGGTAACATGGAGTGAATCTACTAGCGCTTCGGACAACACCATCATTGCGGAGAAGAAGCGCCGCAAGAAACTCCAGCAGAAGGTCATTTTTTTCAATTATTAAATACATACATACATACATACATACATTAAATCACGCCTGTTTCCCAGAGGGGTAGGCAGAGACCACTTCTTTCCACTTGCTACGATCTTGACAAATTTCTTTCGCTTCTTCAACATTCATACATCGAGTCATGCACGCACGTCGGTTTCGGGTACTTAAGATTCGGCCCTTTCCCAGTATTTCTCCGATTTGATTCGAAAAAGTACGCCTAGGGCGGCCCCTTCCGACCCTTCCACTCACTTTCGATACAATACAATAATACCTAAAAGTATCTCAATTACATTACAAGGTAATAAAGTAAAAAATAATTATTTTTAAAACACAAATAAAACCAATAAAAAAAAAATTACTAGGGAGAACAACATGACGAGGTCTCTACGTCAGGAACGATAATTAAAATAATTAACTGAAAAACAGGTCCATGCAAGCGTGAACAGACCGGACCCCACAGACAGCATCCGTTAAATTATGTTTACCGCAATAACGTCACTATTCAATTCGTTTTCTTTTTATTTAGTGTCATTGTTGCAAAACGTGCACGTGGCTTACTCGAACGCATTATATGGAGTACTCCATTCGTGATAATTCCTGCTCCAAATATCCTGCAGACAATGCAGCCCCGAGCAACGCCACCAGCGATGCGTAGTGTCACTGGAACTCGTCGGTAATGTCGTTTGCATGTTCCCTGTATTCGAAACTTTGACGGCGCACACGGGCTTGAGTTGTTTGCGGAAACGCTCCGTAACTCGGCCACGCGTATTTCAATTATCGTTACGTTTTCGAATCGCCTTTAGTATTCGAAAGCAGCATGAACCACGTGTATTCGTTTGCCTTCTCCATGCTTTGGTAGTCACAATTCCAAGTATTTGACCCAATAGTTTTTTTTATATCTTTAATTATTTAGCAGGCATTTTATGGATGACATGATTAATTTAAACTTGGTTTGGCATTTTATAATATATATATATATTTTATCTGCTAAGTGCTGTAAGGAGTTCAAAGATAATGTTTAAGGTCAAGCCCGCTACATATTACCGCGTCGGCCTCGTCCGGAGTCCCGTGACGTGTGGCCCGTTAAGAAATGTCCAATATGTATTCATTGCGTTCTTGGAAATATTACGATTGCGTCAAATGCATATTTAAACGATTTTAAACTCAGTTAGAGCATAAAAATGTATATGAGGGGTCCACGGAAAGAACATGTCTAGTCACATTAGTAACTTTTTGATATATCGCGATTTGAAAGTTAGGAACCATGTCATTTTGTACGTAATTTTCGTGTAGAGGTTTTTATATGTGAATCTGAGTTGTAGGTAATAGTTCATTTCGTCCTTTACATTTTAAAATTCAATACTCATTTTCCAAAAAACTGACTAGACATGTTCTTTCCGTGGACCATTCATATGTATTATACATACAGTCATGTGTAAATTTTTGGAATGGATTAGGCAAAGTACAGTTCAAGGTCATCAATATGTATTTACCACAACGTCTCAAAAATTTGTGTACAGTCCTTAGCTATTACTATGGCAGTAAGGTCTAAGGTCTTCGATTCTCGTATTGTCAAACGTTTTGAAAGCTCTTATATACTTGACAGTAAAGCGTCCGAGTTGAAAACAATACAATAACCATACAGGTCAAATACGATATGGTTTTTAACGCAGCAGCCATTACTGTCAAGTAACAAGAGCTACTGTAATGTAGACCATATGATAACAGATTAAAATCAATATGGTTTTACGAAGCAGAATGAAGCCCAAAGGTTTTGTTCAACCCCTATCACGATAGAATTTAGGTACATTACCCGATGCTCTTACGGTGAAGGAAAAACATCGTGAGGAAACCTGCGCATTCGACTATGTAAGGCTCAACGTCCACACCACTCGAATATTCACGAATGCTCTCAGTGAGGACGCTCCTATAGATCCTAAAGTGGTCGAAGTGAATTCGAAAGAGGCCATCTTTAAGATAAAATAAGATAAGGTAACATTGTCGGACTCTAACTTGACCGATGCATTTTGTGTCCATTTTCCTTAAAATTCCTCCGGCTCCTAAATTCCGTCATCACTAACCCAAAACCTAAATACCGCCAATTTACTCCAATTAATAATACAAACTTAAAAATACACTTCGCATCCAACCAATTCGTTAAAACACGCTTCTACTTTTAACATGTCCAACTGCAATTACAACTTTGTATTGCGACTAAGTTATAATGCGGCTAATCAACGGCTCGCTGAAACAAAGTTGCACTGTACTTTGTTTTATCAAGTGAATGTATAAGTTTGTATTCTGTCGTGAGAACAGTATATAAAGGATAGTGTCAATTGGCTAAGAAGTAGGGTTAATTACTAATGCCTATTACCGACTCCGGAGAGCAAGATAGGGTTATGTTTAGGGATCGGAAATTCGGATCGATATTTACCTAAAGTTGGCAAAATCCCGGAAAAAGATAGGCAAACATAGCGTCGGCTTCTTAAAAATATGCTTTTAATAATTTAAGTTCTGGGATTCTGGGATTCTACAAAACGTTAATATAATAATTACTTTACATGTAGGATAAAACATTCTGTTTTGCTCCTATAAATTCGTTAGGTTAATAAGTTACAGGTAAATTAAATAACATTTGGTTAAACATATACATGGAAAATAACTTGAAACAGTTAATATAAATAAATAATTATGAATTAATGCCGGTGTAATTTATTTATTTTGAAATCCCGGAAATTTTATTATGAATTATATGATCCACCTCCATACAACTGAACAACGAAGCCGGCACGAAAGTATAGGTAAATATCGATCCGAATTTCCGATCCCTGGTTATGTTTGGTCACATGTGACAGTATAAAACCATTTATCTACACACATGTCATAAGTCCTCTATTATGCGTTCAAAACCAAAACAATTTTACTATGCGAACTTTCTTGTCTGTGGTACTACTTAAAATCTGTACTGTAATGTCGCTGACGCTCGTATCATAAAACCACAGTCATATTTTAAGGGCTCTCATTTTGTACCTGGGTCTCATTATGGACAGCAATGCACATCCTCTGTTCTTGCGGACCACTAATGCGCAACAGAAGTATCTGCCTAGGGCGATATAATTATAATGGACCCACAAGAGATACAACTCCTCACTGCCCAAAGCATCTGGAAATTCCTGGACGCAACGGGCCTTTGCGGTGAGCTCTAAAACAAAGGGCTGCTACAAAAGATCAGCAATGGTCGAAGTGAACCCCCCCTATAATAATAATGTATCAGTTGCATAAACTACTAGTGTTTGACACTTCTTACAATTTGAATCATAATGTCAATGATGTTTAGGCGCCGGCTTAAGAATCTTTTGTTGGATAACCCAGTCTATTCGGTGAATGAGTATAATGGAACTTGCCTTATAAATAGGATTGACTTTTAATTTTTTTATGTACTCTGTATTTGTGTTGACTTCCTACTACTATCATTTAATTATATTTCTGATGACCTCAATGTCACTGCATATAATTTGACATGCTATGTTATTTATACTGTGTTATATTGAGTAATAAAATCTAAATCTGAATCTAAAAATCTAAATCTGTCACTGAGACCATTCCATTGGGCTGATAATAACTACATGTTTTTTTGAGGGAGCCATTTAGAAAAAAAAAACTCGAACAGTCTAATTGACAACAATTCATTATGTGCTAAGGTAGTAAAATAAAATACCGTTTCTAGATTTTACACTGCTGATTACAGTAAAAATATCTTTGGATTTTTTTATGCAGTAGTTTTTTTTTATATTTAGGAAAAACAGTAAAAAAAGTTGGATTGTGAATGTTAGGAATACACTTATAGTGCCCTTAGTCCATTTATTACCAAAGGAATTCAAAAAAATATACAACTGTCATGTTCATTGTTTATCTGTCTGACTGATTACTTGATTCTGACGACACGCTTTCAATTCTACGCAAAATAGTTTATTTATTTTAATGGCGTCTACAAATTACGTAATTAATTAAATTACGCAAAATAGCAAATTTGTGAACGAACGGCAGCGAATGATTGACAAGTGATTGACATGACATGACAGTCAGTTTTGTTTACTGTTAAAAGTTACTTTTTTTAATTTTATATCAGGCTAAGATCACGACATCAGTATTCCTAACTTTGTATATACGGTCTTTTTAATGACTATTTCTTTAATAAATTATTAACGACGAATTTAAGTTAAATAAAGAAAAACCAAGAAATACGGGTAGTCTAATTTTTAACCAGCTATTATAAACGCGAAAAAACAATAATCCTTTTTTTTTTTAATGTTGTCAATTATACGCTGAAGGTACTCCTGTCATTTATTTGTTATGTTATGAAACTAATTACTTACGATCATTGTTGTACTACTTTAATAGAAATTACCAAATCGCCATTCTTACCTGTAAACAAATAAAACATTATTAGTTAAAGACAAAAGCAGGAAAAAAATTGAAAATATAAATATAAATTCTATAAAACGCAATTCTTTTCTTACACGCTGTATGTGCACATTCTGTGATTTAAAAGGAACTCTGAAAACAGCAAGAGCGTGTCGGGCCATACTCCGTAGGTTCCGTCGCCGTTACTGCCAACATTAGCGAATGACGTGACGTCTAAAAAATACCGCCGTATAGCGCGATATAGCTCTGTATCGCTCAGTTCCTTCTTCTAACGACTCGCAGAAGAGTGAAAAATATCAGTTTTTTTTGCCTTATTCAAGTTAATTACATTTTTTGTATAGAAAAGCCCATGTACATGTTAATTATAAATTTCGTAATCATGTACTAAATGAACAATTCTTGTCATGGAAAGTTTTTTTTTTCTATATTTTATCAAAAATGACATCTGACAGACTCCACGCCAGTAGATTGTTTCTAAAAATGTCACCACAATTGCACAGGGTTAGAAAATAAATCTAAAAACCATAAGAATGAGCTAATGAGGAGTCTTATCCAGTCTAGGTAGTCATGAAGGAGCTAAATTACAGTATAAAATAGCATAAGAAAACAGCAATATATATCGTATTATCTAGTCAATTGGTGTGACATGGTCTCCCGATTTTTGTCATTTATTATTATACAAATTGTGGTTACAGAGTTATCAACAAGTTTTTAGAGTTGTTGGTAATTCTGTAGCTCTGCCTACCCCACTCTGGGAATGAAGGCGTGAAGGTATGTATGTATGTATGTATTATTATACAGGGTTATTGGTAAGTCAACCTATTCCCCTCTAGGGGTTATGGGAGAGGTCCCATAATGTACAAGCATAGAGCTTAGTTTGGGACTAGGTCAATTGATATGACATTTATTGTCCCATGATATTAATTTTATTTATTTAATTGTTTTAAAATGAAATAAAGGTTCCTAGTTTGACTACGGCACCCTAAAAACGAATAACGTTACACGCTCTACAGCTCGAAAGGCACATCGTTAAAATATAACAACACCGAGCTTTGAAAGTTGGATTCAAAACTTTACATTAGGTATGTATTTAATTGTGGAAGCTTTTGTAGGAGCCTGCATTCGCGAAACGTAGTTTAATGTATATTTATTAAAGAAATATAACGTCGTTCGGCGTTCAATACCTCGAATGTCAAATTAGGTTACAACATGACATTCGCGGCGTCTACATACATACATAGATAAACTCACGCCTTCATTCCCAGAGTGGGGTAGGCAGAGCTAAAAATTACCAACAAGTCTATACGCCGCCATATTGAATTTTAATTACTGTCATATCTTTAGAGACACCAGATCAAAACAAATCGATTGACATAACACGCGGATTGTTTTTAGAGCGCCATAAACGAACATACATACATACATTAAATCACGCCTGTTTCCCAGAGGGGTAGGCAGAGACCACTTCTTTCCACTTGCTACGATCTTGACAAATTTCTTTCGCTTCATAAACGAACAAACATACAATATACATACAAACATACTTAGGATCATAGGATGATAAACACATTAGCCTCCTCCTGCAACATAACCTCCTACTTTAAAAACAAGATACCATTAGAGCAGAATGAGAAACGTTGCATTATAGTTTGAAGTCAAATAGTGCTATGGAGAGGTGCTTCTGGACTTTAAACGACCATAAAGTGCCCACTCGCCACTTATGCAACACATCCGCTCTTCCATCATAAAGCATTACAAGTTGAAAATTGTGAAGGTGAAAATTCTATATAAATTGCAATAACGTGTCTCTCTAGGGGAGAGTTTTTATCGATTTGATAGTTAAGTGGACAGTATGAATGTTGAAGAAGCGAAAGAAATTTGTCAAGATCGTAGCAAGTGGAAGGAAGTGGTCTCTGCCTGCCCCTCCGGGTAACAGGCGTGATTTAATGTATGTATATGTATATGCCTCCAACAAGATGGAGTGACGACCTTGTAAGGATCGCGGGAACGCGGTGGATGCGAAAAGCACAAGACCGGTCTGAGTGGAGAGCCTTGGGGGAGGCCTATGTCCAGCAGTGGACGTCTTTCGGCTGACACGATGATGATGATGCTTATCGTTTCTGTACATATTATAGGAAAATTATGATATAAATGTAACGAAGATGTAGTGACTAGTGACTAAGATTGAAAAGGGCATGCTTCGATGGTTCGGTCATTTGGAAAGGATGGATGAAAGAAGATTGACGAAAGAGATATACCTAGTGATCGAAAGTGAGTGGAAGGGTCGGAAGGGGCCGCCCTAGGCGTACTTTTTCGAATCAAATCGGAGAAATACTGGAAAAGGGCCGAATCTTAAGTTCCCGAAACCGACGTGCGTGCATGACTCGATGTATGAATGAGGAAGAAGAGAACGAAAGTGTCAAGATCGTAGCAAGTGGAAAGAAGTGGTCTCTGCCTACCCCTCTGCGAAACAGGCGTGATTTAATGTATGTATGTATGTAATGTAGATAAAATGTAATTATACATTAAATTTTCATGTGCCACACATATTGGGGTCGACCTACCTACACGAAAATCCTCATATTAAACGAGTTATCATTATCACGCACTTTTGACAGCACACGCAAGATGGCCGGCCTTACTGTCATATGTCATGCTAATCAAGCCAAATTGGGTTATACCCGCCCAATTTAAATTTGCCACTGGTGTCACATGAAACACGAGTCTATTGTACGGGAAAGTGAATTGACGGAGTTTTTTATGCGTTTGTTTTGGAGTTTATTCAATTAACCTAGTTTATACGTAATTGGATATTGAGGAGTAGTCCGTTTTTTCTAATTGGAAAGGCATAGGGATTTTTTTGTTACGCCACCGTAATTGATAAGAACAAGGGTCGAAGAGAGTTTTTGACCGAATTTCTATTTTAACAGGATTTTTTGAAAAGGCGTTCTGATAAATTATTCTTATAAAGGTTTCTTTCTAAAGCATACTAATGTTTCTTTATTATTTATTTATTTCAGCGGGGTAACGCTGCGAGTGTGCTCGGCACGATGCCGCAAGTGCATTGGAGGGCTTTATTTTATAAGTTAGTTTTAGTACAAAGGAGATAAGCGAAAGTGGGCCTAACCGTTACAGGAATCTAACTAAAACAATAATAAATGATGTATTTTTTAACTACTCTTTGTGAAGTATCAGATTTTTTTTCTATGGGATTTAAAATGTAACAAAAAAAAGACGTGTGGCACTCGGGGACTGCCGCGGTAAAGCTATTGCATGTCGTACAAACGCACACAACGCCGTGTCGAAGACTGCCGAACTGAAACGACGTTAGACGATGCACGGCCTTCAAGCCACACCTCCTTGCCCGTCGGAGTGGGGAGCGTGAGGTTTTTTCGTTACGGAATTTCTGGATTCGGTCCCCGCGCTCAAGGCCCGCGATAGAAGCTATGCAATAGCTTAAAATTAATAACATTGTTGATTTCTGTTACCGTAATAATGTCGTAGTAGGACATTAAAAACAAATTGAGGGTAGAAATACCCTCCATAACATATAATATTATCTGTTCACTCAAAAACATTACTTTAAGCCGTCTATGTTTTGTCTGTATAAGTGAAATGTGTATATATTTCTTTAGAGAAAATAAAGTTCTTTAAACAGATATTATAAATGTCAGTGGCATTCACTTCGTTTCGCGTTCCCCACATTGCGGTGATTTTTGATTTCTGGTGGATTAATCGAACTCTGGCAAGATGGAACAACATTGTGTAAACTGTGGATATAATATTTCTCGCAACAATGCTATAGGCATGTATCTTTTGGACGACGAGGCAATCCATACACTTGTACAACAGTGGGTTGCTCCTCTTGTGGTAAATACTTTGTTTATTTGATTAGCACAATTACACTAATCATTTTGTATGAAAGAAACAAATACAACTACTGTGCCTGAAATCACTAAAAAACATCCTGTTTTTCACCATTAACTTTGAACTAAATGAGATTGATTATTGGAAATATGTAATTATGAGCATGATGATTATTTACAGGTCACTCATTCTAATCATCTATGTGGATAATATGTGTTGCACATGCTTAACATCTATACCATGACTATTTTATGCTTCTTTAAATATAACTTATCAGAGTAGTCATCGAGTTCTTTTTTATCTACTTACTGTGGTTGACATAGAGAACCGTTCATATCTCTGCTTCTCCAAAGGCCAGGCCTATAATTTTTATACTGAAAATATCCTGCATACGTTAGTGATCTACAAAACGGCCTAAAAATCATTATTGTAATGGTTGGGCCCAAGACTCTATGGATGTTCGCCGATCTCCTTTAATATTTTAGTTTTATTCAATTTGTTTTTATTACTATTACAGAATTATCAACAAGTTTTTAAAGTTGTAGGTAATTCTGTAGCTCTGCCTACCCCACTCTGGGATTACAGGCGTGAAGGTATGTATGTATGTATGTATTAAATTAATTTACTATAATATTTTTCATATATAATATTGGGTCTGTGACAGATGTCTTTTGGCCAATTTAGTGTTGCTGCTAATTAAAATCGCATTAAATTTTTACGATTATCGATAAGGTTTATAATGGTAATTTAATCGATTTGTTATTCTGATATTTTGTTAACCAAAATTTACCTACCTACAATAAAATAAGATATTATAAATGATCTAACATCACGCTAGAACTATTGCCAACGTATGGTAAATCCAGGTAGATATTTTTATGCGGTAAAATAAAACACCATGATTCTTCAGTGGCCTCTAAACTTCCTAATTTTATTTAGGTGTCGCTAAAACACTTAGCTATTCTATGAGCAGCTGTCATAATCAAATGACAGCGCCATGACAGCGCTAATTTGAATCTGACGCTTCTTATTTTAGGCGGCTTATACATTGTAAGATTGACATTCTGGAATAGCACTGGTTAAATCTGCCGTCTAATTCGTCTAAACTATGTCTTAAAATTAGACAAAGTTTTAGGCTATTTAAGCGATGTGCACGTAGAATCGGGTGCATTATAATATATGATTAAAATCGTATAGGCGAATCGATTTGGTCGAACAACGAGGTTATTATCAAACACTACCTATTAACGGTCCGATTCCCATATGAATTTATAGTAATAGTTAATGCAACTGATGCATAATGAGAGGCCTTAAAATAAGGGTGTGGTTTTATGAAACGAGCGTCAGCGAGTTTCATAATAGGATCACACGAGTGTTGGCCTAATTATACAGGGTTATTGGTTATTGTATACATTCCCGTTAAGGGGTTATAGGGGAGGTCATTTGCAGTCATATTGACCCTATAATGCATTATGCAAAAGTGAACCATTTTTGAGTTATCGCGTTTTTTAGTTTTTTTTTAAATTAGTCAGAAATTCAACTTGAAAAATTTATTACAAAAAAAGTATCAATTTAAATCGTATTTTTTTTCTGATTTACAGAAACGATTAAACACTGGTTATTTCTCAATATTAAAACAGTAATTATCGGTCCAAATTTAAAAAAGCGAGACGGAAACGAAAATTTTTCAATATTTTTTTGCGATCGCTTTCCACTAAAATGCCTTAAAAACAAAAAAAACGTTATGAAACTTGGCTTGCAGATTATTTTAAAAACTTAAATGTTTTCTTAGCTCTCGAAAAATGCATAAAAACTAAGAACTTATTTTAAAAAAAACGGAAAAAAAATCATCACAAAGGAAGCGGACGGAAATTCGTATCCGAACTAAAGTCTAAACTAAAGTCAGAAATGCAACTTCAAAAATTAAAATTAAAAAAAAATCCAAATTTCAATCAACTTTTTGTATTTGTTTTTGTACAAGATGAAATTGTTGTTCTTATGCAATATAAAAAAAATAATATCTGTAGGTACACGTTTGAGAATGCGAGGCCGAAAACTAAAAAATACATGTTTTTTATCAAACTCCAACATAAATTATACAAAAACAGAAAAAATTACCAATACATTTGGCGTGCAGATTACACATAAAACATTTTTCCATCTTTCTAACGAGCTATTAAAACTAATATGAATTTTGTTAAAGATTGCTTGAAAAAATTGATCACAAAGGAAGCAACACGGAAGTCACGTCCGAACATAACTTAAAATTAACTTAATAAATTTATCAAAAATAACTGTTATACTCGTAAACACAAAGAACAACAATAACTTATATAAAAAGTAACTAATTTAGGAGTTTGATAAAAAAACATGTATTTTTTAGTTTTCGACCTTGCATTCTCAAACGTGTACAGATAATATTTTTTTTAATATTGCATAAGAACAACAATTTCATCTTGTACAAAAGCAAATAAAATAAGTGGATTTAGGTATTTTTTTTATTTTAATTTTTGAAGTTGCATTTCTGACTTTAGTTTAGTTCGAATACGAATTTCCGCCCGCTTCCTTTGTGATCATTTTTTTTCAGTTTTTTTTAAAATAAGTTCCTAGTTGTTATGCATTTTTGGAGAGCTAAGAAAACAGTTAAGTTTTTAAAATAATCTGCAAGCCAAGTTTCATAACGTTTTTTTTGTTTTTAAGGCATTTTAGTGGAAAGCGATCGCAAAAAAATATTGAAAAAATTTCGTTTTCCGTCTCGCTTTTTTAAATTTAGACCGATAATTACTGTTTTAATATTGAGAAATAACAAATGTTTAATCGTTTCTGTAAATCAGAAAAAAAAATACGATTTAAATTGATACTTTTTTTGTAATAAAGTTGTCAAGTTGAATTTCTGACTAATTTAAAAAAAAACTAAAAAACGCGATAACTCAAAAATGGTTCACTTTTGCATAATGCATTATAGGGTCAAAATGACTGCAAATGATCTCCCCTATAACCCCTTAACGGGAATGTATGCAATAACCAATAACCCTGTATACAGTTGCATACACTACTTTATCTACACATATCATAACGACACCTCCTAAGTATACTGATGCAAGTGCAAAATCACGATTTTCCAGGAGAGCCGTGCAAAGGTAAATACATGTTTAACTTTTTTTCCTTTAAAGATAATGCAATGAAATTTTAGAGTTATCGTAATGAAAGCGCTACGTTTTTTTCTACATCAATAGAATTTAAATATATTTGGTAGTTTTTTAGAAAAGCGCAGATAAACTAGTATACGCGTATCACGTGTGTTTCCATTTATAGTACACTGAGCTAACTAACACTTGATCCAGTATACATTGTTTGTTGTAATTATCACAATTTAGCATAAATTCATTATTTTTATAGGTAATTAAGTGATTATGGGTGATATCTTTTATAAATAAATATATTGCTTTGCTCTGTTACCCCTTATTATTATTTTTAGGGCATTAATAATCACTTGTACCAGTTTACAATAAAAGTCATGTCACTTGAACCAGTATACTTTTATAATATTTTCATGTTTTATGTATAAAAATAATAAGAGTTGACTTTTAAAAATATGCTTTAACTTGTGTTGTTTAAATGAAAAGATAGAAATATGCAAAATAACGGTTTTATTCTGGTATAAACTTACTTTCATTTTTATTACAGCCATAATTATTTTAAGTAATAGAAACGAATATAACAAATACTTTTACCTCTTTACTAGTAGTAAGGGAAATAAAGGAACTTAATTAAATTATCTTTAAAGAAAGTCTTTGATCATTTTGGTATTCATAATGTGTTCAATTAACCCTAATAATAAAATATTATTTAAAAACAAAACAAAAAGTTGGTCAGCGGAGTCTTAGTAATAGACTCTAAAAAACGCATTACCCAATATTTATTTATAAAAAATACAGAGTATGAAGATTTTCACTTGAAAATTTCATTTTGATCTGTAATTACGTTTATCTCTCTTGGCATACGGATTATAATTTAGCAAAAGAGCATTCGATTGCGGTGCGATTATAGTTTTAAGAATGCTAATGGCAATAGGTTCTAGATTTATCTGCTAATTTCCCATTAAAAAAATACTTATCTAAAAATAAATGACTTCGTAAACTGGGGTTACTTTAGCCCTAGGGGTAACATTGACAACGCCAAAAACTATACACATACACATACATACATAAACTCATGCCTTCATTCCCAGAGTGGGGTAGGCAGAGCTACAGAATTACCAACAACTCTAAAAACTTGTTGATAATTCTATAACCACATTTTGCATAAACAGGCTAAGATGTTTACCAGCGTATTAGTGACAGGTTGCAAGCCCATCGCCCAACAGTACTCACCAAAAACCAAAAACTATCTTTATATTTAATCATTCTATTAAATGCTACATCAGGACTAAGCTACTTTTATATATACTAAAATAGTCACAGTTTCAAAGATGGGTAAATTTTACCCTAGGGTTAAAGTAATCCGAGTTTTTTGAAAGCGATATCTGGTTGTTATGCAAACGTTAACTAAACAAAATGGCGTAACGTTATTAATGTACATTACATTTCGTTGATGGGTTCGTTCATAAAAACCTCGACTCCCCTACTGCACTTAAGAGCCTTAAAGCAGAGACTTTATCAGAAAACGAAAGAGCTATTTTCTGAAATTAATTTCTGTGCAGTGAATCCAAGACAATAGACCTCTATCGATACTAGGTTACCCGTTTCTGAGCCGGTCTCGAGGGCTGTAAGACAGCTTGAGACTTCACACCACAGGGTATTATTCAATCCCCTACTTTTGCATGTGGCCTTGAGGATGGTTCCACGGGCCACATTTTTTTTCAATTGTCCTAACCGATCAGCTCCTTCATATGATATTCTTCCTTGCTCCATCCCGAAACTTATTAATTTCAAATATCTTCTATCCCTAGCTTTCCCTAATAAAAAACCGTCCACACCTTTCAGGACTGACCCTGCACTAGGCACCAGAACCAAACACTATCCACTAAGACCAAGATACACTATACTCATAGAAAACACCCAAACTAGAAACGAATACATGCGCTCATCACACAAATGTTTGCCCTGACCGGGACTTGAACTCGGGACCGCTAGCTACGTAGGCAGGGTCACTACCTACGTCTCAAAATAAAAACCAAAATAAAAACCGGCCAAGTGAGAGTTGGACTTGCGCACGAAGGGTTCAATACCATTATCTATACAACATTAGACACTCTACCGGTTGCCGTTATTAATATCGAACAAAAAACGGCAAAATAATCACGTTTGTTGCCTTAAATATTTATTATTTTAACCTGTTTTTAGCATTTGTTGTTATAGCGGCAACAGAAATACATTATCTGTGAAAATTTCAACTGTCTACCTATCACGGTTCATGAGATGCAGCCTGGTGACAGACAGACAGACAGAGTGGTGTCTTAGTACTTAGGTAGGTCCCGTTTTTATTTTTTTGGGTACGGAACCCTAAACATGCATAATTAAAGCGTAGTGTTATAAAATAAACTGAATTATTGCAGTAATAAAATAAATGATTAATTTAAAACCATTGCAACTAATTGTTTTCCTCTCGTTCGCTTCATTTTGATTTGTTACTTGTTTTATTATCATTAATTAATACGAACAAATTACGGATTAGAGACAACACAAGTATTGAATATTAAAATTAAACTTAAAACCGAACTTAGTAGGTACATTACACTTATATTGCGTCGCCACAGACGCGAGCATACTGAGCCAACGTCCGCTCGCGTTAATGGTTTGCGAGCATACTGAGCCAACTGTCAGTTGTACCGCTCACACGCAGCCCCTCCACGGAATCGGTCCCGCGTACTGTGGTGCAAGCGGCTTGACTCAGTATACAACGTACCGATTTACAAAATAGTGTTACTTGCATTGGTATACGTCACTTTATTTCAGAAAGTAGTAGGAATTTCAGCACAAAAAAATTGTGGGAGGTAAATATAAGTATTATAATCATAAAAATGCAAAAAAACTAGAATCGCAAAAAGACCACTTGCATCAGTATACTTAGGAGGTGTCGATAAGTACTCTCAGATGGGTTCAGAAGCCGACGACGACTTGACCACAAAAATGGCGGCAAATAAAACATGTGCTGTGCCAATGTCATCAATATAGGCAAACGAATGAAGTCCCTATTCTCATGTCACTTGAGATCAAATGTCGTCCGGTTTATATTAAAAAGATACTGAATTGACGTTTCGTATCGATAACTGTTTTAATATCTATGGATACTAGAATAGAGACCCTCTTGATTTTTGACAGCTGTTCCAAGTTTAAACTCATAAACTTACAGAAATCGATGCTGTAATAACATTTCAGAACAGATTTTACCTACCTACTACCACAGACAAGAAAGTTCGCATAGTAAATTTGGTTGTAATAATGCTGGTCATTTCCTACGGTTTCTGAACGCATTTTAGAGTACTAACGATATGTGCGTGGATAAAGTATTTTAATTATTTTGTTTTAAGTTCTATAAAATATATGCATAGGGTTTATGTATTTATTTTAAATGCGTAAAATAAGAATCATTGGTTTTTGAAACGTATTTACTGTACATACATACTTTTTAAGTTAATTGACTTCTCATTTGGCTGGAGCAACGTTCGCGTGAAATGTAAAATTTCAATCTGTCATTGGCACAATAATATGATATGAAAAATAGATATATACATAAACTCACGCCTTCATTCCCAAAGTGGGGTAGGCAGAGCTAAATAATTACCAACAACTTTTATAACTTGTTGATAATTCTGTAACCACACTTTGCACAATTAGGCTAAGCTGTTTACCAGCGTATTAGTGACAGGTGGCAAGCCCATCGCCTAACAGTACTACAAGCCTTTATTCCCTTGGTCGCCTCTTACGACATCCACGGGAAGACATGGAGTGGCACTATTCTAACCCGGCAACCACACGGGGAATGAAAAATATTATAAAGAAATAATATTGAGTACCTATTATCAGTGTTTGCCTCTAGTGGCCGGAATGTCGGCATTTTGTTTTGTTTTGTTTGTAATCGTTCTGCTAGAATACATTTAACTATCCGTAAACTAACATTTTAACATTCCAAAAAAGTTACCCGTAAACTTACAAAATGTCTCCCGAACATTCTTTAAAACTTAACCGTTGGGAATAGTTTCCCGCTCGTCCCGGTTAGACTTCGCCCGGGTAATGGAAAACAGGTGTCCCGTGACCCCGGGCAGTGCATCCGGCAGGGTTGCCACATTAATAATAATGAGGGAAAATGCGGAAGTTGTGTGATTTTTTTGTGAGGTCTGTATAGGGTCTAGGAACTTCTGTATGTCGCAGTTTTTCTTAGAATGCATTCAGGGTGTAAGGGACGGCTCACCGAAAACTGAAACCATAGCTTCAGACCATTGTTCTAAACTGAAATCCAGTGGAAATTTTCCCGGTAAAACGAAAACTTTCTCGTTGGTTTCAGTTTTCGGTGAGCCGTCCCTTACACCTTGTATAAGTATATATACAGGGCGTAAGGGACGGCTCACCGAAAACTGAAACCATAGCTTCAGACCATTGTACTGAACTGAAATCCAGTGGACATTTTCCCGGGAAAACGAAAATGTTCTCGTTTTTTACGTGAAAATGCCGTTTTCACAGTTTTTTTTACATAATGAGCTTCAGTATGTCAAAATATGTTGTCCTAGATCGGTTTATATGCAAAAACATGGAAAAAAAAACGAGAAAATTTTCGATTTCCCGAGAAAATTTCCACTGGATTTCAGTTCAGTACAATGGTCTGAAGCTATGGTTTCAGTTTTCGGTAAGCCGTCCCTTACACCCTGTATATTTATTACCAGACCACGTACATCCACGTCAAGAAACTACAAAAAAAGTAGTTCAAAAATATTTCTTCCATACGTGTAAGTAATTAGTAAAGATTTATTACTTATAGCTTTGCCCGCGAAGATTTCAATTTTTCCGGGATGAAAAGAAACCTCTGCAATATGAAAGAGTAACTCACACATTTTCGCATGTATATTATTATGTAGGATTTTGTTTTTTTCTAATGTGAACGACAAGCAGGTATCGAAATAGCTTTAAAAAAAACCATTAGAACATACATAAGCGTGTTATAACTTATAACCAAGTTTAAGATCGGGGGACCGTGTAGAAAATATTGTATTGACAACCGGATCTTTTAGAGATGTCTGAAAAAACATACTTTCTTATAGAGGATTGTCTCAAAGGCTAAATACTTTTTTTATTCATTATTTACTTAAAATAAATGAACAAATTGCTAATGGTTAAAGAGCTTAAACTCCAGTGTCTTTTCTACGTCATAGCGAGTGCTAGACTTAAAAAAAAAACGCGGTTACAAAGAAAATGACGTCATCCCGACGTCAAATCCACAATCAAAGCTGGCGTAGCAAACACTGATTATTAATTACCCTGAAATGATAATAACGTGTCACCCTGCACCCTAAACCAAAACTACTTTAAATCTGGAAAATACCGGATCCGCCATCCTTGCCATCGCCGAATCCTGTCCCCCTCCCAATTAAGTGCATTACCGTGACATTACCACCCTTTTAGTTTTAACAGCATTTTAGTTCATTAAAGCGCCCTCCTGACAACTTTTAGCTAAACATGTTTAGTTAATAGGGGTGACAGTAGCGGAGACTAATTGTTTATACGAAATAAAATCCCGAAATACGCGGAATTATAAAAACTCCCGTGTGGTTGCCGGGTTAGAATACTTAGAATAGTACCACTCCATGTCTTCCCGTGGATGTCGTTAAGAGGCGGCTAAGGGAATAAAGGCTTGTAGTACTATTAGGCGATGGGCTTGCTACCTGTCACCAATACGCTGGTAAACATCTTAGCGTATTTGTGCAAAATATGGTTACTGAATTATTAACAAGTTTTTAGAGTTGTTGGTAAGTCTGTAGCTCTGCCTACCCCACGCTGGGAATGAAGGCGTGAAGGTATGTATGTATGTATGTATGTATATACATAAATACATAGAAAACATCCATGACTCAAACAAATATTCGCGCTCATCACACAAATATCTGCCCTTCCCGGGATTCGAACCCAGGACCGCTAGCTTCGTAGGCAGAGTCCAGCGCGTCGTCAAACGTGTACAAACAAAGGACTCCAAAATTCAACCCCCAACGGGGCAAAGAGGGATATAACCGAGAACCCCACGTACGCAACAAACATCCTTTAGTTTTAATATAAATTTCACTGCGCACGGTGCATAATTCATTAACTTTTTCCACCGACTTTCCCACCTGCCACCCCTACCTACTGGCCCGGAGGGTATAATGCGGTGCGTCCGCCCACATGAATTAAGTGCATTAGCAGTACATTACCACCCTTTTAGCTGTGGTTTTATTCGTATATCTGTACCCTTTACGAGTGGAATTGGGAAGGCTCAATTTCCAGGAACGGTTATTTGGTGTAAACGTTTAAATAATAGGTATATCTATAATATTACGACCTTGTAAGGATCGCGGGAACGCGGTGGATGCGAAAAGCACAAGACCGGTCTGAGTGGAGAGCCTTGGGGGAGGCCTATGTCCAGCAGTGGACGTCTTTCGGCTGACATGATGATGATGATGATAATATTACGAAGAGAAAAATATTTGTTTTTTTACAATACAATACAATACAAATACTTAAGTACTCTTTATTGAACACCAAAAGAAAACAAAACACGGAACAGTACATTTTAACTATAGGTATAATACAACAGGCGGTCTTACCGCTAAACAGATCGAGCGATCTCTTCCAGACAACTTTGGACAGAGAAATAATTAAGACAAAAATATGGCATGGCAGGCGGTGTAATCTAAATTCTTCAAAACTCAAACTGAACTACAAGTAAAGTAACACTCCTGTTATTGTAAAAACTACTTACACATAATTATATAAACTACATATAAATATACACATACACAAAGTAAATGAGTTAGTAAATACATACTAAATACACGCTAAATACATATTATTATACAACTATAAAATATATATATACATACATTCTAGAAATCTATTTTTGTATGTTTGTAACGAAAATACCATCACCCGTGTGGTTGCCGGGTTAGAATACTGCCACTCCATTTCTTCCCGTGGATGTCGTAAGAGGCGACTAAGGGAATAAGGGCTTGTAGTACTGTTAGGCGATGGGCTTGCAACCTCTGTCACTAATACGCTGTTAAACTAAGCCTAATTATGCAAAATGTTGTTACAAAGTTTGCACAATTAGGCTAAGATGTTTAACAGTGTATATTAGTGACAGGTAGCAAGCCCATCGCCTAACTGTACTGCAAGCCTTTATTCCCTTAGTCGCCTCTTACGACATCCACGGGAAGACATGGAGTGGCACAATTCTAAGCCGGCAACCACAAATACTAAAAATCCGAAAAATAACTTAAATGAAAGCACATAATATAACGAATTTTAAAGGAAAACTATGACGACTAAGTAGACTTCAGTGGTTCTTGAGTTACAAACGGTTTAAATGTTTATACCTACCGAAACCTTATTTACGGTGATGGAAAACTGTTATCCCTATGTCGATGCATAGGGATAACAGTTTTCCAATCCAAGTTTGATAACTCTGTCACAATTTGCACAATTAGGCTAAGATGTTTAACAGTGTATATTAGTGACAGGTGGCAAGCCCATCGCCTAACAGTACTTACTACAAGCCTTTATTCCCTTAGTCGCCTCTTACGACTTCCACGGGAAGACATGGATAAATAATAAATAAATATCAGGGGGCAATGTCACACCAATTGACCTAGCCCCAATTTAAGCTCTAGGCTTGTATTATGGGTACTAGACAACGATATAAATACTTATATAGAGAAATATATACTTAAATACATAGTAAACATCCATGACTTAGGAACAAATATTCGCGCTCAACACACAAATATCTGCCCTTACCGGGATTTGAACCGAGGACCGCTAGCTTCGTAGGCAGGGTCACTACCAACTAGGCCAGCGCGTCGTCATTAGAATGACGTAGTTAGAAAGGTTTAACCGTACATACAGAGGAGCGGGGAGCGACTTTGCTTATTCTACGCTATGTAAAGATTTAATAAGGTGTATAACAGTAGAGCTGGAATGAATCAAAGAGAAGCGAGGGCGAGTCGTTAGTTAATAACATAACGCATCCCCGTAACTTGAAGGTAGCTCGAATGTCGAAGTTAAGTTGGCCCGTTTAAGTCATTAAAAGTTGCACCTGACGGAACTTCGCTTTGTTTGAAAGCTCAGAGCTTAATGTTATTCCGGAGCACTTAACTTAGCGCTTAAGTTATAACTATATCTCTTCGGCCTTATACCTTAGTAAGTAGGGTCAATTTTAGCTCACGACACGTCACTCCAATTGCTTTTTCTTTTTTTTTTTGCCCCCGCGGCGACTTGAACAGCTACTACCGCAGGGATATTATGGCGTTTCCACGTGAAGTGATTTCGCCAGTGTCAAGGTTTATATGAGTATAAATCAATATAGCAATAAAACACAATCCAATCTTCTCTAGGAAGATTGGGGGCAACGTTGTACGGTGATTTGTAGGTCAGAGGTCAAGATAGTTTTAACCTCTGCACCACTGCGAGTCCACTTGAAACGAGAAGAAAGATGCCAGATACACGAAATAAGTCCAAGTCTTCAATCACTGTGCGACACAATAGTACATTGTGTATTAAGGTCGGTAAGTAAGGAATTACGATCGAGGCTCTAGTAGAAGCCCGAAGTCGAAGACTGAGGGCTTTCTGAGTCGAGGTTCGTAATTCCCGTACCGCCCGTGAAACACACAATGTTTTTCATCACATTTGCGAGTAAATAACTAAGAATTATAGCTTTAATACACAAGTCAGCACAACTATTATTACGAATTACTTTAACTTTTTTTAAGCGGATGACGGGCGGACTCCACAGATTATACAAATGTTTCGTTCAGAAACGTTAAGGGCAAATACTTACGTAGGTATAACATACAGCCCTGAAGGAGTGTAAAAAAAAACGACGTTTAATACAGAAAACTATTAAAATCGATTACTTATTAAGAACATTAATTGAGTATTTAAGTAACATATAGCGAGATTGCAATGAAATTCCTGTTTAAATAACATTTTAAGACAATTTTTAAATTGCGTGTAAACTCTTTGCTTGAACTTGCATGACCTGTGTGCTGTGCAATAAATTAAAAAAAAATTACTTACCGACCTTGGGCTTCATGGTAAAAAGAAAGGTCGAGGGTTTTATATGGGGCATTGCGGCCAAGTTAACCTGTATGTTTAGATACTGTTTACGTGCAAGTGTGATGAAAAGGCATAAAAAGTACATATCACTATCAGAAAAGAACTTTGAACACCTAATTACCCAAAAATTAAAGTCTAAAACAAATTACACGTCCTTTACGTGCGCTTTAGGCTCTTGATCAAATTCAAATTCAAAAGTCAGCGAAACTGACCGACGTCATGGGCCCGGCGGTCTACAACCGACTGCCAGATAGAATAAATACTTAGTACTTAGACTACTTAGGTACATAGAAAATAACCAAGCCTGCCCATACCGGGGATCGAACCCGGGACCGCCAGCGTCGTAGGCAGGGTCACTGCATACTAGGCCAACTCGTAAACGGTAAAGTACCTTATAAACAGACCTAGGAATATACGGGGCGAAATTAAATGACAGCTAGGGGTTGCCTACATAGATACACTCAATAATCGATGCTTTTCCTATGTATACTAGTGATCGCTCCCAGCATTGTTTATATGTGTATTTTTTTATTTTGTTTTGCCCCTACCACTTTCATTGAAATTGAAAAGTCTTTTAGCCACCTGAAATGGATTCATAAGTCGAGACGGAGAAAATTAACACCCGAAATTTTCCCGAAATCTGATCGTTTACTTTAACAATAGTAAATGGGACAGTAATTATGAAATACAAAATGAGGAAAAAATTTAGATAAATATGAGGTAAGGTTCAAAAATCCTTATACAATAAAGAATATCCAGAATTATGCTGCAATTTTGTCTTATTTTCATACTTTCAATAAATAAATATTTTTATAAACAAAATTTGGAAAGGTCTCTAGTAGGGTAAAGTCACCAGTGGTCAGCCAGAGACCAGTAGCCGACCTTATATGAGTGTGAAGAGTGGGAAATATATCTTTCATACTCTTCCCACTCATACAAAGTATTTGCAGAGGCCGACTACAGGTCAAAATCCCGGTAAGGGCAGATATTTGTGTGATGAGCGCGAATATTTGTTCCTGAGTCATGGATGTTTACTATGTATTTAAGTATATATTTCTCTATATAAGTATTTATATCGTTGTCTAGTACCCATAATACAAGCCTAGAGCTTAAATTGGAACTAGGTCAATTTTGTGTGACATTGCCCCCTGATATTATATATGGGGAAAGCATCGATAATACAGTTTATCGATGTATGCAATCCCTAGCTGTCATTTGATTTTACCCCGTATATTCCTAGGTCTGCTTATAAACCAGGAAGAAGTGAGTCATTCAACTAACCACATTATTCAAACTATAAACTCCCGGGGGATATACTTATTCGCAAATATATCACTCGCCATATTAGATGGCGTGTTTACAGGATAGGGTGCGACCGACGGACGGGCGCGCCCGCTGTAACTGATACGATGCCTTTTTATATGTATACGTATACTAGAGGCCGCGCGTGAGCTTTTCGCGTCGAATTCCCCATTCATAATCGCACAATAGACCTACTTTTAGCCCACGACGCAATAGGAGTGGTTATTTGTCGTGTGTATCTGTGTATCTGTCTGTAGCTTCTTATCGGATAAATCGATTTGGATGCAGTTGGTTTTCATTTGAAAGCAGGTTTTCTAACAGTTGTTTTTAGCTAAGTTTCATGGAAATCGGTCAAGCCGATTAAGAGATATCGGCTCTGATAGAAGGGGTTATTATAGTTTAGTATTCGCTGTCTCTTTCTGTCATATTCAAATGTCACAGTGACAGATAAGGACGTCATATTTGAAGCACTATAACTATTGCTTGTTTATGAATCATTTCATTTACTTACGGGAAATTTTGACGGACAACTTACAAACATACATACAAACAGTGCAAGTTCAATAACAAGCCTGCCTTCAAAACCCAGCAAGGGACATTGAGGTAATTTATTAAAGGAGAGGAAAAACATGTTTTGTCGCAACCGTACAAAATTTGGCAATGTTTGTTCAAGATGTGATACTTTCTTCGTTACTTAGATTAAGAAGATCTTATTTAATTTCATATGTTACATTTTGTATGTGCCATACCAGGATTTGAATTTAAATGCAAAGAAAGAAATAGTAAGCCGATTTTCAAGCCTCACTGTTTTTTTTTCAAAACCTAGTAAGTACATGTCACAAACTAGGTTTTTGAAATAGTTTTGTGACATACTAGATTATGAAATGGCCAAGCCCGTTTTTTGTGCACTTACTAGGTTTACGCCTCTAAATCATTCTGCATCCTGTAAAAATCGCAAAATTGAAGTTTAAAGATATTTATTCTCAAAAAAAAAAAAAAAGACATAAGTCGCTTACATGAGAACACATTGTTGTAAGTAGGTATATAAACTAAAACGTTCGTTCCAATTAGTCTATTTTTGTTCACTTAATGAATTTATGTTGTAGATAGGTTATTAGCTATTATAAATATGCTGTGAAAATTGAGTTTTAGAGACTATTTTTTTTAAGGGATAGAGAAGACAAACGAGCACACAGGCCACCTGATGGTTAGTGGAAACTGTGACCCATAGACAATGCAATCCTAAGACTGCAAATGCGTTGCCAACCCTGAGGACTAATATGGGATGCCTCTAGGGCATGCAGTACCGGGCCCGGTTCCGAGAATTCCTTTTCCCGGTTCTAGGCAGGGACGGTACCGGGATTCCCGGTTCTCCCGGTTCTTTTTTTTACCCCAAATTACCGCCAATCGTGGACATTTGGAAATAAAACGATTATAAAACATTAGGAAACTTTGTAAATATGAAATTAAATCATGTATGTTTTCTTCAAAAAAGTCGTATCTTAATTAAGTAAAATACTTACTAGAAAGTTATTTGTGTTTCCTTTGTTATATTTTACAAATATAGAGATCAATTATTGCATATATGGCACCAAATATGATGGAGTTTGATACGATGTGGCCGTTTGTGCCGGCGTCGTCACTCAGGTGTGAATTAGGATATTTGTGATACGCGCCACGATACTTGTTTGGTATTCATGGAAGGAACCGGGAGAACCGGGATGTAATCTTCAGTACCGGTTCTTTAAGAACTATGAAATTCCCGGGATTTCCCGGGAATTACAGAACCGGGATTTCCCGGGAGCATGCCCTAGATGCCTCTATGCTAGTCATGTCAACGGCTGTCTTATCCCCAAACCGGAACAGAACAATGCGAACACTGCTGTTTGGCGGTAGGTTAATGGATAAGATGGTGGTAGCGATCCGGACGGACCCTGCACAAGGTCCTACCACCCGCAAAACTTTTGAGTTTTGACTACTTTTGAGATATTGTAAAAATTGGGCGCCTTCGGAGTCAAATTGGCAACATGAGTCATACATTGAATTTAGTTAAGTTGTTAATAACCTCACTTTCCAAAAATATCGACGAAGTAAGAATATGAAAGGCACTTTAAAAGCTCTTAACCTTATAAAATCTAATCATGATAACTATACAACTTATTATAACTTATAACTCCAAGTCATGACATTACTTTTTACCGATAATTCTTATTAAAAGCACACCGTTCTCTCAGTGAAAGTGGCAGCGCAACTTTCGAAGCTTATGGAGCTTTCTACAGAGCTTCAGGATTATAAAGCACTTAATCAGTTAACAAGTTTAAAAGACAAACAAAGCTGGCTGCATTTTAACTGTCTTTAATTGTCAGAACCTACCTGGAAGACAGAGCACGATTTTTTATTTTTCCGGGATCTAACCTTTATCTGTGAGAAGTTTCATCCCGATCTATTAAATATCAGGGGACAATGTCACACCAATTGACCTAGTCCTAAACTAAGCTCTAGGCTTGTACTATGGGTACTAGACAACGATATAAATACTTATATAGAAATATATACTTAAATACATAGAAAACATCCATGACTCAGGAACAAATATTCGCGCTCATCACACAAATATCTGCCCTTCCCGGGATTTGAACCTAGGACCGCTAGCTTCGTAGGCAGGGTCACTACCAACTAGGCCAGCGAGTCGCGCGTATTGAGTGGTTGAAGCGTGATAATAGCGTAACAAACATGCAAACATGCGAAGTTTCACATTTATAATATTAGTGAGATAAGATAAGATAAGATTATATATTATACAAATAATAAGAAGGGTCAAGAGTGGGACATGGTCGGAAATTTGGTTTTCAAAAAAGGGAATACATGCTGCAGACGAAGGCTGATGAAACTTGGCGGACGCTACCGTGCCGACCGACCACAGACTATAGCGTGTTCGGATCGCGTGACGTTCCGTTTCACGCAACTAATAATTACGCGGGTGCGTTCCGAACTCGAGTCCAATTGATTCCGACATGTAAGGTAGACAGCCGAAAATTTTGTTATTTAGAATTTGGACCGTGGTTTTGAGTTAACTTTACTTTTGATGGGTTTCTGGCAACATTTAATTGGTAAAGTTGTTTTATTTGCGCGGAACTAGAACACGCTCTTTTTTTTAAATTAGTACTGAACGATGGCAGCGATAATTAAACCGAATACGGTTTACGCACGCTGTCTTAAACCAATTTCTTCTCAAACGTAATAGAATTATATCGATAACTTAAAATATAAAAAAATCGTTCACGTAATATTTCCGGTACTTATTATTTTATCGAAACACCTTTCAACGAATTTATCTTTACGTAGAATTTTAATTTCATAGAAAGGCATCTTTCGCCGCACGAGTTATTTTATTTTGGTAGTCACTACTCACTAGTCTAATCTAACCTAAGTACTTAATTAATGTTTAAGATAACCTAAAAACATCATGGTTTCAGCAGAAAATAGCATTCGTTGAAATGAAAATCGATGAAATGACATTCGATAAAAGGTCCTAGGTACCCGCTTTTCGACGGTGAAGTACCATGAACTCCTAACTGACATTTTGACAATAGTTTTTTTTTTATAGAAACACTTTAAACATAATCTGGCATTATTACTGAAGACACTGGTTTCATACTCATTTAATTTCTTTTTTATTAATGTCTTCAGTAATGATACCAAATTAAATTTACAGTGTATCTATATAAAAATGTAACTATCGTCAAAATGTCAGTTAGGAGTTCATGGCACATCACCGTCGTTTTGACATATATCGTACTGTTTTTAACTCTTTACTTTACTCATACATACATTAAATCACGCCAGTTTCCCAGAGGGGTAGGCAGACACCACTTCTTTCCACTTGCTACGATCTAAATAAGAATTATCATAACGCACCGTTAACAATAGGATAACATTTCAAAAGCAATATGGTTTTACCGAAAATAACAAATCTCCTGGACGTTGTTGCCCTATACAAAATCACTAGTTCTTTGTCAGTGCGACAAGGAAAGCTTTACTAAACACGAAATTCCTGCTCCCGTCCCTTTCACCCATTTATTACTTAAAGAGCGAAAGGGACAGATACACGTGTACTGATGATTGAACCGTGTAACCAGCGTGAGAACGGAATAGAGATGGGACAGTGTCGATGACATTCGTCGATAGATTGATAAGATACGCTTAGTTTAATTTTTGATTTGAATAATTTTGTTTTGACATAAGTTGGAAAGTAAGAATGAGATATACCTCAATTATCACGATATGGTGTTTAGCTGCCTACGAAGCTAGCGGTTATGGGATCGATTCCCGGTAAGTGTAAATGTTTAATGGGCGCATTTCCTGAGTGTTGGATGTTTTCTATGTATTTAAGTATTAATCTTTATAAGTATGTCATTGTTAAGTACCCATAGTACAGTCAAGGGCATTAATATCTATACAACTATCACCTCAAATATATGTATACACGGATCTTACTACCAGTGGCATAAAGGTGTATAAATAATTTCGACGTCTTGGGGACGAATATATATGTAATAGATAAAAAAGAAAAACATTCGTTCATTCATTAAGGTTTAGAATCTCACACAAATTGACCTAGTCACAAATGCTCTAGTTTTATTATTTTAACACTAGGCAACGACAAAAATACTTAGATATAAATAGGTACACATTTTCAATACATATAAAATATCCAAAACTCAGGAGCAAATACTCGCACCGATAAGTACATAAAGATTCTCTCATTCCGAGAATCAAACACAATATCAGTCACTACTAACTAAGCTACACGCATCGTCTACTAGTCCAATCATTTTAGATCGGTTCCGTCACAACTACATACCCTAAACTAGTTCTATCCCGGCTAACAAATAAACCTGTTACATATCGACATCGATACGCCCCTCCCTACCGGCTCTAACCGAATGCTCGCTTTCTCTCTGTCTGACTCAGCGGCCAGTGCGATGCAAGATCAATTGTCTAGCATTATAGAGGGAACTTAAGTGTGGCGTCAGATCACGACTGGACTCATCATCTGAAATAACCAAAAGCACACGAATGTATGTAAAACTAGCTTCTGCAGCGACTTCGATTATGGTTATTCTTTTTTAATTTTTCGGTATGAAAAGTAGCCTATGTGTTTATCCGGAGTATAAGCTATCTTAATTTCAAATTTCATCGAAATCTGTCCAGTCATTGCAGCGTGAAGGAGTAACAAACTAACACACACACACACACACTTACACATTTATAATATTAGTAGGATAGTACCTAGAATACTTTATTCTGCAAACCAGAAAATAACAATAAGTGTATGCGAAGACGAACTTAACTAACTAAGTTTATAGTTGTCTAGTACCAAAAGTACAAGTCCAGAGCTTAGTTTGGGGCTTGATCAGTTAGTGTGAGATTGTCCCCTGTTCCCCTGATATGTACTCGTATTAGTACAAACAATTTTACAAGTTTCAAAGGGTAACCAATTTTAATCGAATTTCACTTCATCGAATGTACCATTTCATTGAATTTCATTTCATCAAATGCTATTTTCTGCTGAAACCAGGTTTTCAGGATATCTTAAAAATTTATTACATAGGTTAGGTTCGGTTAGATTGGACTTGTGACTGCCAAATAATACCTCATGCGGCGAGATATGCCTTTCAATAAAAGAAAATGCGTAATGATAAGTTCTCAGAAGTTAAGAAATTACTGAGAATATCATCACAGTGACACCGAAGGTAGGTCAGCTCAAGAGGGACGTAACCAGCCTAATAATGTTCTCAGTAAAAGATGCATGGTTTTCGAGTAATCGACAAATTAAAATTTTCAGTGAATTTTGCCTATTTTAAGATTGTCAGGGCCAGCATCGACTTGGAAAGCTCTCAAAGTTTTTTTTATGTTAATGGAGTCATGAATAGTTGATTAACATGGCAATAGTGTAATTTTCCCAATAAGTAACGCAGAATTCTGAATATTACTGAATTAATTTTGATTTCAATTGTCAGCAAAACATTAAGTTAAACTTAGACCATCAGGCGTGAAAAAAAAACTTAGAAACGAAACTAACAAATAAGGGCAATAAATTGAGCATGATATGCGGATTTAGAAATGGCATAACACATGTGTCATACTTGCTTGCATACAGCACTTGCTAAAGGAGTGTAGCTAGAATCGCGCTCAAAGGGAGTCGTTGATAGCCGCAGTCAATCTCAGCCCATATGATACCTACTCGTGCAACACGTGCACAAATAATGACGTTCTGAGCTGACCAAATTTACTCTAACATAGGCATCACATCGGTGTCATACAATCTAAGCAACAAACCTATCGTAAATTTTACTAAAGCAGTCAGTTAAATTTTTCCCAACTTTGAAATGCATCGTTTCCCGTAATATCTTTTCAGTATTTTATATCAAGACTGGTTGTATCTATTCCAGACTAATTCATATTATTTTTAGTATTTTCGGCCATTTTGTCCGATGCAGGCGGTCGTTTCGGAAGGTGACTACCATAATTGCGCTAGCGGTCGACTTCCGGCGACACGCTAACGGGCAGGGGAGAGCTTCCGGCTTAGATATTACCGTTTTTTTTATTTTTCGGCCGATTATAAAATAAGTTTATAGGCATAGACAAATATTTTATCATGATTGTACAAAGAGATGGATTTAACAGATTTTTAGCCAGAGATAGATGTAGTTTCAATAATAAATTATGTTTAGATACTTGTCAAAAGCTTGACAATTATTCAAATCTTCCTGTAACATTTCAAAGACAAGAAATATTGCAATACTGTTCAATACTGATCAACAATATTCCAAGTATTCCAACTCCCATCCGCCATATTGGAAAATGGCACCTGTCAAACGAAAACAACATGGCGGCGTTTTTCATTAAAAGTTGCCAACTTCTCGGCGGTTTTGTTCTTGAACAAACGTTTGAATATGTAAAATAGGTTTAATATTACGCTTATAAACTAAGAGGGGCCTGAAGACTGGTATGTTTGTATGTTAGTTCGATGACAGCTAAAGTATTTTAATCTGAACTTTATGAAATTTGGTAAAAAAGTACATCGTCAAAGCCAATGTAATTTTTAAGTTCAGACATGAGCGAAATTGATCTGAGGGCTACTTATGGAGTTAGAGGGAAGGCAGGGAGTGTGAGGTCTCAGTCTACTCTACATGAGGCGCTCCAAATTTCACACTCACTTAGGGCCGTATTAATAAACTGATGTCGACTGTAATGCTCGTCTCAAGATGCGTCATAAATGACAGTTCTCTATGGCTTGACGTTTACTTTGACGTATCTTGTGACGGGCATCTCAGCCAAGATGAGTTTATATACGGCCTTAGTAAGATTGTCACAAAAAATCATTTCGTTCAAATATCCCACCGTCCAATGTCATGTCATGTCGTTTATGTCACATTATCGGAAAACGAGTGAAATGATGAAAGGGCGGCGAATTGCGGAACCGGACCGCAGAACGCATCCAGTGTGTATGGTCTTCAGCCGCCGCGTATATAGCGAATTGAAGATAATGCACTGCCTAAGCATCATTTTCTTGGATGTGTTGAAATAAGATCGCAAATAATCAACACCACAAACAAGAGAAGGATGATTTGGATCTTATGCGTCCAAAGACGATGATGCTTTGGCAGTGAAGAATCTCTGCGCTGCGCTTCGCTGTTTAGGCGTTGTAACACTTGTAACACCGTTACTAGTGTCTTAAGGACATAGCTACCTTTGCACGTAAAGTTCGGAGCGCGGGAAACGCCACGCGCCGCTCCTTATCTCAATATCCAAATTAATAGAAAAAAAATAAAGTAAAAGAATAGAACATAGCACATTCTAGCTATCCAGAGAGGTAATGCAGTCAGTGTCATAGGGACCATGCCGCGAGCGGACCTGCTAGAGGGGGTGTTCTTTTTATAGTGGTGATTATTATTTACATCTTTAATATTTTAGTAGCTTAGTTTTATTTTAATTTAAATAAGTTTAGTTTTGTTTTTTCTTATAATAGTGGGAGGCAGACGAGCAGGCGGCTCACTGCTGGCTGATGGTAAGTGATTGCCGTCGCCCATGGACACCTGAACCACCCGGGGGGTTAAAGGTGCGCTGCCGGCCTTTTAAGAAAGTGTAGGCTCGTTTCTTGAAGGTTGCCATGTTGTATCGGTCCGGAAATACCATTGCAGGCAATTGATTCCACAGTGCAGTCGTACGTATATTATATTAAATAAAGTATCACAAGACATTCATTTACATACGATTAGCGAATGTGTGAACTCAAAGAGGACGGCTCAGCTTGTAATTTAAATAGTAACAGTACTCTACTAGTATTACAAATATCAAAGGTTCTGATGTATACTTCATTTTGTACCTCTTTTATTTATCATGTGAATTCCGCCGATTAAAATATAAATATTGAAGCAACTTTTCAATAGCGCGCGATCCAATTAAGCTTCAGCCGTTACATGTGACATGCAGATAGATATCCGAGGGAGCTTTGTTACGGGGAAATAAATAAAATTTTTTATTTATTCGACTGTGGGTACGTTTCGGAATTAATTATTTTTTCAATTTATTTTGGATATACATACTCGTCTAGAAACATGATTTTATGCATTTTTAGACTGAACAATCGATTTTAATTTACTTATAACATCAAAATGCTCATTTTTCACCTAAAAAACAATATACTTATGATATGCAATTGTAAAAAAGCCTGTGTCAATATAATTATTTAGAATTCATTGAATACCTATTAGGTAGATAGGTTGGAAAAACTGGTAACCAATCATTTTATTCATTCTAGAGCTGGTGCTTACCTCTTCCAAAGGATTGGGTAGCTACCCACAGGTAATGCAGCCAGTGTCATAGGGATCATGCCGCGAGCGGACCCGCTAGAGGGGGTGTTCTTTTTATAGTGGTGATTATTATTTACATCTTTAATATTTGACTAGCTTAGTTTTATTTTAATTTAAATAAGTTTAGATTGAACTTTTAATTGTTAACTGTATTAAGTACTTGATTAAGTAGTAAATTATTATATTAATCATTTTATCGAATTTAACTTCATCGATTGTATCATTTCATCGAACGCTATTCTCTTCTGAAACCATGATGATCTCAAGATATCCTAAACATCAATTACCTAAGTTAGGTTACACTTACTAGTAAGCCCCAAAAATAATTATTCATGCTGTGAGAAATTATTAAAATAATAAATATCAGGGGACAATATCGCACCAATTAATATATAAAAATAAAAAATGAAAAAAATAGCTATTCGAAAATTCCGCGTCCGTAAAGTACATAAATCATTTGTTGGTCAATGCATTCATTTCTATAATAAATTACCTGAGGTAGTATTAAAGTTACCCTTTCCAGCACTCTAAAATTACTTGAAAAAGTCGTTAATGTCTAAAGCGTATTATAGGATCGAGGAATATTTAATAGACAAACATGCTTGGCCTAAACCCGAAACTTAATCAATAATATATTTTTTATTTGTTTTTTTTCAAATTCAAAATCTTTATCTTGTCTGGGGGACACCGTTGATGTAGGAAAACATATCAATCTTATGTGGTCATCTTGCACCGTCTTATATACACATACGTAGGAGTTCCTTTTTTCCTTTTCTCTCTTTCTATCTTAAGATTTTGGTGTGTTTTCCTGCGAAAACTACGCAGGATATTTGAAATATTTTTTAATTTGCTATTTATAGATTTATATAATGCTAGACTAAGTAGTACCATTGTAATATTAAATATATTTAAAAAAATGACTGACTGCTGAGTTTCTTGCGGCGCTTCTTCTCAGCAGTGGTCTCCTCTTGTGAAGCGCTGGTAGATTCTTGACGTGTAAAAGTGCCCGTGCGGCCTACTTACTGAATAAATGTCTTTATCTTTATCTATCTTTAATTGCCCTAGTCTCAAACTAAGCTCTAGGCTTGTACTATGGGTACTAGACAACGATATAAATACATGGAAAATATCCATGACTAGATCAGAAACAAAATATATTCGCGTTCATCAGACAAATATCTGCCCTTACCGGGATTTGAACCCAGGGCCGCTAGCTTCGTAGGCAGGGTCACTACCAAACCAACTAGGCCGGCGCGTCGTCAAAAGTGTACAAACAAAGGACTCCAAAATTGACAACAATTCATTATGTGCTAAGGTAGTAAAATAAAATACCGTTTCTAGATTTTACACTGCTGATTACAGTAAAAATAATTTTGGATTTTTTTATGCTATGAATGTTAGGAATACACTTATAGTGCCCTTAGTCCATTTATTACCAAAGGAATTGAAAAAAATATGACATGACATGACAGTCAGTTCTGTTTCTGTTTAAAGTTACTTTTTTTATTTTATATCATGCTAAGATCACGACATCAGTATTCCTAACTTAGTATATACGGTCTTTTTAATGACTATTTCTTTAATAAATTATTAACGACGAATTTAAGTTAAATAAGGAAAAACCGAGAAATACGGGTAGTCTAATTTTTAACCAGCTATTATAAACGCGAAAAAACAATACTGCTTTTTTTTTTGAAATGTTGTCAATTCTTTGTAGGCTATCGACTAGGCCAGCACGCGTCGTCTAAAATGCCTTGCGATGAATTGAAAATTCTCCGTGATCTTAAGTTCGTTGAAAAGTGTTTCGATAACATAATAGATACCCAGAAAAACTACGACAAGTCTGGATTGTGTTGCTAACATTCTATTTTTTTAGCCAATCGTTGCTGAATGTTGCCATTTTAAAATATTTTAGTCACACTCTTCACGTTCAACTCTTTGTTATTTATACATAAACACACGCCTTCATTCCCAGAGTGGGGTAGGCAGAGCTAAAGAATTACCAACAAGTCTTAAAACTTCTTGATAATTCTGTAACCACATTTTGCACAAGTAGGCTAAGATGTTTACCAGTGTATTAGTGACAGGTGGCAAGCCCATCGCCTAACAGTACTACAAGCCTTTATTCCCTTAGTCGCCTCTTACGACTTCCACGGGAAGACAAGGAGTGGCACTATTCTAACCCGGCAACCACACGGGAAAACACAAAAAATAAAGGTTCCATAGAGACATCGACAAAGGTGTGGGTAGCACTGGTTAACATTTTTAATTAGCTTCTTAGGGCAGGTCAACGGAAGGCAACGACCCGGTAGTCTGTTCCCACGCTTTTGTAATTGTCTATGGTATAATCGGCGGTGACGTCATCCCACCGATAATGAGTCTGTGGTCGCAAATCTGCTGTTTATGGTCGCAATATTATGATTTAGATTGGAGTGAGAGGTCAAAATGAAAGTGGAATTGGCTTTGTGATATGGAAAGAATAAAAAAATTGATCATCTTGAGTTGTAGCAATGTAATCAAATCATAGATGTCCTGTGCTGCTATTTAGAAATTCTTTTTTAAGGTTTCGGTCCCGAAAAGAGACCCTATTAAAATGCCTACGTTGTCCGTCCGTCCGTCCGTCCGTCCGTCCTAAATTCAAAGAGCTGTATTTTTTGAACCATAATAGTTAGTGAGTTGTGTGTTTTTTCAGAATATTATGTGTTATTACGGCCCATTTACTTTCTTTTAATTGAAAGTGAAGTAAAAAAAAAGATAAAAGATGTTTATTCAGTAAGTAGGCCGCACGGGCACTTTTACACGTCAAAAATCTACCAGCGCTTCGCAAGACACCACTGCTGAGAAGAAACGCCGCAAGAAACTCAACAGTAAGTCGTTTTTTATATATTGCTAATGATATTATACAATAATAAACTTAACCTAGCATTATATAAAACAATGAATCTCACATAACACCAAAAATTTATATATTCATGAGTAGCGTAGTTGAGCAGGAAAATGTGTCAATACTCAGAATTGTCACAAAACTAATAAGAAACAGGAATATAAAAAAAATATATAGAAAGTATACAAGTTATACTTACCTGTGACGGTGCAAGACAACATGCATAAAAGTTTCGATACATTCTCCTACAGAAACCGTGTCCCCATACAAGAGCTTTTTAATTTTAATTCAACTCGGAATATAATATAACTTAATTTGCGGAACCCTCGGTGTGCGAATACGACTGGCTCTTGCTTTTTTTTAAGTAATCGTTTGCATCGCCCCTGATTTCGCCTAACCATCATAACATGACCTCATCAATATATAGTAAAAACCCACGATTTAATTTAGAAATGACGTCCTCAACTCTCTGAGTTGATAGAGTCTGGCAAACGAAAGCGTGGCCTGAAAAAATGGCAACACTGTAGTGTCGTCCCTTTTTTCTTAGATTGATTTGAAAGGGATGACACTACAGTGTTGCCATTTTTTCAGGTCACGCTTTCGTTTGCCAGACTCTATCTCTTAAACGGCACTACCGATTTCTATGAAACTCAGCCAAGAACCATCCCTATTAAACAAGTTTTATTTAAAAAAAACCGCATTGAAATCAATCCGACCGTTTGGGAGCTGCTATGCTATAGACAGACACATAGAAACACACATGGACATTAATGACCAATGGTTCCATTCTTCAGATCACATTTCACTTATTACTTCTGAAAATCATTCAGTGAGATTCCACCATTTATTCCAGAAACCACCTTCTCTTTTACTTAATGCTATTCATTCATTTACAACTCAGGATGAAACACCTTTTTCGGCATCTTTGTTCGCAACTCGAACTGTCCACCGGGAAACATTTTAATACTGGCATTATGTGTAATCCCCTGTGCGCTAATGAACCCGCCATTTTTGCCGCCATCTTGGAAAACTGACAGCTGTCAGGATTCCCGCGTTTTTCACGAGCATTTTTCCAACGGAAAATAGTGCTTATTTAGTATGAGATTTTAAAGCTCTATTTATAAAGTAGTATACAATTAATTGCTGCAAAATAACTGGCGTTTAATAGTTTAAATTACGAGATAATATATTTGGACAACATTAAACTTTTATTAACTTGTTTAAGTATTTTAAAATGATTTAAACTTAGTGTAATATACAAAAGTGGCTCTGTCTGACCTATATTTTGGTCCCAGTGGAGTACTTAAAGACCCAGGCGGGGTTATGGCTTGTAAAAATGTAAATAGGCAAGGTACCCTATAAAAAATGTTTTTATGACCGACACAATTTTTCGTAATTTGAAGTTGTTCCGCGTTCGTTGTATGAATGACAATATTAAGATGTTTTGGTTGAATTGTTGTTAAAGACATAAGACATAACATTCAAATTAATTAGTACAAGTGGAAAAGAAACAATAAAAACAAACGAAGTAACTTGCAATCTTACTTAAACTTACACTAATCTAACAAACCGCTACCAGTGGGCATTGTTCCCAAAATGCTGGCAGCATTTCCACGTTGAATGACAATGTTCAATATTTGTGCCAAGTAATAATGTTATGATAATGTAATAATGCGAAGAACAGAAAGTCAAAGGCGGCAAAGAGTTAAAAAAAAGCGTGAGTACCGAGATTGTACCAGGTTGTGAAGTGAATAGGCCCGACTTCATTTTTCGGTACGCTATTACGAGAAAATCTCTTAGGTACACCTGTACTGAATAATCTTTTCCCATCGTTTTTGGTCGGATATGTTCGTATTTATCTTGCTTTCTCAATAAGCTTCAGTACCCATCAATAAGCCAATTGAGAAAGCAAGATAAATACGAAGTTATCCGACTAAAAACGATGGGAAAGGATTATTCACTACATCTGTAACATATTTTTTGGAATGCATTTTGGGTTCGGTATGTTTAGTATATTTACTCTTAGCCTTAATGTAGATAATTAACTGTCCGTGGTCTTTCTACACCAAGAAGTTTGTGAAACAGGTGTCGTATAGACTTATTTTGGCAGCGGGTGATCCCAGAGCGGGCTCTTTTGCGCAGCGGCTAAGTCTGGCTGTGGAAGGGGGGACGCGGCCAGCATTTTAGGGACCATGCCACAAGTGGGTGAACTGCAGGGGTTATTTTATATATAGTTAGTATTTTAAGACGTTTTGTTTGTTTATTATTTGTTTGTTTGTTATTTGTAACAACCGGAGACCACGGAGCTGGCAGCTTCCTCGGGCAGCGCATTAGCATTACTATTCAACGAGGAAATTCTGCCAGCATCTGTGGTACTTTGCCACGGGGGCCCTCTCTTTTTTAGTTTTTATTAAGTTTTAATTAAAGCGTATTTAGCATAGTTATCATTAGTTTTACTTTTAATAATTTAATAAATATAGTGTAATTGACAACAATTCATTTTGTGCTAAGGTAGTAAAATAAAATACCGTTTCTAGATTTTACACTGCTGATTACAGTAAAAATATCTTTGGATTTTTTTATGCAGTAGTTTTTTTTATATTTAGGAAAAACAGTAAAAAAAGTTGGATTGTGAATGTTAGGAATACACTTATAGTGCCCTTAGTCCATTTATTACCAAAGGAATTCAAAAAAATATACAACTGTCATGTTGTCTGACGGATTACTTGATTCTAACGACACGCTTTCGATTCTACGCAAAACAGTTTATTTATTTTAATGGAGTCTACAAATTACGTAATTAATTAAATTACGCAAAATAACAAATTTGTGAACGAACGGCAGCGAATGATTGACAAGTGTGTGACATGACATGACAGTCAGTTCTGTTTATGTTTAAAGTTACTTTATTTTTATTTTATATCAGGCTAAGATCACGACATCAGTATTCCTAACTTTGTATATACGGTCTTTTTAATGACTATTTCTTTAATAAATTATTAACGACGAATTTAAGTTAAATAAAGAAAAACCAAGAAATACGGGATAAACGCGAAAAAACAATAATGCTTTTTTTTTGAAATGTTGTCAATTAGTATAGTGATATGCAATAAATTTAGTTTTATTAACTGAATAAACATAATATTTGAGTTTACTTTTGGGTAATTATGCTAAGAGAACCAACGTAATTCCTAGTCATATCTGACTCAGTGCGTTATTTGACCCCCACCTACGCAATACAATTTTTTCGACCTCGTGGATTAGCTAATAAATACCGTACGTCCGTCTTATTACATAACTTGTTATGTGTAGTTTCCCACATATTGTCTATTGTTACTTTTAACACAGTGAAACCGCGAATCGAGGACAAGGCGAGAAAGAAAGAGTTCCTACACCGTACTGCGTTATAGTGTTTCTAATCTGATGATAAGTATTTTAATTTAATAACTGCGTAAATAACATACATACATTAAATCACGCCTGTTTCCCAGAGGGGTAGGCAGATACCACTTCTTTCCACTTGCTACGATCTTGACAAATTTGTTTCGCTTCTTCCTAACTACGTACATAACATAAAATAACATGTTTTTAAATGTGCAAAAACCCTATTTAACAGGTTGTCTTGTCCCAGGAACACATAAATAAATAAATATCAGGGGACAATTTCACACCAATTGAGGTCAAAAATGCAAAATTAAATTAATATACCTAGGTTAGAATACGAACGAACGAAGCACAGAACAACAAACGAGCGAGAAACATTCGAAAACAACAAAATATGTGTCTATGGTTAACTTTGTTTTTAAATTGATGTGCACTTGCCAGGTTTCATATTTTTTTTTAAAGTTGCACAATCGATTTAACTTGTGAAATAGGGACTAAAAAACACCTAATGATTTGAGAAATGAATTATTTTACCTGATTGGTCGATTTTAATATAGCTGCGTTCTGGTTGGTTGATACCAAATAAAATGTTTTTTTTAAAGAGTTAAATTAGTAAAAGAGTTTACATACCAAAAAGAACCTAACGTTCCGATTGACAGTCAATGTGTATTGTGATTGGTGGTTTAATTTGGTGAAGTATTTTGATTGGTCAAATTAACCTAGGTGTAAGCTTTGGCAGCTAGGCATATCGTTTTGGCTCAAAAAAGCACAAGTGCTGTTAAGGGGAATAGACTAGATAGACTTTTCTACGGAATGTTCTGCGGACATAATTATCTATATTCTTATATTAGTGTTCGTGACTATATAAATGACAGATAAAAGTACAGGAGTAGGAAAAGTAATTAATACTACTCGAAATTTCAAATCGATATAATGAATAGTTGTTGAAATATATCGATTTAATAAACAGACAACGCACATACAATCGCATCATAAGGGTTTCCCCTTTTTGTTACGGTAACCCTAAAAACCCAAATACCACAATACGTAGATGTGATATGCAGATAATGCCAAACCTATCGTTAAAATTTACTTGTCAGTTACCTGCCATAAACATGCGCTAGCACAGGAAGAGGGGGACCGCTGATGGACAGATAACAGTTATGGAGTAATAATTACCAAATAACCGCCTGTGGTTTTAGAGTTGCTTAGGTGAGAAATTGGATAGTTATAACACTACAGAGGTTTTTATGGTAGGCAATTCTGCCCTCATAAACCAATGGGTGTTATCTCAACTACAATGGCAAAAACAGATTCAATCCTATCTCGTTAGGAATAAGGTTGCATTTGCTACAGGAGCTTTGTCTGAGATACGCTATTCGTCTTAGAATTGCAAAATAGTTCTAAAAAACATTTGGGTTTGTAACTCTTTTTCATCCCCACTCATACATTATTATTCTAGTCTAATTGAGTTTACCTAAACTTTACATACTTTTTAAGAGCTTAGCTGTAGTGTTTTATTCGGCTTTACCCCCGCTATTAATTTCCGTCTTTCGGCGATCTATTTATATTTACACAACTTTTTTTTTTAGTAGGTAAACGAGCACACAGGCCACCTGATGGTAAGTGGAAACAGTGACCCGTAGACATTCGCATTCACAAGACCGCAAATGCACTGACAACCCTGAGGACTAAGATGGAATGCATCTATGCTCATCACTTAATTTCACCGGCTGTCCTATCCCCAAACCGGAACACAAAAACATTTCAAAAATTTTCCAAATTTAGATAACCCTTCCCTTAGTAATTTTACACCTACGTACTTTTTCAGTTCTGTTCCACCTTTAGGTTGACTAGCAGAGAATGCGAACTTAATGTAATAAAATATTGAATTAAATAAATAGATAGATAGATTGACGACGCGCTGCGCTGGCCTAGTTGGTAGTGACCCTGCCTACGAAGCTAGCGGTCCTGGGTTCAAATCCCGGTAAGGGCAGATATTTGTGTGATGAGCGCGAATATTTATTTAAGTATATATTTCTCTATTTAAGTATTTATATCGTTGTCGAGTACCCATAATACAAGCCTAGAGCTTACATTGGGACTAGGTCAATTGGTGTGACATTGTCCCCTGATATTTATTTATTTATTTTATTTATTTATCTAGAGTCAGTCAAATGTGTAAAGGCATTCCATTAACGGTCAACGACAGTAAGCAGTCACCAAAATACTGATCAAAACGAAAAGGAAATATGCGCATGAACTTGATATTCTTACGGCGTCTTTTTTCTTTTGGACTGCAGAATACGTAAACAAGTATGTCATTTCCAAACAATTACTTGTTTTCATTCCCAAAACGACGGAAACTCGAACGCTATTTTCGTTCGCACACGAGTAACGTGTATTCCTTGCATTCATCTTTCCATGTAAATAATTCGTTACGTAAACCGTTTTTTTATAAATCGCATTTTTCAACAAAAAAAAATCGCAAAAGAGAAATTAAAATACGCACGATATAAGCTTTTTAAACTGCTAAATAGACAACGATTAGACAGAGAGATCCGATATGCACTGTGTCGTCATGTATCGCATCGGTAATGTAAACTTCAGGTTGAATTAAATAGATATAGGAACATTTATTTGGCTTGTTTCCTGGTTATATTTATAGCTATTCAAAATGGTTACCTATCACAACTTCGAAAAATGTTTGACCGAATTTTGGTTCGACAAATACTTTTCGTCAATTATGGTTTGGGTTTTTTTACGTTTGGCCGAATGATCATTTCGAATTGTTTTATTTATTCATTACTTGTTTTGGTTTTTTAACGATTTGACCAATTATCTATACCTCATTACTGGTTTCGGCGTATCAACAGTTGTCCAATGTAATGCTTTGTCTATTTGTCTTTTTCCTATTTCTGATTTTACCTTAGTATCCTTTGCCCAATATTACGGCTCGGTTTATTCGTTTTTCGGGGCAGAAAAAAAATAAACTCGAAAGCCAAGGCGGGAGCAAAGCTCCCGCCTTGGCCTTCTAACCTAACCTATCTGAGTCGGTTCTGCCCTGACTCGTCTTGCTCGTTGCATTTTGTAGATAGTTGAAATTAATTACAATACAAGCAAGATTTTTTGGCCGAAATGAATATTTGACGTAACGTAGCGAAATCTATATGTAACATTGATGAAGTGAAAAATGGGTTAAGAAACAAAATACAAAACGATCCACAGGCTAGTTGTAGCATTGGTGTAATGAAAAATGGGCTTTGAAATAAAATACGTAACAATACATAGGGCACGTGACTACAAGGAGAAAAGTTGCTTGGACTAACGAACCATTTACTTAAAGTCAAATGATGAAATAAAAAATTGACGAATCGTGCCATCGGAGAAACGATAGAAAACGAAACGTTTTCGGTCAAAAGAAATTCGGTCAAAAAAAATTCGCGTTTGTGATAGGTTACCATTCAAAATATGATTTTTGTCAACTGTTTGTTACATTAAGCTTTTATTGAAGCTGTGAAAAAAATATATACCCTGTTGTCTGTGGCCATGTTATCGTAGATTACTAAGGACTTAGGGCCGTATTAATAAACTGATCTCAACTGTAATGGTCTTCTTCTTCTTCTTTTGCCCCCGCGGCGACTTGAACAGCTACTACCGCGGGGATAATGGCGTTTCCACGTTGAGTGATTTCGCCAGTGTCAAGTATATATATTGTATAAATCAATATAGCAATAAAACAATCCAATCTTCTCTAGGAAGATTGGGGGCAACGTTGTACGGTGATTAGTAGGTCAGAGGTCAAGATAGTTTTAACCTCTGCACCACTGCGAGTCCACTTGAAACGAGAAGAAAGATGCAAGATACACGAAATAAGTCCAAGTCTTCAATCACTGTGCGACACAAAGGCATAAAAAGTACAAATCACTATCAGAAAAGAACTTTGAACACCTAATTACCCAAAAATTAAAGTCTAAAACAAATTACACGTCCGCCATCTTTTAACGTTGCAAATGGCCCCCAACTGTAATGGTCGTCTCAAGATGTGTCAATAATGACAGTTCTCTATGGCTTGACGTTTACTTTGACGTATCTTGTGACGCGCATCTCAGTCAAGATGAGTTTATTAATACGGCCCTAAGTTTTGTGTTTTTGCTTAACTCGATCATAGTTTTTCCACCGCATTTATATTATTTAAGTAATTCAATTATACACGTAAAAAACCCCTTTTTAATGCCTAAGGAACCACAAACCATTGAATATTCATGAAAGCCCACTTGGTTTGTTTTCAGGCCGTGCATAATTAGTGGCGCTGGTTAAAATATAATTTCTGCTCAAATACTCGGGGAATTAGCGTTTTAGATTGTACAAGGTTCATGATAACATTATGCCAATTAGTTGGAGAGTCTTTGTGTTTCGTTGTTATATCGAGCTTAAATAATAAGTCCAACAAAAAAAGAAAAGTAAAAACCCGATGAAAAGCGAGTTGTGTAATTTTTTAATTTTTTTAATAAGGAAAGCAAACAGCAATAAGTGGGTACAAATACATTATCTCTTATGGATATCGATGAATAACATCCATTTACTCCCTAAACAGCTTTCACTGAAATATATTAACATTTTGTTTGTTCTACACTTACCTAAACTAAATTAAATTAAATTCCATCGTTTGGAAACAAGAAGAAACAGACTATTATTACAATAAAAAAGAAAAGTAAACAAAATAGAGATTTTTTTTTATTTTTTTCATTAAAAATGTTGTATTATACCTACTTCTGGATTTGTAGTTAATAATATATACAATCCTTTAAGTATTTTTATTTATATACCACTGGATTCTTTTCAAATATCGTTATTTAAGGTTTTCAGTATTGTTTTGTCTTCCAAGTAAGCATATAAAATCAATCATTAGTTACCTTTTTAACCCCCGACGCAAAAAGAGGGGTGTTATCAGTTTGACGTGTAAGTGTGTATCTGTCTGTGGCACCGTCGGTCTTAAATAGATGCACCTATTTGGATGCGTTTTTTTTCATAAAAACCCTTTATTTTGCAATAAAATAAAATAATTGATCTTCAAAAGAATGAAATCCATAATATTTTGTGTGTCAAAACAATTTACAATGATTAATCTGTAATATAAACAAACAAATACGCACATACACAAACAGAGATACATAAAGTATGTGCTAATAAATAACAGCATCATAATACAGTTACCCAACTTCCGAAGTATTTGAACACATACCTGAAACAAAAACAAACAAACTATTAATAAACAATCTACATTCATACAGATTTCATTAAATATTAACATATTACATATTATTATTATATTATGTACTCCTGCACGAGAACTCTTTAGGACTCAAAGCATCCTAACACTACCCTCTCAGTACGTGTACGATGTAGCTAAATTCGTTAGGTATAAGATAAATAGTTTTCCTACTAGAACACTAACCCGCACGCGACTAGGATCCACAAATCGCTTACTAATCGCAAGCTCCAGACTGACCAAGTCCACCAAAGCTATGCACATTTTAGGGCCGAAGGTCTACAACAAGCTACCTTCACACATTAAAAACTTAGAAAGCAATGCAGCTTTCTGTTATAAATTAAGGAAATGGCTTATTGACAATTCTTTCTACGATTTTAATGAATTCATCTTAGACTAATGAATTATAAAATGACATTTAATTTCAAATTGTGTAATCTATAACTTACTTGTAATATTATCTAAAGCACCTACTATAATGCAACTAACTATAACATAACCAAATTTTTGTAATTATTTTGACATGTAATATTTTATAATATTATAAAATTACTAAAATTAATGAAATTTTCTATTTCTATTTCTATTTCTAAATAAATGAGTATGAGTATGAGTATGAGTATTGGCTTATAGACACCTCCGGAGATCCTAGAGCCGGTGCTTACCTCTCCCATAGGATTGGACTAGCTATCCAGAGAGGTAATGCCGCCAGTGTCATAGGGACCATGCCGCGAGCGGACCAGCTAGAGGGGGTGTTCTTTTTATAGTGGTGATTATTATTTACATATTTAATATTTGAGAAGCTTAGTTTTATTTTAATTTGAGTAGCTTAGTTTAATTTTAATTTAAATAAGTTTAGTTTTGACTTTTAATTGTGATAAAACTTATAAATAAATAAGCTAGAAAAAACTAGCTTTTCCCCGCAACTCCGTCTGTAGTGTATCGCTATTGCCTCGGGAATTTAACCTTTTTTCGGGATACAATGTAGCCTAACTACCCCAATAAATAAATAAATATCAGGGGACAATGTCACACCAATTGACCTAGTCCCAATTTAAGCTCTAGGCTAGTATTATGGGTACTAGACAACGATATAGATACTTATATAGAGAAAAATATACTTAAATACATAGTAAACATCCATGACTCAGGAACAAATATTCGCGCTCATCACACAAATATCTGCCCTTACCGGGATTTGAACCCAGGACCGCTAGCTTCGTAGGCAGGGTCACTACCAACTAGGCCAGCGCGTCGTCAAAGGTATTTAGAAATCATCTCTAGGTTTCTTTCATCATTTTTAATTTTGAATGATCGTTTAGGAGTTATAACGATTCCAAGTTGGTTATCTACATTCGGGGTTTTAAAGCTCGCTTTTCGTTAAGTTATTCACATTAAAAAAAAACACATTTGATACGACCTATTCCATCTCAGACTTAGGGTTATCTACGCGTTCAAATAAGAAGTACTAAAATAAGTTTCTTGCGGCGTTTCTTCTCAGCAGTGGTCTCTTGTGAAGCGCTGGTAGATTCTTGACGTGTAAAAGTGCCCGTGCGGCCTACTTACTGAATAAATGTCTTTATCTTTATCAGAGTGGTGGTTACAGAGTTATCAACAAGTTTTAAGACCTGTTGGTAATTTACTAGCTCTGCCTACCCAACTGGGAATAAAGGCGTGAGTTTATGTACGTATGTATGTATGTTTTATTATTTATTTATTCAAACACAATAACATGATATCAAGTAAGTACAATGAGGTTAAAGTTAACAATAACGACTGCTTATAATGCGCGGCCGTGTCGGTAACATGGAGTCCATTTTTAGATGCATTCACATGCAAAGTGTGTAGCGACGGTGTAGCCACGAGAACAGCGTACGCGATTAATTTTCTGGTTTAAACTAGTACATACATACATACAACTTACCCTAATATTACTGGTTACACGAGTACTCATTCATGTTTTTACGAAATAATGTTACATACACATACACATACATACATACCTTCACGCCTTCATTCCCAGAGTGGGCTAGGCAGAGCTACAGAATTACCAACAACTCTAAAAACTTGTTGATAATTCTGTAACCACATTTTGCCCAAGTAGGCTAAGATGTTTCCCAGTGTATTAGTGACAGGTGGCAAGCCCATCGCCTAACAGTACTATAAGCCTTTATTCCCTTAGTCGCCTCTTACGACATCCACGGGAAGACATGGAGTGGCACTATTCTAACCCGGCAACCACACGGCAAACTAAATTAAACTAGTATTGCAATGCAAATGGTGTTTTTTGTTTCAATTGGGATACACTAGTGTCGAAGTTTCAAGAATCAGAAGATGTGCATCGATAAACTGATGATGAGTCGATTGTTTTCGGCCAAATGCTTGACATTGACACCAAACTACCAACACCTTGCGCGGTCCACGTCAAAGATGTTTACGTTTTTTCACTTTATTCCATTGAAACAAGATGCAAAATTGTAAATGTATCTTTGTTGTTTCCCCGTGTGGTTGCCGGGTTAGAATAGTGCCACTCCATGTCTTCCCGTGGATGTCGTAAGAGGCGACTAAGGGAATAAAGGCTTGTAGTACTGGTAGGCGATGGGCTTGCCACCTGTCACTAATATGCTGGTAAACATCTTAGCCTATTTGTGCTAATTGTGGTGACTGAATTATCAACAACTTTTTAAAGTTGTAATTCTGTAGCTCTGCCTAGCTTACTCTGGGATTACAGGCGTGAAGGTATGTATGTATGTTGACTGTAAATTATTTATAAGTATTCTGGCAAATATTTTCATTTCATCTCATAAATAATATAAAACATCCACGTCTTCAAGAATTCGCGAATTCCAATCCGCTGTCGGTGTGGATGAACACGCTGTAAAGAACAATGCGCAAACGGCTGCGAATATCAATTGGTTTTCGCGAAGCGAGTGACACTTGACTTTCGAGAAAAAAACTGTTTTTGCTTCGCAGGAAACACAGCTATTGTAGATATTTAAGATGGGTAATGCCAATACTTACTAGTACAGTAACTTTAAATTTAACTGACTTCAAAAAGAGAGAAGTTTCGAAATTCGGCTGTTTTTTTAAGTCATTTGTGTGCCTAGACAAGATAAATAAACCATAAATACATTCATTCATATTCATAGATAGATTCTGACGTTTGACGAGGCGTTGGCCTAGTTGGTAGTGACACTAGTGACACTGCCTACGAAGCTAGGTGTCCTGGGTTCAAATACCATCTACACTAAAATTAGTACGAAAAGTTTTAATAGATTGTTTGCATTGAATAGGTTTCGAAACTACTAGACTTATTTTAAAAAATCTTTCACCATTAGCAACCTACATTAACTCTGATGAACATAGGCTGTGTTCTTTTTCTGCGCGGATGGAACAGCTAGTATATAGATATTTGTGTGATGAGCGTGACTATTTGTTCCTGAATCATATATCCGCCTAGCCTTAAGCTTAGTTTGGGACTAGGTATGTAAGTATTTAGTAAAATATTGATACACCTTGACCTTGTGCAGGGTCCGTCCGGGTTGGTACCACCATCTTATCCATTAACCTACCGCCAAGCAGCAGTGTTCGCATTGTTGTGTTCCGGTTTGGGGATAAGACAGCCGGTGAAATGACTAGCATAGAGGCATTCCATCTTAGTCCTCAGGGTTGGCAACGCATTTGCAGTCTCCTGAATGCGAATGTCTATGGGTCACAGTTTCCACTTACCATCAGGTGGCCTGTGTGCTCGTTTGCCTTCCCATGCAATAAAAAAAAAAAAAAAAAAAAAAACAGAGGATCAATTTCATTCCAATCCATGTCTCGAGAGTTACTGTTTAAAGCATTGTTTTAAATGCATGTTTTAATATAAGTTGCTAGCTTTGTGTAGTTAATTCCTAAAAGTGTAACATACATCAGTGAAAACTTTGTCGGTTTAAAAATAACTCACTTCTGTTGTAATATTAATGTATAATGTAAGCTGTTTTTTTCCTTAATAAATAAAATGAAATAAAATAAATAGTTGACGTGGGTGCAAACTCAGCAAGATTCATAATGTTATTCAGAATCATTTAACTTGTTTCGCTATTTTGGCTCCCCCGTAAAAACATGGGGGTTAAAAGCTGCTGGCATTGTTCAACGACTTGTAAAAATATACGAGTAGTGAGTACAAGCAAAAAAGCTCTCCGCAAGCTCTCCAAAGTTCGTGAAAGCTCTCAAAGCTGCGTGAAAGCTAAAAGCATCGAGGATTGTCACCTTTCACGGGAAATCCTGGAGGGTTAGCTTCAGGAAAGAAATTAGATATAGTACCGGAGAATAAATGATAGAACAAGTAATAGTAGCTTCAACTAGCGACCCGCCCTGGCTTTGCACGGGCTAAATTGCAATGTATTCTTACTCTAAAACCGTGAAAAAAAATCTTTATGATAATGAAAACCCTATCAAAGTTAATTTAATAGTTTCTGAGTTTAGGGATTGCATGGTATGGCTTTTTTTTTCTGGTAGCTTATTTTGCAAAGCTTTTTTTCTCAGTAGAAATAATTCCATCATTATACTCGTAATTACCCAATCTGTATTTATCTGAATAGTTATATATATATCATTTCCTCAGAGTCGACGTGAAGAGCTCCTTACTTCTGGGTGGTTTGACTCTTTGGGCCTCCTGCAAACTAGCATAACCTAAACCTACCTTTATTACGGCCTCGTAACAATGGGGAGATTTACGACAAGAAAAATCCAGAATCGTCAATATGCGATCATGAAAAAATAAAAATGGGAAAAAATGCGATTGGGTAAAATTACGAATGGGAAAAATCACGACTGGAAAGATTGCTACGTGAAATACTCGAGTTTGGGAAACAACTTGATACACCCCAAAAACTTACACATAAGTAGGTACATATTAATTATTCCAGCCTAATTAAATTATCAAGTGTATTTGAAGTGAATCATTAATGATCGAAAATTAAAAAAGGCTCGGTTATTAATTTTTCAGCGCAAGAAAATAGTTGTTAAAGAATACGCCTCCCCAGATTTAAACTTTAAAATTACTTATGATCTTATAAAACGCACGCCTAAACCGTTAAACAACCATCTTGGCTTGAACACTTAAAAACTCATCCACACTTCAATCCAACCAGATTATTTTCGATCCAAATAAATACCTATTTCAGAACACCAAACCATTTGTTTGGGTTATCCCACCGCTCACAATCCTGTTTATGTTCCTATCAAACAGACTCTGTTTACTTCTGTTATTATTGGACTGAGTATTCCGTTAATGGCTTTAATGATAACATTCCTTATATGTTAGTAATAATCCCGTAGTAGTCTAGTAGTAAGTATAATTCTTAAACTATCGCGGGTTATATTCGTGATATTAAAGTTAACATATATACAGGGTGTCCCGTAAGTACCACGTCAAACTTAAGGGGGAGGTAGGTGAGCAAGCCACCTACCTAACATGGAAAAATCGCCTTAGTAAAAGTCGCACGGTTTTCGAGATATTTGAATTTTTCTGATTTTTAGAAAAATGTACACCCGCACTGAGTTTTTGATCTGTGGTATTCGGAATTTATTATTTTTTAATTTTTATTTTATTGCAAAACAATCTTGAATAGTTGTGTTATCAAATGGTAAAAACCATTGAAAAGTTACTATTGTAGTTTTTTTTATTTTTTAAATTAAATTTAAAATTTGTCTCTTCCGTTTTATTTTGGTAAAACTTTAGCCCCTCCTGGTGAAAAAAAAATACATGACCACTGGTTAGCCAATTAGATTAAAAACATGCTCGTTTAATGGGCATTTAAAAATGATAAATACTTTATCATCAAAACACTAATAAATATTTTTTTTAAAGAAAAGCGTAAAATACACCGCAATTCACGTTAAGCCAGTACTGCCACCCAAGCTTACTTGCGACGCGAGCTGTATCAGAATTCCATTCTAGTTTCATTCAGCAGCAATGCAAAACTAATCGAACAAATTAAAATCTTTAAATTTCGCTTAATTTATAAAAAAAAGTTATAAAAAAAAGTTATAAAACTTTTAATCTGCGATATTCCAAGTAGATAATTATTCGATTTGGGCTTACAACCTGCATAATGCCAAACTCTTTATTTTTTTTAAAAACTGTCCTAAAACTCTTCGAACTTCGTTCGAAATTTAAAAATAATTTTGTTCCTCATTTATTTGTTTATTGTCACATTTGAACCCAATCTTACTGTTTATTCGGTGTGTGGTTAAATCTAATTACTTACTTTTGTGATTTGTCGTTTATGTTTGATGTTTTTCGGACTAACTGTTTTTGCTCGTATTTCGGACTCTTATTTGCTTAACGATTTGGCCTTTGTGACAATTGTGACTGCGGATTAAATCACAAAAGTAAGTAATTAAATTTAACCACACACCAGTCGAACTTAATTAATTAATTTGAGCTTAAAATCTTTAAATTTCGGTAACTTCGTTTGAAAAACATCAAACATAAACGACAAATCACAAAAGTAAGTAATTAGATTTAACCACACACCGAATAAACAGTAAGATTGGGTTCAAATGTGACAATAAACAAATAAATGAGGAACAAAATTATTTTTAAATTTCGAACGAAGTTCGAAGAGTTTTAGGACAGTTTTTAAAAAAAATAAAGAGTTTGGCATTATGCAGGTTGTAAGCCCAAATCGAATAATTATCTACTTGGAATATCGCAGATTAAAAGTTTTATAACTTTTTTTTATAACTTTTTTTTATAAATTAAGCGAAATTTAAAGATTTTAATTTGTTCGATTAGTTTTGCATTGCTGCTGAATGAAACTAGAATGGAATTCTGATACAGCTCGCGTCGCAAGTAAGCTTGGGTGGCAGTACTGGCTTAACGTGAATTGCGGTGTATTTTACGCTTTTCTTTAAAAAAAATATTTATTAGTGTTTTGATGATAAAGTATTTATCATTTTTAAATGCCCATTAAACGAGCATGTTTTTAATCTAATTGGCTAACCAGTGGTCATGTATTTTTTTTTCACCAGGAGGGGCTAAAGTTTTACCAAAATAAAACGGAAGAGACAAATTTTAAATTTAATTTAAAAAATAAAAAAAACTACAATAGTTACTTTTCAATGGTTTTTACCATTTGATTACACAACTAGTCAAGATTGTTTTGCAATAAAATAAAAATTAAAAAATAATAAATTCCGAATACCACAGATCAAAAACTCAGTGCGGGTGTACATTTTTCTAAAAATCAGAGAAATTCAAATATCTCGAAAACCGTGCGACTTTTACTAAGGCGATTTTTCCATGTTAGGTAGGTGGCTTGCTCACCTACCTCCTCCTTAAGTTTGACGTGGTACTTACGGGACACCCTGTATAACTTAGAATAGTTACAAATGAAAAAAACTGAGAGAAATGTGGTGTAAAAGAAGATGTAGTGAATAAGATCGAAAACGGCATGCTTCGATGGTTCGGTCATTTGGAAAGGATGGATGAAAGAAGATTGACGAACGAGTTATACAGATCGAAAGTAAGTGGAAGGGTCGGAAGGGGCCGCCCGCCCTAGGCGTACTTTTCCGAATCAAATCGGAGAAATACTCGAAAAGAGCCGAATCTTAAGTACCCGAAACCGACGTGCGTGCATGACTCGATGTATGAATGTTGAAGAAGCGAAAGAAATTTGTCAAGATCGTAGCAAGTGGAAAGAAGTGGTGGGGCCTTCCCCTCTGGGAAACAGACGTGATTTAATGTCTGTATGCATGTATGTGTTTTGCTAATATGATGTTATGCGTATATGATGTTTTGCGAGTATGATGTTATGCGTATATGATGTTTTGCGAGTATGATCTTTTGCGAATGTGATATTCACATATGAAAGGGTTGGAGGGTTAGGGTCCATACAAAATGGCCCATCACTCTTTGTATGGAAAAAAATCACAGCTACGCGACGCGATTTGAGCGTTACCTCACTATCCACTTAATAATCATAGAGGTCGCTAGTTTCGATAAACTTATCCGGCATCTGTCCTTGATCATGCTCTTAAGGTATTATTGTCTGCGCCCACGCGCTGACTCACCCGCCCACGGCTATTTGCGGCCGTCCGTGGCATCGAACTTGGGTGTTGACACTATACCTATAAATTCGCCGAGTTAACGCAAAACACCTGGGAACATATCTAATTGTTGAAAACCGCGTTTCGTACTGCTGCAATGTAAGCACTACTTACATAAAAACATTAAATCACGCCTGTTTCCCAGAGGGGTAGGCAGAGACCACTTCTTCCCACTTGCTACGATCTTGACAAATTTATTTCGCTTCTTCAACATTCATACATCGAGTCATGCACGCACGTCGGTTTTGGGTACTTAAGATTCGGCCCTTTTCCAGTATTTCTCCGATTTGATTCGAAAAAGTACGCCTAGGGCGGCCCCCTCCGACCCTTCCACTCACTTTCGATCTGTATATCTCTTTCGTCAATCTACTTTCAACCCATCCTTTCCAAATGACACAACACTGACAAAGCCATTATGTTGCATATAAAATAATAAGTCATAATCATACCAATGCTAACCCGGGGCACCTATACTAAAGTGATGTAGCAACATATTTCACGACAAAAACATATATCGATGTTACTATCAACATCTAAATGTTGTTCAACATAAATCAATATTTATTTATACTACATGTATTGATTTGATTATTTTAAAATAGTTTTCATAATAATTACTATTTTTCCATATTCGTCGGTATTAAGGAATGCCGTTGTTGGTTATTGATATTTCTTCACCTTTTTTATGAGACTATATTTTGCATGGTGTCGTAACCAGTATATTTTTTTCGAGGACCGTCTGTAATTTTTTGAAATTTTTAATTGAAATGACATCCGCATACTTTTATTATCTCAAGAGGCTCGATATCACATATATCTAACCTTTTGATAGTAATCGGGAATTTTCAATGAGCACATGTAGGTATATCGACATCTTTTTTATCGATATCAACTCCCTAAAACGTGCCCCAAGTTAGCACAGGTATGGCCATAAGACTGCATTCCTAAGCCAACCCTGAGGACCAAGATTTTTTTCAATACCAGAAATTTCCCTGAGTTTTTTTTTAAATTGTATTATAGCAAGCAAATAAAATCTCTAACGAAATTCAAAAGAAAATGATACTAGACGTTTCTCTCAAAGATACTTTGATAAAATAAAATGAATACCTTTCTGCAAGGCTTGGTGCAAAGACCTTGCCGCTCGCTCTTTTATAAACATGGAAACCTTCGCGAAGGGACACAATTTCAAAGCTTGCTTTACAAGCTTGTGCTAGCGACTTCGTTCGCGTAGAATTTCTTATATAGTCCCACGGGAACCGTACATTTTTACGGAATAAAAAGTAACCTTTGTGCTATTCCAGATTATATTTGAGCCAAATTTCATTCAAATCTGTTCAGGCGTTTTGGCGTGATTGAGTAACAAACATCCTAAATTTCGCTTTTATAATTTTTTTTTTTTTATAGCATGGGAAGGCAAACGAGCACACAGGTCACCTGATGGTAAGTGGAAACTGTGACCCATAGACATTCGCATTCACAAGACTGCAAATTCGTTGCCAACCCTGAGGCCTAAGATGGAATGCCTCTATGCTAGTCATTTCACCGGCTGTCTTATCCCCAAACCGGAACACAACGATGCGAACACTGCTGCTTAAACGCCTACACGCTATACAGGTTGTTCCAAAAATAGTCAAACCCTTCGAATAGCTCACATTAAAGACCCCCCTGTATATTTAAATCACCCTCAACACCTTGCGCCCGCTGGAGCGTGTCTGTCCGTTTGTCTATTTATACCGGCGACCTACCTCACCGTTCATTATTTTAAAACAGATGGCTATAAGTTTAACGTAACAATAACAAGGAATTTCCGTTGTCATAGGTTGACGTTGGCCCTTGTCAAATTTGGTAACTACTAAACGTCAAGTTAAACTTAACTGTCTGTGTATGTCACCTGTTTTTTTGATTTACGATAACTTCGGCATATTACTAGATACATCCATAGAAACTAAGTGGTAGATTAAATTTTTACATATTGCAAAAAAAATAAAAAAACCGTTTAGAACAAAGTAGTTAAATGTTGTATCTTTGGTCATTCTAAAAGGGTCTTTAGAGTTAACTCATAGTAAGTGTCAAATACGTCAATGTTGGCGCGACATACACAGACAGTTAAGAGCCTTTTAGACCAGTTCAACGTGATTAACTGATTAAATTTAAAAATTAAATATCTCTAAAACTGTTACAGTTATCATTTGTCTGTCTTCGGGAAATATCCTTTATTTGACCTAAAGAACGTTCCCTTAAAGTAATCGTAAATCAAAAAAAACACGGTGTAGGGTAAAGTCACCGGTGGTCAGCCAGAGACCAGTAGTCGACCTTATATGAGTGCGAAGAGTAGAAAATATATATTTCGTACTCTTCCCACTCATACAAAGTATAGGCATAGGCCGGCTACAGGTCTCGGGCTGACTACTGGTGACTTTACCCTATATAGTTATAGAAATAACTCCTTGTTACACCTACTCTCCCAAATCAGAGCTCTCTAAAACCCGTTTCATCACCACAACCAACATACTTAGATCTTTACTTGTCACCAACCGCCACAAGGCCATGGTCCACTGTACACTGGCCTTTGCTATAGAGAGCGAACAAAACAAAGCCGCCGCTTGCGCATCGGTCGACGACCTAGTTCCACGCGTGGTGGCCATGGTGGAACAAAGTTACATGTGCCATCGGTAAACTAGTATGTAATTAGGTACTTATTGAGGATAAGTTTTGCAGGAATATCACGGTTTTCCTGACAAACTGCTTTATACCTAGTATCAATGAAATATGAATTATAAAGATTACGTTTTTTTTATTATATGCAGTCGAGTTCATAATAGTAGTTTATGAAATTGTTGCATAATGAGGGGTATTAAAACACGAGTGTTTTTAATAGTATCACACGAGTGTTTTAATACCTAATTATGTGCAGTTTCATACACTACTTTATCTATTCTCATACATTGCAATTCAACCTACTAAATAAAAGATCAAAGTTAATAAAGTAACTACAGCAAACCGTATTCAATGAATGGCGCCAAAACCTAGCACACACCGCGCATGCGTTAAAGCGGGCGCTGTCACAGACAAGTAAAAATTGGAATGAAAACTTTTTGTAATGCTGTAAAAATGACGCGAATCGCATGTGCGTTCCATTATGAAAGATAATTGATATGGAACCTCGTTGGTGACATTAACTTTTTGGATTAACTTGTATCGTAATGGTAAAAAAATACTTTATAACATTATTTTGTTAGAGAAATAATGTTATGTGTTTATAAAGTGTGTTAATATTAATTAGTTTTGAAGTTTATAATTCGAAATTTACGATATGAGAGTAGATAAATATGTTTACACTTTGAAATGAAATGAAATAATATTTATCTACTAACATCATCTGTGAAATTTTCAACTGTCTACACGGTTCGTGAGATACAGCCTGGTGACAGACAGACGAACAGCGGAGTCTTAGTAATAGGGTCTTTGGGTACGGAACCCTAAAAATCCTGAAAGAATTACAGTTTCTTAAGATAAATATGACCTCAAACACATTATGCTAAAAATAAATATGGCAGACGATATAGAGTCATAGATAAGATAACACAACGGTAAATGGTTCATTATTTGGGCGTTTGTTCCGAATCACTTACGTGGTCACATTTTTGTAGAGGTGGCTGCAGATTTCCATTTCGTTTCCGGTTAGGTATATTAGTTTTTTTTTTTTTATGGCATAGAAGGCAATCGAGCACACAGGCCACCTGATGGTAAGTGGAAACTGTGACCCATAGACATTCGCATTCACAAGACTGCAAATGCGTTGCCTACCCTGAGGACTAAGATGGAATGCCTGTATGCTAGTCAATTCACCGGCTGTCTTATCCCCAAACCGGAACACAACAATGCGATCACAGCTGCTTGGCGGTAGGTTAATGGGTAAGATGGTGGTACCAACCCGGACGGACCCTGCACAAGGTCCTCCCACAAGTAAAGTTTACCGGACATCTATCAAAGATCCAAAAAAGACATCAAAATATACGCCCAATTTTAAAAAATATGTCCACAAAAGTGAGGCGGTTGAAACGCTTTAATAATGAATGACCCAATACTCAATACTCAATCATTTATTGCATTCCACAATATTAACTTACAGGATATTAGGTTAACTTAAGTTTTAGTTGTTATATATAATAAAACTAAATAGTACATTGTTGCAGAGGATAGAAAGTACGAGATTTTTGGACGAGTCATATAGAGGGCCGATACGTAGTTGAGGCCCTCTAGTGTACGAGTCCATAAATTGCACTTTCTACCGAGGTAGACATAGTGCTGTTCACAACTACTGAGAGAAAATCAAATAAAATTTTATGTATTATCGCCAATTTTATCAAAGATAACTTTTTTTAAATCTGGACCCCTATTCTCGTGGCTTTCGAGATTAATAAACTAACATTCGAGATGAAGATGTCAACTCCATATAAAATTGTATTTGTTTCGCCTTATCTCCCATGTAATTTTATCTCTAGTGGTTCGAGATTAGGGGCCAAGTTTGAATTACATTAAAAAAAAGCAGTGACATAGTTTTTAGTCTGTGTATCTTTTAGCAAAAATACACCTAATATTTTACGACAAAATGGTGTGTTATGATTGGTCGATTCCAATTTTTCATTTTAAAGAGCTATGACACAAAAATTGATTGATTGATTTTCATTGGTTATTAAAGTTGGACAACAATGTTCTCGACCAATCAGCAAATGCCGACAAAAACATTCTTGGTCTGTCCTTATAAGTGACGTTTTGTGACCCCAAACAAGAGCATCTATGGCCATATTTCCGAGCAGTGTTGTGAAAATATCATTTTGTATTGTACTTGATGTACTATGTTGGAATGTACACTTAAGCAATGAAAACGGATTACCGTACCAACAATTTGTTAATACATCGTCCCGTTTCCATTGGTCTAGAGTGTAAGATAGAAGCATTTTTTTTTGTAAGATTACGTTGAGAATTGAAAGCGAATCTCACGCGTTCATTATATTTTACGATGACTGGCCGTTTTTAGTACGTTCTCTTATAATTCAGTCCAGTCAACCCGTAATCGGGCCGGTGTTTGCTTACGGCGGCGTCGTTGATCGGGTCGCCACCTTCCCGAACACATGGTGGAGGGAGGCGATGGCTGAGAACTGAGATACGCGTCATACTCGTGAACGGGTGCTGTCTGTGGAGTCCGGTCTGTTCACGCTTGCAAGGACCTGTTATTCAGTTAATTATTTTAATTATCGTTCCTGACGTAGAGACCTCGTCATGTTGTTCTCCTAGACATTAGGTATTTTACTGACCTTACATTTGTAATGATTTTATTTGTGTTTTAAAAATAATTATTTATTACTTTATTACCTTGTAATGTAATGTAAATTAGATACTTTTAAGTATTATTGTATTTAATCATTGAAAAAATAAAATGACCTTCTGCTGGAGTTTCTTGCGGTGCTTCTTCTCCGCAATGATGGTCTTGTCCGAAGCGCTAGTAGATTCACTCCATGTTACAGACGTGTAAAAGAGCCCTCATGTGGCCAATTTACTGAATAAATATTTTGAATTTTTGTTTTTTTTTTTGTTCAGGCCCTTCCAGCGCCGCAAATGTATGTATGTATGTACTCTTTATTGCACAAAAATAGAAATATTACAATAATGTACAAAGGCGAACTTATTCCAAAATGGGATCTCTTCCAGCTAACCCTGAAGTAGGTGAGTTAGGACAATGCATAGGGTTGGACACATATAAGTTTGCACAAAAAATATCAAAAACAGATGATAAATATTGATGGCAAAATTCATCATTATTAAATAATTACGAATTGGTGGCACTTGCAGTGGAGACCATAGGACCTTGGTCAGCCGATATGAGAAGCTTTATTAAGGCTCTGTCATCCCGGCTCATAGACACCGCCTGAGATCCTAGAGCTGGTGCTTACCTCTAACAAAGGATTGGGCTAGCTATCCAGAGAGGTAATGCAGCCAGTGTCATGACCTGCTAGAGGGGGTGTTCTTTTATAGTGGTGATTATTATTTACATTTTTAATATTTGAGTAGCTTAGTTTTATTTTAATTTAAATAACTTTTGTTTTATTTTTTAATTGTAGTACCTATATTATTTTAATTATTAAATGAATATCAGGGTAGAAATTTACTCAAATCGACCTGTAATACCTAATCCCAAACTAAGCTCAAGTCTTGTTCTTTGGGTAGAAAACGATGAACATAGTTATATAGAGACAGGTACATACTACATACATACTGGAATACAATATGATTGTAGTACAAATACAAACCCTGAAAAAAAACAACAAATACAAAAAAATGGTCAAGGGTAAATGGTTCACCTACCTCCAAACAGCAGTATTTGCATTGTTGTGTTCCGGTTTGGGGATAAGACAGCCGGTGAAATGACTAGCATAGAGGCATTCCATCTTAGTCCTCAGGGTTGGCAGTGCATTTGAAGTGTTGTGAATGCGAATGTCTATGGGTCACAGTTTCCACTTACCATCAGGTGGCATGTGTGCTCGTTTGTCTTCTCTATGCAATAAAAAATAAAAATAAAAATGGTCAAGGGTGAGTTGGGCTCGTGCTGACTCGATCCGAAATCGAATTCAAAGTCGGAATAAAATAATACCTACTATATGACGGTACGGACCCTCAGTACGCGAGTTCGACTCGCACTTGACCAGTTTTTTTTATGGCGTAGAGAAGGCGAACGAGCACTCAGGCCACCTGATGGTAAGTGGAAACTGTGACCCATAGACATTCGCATTCACAAGACCGCAATCCTAAGACTGCAAATGCGTTGCCAACCCTGAGGACTAAGATGGAAAGCCTCTATGCTAGTCATTTCACCGGCTGTCTTATCCCCAAACCGGAACACAACAATGCGAACACTGCTGCTTGGCGGTAGGTTAATGGATAAGATGGTGGTACCAACCCGGACGGACCCTGCACAAGGTCCTCCCACCCGCAGTTGTTTATATTCCTTGTTGTTTTGCTTATTTTATCAGAAAGCCATGATACATTAAATCTCCCTTGTACTTCATTCTTTATTTCTTTGAAAGTTTCCAAACTTTGTGTAAAATTCCGAAACAGATGGGAAGTTTGTGAAGTTTTTAATCTTATTAAATATTAATACTTCGAGATCCAATTAAAAGTTCCGTCGGCTCAGTGGTCAGTCTTCCTGCTGATATATTGCAGTTAGTTTGATTTCCGGGAGGGGTTTAATTTCACATTGCTTAGAGTTATATTTTCTTAATCGCTTGAGGATTACCTGGAGGAGATCTCTTATGGCTTTATGCTTAAAGGGATAAGTTAGATTTGTTTATCGTTATTGTAAATTATATTATGCATTTGGCTTTGTAAAGTTCTTTTCATACATATCATATAAATATCATATATATATCATATATCATATCATAATATTTCTAATTAGTGTGAATGTATGTAAACTTCTTTTTGCTCATAAATAAATACAAAACATACATACATACATTAAATCACGCCTGTTTCCCAGAGGGGTAGGCAGAGACCACTTCTTTCCACTTGCTACGATCTTGACAAATTTCTTTCGCTTCTTCATCATTCATACATCGAGTCACGCACGCGCGTCGGTTTCGGGTACTTAAGATTCGGCCCTTTTCCAGTATTTCTCCGATTTGATTCGAAAAAGTACGCCTAGGGCGGCCCCTTCCGACCCTTCCACTCACTTTCGATCTGTATATCCCTTTCGTCAATCTTCTTACATCCATCCTTTCCAAATGACCGAACCGAATACAAAACATATTACTTCAATACATAGTATTGCTAAAGTAAAAAATATACAAAACATATAAATGCATATTTTTCATAGAAAACATGGGGACCACGCTGGCCACTTCATTACTCACCAACTATATGTAGATCTTAATTTAGTATCTACCTCAAAAGTAGATTCATCAGCCTATGTGTGTGTGTAAGTCTATATAAAAATAATACGATGTAACAAATCGATATCGAAAGTAAACACCGAACCTTTTTCTATAACATCGGATAGAAATCTGCTCCGGTCACGTTTTGCGCTTTTTTTGGTATAAATCGACGCAAAAGGAATTCGCGACAAATATCCGACGCGACGCGTTTCCACTGCGTCACAGGTTTATTAAAAAAAGTAGTCAAAAAAGAAAGAGGTAGAACAAGTCTAAAACAGGCAAGCTTTACAAACAATAAGAATAAGAATAAGAATAAGAATAAGAATAATTTATTGTTAAAAACTGTGTAGGTACAAAGATGATAAGTACATGTTGAGGCAGTATCAACAGTTTTACCCTTTTCGGGCATACAATATTTAAATCTTAACCTACGTATACCAATACAAGTTTAGATCATAATTTATAACTATAAAATTCATTTAAGTCATAGAAGACCTTATCTATCAGAAAGTTTTTTAAGGATCTTTTAAAAGCATTTCCTTCTAGACTTTTTAATTCCATAGGAAGCTTATTAAAAATATTTATACCCGATATGAATGCACTCTTTTTATACATATAGGTGCTAGCTTTCGGAAGTATCATGTTATATTTGTATTGGGATCGGACATTACGTTTGCATGATTGCTTCGAAAAATATTCGGGATGATTTTTTACAAATAGGCATAATTCTAGAATATAAACGCCCGTCAGTGTCAAGAAACGCTTCTCACGGAAGACGTTTCGCAGCGATTCTTCTATAAACATTCGATAAATTGTCCGTAAACATCTTTTTTGTAATATAAAAGTTTTATGTACATCAACAGAATTTCCCCAATAGATTACACCGTACGTAAGCAATGGGTAGATTGTACCATAATATGAACTTATAGCTATGTTTTCAGAACAAGTTTCTGATAGGATTGACAACGCATAGCACCTGCTAGAAATATTCTTGTTTATCGCATTGACGTGCGCTTTCCAATTTAAATGTGAGTCTATTTCGACTCCAAGAAAATTTACATGGTCTACCTCATCTATTGAAGTATTTGCATTTGACACAACAAAAGACTTTGGAACACTTTTATAGTTTCTAAATTGGACGAGCTTCGTTTTATTGAGGTTTACCTTAAGGTTCAGACTATCAAGCCAATTTGTAATTTTTTTCAGTACACAATTTATATGTTCCTGCATATTATCATCGGTATTTTCCTTTGAGAACAGTAGAGTGACATCATCTGCATACAAAACACATGGTACATCAACTACATCGGGAAGTTCATTCAGATATATCAAAAATAGAAGCGGCCCAAGAATGCTGCCTTGGGGAACTCCTAGCAGAACCTTCTCAAATGAAGACTGTACATGTTCTACTGTTTTATTATGAGCATTGTAGTTTAAAATTTCTACCGCTTGCTCTCTATTGGTTAAGTAATTGGAAAATAACTTCAGAGCGATTCCCCTTATACCAATGTATTCCAGCTGTTTTAGGATTATATCATAACATACGCAATCGAAAGCCTTCGACATATCGATCAGAAGAGAGGCACAAAGATTTTTTTTGTTGACACTTTCCCAAACAAGCTTTAACATTTTAAATATAGCTGTAGTAGTAGATTTCCCTTTCTGGAAGCCAAATTGGCAAGAATTTAGAATATTGTTTCGACTTAAAAAAAATGTTAATCTAATGAGTATGGCCTTTTCGAAAATTTTAGAAAAACCAGGTAATAAAGCTATCGGCCTAAAGTTACTCATGATGGTTGTTGACCCTTTTTTCAAAAGAGGCTTTATTAGAGCTTTTTTAAGGTCATTTGGAAATATTCCAGTTTCAAGCGTTAAGTTAATAATGTACACAAGGGGTTTTGCTATGTGATCTATACATGATTTGATTACTTGCATAGGAATGTTATCGTGCCCTGACGATTTTTTATTTTTCAAGGAAGTCACAATCTTTTTTATTTCATGACAATCGACTGGAGCTAGGAAAATACTATGTGCAATACTTGTTGATTTGTATTTATATTTTTGCGGGTTAAATTTATCGACTATGTTTTTGGAGATATAAAATTTGTTAAATGCTTCGGCTATGTCACGAGGGTTCTGAATCGCTGTCCCATCTTCATATATTTTAGTAATAGAGTTTGGAATTGAATTTGTGGAGCTAGTGTTAAGTTTTATCAAGCCCCATGTAGCTTTTTGCTTATTTGTACTATTATTAATGAATTTATCGTTTGATATGATTTTTGATTTCCTAATGACATTTTTTAATATTCTGCAGTATTTTTTGTACTTACTCAGAGCATGACTGTTATTTTTTGTTTTTTGATTGGTTACATGCATCTTCCGTTTATTTTTACTAGAATTTAAAATACCCTTGGATTTCCAGTTCGGTTTTCTTATATAGGTTACTTTTGTTTTTTCCAAAGGAATGCAAAGATTAAATAATAAGGAAAACGTTTCAACAAAAGATCTATATGCTGTGTTGACATCAGTTTCCTTGTAAACGTCCTCGAAGTTAATTTGTGAAATATACTTTTTGAAAATGTCTAGATGATAGTCAATCCTCCGCCTTTCTACAAACCAGTACTTTTGATTACAACTATAGCTTGTAGGTAATTCAATGATTTGTCCGGTGTGATCTGATATTCCTAAATTCATAATTTTAGAAGTATACTGATGGGAGTTAGTCAGTAGATTATCGATACATGTTTGTGAAGTTGGCGTTATTCTTGTAGGCTCATTTATTGTGTATCTTAGATTAAATTTGACTAACATTGATAGAAACGTGTTGGTTGCTCTATCTGTATTTAAAATGTTTACATTGAAATCACCTGCTATAACAATTTTCCGTTTTAAAAATCGCGATCGAAGTGTAAGTTTGCTTAGAAGCACTTCGAATTTAGAAAAAAATAAGTCAAAGTCGCCATCGGGTGATCTGTACACGCAAACAATTATATGGTTGATTGCAGGAATTTGGATTCCACAAACCTCGAAGTGCACTTCTATTGACAAGTCCGAAATCCATTGTAGGCACTGAGAATTTAAAGACTTTTTTGTATAAATACAGACACCACCACGAGTTTTTAGAGATCTACAAAAATATGTAGCCAATTTAAAGTTATCAAATAGTGTATGGTAAATACTTTACATACATTAAAACACGCCTGTTTCCCAGAGGGGTAGGCAGAGATCACTTCTTTCCACTTGCTACAAATTTCCTTCGCTCCTTCAACATTCATACATCGAGTCATGCACGCACGTCGGTTTCGGGTACTTAAGATTCGGCCCTTTTCCAGTATTTCTCCGATTTGATTCGAAAAAGTACGCCTAGGGCGGCCCCTTCCGACCCTTCCACTCACTTTCGATCTGTATATCTCTTTCGTCAATCTTCCCTCATCCATCCTTTCCAAATGACTGAACCATCGAAGCATGCCCTTTTCAATCTTAGTCACTACATCTTCTTTTATTCCACACTTCTCTCTGATTTTTTCATTACTTTAAATACTAGAAATGCGCCAATCTTGTCTTCTCTAGGGTTCCATGTCTGAAGGTTAGCCCAACTGAACCCTATAATAGTCTATGCTGTCCGTCCGTCCACGGGTCCCTCCTTCCGCCCTTCCTAACTTTAAAGAGCTGTCTTTTGATCTTTTTCATCTGTATCATAAGATATAGAATAGCAGGTTGTTTTATTTTATTAGAATATGTGTTACTAGTTATTACAGTCAAGCTATCATTTTTTTTTATCAAGTATTAAAATGGTCAAGTGTGTGTTGGGTCTCCTAGTCATTATTTTTAACTTTATTTTATTGACCTTACATTTGTAATGATTTGTGTTAGTTTTAAAAAATAACTATTTATTACTTTATTACCTTGTAATGTAACTTACTGTTAAGTATTTATTGTATTTAATAATTGTATTTATTTATCGTGTGGTTGCCGGGTTAGAATAGTGCCACTCCATGTCTTCCCGTGGATGTCGTAAGAGGCGACTAAGGGAATATAGGCTTGTAGTACTGTTAGGCGATGGGCTTGCAACCTGTCACTGATACGCTAGTAAACATCTCAGCCTAATTGTGCAAAATGTGGTTACAGAATTATCAAAAAGTTTTTAGAGTTGTTGGTAATTCTGTAGCTCTGCCTACCCCTCTCCGGGAACGAAGGCGTGAGTTTATGTATGTATGTATGTATGTAATAATTGAAAAAATGACCTGCTGGAGTTTCTTGCGGCGCTTCTTCTCCGCAGTGATGGTCTTGTCCGAAGCGCTAGTAGATTCACTCCATGTTACCGACGTGTAAATGAGCCCTCATGTGGCCAATTCACTGAATAAATTTTTGAATTCAAAACAGATTATAATAATACCTAATAATACCTGTGCGGAGGTACGAAACCTTTCATTCGCATTTAACCGGTTTTTTAATTGCCTACCAATGTCGTGTCGTGTCGGGTCAGCAGTGCGCACGCGCCCACGACGTTCAGGCACGCGCTTTCATTACTCGTGTCTATTCTGCGTGTCCCGGAAAAGGCAGGTGTTTGAGCAGATTGCTTCTATATCGATTACGTAAGGCTATTCGCAACGTTTGGTTGAGTTGCTACAAGAGTTGCTATTATCATGAAGGCAAACCAACGCAGGAACATCTGATGGCAATTTTAGTACTTCTTATTTGAACGCGTAGATAACCCTAAGTCTGAGATGGAATAGGTCGTATCAAATGTGTTTTTTTTTAATTGTGAATAACTTAACGAAAAGCAAGTTTTAAAAACCCAAATGTAGATAACCAGCTTGGAATAGTTATAACTCCTAAACGATCATTCAAAATTAAAAATGATGAAAGAAACCTAGAGACGATTTCTAAATACCTATTCGATGATACCCGATTTGTTATAATTCAACTTTTTTTTTTTCCGTTTTACAATATGGGATCTGGTGGCCGCCATATTGTTTTTTTATTACCGTCATATCTTTAGTGACACTCGCAAGTTTAAGGCAAATCGATTGACATAAGAATCATCAAAATAGGTTCAGCCCGTTTAGTTTCTAGAGCGCCATAAAGGAACAAACATATATGTATAGGCTGATAAACACATAACCCTCCTCCTCCAGCAGTCGGGTAAAAAGGAGGCCCTCCAGCATCGTCCACCCATAAACACCCGCGACACAACTATAAAATGGAACACCTCCGCGCTAGTAAGTAGAAGTACCGTTTGTGGCCACTTAAGGTTGAAATGAGTATCAAATATTTTATTTATTTATTTATTTTATGGCATAGGAAGGCAATTGAGCACACAGACCACCTGATGGTAAGTAGAAACTGTGACCCATAGACATTCGCATTCACAACACTGCAAATGCATTGCCAACCCTAAGGACTACGATGGAATGCCTCTATGCTAGTCATTTCACCGGCTGTCTTATCCCCAAACCGAAACACCACAATGCGAACACTGCTGTTTGGCGGTAGGTATACTGTAATATTAAAAGTACTGAAGAGTAATGTAGAGATAATGAAGTTTAAAATTCAGAAAGGCCAAAAACGGTGCAAACGTGGCCAAAACCGGTTCTTTTTCTAGTGGTGGTAAAGATTATTCTTATTCTTAAACATTTAACTCTTTTTTATATAACTCATAACATTTTGGGTACTATAAACGCAGACAAAGTCGCGGGCAACAGCTGAATTGGACTCAAAAGTAAACCTTGAAGCGATAAATAATATTTTATTAACAATATTATATTCAACTTGGATTGCTCCCATTGAAGCGACTACAGTCGACGTAAATTGGGTGAATTTGGGTGGTTCCAGTAATTCCGCCATTACCATCAGCCGGCATTGTTCGGGTCGCGATGTTATTTCAATTTTAACCGACTGTGGCAGAGTAGGGTTGTGTTGTGTGGGTAAATGAAAAGCAATTGGGATAAACCAAAAAAAAATACTCTCGATTTTTACATTGTAATTCGAAAATATATTTTAAGACACCGATTTCATTAATTTTCTATTTGACCCCATAGTTTTGTGTTAATATCTTTATTTATTTAGCAGACATTTTATGGATGACATGATTATCTTTAATTTGGGTTGGAATGATATTTAATGATAAGATGATAAGAAGTGATTGTATCATACATATTAACGAGAGCATTAAACACATTTTAACATACATTTTCGTCGACGATCAGTTAAACCCAAGTTTAATAAGCCGATTAATTCATCAACGAATTTTGCAGTGAATTAGTAAAGAAAACATCAACCTCGGTATTTTTGCAACGTTAAAAATAACAGACGCGAAACGGCACGTCGTGGCGTTATTTGAGACATGATACCTAAACGTTGTAGCTATGTACGACGTCTGAAAGACAGTAAGACAGCTATATACTACATATATACCTCGGCTAGACAGTGCATCGCACTGCGAGTCACTGATCTCTTGCATAATGACATCCCGCGGTTTTTATCCACATCGGGCGAACAATAAAAATTGGATTGGCCATGTTTCTGCCATATTTGAAAACGATTTCACGATTACTATCAATCTATCTATTTAATAACAATAGTGCTATAACTGTTATGGCTAGAGGTACAAAAATAAAAAAAGCTTTATTAAGGCTCTGTCATTCCGGCTCATAGACACCTCCGGATATCCTAGAGCTGGTGCTTACCTCTCCCAAAGGATTGGGCTAGCTATCCAGAGAGGTAATGCAGCCAGTGTCATAGGGACCATGCCGCGAGTGGACCTGCTAGGGTGTTCTTTTTATAGTGGTGATTATTAGTTACAATATTTGAGGTAGCTTACTTTTATTTTAAAAATAGTCTTTCAGTTTGAGCCTGTTTGCTAAATATGTAAGTTGACCTTGGTTTGACTTTTGAGTAAGTAATCGTTCCTGAGCCTTGGATGTTTTCTATGTACCTATTTAAGTAATCGTAATTATAAAACATGGTCGCTTTCCGTCGTCTGTCCATCTACAGTGTGCGAGTGTGACATCCATAAGAACAAACATTTTAAGTAACGATAGCTTTAAGTGCTGTGTTAACCTTTGAAGGATTTTTTAAAGTTAATAGCTCCAATAGATTCATCGTATTCAATTCATTTTTAAAGGTCCACCGAGCAGCATTAAGGACCCGATTCTACGTGCACATCGTTTAAATAGCCTAAAACTAAATTGTCTAATTTTAAGACATAGTTTAGACGGCAGATTTAATCAGTGCTATTCCAGAATGTCAAGCTGACAATGTATAAGACCGGCTAAAATAAGAAGCGTCAGATTCAAATTAGCGCTGTCATGGCGCTGTCATTTGATTATGACAGCTGCTCATAGAATAGCAAAGTGTTTTAGCGACACCTAAATAAAATTAGGAAGTTTAGAGGCCACTGTAGAATCGGGTCCTAAGTCTAGTCACTAATACATTTGAGATATTTTTGATACAGATGGAAAAAAAAACCGGTCAAAGACGATATGGTTTTTACCATCTAGAATAGAGGCTTAGGGGCTGGTTCAACTCGGTACAAACTATTTGTCTTTGACGTGTTATGTTATGGTATAGTTTTTAACTCCTTTTCTAGACGGTAAAAACCTTTTAACATGACAACGTATTGCCAAAGTTATCTCTTATTTATTTGATAAAAGCTACATGGTTTTACCAAGTAAAAAATATATTTAGATCCGAATCGAACACGCTACTACGCTAATCAACCGATACAATTAAACGTTTGCATAATAGAGAAAAGTGTACACTTGACCTTGCTTGACCTCTGCCGTGGCTAGACCGAAACCGATGGATTAGCAACAGGCAAAAACAATGGGTCGGGTAATCCGCGGCCACCCGTTGGAGCTACGGTTAGACGTCGATGAACTATGGACGTTTAGGCTTCTAGGTATTGTTTGAAAGTGAGTGTGACACTCCCTCATGGTTTTTTTATTTCGTACATCATTATTCTACTACTACTTACTAATACTACTTGTAGGAGGACCTTGTTCAGGTTCCGTCCGGGTTGGTACCACCATCTTATCCATTAACCTACAGCCAAGCAGCAGTGTTCGCATTGTTGTGTTCCGGTTTGGGGATAAGACAGCCGGTGAAATGACTAGCATAGAGGTATTCCATCTTAGTTATTGCAAATATACAAATAAATTTAAGAGACTATTAAAAACATTATTTAGATCTACTTATAATGTTATAAATGTATGTTTAGTATACTTAACCATTTTTTTTGGACAGCATAATTCTGTTATTTAATTTTAATTTTATTCCATGTTAATGAATGCCTATCATAGTGACTGTCGTTCCCACAGTCGAACTGTCACTCCAGTTTTATGGGACAATGCCTAATTGTTAGGTTTAATTATTAATAAATAATAAATAACCACATTGACATATTCTATGCCAGTTTTGGCAGCTATGTAAGTGCATTTAAAATGGCCTCGTAATTTAGTTACCTTTTATCTTAAGTTTTAAAAACGATTTAATTCCAATCCATGTCTAGAGAGTTACTGTATTACCTAAGTGCTCGTTTTAATATAAGTGGCTAGCTTTGTATACTTAATCCCTAAAAGTGTAACATTGAGTGTAACGTAATTATTGTTAAAAAAAACTTATAAAACGTGAAAAAATACCGGAAATAAAACAAAATGTCTGTATCTAGCTAGCGTCGGTATTCACGAAGCAAATGTCGACGTGCTGTGAACAGTGCTTGTTAATCGACTTTAACAGTTAGGTCATACATTCATCATTCATCACATCATACACCTGCCTCGTGGATGACGATGACCTTTGGCCGCTTCATTCGTACCTACTCCCTGACTCACAATGATTCAACCGTTAATGATCCTAGTTAAGGATCAAAAAATTGGACGACAGCCAAGCGCAGTTGACCATACAAACAACGAAGTCGAAAAAAGTTCCATTGCGCGACCGATTGACAATTGTATGGCTAACTTTCGTGTCAGAACGGAAACGTTTCACAGAACATTTCATTGAGTGAGTTAAAAGTGGCCAATTTTTTTGGTCCTTACCCAGTTAGGTACGGTCACGGAAGTTAATTTGCTACCCTTTTCAAAGAAAATCTGATTGAAGACGTCATTGTCATTAGAGATGCCAAGGCATTTGTAATTGATAGGAAACTCAACCTTACTGCTGTAGAATGTCAGATTGACTTTGGACCAAAGGTGGGTAGCAAATTTAATTCCTTGACTGTACCTACTAAAATTCTTATATAAAACATACTTATAGAGGTTTGCCTCAAAAGCAAACTATTTTGACGATGCGGTAGCCTAGTCGGTAGTGAACCTGCCTATGAAGCTAGCGGTCCCGGGTTCGGTCCCCGGTACGGGCAAATATTTGTGTGATGAGCACGAGTATTTGTTCCTGAGTCTTGGGTATTTTCTATGTATTTTAGAATGTATTTATCTATATAAGTAAGTTTATCGTTGCCTAGTACCCATAGTACAAGCCTAGAGCTTAGTTTGGGGCCAGGGCAATTTGTGTGAGATTGTCCCATGATATTTATTTATTTTATTTTATTGTATTTATTGTTTACTGAGAAGAATATTGAATAATTATCAGTGTTTGCTTCGCCCGCTTTGGACAGTGGCGGAATATCGATACCACTTTAGAAAAAACTCGTATCTGATATCAGATTGGAGATGCACCAGTTTGAACTTAATTTTCTTCACGTTTAAGTTAAAATCGTACGTCACGAAATATGAGATACGAGGTTTTTTCAATGTAACGACGATATCTAACGTTATGTTATTTGTGACCGCGTTTTGTTTTATCCGGCGACGGCGACGGGTTTTACCCATCTCCTAACAGTATTACAAGCCCTCCTTAGCTGTATAGTTTTCGTCAATCCTACACATTTTCGATAATGAAAACGTTTTCGAATGCATCTCCTCTAGGGCCACAGCATACATAACTACCCATGCGATCGCTACATCCAAGTACAAAGCGATAGCGAACCTAGGTGACTCACCGAGTTAGGTCACAGTATGCACTATTAGGTACCATTACAAACCTAGACTGATTCATAGTGAGTCAGTAGCTCTGTGTCCAAGGCTGTGACACACAACCTGTCATAGCCGGATTGTGGTTTGTACATGTTCATTTGAGTCGCTCAACTTCAAACTGGTGGCTTAACCAAACTTTGCCAGCTTAGAATTGTGCCACTCCATGTCTTCCCGTGGAAGTAGTAAGAGGCGACCAAGGGAATAAAGGCTTGTAGTACTGTTAGGCGATGGGCTTGCTACCTGTCACTAATATACACTGTTAAACATCTTAGCCTGATTGTGCAAATTGTGGTTACAGAGTTATCAACAAGTTTTTAGAGTTGTTGGTAATTCTGTAGCTCTGCCTACCCCACTCTGGGAATGAAGGCGTGAAGGTATGTATGTATGTCTGTAACTTCAAACGCTGATAAAAAAAATTTTTTTTTGGCATTGGAAGGCAAACGAACATTTAGGCCACCTGATGGTAAGTGGAAACTATGACCCAAAGACATTCGCATTCACAAGACCGCAATCCTAAGACTGCAAATGCGTTGCCAACCCTGAGGACTAAGATGGAATGCCTCTATGCTAGTCATTTCACCCGCTGTCTTATCCCCAAACCGGAACACAACAATGCGAACGTAGAAAACTGTTTGGCGGTAGGTTAATGGATAAGATGGTGGTACCAACCCGGACGGACCCTGCACAAGGTCATCCCACCCGCAAATGATGCAATATGTCCTTGAAATTTGGTATACCAATTTGAAACTAAATTTGTTTGTACTAAGACGCAAATTCCGTTGTCCTTTTGCAGGGACTAATCGGAGTATGAAGTTAAGCGACACATTTAAACATTTAATTGTGTTATACGTGTCTGGACATATTAGACGGAGTGGACAGTTGACATGGGTCAGTAAGGACAGTTGCTGAAGTGCTTGCCGCGCGAAGAAAATAATTAAATTATAAATTTATTGAAAAGTATATTTACACAGCATTACAGAATTACAATAATACGTTCTAATAAACACTGTGAAACTAATATAAAATAAAACTAGACTTTTGGGTGTTACCTCAATGATCATAGGAGATCACTGCTGACTATTTGCAATCCTATTTGTTACCGAAAGGGTGCCCCTAATAGTAAGAATCCGCTGTCTGTCTATCTGTTTGTCTTCGCAGCGGGTTGTATTTCTTGAACCGTTATTAATATATAAATAGATATCAGGGGACTATGTCACACCAATTGACCTAGTCCCGAACTAAGCTCTAGGCTTGTACTATGGGTACTAGACAACGATATAAATACTTATATAGATAATTACATAGTTACATAGTGGCCTGTGTGCTCGTGTGCCTTCCTATGCCATAAAAAAAAACATAACCCTCCCCATGGCGCAGTCGGTTAAAAAACGCATCACTTCATGTGACTCACGTCAATAACTAGTTATGAGCTTAACGAGCTCCTAGCTTATTATGTTATGATTGTGTTATGTTATGACTATTACGAGCGTAAGATAATTATTCATGTTATTTATTTATTATTACCTATAATCATTGCACCACTATGAGTAATATAAATTGGATTGTACTTTATCTACACATATCATAAGTCCTCTTTTATGCGTTCAAATCCCGTAGGAAATGACCAGCATTATTACAACCAATTTTACCATGAGAACTTTCTTGTCTGTGGTCGTATGTAAAATCTGTACTGTAATGTTACAGTACACTAAATACTAATATTATATTACAGTACACTAAAAAACAAAAGATTTAATTTTTACCACTTTGTTGACGTGACTAATGTGTATATTCATGCCAAATTACACACACACATAAACTCACGCCTTCATTCCCAGAGTGGGGTAGGCAGAACTACAGAATTACCAACAACTCCGATAAGTTGTTGATAATTCTGTAATTATATTTTGCACAATCAGGCCAAGATGTTTACCAGTGTATTAGTGACAGGTAGCAAGCCCATCGCCTAAGAGTACTACAAGCCTTTATTCCCTTAGTCGCCTCTTACGACATCCACGGGAAGACATGGAGTGGCACTGTTCTATCCCGGTAAACACACGGACTACTAAATTACAGCTTTCTAATATTTAGACTATCTGAGCTAGGCTCCGGACGGACAGACGGACGGACGGACAATAACTATAAGGGTTCCTAAATAGTTTGACTACGGATGCAATTCACCTAAAGAATGCACCTCTAACAACTAATAACAAATACTTGTTCCCATGCGTGTGCGCAGGATGCTATACAATAACTGTATGTCTGTTTGTCGGCACCCCCACAGTGTAAACATCTTCCGTTACAGGATGAATTCTTAATTAGTTCAGGGTACCGCAGGCAGAGGTTCGTTGCATTTATATTGAAAGCGTGAAAGTATTATATTTGGGATCGTAATTATCAAGATTATGACTTTAAGGGTTGATTACGAGACGCCGTTGGCCTTGTTGGTTAGTGCCTACTGCCTACAAGGCTAGAGTTTTCGGGTTCGAGTCCCAGAGCAAAATATCGAGTCCTTAATAATAATTTAACTTTACAATAGTATATATATCTATATAATAAAAATTAATCGCTAAATGTGTTGCTAAGCGCAAAACTCGAGAACGGCTGAACCGATTTGGCGGATTTATTTTTTGTTGTGTTTGTCAATGTCAGGATAAGGTTTTTATGAAAGCAAATAATTGAAAAATCCACCGGGGAAGTCAGGAATTTGCAGCGGGGCGAAGCCGCTGGCGGGCCGCTAGTACTATAACAGGGTTACTTGTAACTCGACGTATATCTGGTAGGTGGTGATAGAGGAGCTCATAAGCTATCGATTTAACCCCCATGTATGTTCAGCAATTGTTATTAGTTTCCGAGATATTGATCATTTAAATCGGAATTTTTGTAATTTTTCCTTATGTCCGTGCTACGAAAAATCCCTAAATTCATGTATTAATTCATATTTTTTTCAGTGTTTTCTTGCATGATTAGAATCCCTGTAAAATAAGGAAGTTTTTAAAGCTACATGCCCATTTTTTTTTCATTACAACTTTTTGAGATAACACACAGTTTGTTTTTCCATACTAGGTGAAAAACAAACGCGGGGTTCTCTTAGTATGGAGAAAGTAACTCTGTGCGTTTACTCAAACATTTATAATAAAAAAGAAAAAAATATGAATTAATACATGAATTTAGGGATTTTTCGTAGCACGGACATAAGGAAAAATGTCAAAAATTCCGATTTAAATGATCAATATCTCGGAAACTAATAACAATTGCTGCACATACATGGGGGTTAAATCGATAGCTTATGAGCTCCTCTATCACCACCTACCAGATATACGTCGAGTTACAAGTAACCCTGTATATAATATAAAACTAACTCGCTTCCCGCTGTCTGTGTGATCTTTCAAACTATACGCAACAGATTTTGATGCAGTTGTCATCAATAGATAGAGTGATTCAATAGAAAGGTTTTTATGTATAATAAATTCTGGTTTGTGTACTGGCGTTACAGATAAGTCATAAATCCTACCGAAGCGAGGGAGGGTCCCTAGTCACTGCGTATTATTAAACAAATACCCTGGCGAATCTGTGTGTATGATCGCGATAATCTCTAATATTACTGATAATTTTTAGAAAAAAATTCACGAGATGGATTGTTTACGTAAAACTCATATAAAGCAAATCAAAGATCGCTAGGCTGACGGAAGGAGTAATGGATAAGGACCTATGATGGACACTCGATTCATAATTTACAGAAGATAATGATATTCATTTTGTTTTGCAATCAATCAATTTAGGACCGTATGAATTTTGAATTAAGAGTTAAGTGGCCATTACTGGTGCCTGACGGCTAAAAGTATCTAACACTGGTGCCGTCACCATAGTAATGAATACTACTATCACTACATAGTATAAAACAAAGTCGCTTGCGCTGTCTGTCCCTATGTATGCTTAAATCTTTAAAACTACGCAACGGATTTTGATGCGGTTTTTTTTAATAGATAGAGTGATTCTTAAGGAAGGTTTATATGTATAATACATTCCACGCGGGCGAAGCCGCGGGCGGGTCGCTAGTTATATTATAAATACGAAAGTTTGTGAGCCTGTCCAGGCATTTCAGCGTGAAGGAGTAACAAACTAACACACGCACTCGTGTTAGTTTGTTGAAACGTAATTTGGTTGAAATTTGAAACGGAGATAGCTTATACTCCAGATTAACAAATAGGCTACTTTTCATCCCGATAAATTCAATGGTTCCCTACGTAATAACTATAATATAAATCTATGCGGACAAAGTTGCGGGCAGAAGCTAGTAACGAATAAAGTATAAAAATGGCCGCGGGCAACAGAAATCTATAATTACGCAACACGGAACCCTCGATCGGATTTCAGTCGGTCAGGTTCAAGAACGTAAATATTTACTCTGCGCATACGCATGTGTTGGTAACAGCGTTGTATCGAATACTTGCTGAAAGGTAGCCGCTGCACTAAGAATTATGTCTTAAATAATGTTAGAATAACAAAAAAAAAAGATATGATACGAGTTGATATTTTTGCATTTCTTCGGCTATTGTAAGGATAACTTTTTGACACTTATTGATTAGGTATTCGGTGAGTATTCGGTCCTATAAAAGGGAGAAAACTGAAAACCAGCGCTACGCAGCAGTCCAGGGGCCAATTTTTGACTTTCGAGCGCTCCAAAGTTTCACTCGCAAGTGAGCAAATGTATGAAACCTGTGGGAGTTTACTTGTGGGAGGACCTTGTGCAGGGTCCGTCCGGGTTGGTACCACTATCTTATCCATTAACCTACCGCCAAGCAGCAGTGTTCGCATTGTTGTGTTCCGGTTTGGGGATAAGACAGCCGGTGAAATGACTAGCATAGAGGCATTCCATCTTAGTCCTCAGGGTTGGCAACGCATTCGCAGTCTTGTGAATGCGAATGTCTATGGGTCACAGTTTCCACTTACCATCAGGTGGCCTGTGTGCTCGTTTGCATTCCCATGCCATAAAATAAAAAATAAAAAACCGTATTTTTGAAGTAACGAGCGATAGACAATTTAAATACCAGTGGTTGCCACTATTCGTTTTCAATTCTACCGCTCGTATTTCGAAAAACGCTTTCACAGATTTTGCTCACTTAATTCCTAGCACTCGAAAGTCAACAATAAGCCACCTGCGAGGCTGCCGCCAGCTGAGTTTTCTCCTTTTGCTGCAGTCAAATGTTCTATACGTTGTAAAAGCTGTAAATATAATTTCATGTCATTTTTTGTGACAGATCGGGGGACTACCACGACGTAATTTAGCGGTTCAGATTAGGTTGAGATAAAGATAAGATAAGATAAAGATAAAGACATTTATTCAGTAAGTAGGCCGCACGGGCACTTTTACACGTCAAGAATCTACCAGCGCTTCACAAGAGGAGACCACTGCTGAGAAGAAGCGCCGCAAGAAACTCAGCGAGAAATGGACACAGTTATGGCAGTTATACAGCTCTGTCCCGTTCTCTCAACCTAAACTGAACTGCTTTAGTATGTTCTAGTAATCCCCCTGGCTACAAATGGGATCTGAGACCCGATAGAACTTCAAATTCTCCAAAAGGGTTCCATCGGTTCGGACTGCGTGGCAAATCTGCACGGTTTGTTACGCTAAGTGGACAGTGTCAATCATACGCTTGGGATGGGTCAGATCGGGAGAGTACGTCGTAACATGACAAATAATTTCCTCATAATCTTGCTGATACGGTCACGAAACCATGTCACGCTGAAATGGCATGCTAAAGACTCCAATTGCGTTGCCAACCCTGAGGACTGAGATGAGACGCCTCTATGCTAGTAATTTAAAAAAACAACTAAGTGTAGTATATATTGTTTAAAAAAATAAACGTAAGTTTCCTGTGCGTAGAATTAGCTTATTCCAATATTTAAAGTATTTGCCGTGCGTGGGTACCTACTCTACATAATTCCGAATGGATAAAAATACCTAATTCCGAATACAATGCTAGAATACTTTATTTATGCAAAATGTGGTTACAGAATTATCAACAAGTTTTTAGAGTTGTTGGTAGTTCTGTAGCTCTGCCTACCCCACTCTGGGAATGAAGGCGTGAGTTTATGTATGTATGTAAGACTTTATTTTGTGATATCGCTTATAAATCAAACCTAACCTGACAAGCAATTAAATTATACGTCTAATCTACAATAGCTCCAGCGTCCTCGTAACTAAGCTTTCTGAAAAATGGAAATTCCGGCATAGGAATATTCGGATAGAAAAAAAATTGTAAGGTGTTCCCATTTGCCGTCCATGTTGCGTTTGTTTATTCCAAGATGTATAATGCAAAAACGTAGTCATTGAAAAGCTAAAGGGTTTCGAATTCTTAGAAATGGTTTTTTTTTTATAATAGTTTACTTAATTGTGGGAGGACCTTGTGCAGGGTCCGTCCGGGTTGGTACCACCATCTTATCCATTAACCTACCGCCAAGCAGCAGTGTTCGCATTGTTGTGTTCCGGTTTGGGGATAAGACAGCCGGTGAAATGGCTAGCATAGAGGCATTCCATCTTAGTCCTCAGGGTTGGCAACGCATTTGCAGTCTTGTGAATGCGAATGTCTATGCCTTTGCCTTCCTATGCAATAAAAATTAAAATAAAACAACTATGACCAGTGCGTCTATTCAACACGGTAAAATCATATTGCCTTTGACGTATATTGTTTTTAATGAGCCGCTATTACTGTACAATCTGTGAGCACTTAGAAAACGCTTCGGTTTAGTACTTCTCTCTCACTCGCTCTCATACGATCTTATTAAGATCGAGTGAGAGAAAAGTACTAAACCAAAGTAGTAAGTGCTCACAGACTGTACTAAAGTAAATAAGAGCTATCAAAGACATTGACGATACGATAACCGCTCAAAGACGATATGGTTTCTGGAATAGTGACAGAGACTTCTCAAAAATATGTCTAAAACTAATAAAATTACATCATTATGTACAGTCAACAGCATAAATAAGTGATCATTTATGTACCTTGTCACTTTGACGTTATGTTTGAAATGCTATAGGTACAAAATAGTGAACGATTGAAAGCGACAAGGTACATAAATGATCACTTATTTATGCTGTTGACTGTACTGGTACGTTCAACAATATTTTATAAACGCACACCCTAATTAATCAAACTAAAATAATAAAAATAAATTACATACCTGACACCAAAGCCACGAGCAGCAGAAAAAAGGCGGGAAGAGCGGCCATCTTGAAATCTTTAACGGTCGAACTCATAGGATTCGAAATCCAAACCCGAGCATAACTAGACGAGTGGAGAAAAAAATCCGTATCCTTTCTCGACCGGTTTGGCTGTCCCTGTCACGCACGCACTGCTCACTCTGTAACAAAAAATAAAACTGTTTAGTTTTTTGGGAGCCAGTTGGGAAATGAGGGATCGTTTTGTTGTGTTGTGTTGTTGGAAGTGTGATGGTTCAAAATTCAAGTCAAGTTCATCATCATCATCATCATAATATGATGATAGACATATTATTCAATTCAATTCAATTCAATTCAAAACATTTATTTCGACCAACTGGGGTCATAGTAAAGTTAGTTACAAATTCTTAGCCTAAAGTTAGCACAATATTATAACCTAAATAATACATTTAGAAACTATAAAATAAAATAAAATGAAAATAAAAATAAAAATGAAAAAGAAAACAAACTACGGACTACAGCACTTAGTAAGGCTTGACTGTCAGTACATGGATCATATGACAATGATTAAGATACTGACAATCAAACCTGTCCGCAAATGCCCTCAGGATACCATTTGAGCTAGCCCGCACCCTGCGCGCCAGTGATGTGCAGCGTTTCCTCCCTGACGCACTACAGAAACGGGGCAGCCCCAATAGCACCCTGAAAGCATTATTGTACTGCACACGTAGGGCGTTGTACTGCTTCCGCGTATAAGAGACCCACAGGCTGCTCGTGTAGAGGGTCGTACAGAAGGCTCTAAACAGAGTTATTTTTACCTCGGCTGAACAACGAGCAAATCGGCGGGCCACCATGTTCGCTCTAACAGACAACGCCCTCCGTTCTCGCTCAATGTCTGCATCGTCCGTCAGGACAGAGGTTACCACGTGACCTAAGTATCTAAAGGAATCCACTCTTTTTAAAGGCGTTCCATATAGACGAATAGGCGGTACAGGTGGCACATATTTGCCTCTGACCTGAAAGACCATGCATTCACTTTTTTTAACATTATATTGCAAGCCATGACTAATTGCAAACTTTTCACATATTCCTAATAGCTTAGCGAGACCACAAGGCGAGGCACTCAGCAGCACCATGTCGTCTGCATAGCTAATGTTATTGAGACACACGTCATCAATGTGGCAGCCGACATGCGTGCTGCTGAGCTCCTCTATCAGCTCATTGACGTACAGGTTGAGATTATGTATGTATGTAAACTCTTTATTGCACAAACAGTTGAAATGAGAGCTCTAAGAAGTATGTGTGGAGTTAGGATGATAGATAGAGTAAGAAATAGCGAGATCCGAGAACGATGTGGATTGAAAGAAGATGTAGTGACTAACATCGAAGAGTATGCTAAGATGGTTTGGTCATTTAGAAAGGATGGATGAAAGAGGAGTTACGAAAGAGATATGGCGAGCGAGAGTGAGGGGAGATGTCGGTAGGTGACGTCCTAAACGGACGTACGGTGATCATCAGGTTGGCGATGTACTGAATAAGGGCCAAACCAAAAGCACCCGAAACCGACGTACGTGCATGAAGAGATTGATGAATGTAGAGGAAGCGAAAGTTGTATGTTTAGACTGGGGCACCTGGCGTCCCATAGTCTCTGCCTACCCCATTGAGAAACAGGTGTGAAGGTATGTATGTATATATGAAGAAAATAACAAACTAATCAATAAACAGAAACACAAAATTATCAGGGCTACAGAATTATCTCCAACTTTAAAAACTTGTTGTTAATTCTGTAACCACATTTTGCACAAATAGGCTAAGATGTTTACCAGTGTATTAGTGACAGGTTGCAAGCCCATCGCCTAACAGTAGTACAAGCCCTTATTCCCTTAGCCGCCTCTTACGACATCCACGGGGAGACATGGAGTGGCACTATTCTAACCCGGCAACCACACGGCTATTTATATAAATTATGGCATTTATTAATATTCATTATTAACTTGGCATGGCAGTAATGGGGGCAGAATCAAAAACAATACAATACCACGTCATTACATTTGACTGGTCTAACCAAGATGCACCAATCTAACTAGCGTTTCTAAACGTTTCGATAAACCGTTAACACAACCAAATATATATATTTTTTAAAATACGGAACCCTTCAAAACACGTTTACGGACACGAATCAAGCATTCTTTTAATAAAAAGGCAGAGATTACGTTATTTGAAACGTCCAGAAATTGATGAGCTCCGAATGCCAGCTGTTCGATAAAAGGGTCGGGTCAGGCTGTGGTGGGAGGTATAAAATAGGGGAAAGAAGGAAGGTAATATTAAAAGGTGGAAATAATAAATGAAGACTGGATAATAAGCTTTATGTAGAAAACAAAATGGCCGCTGGAATAGAGGTAATCAAACCAAACCCATATTATAACGATATTAGAAATAGGAAAGAACGTGTTCGTTAATGGGCGTTTCTCAGAAAGATTGTACGTTGTTAAGGACTAAAATTAAATAGCAATTTAACTACAGCAAACGATATTTTTTTGTATATAAAATTTCCACGAATGACAGCACTAAAGAAATACTTAGTTTTGACGGCGAAAAATAACATAAATTAGGTCAAATTTTCTGAAATAAATTAGTTGCCTTTAATATTTTGATTTTTACAACACCGCATTGAGAGTAGTAGTATTTTTTTAATGATTTTACAAAAACGTTATTTCTCGATTAAATATGTACAGACAGACAGACCATTTATAAAAAAACATAAAAAAACTAAAACTATTTGATCATAATAATGTAAGTATCAGTTTTGACAAAACTAATCCCGAATGTAATTTAACAAATCTCCCCGTAACCTTTATAATATCAAAACTAAGTCAGCCAGCCACTTAACCCGTCCCCCGTCCACGACGCGCCGTGTGAGTCATACTCATAAATCCATAAAATATAATATATCAGTATCAATTGACAATATTACACAAATTGACCTAGTACTGTCAGCCTTTAATTGTCGACTCACTGTAGAATCTGGTCGCAAAAAGCCAATAGTTCACATCGAAGTTATTTAAATTTTTCATGTTTTAACAGGGTTTGTAGGTAACAAAGAAACCCTGCCTCTGGACGTCCACGGAAATGATAAAAAATTCGTATTCCACATATATGTATGAGGATGTCAAGTAACCATAATACAAATCTAGAGCCTATTTTGGGACTAGGTCAATTTGTGTAAGTTTGTCTAATAATTGTCTATTACTATACAAATATTACTTATTATTATTATTTTAGACATCAAATAACATAGATGCTTTCTATGTATTTAATGATCTAATTATGAATACAATGATTTTAACCATAGTGTCATTCGAAAGCTTAATTTGCAACTAGGACAATTCATATGGACCTCCAAAAAAAATAATAACCACGACGACGCGTAGGTGCGTCATGTCATCACCAATCAATCAATACAAATGCCACTCACGAGCAGCGCAAGGGTTAACTCCTGTACCCTTTTTAATATCAGACAGTGTAAGACAGCCTCTTAAGTTGAGTGAAACCGGTTTCGTCTGGTATCCGATATCTGGTTTCTGGTTTCTAATCGTGTACCGTGTAATAAGCGGGTTCTAGCAGTTTGAAGTTTGGATTAACTTTTCGTGTTTTGTTTTATTTGACATCGTTTTCTCGCGACTTCGCCTGGTTTATTATTTCACTTAAGTACGAGCATGCTTCGATGGTTCGGTCATTTGGAAAGGATGGATGAAAGAAGATTGACGACAGAGATATACAGATCGAAAGTGAGTGGAAGGGTCGGAAGGGGCCGCCCGAGGCGTACTTTTTCGAATCAAATCGGAGAAATACTGGAAAAGGGCCGAATCTTAAGTACCCGAAACCGACGTGCGTGCATGACTCCATGTATGAATGTGGAAGAAGCGAACGAAATTTGTCAAGATCGTATATAGCAAGTGGAAAGAAGTGGTCTCTGCCTACCCCTCTGGGAAACAGGCATGATTTAATGTATGTATGTACTATGGAAATAACAAAAAAAGAACAAAAAACCCGCCTATGTAAAAAAACCGTGTAACTAACTATCTACCTACAGTAACATCCCAGAACAATATCAATACAATACAATACAGATCCCTTCATTGTACACCAAACTAAAACATTACAGAGAAACAGCGTAATTAAAAATAATACAGGTTAACAACAGGCGGTCTTATCGCTGATTAACGATCTCTTCCAGACAAACTTAGTAAGGACTTGTCAAAAGCTTTTTAATCGTTGTAAGTCCTAAATGATCATTCAAAATGAACAATGATGAAAGAAACCTGAAGGTAAATTTTAAACTGCTCTTCATAGTTCGTCGCCTTTGTTTTTTCCTTTTCTCAATATTGCATCTGTTTAATTGACAACAATTCATTATGTGCTAAGGTAGTAAAATAAAATACCGTTTCTAGATTTTACACTGCTGATTACAGTAAAAATATCTTTGGATTTTTTTATGCAGTAGTTTTTTTTATATTTCGGAAAAACAGTAAAAAAGTTGGATTGTGAATGTTAGGAATACACTTATAGTGCCCTTAGTCCATTTATTACCAAAGGAATTGTAAAAAAAATTACATGACATGACATGACAGTCAGTTCTGTTTCTGTTTAAAGTTACTTTTTTTTTTATATCATGCTAAGATAACGACATCAGTATTCCTAACTTTGTATATACGGTCTTTTTAATGACTATTTCTTTAATAAATTATTAACGACGAATTTAAGTTAAATAAAGAAAAACCGAGAAATACGGGTAGTCTAATTTTTAACCAGCTATTATAAACGCGAAAAAACAATAATGCTTTTTTATATGAAATGTTGTCAATTACTATCCCTTTACTGACTCGCAAGATTAAGACAAACCGATTGACGTAAGAATCATCAAAATAGGTCCACGCGTTTAGTTTCTAAACCCTGATTTTTAATTGCGTAGAATTCTGACAGCCATCTGACAGCTATCAAATTCTGACGTTTCAGGAGTAACAAACATTTTTTTAATTGTTGACGTTTTTGGCCTTCATTTAAATTTGCTGCTATTCCACATACATAAGGTAGAGTAAACAAATCGGTAACCCGACTTATGACCAAATCATCATTTGACAAACTATATCGGTTTACAAACTTTCATTTCGCAAAAATGTATTTGTGCTTAAACCGTTACATATTACATTAGTTGCATAGGCTATTAAATAAGTTAGGTTAAGTTGGACTTTTGACCACAAAAAAATATAAAATTATCCGGCGGGAAGTACCTGTTCGCGAAATGAAAGTTTGTAAAACGATATAGTTTGTCAAATGATTATATTTTGGTAAAACATTAGTGAACCAAACAAATCATTAGCCTACGTGTCTAAGATAAGAATACTAATAACTTTGAGAAGTAACTATGCAAAATTATATTGTTAAGATTTAAGACAATACGCCAAAAAAAAATTATTTTATTTTATTCAGTATCTTCAGAATCTTCTTCAGGCATACTGCTGTCGACAACTGTCATTTTAAAGTCTATTTTTTCCAAAATAAAAACACAAAACAAAAATGATTAAATATAATAATATAATTTAACTCCAAAGGTTTGTAATACATGACAATGATCTGAATGATACCAACAACTATTATCTTTTTCCTCTGAAATTTGTTTAACAAAATATTATGTATGGATTGTGCGATTTTAAAATAAAATTACTTTGTATTAATTAACTTTTTATTATTTCATTTTATTTTATATTATTTTATAAAGATTTTTTTTTTACTTTTTTGCACCACACGTTCAAGGAATATTTTGTAGGCTGGCAAGACCAAGAAACGTCAGAATTCTACGCAATTAAAAATCAGGGTATAGAGCGCCACATTACTCTCCTTTGCATCGCGCAGTCGGGTGTAAATACAACTCTTAAATCCCACTTTTGGTCACGACCACCATTTTAATTTTGGACACAGTGTACGCCGCACGAGGCCTTTGTAAGTTAAAAATATTCCCGATAAAAACGTGCCGGATACTCGTTAATGTAATAACCTAATTAAATCAAGAGTTTTCAAATAAATCGTATTCATTATCAGTGTTGCCAGTGGCATATCGTCAAATGTAACACAAGTCAGGTCAAAAAGTAACATTTTCACGAGAAAAATAACATTTAGTATATACCTTATTCTTATTAATGTGGAAAACGACACTAATACTAAATTATGGCACTTTATTTACACAAAAACTAAAAAAAAAGTATTCTGTCCCATTTCTTTCTTTCTTCGAAAAAAAATGTTTATTTAATTTTAAATTTATTTAATTTACTCGGCACCCTTCCTCACTCCTCTTTACTTTTAGTTAAAATAGACGCGAGTGAAATTATTACCAATAAAAGGTTGTTTTAATATTTTTGAGCACTGCACTTTCGCATATTTCAATTTAGATCACAGACATCTACGTAACCTACGAAAATACACAGAAACACAAACAACACAATAGTTAAGAGCAACAATCCACTCCAATTTACTCCATCCAATGTTTGTTTGTCCCCAACCCCAGTGTAGTTTTGGTGATCACAAAACTGGCCTTGAAAAAACGTATTACGCGGAGTGAGTAAGTAAAGGCAAAAGTTTTTTTTTTTTTTTTTTTTTTTTTTGAAGGACATATGCTGTTAGTGGTAGCCACTGTTACAGCTTCGCAATTGGCTTTGGGTGGCGTGCTCCAGAGATGGGGGCACAGCCTACCCGGGGTTGGTTTGTGCGTCCGAGGACGCACCGCGCGCTGGTGTCGCGTGCGTGTCGGGATGGTGGCGATCTGCAGAGGTGGAGGTGGTGGCGTCCTCTGGCAGTCTTGGTGGGCGACCTCGTCGTCGGCGGGTCAGTCGGAGGGCCTTTTCGGCGGCAGCCTTCTCCTCGACGGCGACTTGGATGGGGTCGTCGGGATCGAGAAGGAGATGTCTGGGGCGCCTTACGGGCGTACCCAGTGCGGCTAGGATGTCGGGATCAGAGGAGGGGAGTAGGGGGTAGTAAGAGGAGGCGGAGCGGATGAGGGGGTTAGGGTTGTGGGGCGCGTCATCAAAAAAGCGCCGTGACGCTTTTTTGATGACGTGCGTCACCGACGGGAGATTGAGGTCCCGGTGTAAGGCCGTATTCCGGACGTACCACGGGGCCCCAATCACCCGTCGAAGAAATAGGTTTTGGAGGCATTGCAGCGGCTTGAGTGTCCCTGCAGATGCTTTATGACCGAATACCGTGCCCGCGTAGGTGAGGATAGGTCTGATGCAGACTTTGTATAGGAGAAGCTTGTTCCGAGCAGACAATTTGCTCTTCCTGTTAAGGAGAGGTCCGAGTCTGCTCAGAACAAACTTCGCCTTGTTAGTGGTGATGCGGACGTGTTTTGAGAAGGACAGTCTTCGGTCAAGGGTTACGCCCAGGTATTTGACCTCGTTCAGCCAAGGAATGGCCTGGCCGAAGAGGTCGATAGGAGGGGGTAAAGGCAAAAGGCCGTCTCCTCTATTTATATGTCTTTCCGTATAAGTGCTTCTTTTTTACTCGTATTACTTTTTCGTGTCTGGTCTAGTCTCTCAGCTGTCAAAAGTTCAAAACAGAATCCAAGCCAAGCAAGCCACAAAAGCAAGTTCGCCAACTTGACGAATGACGAACAAAAACTTTCTTGGATGCGTTCCGTTTCACAATTATTTTTTGCTTGCTGGAAATTATTTTATAAATATTTATTTAAATATTTTATACTGACCTAAAAGTAACGTAAAAGTAACATTTTAATTCCTGTAACATAGGGGTAACATGAGAGGGTCAAAAGTAACGTAAAATGTTACAAAAGTAACATTCTGGCAACGCTGTTCATTATCCAACTTTCCAATTCAGTTCACAATTTCATCCACCCGGGTAATTCAACCAAATGAGTAGGACAAATGAATCCGTTCCAAATTAGTTTACGAATTGGATTAAACACGTATTTTATTTATCAATAAAAAGGGAGGATTTTATACATACATACATACATACCTTCACGCCTATAATCCCACAGTGGGTAGGCAGAGCTACAGAATTACCTACAACTTTAAAAACTTGTTGATAATTCTGTAACCACAATTTGCACAATTAGGCTAAGATGTTTAACAGTGTATATTAGTGACAGGTAGCAAGCCCATCGCCTAACAGTATACTACAAGCCTTTATTCCCTTAGTCGCCTCTTACGACATCCACGGGAAGACATGGAGTGACACTATTCTAACCCGGCAACCACACGGGAATGTTTTTTATAAATTTGCTAAAAATAATCCATTTTATTTTGCCTTTTTAAACGCTCAAAAAGACTTAAATCGACACCGCAAAATGATAAAATATCTAGACCGCATATACGAATGTGGCTTTCGGAAATGTTTTTCAAATGAATAAATAATATGAATGTTTCTAGTTGGTTAGTTTTGTTTATTGTATTTATTTGTTATGTGGAATAAAAGAAGATGTAGTGACTAAGATTGAAAAGGGCATGCTTCGATGGTTCGGTCATTTGGAAAGGATGGATGAAAGAAGATTGACGAAAGAGATATACAGATCGAAAGTGAGTGGAAGGGTCGGAAGGAGCCGCCCTAGGCGTACTTTTTCGAATCAATTCGGAGAAATACTGGAAAAGGGGCGAATCTTAAGTACGCGAAACCGACGTGCGTGCATGACTCGATGTATGAATGTTGAAGAAGCGAAATAAATTTGTCAAGATCGTAGCAAGTGGAAAGAAGTGGTCTCTGCCTTCCCCTCTGGGAAACAGGCGTGATTTAATGTATGTATGTATGTTTATAAATAACAGACATGCATCGATAAACGATTCGATCCGTCGGGCTCCTAGCACAATTTCACTTCCGGCATCGCTAGAGCTCACTGGCCTGTCTAGTGTCTATATCTGATGGAAAGAGACCCGACGGATGCTCAGTAGTTCCGTGGCATCTTGGTCGTCCCTTGGCGTGGGACGTCACTTGCGTTGATACGCTAGGCACCGTCTCACGTCCAAGGTTCTGCTCGCAAGCCAGGGACCGCCGCAGACCACGCCCAAACCATCAAGTGCCGCAAATACGCTTTTTGAAAGACAAATTACGAATTTGCTGCTCTTTTTCGTTCTTCAGATAAATAATATACTTTATTTCTGCTTTATACTATACAAACTGTTACTGTGCCGACTTCATTGGGCAAATATATTTTTTTTGGGTTGATATATAGCGTAAATAACGTGGCTTTCTTTTGGTAAAAGAATTTACAAAATCGGTTCAGTAGATCCTGAGATTACCTTATGTACTTCACAAACTTAACCTAACTTATGACTGCTAATGCAAGCTGGTTCGGATCCTAATTATCTTCATTCCTTGATAAAACTAACACTTCGATCACAGTTTACAATAAGTAGAGGAAGAAAATAAGCCGTCGCTGTGCGCATGCGTGGTCGTCGTCGATGCACGCGCGCGGGAGCGAAGCGTTCGCAGAAAAAACGTCAAGCCAAGCGTGTGATGGCTATGCTAAAAGCAATATGGTTTTGCCAAGTGGAATATAGAGCCCTTGCAGGCACAGCCGAGTTCATAAATATGTGTAAGGTCTATTTCTATGGAACTTGCTAACTATGTAAACAAAAGCCTAAACTTTGTTTTGTCACTGTTTCTCCTTGAATTTTCACACCACCTCATCAAACACCATTGAAAACATACACTATTGAAACGGTCGTTACTGTAAAATACAAAATCACCAAATATATAACTCTATCTTGGATATTTAATTAAAAGTTTAAATGGTTTCATAAGTTAGGTTATTAGGACCTGATGGAATGACGTTTTTGTTTCTTTTAAATTCTACAATTGTCTATGATGGGTAGTGTTGTGGCTAAAGTTGGCGATATATTAAGGCCCCTACACATTACCCAACTCACGCTGATCACACTCACAGATGATATAACGGCACCTTTTATAATAAATACTGGTGATATATCATCTTCAAGTACCGATTTTTCTTCAGATCGTGATTAATCAAATTACAAATAAGTAACCACTTGTTTTTTCACTTTCGGTATTTTATTATTCGATATGGTTTGTCATAAGTAAAGGAGTATTGCCAATCACTAGTAAATTCATCATTCAGAGACAATTTCAATATGGCGGTTTGTTTACATAGTTAGCAAGTTCCATATTTTTTTTTTTTTTTTTTTTTTTTTTTTTATATCATAGGAAGGCAAACGAGCACACAGGCCACCTGATGGTAAGTGGAAACTGTGACCCATAGACATTCGCATTCACAAGACCGCAATCCTAAGACTGCAAATGCGTTGCCAACCCTGAGGCCGAAGATGGAATGCCTCTATGCTAGTCATTTCACCGGCTGTCTTATCCCCAAACCGGAACACAACAATGCGAACACTGCTGCTTGGAGGTAGGTTAATGGATAAGATGGTGGTACCAACCCGGACGGACCCTGCACAAGGTCCTCCCACCTCCAAAATTAGACCTTACTTTAGTACCTTGTCTATTTAATGTCATGTTTAAACTGCTATAGGAATTGTCACAGCGATTAAAGGTATTAAAGTTGGTACTTGTGGGAGGACCTTGTGCAGGTCCGTCCGGGTTGGTATAAAATGTAGTGTCAGGATACAGATATAAGTCTTTATTATTTGAACTGTGCTTATTCTCTACACAATACTATCATCTACACAAGACTTATATCTGTATCCTGACACTTTACATTTTAAACCTACTGACTAAGAGGGTAGGGTTGATAATTCAATGTACATTGAATGTAGTTCTAACTTTTTTGTATGTAATCGGCTTGCGGTTACGGACACAAAAAAAGACAATGGTATTGTTTACAAACAATGGCCTTTGTGTAGAAGATCAGCTCAGTTCAAATAGTAAAGACTATACCACCATATTATCCATTAACCTACCGCCAAGCAGCAGTGTTCGCATTGTTGTGTTCCGGTTTGGGGATAAGTGAAATGACTAGCATAGAGGCATTCTATCTTGGTCCTCAGGGTTGGCAGTGGATTTGCAATCCTGTGAATGCAAATGTCTATGGGGCACAGTTTCCACTTACCATCAGGTGGCCTGTGTGCACGTTTGCCTTCCCATGCCATAAAAAAAAAAATATATGTACTGAACTATGAAATCGACTGTACAATCTGTACATGTACCATTTTTAATTAGTTAGTATAAAAAAGTATGTCCCCCTGATTTTAATACTGTTTTCATCAATTGATGGAGTGATTCAAGAGACAGAGTTAATATTTTATTTATATATTTATGAATATGTTTATCGTAGCCTATATAGTTTCAGCCTACAGCTTCATTTCGGAAATGGTAAACGTGTGATTATCATATCATATGTATTTGTTTAATTTTAATTAAGTTATTTGATCAAAACGTTAATTTGTTGTCCCTACCGCGCAAGAGCATCCGTTCCCGAAATAGCCATCGTTGGTTGGAAGACATCGCTTGCAAACGATAAGGACTCTGTGAAGGTTAGGACATTACGGTGTCTGGGGGAACCTAATTCTGACAGTCACTGTGACTAACGCACAAAATTCAAAATATTTATTCAGTAAATTGGCCACATGAGGGCTCTTTCTACCAGCGCTTCGGACAAGACCATCATTGCGGATAAGCGCTGCAAGAAACTCTAGAGGGTCAAAACATGATTAGGTATACTTAAAAGTACGTTACATTCAGTAATAATAAACAATACATTCTTAAATGTAGCAAAAATTAAATAATTACAAATGTAAGGTCAATAAACATTGAAATAAAATAATGACTATGAGAACAAACGCGACGAAGTCTCTACCTACGTCAAAAGCCATAATTTTAACTAGAATAATTAACTGAACAACAAGTCCTTGCAAACGTGAACAGACCGGACCCCACAATCAGCACTCGTTCACGAGTATGACGCGTAAGGAACACTTGAGACTGTAAGTTATTTATTATCCATATGAGAGAAAGAGAACGTCTAGCTAACTACTAGTGTGAGTGGGACGGATTTATTTATGTTATTTCCAACAGCCATCGCCACGCCAATCGATGGAATAAAAAAAAATATGTTCAATTATTATATACAAGTTAGACGCGCAGTATTTTATCAGTTGAGTGCATCAGTTTGGCAAGAATGACCATGATCCTCTAATCCACGGACTGACGACGGACTGACAGTCCGGACTGATGTTTTTTTTTTATGTCATAGAGAAGGCAAACGAGCACGCAGACCACCTGATGGTAAGTGAAAATGTGACCCATTTACATCCGCATTCACAAGACCACAATCCTAAAACTGCAAATGCACTGCCAACCCTGAGGACTAGGAATGCCTCTATGCTAGTCATTTCACCGGCTGTCTTATCCCCAAACCAGAACATAACAATCTGAACACTGCTGCTTGGCGGTAGGTTAATGGATAAGATGGAGGTACTGGTCCTCCCACAAGTATAAGTAAGTAATTAAGTATTTAAAATACTAATGGGAAACTGATCGTGTAACCCACTCGTATCCTTCTCGTATCTTTCACCGTCCACGATGAAATGGAGCCAGGCGTGTCACACGACACGACACAAAATATACTTTTCGTCAGTCCGTGGGATAGACGATCATTCTCCAGTCATTCTCCAGCTGATGGACTCAACTGACGAAATACTTACTGTTAACAATATCATTTAATTTAATATAAAAGTTGAAATTATTTAGAAAAACACACATCATTATGCCAAAAGACATGACGCGAGCATTCGAGCGGGAAAGGAACTTTAAAAAAAAAAGAAAATAAGGAGATTATCTGTGTTGTGACCGGCGTACGCGGAGGGTGTTTTTGTGTTAGGCTGAAGCCAGACGAGCGTATTTTTTGAGTTATGAGTCGCGTAATTTCTGCTCCTCCATTCAGTTTCATAGTAGTAGTAGTAGTATGATGAATGGAGGAGCAGAAATTACACGACTCATAACTCAAAAAATACGCTCGTCTGGCTTCAGCCTTAAAGTTAATAAAACAAATGGTTTTTCATCTTCTAAGTGTTTGTTGTTAATACTACTGCGCGTGCGGCCTCCCTCTAAACGGTGACTGGCGTAGGTTTTATCATTCTGATAACAGTCTTGGATTAATCGTGTAACCGTTCGAACCATCCATTCTTTCTGGCGTCAGTCAAAATTTGACCAGACTGACGGACTGAACTCATGAAATATTGAGCGTGTAACGTCCTTAGTACATTTTTTAATCTTTTTCTAACCACAATTGGCATTTCCCAAGCCATTTGGGTTTTTATCGATCTAAGCACAAAGCCGTGCATATGAATCAGTCAACGATTCAAACAATTACCGCCGTATGAGCCATTAGTCCAACATGGCGGAGGGGCGGCCGTCACACCGTGCCGTATCACACGGCATGCTTAAAGACTCGTAATGGTAGGTACTTTGTTTTTAGTAATAATTTATGGAAATCTCAAAATGGGCCTAATAAGGAGGCTCAAAGTGACTCAGAGGGCTATGGAGAGTGCTATGCTCGGGGTTTCTCTGCGTGATAGAATCAGAAATGAGGATGTCCGCAGTAGAACTAATGTTACCGACATAGCCCGAAGACTAGCTAAACTGAAGTGGCAGTGGGCGGGGCACATCGCTCGCAGGACTGATGGTCGATGGGGCCAGAAGGTTCTTGAGTGGCGTCCGCGGACCGGGAGACGAGCTGTAGGTAGGCCTCCAACAAGATGGAGTGACGACCTTGCAAGGATCGCGGGAACGCGGTGGATGCGAAAAGCACAAGACCGGTCTGAGTGGAGAGCCTTGGGGGGGGCCTATGTCCAGCAGTGGACGTCTGTCGGCTGACATGATGATGATGAATGTAAAAAAAACCGGACAAGAGTCGTACTCGCCTACCGAGGGTTCCGCAAATGACACGAACTCAACCGACGGTTAACTCAATTCAAAGTTTGGACCGCCGGCCGTTCCTTGCCTAAAGACCCTGTTTTTTTGTGATTTAATTAAAAATAGTCTTCAGATTTTTCCCTATACTGCTTAGTACCTATAAGACGGTATTACTTGCCAAATTTCATAGTTCTAGATCAACGGAAAATAGCCTATATACATTTTGATTCCCTTGAGAGAGTCGAAATATATGTTTTATGCGGCATACACGGCCGTATCTTTTGTTACATTCACTTAAGAAGTTTGATTTTATCACAGCTTCAAGATACTGTAGACTTGAGTATATGGTTTTAATTTCACCTCGATACCTTTACGCGTTCCGGAGATAAACGATATTGACAGACAGACAGACAGACGGACGGACAGACAGACGGACAACAAAGTGATCCTATAAGGTTTCCGTTTTTTCCTTTTGCTACTACTTTCAAATGTCGAGTCAAAAGGTTCAAAATATGGCAGAAAATAGCGAAAAGTGGTATATGAAACTGCCAGATCCTAATATTCAGCGGACGACGTCAATCCTATAACATTTCCTTGAATTTCGGTTTAAATATTCCTAGAATGCACTTTGTCTAAGCCCATGAGGCAACAATAACAGTCGTTATCATCTTAATTTATTGCCGATCTTGCAGGTTACAGCATACAAGGGATCGACGCATAAGGTGCGTCGCTAGCGTGACGGGGGCGATGCGCTCGGACGCACGCGGTGCGACTCGCTCGTTAGGGTTTAATTTTTAAATAGGTCAGTGATACTACAAAACCGTAACTAACAAATTTATGATAGAGCAAAATAAACCTTACTGCCTTATTAAAAAGGTGCATTTTGCTACTTATTTAAAATGTTACTTACGCGGTTTTGCAGTTTCACCGACGATTTGGGAAAGTAATCATGCAAAGTTTGGTTTTCGAACTGTTTAATATGCCAAATTTTGATCTGTCTGTCTGTTTGTGTATCCGCTGGCTCCTACTAAACGGCGCATCGGCCGTTAATGCGGTTCTCACGGAAAATCAGTTAAATATTGTTTCACGCCACGTTATGTGTATTAAGTTCTGGTTTATGTACGCGTGTTATTAATACTCGCACAAACCGAGCCGAAGCGGGTTCGGGTCGCTAGCAAGATAGAAATGCTTTACTCAATCACGCTTAAAAGGGTTAACGGTATTAAACGAACTTCGGCAAAATATTCCATGTTTCGGATTTAAACAGAAATCTTTTTATCCTAGATTCATTAATAGTTCTACTCGGATTATCTCAATGGAAAAGGTTGGTTTATGAATATGAACAAGAATATACATACATACATACATACCTTCACGCCTTCATTCCCAGAGTGGGGTATGCAGAGCTACTTCAAAAACTTGTTGATAACTCTGTAACCACAATTTGCACAAATAGGCTAAGATGTTTAACAGTGTATATTAGTGACAGGTAGCAAGCCCATCGCCTAACAGTACTACAAGCCTTTATTCCCTTAGTCGCCTCTTACGACTTCCACGGGAAGAGATGGAGTGGGACAATTCTTAGCCGACAACCACACGGCAAAGCCGGCAACCACACGGCAATAAGCCGGCAACCACACGGCAAAACAAGAATATATTTATTGTATACCCATGTAACATTAAGATGGACAAATTAGGTACGCAATATTTCCAACAGTGACCCGCTTAGGGTGTACAATAAGAACTTAAAAAGAAAATTAACTCATGCACTATGTTTGCTTGTCTTTAAAGTCAAAAAATTATTTAAGATCATAAAACACATTATTGATTAGCCAGGTCTTTAAGGGCCCTATTAATAAACTCATCTTGGCTGAGATGCCCGTCACAAGATACGTCAAAGTAAACGTCAAGCCATAGGAAATTGTAATTGACAACAATTCATTTTGTGCTAAGGTAGTAAAATAAAATACCGTTTCTAGATTTTACACTGCTGATTACAGTAAAAATATATTTGGATTTTTTATGCAGTAGTTTTTTTATATTTAGGAAAAACAGTAAAAAAAGTTGGATTGTGAATGTTAGGAATACACTTATGGTGCCCTTAGTCCATTTATTACCAAAGGAATTCAAAAAAATATACAACTGTCATGTTCATTGTTTATCTGTCTGACGGATTAGGTACTTGATTCTGACGACACGCTTTCAATGCTACGCAAAATAGTTTATTTATTTTAATGGCGTCTACAAATTACGTAATTAATTAAATTACGCAAAATAGCAAATTTGTGAACGAACGGCAGCGAATGATTGACATGACATGACTACTGTGACATGAAAGTCAGTTTTGTTTACTGTTTAAAGTTACTTTTTTAAATTTTATATCAGGCTAAGATCACGACATCAGTTTTCCTAACTTTGTACATACGGTCTTTATAATGACTATTTCTTTAATAAATTACTAACGACGAATTTAAGTTAAATAAAGAAAAACCAAGAAATACGGGTGGTCTAATTTTTAACCAGCTATTATAAACGCGAAAAAACAATAATGCTTTTTTTTTTGAAATGTTGTCAATTATTGACGCATCTTGAGACGAGCATTACAGCCGAGATCAGTTTATTAATACGGGCCTAAGTGGCGCTTGAATTTAAGACCAGTACTTTTTCGAATCAAATCGGAGAAATACTGGAAAGGGGCCGAATCTTAAGTACCCGAAACCGACGTGCGTGCATGACTCGATGTATGAATGTTGAAGAAGCGAAAGAAATTTGTCAAGATCTTAGCAAGTGGAAAGAAGTGGTCTCTGCCTACCCCTCTGGGAAACAGGCTTGATTTAATGTATGTATGTATGTCCTCCCATGTGGTTGCCGGGTTAGAATAGTGCCACTCCATGTCATCCCGTGGATGTCGTAAGATGCGACTAAGGGAATAAAGGCTTGTAGTACTATTAGGCGATAGGCTTGCCACCTGTCACTAATGCGCTGGTAATCATCTTAGCCTATTTGTGCAAAATGTGGTTACAGAGTTATCAACAATTTTTTCAAGTTATAGGTAATTCTGTAGCTCTGCCTACCCCACCCTGAGATTACAGGCGTGAAGGTATGTATGTATGTATGTATGTATGTAATAATTTAATATTATCGGGAAGATTGTTATACTCTTATCGCGCTTATAAAAGTACTATAATTAGAGAGTTTTTTTTTCACTCGTGGTAATATGAAATATACGGCATTATTCGTCAAAATTACTATGAAATATCTAATAAAGTGTCGTTTGATTATTTCTTCCTTTACAAACTAGAAAAATAATAAAATCTTATTTTTTTCCCGACCAGAAGGAGGGCTATGTTTTTCGAATGTAGGTATGTAATTTCGTATGTCTATATCTGTGGCCTAAACGGCGTGAATTTTACCATATGAGGTGTTGTTAGATTCATCTTGCTGGTGGGAGTGTAGTGTGGCTGTGTTGTATTATCAAAGTAATATGAGAGGAAGTTAATTATTTTAACACCATATTTACGAACATATTGAAAAATGCACAACATCATTATCTTAAAAATCAAACAAACTTAAAGCGAAAATCGACAAACCAGGCTTGTGTGGTTAGAGTCGTGAGCAAAAGCCCTGACTAGAATTCAGTGATATAAACAAAAAAATATATAAAAAATCGTCAGTAATAGTCATATCTGAATCCCGTCCGTATTGAACAGCTAAAATATTAAATCCAATTTTAAATTTTAGAAAGTTCCGTATCTCATCTAACAGTAATGTTTCTGACAGGCAGGTGAGAAAGATCATTCTTAACTTTAACCAGCCTAATCATTCATAAAGTTACAGTGACAGCTCTTGTCAAAGGCTGTCAGTAAACATTGCGCGCCATTTTAATTTTAAAAACTTTCTCCACAGCATCAAGATAAGCTTTTACATTGTCGTTGTCAAAGCAGCCTTCCAAAAAGGTTTAACAATATTGTTTGATAAGAATCAAAGAATTTTGGCGTCTTTATATCGCACTTTCATTTTTTTCTAGAGCTAAGCATAACGCTTAGAAATTATGTTAGCAATGTGTCAAAAGAGTGTTTTTATGACAATATCCTCTTGCATTTTGATTTTTTAGGTGATTCAACCAACGATATTTTATATTTAGACACGTTAGGCTCATACTAAACGCATTCGACGACGCGCTGGCCTAGTTGGGAGTGACCCTGCCCACGAAGCTAGAGGTCCTGGGTTCAAATCCCGGTAAGGGCAGATATTTGTGTGATGAGCGCGAATATTTGTTCCTGAGTCATGGATGTTTTCTATGTATTTAAGTATAGATTTCTCTATATAAGTATTTATATCGTTGTCTAGTACCCATAGGACAAGCCTAGAGCTTAGTTTGGGACTAGGTCAATTGGTGTGACATTGTCCCGTGATATTTATTATTTATTATTATTATTATTCAAAACCCGTCGCCAATTACTGACAGTTGCTACGTTACCATATTTCTACAGACACAGACGGCATTCCGTAGCGAACACTATTGTTAGAAAGAGATAAATAGTTTTTTCAAATTGCGTACCCGAATGACGCGGCGTCGGCGGTGCTCGCTGCAATGGCCGACATTTAGCTACCCATCTTGAAGTAAATAAAATTTACCGTACTTACGAATGAAATAAGATATCCTAGAAAAACACAAGACGGCATTTTTTTTAAATAGATTTGTTACTTATCGGTAGTAAAATTGTATTGTCTTTGACGCGTGCGTGGCATCGGCCGCGGCGCAACTGATCGGTAGTAAGGCAATTTACCTTCCTTTTTGAGGAACGCTTTAGCGCGCAGATGACGTAAATTAATAAATTATATCATTGGTCAAAAGAGTGTTTTTATGACAATATCCTCTTACATTTTGTTTTTTTTTTATGGCATAGAGAAGACAAACGAGCACACAGGCCACCTGATGGTAAGTGGAAACTGTGACCCATAGACATTCGCATTCACAAGACTGCAAATGCGTTGCCAACCCTGAGGACTAAGATGGAATGCCTCTATGCTAGCCATTTCACCGGCTGTCTTATCCCCAAACCGGAACACAACAATGCGAACACTGCTCTTTGGCGGTAGGTTAATGGATAAGATGGTGGTAGCGATCCGGACGGACCCTGCACAAGGTGATTAATCACACAAAGTACACAAATAAAAAAAGAAAACCTTGATGATTGCGGGAGAAGAGATCCTTTGCTGTGTGAATCCAATTATTGATGATTACCTGCAACAAAATAATGCATTTGTTAGATTACACGTTTTTCCTTTCCTTCTAATGTACCAACAGAAACAACAAAATAAAAACGAAACAGAATTACAAATGGGAATAGATCTCGGTTAAAATGCCACGCTGTTTAATAAAAAAATATATGTTGTTACATGTTAAAAAATACAGGAGTTGCCACTTTTTTTTTGTCTGGATCTGGTCTGGAAGCCGCAAATCAATTTTCAAAACCTATAAATAATTAAATTTCCTTTAGTAAAATCTTTAATATTTAAAAAACCAAATACATATACTAAAGCGAAAAAATATATGAATACTTAAAATAGTTTAGTTTTTATTTTTGTGTGGTGGAGTTTGATGAATTTGATGATAGATGGTTATTACATTACTCATGTGTGGGCAATACACAATATATTATAATGATACAACGATGATGTAAAAGTGTGGGTGAACTTGGTATAATTTCCTGTATTCTGCAAGGTTATTATTTGGTAAAGATAAAGACATTTATTCAGTAAGCAGGCCGCACAGGCACTTTTACACGTCAAGAATCTACCAGCGCTTCACAAGAGGAGACCACTGCTGAGAAGAAACGCCGCAAGAAACTCACTAACTCAGTAACTGATAGTCAGCCCACGAAGCTAGCGGACCCGGGTTCGATCCACGCTATGAGCTAAATATTTGTGTGATGACTGTCATGATAGCTTGATAGCACTACATTGGGCGTTGCGTATACAGGGTATTTTTTTATCAGTGCACAATTTAAACATACTTACCTAAGATTTTGTATCGTTAACATTATCGTCGGTGAAAACCATATAAGTAACATTTTAAATAAGGAGCAAAATGCACCTTTTAACAAGAGAGTAAGGTTTATTTTGCTCTATCATAAATTTGTTAGTGACGCGGTTTTGCAGTACCTAACACCAACGATATTACAAAAATAAAATCTGTTTTTTTTTGCAAATTAAGTATACAATTTTTACATTCTCTGGTAGGCACCAAGTCACAGTAGAAAATCACTTTTTAGAAACCTTTACAGTAAAAACCTTTTTACAGAACGCTCCTCTCTTATGTCTATGACCTTCTGCTGGAGTTTCTTGTGGCGCTTCGTCTCCGCAATGATGGTCTTGTCCGAAGCGCTAGTAGATTCACTCCATATTACATTTCATTTATTTTATTCCATTTAACAAATACATTTTGTGTCCGTTATTTATTTATTTGTGTCCATTACCGACGTGTAAAAGAGCCCTCGAGGATTCTCTTGGGGTTTTTGACAAGATGGTGTCGCTTTCTTAATTGTTTCCATTTTTTTTGTATATTTTGTTGTTTAATGGATAGTAAAGATGTATTAATATGCAGTAAATTTACATTAAAATGTGCAGTATAATGAAGAATTCAAGTTTGAACACGTATCGCCTTTGGAGGGATTGCTCCAAGAAAATCCCATCTGGTCTTCGTAAAGTTCTCCCTACATCACTTCATGGAGGCTAGAGTATCACTGTACAATATTGCCTTATGATTTTTTTGATATGAAAATGTAAAATATAAACTTGACATTGGCAGAAATGGTTGCTCACAGGTTGCCATTAAATAAATAAATAAATAATAATAAAGAGCCCTCATGTGGCCAATTTACTGAATAAATATTTTGAATTTGAATTTTTTGAATATTAATATCGTTAAGTTAGTGGAATCATTGAATCGGCAATGTTTCTTAAGCTAGAGTAAATATAACATGATTGTCTGTCAAATATTCTTAAGTAGCAACCCGCCCTGACTTCGCTTCGGGTTATAAGTTCTCTGTAACCCCATACAAAATTAAACAATTATTTTAGGGATCGGAAATCCGGTACAATATTTACCTAAAGTTGGCAAAATCCCGGAAAAAGTTAAGCGAACACAGCGTCGGATACTTGAAAATATTATTTCAATAATGTAAGTTCCAGCATTCCGGGATTCTACAAAATGTTTATATTCAATATTATAGTTCCGTTAATTTACTGCTCAAACTTCGTTAAATGATTTACCGGTAAATTAAATAACATTTGGTAAATCTATACATAGACAATAACTTGAAGTAGTTAATGTAAATGCGTTCATATTTATGGCACTTGCAGTGGAGCAGCTATCCAGAGAGGTAATGCAGCCAGTGTCATAGGGACCATGCCATTTTATTTAGGGTACTACGTTACTACTTATTCGTTATTTTAGGTTATTAGTATAGTATTTACTTTTATTTATATATACAATATTTATATATTATATTTTACCTTCATGTCGGATGTATTGAATGCGAGTCATGACAGTGTTTTCTTTTCCTTATCGTCGTCTAATTTATACGATTCTTTGAGTGACCAGTCAGATATGCCAGATCTTTGCGATCGGTTAAACACCACTCTGTGCTCATCACAAAAGAATTTCAATGTTGTTCATATTAACGCTCAGAGTGTACCAGCTCACTTCCCCGACCTACTTTCTTCTTTCTCTTGCAAAAACATTCATGCCATCTTGATTTCCGAATCTTGGCTGAAGCCATCTCTCCCTTCTGCACTCTACCCTCTTCCTGGCTATCAGTTAATTCGCAACGACAGGACTGGACCCAATGATAGTGGACACGGTACTGTTCGGGGTGGCGGTGTTGCAATCTACTTAAAGAGTGATCTTGCCTGCGAAATTGTTGCTCATTCGCCTTCTCTTTATTCTAAATCCCCTGAGTATCTGTTTCTTAGTGTCTCATTACATCACTCTAAAGTCCTTCTCGGAGTATATTACAGTCCCTCCTCGAACATAAACTACTTTGATGCTCTTGAGATGACTTTGGGAGATCTTGTTCCGCAGTTCGATCACACCATCCTAATGGGTGACCTTAATACATGTCTCGTTAAAAACGACTTTCGGTCCTCCAAACTTCAATCTCTCACAAATTCCTTGAATATGAGTATTCTTCCTCTCAGCCCTACGCACTTCCCTCATAATGGCCCCCCCTCTCTTTTAGATCTTATCATTACTTCTTCTCCTAACCTTGTTTCTCTTCACGGTCAGTTTAACGCTGCTGCCTTCTCAAATCACGATTTAATCTTTGCTTCCTTTAGAATCCGACCCCCAAAACGCAGGCATAAATTTATTCTTTGCCGTAATCTTGGTAATGTGGATCGAGAGGCTCTGCTCTCTGATGTCCAAGATGTCGACTGACAGTCCATTGATGCTCTCGACAGTGTTGACCTGAAACTTGAAGCCTTTACCGTCAAATTGCTTGCGATTTTCGACCGTCACGCACCTTTAAAGCCTTTGCGGGTTAAGCATTACCCCGCGCCGTGGCTTACTTCCGATATTAAGTCTCTAATGGCTAAGAGGAACCGGGCCCGTTTGAAGCTGCGACATAAACCGTCGGATGAAAATCACCAAAACTATGTTCTCTTGCGTAACCGCTGCAGTCGTAGATGTAGAGATGCTAGGCGCCGCTACATTCACGAACGTATAGAGAGTTGTCCCTATCCTAAATTATGGAAGTTTCTTAAGTCTTTAGGGGTGGGCAAACCTCAACAAAACTCTTCTAATGTTAAACTTGACCTCAATTCCCTCAACAATCACTTTAGCACTTCTCCGGTTGTCTTGGACCCGTCTCTAAAAAAACAGACTTTATCTCTTCTCGCCAACACTCCTCACCCCGACTTTCCCCCCTTCGACCTAGGCTTCATTTCGACGGAAGAAACATTCAATATTTTAAAAAATATTAGGACGAAGGCCGTTGGTGAAGACGGTGTGGGTTTGGACATGCTTATGCTCGTGGCGGAACCTATTGCTCCCATCCTATCCAAAATTATTAACTTTTCTTTGTCTTCGGGCAGTTTTCCTTCTTCGTGGAAATCTGCTCACGTTATTCCTCTTCCCAAGACCTCAAATCCCTCTTCCTTTTCCGACTATCGACCTATTTCAATTCTTCCAGTCCTATCAAAAATTATAGAACATTTTATAAATAGAAAACTGTCTCGCTTTCTTAACTTTCACAAACTTTTCAATTTGTTCCAATCTGGGTTCCGCCCCGGGCATAGCACTGTCACTGCCTTGGTCAAGGTCACCGACGACATTCGACTTAATATAGAACACAGAAAACTCACTGTTCTGGTCTTATTGGACTTTAGCAGTGCTTTTAACACCGTACACTTTGAAATCCTCCTCGGTATCCTCAAAACATTAAATCTCTCTACTACAGCTCTCTCGTGGTTCCAATCATATCTCCTTGGGAGGCGCCAGCTTGTCAAGGTAGATGATGCTGTCTCTTCTTGGAGGGATTTGTCCGCTGGTGTCCCCCAGGGAGCTGTGCTATCCCCGCTTCTGTTCTTCATATTTATTAATGGCATCACTGCTTCTCTCCAATCTTGCTTTCACCTTTATGCAGACGATTTGCAGATTTATGCCTCGGCTGGTATTGATGATTTTCCCTCCTTAATAAGCCTAATAAACTCTGACCTAGCTAGTATTCGAGATTGGGCAGGTAACTACGGGCTAAAAATCAACGCGAGGAAATCGCAAGCAATTGTTGTCGGTAGTCCACATTTTATTGCAAAGATGTCTGACCTTGTGTGTCCGGAATTGATATTCGACGGTACTATTATTCCTTTTTCTTCCACTGTCAAAAATTTGGGTCTCACAATGGATCAGACCCTTTCCTGGTCGGCTCAGGTTTCTGAAGTTAGTCGAAAGCTCTTTAGATCTCTCCACTCCCTTAGGCGCCTACAGAATTTTCTGCCCCTTCGCACCAAGATTACTCTTGCACAATCTCTTCTACTCCCTTTATTCGACTATGGCGACATCGCATATATTGACGCAACTGAAGAGCTGCTCAATAAGCTGGAACGGCTTCAGAACGTGTGCATTCGGTACATATTTGGCTTGCGGAAATTTGACCATGTGTCTGATTTCCGCACTCAGCTTAAATGGTTGCCCATTAGATCGCGTAGGAATGTTCATGTCCTGTCGTTGCTATTTAATATCCTTTTCAATCCTCAATCCCCTCCTTACCTTGTCGAACGGTTCTCTTTCTTGGCTACCGGGTCCCGGAACCGCTTACGCTCGAGTGCCAACCTACTCCTGGCTTTTCCTGCTAGCAAATCCAAATCTTACTCTAAATCCTTCTCGGTACATTCTGTTCGTTTATGGAATAGCCTTCCAACTGATATCAGGCAATCACAATCTGTTGCCTCACTTAGATCTAGGCTGAAGAGGTACTGGCTTGACTCTTGTTCCTGATCTAAGACTGTATGTCCTTTCTTCCTTTCATACTTATAAAAATACAATGTATATATTTATTTATTTATCCTATTTAGTATATATATTTATTATACCTACATATTTATTTGCTATTATTTGTTTTAATCTTCTGTATCTTTAATACGTTGTACGTTTAGCCATCCGTTGTTTTTAGTCTTCTCTCAATCGCTCAAAGGTTAACTGGAAGAGATCCCTTATAGGGATAAGTTCGCCTTTGTACATACCTTTTTTGTTTCTGTTTATTTTTGATTTGTTATTTTCTGTTTGTACAATAAAGAGTTTACATACATACATACATACATACCAAGCCGCGAGCGGACCTGCTAGAGGGGGTGTTTTTTTTATAGTGGTGATTATTTTATACATCTTTAATGAGTAGCTTAGTTTTATTTTAATTTAAATAAGTTTACTTTTTGCTTTTAATTGTTAACATTAAAAAATATAAATTTAAATACTTAATTATGGAGCTGGCGTAATGTATTTATTCAGAAATCCCGGGAATTTTATTAATATATTAAAATTGAGTTCGCCGCCACACAACTGAACAACAACGCCGCCAAAGATTAGGCAAATATCGTACCGAATTTCCGATTCCCATTATACATAAAAAACCTTTTGAATTACTCTATCTATTGGTGTAATATGCATTAAAATCAGTAGCTTAGTTATAAAGATATAATTGTTTTATACTATGTAAAGAATATTGGAGAATACGCAACACCAAGTGAAGGGACTCTATCAGGAGCACGACAGATATCATCATCATCATCATGTCAGCCGAAAGACGCCCACTGCTGCACATAGGCCTCCCCAAGGCTCTCCACTCAGACCGGTCTTGTGCTTTTCGCATCCACCGCGTTCCCGCGATCTTTACAAGAACGCGCAGTGTTTGAAGTCAAAAGTCTTTGACCAGTGTGTTTTGCCAGTGATGACTTACGGATCTGAGACATGGGCGCTAACAATGGGCCTCAAAAAGAAGCTCAAAGTCACTCAGAGGGCTATGGAGAGGGCTATGCTCGGGGTTTTACTACGTGAGCTTAAAACTTATTTAAAGTAAGATATTAAAATCATCGTCCTCTGATAATAATTAACTAAATCTAGAAAACTTCTCCCACTTGTACTACGAACGTTTGTATCGACGGTGTGACGGCGCCCCCGCCCCATGGATGGCGTCATTGAGTCATTTGTTGGCCACTCCGTCGCCTAGCAACCGCAAGTACCCGCCGCCATTTTTACCGGCTACCACGGAAGGATGACGTATGTTGTCTTGGAAAAGGGTTTGGAAGTGAGGGAGCTATTCGTGGAATTGGTAAAATAATCCAAAAACTGCTACTTAATATGGCTGCAAATTAGGAATGTTTTAAATCAAACTCTTTTTTGACAAAGTTTAGGTTACATTTTTGACATCTTAACCTGTCTTAGTAGAATTTAGTTTATACAGTTAAGACTTTGTTTTTTTTTTTTTGTTTTCCCCGCTGCGACTTGTACAGCTACTACCGCGGGGATATGGCGTTTCCACGTGAAGTGATTTCGCCAGTTTCAAGGTATATATAAGTATAAATCAATATAGCAATAAAACACAATCCAATCTTCTCTAGGAAGATTGGGGGCAACGTTGTACGGTGATTTGTAGGTCAGAGGTCAAGATAGTTTTAACCTCTGCACCACTGCGAGTCCACTTGAAACGAGAAGAAACATGCCAGATACACGAAATAAGTCCAAGTTTTCAATCACTGTGCGACACAAAGGCATAAAAAGCACAAATCACTATCAGAAAAGAACTTTGAACACCTAATTACCCAAAAATTAAAGTCTAAAACAAATTACACGTCCGCCATCTTTTAACGTTGCAAATGGCCCCCAAGACTTTGGTTGTAAAACATTACAGTATTGCAGGCGCCATGGACGGTTGGCGTCCTCTTCAATCTAATATTAAAGTGATTAAGTCACACAGTTTCATATTTTTTAACAAAACAACTTAAGAAGAATGTTGAAAAAGCGAAAGAAATTTGACAAGATCGTAGCAAGTGGAAATAAGTGGTCTCTGCGTACCCCGATGGGAAACAGGCGTGATTTAATGTATTTATGTATGTACATCTTAAGAGTAAATCCTGCTGTTGCTTACTTACTTCAAACTAAAATTAAAAACTTATTTCTGAAGGTCTAAACTTGATAAATATCTGTTTAAAACGCTATTGTCCACTATTGTCAAAGACACTATAAGTTAATTTCTTTGAGATATTGCTACTGTGTGTTTTCATAAAACCAGATGATGATTCATCGGGAAATCTAAAAATAAAATAGATTATATGTAAGAGTACATTAATACTAAATCATAAATGGCAATTACAACTTGAGGCCGGCGCAGCAGCAGATCAGGCCCAGACCTTCAAGCGTCCCAAATATTCATAATTAATTAATGATTACGAATTTGCGGCGCTTGCAGTGGAAACTCTGGGACCTTGGTCTGCTGAAGTGAAACGTTTTATAAAGACCCTGTCTGCCAAACTTACGTCTCCCATCCTCCTAAGGGATAGGTAACCTCTGGTTACTATATCCAGAGAGGTAACGCAGCCAGCATCATGGGTATAGTACAATGCCGCGAACGGATTTATTAGAGGGGGTATTTTTTGTACTTTGTACACAAATATTAATATTTATTAATTCTAGGTTTGAGTAGATAATAGGTTACATTCGTTCTTAATTATTCTAATCATTATTGTTTAGTGTAGTGTAAATATTTCATTTACATTAAATGATAAATTACTTGAGTGTAGGTAACTGGTATTATTTTATCCAAGTTACAATCATGCCATTCTTACATTAACTTTTGTCAAAAATCTGTTTAAAAGTATAACAAAATAATTTACACAAGCAAACTCACGCGCCTGCTAGTCTAACATACAGGCTGATTGTATTTGTTCAATCCTTAACGAATCGCGTATCGAACGGTACACCTGGGTGACCCACTCAGATAGCAGCCGCGGCTCGACGATAAGGGGGCAGAAACAAAACACTACCCGGAAGAAATTATGAAACCGTCTACAAATTTAAAAAATAGGTTAGTAAATTGTTATTTATTTGTAAGACATACATACATACATACCTTCACGCCTTCATTCCCGGAGTGGGGTAGGCAGAACTACAGAATTACCAACAACTCTAAAAACTTGTTGATAATTCTGTAACCACATTTTGTACAATCAGGCTATAAATAATAAATAAATAATAAAGATGTTTAACAGTGTATCTATATTAGTGACAGGTAGCAAGCCCATCGCCTTACAGTACTACAAGCCTTTATTCCCTTAGCCGCCTCTTACGACATCCACGGGAAGACATGGAGTGGCGCTATTCTAACCCGGCCAGTACAAGAATTATTTTTTAATTTTTAGGGTTCCGTACCCAAAGGGTAAAAATGGGACCCTATTATTAAGACTCCGCTCCGTCTGTCCGTCTGCCAGTCACCAGGCTGTATCTCACGAACCGTGATAGCTAGAAAGTTGAAATTTTCACAGAAGATGTATTTCTGTGGCCGCTATAACAACAAATACTAATCACAGAATAAAATAAATATCTAAGGAGGGTCCCATACAACAAACGTGATTTTTTGCCGTGTGTTGCTAATGTTGTATAGATAATGGTACGGAACCCTTCGCGCGATAGTCCGTCTCGCACTTGGCCGATTATTTTAAGTTATTTACATTTTGTATGGACATTTTTAGGTTCTAAATCCCCTTAAGTTCATGAGTAGTACTGTTTCACTGTTAAAAGTCGCCGTGTGTAACCGCCCTTATAAAATCGCTAACGAAGTCATTTACTGTATTGTTATGTTTATCTCTATGTGGTTTTACTATGATTTATTGTTTGAATAAATCATGTTATGACTGTTTAATTAAATTATTAATAAATAACGCGTCAACAGTAATTAAATGTAATTACTATTGTCTCCATAAAACGCTACGCAATTATTTGCCTCGAAATGAAATCAACTGGAAAAACAATTTATTTTCGTCACTGGGATAATTGGTTTTGGCTATTCCCTTATTTTACTTTATGAATTGCTAACTGAATAATGTATTCGTTTAATTTTGCTTCTTTATGTATTGTTTACATTGAGTAATATTTTATGAATGGAGAATTGAAATAAATAAATCGCAAACAGTCTTGATGTTTTTAGAACATACTGTATCTTCTTCTATTCTAGCCTAAATGACTGTCCCACTGCTGAGGAAAGGTGGCAATGGCAAAGGCCTATCTCCCCTTGATCTCCATGAGTACCTATTTGGTGTCCCTTCCGGCCAGTTGCTGATGAATACTGTATCTTTAAAAGTATTTTGGACGATTTTGGTGGAGTTACAGGGTGTTGTCAAATTAGGTAAAAGTTTGATTGGTAAAAAATATTTTGTTTTATTCAATGGAGAAGGAAACGAGTACACAGTAACTACTGGTTGTTAGTGGAATCCCGTAGACATTTACCATCTAAAACTGGGGTGGGGTAGCTAAACTTGCTTTGTCCCTATCTGTCATTGTGACATTTGAATTTGACAGAGACAAAGCATGGTTTAGCTACCCCACGGTTATTAATCGTTTATAAGTAATGCTTAGAAGTAGTGTCCGACCGAAGTTTCTGTTTCGGTTTCGGTTTCGGCCAATTTCGGCCAAAAAAGTGATTTCGGCCGCAGTTTCGGTTTCGGCCAGAATCCGGCCGAAACCTTCGGCCGGGCCGAAATTGCTTCGCGGCCTCTCGCGGCTCTCGCATCGGGAGCGCTCGGCTTAATTCGGGCGCGCTCGGCCGGGTAGGTATAGGTAATGCATCGGCGGCCATCCCTGCCGGGACCACCGACAGTATTCATATTCATCCCGTTTGTGACGTTTGTTTGTGAACCACGTGGCGCGCGAGAAAATATGGTGAATGTTGTTTATTTATTAAATTATTATTTATTTTTTAGAATCTGTTACTGCATTTTATGCTTTTACGTTTGATATTAGGATTGTGAATTAAGTTTAGACGTGATAAGAATAGGTTGTTTGTTTTGAATAATATAATACGTATGCCGCGAATTAGTGAAGTCTTGATAACTGCAGTAAAATAATTTAAATAATACGTTATTAAATTAATTTTGTTTAAAACTTTAAAAATTTGATTTTATTTGGTTTAAAATTTCATAGTTTACCTCTAATTATATCTATTTTCATTAAAAATAAACGTTTTTTATTTTGTTTAACTAAAACAGTAGCTGTTCTCATATAAGAAATCCTTGCAATAACCTTTTCCTTACGATTTGTACAGTAATTTTGAATAATTTCATAAGTCTTCAAAAATTTCGGTTTCGGTTTCGGCCGAAATCAGAAAAAAACCGAATATTCGGTTTCGGTTTCGGTTTCGGCTAAAAATCGTGTTTCGGTCGGACACTACTTAGAAGTCTCTAGACTGCAATGTTGCCAACGCTTAGGACTAAGATGGAATACCTCTTAAAGCCGTATTTACAAGCAATACTTCAGGGATCCTTCGCTAAGTAAACGCACTGCGTTCAATACACCTTTGTGATTGGTGCTTTTTGAGCGACCTTTTGTTTATGAGACTATTTGAACCACGGGGTATTAATCATTTCAACGGCTGTCTTACCCAAATGCGAGCACTGCTGCGTGGCGGTAGATTGCATTTTTCTAATGACACAGTTAGCTGTTGGTAATGTTGGTCTCGGCCAACGAAGCCAACGGTTCCGGGTTTGATTTCCGGTATTTAAATTCAGATAAGCGTATTTTTTCGTCTTAAGTATATATTTTATATGTATTGTGTTAAGCATGTATTTCTCTACAGTAAGTATATAAGACGGGAGACGATGATGACGACGATGTAGGTAGGCCTCCAAAAAGATGGAGTGACGACCTTGTAAGGATCGCGGGAACGCGGTGGATGCGAAAAGCACAAGAGCGGTCTGAGTGGAGAGCCTTGGGAGAGGCCTATGTCCAGCAGTGGACGTCTTTCGGCTGACATGATGATGATGATGATGAAGCATATAAGTTTTTCTATGACTAGTACAAGCGTAATACGAGTAATACAAGCCTAGAGCTTAGTTTGGCACTAGGTAAAATTAAATTAAATAAAAATAAAAATGGATTTTTTGACAGCACGTTAGCCTGTTGGTAGGGTTGCTTTCGAAGCTCCCCGGTTCCGGGTTCAAATCCCGGTAAGGGCAAATATATATTTGTTCGGAGTCTTGAATGTGCTCTATGTGTTTAAGCCCCCTGATATTTATTTATATACGGAGACAATCTCATACAGACTTAGTCCCAAACTAAGCTCTAGGCTCGTAGCATTGGGCATAACGATATAAATAAATACATAAAAATAATGTATTTTTTATAATAAACACTACATAGTTTTAAGATTAAGTATTTTTGCATGCTAGTTTGTGGCATGTACTTGTCTTTGTATGTCTTTGTACTGGAATTGTTTCTTATTTTACCAGCTATTGTACCATATTTTATGCAAATAAAGAAATTTTAATTTGAATTTGAATAAACTATTGGAAAACTTCACCCAAATATTTCTCCTTACCGGGAATTTAACCCGGGACCACTAGATTCATAGGCAAGTCACCAACTAGGCGAACACGTGATTTCTCCCCTGATATTTATGTATTTATAACAACTACTTATTATGCCAAATGCTGAAAAAAATCTTTATAAAGCACACAAAGGCAATTAACCGAAAAACCTCCAAAGCTCTTTCCATACATCATTAGTTTACTGCTTTTATTTAGCCACTTGTATGAAAGCCGGTTTGTACGAATTACCTAATGATTTTGTCGTTATGGGACGGGGCCGACACAATCATGGAGTCTTTGTCCCCTTTATGTTTAATGAAGTGGTATTAGTCGAGCAAACCCGAGGTTGCAGTCTAAGTTTAATTTTGGTAAGTAATTGTTTTTTTTTTTAGATTTGGGTGACGTTTATGAAATATTAAATTTTAAAGTTATTTAAACCCAAATCAAATTATCTACGTGTCCCCACCATCATCATCATGTCAGCCGAAAGACGTCCACTGCTGGACATAGGCCTCCCCAAGGCTCTCCACTCAAACCGGTCTGGCTTTTCGCATCCACCGCGTTCCCGCGATCCTTACAAGGTCGTCACTCCATCTTGTTGGAGGCCTACCTACAGCTCGTCTCCCGGTCCGCGGACGCCACTCAAGAACCTTCTGGCCCCATCGGCCATCAGTACTGCGAGCGACACGCCCCGCCCACTGCCACTTCGGGCTATGTCGGTAACCTTAGCTCTACAGCGGATATCAACATTTCTGATTCTATCACGCAGAGAAACCCCGAGCATAGCCCTCTCCATAGCCCTCTGAGTGACCTTGAGCTTCCTTATGAGCCCCATTGTTAGCGCCCACGTCTCAGATCCGTAGGTCATCACACTCATCACTGTGTCCCCACCCCACAGCCAAAACAATATATATTAAAAATTCAAAATATATATTCTTTTAATTGGCCATGACGGGCTTTACGCGACGGTTATATGAAGTGAATCTACTAGCGCTTCGGACAAAACTCGAAGTGCCGCAAGAAACTCCAAGGTCTTATTAAATTCTAACGTAGGTACCCACTTACGTTTATAACGGATTTTGAAGCAAATGATAACGGGTCTAAGTAGGTCTTTATTTGTTACTTGAATAAAGGAAACTAAAACGTTTGAAACCTATTGAAAATGATCAAGACAAGTTCGAGTTTAAAAAAAATATCAACGAACTCTCTTCGATACACGGTTTTTTTAATCTATAATATCGGCGAAACCCTACCCTAACTAAGCATAGATCGACCTGGAACGGTGTTCTAGGCGGTAAAAACGATATCGTAGTTAACCTGTTATGGTATTGTTATGACGTCAGCCACCATTACTGTCACGTAAATAAGAGCTAACAAAACGACAATACGATAACAGCGCAAACACGATATGGTTTTCACCGAGTGGAATAGAGGCCCAGCTCATACTCTTGCCGGGTTTTTGTAGTTAAAGATAAGATAAAGATAAAGACATTTATTCAGTAAGTAGGCCGCACGGGCACTTTTACACGTCAAGAATCTACCAGCGCTTCACAAGAGGAGACTGCTGAGAAGAAACGCCGCAAGAAATGGTACAATGGTATACTTAGTCTACAGGGCGAACGATATGAAGTGTTACCAAATTCAAAAGGCTACGATTTTTTTTTGTTGTCTTAAATTAATCATTATTAAGAAAAAAATTAGAAAAAGATATCAAATTTTTAAGATTACTTTATTTTAACTCAATATAACCACCTTCTGCTGTCTATGGCCTTCAGACGGTAGAAAAATGAGTTGCACGCTGCACGAATGTGATCCTGCGGTATGCAATGGCAATTATTTTACGTACGATCGCTTTCTTCAATGCATCCATACTGGCATGTTTTCTTCTCCTCACCTTGCTCTCCACAATGGACCAGATAATAGAAGTCCATCGGGTTCGCGTTTGGGGAATTCGAAAGACGTTGTGTGGACGAAATAAATTGTGGCACGCGTTGTTCAGCCATTCTTGGTTCACACGAGCTTTATGAGCCGGGGCCGAGTCTTGTTGTAATGTCCACGGTCTACTACCGAAATGTTTGCGTGCCCAAGGCTCCAACGCAGCTTCCAAAATATTTTCCCGATAGTAAGTCGCATTTACTTTGACACCAGGCTCGATTTTGTGAATTTGGTAACACTTCATGTCGTTCGCCCTGTAGCATTATATAAATCTATAAATATTAAATAAAAAAATATATCAAATAACCTGCGTAGTTTCAGCAGGAAAACACACCAAAATCTTGCGAGAGAGATAGAGGGAGAAAAGGAAAAAAAAAAGAGAACACCTACCTAGGTGTAAGTATAAAAGACGGTGCAAGACCAAGACGACCACGATTGATATGATTTCCTACATCAACGGTGTCCCCTAGACAATATAAAGCTACTGAATTTGAAATATTAAGTTTCGATTCTTTAATACGCTTTAGACATTAACGACTTTTTCAAGTAACTTTTAAGTGCTGGAAAGGGTAGCTTAAAAACTATGTCAGGTAATTTATTATAGAAATTAATGCATTGACCAACAAATGATTTATTTATATACTTTACGGACGCGGAATTTTCGAGTTGACTCAAACATAATAACACATTTACATAATAATTTCAAGTAAATAATATCTGATAAGAAGTTCTTACGTCGAATAGCTCCAAGTAGGCAGATAAGGCAAAGGTCATCGACCTATTAATCAACTTGAGGTTTTTTCGCAAGGCGCTCGCGCTGGGGGCTTAGTGTAAGAGCTAGTGAATTATTCAATTACCAATTAATTTATTATTTATAGCGAACTCCAGCGACTTACGCGTTGACTATCCTGCAGGAATAGTGTGGTTACCTATTTATTTATTTATTATTCAAAGAACATAATATGTTCTGACCAGCAGCTTGATGCCAAAGCGTCAGACACGAATTATGAATCCGAGTTTACACACGAACACTCGTAACTTTTAATTTAATCCTGTGGTTTAAATGTAAGTACTAACTCCCAGCTTTATAATATCCTTCGGCTGGCTATAACACACTTACACCCGCAACTTACAGTATAGTATATCCCTTTCCCCACTCGTGTTTAATGGAAAAACGGAGATAGCCGATCGCTGTTAAGAAACTGGTAGTATTGTATACTTCTCTCGGTCTATAGCAGAGGCCTCGCCGTGCCTTTCACCGTCTGGATCCGATTGTGAACTCACGCGCATGTACCACAGACCACTTGTGGGGGGGAGGTACGAGAGAACGGCGAACTTATCCCTTTAAGGGATCTGTGTGGCGACGCGTTCAGCCTAACGTCGCCGTGAATAGAACGTGCAAAAGATGTATATTATACAAAACCAAACGAACCAATTCATCATGATTACTCGATGATCTGATCACCAGACCTAGGAATATACGGGGCAAAATTAAATAACAGCTAGGGATTGCCTATATCGATAAACTTAACTATCGATGCTTTTCGCATATACTAGTGATCGCTACAAGTTTTGCTTGTGAAAATAAAAATGTATTGACAGTATGCAAATGAAACGAAATAGCAATATAATTCTGGTTAATCTTTATTTTAAAAGGATTTTTAACCTCCACTCATCATTATCATATCTTTTTCCTTATTGTGTACTTCAGTGCCTGTAACATTTAGGTTCTATTGTTAAAATAAACGATCAGAATTGGTTAGGAGTAAAAAAAAAATATGATGATGATGATTGAAGGTTAAAAAATTCTTTTAAAATAAAGAATAACCAGAATTATGTTGTTATTTTGTTTCATTTGCATACTTTCAATAAAATTTTATGTTTCAATCAAAGCTTGGAGCGGTATATGGGAAAAGCATCGATAATTGAGTTTATCGATATAGGCAATCCCTAGCTGTCATTTAATTTTGCCCCGTATATTCCTAGGTCTGATGATCACGTACAAGGGAATGCAATTAAACCGATTAATAACCGTTTTTGTATGAAAATAACCGGTTGAAACCGGTTATAACCGGTTATAACCGGTTATTTGGATTCCCTATCAGGTACTTTTAAAGATCAAGTGAGGTCTATGCAATGATTTATACACTGGATCGTTATTTTTATATTAACTTTAAGATGAAATAATTATTCATTTTACGTTATTTTCAATAAAAACACGCTTGGTGAATATTTGAGGTTATGTGTCAATCAGTAAGTACTTACTAATTTTTTTAACATCGTTCACAAGTTCTATTGACGGCGACCTTATTTGGAAGTGACCCTGCCTACGAAGCTAGCGGTCCCGTATTCGATCCCCGGTACGTGCAAATATTTGTGTAATGAGCGCGAGTATGTGTTTCTGAATATTGGATTTTTTGTATTTGAAGGCAAACGAGCACACAGGCCACCTGATGGTAAGTGGAAACTGTGACCCATAGACATTCGCATTCACAAGATTGCAAATGCACTGCCAACCCTGAGGACTAAGATGGAATGCCTCTATGCTAGTCATTTCACCGGCTGTCTTATCCCCAAACCGGAACACAACCATGCAAACACTGCTGCTTGGCGGTAGGTTAATGGATAAGATGGTGGTACCAACCCGGACGGACCCTGCAAAAGGTCCTCCCACAAGTGAAATAAGTATTTTTAAATATAAATAAGTATTTTTGTTGTATAAAATTGCCCCGAAATATTTATTTCTATCTTGATTATTCATAAAATAATAAAACTAGGTACTTATTTATGCGAAAGCCTTACAGCAAATTATGCGAAACAAAAATTATAGGAACCAACAACATGTTTCTTTCTGCCTGTAACATGTTTCGATAATTCCGATAGCGAATGTAAACCAACTCGTCAATTGCTATTCCAAGCGTGAAGATATAAGATATTGCCGTAGAAATAGGCTAAATTATATCGAAATCATTGCAGTTTAATATCTGAGCAATTAATCAGTAAAACGGCACGAAGTTTAACTACTATCGACCCGCCTTTGCTTTGCTTCGGTTTATGGCAGTTTTCTGTAACACCCGTATACAGGGACACCCTGTATAAACCAGAATGTATTATAAACCAGAATGTATTAAAACCTTCATCTTGAATCACTCTATCTATTGATGGAAACCGCATTAAAATCCGATTAGTAGTTTAGAAGTTCTAAGCGTACATACAGACGGACAGACGGCGGGGAGCGACTTTGTTTTATACTAAGTAAAGAAGTTACTTACATGTCAAATCTTTTATGTGACTGACTGATAAACGACCCCCTATCGGCATAAATAGGGGGTGTAGCGGGTAACTTTTATTTATTTTTTATTTAATGAGTACAATTTTTTATTAAGTCTAAAATTAGGCATCGCCCCACAAAACTGGAGTAACAGTTTGACCGTGGGAATGGCAGTCAGTAAGATAGGCATTCATTAACATGAAATAAAATTAAAATTAAATAACAGTTTTATGCTGTCCAAAAAATCAGTGAAGTATACTAAACATACATTTATAATATTATATAAGTAAATCTAAATAATGCTTTAACAGTCTTAGTAGGTGCTCATTGAGTAGGTATGGGATACGCTTCTTGAGAGTTCTGTCTCCATTGTAATTATTTATCCTAGGAACGAATAGTTTACCAGTCGCCATAGCCTTGGTGTTATAGGTATGGTCAATGGGTTTTAATGAAGAACACTTAATTAATTCTACGCGTGCGAAATCGCGACCGTCTAATTAAGTTATTACGGAACTGAATCAGACCTATTTGTCGTTATATCCGAGTGCAGATTTTTTGGCATAATTATGTGAATCCTACTATCCCAGTAGGTAATATTATGCGAAAGTTTATAAACGGCTGGGCGGATTTGGATGAAATTGGAAATGGGGACACCTTAAACCCTTGACGTTCCCGAAGAAATAAAGATCAAAATCTACGCGGACGAATTCGTGGGCAAAAGATAGTTAATTATACTTTAACAAATACGAGTACTATAAAAGAAGATGTAGTGACTAAGATTGAAAAGGGCGTGCTTCGATGGTTCGGTCGTTTGGAAAGGATGGATGAAAGAAGATTGACGAAAGAGATATACAGATCGAAAGTGAGTGGAAGGGTCGGAAGGGGCCGCTCTAGGCGTACTTTTTCGAATCAAATCGGAGAAATACTAGACAAGGGCCGAATCTTAAGTACCCGAAACCGACGTGCCTACATGACCCGATGTATGAATGTTGAAGAAGCGAAAGAAATTTGTCAAGATCGTAGCAAGTGGAAAGAAGTGGTCTCTGCCTACCCCTCTGGGAAACAGGTGTGATTTAATGTAGGTATGTATGTATGTAAATATTTGCGTCAGTACTTCTTTTCAAAAAGAAAATTACCAAAATACAATTTTCTACAGAATACAGAAAGAGGTCAGAACAAAACAATTTAACTGTTTTTTTTACTAACTAAACCAATCTGCTGTACGTGTCGCCGGTTCGTGCTACTTAACTGTCACTGTCATTATCGTAAAGTGTTTTTACTAATGTCACGTCTGTAACAATGTCAAGGTGGACTTACGATGACTGTACCAAAAACAATCAAAACATGTCATGGTTCTTATTGCAACTGGATAAAATGCATTTAAACTGCTTGATTCACAAGCGATGTTTGTGAATCATCATTTTACCGTCAGGTGTACCTACCAAAGTACGTCCGTTGGCATGATTTTGCGATATTAAGTTCAAAGAAATCTTTATAAGCTGTAATTTTTTGTCTGGGTAAGTACTTAATTTGTAAAAGAAGGAATGCTGAAGTGGTTTGGCCGTGTGGAAAGAATGGATAATAAATAATAATAATAAATATCAGGGGACAATGTCACACCAATTGCCCTCGTCCCAAGGTAAGCTCTAGGCTTGTACTATGGGTACTAGACAACGATATTATATACTTATACATACAGGGTGTCCCGTAAGTACCACGTCAAACTTAAGGGGGAGGTAGGTGAGTAAGGTAGGTACCTAACATGGAAAAATCGCTTTAGTAAAAGTCGCACCGTTTTCGAGATATTTGAATTTTTCTGATTTTTAGAAAAATGTACACCCGCACTGAGTTTTTGATCTGTGGTATTCGGAATATATTATTTTTTAATTTTTATTTTATTGCAAAACAATCTTGAATAAATTTAAAATTTGCCTCTTCCGTTTTATTTTGGTAAAACTTTAGCCCCTCCTGGTGAAAAAAAAATACATGACCACTGGTTAGCCAATTAGATTAAAAACATTCTCGTGTAATGGGCATTTAAAAATGATAAATACTTTATCATCAAAACACTAATAAATATTTTTTTTAAAGAAAAGCGTAAAATACACCGCAATTCACGTTAAGCCAGTACTGCCACCCAAGCGTACTTGCGACGCGAGCTGTATCAGAATTCCATTCTGGTTTCATTCAGCAGCAATGCAAAACTAATCGAACAAATTAAAATCTTTAAATTTCGCTTAATTTATTAAAAAAAGTTATAAAACTTTTAATCTGCGATATTCCAAGTAGATAATTATTCGATTTGGGCTTACAACCTGCATAATGCCAAACTCTTTATTTAAAAAAAAACTGTCCTAAAACTCTTCGAACTTCGTTCGAAATTTAAAAATAATTTTGTTCCTCATTTATTTGTTTATTGTCACATTTGAACCCAAACTTACTGTTTATTCGGTGTGTGGTTAAATCTAATTACTTACTTTTGTGATTTGTCGTTTATGTTTGATGTTTTTCGGACTAACTGTTTTTGCTTGTATTTCGGACTCTGATTTGCTTAACGATTTGGCCTTTTTGTGACAATTGTGACTGTGGATTAAATCACAAAAGTAAGTAATTAAATTTAACCACACACCAAATAAACAGTAAGATTGGGTTCAAAAAATTATTTTTAAATTTCGAACGAAGTTACCGAAATTTAAAGATTTTAATTTGAGCGATTAGTTTTGCATTGCTGCTGAATGAAACTAGAATGGAATTCTGATACAGCTCGCGACGCAAGTAAGCTTGGGTGGCAGTACTGGCTTAACGTGAATTGCGGTGTATTTTACGCTTTTCTTTAAAAAAAATATTTATTAGTGTTTTGATGATAAAGTATTTATCATTTTTAAATTCCCATTAAACGAGCATGTTTTTAATCTAATTGGCTAACCAGTGGTTATGTATTTATTTTTCACCAGGAGGGGCTAAAGTTTTACCAAAATAAAACGGAAGAGGCAAATTTTAAATTTAATAAAAAAAATAAAAAAAACTACAATAGTTACTTTTCAATGGTTTTTACCATTTGATAACACAACTATTCAAGATTGTTTTGCAATAAAATAAAAATTAAAAAATAATAAATTCCGAATACCACAGACCAAAAACTCAGTGCGGGTATACATTTTTCTAAAAATCAGAAAAATTCAAATATCTCGAAAACGGTGCGACTTTTACTAAGGCGATTTTTCCATGTTAGGTAGGTGGCTTGCTCACCTACCTCCCCCTTAAGTTTGACGTGGTACTTACGGGACACCCTGTATAGAGAAATAGAAGTAGTGAGATTGACGAAAGAGATAGATATATGAGTACATGGGAATGTAGGAAGAGGGCGACCAAGGCGAATGTTCCACGATCAGATCGGGGAGGTATTAAGAAAGTGCCAGGTCAGGAGACTCTAAACCGACGCACGTGTATGAAGACTTATGAGTGTGGAGGAAGCGAGGGAAGTTTATCTGGATCGTAGCAAGTGGAAGGAAGTGGTCTCTGCCTACCCCTGCGTGTATAAAAATATTGACGATGGTTTTAACCCCCGACGCAAAAAGAGGGGTTTTATAAGTTTGACCGCTGTGTGTGTGTGTGTCTGTCTGTGGCACCGTAGATCTAAAACGGATGGACCGATTTGGATGCGTCTTTTTTACTAGAAAACAGGTTCTCTAGCGGTGGTTGGTCATAGGTACATGTATTATGCCTAAATTGAAGAATAAATAGCCTAATTGTGCAAATTGTGGTTACAGAGTTATCAACAAGTTTTTGGAGTTGTTGGTAATTCTGTAGCTCTGCCTACCCCACTCTGGGAATGAAGGCGTGAAGGTATGTATGTATGTATGTATGAAGAATAAAGAATGACTTTGACTTTGGTTCTTAGCTAGGTGTCATGAGAATCAGTGGAGCCGTTCAAGCGATATCAGCTTTGAAAGACGGAGTAGTTATTAGTTAATTATTTTACATTCATTTATTTTAAACAAGTCTGTTTGCGTCCTATTTTTTTAACCCTGTTTAAAAGCATTATTTAGAAAAAAAAATGGCGGTTCTAGTATATTTACTGTAGATAAACATCCATTTAATTTACCAAGCAACAATTACAGCTACAAAAATATAATTAAATAAAACACTTTCTTTGAAGCCTTTACGTCTTTTTAACAGTTACATATTCAAGCTCAATTAACTGTACACAGAAATTAAACACTCCATAAAAAGTCAAACGTCACTTTTCCCGCCATTACGCGCAGCAGCCAAGCGTGAACCGTTGAACACCATGAGCGAAGGTCACGTTACCAAACTGCCAAATGTTTTCTAGTTGTGCAAAGCAATTAGTTTTGAAGTCTGCGTGTTGAGAAACGGTGATTAGTTTAACTGTTTCGAATTTAGATCGAATAACTGGACTTCGGTTTGCATACTGTCAAAGTCAAAAGATTTGACCTTGGTTTTTTCTAACATTAAAACCAAGGCTCGTAGGTATGTAATTCATGATTCATAGAGTAACATCGCAGGCTGAACTATTGGTGCTGCCAATATAAAAAAATGTGATAGCAACTCTGTTTTTACCTTACTGCCGAATTAGGAAGGTAATGTGTTTATCAGCCTTTATATTTCTGTATGTATGTTTGTTCCTTTGTGGTGCTCTAGAATCTAAACGCGTGGACCGATTTTAATTCAAATTCAAAATTCAAATCATTTATTCTGTAAGTAGGCCCTGTAGGCACTTTTACAAGTCTGAATCAACCATCTACCAGCGCTTCAAGAGACCATTGTTGAGAAGAAGCGCCGCAAGAAACTCAACAGTAAGCCATTTTTTTAAATAAATAAGTTATTACAATACTAACCTTAAGCTATCTAATTTAAATGTCACAGGGATGTACAGGTCCCAGTAGTAATAATAATTAAATTAATAAAAATGTCAGGTTAAAATAATAATACAATTCCGGAGATGTAAAGAGTCTCCAAATGTCAAATTAAAATTAAATATAGGTAAGTAGGTAATTAAACAAAAAAAAAAAAAACACAAAACAAGGGAGATGTAGAAAGTCTCCACGGTCAATTTTGGAGATGTAAAGAGTCTCCAGATGTCAAATTAAAATAATGATTCTTATTTCAATCGATTTGTCTTAATATTGTGAGTTTCACTAAAGATACCAGGCGCCATATTGTAAAAAAAAACCCGACGTAATATTGCTTTCACAGCTCAACCGTTGTGGGAAGGAGTAAGATACTTCTTATCCTGAGAAAGTGGAGTATCCGAGTGAAGTAGCGATAAAAGCCTTTTCCGCGAACGGCGTCGCGGGCAACAGCTAGTTACCTATGCAGCTTGCATTTTATAATTTTGAAAAACTTTATATTTTATAAGTAAATCAAATTAACATACCCAGAGTCCGACCAGTGGATGGTCACATTTTTGCTAAATTTTTTCACATGGCAACAATTTTACCTATGTAACAAGCTGTCATTATGCGCAGGTACCCTAGGTATCCAGTCGCTATGGATTTCGTGTTACCAGCTAGTGATATTGTGAATGTGCCCTCTTTTTAGGGTTCCGTACCCAAGGGGTAAAAACGGAACCCTATTACTAAGACCCCACTGTCCGTCTGTCTGTGTGTCAGAAATATTAATAAAGTTTTACAGCTTGTGAGACATGAAATGATACATTTGGGTGTGGTGTTTAAAGTTCACATCGCTCCCAAAGGCGATATATTAGTGGTCGGTTCCTGAAGCCATGGCTTTTAAACAGTCTAGCCCAGGGGTTCCAGGGCTTTCAAAAGTGAACTAGTTCTGGTAGACCCCCTACACCACATTTCTACCATATTCCCAAAACTCGGCAAAAAATGTGAATGTTGATCGCTTGTCGAACAGCTCGCTCGCGATTTGTTGCAGACTTGCAGTCGACAAGTTTTGGAGGCAAATGGTGTAATTTTTATAAAATGTTGTAACTCGGGAATAGCAGGGGGGGGCGACGAAATGAGAAGATGACGAGATACGATGAAATTATTTTATATTACACAAGTAAGTAGGTAGGTGAGAGAGAACTTTACAGATTAATGACGAAATATCACACTGGTCGAGGATATCCCAGCAGAGGTGGAAGTACCCGAAATCAATGTGGAGTAGGGGATGACACTTAGCCGTCTCAACAAGGGTGAAAGCGACTCAGCGTGCATATCAAGGCCCTAAGGATTCGATACACAACTAATTTCAGTGGCCGGTATATTAACGATCTGAGGGGAACAAACGATTGTGCGATCTAACTCGATCCCAGCGCCATCTAGGGAAAATAACGGGCGCGGTTGGTTAGTTCCGCTACCGGATGATAGATGTCGCTAGTAAGCTATATATATTGGCGAGATGATTAGTACCGCCACTGGACGGCAGATGTCGACGGTAAGCAATATGATTTGGGTGTTACAACTCTCCCCCTCTGTCCATGAAGTCGACTCGACGAGTGAGACAGGGACGTCTGTATTATTTGCGAGCCTTTGTTGCTGGTCTGCCACGGGGCCTAGTTATTGTGGCAGCATGGGTCTTCTTTGGTCTTCCCCTTTTCCTAATTGGTAGTGTAGGTTCAGGTACCGTAACTCCATCGGATCTGTAGCGGACTAAGGCTGACGCATGATATATGCCAACAGGTGCATTAGAGTCGGTGCTTGCGATTTCAAATGAACTAGGACCGTGTCGACGTACAATAATGTATGGTCCATCGCGTCGTGGAGCCAATTTGGAGCTAAAGCCTTGACTGGATTTGCTCAATACATGAGTAGTAGCTAACACGAGGTCTCCAGGATGATAGTCGGGACAGGCTTGTCTTTTCTTGTCAACATACTTCTTCCTTTTTTCTTCTCCAATCTCCTGTATCTCCCGTGCTCTAAACAAAGTTTTTGCCATTGTCAACAGGCGCGGAGTGATTTCCTTGATGAAGTTGTCATTCTGCACTACCTCCCGAAGGTCATATTTTACTTCATCCGGAGTCCTCATTTCACGGCCAAACGTTAAATATGCGGGCGTATAACCAGTGGCGCACGATTTAGCCGTATTCATGGCAAAGCGAATACTAGGCAGTTTCTCTGCCCACGCTGTATGATTGTCCTCAACCAAAATAGCCAGCTGAGTCTTCAGGTCACGGTTTCTTCGTTCAACTGGATTTGTTTCCGGGTGGTATACTGGCGTAAATCCGTGTTGAATGTTAAGACAGTACGTCAATTGCTGCATGACACTGCTGACAAATTGCGTACCGTTATCACTGATGAATCGACGAGGTGTACCATATCTCAGTATTATCTCTTCAAGCAGTATCTTGGCACATTCTTCTGCAGTGGCTCGTTCTAACGCGAATAGTTCTACCCAACGTGAAGCAACGTCCTCAATAATGAAGATCCAGTTGTAATTATCCGCAGTCCGGGGTAAAGGCCCGAACAAATCAAATGCGACTACTTCAAAACGTTGATTCTGGGCTGTAGTCTGGAGTAAACCGACAGGTTTCTGATTAGAAGCTTTATAGCGTTGACATTGCAGGCAATTTCGGACATAGTTTTCTACCTGTCCTCTCATTCCCTTCCAAAAAAATCGCTTTGCTATACGATCAAGCGTTTTGTCTGCCCCGTAATGTCCGGCAGTTGCTTCATTATGGTAAGTAGTAATAATGCTAGCCTGCTCCTGTTTGGGAATAACTAACTGAGCGCTTTCAGCATCTGTGTCCTGACTGTAACGATACAACAGACCATTTTCCATTACGTATCCTTTCTTACTCCAGTATCTGGCCTTCTCTTCAACAGTATCTTCTAGACTTTGTACTATATTTACAATGTCTTCATCTTTGTGTTGTTCCATTCTAATGACTTCCTTACTTTTTACAGGCATGTCTACTACCACTGTACAAAGTCCACAGTCTTCCTCTGTTTCAGGTTCACAGCTGGGACGTGATAAAGAATCAGCAACGACATTTATTCTTCCAGGAATGTACTTAATGTTAATGTCATATGGCTGCAGTAGTAGAGCCCACCGGGCCAATCGCCCAGTTGGTGATTTTAAGGACATAAGCCATTTAAGGGCTTGGTGATCAGTCATGATTGTTATGTTGCCACCTTCAATATAGCCTCGGAATTTATTAACTGCCCACACAACTGCAAGGGCTTCGCGTTCCGTCGTGGAGTAGTTACGCTCGGGCTTCGTCAAAAGTCGGCTAGCGTACTCTACGGGGTGCTCTGCTTCCCCCTCCCCCTGCACCAGAACCGCACCGAGAGCATAGCTGCTTGCGTCAGTCTTGATTGTATAAGGCTTTGTTTCATCGGCTTGGGCGAGAACTGGGGAAGACACCAAAAGCTCTCGAAGCTTTACAAATGCATTTGTTTGATCTTCTTCCCATTTCCAAACGGCGTTTTTTTTGGTCAGGCGCGTGAGTGGCTCTGCAACTTTTGCGAAACCGGGCATAAACCTTCTATACCATGAGCACATTTGAATAAAAGACATCAGGTGTTTTAGATTTCGTGGAGTTGGCATACTCAATATAGCACTGACTTTATCAGGGTCAGGCTGCAGACCATCAGCGGTGATATAATGTCCTAGGTACTTTATCTTTTGGCAGCAAAAATTACATTTATCTTGATTTGCTGTCAGGTTGTATTCCTTTAGCTTATTGAAGACATCCTGCAGGTCCTTAAGGTGTTCCTTGAATGTTGCAGACATCACGATCAGGTCATCTAAATATACCATCAACTTGATATGGCTCAAGGAGATGCGAAAACGATCCATCATCCGCTGAAACGTTGCTGGAGCATTGCGTAGCCCGAAGGGCATCCTTCTAAATCTGTACATCCCGAATGGTGTAACAAAAGCGGTTTTATCCCGATGCTCTTCTTTGACACTCATCTGCCAGTACCCAGCGCGGAGGTCTATCGTACTCATGTATGGCGTAGGCTTGGCATTGTGAAGTAAGTCGTCGATCCTGGGTAAGGGATATGCATCAGGTGTTGTAACAGCGTTAAGTTGTCGGTAGTCGACGCATACTCTTGTGCTTCCGTCCTTTTTGGGTACCATTACTACAGGCGCGGCCCACGGGGATGAACAGTGCTCTATGATCTTTTCAGCTAGCATTTTACCTAGCTCTTTCTTCAAGACTTCGGTTTTTATAGGAGATAGGCGATATGGTGGAACCGAAATGGGTTTATGATCTCCCGTGTCTATTGTGTGCTCAAAATCCTTCACGGGCTTCCCATTAGGCTTAAACACGTCTTGGTTCCTGTCCAAAAAATCCTCTATCTGTTTGACATCAACTGACAATATTGACGTTGCTGGAAAGAGCCTACTGTCGACGTCATCCAAATCACCATCTTCATCATAATTTTGCAGGCTCCTCCTAGCATCTTCATAAAGCGCATCTATAGTCGAGGAGTAGTTATGGCCAAACTCGGTATGGGGCCGTTTCTTGGGAGGTGATGGGACGTCTAGCCTTATGAGAGGGCCATAAGGACGTGGGAGGCAGGACTCGGTGTTGCTCTCTTCTGGCAATGAGGGAGATAATGAAACGTCGTCAGTTGTCATGGTAGCTACTGCTACCTTTTCGAATTTTGCGAAAATCTCTTCGTAGAGTTCAAACTCTTGAAAGGGTTCTTCTACAAAGTGCCAGGTGCATTGGGGTAAATTGAGCACTATATGGGCATCTTGTATAAACCCAACTCCAAGGAGTGTCCGGTTCCTGCGTGACTCCGGTGGTAGGACCAAAAAGGTTGTCCACACTGTCCGGTCATTAACTTTAACAGGAGCCTGGGTGCTCAGTACGTTCTGCCGTTTCTGAATACCATCAGCTAAGGTTATACCGACACTTAACTCTTTGAACGCGTATCCTTGTCTACGTAACTCACAGTATAAAGAGTATGAAGCGATACTTGATTTAGCGCAACTGTCCAGATATGCTGCACCAGCTATTCCACCAATCTCAACATATATGATCGGACGATCTCTGGCATCGGTGGTTGTATCGACTGCACAAAATCCAATCTCTGGTGCGGGGCGTTGAGCCTTATTCGTATGACATGTCGGGCAGTTACTCCTAACAACCCCGGGAGCACCGCAACCGTAACATTTGAATTTAGGTGTAGATGGTGATGGGAACTGAATAAGTGCTTCCGCTGTATCCGTTTTGGCAGACACATTCGGTATAGCGTCCTTACGAACTGCCAGTTTTTTACAGTTTTCAGTCGTATGGCCGAAGTTCTTGCAGTACCTACACCGCATCTTCCGCGAGGTCGCTGGCTGAATATCTGTCTTGCGTTCACTTATTTTCCTTTCACTTGTAAGTACTACTACCTCTTTTTCTTTAAGGACCTGCTCCGCAGCTTGAGCAGCCTTCAGTAGTTCTTTAAAATCCTTTACTTCAGCACGTGGTATCTTCTCTCGAATGTCTAGGCGTAGCAGTCCATATATCATGTCCAGCTGTTGAGTCTCTGTGTGACCTGGGCTTGGTAATTGGGAGAACAGCATCCGCTTGCGTCTTATGAAGTCCTCAGTTGAGATCTCCTGAAGCTGTTTTACTTGAGTTATGTCAGAGTACAACAAAAAAGGTTCGCGGACCGGAGCAAAGTATTCCCGCAGGCGTGTCTCGAAATCTTGCCACGTAGTCACGTCGTTCTTGACACCTAGCCACCAAACACCAGCTTCACCTTTCAGCAAAACGGGCAGCTCATCTAACGCAGTCCGATCACCGATGTCGGCCGAACGCTTGAATATGTTCACCGCAGACAGAAACGCTTCCACCACTTCAGCGTTCTTCGTACCCTCGTAGGTATAGGCGCATGTCGTGAAAGTCCCCTTCTTTGTCGGCCGTGGAGCAGGCATTCTGTCCAGGAGTTGCTGAAACTGTTCGGGCGACAACATGTTGGGTTTCTTCCTGATCTTGACAGTCGTCTGACGTCCGGAGCGCGTCACGAAGGTTGGGCTTCTATTTAATTTCGCGTTCCCAAGACTTCTCCCAGTCATGAAACTTCAATTTATGTAGGTCGTCTGACGTATAGCGTAGCTCGTAGCGTAGAACCAGGAACCGAAGCGCGTAGCAACGTAGACCCGAAGTTCGTAGCGGTTGCTGACGTCACGTCGACAGGCCTCACGTGTAGGGCGCCAGTTGTAACTCGGGAATAGCAGGGGGGGGCGACGAAATGAGAAGATGACGAGATACGATGAAATTATTTTATATTACACAAGTAAGTAGGTAGGTGAGAGAGAACTTTACAGATTAATGACGAAATATCACACTGGTCGAGGATATCCCAGCAGAGGTGGAAGTACCCGAAATCAATGTGGAGTAGGGGATGACACTTAGCCGTCTCAACAAGGGTGAAAGCGACTCAGCGTGCATATCAAGGCCCTAAGGATTCGATACACAACTAATTTCAGTGGCCGGTATATTAACGATCTGAGGGGAACAAACGATTGTGCGATCTAACTCGATCCCAGCGCCATCTAGGGAAAATAACGGGCGCGGTTGGTTAGTTCCGCTACCGGATGATAGATGTCGCTAGTAAGCTATATATATTGGCGAGATGATTAGTACCGCCACTGGACGGCAGATGTCGACGGTAAGCAATATGATTTGGGTGTTACAATGTCAGTTTAATTTTTCGAAATTTTAATCGAGGAGCAGCGTAATAAAGCTATCTTGTATTTATCAGTCATCCAGGCTATTAAAATAGCACAAAAAATAGTATCTGTTTTCGTTCTTTACTATCGAAACCAGATACATTTTCGTGGACCCCCACTAACGAATTGTGAACCCCCATTTTTTTGTCACGCCAACGTAGACCCCCGTTGAGTCTCCTGTGGACCCCTGGGGGTCCACCTGGACCACTTTGGGAACCCCTGGTCTAGCCTATAAAAAAATACATATAACCTTTTCTTACTAGAATTGAATAAGGAACATTTTTGTCTTTGACCCTTTTTTCGTATCTATTATACTTGTTGAAAGTTAAAAAACCGTTAATACATTTAAAACCACACCCAATACATTGTATCATACAACTTAATTAATTACTTTGTCAAAAAACAGAATGATTCAACTAAGCTAGACACATCACATTTTCACAGATGATGTACCTATTTCTGTAGCCGCTATTACAACAACAAAAACTACTACAACTAGGACAAGGCTTAGAATAAAAACAAATTGAACCTGTTGTTTGTTCAAAATGTACCAAATTTAATGGTCTACTCAGTGACAACCCAACCCTTTTCAGGTAGTAACTCTTAATTTAATCTTCGGGTTTGTGTTTGTATTAGTGACCGACCGAAACATGTTATTTTGCCGAAACCGAAACCGAAACCGAAGGTTCGGTTTCATTGTAGTTTCGGCCGAGACCGAAACCGAAACCGAACCTTTTATAAAATAAAATAAAAAGTCCTTAAAAAGTCGAAAAAATGTTAGTAAGCCCGTTTTTTTCTAAAATTAATATCTCGCCGACCTATAATTACAGGTTTCTACTTTCAAAGATTTATCACAATGAAATTTCAGCACAGTTACAGAGGTTCTGTTTGAAAATTTAACTACCCTATAAAGTCAGGCGAGCGACGCCATATTGCCAGCCGTGCCGAGCGCGCCCGACGTTAGCCGAGCGCGACCCGAAGGTACGATGTTGTAAGTTTCGGCGCGGCCGAAAGGTTCGGCCGTTTTTGGCCGAAACCGAAACTCGGGCCGAAACTTGATTTTTTGGCCGAAACTGGCCGAAACCGAAACCGAAACCGAAATTTCGGTCGGACACTAGTTTGTGCCTATGTCTCTAACTCTCCTAAAGAATTTACTCAAAAAATCCTTTAGCGCTGTATTGTTTACATATTTAACAAAAAAAATAAGAAAACAGACAAATGCTTATTTGAAACGGAACTATCAATCAAACAATTACTTATTTGACAAACAAAAAACGTCTCTGCGAACGCGCGAAGTTTTTACGCGTCATTATAACGGCAACCGTTTAGGTCATTACCCCCCCATTTTGTTTTAGCTAATTCGATCCTTATCATGCAAACAATAGAGTTGAAACTCTATTGTTTCAGATTTATTATTTTTAAATCATTGACATGCTTTTGAACTAAACGGCTTTTGATTTGACTTTTCGTTGTGTTGGCTGAATTGTTATCAGCGGTTGGTTTTTACGAAATGTTTCCATATCTTTACAAATAGAAATAGCCTTATTTTGGATACCTGCTAATGTACCTTTGTTTGGATTGTACAAATGTTTCAAGTAAATATTGAAACAGTTCTCTAACTGGTTGTAATGGGCAGAATATAAGGTACACCTGTGTGGTCACCGGGTTAGAATAGTGCCACTCCATGTCTTCTCGTGGATGTCGTAAGAGGCGACTAAGGGAATAATAAAGGCTTCTAGTACTCTTAGGCGATGGGCTAGCAACCTGTCACTAATACACTGGTAAACATCTTAGCCTGATTGTGCAAAACGTGGTTACAGAATTATCAACAACTTATTTAAGACTGCTTGGTAATTCTGTAGCTCTGCCTACCCCACTCTGGGAATGAAGGCGTGAGTTTATGTATGTTTGTATTGTATGTATGTATAAGGTACCTACACATTAGTACACCGTAGTCAAACTAGGAACCCTTGTGGATTTCGCCATGTTCGTCCGTCCGTCCGCAGCCTAGCTCAGCGACTCTTAGTACTAGAGAGCTGTAATTTGGCATGAATATATTAGTCACGTCAACAAAGTGTTTTTTTTTTCTCGTTTACCCATAGTGAGGGGTGTCGTTGGATAGGTCTTTAAAAAATATTGCGGGTCTGTGACAACCACTTTTCGATTAGTGGCTCTATTTATGAAATATTAAGCTTAAAAGCGGTAATATTTGTTAGAGTCAAGTGTCGTCGTCGTCATATAATACCTATTGAAGGCACTAGAGCTGTTGTAATGATTGAGTCGGAAGGTGGCACCAGGTTCTCTGCTGTATTTAATCCGTGTCGAGCGCTTGACGTAAATAAAGACTAAACTTATTTAAATTAAAATAAAACTAAGCTACTCAAATATTAAAGATGTAAATAATAATCACCACTAAAAAATAACACCCCCTCTAGCAGGTCCGCTCGCGGCATGGTCCCTACGACACTGGCTGCATTATCTCTCTGGATAGCTAGCCCAATCCTTTGGGATAGGTAAGCCCCAGCTCTAGGATCTCCGGAGGTGTCTATGAGCCGGGATGACAGAGCCTTCATAAAGCTTTACATATCAGCTGACCAAGGACCCATGGTCTCCACTGCAAGTGCCACAAATTCGTAATTATTTAATAACGATGAATGTTTGTGGCGCTTGATGGTTTGAGCCTGATCAGCTGCTGCACCGGCCCGATTGCGGGTTGACTGGACGTGGGAACGGGCGAATGTGTCAATAAGTTTACTTTTAACTTTTAATTGTAGTACCTATGTTATTAAGTTATTAAAGGACAAATACAGACCATTAATTACATACATACATAAACTCACGCCTTCATTCCCAGAGTGGGGTAGGCAGAGCTAAAGAATTACCAACAAGTCTTAAAACTTCTTGATAATTCTGTAACCACATTTTGCACAAGTAGGCTAAGATGTTTCCCAGTGTATTAGTGACAGGTGGCAAGCCCATCGCCTAACAGTACTGCAAGCCTTTATTCCCTTAGTCGCCTCTTACGACATCCACGGGAAGACATGGAGTGGCACTATTCTAACCCGGCAACCATACGGCATCAGATTAATTGTCAGCTCTCATAAGGCCATTAGAGGTTATGTCGGCGTGGTGCACACAGGGCGCTCCTGGGGTTAAAGACCTAGTTCAATTGATTTGGATGAGCAATTGACCGTCCACAAAAGCAAAGTATTTTATCTTCAGCTAATTCCACGTCGAAAAGTCCAGTATACTAAGCACGTACTTGTGTTTTTGCGATGTGAAAGTGTCATTTGGAATTCCCTTGCTAAATGGACTGATCATTTTCAATTTAATGGTTAGTTGAGTTTAAAAACCGGCCAAGTGCGAGTTGAACTCGCGTGGGGAGGGGTCCGTACATACGTAATAATTTATTGTTTGATAGATTTGTTATAGGTTTTCCTGTAACCTACAAGCAATTAACTAAATTTTGTATATTATTTAAAAAAAAATAGGTTCAGTAGTTTCGAAGACCATGGCAAACTTTCGTCTTCTTTCATGAATAAAATCAAAACTATTTATTTTAAAATAATATACAAAAAAATATTTGAGATTTTCACAACGAGCCTTTTCATTTCATATATGACCAGGGATCGGAAATTCGGATCGATATTTACCTATGATTTCAAAATAAATAAATTGCACCGGCATTAATTCATAATCAATTATTTATATTAACTGTTTGAAGTTATTTTTCATGTATAGATTTACCAAATGTTATTTAATTTACCTGTAACTCATTAACCTAACGAATTTATAGGAGCAAAAATGAATGTTTTATCCTACATTTTTAAAACAACATGATGATGTTATATTAACATTTTGTAGAATCCCAGAATCCCGGAACTTATATTATTAAAATAATATATTTAAGAAGCCGGCGCCATGTTTGCCTATATTATTCTGGGATTTTGCCAACTTTAGGTAAATATCGATCCGAATTTCCGATCCCTGTATATGACACAAAAAGGTTTGCAAATCTTTTTTTTTAATTTCCTAATATGTCCCCAAAATGACACATATTTAAAAATAAAAAAACATTGCACATCTGTGTTTGGGTTATCAATTTACATATGTGTACCAAATTGTCAATTCAATCGGTCTAACAGTTTCGGAGTAAATTGGCTGTGAAAGACAAACAGACAGACGCACAAGTGATCGTAATGGGTTCCGTTTTTTTAATTTTTTCTACGGTACCCTAAAAACGACCTTCGCATGAATCATCGTTCATAACCATGATTAGTTAACTTCCTCAGTTGAATCGATGACGAATCGATTATACCATTTTTATTATTAATTACGCTATTAAAAGCCGCCAGGAGCGCCGCGTCAAGTAACAAACGTAGTTTCGTTTAAATGTTTAACCCCTAACGAATAAATAACTTGTCTAATCTTTCAGTTGGAGGTTTTACTAAGGCACCTCTAGAATCAGACCTACCTGCTTAACGCTCAAGTACCTATATTATATAGACTTAGTACATAGTACTTATTAAGTACAATGCCGAACTCTATAAATATTATAGACATCATACTTGTTGTAAATTAATGGACCCGATTCTACGTGCACATCGCTTAAAAAGCCTAAACTATAAGTACTTCATTTAATTTAGAATGAGAAACCACAACATCATTATATTGCGGCTCGTGAACTGTAATCTCTTTACAATTTGTACTAGAGTAACTATTGACGACACGCAAATAAAGTGACATTAAAACAATTTTATTTTGCGGCTCCCAGACTATTGTACTGTAATATTTGCTAGGTAATAAATAGTTGACCAAACGCAATATAATGTTATTGTGGTTTCTCATCCTAAAATAAATGAACTATAACTAAAACTAAATTGTCTAATTTAAAGACAGTTTAGACGGCAGATTTAACCAGTGCTACTCCAGAATGTCAAGCTGAAAATGTATAAGACCGCCTAAAATAAGAAGCGTCAGATTCAAATTAGCGCTGTCATGGCGCTGTCATTTGATTATGACAGCTGCTCATAGAATAGCAAAGTGTTTTAGCGACACCTAAATAAAATTAGGAAGTTTATAGGCCATTGTAGAATCGGGTCCATTAACCTGTCAAAATAATAAATTAATAAAAACAAACATTAGAAATAGTTATAGTAAAAATAGTAAAATCTAATAAACAAAGTTATTGAATTCTATTTAGCCACAGGAATATCTTCCGAACCCTTATTTTAGCAACGTATCGTTTATTTTGACCGTTCTAGCTCCAACTTGCTTATAAATTAGAAATTTGCTACACCACTTGATTTGCTGAGCGAGCGCTTTTGATCATTTGTATTTACATAAAAGTGATTACTGTGTTAGTGTGTTTGTATATGAATAGTATATTCTCGTTTATATGAATTGTTTGTAACAACAGTTTGTGTTGATATAATTAAACGAAGACTAAATACTAAGATTGAGATAGTTTAATTAGGTTATAGTTAATTTTTTCCCCGCGTAGTTGCCGGGTTAGCGTAGTGCCACTCCATGTCTTCCCGTGGATGTCGTAAGAGGCGACTAAGGGAATAAAGGCTTGTGGTACTGTTAGGCGATGGGCTTGCAAGCTGTCACTAATACGCTGGTAAACATCTTAGCCTACTTGTGCAAAATGTGGTTACAGAATTATCAACAAGTTTTTAGAGTGGTTGGTCATTCTGTAGCTCTGCCTGCACCACTCTGGGATCACATCACAGGCGTGAAGGTGTATGTTAATTAATATTTATCATGCACTATTGCACTGGGTTGAGACGCTAATGTCCGTATTAATAAACTCATCTTGGCTGAGATGTCAGTCACAGGACACGTCAAAATTGTGAGTTTTCTATTGGTTGACGTTTACTTTGGCGTCTCCCGAGATGGGCGTCTCGGTCAAGACGTTAGAGGAAATGTTAACCCTAGGTTAAACCCAGGTTAACAGGTTTGTGTTTAAAGAACTTTATTTTTCTCTAAAGAAATATATATACTTTCACTTATACAGAGAAAACATAGACGGCTTAAAGCTATGGTTTTGAGTGAACAAAGATTAACAATGTAAGCAACATAATTTAAATAAAGGGTGAGATGAGCTTAAAACAGAATATTTACAAAAGTGGGCATCCAATTAATGAATAACATTTATAGTTGCTGATTAATATTTACTAGCTACGTTAACAAAAAAAAAATGGGCATACAGGAGGTAGTCGGTTGTAAAAATATACATTTTATTGCGAGTATGCATACATACACGGCTTACAGAAAGCGAAAATAAAATACATAGATAATAAGAGGCCCTATAAGACATTCCTTTGTTCCTATGCAGACAGTGCCGGGGCCGGACTATAACGGATTACGGTTTAATTTGTTGAAATTGACAGTTCTGATATGAATCTGACATTCTTTAATAATTTAACCTGGGGTTAAAATTTACGTATACCTAAGCGGGGCCAACTCGAGTTTCATACGAAACTACTTTTTAACTTGAGTTAGTCTTATCACAGTGTTAATTTTTTGGTGCCAGTGGCCCTTAGAGCCCCCCTCCCCCCCCTTGTATCGTTCTATGTATGTGTATACATGTTGGTGATTGTTTTTTGTTTGGCAAACAGATGGCAAGCGGCACACAGGCCACCCCTGATGGTAACCGGGATATGACACCCAGAGGCATTCTCAAGACTGCAATCGTAAGACTGCAAATGCGTTGCAAACCCTGAGGATTACGATACAATGCATGTACGCCAATAATTTCACCGATTGTCTTATTGTAAAAAAAAATGTTATTGCATCGATCATAATTAATTATATTTAGTTATATAATTAATTATGATCGATGCAATGACCAAATTTGTAGTCATTTCTATTGACCCCGACTTTACGTACAATTTTGAGTAAAATTATACCGAACCGAAATGTTGCCCTAAATTAAAATTGCTAATCATAAGTAAGCGAGCAAAATTTTCATTAAAAAAATCAAAAAAATGCCTCTACGTGGCTGAACGGCAGATGACTTCAGCCAAACGGAAGGAATTTAAAAAGAACGCGTCCTGCCTGTCGCTGACAGATGCCTCAAAATGGCGGCATTCGACTTCCGAAATTCAAATCGTGTTGAAAGAGGATTTTAAATGCAGTCTTGTTACAAAAGCGATAGCGTTTAAATTCAGAAACGTTGGAATGACGAGTTAAAACGTTGGAAAACTGGCGATGTTCTTTTTTGAATCAAATTGAAAAGAATTTAAGGTGGGTGGAAATTGGAAGGAATATTTGAAAGAAACTTATTGTTTTCATTGTTAAATGCATTTAAATTTCTAGAGCTGTTTGTTAAAATACAAACGCTGAAAAAGTCTATTGTTGTAGGAAGTTAATTAACTTGGCTTTTCTTACTTACTGACACGAAACTGAAGAAACAAGAATTGTTATTTGTTATTTTTATAGTTAAGGCAACAAGACGAAATAAACTTTGTCCTTTACCGTCTCCCTGCCACTAAAATCAAATTTTTCTCGCGACTTTGCTTACCTACATTCTTTAGTACTATTTCATTTATTTTTTTATAGTTTTGCGCGCAAGTATGTATTTTAAATACCTACTTTATTATACGAAAAGGAAAATCACAAACACCATAGACAAAACACAAAAAGAGTTTATAGGAGAATTTATGTCTTCTAGTTAGTCTACCTTAGAGCGATTGCAAGTTTCGTGGCTGAAGGAGGACTAAGTAATTATACTTTTTTTTTCATGAACCATGTACATATTTCGTTTAACTAAAACAAAGTACTTAAACTACTTTTTCTCAAACATGCTATGTAATGTCGGCGTTATGTTAGTTATTTTAGGCTTCAAAGTGCCACGTTCCCGACGGAACAACTCGAGAGAACTGTAAAGGAATTTCATACAAAATTGAAGGCCTAGGCCGGAAAGTAATTTTTTTTTAATTTTAATATGGCCATGACAGCTGGTTTTATGAACAGGCTGAATAGCTGAAAATCGTTTTTGTATTGTATCTGTGTGGTTCGGACCAAAAATATCCGCGTTAATGCCTATTACACAAATGTTTTTTGAGTGATGTTTTTTTTTATTTCATTGCATATGTTTGAGAAAAGCACTATACATACCTCGCCGTGAAAAGGGGTTGCCAGCCTCGTAACTATCCGACCTCGCTTCGCTCGGCCGTCTATATGAACTCACTCGGCCTGCAACCACCTACTTCCCGGCGTCTGTAGTAATGTACTATTACTTCCTATAAACGAATCGAACCGTTAAGACAGCGTTCTTCGACCAAATCGATTCGTCGATACGATTGTAATCATTTAATGTCTTTGGGTTTTATTTTATACATAAAAATATCTATCCAGACTTTTCCTTCTGATGGCAAAAGTTCTGGCATGATTTTAGACGATTTATGATATAAATTTCCTTTATAAAACTTATCGATAATCGAACAAATAAAAAAAAAATGCGGGTTTAGCTGTTTTGCTCACGATGAGCAAAGTCATACGCTGAGTGAGCCCCTTTGCCTTTTGCCCTGTTGCAGCGCACATATTTTTATTCCAATTTGTGTGTAATATTAGTGTCACCCTGCTTATTTTTTTTAATCTTTTATTTTTGTCAATAGTGTGTGTGTTTTGTAGTACGGAAATAACGTAAACGTTTTATCTATCTATCTAATTAGTAGCATCACTAAATTTGCCAATTGATATCTGTCCCGCTCAATAAGATATGAATTTAAAAATCATAAATAACACAAAAATAGACGTAGTAGAATAATTAATCTTGTATCACCATCCTAAATTACCTGGTAGGTGACGCGCCCAGACGATAACATTACATTGCTAAATTAGTTCAATGTAGCCATGAACAAAAAATATTACCCATATACATACATTAAATCACGCCTGTTTCCCAGAGGGGTAGGCAGAGACCACTTCTTTCCACTTGCTACGATCTTGACAAATTTCTTTCGCTTCTTCAACATTCATACATCGAGTCATGCACGCACGTCGGTTTCGGGTACTTAAGATTCGGCCCTTTTCCAGTATTTCTCCGATTTGATTACCCATATTACCTTATATATTACATTACTTAATAAAAGATGAACTCACTGTTCTAATATACTTTATTTTAAATTGACCTGCGATAATGAGTGAAGCTATAAAAAGCCCTTTCACAAATTTCTCTCATAATTTTTAAATGGAACCGACCAATTTTCCATTCACATTCCCAGTGTTGCCATCTTTAAAAATAAAGTGCTATCTGAAAGTGTTGCTAGACAAAATGCGCGCGTAATTACGTGTACTATTTTTTCTTTCTGTCACTTTATGGAGCGCGCTTCTTTGTCTGAAATTAAAAATAAAATCTTCATTTTAACATGAAATGCTGGGGTACTTTTTTAAGGTTGCCAGGCGAAACAAGTGGAAAATGTCTGAAAAGGAATTTGAACTCGTTTTCACATCCGTTTACTTATTATCTGGTGTTTTAACTGTTTTACATATTTATAGCGTTTTTATACGTATTTTATCGTTATTGGTTTCACTGTCAGTTTCACCTCGGAGTATTAAAGGAATATCATTATCAAGTGGTTAGGGCTAATAAAGTTATGTACAAAAAGAATAAGTGGCAACTTTCGATTTTGAATCTAGAATCTAAATGATATTAAAAAAGAGTTTTGAAATAGTGAGACCGCTATTTGAAGTAAAATTGGCAACATGATCCAATTTTTACCCCAATGTTGGCCATATGCATCTTAAAAATAATGTATGATTGCTGCAAAACAAAAGAATAACCCGTATCTTATGTAAAATAAGATTCAAGTGTCCATCATTGGCCCTTGTCACTTGTCCCATCAACCTAAGTGACACACAACCATGACTTTCTGGTGAAAGGTCTCCAATCTTCATAACTGAACGCGAAACTTATCCGCTAAAATCTCGCGGACAAGAACTTTCTCTTGACCGGAAACTGTCACAACAGGAAGTGACTAATTGGCAGCAGGACGTCCGATATCGCGGTAGAACTGTTTTAATTCCCTGATCATTTTATTACATACTAAAATTACTTGTCTATGTCTAATTGTACATTTAAACTACTCGTTAATAACTGAGAGATAACTCACTGTTTAAATACTAGTTTTATTAACTGACAAAAGCCATTTCATAAGTTGACTGCATGTTTATATATTTTTAAAACTGTAATCTTACCACTTATTAACCGGCTACTCTCGCGACGTTAAGACTATCTAACGATACCTTGTTTGTCATTATCGAACGATTTATGATGGATCAAACTACCATACACACATACTTTCATACATAAAGGTAAAAAACATAATCCACCTTCTTCTGCAGTGGAGTAAAAAATAAAGTTATCAATTCGACGGAAAAAAATATCACTTCTGAGCTGAGAAGTAATAAGTATCATGGCATATCATATCTGAAAGCATTCGTAATATAAACCACGAGGACGTTGCTCGCAGACTTAATAAAATAATAAAAGACAAAACACACATCCTTTCTCACACACGTGACGCATACTCGCATAGCGGCACAACAGCCCTAAAAATAAAGTTCATTATCCCTCGTCAAAGCAATGAATAGCGCATGTAAAAACTCGAGGGCATCCTAATTAAAAAAACAAGAGGTACACTAATTATATCGTGGATTCAGGGAGATTTAATTTGTCACATGGCAGCACTGGTTCTGCGGTTTTTCAAGTTGCCACACAGGTTTTGTCTGTGGTTTATTTTGGCGCCAATTCCATGGGTGCGTTCGGAATAGTACTTTTTGTTGAGTTTGCGGAGTGTATTCTTAGATGCATAAATAAAAACTTTTATCTCACTATGATTCTGCTTCTTATATAACTTGTTTGTTTTTGTTTTTTCGTCATTTGGAGTCGAAGTGGTACAAAGAGATAACGTTTGTGGTCAGTTTTGTTTTCTATTTATTGACAAGCATGGCGTATCGCTCAATGCGTCTATCATAAGATAAGATTGATAACGAATGATAAAGATGACGTACTACGATACAAATAGCAACAGAGAAATTTAGGATAAACGGTTTATTTTTGATGCATGGTTGGATGGTTTTTATAAAGTTTACGTTTTCCGTTGAGTATGTGTATAGATAAATATAACATCCTCAAGTCAAGCGTAAAATAATTTTGTTGTGCATAAAGTAGCTTCGAATATTTCTTACAGCAATGATTCAATATCAGCGGAATTACTGATTAGATTATTGATAGATAATGCGTTATGTTTTGCAGTTTAAACAATGCTCATTTTAGGTCAATGTGAATGGTTTAAATACTAAACTATTTTAAGGGTAGCCATTATAGCCAAAGATTTAAAATACAAACCGGTACAGAGCAGTGTCCTTTAAACCAGACCGCAAATATTCATCATTAATTAATGATTACGAATTTGCGGCGCTTGCAGTGGAGACTCTGGGACCTTGGTCAGCTGACATGAAACGTTTCATAAAGACCCTGTCTGCCAAGCTCATCGACGCCTCCGGGGATCCCAGAGCTGGCGCTTACCTCTCCCAAAGGGTAGGTTTGACTATCCAGAGAGGTAATGCAGCCAGCATCATGGGTACAATGCCGCGTACCGATTTGCTAGAGGGAGTATTCTTTTTGTAGTTGTGCTAGTTTTAAGTAGATAATAGTTTACTTTCTTAATTATTATAATTAATATTGTATAGTGTATATTATGTATAGTGTTATTTTTTGTATTTTACTTTATTTGTTTTTTCTCTAATTACATTCCGAATAAATTGAAATAAGATTATAGTTCGTGGATACGAAAATGAAACAAATATTGTATTTTAACAAATGTTACAAGCCTGGAGCAAGGAAATGGTATCGGTAACTGTGTTCAATTGCGATGTACTTGTATGTTGTGTGGTGTACTGCCTTTTTGCCGAATTATGTTTCGTCAAATTTCATTTAGCAATCAACTTTGCGCCGAAGTTTTATTTGGCAAATCAATCCTCGGCATAATTTTACATCGTAATTTTTTCATTTCGCTACATTTTTATAATGCAATATTTTATTACGTCAATTTTTATGTGGTAAATAATTGTGTAGCAAATGATTTGCTAAGGCAAATAACATATTGTCAAATTTTATGTGGTAAATAATTGTGTTGTCTGAAACAAATATAAATTGGATTAAAAACGAAACTGCTCCCAGAGATAGGTAGGTTAGGGTATTTTTTTTATGACTCTAAAAATGAAACTGCTCCCAGAGATAGGTAGGTTAGGGTTATTTAGTAGGTAGGTTATTAGGTAGGTTATTACGTTGAATTGGGAAATGAAAATTTGACCAAATGAAAATATGGGATACGTAGTTTGGGGAGTTAAGAATTTGCTAAACAATTTTCGGCGAAACAAGGGTAAACCATGTTGTGTATACTGACTTTGCCCAATTCTAGCTCATGTTGTTTCACCGTTAACTTTCTCACACACATTAGTTCCTCCTAGTTGAATATAAGACTAGCATACGAACTGAACCTAGAATTCGTCGATGATACTAAATAACCTCAAACGTACTTATGTACCTAGAGAAGTAAATACTTTTATAAAGGAATTATCGAAATACGGTATGAAACCTGAATCTGTCGGTTGGATATACTACAAAGTAAATCTGAGGTATATAAATCTGTGGTAGTGGAAACTGACTCAGATCTTCTTTTAGCTTCCGCCACGTTCGTGCATTGTTCAAAGATAAAAGACAAAAGCAGAAACATACGCAGTATCACAATTAAAAGTGCAATTAGACAAAGGCGTGCATTGAGGAGTCATCGAGGTGTTAGGTACTTGAATCACACTAATCATCATATTATGCATTGCGCAACTTGAATTAATATTTTACTAATAGCCAATGGACCGATGACCTGAAGAAGGCAGCTGGCAGTGACTGGATGCAAAGGGCGGGAGATCGTACGTTGTGGCGCTCCTTAGGGGAGGCCTATGTCCAGCAGTGGACTCCAACAGGCTGATATGATGATGATGAATACCCAATCTAAATAGGGTTTTATAGTCAAACTAGACGCACGCGGCTTGAAATGTTGATCCACCATATAACCTTGTCATAATAACGACGTCAAGTGACAAGATAGAAATTACAAAGGAATTTAATCGTTGTTTTTATGCGACAAGGTTCTATAGTGGTTCATCAATTAAGAATTAGTTTATTGTATTTCTTCGAGTTGGAGGTCGATTTACTGGAAAATCCTTCCTTAGTTCATCCCTTGCGTATCCAAGGAATCATCATCATCATCATCATGTCAGCCGAAAGATGTCCACTGCTGGACATAGGCTTCCCCCAAGGCTCTTCAGACCGGTCTTGTGCTTTTCGCATCCACCGCGTTCCCGCGATCTTCACAATGTCGTCACTTCATCTTGTTGGAGCAACCCAAGGAATATTTGTTCCAAATTTCAAGTCTCTAGCACCAACAGTATAAGCTGTGCGTTGTCTATAATCCATAAGTCATAAATAAATAAAATAAATAAATATCAGGGGACAATGTCACACCAATTGACCTAGTCCCAATTTAAGCTCTAAGTAGGCTTGTATTATGGGTACTAGACAACGATATAAATACTTATATCGAGAAATATATTATACTTAAATACATAGTAAACAACCATGACTCAGGAACAAATATTCGCGCTCATCACACAAATATCTGCCCTTACCGGGATTTGAACCCAGGACCGCTAGCTTCGTAGGCGGGTCACTATCAACGGTACGCCAGCGCGTCGACAAAAAAAGTCATGAAAGTGTTTCATATAGATTAAAGAGAGCTCGGGATAGCTGAACGAAGTTGTATTTGTGTTAGCTGAGGCGTTATAATTACCAGCGTTTTTCAAATATTTTTCTTGCTAAGTCTTAATTAAGCCAAGTTAAACAAAGAACATCACAAAGCTTCATTTACGAGTTACATAACTATCTACTGCTCTGCTCTAACTCGGGAATGCTACAACAGCCTGTCTCTAATCATGCTAATTGTCGGGACGGGCTCCCACGCCTTTGTCCTTTATAGTAACTTACTAAATTCTTGTCTATGGCACAGAATATTTATTACAAGTACAGAAGAAGCTATTTCTAAAACAGCGTTAAGGTTGGGCGAACGTGCTTCCTTTTCTAAAGGTAGCCAAGTCCATAGACAATCATCCCCGGTGATGCAACAGATTTACTTCTAGAATTGCACTCAAAGCGCGGAGCACGCCGGGCTTGTCTATGGTACGAAATGTCTCCAAAAGCTAGTATGGATACGGATACAGAAACGCCAGACACGCAAAGAATTCAGTAAAATTTGCTAAGTTATGCATTTAGTAGCGTGTACTTACGCTAAAAATCCTTTTATTACAAAACAGTAATGCGGATAATTCAAAATTTAAAGTTTGTTATATTAGATATTAATATTTTAATTGGCAAAGTTGTATTTCATTTGAAACGAACTTGGCCCTTTTTTCACATTCATGCTTTTGGAGAAATATAAATTGTAAAGATAATTCGGTTACTTACTAATACTGGCATGGCAAGCAAGGCATTTAAAATAGGTAAGCAATTAATCATTGAAATTACTGAACGTTTCTCGCAAGATTTATCAATGTAATTTATGAAAAGTCAAAGTAAAAAGTTTGAATGTCACAGGCCTCATCCTAAACTGAATCAACTATAGGCGTGTCAAACTGAATCCAAAATACTACTGTACTGTAGTATAAGTACAAAGGATATTATCCAAAAAAAATCCCCGTAAAATCACTACGCACTTATTTAGTAATTTTAAAAGACTAATGCACTCACCATGAAGTAAAAGAAGTTAATTACAATAAAGAAAGTATTTCGACCCACAGAGGGTCTTTCAATTTGTTTTCTTTGTCTGTTTCCGCCATTTATCATAGACATCGAGCTAGGGTTGCCACTTGTGAAAAATTTAAATGTATTCAGACATTGTAATCTTGTAATCTTCTACAAATGTGACGAATACTCATTACAAATTAATGGTTCAGGTCATAATAGTGGATAAACAAATTAAAAATTAATGTAATTAATAATTAAGTAGGTACTTATAAGTGGTTTTTCACCTGTTTTGTGTTGTGACCAAATGTAATTACCTGCAAGAAAAAACGAATTAGTATTACACAACAAACATCAAATACACATTAATTACATAATAATTGAACCTAGCTTACAACAAAACTTGTTTATTTTTATGTTACTCCACAAACAGCATTATTAAGTTGTTTTTTGTGTTTTGTTAAGTTTCTTGACGAAGCAGTAGGCTAACTATCTTACCGGCGTGCCAACGCGGGAGGTAGCTTAAGCTGGCTAGTTAAAAATTCGACGACAAATTGACTGGCCTGATGTACCTATTTAGTTTAACACCCGGGATACTATCAGCCCATTGGAATCCCGGCCCACCATAGAACGGTGTCTTATTCTTACATACATACATTAAATCACGCCTGTTTCCCAGAGGGGTAGGCAGAGACCACTTCTTTCCACTTGCTACGATCTTGACAAATTTCTTTCGCTTCTTCCACAGTCATACATCGAGTCATGCACGCATGTCGGTTCCGGGTACTTCGGCCCTTTTCCAGTATTTCTCCGATTTGATTCGAAAAAGTACGCCTAGGGCAGTCGCTTCCGACCCTTCCACTCACTTTCGATCTGTACATCTCTTTCGTCAATCTTCTTTCATCCATCCTTTCCAAATGACCGAACCATCGAAGCATGCCCTTTTCAATCTTAGTCACTACATCTTATTCTTATAAAATAAAATTGTTTTGAAATGGTAGGTATAGGTCAGTCAAACTGAAGTCGGTGACTCACAATATTTTTACCAAAAGCCGACTTCAGTTGGACTAACCTACCATTTTAAAAGAAGTTTTTTTTTAAGGCGGTTTTTATACTATGTAAAGTATCAAGCGCACTGCTAAGTACTTTAGCAGTCGAGGTATGCTATAACGGAGTTGTTAAGGTTAACATATTACTTGTCTTTCTTCCAAGGCTAGCAATAGCCAAGCTACGGTCTCCTTTATCGAGGTGGATAAAGCTTCCGCCACTCTCGCACTGACATATAGTTCAGAAAGTGACAGAATTATCTACGCTTATCTAGATTGATAAACACCATAATTGACCCGCTGTTGAGACTGAAACCTTGGGCAACGCATTTATATAACGAGAAAATGATACCAGTATTTGTAGAACTCTCGCTATGGTGGCCCTCTCACATTTAATTTTAGCTTCATAGCTTAGTAAATAAATAAAAATATTATGGTAGTGTTGCCAGCCCTGCACGCCCAGTCCTAATTACTTCCACGCCGTCATCAGTCTCGCGTCAATACTGGCTAGCGGGGAAAAATTACGTGTTAAGTTGCCAGCGTAAAATATTAACTGTGGAGAGTGGAAAACTACTGGACTTAACCGGTTTGTAGCGGATCTTAGGATAAATAACGCTTGGGAATACTTCGTGTAAGTTCTCATGTAACGTAAGAAGCTTAAAAAATCGGATGGAGTTATTTTGTAGTTTTTCATGATGAAGAATTCATGTGGTAGAAAAAGACGACAGCTGAGAAAATCTTTCAAGTGTGACTTGGACACACACACCGTGGGTTTTGTACCGCCATACCATATTCTAGTCTACTAGGGTTTGCAATATACTTTATGCCTACCTATGCATTACCGTTTCTAGTAGATACGGTAATGCATAGGTAGGATTAGGTAGGATTCGTAGAAACTTTCTACGAAATGAGAGAGAAAAGTAACGTTGAGAAATATTGTTTGTTGTATCGGAACTCCTCTTATTATTTTACTTTTTTTTTTAATTATATGCAGGCATCCGCCCCTATAACACATACATATAAGAAAAACCACAGGCTATTAAGATTTAAAGTATACAGCCCTTTTAACGTAATACAGAACAGACCTATGTCAATGTAACTGCATATAATTTATACTATGTTATATTGAGTAATAAAATTTGAATCTGAATCTGACGGCCGCACGTACGGTCACGAGCGTTAATTTGGGACCCATTTCAAGAAAAACATGCTTGAAGTCGTCAATGTCATTAGAGATGTCAAGTCATTTGTAACTTTAAGGAAACTCAACCTTATTGCTGTAGAATGTCCGATTGACTTCGGACCTAAGGTGGGTACCAAATTTAATCTCGTGACTGTACAAGGTGGGTTTAGTAATGACGCTCCTTTGGCCGTAGTCCCCTTTAAAATAAAAAGTAGTATACTATAGTATACTAGATGACACATACATACATAAACTAACGCCTTCATTCCCAGAGTGGGGTAGGCAAAGCTAAAGAATTACCAACAAGGCTTTAAACTTCTTGATAATTCTGTAACCACATTTTGCACAAGTAGGCTAAGATGTTTCCCAGTGTATTAGTGACAGGTGGCAAGCCCATCGCCTAACAGTACTACAAGCCTTTATTCCCTTAGTCGCCTCTTACGACATCCACGGGAAGACATGGCACTGTTCTAACCCGGTAACCACACGGGGATTTATAACGATTCAAAATATACAGCTCTTTTAACGTGATACAGAACAGACGGACGCACGGACTTAGTATTACGCTCCTTTGGCCGCGGTCCCCTATAAAATCAAAGAATTCGACAACTATGGACTTTAAAAAATTGTCGTGTTCATCACACAAATATTTGATCATACCGGAGGTCGAACTAGTCGATCATTCAGCTCATCTTGCTTCTAAATCGTTACCACATTGGTGACGTTAAAGTAGTACAACAAGTTCTCTACTAACGTGATAATCATACCTGGGATAACTCGGGGCATCTGTACAAAAGTGATGTAGCAAAATATTTTTTCGACATAAAATATATCGATGTTACTGCCAACATCTAAATGTTATTCGACATAAATAAATATTACTTATTTTCTCCTCATTTTTAGATAAAAAATAAACAAATTAACACGCATATTTATATATTTATTTTACAACAGTTCTCATAATATAAAATCAATATTTATTCCATATTCGTCGGTATTAATGATTGCCGCCTAGATGAAATATCCACTATAAACTGCTAAACGTACGAATATGAATGGTACTGACAGTAAATTGTCATTTTGATTGAAATGACTTCCGCATACTTTTATTATGTTAAGAGGCTCGATATCAGATATGACATCGAACCTCTTAACAGTAATCGAGAATGTTCAATGTGCACATGTATTAATTTAATTATATCGACATCTTTTTTATCGATATCAAATCCCTAGAACTTGCCCCGAGTTATCCCAGGTATGGTGATAATGGTTAGGTTAGGTGCTAAATGTGCGTAAAATATTCTAGAATAATTTAATTTAATAACATTATGAAGGGCCGTTTAAATCGTGTAGCTGTCAAAAAATTCAAGTCCGATTTCCACGATTTTTTTAATATGCTGTAGTTATTATAAAGAAGTAGGTCTGTAGATAGGTCGTTTCACTTATTTGTTTCTTAAAATTGTTTCATTCTAAGAAGTATTTTCGTGTAAAAATAATCTACGTGTAAAAATAAAGTATTCAAAAATCGTAAAACTCGGACTAGGTTGAAGGGTAGAGAAACGATTTCGCATTTTGTATTAACAATTTTTACCTACCAATTTTAAAAATATAATTACGATATAGATGTAATATGGGCTACAGCAAAGTGGAATACAGCTCCTCGGCTCGTTAGCTATTTGTAGTTAAGGTCACTAGTTCACTACGAACTTCGCATCTAAGCTAACGGCATAAATGTATGCCAAATTGTCATTTTGACTGCAAAAAACTTCTCCATACAATAGAATCAGGGCCATTATAATCACTGTTACGTTATGGCCTCTGATATTAATCAGACACGAACTTAGAAAGTGCACTGGTTTGTAACTTGCCCCAAAAAATCGGCATAGCGTTAACACATTTGCCGCCAGCTCTAAAACCACGCACAATGGCTCCGATAGGAGCCCTGGGCCTCTTTTTGAAGATAAACATCAATTATGAAACCTTACATAAACAAATTACAATACCACGGAACGGACTTTCCACGCTTTGTATTTACCCACGAACGTGGGAGGTTTTTTTGTAATGGTAACACTATATTGACAGTTGAAGCAAGATGGCGTTTTTACGCGGGATCGCGCGTAATTAGTTCCCTGTTGCTTCATAGATTATAGGCTTAATGCCGGAATTTAAAAAAAGGTAATTTAGTTACATATTGCTTTCGTGTTATGCTCTGAGATTTAGTCGTCTTAACTCTGCCTCAGGGGTCTTATACCAGTATTATTCTTAATACCAATCAGTATACAATTCTGGTATCTCGCTTATTATTCAATATTTTTGTATGGCATAGAGATGACAAACGAGCACACAGGCCACCTGATGGTAAGTGGAAACTGTGACCCATAGACATTCGCATTCACAAGACTGCAATGCAATCCTAAGACTGCAAATGCGTGGCCAGCCCTGAGGACTAAGATGGAATGCCTCTATGCTAGTCATTTCACCGGCTGTCTTATCCCCAAACCGGAACACAACAATGCGAACATTGCTGTTTGGCGGTAGGTTAATGGATAAGATGGTGGTAGCGATCCGAACGGACCCTGCACGAGGTCCTACCACCCGAAAACCCTACACTACTTAAGTTGTTTATTGGATAACGGCCAGTGTTTATAAAAAGCTCGAATTCCCTGTATTTAGCCAGCCATATTTTTCGAGGAAACGAGACATAACATAATAGGAAAAAGTTCCTCGTATATCTAAGTATTGATAAGTACATCAATATTCAAGACCGGCACATATTTATTTTTATAAGGAAAATCACCGGGCGTTTGCTCGAGGTTTTCTTTATTTTTGGATAAGGGAAAACACGGGCAAAACGGCTGTAGAATAAATAGGTGATTAATGTGATTATGTACGCTAGTCGCATTTTTTACGATAATACGATTTATGTTTCTCATATAAATGACCTAATCTTTTATCTCTCACCTAAATATATTTATTTCCAGTCGAGTTTTTAAATAAGTATACACTATAGTACCTTGTCACTGTAATCGCTGTGACAATCCATGTATAGCAGTTTAAACAGACATTAAATAGACAAGGTACTAAAGTGTACACATACTCGTATTTATAAATTCGACTGTATATTAAGTATTGCCGTGACCCCAGTGCCGCCTTCACTATTCAACTGGCTCAAATCTACCAAACTCAATCTCTGATAGCTGTACTTCTTTCTTATTGCCATACGATAAAATAAGTCAGCTCTAGATTCTTAAAAACATAACATTGCATTGTGATCGGGTATCAAGGCATCATTTTTTTTTAGGCTGGCAAACCCTTATTAGGTCTCCAGGAGTAGACTACAGGCCCTGATGATAAGAGGGATCTGTAACGGATGGACATTTGCCTCAAGACTACAATCTTAAAACTGCAATCTTAAGTTCGCTAATGTAATGGCAACCCTGATGACTAAGGGTCCCCCCAGACCTATCGACTCCGAATCGGCTTTTGCCGGTAAGAAAAAGTTTTATGTCCATGCAATACGAGCGAAAACGACGTCGTTCCGTTCGCAACGCCGAATCGAACCGAGCCGAGTGGAGCGACGTCGTATGGACATAAAACTTTTTCTTACCGGCTCAAGCCGATTTGGAGTCGATAGGTCTGGGGAGACCCTTAGATGGAATGTCTCTTTTCGAGTAATTTCAGCAGTTAGCTTATCCAGAACTTGTTTAAGCATGTACAGGGCTTCTATTCAACACGGTAAAAACCATATCGTGTTTGAGCTGTTATCGTATCGTCACCGTTTTGACAGCTCTTATTTACGTGACAGTAATGACGGCTCCCTTCATAACAATACAATAACAGAAACTACGATATCGTTTTTACCGCCTATAATAGACAGGACAGCTCATTAGTTCATTACAAACGTCTCATGCTTGTTTTTGTTTTTAAAAATACAACATTAATTACAAAACCTTGCATTATTGGGTCATTACCAGAGGGCGGAATTGCGCATGGCAAAAATCAAACGTCAATAGAGTTGGAACGTTGAATTTTATCGACTATCGATTAAATTGAAACCTAGCGTGTCTTTATTTATTTATTAACAAAACTAAACCTCAAATCCATAAGCAAACAATAATAGACTTCATATGAACATTACATTTAAATAGAAGACAATATAAAAAGATAATTTTAAAAACGACTTATTTTAGTACTGCATTATTAAAACTACCTAAGTTTCAATAATACAACGTAAGGATTCAAATCACCTGTGAAATAATTTTCATCTTATTAAACAGTATCGTAATCTAAGTCTGTGCTAATGACGTTTCTCCTCCTTCCTCGTCTTCTATGTAATAACAACTAAAAAAAAAAAAACGGAAATGTGGATTATTAATTTTTTTCCATGGAATGTTGCAAGACATACATACATACATACATAAACTCACGCCTTCATTCCCAGAGTGGGGTAGGCAGAGCTACAGAATTACCAACAACTCTAATAACTTGTTGATAATTCTGTAACCACATTTTGCAAAATCAGGCTAAGATGTTTACCAGTGTATTAGTGACAGGTTGCAAGCCCATCGTCTAACAGTACTACAAGCCTATATAATTATAAGAATTGCGAAATATTATAAAATCTAGATAAAAACTATTATCGTTCTTTACCTCTTTAAACTTATTTGAATGTGTTTTACTCGTTATGTGAGTTTCAACGCAATATTCTTTTAGTTGCTTTAAATGAACCTTACATTTGGAGCAGTATATTGTTGAGTTGTTTTCGTTGTAAGACAAACATTTTTTACAAACGTGAACGATTAGTTGCACAAAGACTAGTGGCAGAAATGACAGTTAACTGCCATGCAATTTACTTTTAATCTAATCAAAGAGGTCAAATGGTCAACTAGCTAATCAAAGAGGTTAATGTTGAAGACAAAAACGTAAATGGTGACTTAACTTATCGATATCTGAAAAAGTCGATAAAATTCAACGTTCCAACTCTATTGACGTTTGATTTTTGCCATGAGCAATTCCGACCTCTGGTCATTACATTATTCGAGCGTTTCAACCGCCTCACTTTTGTGGACATATTTTTGAAGAATTGGACGTATATTTTGATGCCGTTTTTGGATATTTGTTAGATATCCGGGAAACTTAGGGCCGTATTAATAAACTCATCTTGACTGAGATGCGCGTCACAAGATATGTCAAAGTAAACGTCAAGCCATATAAAACTGTAATTGTTGACGAATCTTGAGACTGACATTCAAGTCGAGATCAGTTTATTAATACGGGCCTAGATACCTAACCAGACACGAAATCGAAATCTGCAGCCACTTCTACAAAAATGTGACCACGAAAGTGATTAGGAACTAACGCCCCAATAATGACCCAATTATAAATATAAATGATGTGTCACTATTTCATCTGCCTCGTTTGCAAGTTGCGAGTTTAGTAATAAGTAGTAATTGAATTCAAGAAACTACAGCTGTCACCTTTATCAACCTAAACAGATAGTTACGAGAGCTCTTATTTATTTGACAGTTATAGCGTCCGAGTTAAACAATACGATCAAGTCAAGGGCAATATGGTTTTCCACAGTAGATTAAGGGCCTGTTTTTTGAGTAGTTAAAGTAACTAATTGGGTCATTATTTGGGCGTTTCAACCGCCTCACTTTCGTGGTCACATTTTTGTAGAAGTGACTTCAGATTTCGATTTTGTTTCTGGTTAGGTATCTAAGTTTACCGGACATCTATCAAATATCCAAAAACGCTATCAAAATATACGCTCAATTCTTCAAAAACATGTCCACGAAAGTGAGGCGGTTGAAACGCTCGAATAATGACCCAATTACTAGGCATCGGAGTTTTTGTCGCACGGTAAGACTAATAGCAAGCCTATGGAGTCGTCATTTGACATAAATATAAACTCTTATTCATATTCATACTCATTTATTTAATTTATCTTAAAATGCCTCTATAGCGGTCGGTCGTGTATAATTATCTATCTATATAAAAAATAATTTTCTATTAGATTATAAATTCATAACTTGAACAATTTTAACATACTTATTTTAATTCGCCACTAGTGTGGACTAAAACATTCCCTTCTGCCGTGTTTTAATGTATCTTTTGTTTGTTTATAAATTTTCGTAATTAAATCAGTATAAAAACGGTAATTATTTTTTATTGTAATATTATTTTTCCAAATATAACATTAAATAATCGTTTCTAAACTCGTCAACGTTGTTGTCCTTGATTATAAAAAAAAAACTAAATAAATAAATAAGTATGAATATGTATAAGAGTATAGATTTATGGCAAATGACGACTCCATATCTTGCTTACTAGTCTTACCGTGCGACAAAAACTCCGATGCCTACTAATTACTCTAAGTACCTACTGTTAGGCGATGGGCTTGCTACCTGTCACTAATATACACTGTTAAACATCTTGGCCTAATTGTGCAAATTGTGGTTATAGAGTTATCAACAAGTTTTTAGAGTTGTTGGTAATTTCTGTCTCTGCCTACTCCACTTTGGGAATGAAGGCGTGAAGGTATGTATGTATGTAAAGTAACTAATTGTTAAAAATTGTAACCAATGGATAAATCTCAACGAAATGTGTCAAATTTTCGATTAATTTTTCAAATTTTAATTAGTTTAGTTAACTACTGATCGAACAACGGGCTCTTAGAGTTCACTTATCAGCTTGACAGAAGAATTATTAAGCGACGCTCGTATTCTTAACCGACGTTCGCTCAATCGACTTAAGCCTTTTTCAAGAGATTGACACCTCTTATTCTCTTATAAAAGGATTCTTACACAGATCACAGCTTAGAAGCCACGGTGCCACTCTAAATTGTATAAATAAAACTGAATATTTGACCTGGCAACACTTCAAACACACCCCAGCGCCACAGCCCCGCTATAAAAGAAACCTTTTTGCACCCATTTCAAGGACTTCACGCCTTATCTTTATTTTCACCTCTTGAGCCATTGAAAAAAACGTAAAAAAAGGGGTCCAACAAAGAATTTAACTTTAAAACCTCGCTGCTCCGTCATTGTGAAACAAAAGCATGCTTTGATATTTGTGATGTAAGAATAATTTTATTAAAAAATCCAAACCGCACGTTGTATTGTAAAAATTATCGAATTAAAATTTATAGTTAAAAAAATCTGAGACAAAGCGCCCATTTCATTTATTTCCAGTTCGATACATCGTTAATATAACCGGTTTTAATTGATAAAGTTACTGTTTTTTTCTGGTCCATGACATGATGTATGTCTATATCTTGGCGATTATCTCTGCTACGATTTGTAAAATTTTAAAAGAAACATACGTCTTAAGTATACTTATTTTATATTATGACTATCATGAGCAAGACAATATGTCTACTGTAGCAAGCTTGAAACATCCTAGACGCTCTGTAAAACTACTTTATTTTTGCATAATCTGAATAAGTTAATTTAATTTATTATCAACCGTAAATGACATAAGTTTACCGGTAAACGGATAGCCGGATGGTAATTCCTATTTACCTCGGCGAACACATAATTAGTGCGGTTGTAACCAAATTATACAGTGTCCGACCCAAAATGGCGTTTAACCCGGGTTTAACCGAACTTCTAAACTGACGTAGTTAAGTTAACGCGGGGTGGAAACGTGTTTACGGTGTGTTTTGGAAAGTCATAAGCAAGCAGTTTCTATACTTTCATAGAACCGTAATTGAATCATCTATAATCTAAATAATTAGGACACACATTAAAAAAAAACATCCATAACAAAAACAGCTCAGCAGATATAGATGTATGTATGTATGTAACCGCTTTATTGTACAAACAGAAAATAACAAACCAAACAAAGAAATGGAAACACAAAAGGTATGTACAAAGGCGCACTTATCGCTTTAAGTTAAACTGAGCGATTGAGAGATGAATGAAAACAACGGATGGCTAAATATACACCGTGTTTTTATTGATTTACGATAACTTCGGCATATTACTAGGTACATCCATAGAAACTAAGTGCTAGATTCTTTTTTTTTATATTGCAAAAAAAAAATTTTTTTTTTCTATGGAGCTAAGTTCATTTAGTTACTTTGCTCCATAGAGAAAAAAATTTTTTTTTTGCAATATAAAAAAAAAGAATCTACCACTTAGTTTCTATGGATGTACCTAGTAATATGCCGAAGTTATCGTAAATCAATAAAAACACGGTGTATATATATATTTATTTATTAAAAAGATGAAATTACATTATACTTATATAGGAACATAATGTCCCACAAAACCAAACAACAATTAAAGATACAGAAGATAAAAATACGTCATGCGTAATTTCAGGCCGGTGACTTATTGAATAGGCAGGTTTTCCTGACAGCTAGACGTCATTTTATAAATCCAAAACGGCTGATTTTGAAAAATGTTGCCACGTGTCGATTTAGGTATCCCCATTATTTTAAACATATTCAAATAAAAACTAATATAATATGATATTAATGCGGTATTCTCGTTTGTATTTAAACATATATGTGTGTTTTATATAGGTTCCTATATATAATGTAATTTCACCTTTTTAATAAATACTTAGGGACCGTTCAAGTATTACGTAAGCACCAAGGGGGGGTGGGGGGGTCTCTGTTTTGCTTATTTTGGATGACATGGGGGGTGGGGGGGTCTAGATGATGATTACGTCATCGTTAGTTATTTAAGTTCTGATTATATTTTTTTGTCATTTACTCTATGTGTATCAGTTAAACTTAATATTTTCATGAATTTTCCTATTTTAAAAATAACAATATAAAAAAACATTTATTACTAAAAATGTTTACGTAAGCATAGGGGGAGGGGGTAAGTGCTTTGCTTACTTTTGATGACAAGGGGGGCGGGGGGGTAAAAAATGGTAAGAAATCTGCTCACGTAATACTTGAACGGCCCCTTAAATAAATAAATAATAATAAATTGATAACATTTTAACATAAAACATTTTAATCAAACTAGAAAAATAAAAGCGTAAAGGAAATTCATAAAAAAAAGTTTATTAGCTTTTTGTAATACGAAAGCTTCTGCTCACTGATAAAACTTGACAGTACCTACAAGCTTTGGGAAAAGCTTTCTATAAAAGTCGTTAATCTTAACTTGTCACAAAGTTAGGTATTTTCCCCTTCGCTGGCGCCCGCTCCGTAGTTCATTGTTTAGAAAAAGGTTGAAAAAAAACATTATTTGTAAAAGGATGAAGCCATGGTTATTAAAAGATAATTAGTGGCAGATGATACAAATGAATTATGGTTTATTTAACTTTAAAAAAAACTAAAATTAAGAGGTGGATACATTTGCTTGTTGTTTTCTTGTTTTTGCCCTATTTAGTTATTATTAATTAATAAATAATATTAGAGTTGTTCAAGTTTTTAGAGTTATTGGTAATTCTGTAGCTCTGCCTACCCCACTCTGGGATTACAGGCGTGAAGGTATGTATGTATGTAAATAATATTTAATAATTTATATTGAATTATTGTTGTATTATTTGATTATTAGTATTTATATTTGACGTTATCCATGTCATTTCGTATTTTTCGACATGCAATGCAATTTATACGTATTACGTTTATTAATAAATAAATTAAACTTAGTCTTTGGCGCTAGACCAAATATATTTTTGTTATGTTAGCCTGTAAGTTGCTAACTACGTATACTAGTTTTATTTACTAAAACATAGTTCCACAATAAAAAAAGACAAATGATGGACTTACATAATAAGGTTGTATCTACCAAATAATCAACTTCTAGCTTAATAACATTGACAAAATACCAACAAAAAAAAAACTATGAAAACATTCCACTATAAATCAAAGAAACAAAATATCATGTTCACTACCCTTTTGAAAGATTCCTTCGGACTCCATTATAAAATACGATCCGACGAAGAACGTTTTTATATTACGAAGACAAAGAAAATTTTTGCTCGGATAATTTGAGACCACTCAAGCGTAACACGCTTAAAATAGATAATCCTGTCTTCCTTGGAAGACAAAGGGCACACATATAGACGGACAAACAATACTACATATTAAATTATCATAGTGATAAGATTGACTTTTAAATGTTTAATGTACAGTCAGCGTCATAAAGTACGTAGCAGTCGAGACTACCAAATAGTTGGAAACATCCAGAATGCTCATTAACATTGACGCAGCCTACGTGATCAAATTGTTCAGGTCATCCAGTGCTCAAATATAACGGAGCACCCACAACGCCTAATACTTGGTAACATTCATGCGGCTGTTAGTACAGCAACGTCCAGAGTAGCCAAAAATATGGGACACACAAGAAAACTGAACCTTATTTTTAATGTATTCTGTATTTGTGTTGACTTTTACTATTATCATTTAATTATATTTCTGACGACCTGAATGTAACTGCATATAATTTGACATGCCATATAATTTATACAGTGTAATATTGAGTAATAAAATCTGAGCCGTAAGAGACGACTAAGGGAATAAAGGCTTGTAGTACTGTTAGGCGATGGGCTTGCTACCTGCCACTAATGTACACAGTTAAACATCTTAGCCTATTTGTGCAAATTGTGGTTACAGAGTTATCAACAAGTTTTTAGAGTTGTTTTTAATTCTGTAGCTCTGCCTACCCCACTCTGGGAATGAAGGCGTGAAGGTATGTATGTATAAAATCTGAATCTGATGGACAGTGTCCCATGTACCTACAGTTAGACTAAAATTTGGTACCCACCTTAGGTTAAAAGTCAATCGGACATTCTACAACATTAAGGCTCAGTTTCCTATAAGTTGCAAATCCAATCTAATTATAATTAATGGCTTTCACTCGTGTTAGGGCCGGTACAAACGGACTGCAAAATGGCAGTTTGAGTGCAGTTCTGATGCAGTTGACGTTACTGCATAAAAATGTACGTACGTGAACTGCACTCGAACTGCCATTTTGCAGCTGGGTTACAGCATTTAAACTGCAAAATGGCAGTTCAAGGGCAGTTTTTATGCAGTTGACGTATCTGCATTAAAACTGCAAAACAACTGCGCAGTCCGCTTGCAGTTGGCATGCAGTCTACCTAAGCGAACTGCGCAGTTGGTGTGCAGTTACATCAACTGCATCAAAACTGCATTCAAACTACCATTTTGCAGCTGAATTGCAGTTCATATGCTGCTTGTCTGTACCAACCCTTAAGGTGTATTTCGCCAATGTCGAGTTATTTATGGACACTCCCATGGACTTGTTAGAGAAATAAGTCCATGGATATCACACGCGAAGACAATTGTTCGGTAAAAGAGTATTTTCTCTAATGGACTAAACAGAGGCACACGGGGATAGCTCCACGCGCTTCTGTCAAGTCCAAGTTACAAATAACATCGCATCTAACGAAATTCACAACTTGAAGCAGCATATCGTCGCTGATACTGCAAAAACGCAACTAACAAATTTATGATAGAGCAAAATAAACCTTACGACCTTATTAAAAAGGTGCATTTTGCTCCTTATTTAAAATGTTACTTACGCCTTTTGCATTTTCACCGAGGATTTTTTTAAATGGGTCACGAATTAACTGTCGTGGCCGTACGGAGTCCTGTGCTATACTAAGGTTTATAAGACTGCACACTTTAGTGCTGTGTCACTTTAACGTTATGTTTTAACTGCTGCAGTAATCTTTCATAGGCTTTAAAGTGGCAAGGTACAAAAATGGCTACTTGTATGGCCGTTTGCCTTACATTGACGCAACTGGGCGAAGACAATATGAATCGCAGGGCGTGCCGCCGTCTTGGATAGCAAACGAATGTACCTACTTTGTTTTCATTACGATATTAAAACAATACAATTTAAACATTCATTTACTAACAACGGACAGATTACAAATTTACATTTGGAGTTCAAAAAAAAATCTTTCAGAATGATACATACATACATACATACATACATACATAAACTCACGCCTTCATTCCCAGAGTGGGGTAGGCAGAACCAAAGATTTACCAACAAGTCTTAAAACTTGTTGATAATTCTGTAACCACATTTTGCACAAGTAGGCTAAGATGTTTCCCAGTGTATTAGTGATAGGTGGCAAGCCCATCGCCTAACAGTACTGCAAGCCTTTATGATGCCACATACCTACTAAAAATAAGAAATTTTATGGCAGATTAGGAAGTTAAGTATGCAAAGTATTTAAAAAAGACAAGGTTATCGAAACTATTAATAAATTTCTGCATATGTATGTATGATTATATAAACCTCAGCCTAGTAATCCACGCGTGTGCCATATCGATTGAATTAATTAAAAATCAATAAAAAAACTGGTCCAACTGGTTGACTGTTTTTTCGCAATCGCTCGAATCAGGATGCTATCTCAAGATTTTATTCTTAGATAACTTTAACGGTTTAAAAAAGTTTAGAAACCTTTTCACGTTTTATTTGATCTTTTACAAAGATGCCACAAAGACCAAACTTCGTGCCTCGCGGCGCCCTCTTCCAGTTAACCGCGAAGTTTTAAATTGAGAACAAAGTATTTATTCCGGTACAACCAACGGAATTGGATGACTTGGATGAGTCACTGTTCCCTTTAAGATGTCTCTCATCGCTACAATAAAATGCATATGCAGAGCAGCGTTATTAAAAAAAAATATTTAGTTTTCTAGTCACAGAGGAAATCGATTTAAATGAAAATATCGTTGTGTATGAGTATTTTTCATTGAAAAGAAACATGCTTTGCTGCCATTCACTTATTTGAAAATACTCACGCCATGAGTCATATAAGAAAAGTCCATAGCAACCTTGTATTCCACTAACTCCGTCTTAGACAACGCAATCTTTAGAACGCTCTTTCAAAACAGTTCCGTTCCAATCATTTTATAATGGTTGCGTTACCAGGATTCAAAGACCTTTAAGCTATTTAACTTTTTTTACAGCCAAGTCCCAAACGCATCTATTAACAATAGGCCGGCTGCGGTCAGTTTAAAAAAAACCAGGTAGTCGTCCATTTTTTATCAACCTGCCGCGACAGAAGATAAAACTTCAAGATTACGAATACGATTATTGTAACACTCAAAATGACTTTTGAGAGATGTGTATTTGGATTTTATAAAAAAAAAACTTTATTTTTAATTGTCAACTGATGTGATGTTTTATGTGTTTGCTTTTGTATTCCATTGTATTTACCTGAGTTATTCGTTTTGGGAATCCAATACACACACTTTTAGCACTGTAGCGGCACGCCACACCTAACACTTTCAAATTAAAACCGGTTTGAACGTAAAGTTCTGCGGCGCGAATGGACGTGGCTCTGCTGCGGGCGCAGTTAGAAGACTGGAGAAAAGTTGGCTGGTGTTGCTCGCTACGAAACGTAATTCAGCGGGATTTTTTAAGGGGTTTTGGGGAAAATATCTAAAAACTAAATAGTTATTGACCGTGTATGGCAGTATAACGAATGTTTTAAAAGAAAAACATTCTATATTCATTTTAATTACGGGCTGATAGCTCGTCACTTTTTTAAAGTAGGTACTGTATTTCATTCTTCAAACATATTTTATAAAGAATATTAGCATTGAAGTAGACTTCATTTTATGCAAATCAAATCAATTTGATGTTATTAAAGAACTATTCATAATATTATTTTTATTTTTCTAAAAGGTTTTTTATTCAACACCATTAGTGAAAAAAAAGAGTTTTGGCTATTCGAAATATTTTTTTATAGTATAGACGATATAGAAAGAACCTCTTCAAGAGTGTAAGTAATGTACAAACAAATCCAATCAAATCGTTTATTTAGTAAAACAGATTTCATTACATGAAATATCTGTCAGACTCCAAACTAGGCTGGGCCTGTATCTTGGACGTGCGCTAGTGCGTTTACTTCTTATTTAAATCCTTATCACGTACTGTAAATCGCTAAAAACCAAACATGAAATAAAATTTAGAACTCCCATTAAAAATGTTTGACCTAAACTTAACACCTAAATAACTTAATAAAAACTTAGTCATAAAAAATATGTAAACATTGTATATTGTCTAGGGGACACGGTTTCTGTAACAGAATGTATCAAAACTATTTATGCAGGTTGTCTTGCACCGTCACAGGTAAGTATAACTTAAAATAAATAATACTATTACTTAATAGTTTGGTGACAATTCTGAGTTTTGACACATTTTCCTGCTCAACTACGCATGAATATATAATTTTTTGGTTTTATGCGAGATTAATTGTTTTTCACACCACCTGCTCGACAATGCCAAATTACATATCATGCAAACCTTACGCAAACCAAGTCATTAAAGCCCTTGGCTTTAGCCGGGGTGTAATGTTGTACTGAATCTCATTATAACCCGCTGGGTTGTAATATTTTCACTTTTCATAGTTCTTATTACAATGGCCTTAAAGTCTAATTTCGTAATAAAAGATCAACTAATACTCGAAGGCCGGGCGCGGCGCCGCCGCCACCGCCGCGTCGAACCTAATTTGAAAATCGAACATTTTCTAAAATCGAGCTGGCCACGGCAAGCTGAATGGAACACATTTGAAATTAAACAAAAGCCGCGAGTATTGTAAGACGCTGCAATAAAATACATTGGTGATAACTGCAAAGTTTTAAATAAATATATCAAAATTGAAGAAAACATCTGTTAAAATGTCGAGTGACGAAAGTGATTTAACTCCGGAGTCCATTAAATTGGATGCCTTAGGCATTGTTCATAATCTACTCCCATAGAAGTCAAAGGAAAAATACCTGAAAGCCTACAACGATTTCGACATATGGAAAACTGGAAAAGGTGCAAAGTCAGTGTCTGAATCAGTGCTTCTGGTCTATTTCCAGCACTTATCATCCACAAAGAAGTCAAGCAGCCTGTGGTGCATCTATTCTATGCTCAGGTCGACAATAAGCATTAAACACGACATCCAGATTAATACATATACCAAGTTATTGGCATTTTTAAAAAGGAAATCGGATGGTCATCAATCAAAGAAGTCAAAAGTATTTACAACTCAAAATGTGGAAACTTTTCTAAATGAAGCTCCCGACCACAGCTATCTTGCCATAAAAGTGAGTATGAATGAATACCACCTACTTATTGATTGAATTTCTAGTACCTACAATTGCGTCAATTAAGTGCTATGTATCACACTAATATTATAAATGCGAAAGTTTTGTGTGTGAGGTGAGTGTGTATGTTTGTTACCTCTTCCCGCAAAAACGGCTGGATGGATTTGAATGAAATTTAAAATGGAGATAGCTTATACTAGCTTATACTAGCTAGTAATAAATAAAAGGCTTATTTTATGCCAAAAATTAATAAAATACATTTTAAGACTACCCAATTATTTTGCCTCAAGATTTTTTGTTAATTTACATTCCTATTTTTTGTTAAAGGTGGCGTTGATTTTTGGAGTGAATGGCGCTTGTCGGGGAAATGAACTCGTAAACATAAAAGTCAATGATATCGAAAAGCATTCAGAGTTGTTGCTGGTAAACTTGCCTGATACCAAAACAAATAGAGAACGGTCATTCATAGTTCGTGAAGAGTATGCAAGAATTGTCAAAAAGTACCAAGATCTACGCCCCTCTAACATAAACACCAACAGATTTTTTGTAGGTTACAGCAATGGCAAATGGACCAGACAAGTTATTGGCAAAAATAAAATTAGCGCCATGCCAAAAGAAATTGCAAAATACTTGAAATTGCAAAATCCCGGGCTTTACACGGGCCATTCTTTTCGTAGAACATCGGCAAGTCTGTTGGCAGATTCAGGTGCAGACATGGCCCAGATAAAACGACACGGTGGCTGGCTCCGATGCAGTAGCGGAGGGCTACATAGAAAATTCTATACAGAACAAGAATAGAATAAGCTGTCGTATTGGTGAAAACATAAATCTAAAAACTTCGTCTAATAATGATGATCCTTGGACACCTTTGCCACCACAGCCATCCACCTCAAAACACATCACATCAAGCCCACTGCCTCAAGGACCATCTTCTCCAACCTTTACAGGACAAAACGACCCTCAGACGCAAGTTTCTGAAGCTGTGAACAATACTCAGATAAACTCTACCTCAACTTCGATAAACGTACCAAATAAAAATATAACTTTGTCTTTCCACAACTGGACTAATGTCTCAAATATCAATTTTCACTTTTAATTTTAATTTACTATAATAAAACGCTGTTTTTAGTAGACTCGCTTTTTTATTGTCTCGCAAAAGGTGAGAAAAGTAGAGTACACTCCTCGGGGATAAAGCTGTTTTCGTCTTGGGCGCGCTTGAACCCCTCACTGCGCTCAGCACTCTTCTTAATTCCCTCGCTTCGCTCGGGAATTAACTCGTAACACCCTCGCTGCGCTCGGGAGTTAAATCTGGAGTCCTTCGTTACGTTCAGGATTCAATATCGCGCCCGTGACATAAAACTGTGCTTTATCCCCTCGGTGTATAATCTACTATTATATACCTATATTTTTTAATGCTAGGTTAAGTTTATTATTGCAAAATATCATAAGCAATATTTAAAAAACGCCTGACTGTTGAGTTTCTTGCGGCGTTTCTTCTCAGCAGTGGTCTCTTGCGAACCGCTGGTAGATTTTTGACGTGTGTGCGGCCTACTTAGTGAATAAACATCTTTTATCTTTTTTTTTTCTTAAAAATCCCCCTTATTCCCCTAACTTCTGATCACTGACAACCCCACACGACAACTTTCAACCGCGCTCGGGTAGCTCCGCCGCCACTCGGCCGCGCTCGGAACCAGACGAGCGCGGCACCGAACCACCTAACGCTGAAAGAAAATAAAAGTGGAACGTCCAACTGTTTCTCAGTTCGAAATAGTGTTAGGAACCGTAATTAGTTAATCAGGGACGGAAATAGTTCGGAAGAGTTAAAAATACAATACAATAAAATACAAATACCACCAATCACTTTTAGGTTAACCTTTATTTTATTTTATTCTGGGTTCAAATCCCGGTAAGGGTAGATATTTGTGTGATGAGTTTAAATCACGCCTGTTTCCCAGAGGGGTAGGCAGAGACCAATTCTTTCCACTTGCTACTTGACAAATCTCTTTCGCTTCTTCAACATTCATACATCGAGTCATGCACGCACGTCGGTTTCGGGTACTTAAGATTCGGCCCTTTTCCAGTATTTCTCCGATTTGATTCGAGAAAGTACGTCTGTATATTTAAGTATATATTTCTCTATATAAGTATTTATATCGTTGTCTAGTACCCATAGTACAAGCCTAGAGCTTAGTTTGTGACTAGGTCAATTGGTGTGACATAGTCCCCTGATATTTATTTATTTAAGTATTACGTTATTGTATGTATGTATGTAAACTCTTTATTGCACAAAAATATAAATATTACAATATAAATATTAAAGTAATGTACAAAGGCGAACTTATCCCTAAATGGGATCTCTTCCAGCTAACCCTGAAGTTAATGAGTTAGGACAATGCATAGAGTTGGACGTATACAAGTTTGCACAAACATTCCAACATTGACACGGTCCTGTTAGCCTATCACGGTTACGTGGCATCGGTATTGCGATACGGTTTGTTGATATGGGGTAACTCCACAGATATAAACAGAGCATTTGTTAGCCAAAAAAAATGTATAAGAGCTATCTGTGGTATACCCAGATTCGAATCATGTAGACCTTTATTCAGTAAATTTAAACTGTTACCTTTGCCCTGCATGTACATTTTCGAAGTAACAGTATTTGTGCGTAAACACCCAGACTTATTCAAAAAAGCGAAAGAAGCATGTTGTATAAAGACAAGATACGGGAATAGGCTTGTATATGACACATTGCCAAAAACAACATTAGCGATGAAAAATTGTTACTGCATGTGTGTCAAAATTTACAACCTTATCCCTAAAGAGATTACTGAGCTTCAGTTTAAGCCATTTAGAGTGAAACTGTACAGTTGGCTAAATGAAAAAATGTTTTACAATGTAAATGAATTATGTCAAAGGTAATTTAATAAACAAAAAATGTAATTATTTCATAATAGTACATAATAATTAAAATTTGCATGCTAGTATTTAGCGAAAAATTTTTGTTCGGGTCCAAATATGTAACACCTTATTGTACCATTTTTGAAGCAAATAAAGATTATGATTATGATTATGATTATGAAAAAATATCAAAAACAGATGATAATACTAATAATTAGAAAAATAAAATAAAAATATTAATCGAATAAACCAGTAGGTAACATAAACTTAGGTACCCACATATAAAATACACATATAATATAATATATATATATAATATATATATATATATGTATATACATAACTATAATCGTTATAGGAACTCAGCTTCACGACTCATTCAGCCACAACGTTTTTAAATTTCGCTTTAGAGCGACTACAGTTGGTGATTGTCTTAAGGACAACGGAAGCTCATTCCAAAGTTGGACACCACGGACTGTGAAGGATTTGGGATAGAAATGTGTTTTATTAGACGGAACCGCAAGGGAAAGATTGGCACTGGAACGCAGGCGATGACCGCTGCCGCAGGCTAAATAGCTAAATCTTTCAGAAAGATAGGGAGGAGAAGAAGAATGGAAGAGGACATTGAAAAGAAGTGAAAGTACATGTAAATCTCTACGGCGGCGGATAGGAAGCCATTTCAGCTGCGCACGAAACATCGACACGTGATCGAACTTCCTCAGGCCAAAAACGTATCGGATGCAAACGTTCTGCAGACGCTCTAGTCTGTCAAGCAGTGTTATTATGTTGGTGGAGGTGTGTTATCAATATAATGTTTTTCTTTCTTTTCTTCTTTTTCTTTTAAATAGTCGTTATTGAACAACGCACGATTGTATTGCACAACAATATTACAACACAAAATAAATGTTACAAAGTGAGTCAACAGGCGGTCTTATGGTTGAATAGCGATCTCTTCCAAACTTTACGTGACGTAATTCGTAGCGTAGCGGAAGTTATTTAGATCAATTGACAATGTAGGTATATAAATAACAATTGGTTTTTTATGTTTATTTTATATTTATAGTTGTGCAAAAAAAAATACATATTTTACATTTAAATAAACACCTCATAAACACTTAACGGTTTGTGCGAGAATAGAACGCTCTAAGTTACAATATATATAATACTAACAATTACAACACAAGTACAAGTACACTTCTACCCACAAACATTAACTGGTAGGGAATGCCTTACGGCATTAAGTTCGCCTTTTGTATATTAAGTGTATTCTTTTGTGCAATAAAGATTAAATAAATAAACATTACAGTTTATTGACAAAGTGCGAATTTAGTTTATGCTTAATATTTTTAGGAGTTAAGTCATCTCCAAATTTAACATCAAGGTCATTTATGAGACGAGAAATTAAGCAGGAGGCCTGGCGCTCTGGTAATTTTCTACACAGCAAAGAAGTTCCGTTCCTATAGAAATAGGAATGTTTTAATGTTTTAATGTTTTATTTGGGCACAAACGGTACAATATAACTTAAAGGTGAAAAGAACATGAATTTAACATAAACCAGCGAAGTTGCCACAAGTTACAGAGACATCTTATAATATAAAAATGAATCGCAAAATGTGTTGGTAAGCGCATAACTTAACAACGCCTGGACCAATTTGGCCATTTTTTTTTTTAAATGTTCGTTGAAGTTCAAGGATGGTTTTTACGGCGAGAAAAATTGAAAAATCCACCGGGAAAGTCAGTAATTTGCAGCGGGGCGAAGCCGCTGGCGGGCCGCTAGTATTAAAATAAAACAAATATAAGTTAATAGTCCGTAAGTATGCAATAAATAAATAAATAAATAATTACCCACTGGATTGGCATGGCATCCATCTATTACTAATAAACAATGTAATCTGTTCATTTTTAAACTTAACTTGTAATATACAATTTATTAAAGATTTTTAATACGAGTAGTTAAGACTAATGCTACACAATCTTCATTAAAAAAAACCTGATCTGTCCTTTTTTGCCTGATCATAATATATTGTACGTTGGGACCCTTTATCCCGTTTTTTTTAAATTGCATGACGTTGCCTCTGAAACTATGATCTCAATTTAAAACAAATAAAAAAGTAAGTAAGTACTTCCCTTTATTTCGAAGTGCATTCGTTGCTTTACGTTTTTGGAAAAAGTTTAAATATCAATTTGCAATGTTGCCACTGTTGCCAGTACAAATTAATACTCCTGAATTCGGGGTCTACTTATTTACGACTTTTATTTTTAGTAGGTTGGTAGGTACCTAAATTCGGAAAGCAATCAAGCGCAGGATCCGTTCAGATCGCTTTTGCTATATTTCCTGGTATTCATTCATTTCCCTAAGGAGCAGTGTTCGTATTCTTGTGTTCCGGTTTGGTGATAAGACAGCCGGTGAAATGACTAGCATAGAGGCTATTCCATCTGTGTCTTCATGGTTGGCAGTGCATTTGCAGTCTTGTGATTGCGAATGTCTATGGGTCACAGATTCCACTTACCATCAGGTGGCCTGTGTGCTCGTTTACCTACCTAGATATGCCATAAAAAAAATCTATCTCTTTAGGTTGATACCGGTGACAGCTCTGTAGTTTCTTGAATTCATTTCACTTATTACTAAACTCGCAACTTGCAAACGAGGCAGATAAAAAGTGACAAATCATTTATTTTAATAATTATGCAAGGTTTGTAATTAATGTTGTATTTTTAAAAACAAAAACAAGCACGATACGTGTTTGTAATGAACTAATGAGCTGTCCTGTCTATTATAGGCGGTAAAAACGATATCGTAGTTTCTGTTATGGTATTGTTATGACGTCAGCCGCCATTACTGTCAAGTAAAGAGCTGTCAAAACGGTGACGATACGATAACAGCTCAAACACGATATGGTTTTTACCGTGTGGAATAGAGGCCCTGCGCTGACTTAAATGACACCATTCATATTTCTCTGCTCTTTGTTGTTGTTTGTCATAACATAATACCTTGTGGGAGGACCTTGTGCGGGGTCCGTCCGGGTTGGCACCACCATCTTATCCATTAACCTACCGCCAAGCAGCGGTGTTTGAATTGTTGTGTTCCGGTTTGGGGATAAGACAGCCGGTGAAGTGACTAGCAGTGAGGCGTTCCATCTTAGTCCTCAGGGTTGGCAACGCATTTGCAGTCTTAGGATGGCGGTCTTGTGAATGCGAATGTCTATGGGTCACAGTTTCCACTTACCACCAGGTGGTCTGTGTGCTCGTTTGCCTTCCTATGACATAAAAAAAAACATGTTTTTCTTTCTTTCTTGCTTTTCATTCATTAGCATGCTTCATAGCTTTTGCCCACTTTGCGTCAGGTCAGGAAGGCTGTGTGATCGCATGCCTTTTCCATATTATTAAATTACCATAGCATTATGAATACATGTATTTATACCTAAACTTTCATTTTCCCATAGATCCAGACCTACTACGCGCTGAATCAATGGAAAGTGACCGCCTGGGAATCGAACCTACGTCAGCAATTAGTGAGTGAACTACTTTCTACACTGATGATAACTGAGTCATTCATAACGTCTGATATCGGACGCTATACCTTAGGTAGATACTTCATTTGTTTAGGTAAGTATAGTTTTTTTTTTTTAATGTTTGTATTAAGTAGGGAAGCTTCCAATAATAGGATCAGACATTTAAAAAAAAACTTAATATACCGATGTAACAAAAAATTCACTTGATATAGTTTGACAGCCAATAGAAGCTATACACTATTATTTAATCTATGGCTGTACACAGATACGTCTAAGTTCACTGAAACAAAGGCCCTACTTTGAAAATCGAAGTTCGAACTTAACTCCAAACCTGTCACTCGTCACTCGAGACTAAACCTAGAAAGGGATGGAGCTAACTTAACTTCGAAGTTTGAATTCCAAAGTAGGCCCTCGCTTTTGATTGGCTGTTAACAGAGCCACGTGGTTTGCTTTGTTTATTTAAAGTAACTAAACAAAAGAGGATGGTAAAAATAGCACCAATGTGGTTTTCGTAGTTGGCGAGCTCGCGCACTTACGGCCTTAGTCATAAACAGGGGTGTTATTCTCTTAAAAACGACGCTCGATCGGTCGAACGAGTGAATGAGAGAACGCGCCGCACCGGCGAGTTAAAGTAGTGCCGTCAGAGCGCACACAATATAGCGCGTGCATTCTCAATTAGGCAGCGTTATACGTTCGATCTTACTGTTCCTGATCTTATGAAACATAGCAAGATAATTCCATTATTCAAAACGGGTAGTACTTCTGACCCCACTAACTTTAGACTGATCTCCATACTACCCACTTTCAGTAAAATCTTTGAGAAATTAATTTTATCACAATTAATGGAACATTTTCAATATAATAATTTATTACACAACAAACAATTTGGTTTTACTCGGGGTCGCTCGACAACCGAAGCTGGTGTTGAGTTAATTAAACATATTTTTGAAGCCTGGGAGGGGTCACATGATGCCTTAGGTATTTTCGGTGATTTGTCCAAGGCCTTCGATTGCGTTAACCATGACACATTGGTCAGGAAGCTACAACATTATGGAGTTAGAAGTACTGCGCTAAACTTAATAAAAACGTACTTATACGGGAGAATACAAAGGGTAGACGTGAATGGAAAACGATCACCTGGGTCTTTGGTCAAAATGGGCGTACCACAGGGCTCAATTCTGGGTCCTTTTTTATTCCTCATTTACATAAATGATTTACCATACCTTATAAAGGACAAACATGATATAGTATTGTTTGCTGATGATACCTCACTCGTATTTAAAGTCAAACGACAACAGGAGTTTAATATCGATGTAAACAATGCTATATCAAAAGTAGTAGATTGGTTCAGTGTTAATAATTTATTACTGAATAAGAAAAAGACTAAATGTATTAAATTTATGACTACAAATGTGAAAAATAGACAAACTACTGTAACTATAAAAAATGATAGATTAGACCTAGTTAATGATACAGTATTTCTTGGAATAACGTTAGACTCCAAACTCCAATGGGGTCCTCATCTGGCTAAATTAGCGAATAGACTAAGTTCTGCAGTTTTTGCAGTTAATAAAATTCGGAATATAATAGACTTGAAAACCGCTCGATTAGTTTATTTTAGTTACTTCCATAGTATTATGTCATATGGTATTTTACTATGGGGTAGTGGTGCTGACGTAAACAGCATCTTTGTTCTACAGAAGAGGGCTATTCGTGCTGTTTACAAGATGGGTCATAGAGACTCGCTTAGAGATAAGTTCAAAGAAACGAATATATTAACCGTACCTATACAGTCAATATATTTATGAAAATATTATGCATGTTCATAAACACATCGGTAGTTTTAGAAAGAACTGTGACATACATAATGTTAATACCAGAAATAAACATAAGCTCGCAGTGCCCTTTACACGGCTTCACAAAATAAAAAACTCTTTCATGGGTAATTGTATAAGGTTCTATAATAAGCTCCCAAGTAGTGTTACTCATTTATCAGTAAATAAATTTAAGAGTTACGTTAAACGTCAACTAATTTCTAAAGCGTATTATAGTATTAAAGATTATATGAATGATGACAATGCTTGGGACTGAATTATTTGTATTACAATTATTAATGACCGTGGAGACTATAATTATACATCTCCTTGTATGCTTATTATTTTAATTTGACATCTGGAGACTCTTTACATCTCCAAAATTGACCGTGGAGACTTTCTACATCTCCCTTGTTTTTTTGTTTAATTACCTACTTACCTATATTTAATTTTAATTTGACATTTGGAGACTCTTTACATCTCCGGAATTGTATTATTATTTTAACCCTACATTGCATACTGTTCCACATATGGCACAACCAAAATATTTGTGAATTGTGACAAAAGTCAAGTTGCTAACGACATATCACATTATAGTTTTATTTCTCAAAAAAAAAGTCATGCATTGTAGGGTTAACCTGACATTTTTATTAATTTAATTATTATTACTACTGGGACCTGCACATCCCTGTGACATTTAAATTAGATAGCTTAAGTTTAGTATTGTAATAAGTTATTTTTTTTAAAAAATGGCTTACTGTTGAGTTTCTTGCGGCGCTTCTTCTCAACAATGGTCTCTTGAAGCGCTGGCAGATGGTAGATTCAGACTTGTAAAAGTGCCTACAGGGCCTACTTACAGAATAAATGATTTGAATTTTGAATTTGAATTTGATCTTATCGACAGAAGCCCTGTAGGGTTTCGTACCTCAAAAGTAAAAAACTGAACCTTTAATAGTCCGTCTGTCTGTCCGTCTGACCGTCTGTCTGACAACATCCTTTATCTCGGGAACACGTGGAGTTATCGAGTTGAAATTAAAACTATATACTCAGGTCTCAGGAATTAAAATATATACGGTATTTTCTGGATCTATGAAATTTGGCAAGTTATACCGTCTTATATTACAAGCACAGGACAAATTCTGAAAACTATACATTTTAATGAAATCACTGAAAACAGGTGAAAACGGATTTTTTTTGACAATCCTGTACATAATTATCGATTATCTAAAATCACGAACTTATTATATTGACTAGGACATACCTACTAGACCAAGATTGATTTATTAATATCGTCCTAAGACTTCCATACATTTTGTCAATCAAGAGTTTGAACAATGTTCATGGAAGCAGATGTTGAACCCAGGACAATCTGAGCTAAGCTCATTGCATAATAATTCATTATGAACTACCTAAACCAGGACTAAAACAAGTTTAGCAAAACAAATTTCAACGGACATAGAGAGAGATAGAGAGACAATAAAGTGTATTTAATCTTCAGCATCTTTATATATTTAGAGTTAGTCTTATATAGCTTTGTTTTTCAGTTATTGTGTTATGGTTGTTGTATTATTTTATGTCATCTTCAGCATGTTTTTTCCCAGTCTACTTTTAAACAAATAAAATGAGATTGAATAATATTAAAAGTAAACTCATTTGACGTTTGACATATTTAAAAATACTCTCAAAATGGCCGACCTGAAAAACAGCGGGGAAATTTATGTGACATCAGGAATGACAATGTAATTTTAGTATTCTTCAATTCTTGTCTTAAGTTATGAATGTGTGCCTTCCTTAAATCTGACACTGGCGAAATCATAGTGGCAACACAAATGACACAGGTAGGTATGCCACAAAACAAAGATCTATCTATAAGTTATGAATGAATGACGCAATGAGTCAAAACTGTTTAATTATGCAAATATTATAATTAAATTATGTTAAGCTAACAGCAAAGACATCTACACAAATATTTTCTGGCACACTGAAACCTTTTGCGTAAATTTACCATATTATTTGCAGTCCTTTTACTTAATATTGGAATTTATACAACTTTATATGAGGTTGTCAAGGTTGATTTTAGAATGACTTTAGTTACTGGACGGTAAAAAAGTGGAAAGAATTAAAAGTGCGTTCAACTTAGAGTTATCATGGAGTTATCAGATTCTTGTTCGTAAATTAAAAATGAGGTTAAGAAGCGTCGATTCAACCTCCTTGGCTTAGTAATTTAAGATTAATTAAACATCGTCTGTACCGTTTGTTGTTTCAGAATACCTACTAACTGAAGAGTTTTCAGCGGGCATTCAACTTTAACCTCCTAAGACCATACAACGAAATTTGCCAGTGGAAAATAAACTTATTACGATTGCAATAAAGTCTATTTTCTAATTTAATTGCCAGTCATAAAAACAAGTGAAATTCTACTTTATATTCTTTACATTTGATATTTTAATGCAATGGCCGTATTATGTACATTTTTTCGTACGAGGGGACTTAGGAGGATAAACTTTGTTTTAAAGAATGTTTTTTTTATAATGCCGAACATGAGTAAAGTAGCTAGGGTACAATATAATTGTAATCTACTAGCTTCTGCCCGCGACTTCATCCACGTAGATTTCGAGTATCGTTATCCAGTGTTATAAGCTATCCACATTTCAACATTAAAACAAAGAAGAACCATCCCAAGTAAACACTTTTTCGTATCAAATCGGAGAAATACTGGAAACGCCGTATCTTAAGTACCCGTAACCGACGTACCTACATGCGTGAATGTGGATGAAGAGAATGAGATTTGTCAAGATCGTAGCAGGTGGAAAGAAGTGGTCTCTGCATACCCCTCTGGGAAACAGGCGTGATTAACTTATTTAAAAAAAAAACGTCCTAATCAGTCTTTCGGCATAGGAGCTATGATGGGACAGACACCACAGATTCTCTCTCAGGTTTTCTAGAACGTCTCCGGCGCGTACTTTAGGAATTTGGAATGAGCTTCCTGCTGAGACTTTCCCAAAGCTCTACAATATGGGGCTTTGTAAAAAGGGTGTCATTACATGTCTTCGAGACCGGCAACGCATTGGTAGATACTACTTAACTTACTACTTATATATTTGGTAGATACATAAAAAAGGAATTCCTAAAATTCATATTTATAATGATCTTACGGAAATAATGTGCAAATCATGGAATAATATTAGGTTATATTATATTATACATAATATTCATATCTGTACAAATAATAATACCAGTTTGTTATTTCACAAACACTTGTGACTCATCAATGACTAGATAATTCCATCGATGTACAACAACATACAACATTCTGTATCATACAAATAATATTGTTTTGAAATTGTTTGTAAAATAAAGATTTTATAAACGCAGACATCTTTTTTTTTGATTTGCCTTGGTAAACAATTTCAGGAACCACTACATACCTATTTACAAAAAAAAAACCATGGAGCTACTACACCAGAAGTTGAGGGTTAATTATTATTATGTTGGCAACACCGGTATTAAATGTGTGTGTGAAAGTGTATAATATGCGAATAAACCGTTTTTTAAATGAAATGCGTAAGAACTCTTGCCCCTTGCCCGTTACCAATTTTCAAACAACGGAGAAACTGGCTACCTACCTACATTGACTTTTTTTTTTTTTTTTGCCCCCGCGGCGACTTGAACAGCTACTACCGCAGGGATATGGCGTTTCCACGTGAAGTGATTTCGCCAGTGTCAAGGTATATATGAGTATAAATCAATAAAGCAATAAAACACAATCCAATCTTCTCTAGAGAAGATTGGGGGCAACGATGTACGGTGATTTGTAGGTCAGAGGTCAAGATAGTTTTAACCTCTGCACCACTGCGAGTCCACTTGAAACGAGAAGAAAGATGCCAGATACACGAAATAAGTCCAAGTCTTCAATCACTGTGCGACACAAAGGCATAAAAAGTACAAATCACTATCAGAAAAGAACTTTGAACACCTAATTACCCAAAAATTAAAGTCTAAAACAGAAACATGTCCGCCATCTTTTAACGTTGCAAATGGCCTCTCCTACATTGACTTAAAATTTGATATTTGCCATGTACAAAATATGTCAAACCATAATTAATTAGAAGTAAGAAGTAACCCAAGATATCCGCAGTTTAAATGTTGGAAACAGGCATAACTGTATGCAACTGCATTAACTTACCTACATCTTTTGTAATTAATTTGTTTAAAAGTAAACAGCTAAGTTAGACAGGAATTTCGCTTTACAGTAATTATATGCAATTATTTTAATAAAAGTTATCACCATTTTAATGTTCTTTGTGATTACCAGGCTGTAAACAAGTTTGTTTTGCCGTTTTAAAGTAAAATAAATTGATAAAGTGTTGCTATTGGTTACATTTACTACTTTCAGTTAGAGAGTAGGACGTTTAGTTATTCCTTACCCTTTTCCAAAGGTCTAACTTAATTACGACTGAACTTGTAGTATTTATAATTATGTCATGTCATTTAATAAGCAAAAAGATGTCATGTTTTGCCAAAATGTGTAAAATCTTCATTAAATTTTTTGCTTTACATCAGCAACCCAGTAAAGACAGCCGTCAGACTGACAGGCGACAGCTCTTGGAACTGATCAAGTTCTTGTTTAAAGCGTCTGATCGTTATTTGAACTTTTCCTCAATTTCCTAATTTTAGTAATAAATTAAAATGCGAAATATCCTGATTTCAACATTTGAGTCACAAATTAAAGTCATTTTTATACCATCTAAAAAGTTCGCATATATTTTCAAAAACATTTTTACGTTATACATCCAATGTTTTTAACTACAACCCGAACAGCTTCACCATCTGTCATCGTTGTTTTTATACAGCGAGCAGAGAAAGTGCATTTACGGAAAATAAATACGATAGCACCTTATATTTAGCAATCAAATGGGTTCTAACTACTCACTCTAATTAACTTTCCATTTGGCGTTTAAGTGTATTAACTTCGCGAGCGGTAAGCGGCCAACACGTACATCATCTAAAGGTACTTAATTTAAATTTGATTAAACATGATTGCCTCGAGCTAGTTTTTATTGCAGTGTTGTGTTTAAATCGTTTATTAGCTATCAATTATTGTTAGGGGACATTCCAATATCATCGCACGGCAGTTGGTGTGATTAAATATGCGTTTTTAGTGCTTTGTGATTGTGAGTTGATTTAGGTAATAAAATGTTTTTTCTGTTATGTGGTACTGGTGACTATTTAATGATTATGAACAACTTCGCGGGTAACAAACCTGTTCAATCTTCTTCTTTGATATTGCTGCCAAGGAGTAAACTTAAATTAATATCTGGTTATACTGGTTGTTTGTCAAGTTTATTTAGTAGGTTTTTTTAAATCCTCCTTTTGTTTGTCTTTATTGGTATTAAAAAGAAAAAACCGAGCAGGAGCATGTCGGCCATGCTCAATGTAGGGTTCCGTTGCTGTTACTCCAAACACAAAAAACCATCTCCAAAAACGCAGAGTATAAGCTACTCTTTTATTAAAAATATTTGGTGATATCTTAGATATCTAGGCGGGTATTAACGCTTTAGTCACCTGTAAGTCGAGAACCAATGAATATTACATAGCCATGACAGTTTTCCTTTTAAAATCCTTATTTGAGCTTGATTGCCTTGCCTGATTTTTTCCAGATATTTTGTATTTGTAGTGTAGGATGTAGGAGTTGGGAACATGTAATTCTATCAACTTGAAACGGGAGAAAATACAACTAGTGCTACCCGAGCATGGAGACAGAGTGTTGTTAGGATTGTAAATTAATATTCCAGAAGATGAACATGCCAGATTTATTTTTCGCCCGATAAACCCCTATATTGCAAAGTTATATAGCTATGTAATAACTAGGCTTGGGACTTTTGGATGCTCGCTATGGTTTTAGATTCCACGGAGTCGCCATTATGTTAAAATATTATTTTTCGAAGTCAAAGTCAAAGTGTAAAAATAAAACATGTTAGATTTACGCTGTTATATCGATCGGGATTAACCACGTTATTATGACTGTAATTAATTTTATCATAAATTTATTAGTTTTATTACACACACATGTCACAGTTCACAGGTGACGTGATATGCATATATAGGTACGATTTACTTAATTATGCATCCTCTTTGATACTTGCGATGTGACAGACTACTGACTGACATCTATTTTACCACAACGCACCACAAAGATGACGAATCGGCAAAAAATCTCGAGAATACAACTTTAACATCAGTGGACGTGGAGAGATCTTTTTCAACACACAAAAGAGTTTTTGATAGGTCCAGAACTCGTTTAACCCCGCAAAATATAGAGAAAATAATAGTGATCCATTCTTACTACCATTTTAATGATGAACATGAAATAGTAATAGATGATGATTATGATGCACTGATTCAAAAAGCCTATACCTCATCAAAAATTTAGAAGTGGCGACTAATATTAGATTGAAAAAGACATTTTTGTTATTGTTACTTAAAGTATTTGTTTTAGTTTATTTTGTTTACTAGCAATAGAGTATTTTATTATTGGTAATTATATACATACAAGTTGTATGTATTTATCCACTTTGACTTTGACTTCTAAAAACATATTTTAACATAATGGCGACTCCGTGGATTCTAGAACCATAGCGAGCATCCAAAAGTCCCAAGCCTAGTAATAACTGTTGCCCGCGACTCAATGCAGAAAAAAACACTTTATGCACAAATTTGTTACTCAGGGATAATGTATAATTCTAATTGTAAAAGATTTTTTGAAATCGGTCTAATAGTTGAGTTTATTAAATTAGAATGTACAAAAATACAAATCTTTTCTCTTTATAATATTATTGTAGAATGGGGTTTACTGCAATACGTTCCTAACTAAAATATCTCAGTACTATGTGGTAAAACAACTTTAGCATAGCACATTTTTATTCTGCAATTTGGTCAAAATATTACTTGGCAACATTACATACCAAGTTTTTTTTTGGCAAATTGTAGTAATAAAGCTCTTTTTTTTTCAAACTAACACTGCATGTTAATATTATTTTATTTAATCCAAATTTTATAAATCCAAGTGTTGGTTGGCACTGTGACCAGAAAAGAACCAGGTGACTAGGCTAGATAAGGTTAGGGTTATGTCAAGGCATCCTTGTCTTAAATGAAATATTTTTAATTGGTCTTAATTTTGTATGTATCCCTACTGCTTTTTTTTAAAATATGTTTTTGCCGAAGTATGTTATGTTTATCAACACATTGGACAACAAAACAAATGGCATTTAAAAAAATTACTAAGCAATTATTTATTAAGCAACAGTTTGCAGAAACATTAGATGCAAAAACGTAACGTGACAAGTGGTTTTATCAAATGATCTTTAGCCAAAATAAAAATTGCTATAAACTGTTTGGCAACTTATACTTTGCGGTATAATTTTTGCCGTTTCATTAGTAAACCTACAATATGCATGCATGCATGGATTTTTCAAATCGCATTACTCAACAAAAAATTAAAGTACCGTAAAAGAGGTCACCAAAAGTAAAATTTAAAATTAATTTGAAACTGCAAATTAGATAGCGATTTGACAGAGAGATCCGATACGCCGTGTACATGTTAAATTCGGTTTTGCAAAGAGATAACAACAAATCTTTGTTAGCTTATAATCTTGGTTATTTTTATAGCTTTTCAAAAAATGATTTTCAACTGTTTGTTACATAAATCAGCATTCATTGAAACTGTAAAAAAAAGCAATACATACATGTACATATCCTCACGCCTGTAATCCCAGAGTGGGGTAGGCAGAGTTACAGAATTACCTACAACTTCAAAAACTTGTTGATAATTCTGTGACCACATTCTGCACAAATAGGCTAAGATGTTTACCAGCGTATTAGTGACAGGTTGCAAGCCCATCGCCTAACAGTACTACAAGCTTTTATTCCCTTAGTCGCCTCTTACGACATCCACGGGATGACATGGAGTGGCACTATTCTAACCCGGCAACCACACGGGAAAGGGAACACGGGAGCAATACATAATGTTTTATTGAAGTCATGGGCTAGTATATAAATATGATTCAAATAAATATTCATTAATATAAATCCATATTGATATTCTTGAACTGGAATGTCATGTATATATGAGCTTCCTGTATTGTGCATTATCTTTGCCAGTTGTGTAGGCGTGGACAGTAATATAAAATAACGTTATCAACTGTAATGATGCCTGTCCCTTTTGTAACACTATCAATTAAAAGTAACATTCAGGATGCGGTTAGCCCAGCAGGAGTAGCTATATGCGTTCGCCAAACTCTATAATTACGCGTGGCAATTTTTCCACTCCCGTTTTTCCCCAAGAAATATACCTACAGATCGAAAGTGAGTGGAAGGGTCGGAAGCGGCCGCCCTAGGCGTACTTTTTCGAATCAAATCGGAGAAATACTGTCAAAATCTTACGTACCCGAAACCGACGTGCGTGCATGACTCGATGTATAAATGTGAATGTACAAGTGGGAATAAGTGGTCTCTGCCTACCCCTCTGGGAAACAGGCGTGATTTAATGTATGTATGTATTTATGTTTTTCCCCATTCGTGATTTTACTTGGACGCATTCCCCTTTTCATAATTTTAACCACTTGCATTTATTACATGTTTCTTCTTGAGTTATATTAGTAGGCTAGACTACTCTCTTGTTAATTTTGTTAAATTTAGCTTATAACAATAGGAAAATATGCGACTAACAGAAATTCAAAGTGGAAAAACAATAAACTGGGGAAAAATGCAATTGGGTAAAATTTATAAATATGTGAAAATGCGACTGGAAAATTTGCTACGCGGAATAATTAAGTGCAAAAACTTAAAGAACTACATACATACATACATTCACGCCTTCATTCCCAGAGTGGGGTAGGCAGAGCTACAGAATTACCAACAACTCTAAAAACTTGTTGATAACTCTGTAACCACAATTTGCACAATTAGGCTAAGATGTAGTTTTTTTATAATATCGACAACATATACAAAGACCGAAAAAGTTGGACTAGATTTACATACATACATACATACCTTCACGCCTTCATTCCCAGAGTGGGGTCGGCAGAGCTATAGAATTACCAACAACTCCAAAAAACTTGTTGATAACTCTGTAACGTAACCACAATTTGCCCAATTAGGCCAAGATGTTTAACAGTGTATATTAGTGACAGGTAGGGAATAAAGGACGAAAGAAGGAGAGAGAAACGTTATCGCGCTTTGTATGGAAAGTATCACTTTCACAATTCTCTTAACTTCAACCCTCAGGACCCAAGATGGCGGAGGGCACGGCAGCGCTGCGCGCGGCGGCGCCCCGCTGGAGCCTGGCCGCCGACCGGCAGCTGCTGCAGCTGCTGCAGCACACGCACCAGGTACCTGATGCTGCACCCTTAGGCTCCAAGATGGTGGAGGGCAGTGCAGCTTGATGCTTCTTCTTGCTTTGCTAGTGGCCAGACGAACCGGGGAAATTACTAGCATGGAGGCATTCCATCTTAGTCCTCCGGGCTAGCAACGCATTTGTAGTCTTAGGATTGTAGTCTGATAGTTCATTCATATGTCCACGGGTCACTGACCCCACTTACCACTTAAAATTAATGGCCGGTCCAGCTAAAGCATGTCAGTAGAAGTACATTACGTCGTTACAATGGCTCTCGCGGCAGACGTGAAAACCAACTCGCCAATGTACATGTGGCATGCCTTTGCTGGACCAATGTAAATCTGCAATTATGTCAAATACTCAAGTCAGTAAACTCAGTAATATCTTGGAGCTGTGAAAATATTGGACTTCGGCCGTTTATGCCGCATATTTTGACACTCGCCAGGGAATCATTGCCTATAGGGTAGGTAGGATATGTCTTATAGCACAAGTATAGGGAAACGTTCAAAAACTGTTAATTTGTTACAACCTTTTACAAGGTTGAACGGGACCCTCGGTGCGCGAGTCTATTTTATACATACATACATACATACACACACACATACATACATACATACATACATAAACTCACGCCTTCATTCCCAGAGTGGGGTAGGCAGAGCTACAGAATCAACAACCACTCCAAAAACTTGTTGATAATTCTGTAACCACATTTTGCACAATTAGGCTAAGATGTTTACCAGTGTATTAGTGACAGGGACCAGTTTTTAGCCATAAAAGGCAAACTAGTAGACGAGCCACCTGATGGTAAGCGGTCACCGTCGCCCATTAAAATCCCTCCCTCACGGTCGGAACTACCCCCCAACTCAACCAAGGTCAAGTTATCTTCTCAACTTCAATTCATTCATTCAATTTGGTTGTCCAACTGACGTCTATACACGATCCATTTCTTGTTCAATTCCATCAAGGGAAATGATAGAACGTTGTGAAGATCGCGGGAACGCGGTGGATGCGAAAAACACAAGACGGGTCTGAGTGGAGAGCCTTGGGGGAGGCCTATGTCCAGCAGTGGACGTCTTTCGGCTGACATGATTGATTGATTGATTGATTGGCTTGACAGAAGCGCGTGGAGCTATCCCCATGTGCCTCTGTTTAGTCCATTAGAGAAAATACTCTTTTACCGAACAATTGTCTTCGCGTGTGATATCCATGGACTTATTCCTCTAATAAGTCCATGGGAGTGTCTATAAATAACTCGACATTGGCGAAATACACCTTAACAGGAGTGAAAGCCATTAATTAAAATAATACTTATAATTCCATCTACCCCGTGTGGTTGCCGGGTTAGAATAGTGCCTCTCCATGTCATCCCGTGGAAGTCGTAAGAGGCGACTAAGGGAATAAAGGCTTGTAGTACTGTTAGGCGATGGGCTTGCCACCTGACACTAATACGCTGGTAAACATCTTAGCCTATTTGTGCAGAATGTGGTTACTGAATTATCAACAAGTTTTTAAAGTTGTAGCTAATTCTGTAGCTCTGCCTACCCCACTCTGGGATTACAGGCATGAAGGTATGTATGTATGTATGGATGTATTCCATCACCCCTCACCTAACCTCAGCAATGCTGTGGCCTGGGCTAGTTGCTGCCTATATTTGTTTGTATGGATGATTTCATTACCCTTAAACGGCTGTGAGCGGATTTAGATCCTGGATGGTGGAGTCGAAAGCAACGACCAGGATAATACAGCTGTTCAAAAGACAATATTACACATACATACATAAACTCACGCCTTCATTCCCAGAGTGGGGTGGGCAGAGCTAAAGAATTACCAACAAGTCTTAAAACTTCTTGATAATTCTGCAACCACATTTTGCACAAGTAGGCTAAGATGTTTCCCAGTGTATTAGTGACAGGTGGCAAGCCCATCGCCTAACAGTACTACAAGCATTTATTCCCTTAGTCGCCTCTTACGACATCCACGGGAAGACATGGAGTGGCACTATTCTAACCCGGCAACCACACGGCAATGAAGACAATATTGAAATTAGAAAAAATGTGTTCGAAGGTGGAAGTCATATCTCTCTGCTAATCGCTTAATGAAAGTCAGCCATGTTTACTTTCAATTCCATTTTCACTTTAAATAATTTCTCAACCAAATTACTTCGAATGTGGGCTCGGACATTTTCAGCGTTGGATTTATTCCGCATAACAAAATAATGTGCGGCGAAAGTATGTAAATGAAAGTGAATTTACGACGCTATGCGACGGATTTAAATGCACGCGTTACAGTTATATAATGCGGTGCGTTGGTTTAAGAATACGTTGCATTGCAATTTGGGATAGTACTTTATCTACACATATCCTAAGTTCTCTTTTATACGTTCAAACCCCGTAGGAAATGACCAGCATTATTACAACCAATTTTACTATGAGAACTTTCTTGTCTGTGGCATAGTATAAATAGAAAAGTAGCTCGACTCCGGCCCTTTAGGAGATTCTGATAACAATTGCCGCTCGGGCGTCAGGGTTGTCCAAACTTGTTTTTCAATTTAAGTCACCTACTTGGCCATACTTTCTATGATTTATAAGAATATTAATTTTCATAAATTACACAAACTTAAAGTAAGTAAGTATAAATATTGTTAGGTACAGTACCCCAACGAAAATGTTAAGCACTTTAGTGCGTTGTCATAGTAAATTTCAAACAGAACATCAAATGACACACATGACAATGACTATGACATTCACAATGACAAGGTTCTAAGTATGCTCAACATTTTTATTGGGTGACTTTACCTAAGTACCAAATTTATATTATTTTACTTATATAATTTTATCTGTTGACACTAAATTATATATTTATAGGTATGTGATGGATGTGATATGTAAATTCCTTTTTGACCTTTTGATAATGCCGCTTTCGCGCAAGTACGCGCACTACCAACAAAACGTAACCGAGCGCAAGGACGCCGCAGCCCCGACTAATGTACACTCGTAGTATCCTGAGATTTAGTATAAAGTGGGAGTTTAGCCCCGCCCACCGCCGCGAGCCGCGCGATGTACCTTTGTTTGAAGACGTTCTACTGTTCTTATACTGTGTCTGTGGTAGCAGGTACAATCTGTACTGTTTAAATTTGGAACAGCTGTCAAAACTCAAGAGGGTCTTATTCTGTTATTCATAGATATTAAAACAGTTATCGATTCGAAACGTCAATTCTTATAATAGTAATAAGTAGATAAGTTTCGGGATTAGGCCAAGCATTTTTGTCTTTTAGATAGTCCTCGATCCTATAATACGCTTTATAGTATCTAAAAGCTGATCTAAGGATGGAGTCAGAAGGTGACGACAGGATTTCCGCTAAACTTAACGTAGAGCTAGCGTGTTTTGACTCTTTAGTTAGGTCTGCGGGTTGTAGGACCTTGTGCAGGGTCCGTCCGGATCGCTACCACCGTCTTATCCATTAACCTACCGCCAAACAGCAGTGTTCGCATTGTTGTGTTTCGGTTTGGGGATAAGACAGCCGGTGAAATGACTAGCATAGAGGCATTCCATCTTAGTCCTCAGGGTTGGCAGTGCATTTGGAGTCTTGTGAATGCGAATGTCTATGGGTCACAGTTTCCACTTACCATCAGGTGGTCTGTGTGCTCGTTTGTCTTCTCTATGCCATAAAAAAAGGTCTCGATAGGCAGATAATGGCCTTGTGACAAAAAATACACTCGGTAACAAAAGCTTAACATTGTTCACTTGCATTGCAGCGCATCATATCGAAGTGCAACGAGACGAACCTGCGGCTGGAGGAGATGGCGCGCGCGCTCCGTGACGCCAGCGTCAACCTGCAGAACGTCAACAACAAGTCAGTATACGTCACACTACGCCACACTAAGTATAATTTATTTTACCCATGGATCGATTGGAACGTCATGTCATATACACATATAAGGTGCCTAACAAATTAGATACCGATATTCTTACAGCTGATAGTACTCGGCTCTCGGACTAGATTTAAATATAAAACATTTAAGGTTTTTGGAAAAAAATAGGGAAACAACTTTGTTAGGTAAAAACACCCTGTTAATTAATTAATTAATAGTTTTGTTAATTAATGTTGATAAATGAAATACTTAAATGTCAACGTCATGATATTTGTTAAATAAATAAATTTATCAAAGGCTAGGTAGTCAATAACCTCCGTTTTCCCGCCAATCTGGAGATAATCATAATGACATATGACAAACAACTGTTTACATGATAGTGTTAAATGCAACACCTTTTTTTTTTTTTTTTTTTTTTTTTTTATATCATAGGAAGGCAAACGAGCACACAGGCCACCTGATGGTAAGTGGAAACTGTGACCCATAGACATTCGCATTCACAAGACCGCAATCCTAAGACTGCAAATGCGTTGCCAACCCTGAGGCCGAAGATGGAATGCCTCTATGCTAGTCATTTCACCGGCTGTCTTATCCCCAAACCGGAACACAACAATGCGAACACTGCTGCTTGGCGGTAGGTTAATGGATAAGATGGTGGTACCAACCCGGACGGGCCCTGCACAAGGTCCTCCCACCTCCAAAACCACCACACCACCAAACCACCAAACCACCAAACCACCTTGTCAGTTAATTGCACAGGATGATTATGTTTAGACATATCGTATCTGTCTTAGCAAAGTCAAAGAGCCCCGCATGGCGGGCATTATTCTTGGGCAATTTGCCCTTCGGGCATTTGATTTTACGTAACAAACCTACCCTACCAAGTAACACAAACTAAGTGGTAATTTTGCGCCAGAGTCAATTCTATTACTACCCCATATCAATGATATTTTATATTTAGATACGTTATGCTCATACTAAACGCATTTAAAACCCGTCGCCAATTACTGACAATTGATACGTTACCATATTTCTGTAGCGGCAATCGGTATTGTTAGAAAGAGATAAATAGTTATTTCAAATTGCTCACCCCTCGCCAAGACAAGTGCCCGCTCACGTGTAGCTACCTACCATGCGATGTCTAATTGTGTATCTCATATTTCACAGCTGATAGTGGTGGAAATTAAACAAAATGGTGAGATGTAAACAAAGTGTAAAAAATATTTACGGTACTTAAGAATGAAATTAGACATCCTTTCAGTATAATTTCGGCAGGCTCGAAAAATACAAGACGGCATTATTTTTTTTCGGAAGTAAAATTTTATTAACGCAACTAAACAGTACTAAGGTAAATTACCTTCCTTTTTGAGGAACGCTTTTGCGCGCAGATGACGTATCTTAATATAAAATGTCATTGCCCTATATGCCGAAAATTATAATTATTGCTACATTTATGATATATAATTGTATATTTACATCATTATTTTGCGTTATTCTCTCATTTGGATAATAAAACGTGCAAAAAATACATCAAAGTGCAGTAAAACCAGACAACTCAATCGCTACCACACTGTGACATCTGTCAGTATATTTAACTTATGCCCGGTTCCTATATTCAAGAAACGAATCGTTTCCCTTACGGGCAGTAGTGTTATGACATTAGCTACATACAAAATGTGTCGAATTTTAACGAGACGTCACAACTCTACCAATGGTTTTGAATATAGGAACGCACCATTCGTCATCTTCAGATCTTTTGGTGTGACGACGAGCGCAGCGAGCGTGTTATAAGTAACCGGTTGGCTCACTGTTCCATACCCTGGCAGGTTCCTGGCGCTGAGCAACACGCAGTTCGTGGAGAGCCGCGTGTACGACGACGACGCCGACGTGGCGCCGCCGCCCGCGCACACGGTGAGCTCACCCCACATATCACATATCGCGTCGTACCATTTTAAACTTAAACTTTAAGATAATTAAGTTCAAACTTATATATCCCGAAATATCAGTTACGAGTTTTTTTTACGGCCATTCCCTATATTCGATCTATCTTCTTTTGCCCTACTCCGGATAGAAATGGCTATCGATCCGTAGTTTTTCTGCCCCAATAAACTTCAGATAGATAAGCTAGTCTGTCTTTGGTTTTGATCTATCTGTGGGAGGACCGATAGCCTACTCGGATAACCGGCTTGTATGGAAATGACAGTTAATGCGTCCCAATAACAACAGATAGCCTTTGGCCTTTCTGACGCTGTCATTGCTTACCTCTAGTAATCAATGTCACGATCGTAAGTTTTTGGAGGATAGCTTAAGCTATTATCGTATTAATTACGGAATTTTATTATTACGAGTTAATTAATAATAAAAATGTAGTAGGTACTCGAGTTGTATTAGTATGTACGAGTTCTAGTGGTATAATAAATTAGTAAATTATATATCTTATGTACTAAAGTGCACCTATAAGGAATAGTCCCTTCCGTATTTGCTACGCTTCACAGTTTAGGCCGTTTGTTGTCCTTCAGTTATATAGGAAGGCGTTGATGGATTGAAATAATCAAATTTTGTATGATTATTTTTAAATTCTTTGACCAGTGTGTGTTGCCAGTGATGACTTATTGATCTGAGACGTAAGCGCTAACAATGGGCCTCATAAAGAAGCTCAAGGTCACTCAGAGGGCTATGGAGAAGGGTATGCTAGGGGTTTCTCTGCGTGATAGAATCAGAAATGATGATATCCGCAGGAGAACTAAGGTTACCGACATAGCCCGAAGACTAGCTAAACTGAAGTGGCAGTGGGCGGGGCACATCGCTCGCAGGACTGATGGTCAGAAGGTTCTTGAGTGTTGTCCGCGGACCGGGAGACGAGCTGTAGGTAGGCCTTTAACAAGATGGAGTAACGACCTTGTAGGGATCGCAAGGACGCAGTGGATGCAAAAAGCACAAGACTGGTCTGAGTGGAGAGCCTTGGGGGAGGCCTATGTCCAGCAGTGGACGTCTTTCGGCTGATATGATGATGATGATGATTTTACAAATCCTAGAGGAAAACATCAGTTACTAAAAAAATACATGTGTGAGTTTGGCTTGCGCGGGTTCGATTCCTGCACCTGCACGGTATATCGGTACCGGTCTGAGTCTGATATGCCAATACTGGTTTTCCTCACAGGAGGCTCCTCAGCTGAAGGAGCTGGCGTCGGAGCTGTCCAAGCTGAAGCAGAGCCTGCGGGTCCTGGAGGAGCACCACGAGCCGCTTCACATCCTGCGGGACAGCGACAGTGACAGTGATAGTGACAGCGATGACGGAGATGACAGGTGAGGGGGTTCCATACCCATAGGGTAGGGTCCTCACAGGAGGCTCCTCAGCTGGAGGGTGAATATTCGGGCGTTTCAACCGCCGTCATTGTTGTCTTCAATATATTGACGAAAGTAATTATAGCTACTAGCTACTTTTGATGTCAAAAATAGCAGAGCTGGTGGTCGTATCCCCTCCAATTAAAAGAACAAGAAAGTTATTAATTTTGACAGGAATAATATGCGAAGACAATAATGACAGGGCGGTTGAAACGCCAAATAATCACCCTGGAGCTGGTGGAGCTATTTCAGCTGAAGCAGAGCCTGCGGGTCCTGGAGGAGCACCACGAGCCGGTGCGCATCCTGCGGGGCAGCGGCAGCGACAGCGATAGTGACTGAAGACGGGGATGACAGGTGATGGGGTTCCATACCTAAAGTGGCGTCCTTTGAGTATGGAACCCTTTATGCATAGGGTTACTTGTTTAAGCAAGTTATTAAATCAATGGTTCTTGTTAGGAGGACGATCACGTCGGGTTCACTAATGTAGGAAGAGAGGACAATAGAGAGATCTCTCTCCAGGCGGGTGTTATGCCTGGGGACCGAAGTCCATTGGGATGAAGTTGGAAGTGGTATATTGTCAATCGGCTGTAGAAACTTCGTTAGTGCGATGTAGAACCCCTAGTTCCGCTGTCTGACGCTGGTGGCGCTAGCGAGTTGGTTGATACTAGTTGCCGTTAGATGTCGCTAGGTCGCCACAGAAGCTTCAATCGTGTAATTTTTACTTTGTTTGTCAATGCATCAAAAATGTCCTTAACATTATTTTGATGTTTCATAATGTAATGCAGCATAACTTCGAGCTTCGATGTTTGGGGTTCCGTGCTCCGAGGGTCTCGAATCGGGTTTGTCTGTCCTTATTGTAAAGAGCTGTATCTTTTGAACCCTAAGATATAGCTGTTTTTTTATCCCTTAACATTTTTTGGGTGCGTAGCTCGAATCGATCTTAACCGACATTTTCTCCCTACTATAGTACTATCTAACAAAACAGGAGGCACAACAAGACCAAGATCATCGAACCTCACAACGCCGCAGCACCGCCTCACCTCAAATTAAAACATTGAAAAGTGAGCCTTGACTCGTGTTAGTACGATGCATTTTTCAAGTTAAAGTAAAAAGAATTCCCGAGGCGCGGATCGGCGTCCACTGAAAAATGTATCGTATTAACCCAGATCAAAGCTCAATTTTCAACGTATTACTTGGAGCTGTATTGTGCGATGACCGTAAGGCTGTGTCCATGGTCCGTTATGGTCTTTCGTTAATGTTTTCGTCCGTCTGTGGCAGGCTGGTGCTGAAACCCAAGGACCTGTACAGCGATCGGCCGCTGCCGCACATCATCGGCTCGCGACCCTGGAAGACCAAGTGGCATGCTGGTGAGTCACTCATTAATAACTGAGGACCTACTTTGAAAATCGAACGTAACTTACGTTAGCTCCGTCCCTGTCACTAGTCATTCGAGACTAAATCGATTGAGAAAGGGATTGAGCGAACATACCTTCATCACCATCATCTTGTCAGCCGAACGACGTCCGCTGCTGGACATAGCCCCCAAGGCTCTCCACTCAGACCGGTCTTATGCTTTTCGCATCCACCGCGTTCCCGCGATCTTCACAAGGTCGTCACTCCATCTTGTTGGAGTCCTACAGCTCGTCTCCCGGTCCGCGGACGCCACAGAACCTTCTGGCCCCATCGGCCATCATTTTAGTTAAGCTATTCTTCATACATACCTTGGAACTTCGATTTTCAAAGTAGAGCCGCTGAAGAGAGCGTGCTTGTTAAGTTCTTTCCTTTTTTTAAGAAGGTTACAATTTAGTGTGATTTTTATTAACTTTAATGTGATTTTAATTTCACCAAGTATGTTCCTTGTACATAATCAAAATAGATACCATACTAAAGTTGCCAATGTGTATGTTTGTATGTGTATGTGTATGTACTTTACTACTGTGTACAAACAAAAGAGATAGTAGCTACTTTTTACGCTGACTTATCGACGGACGAAAGCGAACTTACGTACGATACATGGTCAAGTTTTTTAAAATGTCTTGTAAATATCTTCGCAATTCCAGGTTTGGTGCAGGAGGAGAGCGACTCCGACAGCTCCGCGTCCAAGACTGCCGAGGTGGAGCAGTACTCCGAGTCCGAGGAGGAGGCCCGGCCCGCGCCCCACCAGCCGGAGACGAAGGTCCATACTCATACAGACAGACATACCGACCAGGTCGTGCGGGAGAGAAAACTGTCTCATACTCATTTTTCCATTTTCCTCATATTCAATATTTGCTAAATTGCTAATATTGTGAAATATCATTGTTTTAAATTGACACTATTTTGCACACATACCTACTACGTGTTAGGGTTCCATACTCAAAGGGACTCGGACAACGGTAAATTATACAAGCGTCAAATTTGGTATGGTTATATTACAAACCCTGAAGAAAGATAATACATACATGCATTAAATCACGCCTGTTACAATCCTGACAGATCTCTTTCGCTTCTTCAGAGTCATACACGTGCGTCGGTTTCGGGTACTTAAGATTCGGCCCTTTTCCAGTATTTATTCGATTTGATTTGAAAAAGTATGCCTAGGGCTTCCCCTTCCGACCCTTCCACTCACTTTCGATCTGTATATCTTTTTCGTCAATCGGCTTTCATCCATTCTTTCCAAATGACCGAACCATCGAAGCATGCCCTTTTCAAACATACTACGAAAAGAGCGCATTTCAACTGCATTTACACGACTTACATGCTTGTCCTGCCACACCCGACATTCACTACCATACATCAGAGAAGGGACCAGCACTCCATTGTTGCTATCGTAAGATTGCAGTCTTGAGATTACCATCGTAAGATTGCAGTCTTGAGATTGCCATCGTGAGATTGCAGTCTTGAGATTGCCATCGTGAGATTGCAGTCTTGAGATTGCCATCGTAAGATTGCAGTCTTGAGATTACCATCGTAAGATTGCAGTCTTGAGATTACCATCGTAAGATTGCCGTCTTGAGATTGCCATCGTGAGATTGCAGTCTTGAGATTGCCATCGTGAGATTGCCATCGTGAGATTGCAGTCTTGAGATTGCCATCGTGAGATTGCAGTCTTGAGATTGCCATCGTAAGATTGCAGTCTTGCGATTGCCATCGTGAGATTGCCATCGTCAGATTACAGTCTTGAGATTGCTATCGTAAGATATATGGTAATATTGCAGTGAAGTACTTTTAATATTTCCTCACATTGCTTGAGAAAAGCACTATACAATCCTCGGCCGGAGCAGGGATTGATTAAATCCGTGACTTTACGGCCTCTGCAGTAATGAACCTAATGTTGTATAATGCTAATGTCCAGGAGTCGCCGGGCAGCCCCCCGCGGCCGCCCCCCCCGCGGCCGCCCCCCCCGGCGGCGCTGGCGGCCGAGCTGGCGCGGCGGCTGGGGGGAGACGCCGCGGTATGAAACTAACATTTTTGCATTTGATCAAATATTGTCAAGTAATTGTATAGTTCTCTTTTTAACATAAATTACGTAATTTTCTACAGATACCAGATAAAGAACCGCTTTATGAGCCGGAAGCGGCCGCCCGGAAGTTGTATAAGCCGCAACAACCGATCTCAAGTAAGTAGTTTAATTCTGTGTGCTAGTTTGCCTTCGCCATGACAAAAAAAAAGCGCCTTTCGACTGACCTAAAATTTTATATGTAATTATTTTTTTGCTTATAATTGTTTCCTGTAATATTTAATGGCATACTTATATATTTTTTGTTCTGCAGAACTTTTGGTCTAAATTTTAATTACTAAAAAGCTAAATCCATAATATTGTTTGGTCGAAGCCCCCCAAATTTAATTTTTGAGTCAAGCTTCTTTTGCCGGTAACTATTTTTTGCGAAGTCATTATATGTTGCCACCTTCCAACTCCATCATCAGATCAGCTCTTAGATACCATAATATTACATTTACATCGGGTTTACATAATAATATGGGGTCCAAATTCCAGCCCGTTCTAAAAGAAACTGATTTTCAAATTTTGACGGACAACTTTAGTACATTATTGCCTAGGCAGTGAAGCAGGCAATTGCGGGCCGGGTATCAGTTTAAACGGACGAGCTTGCAAGTAACTTTGAGAGTCAGTTCACGTGAAATAACATCACTCTTTACCGCCTTTATGTTTATGACAAGGAGAAACGCAAGCTTTTTAGAAAAAAAAACTCAAGCTATTCCAGACACAGATAAAAAAGTTACGTTTCGAATAAAATATGGATGTATAAGACTTGTGCCCTCATTTCATCATGGCCGTTTTCACTTTTTAAAATGTTACAAACTAGATAACAATGAAATTTGTATGCAACATTGCGGGCTTGTGTAGCGAGCACGCAATGTATTATTTTTAATTTGGGAACTGTCTGTAAACTTTGTACTTCGCGTCTCAGTATGGAGTTTGTAATGTCAACTTTTCCGGTCATTTTTGAGAAAACAAACATACATACGTGGTCCTATGTTGTATGCAAGTTAATAAATTACAGTCGCTTTAAAAACTATGTATTAATTCCAGCCACAATATTCCCGGACGAGCCGCCCCCTCTGGACGAAACGTCGAGTGACGACGACATATTCGCGGAGCTGCACAAAACCCGACCTAACCCGCATAGCAATAGGGTCGAGAACGACCTGTTTGATTTCGCGCCAAAAACTAATAGTTTGGAAGACGCGCTGTTTGAGAAGAGGGAGAGGAAAGATGAGGTGAGCGAGTCATTTAAAAAAAAATACATAACAGGGGACAATTTTACACCGATTGACCTCGTCCCAAAATGAACTCTAGGGTTGTATTATATCTAGACCTCGCTATCGGAGGTGCAAAATGGTAGCTGTAAAGTTCTTAGGGATGGGTAAAAATATTCATGATGTCGATATCGATATTCTTACTTTTTCTGTACAATTAGTTTTATATATGTACCTATACCATTTTTTAGACTACAATTTAACATGTTTTTTTTGGAATCCATGATAATCATTGTCATTAGAAATGTAAATAAAAATAAATAGGGCTCAGATATATTGGGTTTATTGTTGAATAAATTCATCGTGACTGCACTAGATTATTGCAGAGAAACTGAAAAAAAACTGATCGTTCATTAACAATACGATATCCCTTTAAGAGACATTTATTAATTATTTAATTTTTAATTTATACCTATATGAATGGTTCGTGCTATGAGGATAACGATAATTTGTTAGTAATGATGAAATATTGAAGAATTTTATTTATAAAAATGAAAAATGTTTAACACATTCAGTTTTTAATTATTTTATAAAATAAACCGGCCATTCTACTTTTCGATGCCTAATAAAACGTCCCTTAACGTGAACGTAAATTCGGAGTCATAATTTTCAACAAAACTAGATAATCTTAAAAATGCACACAATATTCGGATTCTGATCGACATACTTGAATATTTTTTGTTTCTAAATTGGGTTGGGCTGTGTAAAAAAAGGCAATAATAGTAACGCAGTGGTCGTTATTCGTAAAGGGGCTCTGAGACTGGTAACGAAGTGGTAATTTGAGCAGCAAATTCGTGTTTTATATACAAAAATAACAAAAATAGTGGGTAAATTTACAATATAACGTGAGATCTAGTTGAAAATTAATGTGGGACTGCTGTGAAATTATCTCAAGATATCTACGATTTTTTATAATGGATTTTAAATTATGATTTCTATTTTAGGTATCGAAAAGTAGAATGACCCAAACACGTTTAATTAAAGTCCTTGACTCTCATTATGGAAAAGAAAAATTATCGACTTATAGCTAGTATATTAAAATATTTTTTACCCATCCCTAAGAACTTGACAGCTACCATTTTGCACCTCCGATAGCGAGGTCTAATTATATCACACAATTTCTAGTCCTTTCCGCTAGCTTCGCAGGCAAGGTGCCTACCAACTAGGCCAGCGTGTCGTCGATCAACCACAGGACTCTATCAATACGATTAAAAATTTCAAAAGCAATTTTTGGTTTTATCAAGTAGAACAAAATTGTGATAGCTGTTATATCTGTTATTTATGAATATAATAGGGCCCCAAGAGTTGACATCCTGAGCTATGAGGCATGTCCATGTTAAACTTATTCATATTTTTTTTAGGAATCTAACCCCCTGTCAAAACAACCGCTCTTCGAAGACGAGGCGAAAACAGAACAAGTTCCACGTGAAACGGAAAACAGATCGCGCGATGACAACGTCAAGGTATCTTATCTTATCTTACCTTACAGATGGGCCCTTTCTGATACACTTCGAGCCTTTAGAATCCAATTACCCTCTGACACACTCAGCTGTTCGAATGTGAAGGCTTCCTCATGATGTATTTCCTTCACCGTGAGAGCATCGGGTAATGCACTTACGTTAGAAAAACTCATTGGTATAGATGCCGGCAAACATCTTGAACAAATGTCCTTGCCTGCGCAGAAGCGATTTTTAGGTATCACTGGGAGGGGGGCGGCGGGCGGTGGTGCGCGGCGGCGGCAGCGTGTCGTGGCGATCGCGTGATTGGTAAATCAGTTGACGTTTGTGTTCTGCGCTGCGTCCACGTTCCTTTGCCTCCAAAGTACACTGGCGTTCAGTGATACAGTGATTGTTGTAATTTGTTTCGTTGACTTTATTGTTCGTGTTGATTTTGTTGTTATAGTTTTTTGTTGACTTTATTGTTTTTGTTATAATTGTTTGTTGACTTTTTGCTAAAACTTTTAACACCATGCCACGACAAAATAATGTTGTTTTTAAAAGGCAAGCTAGAAAAATGGTGTATGACGTCTATTGCTTTTTGATGAAAGAAGGAAAGAGTGACATGGAGACAGTGAAGAATACTGCAGATGCTACAAAAACGTCTGTCAGCACTGTCAGACGGATTATCATTTTTTCTTTCATTTTTTTCCTGGTATGGCTTGAATCGCACTTGGCCGGTTTTCATGTCTTGTTACCATATTTTAGAAGGTACCTAGTAAAAATTATATTTAACAACTCACAATAATATCTGATATACACTAACAATCTGCAAAAATTAAAACTTACTATTTTTAAAAGTTTACGCAAAAAGTATTCTAAAGTTAATTAAAATATTTAGGCACTTTTTTTGCTCGTATGTGTACGATGCGCAAACTTTCCCCCACTCCCTTGTTTTATGCTCAAGATGTTTGCCGGCATCTATACATGGTGACCGCGGGGGTTCGAACTCATATTCATATTTATATTCATTTATTCACTGTCATCACATGGCACAGAAGTTGTACAGAATGGTGTTAGTATCTTTAAAACTTAAGTATATAGGTTAGTCCATGCGACACCCTGCAAGGGCACCACAGTGTAAGGGCACTGCAATTTTGTACTAAAATCTAAATTAAAACTAATGTTAAATAAGTTTAATTAATTAATGACATCTTTAGGGAATAATAATAATAAAAAATAAAATAAAAAAATACAATAAAATTTAAAAAGTCAAATATAAACTAGGAGTTTAGTCAGTCTTTTACAGTAGTAATAAATTATTGTTAAATTTGGTATCAATCACATATAGTAGCTAAGTTTAATTTTAATTTTAATAAGTTTAGTTTTATTGCAGTACCTATATAAATCTGTATATTTTATGTCAAAGTTAGTCTAGTCAATATAATTAATACCTAAATTATGATGTCAAAAGGTCAAAGTTTAATTTGCTAGTAAGTAATCAATAATAAAACAGTTAAAAAACAATTTCTTCATGTAAATTTTTTGGGATAGGATAATTTCGTCTAAAAAGCAACTGGTCTATACAGGTAATTCTCATGTCGTCTAAATTGCAAATGGTCTAAAACGCAGCTGGTCTAAGTAGCAAGTGGTCTAACTATCATAAATATGAGGTAGGTTTAGGTTATGTTAGTTTTGCAGCAGGCCCGGAGGGCCAAACCACCCAGAAATAGGAGCTCCGCGTAAGCGGAGCTCCGTCGACACTCTTACTCTTACTTCAAAACAATTAGACCACTTGCTACTTAGACCAGCTGCGTTTTTAGACCATTTGCAATTTAGACGAGTTGCGATATATACGAGTTGCTAATTAGACCCCATGATCCTAACCCAAATTTTTGTCCGACATAAATTGGTACATAAATTGTAACTCGGTACCTTACGATCACGAGTCGACCCCCTAAGCCACTAGGCCACCGACTCTCTTAAACATCAAGGTATGATAAGAATGACAATATTACATTTAAAAAAAAAACCAAAAAGGTTATTTTTAGTAGCAGTTCTGTTTTTTCCCGAATTCAGTTTACACACGTGTTATTTACCCTGTCGCATTCTTCCCAATTCCAGGAATTAATTTGATAGTCTCTATAATACATACATACATTAAAGTACGCCTGTTTCCCAGAGGGGTAGGCAGAGACCACTTCTTTCCACTTGCTACGATCTTGACAAATTTCTTTCGCTTCTTGCACATTCATACATCGAGTCATGTACTCTATAATAAAATGATTTCATTCTGGGCGGCTTGGTCCTTCGGGCCTGCTGCGTAACTGACGTAACCCAAATCTACCTTCCTATTTCGACCTAATTACAGTGAGGAAATTCAGGGAGAGAGGGAGAGAAATCCGGATAGGAAAACATTCGACAGAAAAATCGATAAGAAGTGGTCTCTGCCTACCCCTCTGGGAAACAGGCGTGACTTAATGTAAATTCGATAAATTTGCATCCTGACAAAAACACTTGATAGGTACTGTTTGTTGCCTGAGAAACTTTGTTTTTTTTTTACAGAAACCCGTCGGTGGCATTTCGGTTTTTGGAACCAACAAACACGCTGAGACTATTGGCGCTGCCATTTTGAAGCGGAATCGCCGCAAGTCATCTACTTCCGACGATGAACAGAGAGGAGTCAGAGAAGAAGAGAAAGACACTGGAGTTAAAGAAGTTAAAGAAAGAGACATATTTGATGACCTGTTCGCTAAATCAGAGAAGCTTAACAAAAAGAGTGACAAAATTGATGAGCCGAAGGTAGAGACTAAGAATAATGAGTTTAGTGATCTTTTTGATGATATCGATGATATTTTTTCGACTGATATCGTCAATGTCAAGGTGAAAAAAACTAAAAAGAATGAGAAATCATTGTTCAGTGATGATGACGATTTGTTCGCTGAAGTTTCTAACGTTAACAAGGGCGCTCAGAAAGATAAAGCTAAGGTCAATGGAAAATCAGACACGATTGATGTTACAAATGGGAAACATAATTATGTTGTTAAAGAAACTAAAAATGTAATTGAGGAAGTAAAGAAGGAATCTAAAGGTTTATTCGATTCGGATAGCGATGATGGCCTATTTTCAAATGTACCTAAAAATATTGTAATTGAAAAGAAAATTAACAAAGTTCAAGAACCTGAGAAATATACAATAAGTGGTGATATTTTTGCTGCAAATGATAATGCTGGTGATTTGGTTGCCAAAAACAAACAAACTGCTGTGAAAGCAGAGAATAAAATCAATAGTAAAATAACTGAAATTAGTAAAAATGTTTTGTTCGATTCTGATGATGAATTATTTACAAACAATGTTAAGGAGAATAAAACACAAATCAAAGAAGGTGAAATAAATGACAACACTTCTAAAGCTTTTAGTAACAACAATAAAAATGTGTTTGATTCGGATGATGATGGTTTATTTACAAAAAATACAAATAAAACTAAACCAAACAAAAACCAGGCAAATAACAAGTTGGTCGACAATGTTGACACATTTGTCGCGACAGCGAAGAAACCCGACAATGAAGATTTAGATAATATCAATTCTACAAGTGATTCAGATGAAATTTTGTTCAAAACGAAAGAAAAAGCAAAAGCAATGAAAGTTGTAGAAAGTATAAATAGTAATATTTTTAATGATGGTGATGAATTGTTTAAAAAGACAGAAGCTTTGAAAGATACAAAGATTGAAACTAGCCATGACATTTTCGATGATGATCAATTATTTTCTAACCAATCATTAACAAATGACAATGATTCAATTACGGAACCAGCGCAGGAAGAATCTCTTAGTTATGAGAGTTTGAACAATGATTTTGGAGCTGAACCCGTCGATAATGATATATTCCAGAAACATGATGAACAAACTAAAAACATACTGAGAACAACTAGAATAGCATTAGATGAAGAAAACGTGGAAAGTGATAAAGTTAAACAAGTTTTATTTAATGATTCGGACGATGAACTGTTTAAAAATACTCCTGTTCCAAAGTTACCTGAATCTGAAAAGCCGGAATCATCCAAACCAGACATTTTCTCTGATATTTTCGATGACATACCCCCAGCTTTTGAAATACTAAAAGAACCTAAAAAATCCAGAAACGTAAATGCATTGTTCGATGATGATTCTGACGACGAAGCGCTGTTTTTCAAGAAAAATGACGTTATCACTGATGAGAAACCGGATTTCAGTCCTACCGAGGAAAGGTTTGGTATATTTAATGATGAACCGCCTGCTATAGACGTTGATTTTACGCAGAAACCCAATGATATTGCTCAAAAACCCCCTAAAGCTAAAAAACAAGTACAAAAAGTGGATGCTGTTAGTGATTCCGCATTAAAAACTGATGTTATTGAACAAATACCAGTAAAAGCAGCTAAATCCGCCGAAGACCCTTTGGTGAAAGATGACCGAGATACCACAGATAATACAAATAAAGAACCTAAGAAAGTTGGTAAACTCAAGCCGATGAATTTCAATATAAATGTAAACTCACTTTTACCAGGAGCTTCTCCGAAGAAAAAACAGAATGACAACACAGACGGGCATACAGCTAGCAACGAAGACTTGCACGTAACAGACAACACCGAGCACAAAATGGTTAAATCGATAAGTTTTGATGATCCTGAGGTACTTGATAATAAGATATCTAAAGAAAGAGCTAAGATTCAAGTTAAAAGACGACCCTCTACGCGAAGAGCTAGAAAAGAAGCTGTTAGGAAATCTGCAATAGATTTGACCGATTCTAGCTACGATAGTGTAACTGACAGCGCTAAAGATAACGTCCCAAAAGTTGTGAAAACAGTATATATTTTGAACGATGATGATATTTTTGGTAATAAATGTGAGAACAATGAAATAACTACAGAAAGCGCGAAAAAGCATTTAAATATTGTAGATTCTGATGAAGAATTGAACAAAGCACTTCAACAAGATGAACCTGACAGTACATTAACAAATGATACTAGAGAAGTAAACGATAAAAGAGCTAGCGATAAAAATAATTCTTTCTTGGATTCCGATGAAGATGACCTATTTAAAAATACCATGATTACATCGGAAGTTAGAAATGAAAAAGGGTCAGTTTTAGACCCTGACGATAACGCAGACTTATTTAAACAAACAAATACAAAAATCAGCTCTACAACCCTACATACAAATTCAAGTAAATCAAGCAATATTTCAGGTAATATATTCAGTAATATAGAAGAAAATAGAAATAAAGTTGAAGAAGTTTATAAAAGAAACACCATTTTAGATTCGGATGACAGTGATGATTTGTTCACAAATAAAAATAAGGATACCACAAAAACTGCGAAAACAATAAAATCCAACGACGAAGATTTGTTTACATCAAATAAAAAAGGAATTGAAACGTTGGGCCAAGTTTATGGATCTAAAAAAGATGATATAAACGATGGTCCTAAGTTAGATAGTAATAAACTTAATAAGGTCTCAGGGAAAGCAAATATTGAGAAGCCTGCAATGAAGAAGTCTATCCTAGATGACTCTAGTGACGAGGAGGATCTGTTCAAGGCCAGGACGACGCTCGGCTCCAAGAAAAACGCCAAAAGCTTGTTCGGTGATGATGATGATGAAAATTTATTTGGGACAAAAACTGTTAAAGGTAAAATGAAAAACACATTCGTAGGGCCCGGATTTTTGGGTGCGGCTCTTGACAAGTAGTAGGGTTGTTTATCGATGTTATCGATAAACCGATCTTTTTATTTGTACATACTCTTTTCAGCGGTCGATGATCAAAAAAGTTCGATGTATCGGAAAGTTTTAGGCGTTTCAAAATTCAAAATATAATTACGAAAATCTTTACATTTCACTAGCGGCCCGCCAGCGGCTTCGCCCCGCTGCAAATTTCTGACTTTCCCGGTGGATTTTTCAATTATTCTCTTTCATACAAACCTTGTTCTGACAATGACGTGTAAAAGTGCCCGTGCGGCCTACTTACTGAACAAACATGTTTTATCTTTTTAATGACGAACACAACAAAAAAGAAATCAGCCAAATCGGTTCAGCCGTTCTCGAGTTTTGCGCTTAGCAACACATTTAGCGATTCATTTTTATTATATAGATAACTTGAGAAAATATAATATTATAATTATAATATAATATTTGACACCACTTAACGTTAGGTGGCTTCTTTGCCAAATATTATTTGGTATTCCTTCAGTTTTGTTTACATAGCCAGCATAAAGTATGTAATTATAAAATATTCCAATCAACATATTTGAAACTTAATCATTAACGGTGCTCGATAATTATTAAGTTGTAAAGAGATGTCAACAGCCTCACGCATAAATCCGGGCACTGCACATTAGCTATGATTATCTTTTATATGTATGTAAAACGTGGTTACAGAATTATCAACAACTTATTTAAGAGTGCTTGGTAATTCTGTAGCTCTGCCTACCCCACTCTGGGAATGAGGGCGTGAGTTTGTGTGTGTGTGTATGTAGATATCTATTTAGGTTGGTAATTAAGTCCTGATGCGATAAGATCTCTAGTATCTATCTGCATGTATTGCCCCGTAGTTCCCAAAAAGATGATTAGTTTCAGACGCGGTTTCAAGAGAGCTAGTAAACCAGGATGTTTCTCAGCTAAGTTTCTTGAAGGTTAAACCGTTTAAGACAAATCAACTTTGAAAGTAGGGTCATATTATTTTGAGAAGTATTTAATATAATACATACATACATTAAATAGGAGGGGTAGGCAGAGACCACTTCTTTCCACTTGCTACGATCTTGTCAAATTTATTTCGCTTCTTCAACATTCATACATCGAGTCATGCACGCACGTCAGTTTCGGGTACTTAAGATTCGGCGCTTTTCCAGTATTTCTCCGATTTGATTCGAAAAAGTACGCCTAGGGCGGCCCCTTCCGACCCTTCCACTCACTTTCGATCTGTATATCTCTTTCATCAACCTTCTTTCATCCATTCTTTCCAAATGACCGAACCATCGAAGCATGCCCTTTTCAATCTTAGTATACTACATCTTCTTTTGTTTCACATTTCTCTCTGATTTTTTCATTTCTTACACTATCAATCAGTTTTACACCATACATACTCCGCAAAGAGCGCATTTCAACTGCATTTACACGACTTACATGCTTGTCCTGCCACACCCAACATTCACTACTATACATAAGTATTTAATAGTAATAAAATAACATTTTTTACAGAACCAGTACAACCAGCTCCCGCGCCGCAGACGACGAAAGAAACAAAGACGGCCGAACCAGTGTTCGAAGACCCTCTGTCTCTATTCGGAAATGACGAATAAACAGCTCTTAAAAACCTTGGAGCGCTCTCAGAGGTCGTAGGTTCTATTCCCGCTCAGATACTCGTATTATAATAGTTTTTTAGCTCGGACCTATTTACGTATAGGTTTTGTTTGGCATTTAAAAATATCAATATTTAAAAAATATGGCGTCTAACAAATGTATTTTTCTGTTAGTTACTGTAATTATTTCCACGAATTAAACCGAATTCTGATGTAAAATGGACCTAAAAATTCCTACATTATACAAATCAACTGTAGTCGTTTGTGTCGGTGTTCAATACACTAAGAAACGCTATGATGTCAGACTAATAAAGCGCGAAAAAAAATGATGAACGGACACACAGACAAACATGAAACACTTTTTTCCTCATGTTAAAACTAGTAGAAACAAAAACGTCGTTCTCGTTTTGGTTAAGTCTTTACACGTAGAAGAACTCTAAATACTGCGGTTAAAGACCAAAATGGCGGTATAAATTGATTTAAACTGCGGTAAGAACCTCTATTATTACAGCCTTATACATTTAATTTTTAATAACTCGAATCTTAAAAGGACCCAAACGAGTCCAGACCTGCTATTGCCCATTGAAGAGTTCCTACGACCACCTTCCGTGTCCATCATCATACCAGCTTGATGGTACCATATTATTGTATTGTCATATCATTGATTGTCATCGGAATCACATAATCAAATTTTGAAGTCAATACGACCATTAGGATAAGTAGTTTAAGATCTGAAAAAATTGTGTTGTTAAAAATAAAGATAAAATTATAGTTATGTTAAAGTGTGGAGAAGGGTATTTTCGGCAGTTGATTTTTGACATTGTTGTTGTTATTGAAACATTTGTTTTGTTTGTTAAAAATTTAAAAACAAATTCGCTTTCTTGTTATTGTTTAAGTCATGGTTAAAAAAAATGGCTAGTAACAGATAAGATATTGAATCCTATATTGATTGAAAAGGAGTTTATCTTGGTGGAAGTACAATATTCCCAAGTAATCCCCGACAATACAGCAGCAGTTTTGGGTAAAAGAATAATGTTGCGAATTTCACTCCGAACGGCGCCATTTTGATATTTTTTGCCAAGCTGTATGGTTTTTTGGGTAAATGGAAAGGATCCACAGGGTTATTTATTGTGGCAACACTGAATAGACTGTCAGTGACTTGAAAAAAAACTAAATTTTGTCATTTTCTCCCTGCTCCAGATATGCAATTAGATATAATAGTAAAATGAGAAATTATAGTTCGATTTATCGTTGTATTTATTAATTTCTATGATATTTTTAATTGAATTATGCTCCAATTTTTTGTATTATTTATTTAATTTGTAACATTCCATTTGGTAACTTGATGAGATTTCTATTAATGTTGTATTTTAATGTTTTAATTGTAATAGATTTAATATATGGAATTAGTGTAAACGCTGTATTATGTGCCTAATATTCAGTAGTATTTTGTTATTCTTATATATTGGAATAAAATACGTAATTTTTTACGCGTGTTTTTTTTATTATTTAAAGTTCTGTCTCTACCAAACCAATTTCGTCGGTGATACTGCAAACCGCGTAAGTAACATTTTAAATCAGTAGCAAAATGCACCTTTTTAATAAGAATGTAAGGTTTATTTTGCTCTGTCATAAATTTGTTTTGTTTTTATTAAAGCAAAAAAATTAAGTTAAAATTAGTAACTGCCTATAGCATCTCTTGTTGTTCGGACTGGCCACCCCTGAGGACTACGATGGAAGGCCTGCTATTGTAGAGCCGGTACCATCTGACCATCGGGGCAGTAAATCATTATATCGGATTCTCTTGCTCGCACTCGTGGGGCTTATGACGAGCGTAAGGGATACAAGATAACGCTGGCACTACACGCATCCCTTACTCTCGCCACTAATCCCACGAGAGCAAGAGAGTCCGATATAATGATTTATTGCCCCGATGGTCAGATGGTAACGGCTCTACAATAGTAATGTCATCCAGTTTCTTATCCCCGCGCCGGAACACAACAATGTGATGTGATGCTACAGTTAGATGGTGATATCGATCCGGCTGTTTTCTCGTGGTCCCATTGACTTTCGACGGAGCCCCGCCCGGGGCGGGGCTCCTGCTTCTGGCTAGTTTTGCCCTTCGGGCATTTGAAGAAACCTAACGAACCTAACCTACCTATTCTTACAATCATAATGAGTATTTGGTGATCAAATCTATGTGCACTTTTTACACTTTTTGTTCAATGGGACAAATATAATGGGACCACGAGAAAACACGTATCGATCCGGATATACCTTGCACAAGGTCCTACCAATGCCTAAACCACCGAATCGGAAACCTAAAAACCTCGTAACACCACGGCTACGATATAAAATATATTTTCTTTTGCCACTTATAAGCACGTTACCAGTGATTAAGTTCATTTTGAGCTTGCGTTCAGGCAATACACGTTAATATATTACAGCAAAAATAAATTAGCAATAGAATAAAAAGTATCGATTCTACCTAACAATACATAAATACATACAATCGCGCCTCTTTCCCGTAGGGGAAGGCAGACCACTATAGTTCATTTATTTTAGCATGATACAGAAATAAATAAAGGTATTTTATTGGGCACGTTACACGCAACATAATAGTTATACAAAAATATTGCTCCAAAACGTCTTTTTTGACTGCTGTTATTTCACAGTAAATATTAAATGAACGTTATAATCTATTGCAGTAGTACTTTAAGTCATATTCGTTAATATTTACATTGCGTTTTTTATTTGTATTGATTAAATTTACTTCAATTAGAAACGTGGTCTATTAAAGACCTAAAGAAGCAGGGGTTACAAACCTGTGTTAACAAAATAACGAAACGTCTAAGCATATAACTCGAGTAAATCAAATACTATCCTGTCACCCGTCAAATATAGCTAACCTAGTGAATTTTAAATTGATCATTAATAACGCCACAGTTTGCATTTTTTGACAGATTGAACGTCACAATGCCCTTATGTGATATGGCTCATGTTATGTTTTGTCATTTTCTCCCGAGTTCGAGAGCGTGAGAGTTGATATTGTTCCATAGTTTGTTTTTGTTGTGAATTGGTTGTTGTTAATTTCCTTGTTAAAGTTGGCAGCTGCTCGTTTAGTCTACATCTCTAATCCCTACCGTACTCGGTAACTCTTTAGCGGAGAAACGATGACACTTCATCCGGAATAGTCAGTATTAAATTAGGTAAATCAATTAAGTATAGCAGTTAGAAACCAATATATACATATTCAAATAGTTTTATAGTTAATTTTTTATATAATATCGAGACCCAATGTTTTGTCCAACACAAAAACATTATGACACATGCACAGATACAATATATTGAGTGCATAGATTCTTATTAATTCTGCCAGTGAGTATTAGAGTTGACGACTACTGGTTCTTTTTTTTTTTTTCTCATCCTAAAATAAATTACCTATAATAGTAACACTAGATCAAATAATTTAAGTTTATTTAACATCAGAAACTTACAAGGAAAGGTACGTAACTGTCCGGCTTCGATTTGATTTATTTTTATAACTAGCGACCCGCCCGCGGCTTCGCCCGCGTGGAATGTATTATACATATAAACCTTCCTTAAGAATCACTCTATCTATTAAAAAAAACCGCATCAAAATCCGTTGCGTAGTTTTAAAGATTTAAGCATACATAGGGACAGACAGCGCAAGCGACTTTGTTTTATACTATGTAGTGATACATATGTTAGAGAGTAGTCTAAAATAACGGACACATAAAAAAACTACTTCAAAGATTCATACTTCTCATGGTTTCACTCACTTCACTTCTTGTTTCACGAAAGTTTAGAACTTGCATTATAAGTGGAAATCTCTTTTCAATGCATAATGTTGATTTCTTTTTGATTTCGTTACAACACAGCATAAAGTTAAGAAATATCGATACATTTGAACAACATTTTAATCACTATCGATTTAAATCGTATCGTTATAAAAGTCTGGATCGCTTTCGAAAGTGATCCATGGCAACCCCACAAACTGTCAGTGTCAAATAAAAAACAACTACCACGCAGTTAGGATACGCACGCTTCTTAAGAATTATTTTACCTTTTTATTTATCGCAATGAAATCTACCGATAAAAACAATGAGAAAAAGCAGAAAATCAAGAAAAAACCGATCGACAAGTCCAAAAAACAGCATGTCGTCGTCGTGGCGCAGGAAATCAAATTCGCCAGATTACTTTCTGGGAATGAGAAAAAAACGCGCGATCGTGTGCTCAGAGCGCTCAAAAAATGGCTATTGAACTGTTTCGAGAAGAACTACGGTAAGCCCGTGGCTTGAGTCGGGTATTTTGAGTAGTTCCATGCGATTTTAAGTCTGAATGTTGACTGCTAACTTAACCTAAAAATAATAATATCGCACCTTACTGCAATGAGAAATATACTTTCGTGTAATAACTGACTTGCCAAAAGCATTTAATAATATAAGGATGCACTAAAATATATATTGATTAGTGAGTGTAATTAGTAAACTTTCAGTTTTTTTGCATCAAGAGTCAAGATTCTGTCTGTGAGAGCAAGGCACATGAATTCTGCCCTCCTAAGCAAATACGCAGTATGTCAGATAAAAATCCTGTGGCAATATCAACCTTATTACTATGAGAAGAGAACTAAAACTGCTTTGAGGGGAGAATTATATTTGAAGCAAAGAATTCAGCAGGTTGCTTTCTCTCATGAGAGTAGTGTGTTGGGCAGGACATCAGCCAGTTTTTTCTAAAACAATGCTTAATACTTACATTTTCTGCTAATTTAGGTAGTTAATTTTAATTGTTTACTTGGGATATGTTTGTTGTAATTGTTTTTTCTTAGTGTAATAACGTGGTTGTAAGATGTGATATCAAAAATTATATATGTCCCTGTAAGATTTTCAACTAGAACTTTGTTCATTTCCTCCATGTGGGAGCATACAAGAAGTTAACAAAGATTTTTATTGAATGTAAACTTTTGAAGTAACTGTAATCACAGGGCAAATATCTTTTTACCTAATATATATTGTTTTCAGAATTCAAAGAAGAGGACTTTACCAGAGTCTGGAAGGGTTTGTTCTATGCTGTATGGATGTCTGACAAACCTCTTGTTCAGGTAAGTAATGCTTTTTTAGCACCCTTTGTTCTTAATAGTGCCCAGATGGGATCTTTCCATACTTAGATGTATGGACCATTGCTCCTGTATGGGTACAGGCCAAAAAGTTGGACCATAGTTAAGCGCAGTTGACCATACAAACAACAAAGTCGAAAAAAGTTGTTGTGCAGCGAAAATTATGCTTTCAATTGTATGGCAAATTTTCGTGTCACAATGAAAAACTGTCATAGAAAATTTAATTGAGTGAGTTACCATGCCCAACTTTTTGGTCCTTAGCCATATAGGAACAAAATGAATTCCTGACCTTTTTGAGACAAGTATAAAGTAATATTCTGTGAACAGGATCATTCTGCCATCCTACCAAAGATGGTGGGTAAATGTAATAGCATAAGCATTTTAAATTTCATGCGGTATACCGTTAGAGTACAATGGTTTAACTAACTTAACGTTAGAGTAATATGCATAAAAGTAAAGAAACCAAAAGTAGGATGGGGCCATATTATTTCCTTCGGTTCATTTCACTTAACAGTTTAATCTGTATGCCCGGTGAAAGTAACTATCTTTCCTTTATTTTCTGCCTGCCATTAAACCATTTACAAAATAGGGTTTCGAACTTTATTGGGTGACCGCCCACTTAACAAGTTCTTTTTTTCTTGCCTTCAGCTAGCTTGAATAGCTTCAGCATCCCCAATTTCTTCTGAGGCCCCTTTGGATAACTTCAGCGCCTTTTGGGAACATAATGATCTACAAGTATTCATGAATATTTTTTGTCAATCTCCAGGAGGACCTGTGCGAGAGCATTGCTGGCATCCTGGACCTGTTCCCCCCGGAGCAGCTGTCGGCGGCGCTGCTGATGGTGCGCGCCGGCTTCAGGATGCTCGCCACGGAGTGGTTCGGGCTGGACCAGCACCGTATCGACAAGTTCCTCATGGTGAGTCATCCTGGCTGTATTCTATACGTTCACACTATTAAGTTACTAGAAGAATACTAGAATATTTTTTATATCTTATTGTGTCTGTGACAGATTGGAATTTTTCATTTCACGCAAACATTGTTTCAATAAATTAAAAAACAATAATTACTTAAGTACGCATTTTTTTAAATAAATTTTGGTTTGGTCATTTGGCAAGGATGGATGAAAGAAAATTGACGAAAGAGATATACAGATCGAAAGTGAGTGGAAGGGTCGGAAGGGGCCGCCCTAGGCGTACTTTTTCGAATCAAATCGGAGAAATATTGGAAAAGGGCCGAATCTTAAGTACCCGAAACCGACGTGCGTGCATGACTCGATGTATGAATGTGGAAGAAGCGAAATAAATTTGACAAGATCGTAGCAAGTGGAAAGAAGTGGTCTCTGCCTACCCCTCTGGAAAACAGGCGTGATTTAAAGTAAGTAATTGCCGTGTGGTTGCCGGCTTAGAATAGTGCCACTCCATGTCTTCCCGTGGAAGTCGTAAGAGGCGACTAAGGGAATAAAGGCTTGCAGTACTGTTAGGCGATGGGCTTGCTACCTGTCACTAATATACACTGTTAAACATCTTATGTGGTTACAGAATTATCAACAAGTTTTTAAAGTTGTAGGTAATTCTGTAGCTCTGCCTACCCCACTCTGGGATAACAGGCGTGAAGGTATGTATGTATGTAAACATCTTAGCCTAATTGTAAAAATTGTGGTTACAGAGTTATCAACAAGTTTTTGGAGTTGTTGGTAATTCTGTAGCTCTGCCTACCCCACTCTGGGAATGAATGCGTGAAGTTGTATATGTATGTATGTAAGTAAGTAAATTTTGAAAAAGTATTTATTTATTTAGTAAGTTTATCATTGTCTAGTACCGATAGAACAAGCCTAGAGCTTAGTTTGGGACTAGGTCAATGCGTGCAACACTGTCCCCTTGCTATTTATTAATCAATGAATGGTCAGCTGGTGCGGCGCTACCTGCGCGGGGCGCTGCGCGTGCTGCGCCGCTGCGAGTGGCGCGAGGAGGCTTGCGCGCAGTTCGCCGACATGCTGGCCAGCAAGGACGGTGAGGACGCGCTCATTACTCAGTGGTGTAACTATACCAACTAAGGCAAATTCATCGGATAGGGCCCTTCCTTTCACTCTTATTCAAAATGATTATGATCTTGCTCACGGTCTTTCGGACCTCGGGCCCGTCACAGCCCAGGGGTCCGTGGCATTCTGCCCGCTCTGCGACCATGTAGTTATGCCACTGCACTGACCTAACCTTATCCTGAGATGTACAGCTCATTGTCATACATTATGGACACGTAATTGTAGCGAAATTACAGTTTTCTAGTTCAATATTTCCTATGGTTCCTTAAATTTAAAAAATTGGTTATAAAAATTATGGATGTAATGATTTTTAAGAGATATCTAATAAAACCTAACTTGGTGTCAGAATGTAAAAACAAATACTGCTGCTTTACTTGTTACGGGAGTTACCCTATTTTTATTTTTTTCATCATTGACACGGTACACGGTTGGGCACGATATAAATATTTATATGTGCACATGATTTCAATTTTATAACTAATAGTTTCTGAGACAAAGTGAGTGTGACATACAGACAGACCGACGTGTAAAAGAGCCCTCATGTTGCCAATTTACTAAATAAATATTTTGAATTTTGAATGCCGAAACTAAATTTTTGACGTGTAAAAGTGCCCGTGCAGCCTTCCTACTAAATAAACATATTAAATCATCTTTTTTTACCATAAGGTTTCCTAGTTTCACCTCGGAACCCTAAAAGCGCTCATAAAATACGTACTGGGTGTTGTTGCAGGCCTCCTCGCGCTGAAGCCGCCGCTGTACGCGCGGAACGCCACGTCCATGGTGCTGCACCTCGCCGACTGCTACCTGGAGGAGGTCTCCAAGGTGACCATCATGTTTATAATATTTCATCAATTAATAGTACATTATTGCCTAGGCAGTGAAGCAGGCAGTTGCCGTTCCTGCCGAGGCATTTATAGTGCTTTTCTCAGAAATCGCAATAGACAAATCGCATATAAACAGAAACTTCACGTGAAATAACCTCACTCTTTACCGCCTTTATGTGTATGACAAGGAGAAATGCAAGCTTTTTTTAGAAAAAAAACAACTCAAGCTAGACTGCATAGATGAATTCCCCAAAATTTTCTTTCTCCGGTATTTTTAGTTCCATTCGCGTTTTACCCCATTTCCTTTATTTCCTATACGTTATTTCTACCAACAGATAATTTCGTCACACGCTTGTTTTTCTACTCGTTATTTTTGCTACACGCATCTTTACCACTGCAATTTTTCACCAATCTGTTTTATTCACATGCGTATGCTTTCCCCGTAGAATATATTTCCACTGGTTTATTTTTGTCACACGTTTTAATACCTAATCTTTTTTTACGCTAGACGCATATTTACCATGTTTTAGCATGAATACTAAGCGGGCGGGGCTCGAGCAAATGCAATTAGTTGTAAATGTTGTAATTGATCCCACCAAAACATTTTCATGTAAAATATTGCAAAAACGAGACCATTGGGCTATGTCAAGTCAAGCTGACAGGCACCGTAATGGACACTTAACTCTTAATTCAAAGATCATAAGGTCATAAATTTATTGTTGCAAAACAAATGAATAACCTTTATCATCTGTAAAATAAGAATCAAGTGTCCATCACTGGTCGTTGTCCAATTTGTCCATTACTGGTGCGATCACCCTACTGTGTAACAGAAAAGTGACGGTAGAGAAAGACGGGACACATAAGTTCACTAAAGTGTAGGATTAGGGCTTTTAGTGTTAGAGCGAACTTATCTTTACATAACATCTGATAACTTTTTGACATAGCCCATAGTCTCGTTTTTGCAATATTTTACATGAAAATGTTTTGGTGGGATCAATTACAACATTTACAACTAATTGCATTTGCTCGAGCCCCGCCCGCTTAGTATTCATGCTAAAACATGGTAAATATGCGTCTAGCGTAAAAAAAGATTAGGTATTAAAACGTGTGACAAAAATAAACCAGTGGAAATATATTCTACGGGGAAAGCATACGCATGTGAATAAAACAGATTGGTGAAAAATTGCAGTGGTAAAGATGCGTGTAGCAAAAATAACGAGTAGAAAAACAAGCGTGTGACGAAATTATCTGTTGGTAGAAATAACGTATAGGAAATAAAGGAAATGGGGAAAAACGCGAATGGAACTAAAAATACCGGAGAGAAAATTTTGGGGAATTCATCTATACAGTCTCAAGCTATTCCAGACACAGATAAAAAAGTTACGTTTCGAACAAAATATGGATGTATAAGACTTGTGCCCTCATTTTATTATGGCCGTCTTCACTTTTTTAAAGTTACAAACTAGATAACAATGAAATTTGTATGCAACATTGCGGGCTTGTGTAGCGAGCACGCTTTTTATAATGGAACGCACATGCGATTCGAGTAATTTTTACAGCATTACAAAAAGTTTTCATTCCATTTTTTACTTGTCTGTGACAGCGCCCGCTTTAACGCATGCGCGGTGATGTGCTAGGTTTTGGCGCCATTCATTGAATACGTTTTGCTGTAGTTATTAGGATGGATGAAAGAAGATTGACGAAAGAGATATACAGATCGAAAGTGAGTGGAAGGGTCGGAAGGGGCCGCCCTAGGCGTACTTTTTCGAATCAAATCGGAGAAATACTGGAAAAGGGCAGAATCTTAAGTACCCGAAACCGACGTGCGTGCATGACTCGATGTATGAATGTTGAAGAAGCGAAAGAAATTTGTCAAGATCGTAGCAAGTGGAAAGAAGTGGTCTCTGCCTACCCCTCTGGGAAACAGGCGTGATTTAATGTATGTATGTATGTACTTTATAAACTTTGATCTTTTATTTAGTAGGTTGAATCGCAATGTATGAGAGTAGATAAAGTAGTGTATGAAACTGCACATAACTAGGTATTAAAACACTCGTGTGACACTATTAAAAATCTCTCCTAGCGGCTCGGTTCTTAAACACACACTCGTGTTTTAATACCCCTCATTATGCAACCATTTCATAAACTACTATGTAACTAATGTTTGTTACATGAATAATTTCTTGACGCTAGAGTCTGTCTTAATTTATACTTTTGAGTATTTGAGATAGTACTTATGTTATGTTAAGTTAGTCCATATCTGCCTGAAACACAGGGAATCCTAGTTCAGGCATTAGATAAGATAATATTAGGCCTTAGAGTTAGAATTATTGTACTTTAGATTTAATTCTCGTGTAAATATTACTTGAATAAAAAAAATATTTGATATTAAATATTTGTCTAATGAAAGCTGAACCTGGGAAAAAGCGGCAAATTCAAAAAATCTTGATATGGTATTACCGATCAATGAAGGAATAAACGATATTGATACTTTTATTATTTTATTTATTTTGGTGGGCACAAAGGAAGAGGAAACGCGTACTATATTTTCATATATATTATTACGAGCGCTATATTTTGATGAAAAGCACTTTAGGTAAAATACGATGACAGTGACTGGAGCACATTTGGTTTTTCGAAATATATTTGACATGAAAATATAGTGATCTGCACGTGTAGCACAAGTTGTATTTTCTCGCTTGTCGCTCTGTGCGTCTCTATCGTAACAGACTAGATAGTAAGGGAGATCCGAGCGACAAACAAGTCACGAGCAACTTGTGCTAGTCGTGCTGTTGATAGATTTCATTGATACGAGAGGTTTTCGTCTGTGTCGCACACAGCATAATAAAACAATGATGATGAGGAATATTATATTCAACCTTTTTAATAAAGTAATTAGAGGTAACATTATTCTCATCACCCTTACACCTCTATCTAACGACAATTATATCTTGGAGAAGAAGCGCCGCAAGAAACTCCAGCAGATCATTTTTTCCAATCATAAAATACAATTATTCTTAAAAGTAACATTACAAGGTAGTAAAGTAATTAATAACTATTTCTAACAACACAAACTTAGTCGTTACAAATGTACGCTCAATAACATTGAGTAAATTAAAAATAGTGACTAGGAGAACAACATGACGAGGTCTCTACATCAGGAACGATAACTAAAATAACTAACTGGAAAACAGGTTCTTGCAAGCGTGAACAGACAGGACCCCACTGACAACACCCGTTCACGAGTATGACGCTGATCTCAGCCATCGCCTCCTCAACCATGTGTTTGAAAAGAATAATTAATGAGGGCTAATAAAACAACGGAATCTTTAGCACTCCTGGTATGAAGCGACCTCATCCAGCCACGGTTTCTAACTTGGAAAAGGATGGAATTACTAATCAATTGGAAAGCTTCATAATAAGTGTTCCCGCGTAAAACGGGACGTTTCTGCTCATTGACGGCGCCGCTAGCGCCACGCCGCGGATAGAAGTGCTAACCTTACGAAGAAACGAATCGATCAGGTTGAACGAGCGACCCGCGCGCGCGCCATTGCTTTCCGCCCATATCAAGTGATTATACTGATTATCCTAGGTACCTAGACGTTCTCGGACACAAGTTTCAGTGCACCAACAGTGACTTAAGTGACGTGAAAGAAGAATTGCTCAACGCTGTCGGAAACGCGCGTTGTCGCGCCGCCCGTACCGCGCCGGTCGAATCTAACGAAATCGCACCACATTGGAACCATCACGGTCAGTACTTCTGCTCATCCTGCTCATCGTCGAGGAGCTGCCCCACGGCACCTTCATTTTGGTCCTTCGAACCTTCTGATTTGATCCATCGAACCATCAGATTTGATCCAACAAACCTACCTATACCTACAGCCAATTCTCTTAATCCATATTTCATCTCGTCATACGAATAAGTATTTACATCAGCCCGTAACCCCGCTCGTAATAATAATTAACTAGGCCCAATAATTATTTCTTATTAGATACAAGCGAGCGTAATAGGTACTAAAATTACCTAGCTTTGTCTAGCTCACATAACCTCTCCATAATAAAGTCCACTTAAAATCGAGCACACTTTTGGTCTTTATAGCCTTTGTAATCAGCCCAACCTATAGGTATTAAATACGAAATACTAATCTCGTCACCACTTTTCGGTACTTAGGTACGCAAACATCAACGTAGTTCCCAATACCTAATTAGTAATCGTCGTCTCAATACCAACCTATTTACTCGTATCATAACAACGAATAGAATACCAAGATTAACGTTAGTCATTTGCTTTCCGCTCACCGCTCAAATATCATCTACCTACGAAACTCATTCATTATAAATAAACACGCAACGTAGGTAGGTAGCTTTAAGTATTTAAACAAAGACTCAGTCAGCGCGCCCATAGCATATTATACCAATAGATACCTACCCATAACAATAAAATCGTCATTTCATTCCCATTAGTGATTTAAGTTTTAACTTGTAATTATTTAGAAACGATAATTTGTTTGCGTAAATACAAACTTATTAGGTAGGTACGCATAAGAGTTTATCTCGGCCCAGAACAGAGTTATTAGTGTGTTAGTCGTAAGACGTAGCTAACTCGTAGCTAACTAATAAGTAATAACTCATCATACCTAACATTGTCGAACTTACATCACTGTTTGAGGCGAAACTTTCTGACAATAGCTACTTTATTGCTGTTCACGGTAAACAAAATAAATAAATAAATAGGTACAAACAATCAGCTCTTAGTACATTAATAACCTAGATTGCAGTTCCCTGTACCCTAACCTTATAAAACTAGACTGTAGAATCACAGCCTTGATTTCGGTTTGCTTTATCTCATTTAAAAAAAAAAAAAAAAAAAAAAAGAGGATTGCACTCACCGGGAATCGAACCCGCGACTTCTAGCGTCGTATGCACTAGGCACGTTCCCAACTCGGCTGGTGGCGTCGCACTTCTCGCTACTACTTACTCGCTCAGCCCAGCCAAGATTATATACTCTCGCGCGCATGCAATACGGTGCAGTTTGGCTTGACAGTTGCACTCTTAAAATTAATTAGGTTTTATTTTCTACGCCCTTCGAGTTCAATTGATAATTACTGCACGGTTTATTTCGCACTCCGCGTTCTGCACTTATATAAAAAAAAAAAAAAACTTTGACTTGTTTAAATTTAAAAATAAAAATTACATATAATGCCGTCCAAATCGCAAGCGGCGATCTTTCGCGAGGCACTTAAGGCAATTCTACAACTCCGTGACATTGGACAGGCACTTGTGGCCAACGACCTGTCAAAATACTTTGTCGAGGAGTTCAATGCACGATTCTCGCGATTAGAGGACACCAAGACCAAACTCGATGACGTCTTCCATGAAATTTTAGACGATGAAGATTTGGACGACAAATCGGAGACCGCGTACACCGAGAGCCACGCTAAGGCCATGGAAGCGCATATTGAGATATTGGTCTCACAAAAAAAAATTAACGCGATGCCTCAAGCTCACGCTCCGCTCGCTCAGCCCTCCACTTCAAGCACGCCCACATCTGTTCTACCCAAAATCGCGCTGCCCAAGTTCAGCTCCCAGGTTGAAGATTGGCCTTCCTTCATCGCCATCTTCAAAAGTCTCACCAATGACATGGCTACTCTCTCGGATGCTGTGAAGCTCCACTATCTTTTTTCGTGTCTATCAGGCGAGTCGCTTAGTATGGTGTCCCACCTGAAGATCACCAACGAGAATTTTGCCGTGGCCTTGGACATTCTCACCAAACGCTACGAGAACCGTCGTGTATTGATCGACCGGTTTGTGGACATCATTCTGAGCCTCCCAAATATTCATACGCGCTCAAGTATCCGCACGCTCTTCTTAACGCCCCTAATTTCAGCGCAAAGTGCGCTCAGTAACCTTGACCTACCTATGTCTGACAATGACTATGTTTTCGTATCAATCGTGGTACGAAAACTCAAAGGCGAACTCCGCACCTTGTTTGAACGAAAATACGGGTCGCGCACCACTCTGCCAACCCTCAAAAATTTAATCTCTTTTCTGGAGGAGCACGCGCGCTGTGTGGAAACTGAGTGGTCCAACCAAGCGCCGGCCCCAGTTACTCAGACCCAGCCGCACACCAGCTCTTCCCGTAGGCAGTCTCCTACCTCACAGCCTTCACGAGGTTTTCGTCACCCAGGCTGCCAGCAGTTCCGCCCCATAGGCCCGATACGTTCTCGTCCAGATTATCTATCGCCACCACCAACTCAGCTCAGACAAGTTTATTCGGCCCAAACGACCCATACCCCCTCTACTTCAAGATTATATTGCCCCTACTGTAAAGATAACGGGCACAAACTAATAGCTTGCCCGGAGTTTAATAATCAGCCTATTCAAGGTCGATGGGACTTTGTCCAAGCCCGCGACCGTTGTCGACGTTGCCTCGGACCTCACTATGAGAATGAGTGCAAGTCCACGCGAGCATGTAAGGAGTGTGGGAATCCTAACCACCACACCTCTCTTCATCGGCCTGGAGCCTGTTCTCCAATACAGACCTCAGCTCACCTTCTTCCCCCACATTTACGGGAGCAGCCCAGGCAGCGCCCCCCCCAGAATCGACCCGGGCAGCAAAGGCCACCCCAAGGTCACGCCGCCTTGACGACTTCAACTCAACAAGCAACCCCACCCACTCAATCATGGACGCCCAGTAAGACTCGTGAAGGTAGTCACCACCTATGACTACCTACTATCACAGAGCATTCGGAAGGCGAAACAGATCCGCCCACGCATTCACCCTCAGCACATACACAGTCATCCCACCGACTAGCACTATCAGCACAAAGCGGAGAAAAACTCAGCACAAGTACACCCGTATTACTGCCTACCGTTTCGCTCAGACTAGCAGACGTGCATGGCAACTTGCATACCGCTCGAGCCTTATTAGATTGCGGCAGTATGCTAACACTAATTACTCAGCGCATGGCTCGAAGTTTAAATCTGCCGCAAAATTCAACATCACTCAAAATCGTAGGAGTGGGCAACCAACACACACAAGACTCAAAGGCATCAATCACAATAGTATGTCGACCAACACACAGTGAGACACCGACGATAACGACAACAGCGCATATTTTAAAAGATGTTAGTGGTTATCTCCCAATGCAAAGGGTAGCACACATTGCCAGAGTGGGAGACCAGTCATCGATTCCCTTGGCAGATCAGGAGTACCATACTCCAGCTGCGATTGATCTTCTGTTAGGTTCCGATATCCTCGGCCAAGTTCTAGACGGGACTAAGGTCTCGTTAGGCCCCGGGAAGCCTATAGCCTTCGGCACGATTTTTGACTTCGCACTGATAGGACCCATTGAAAACTTATATTCAACACCGGCGAGCCAGTCCAACTTAGCTCACGTTATCAGCTCACATCCAGAATCCGATATGTCTACACATGAAATTTGCAAGAATCTTGAGAGGTTCTGGGAGTCAGAAGAACCTCAACCTCATAAAGAAACCAGTCCTTTACAAGAGCAGTGTGAGGAAATTTACCGCACTACTACCACTAGAGAATCATCAGGCCGATATATGGTTACATTGCCCTTTCTACCAAATGCGCCGACCTTAGGCAACACTCACGCTATCGCGCTACGTAGGTTTCTCAATCTTGAAAAGAAGCTACAAACAAATCAGCTCCTCCGCTCTAAATATGTTGACTTCATGGCAGAATACCTGAAACTAGGCCATATGTCTCCATGTCACCCAAACACTTTTGCTCATAAACCACACTTTTATATTCCCCATCATGGCATATTCAAGGCAGGTTCGGACAAGTTACGCACTGTTTTTGATGGCAGTTGTAAAAGCTCAAATGGTGTCAGTATAAATGATTGCCTACACACAGGTCCAGCCCTTCAGCAAGATATCGTTGATATTATTATGTCTTTTAGAACCCATCCTATAGTTTTCAGCACAGACATCAAAATGATGTTTAGGAACGTACTCATCCACCCAGATCAAAGACAGTATCAACTCATTCTCTGGCGGTCGTCACCTGACCAGCCTCTGCTTACATATGCGCTAAATACTGTCACGTATGGGTTACGGTCTAGCCCGTACCATGCCATCCGCACTTTGCTCCAATTGGCTGATGATGAAGATCATCGCTATCCCCATGCTGCTAAGGTCCTACGCAATTCAATTTTCGTCGACGATATACTCTGTGGCCATGACTCTGTGGAATCTGCTCAGGGACTCCAAACTGAGTTGATTAACTTACTTGCCCTAGGTGGTTTTCAGCTCAGGAAATGGACCTCAAACTGTCCCCAGCTTCTTGAACGGTTTCCAGATGACCAATGTGATATGCCTAAAGATTTCGACATTAGCCCAGATCCGAACTCCATTAAGGTACTAGGCATCCAATGGATCCCTCAATCGGATGAATTCACTTATCGCATCTCTCTCCCCTCACTAACCCAAGTCACCAAGCGCACCATTCTCAGCACAGTAGCATCACTTTATGACCCCAACGGCTGGGTTACACCAGTCATCTTTCGCGCAAAGCTTCTCTTACAGAAGCTATGGCTTCAACAACTGGGTTGGGACGAGCCCATTCCAGATGATGTTCACACGGAGTGGCAGCACATTTCACAGGACCTCCCTCAGCTCTCAGGCCTTCGCCTACCTCGACACATATGCTCAAATAAAAGCTCGTCTGTTTACTCGCTTCACGGGTTCGCAGACGCTTCGGAGGCTGGGTATGCCGCTGTCACTTACCTACATGAACTCGATGCAAATGGACATACCAATGTGCATCTGATTGTTGCCAAATCAAAGGTGGCTCCTATTAAGAATCACCAAACGATTCCAAAACTAGAACTCTCAGCTGCAGCTCTTTTATCACAGCTCATGATCCGTGTATCAGCTAAACTGTCAGCCCACATCAGCATAGACCAACATATCTGTTGGTCAGATAGTACCATAGTTATAGCATGGCTCAACACGCCCCCTCATCGACTCCAAACTTTCGAGGCCAACCGTGTGGCTAAAATAACATCTAGTCCCACTAGCTCCACGTGGAGACATGTTCCCACGAATCTCAACCCTGCAGACTGTGCAAGTAGAGGGAACTCCGCTCAATCACTTTCTGCTCATCAACTGTGGTGGTCACCTAACTGGCTCAAAGAGCCTCCTGACACTTGGCCCAAGATGCCTCCAGCCCTAGGCCATCATGCCCTACCAGGCCTTAAGCCCAAGAAGGCACTAGCTCATATCGCAATCCCAGACTTGGACATAGATTTACTCACTCGCTTTAGCTCTCTTGACAAGCTTGTCGGAGTGACAGCTCGTATAAAAAGATTCATTTTCAATTGCCAGCACAGCCTAAAGGCAAGACGCTCTGGTCCTTTGACGGTAAAAGAACGTAGGGACGCTCTGCTCCACTGGGTCCGTTCTGTTCAGCAGAATGAGTTTGCAGAGGATATTCAACGTCTTCAGACTGACAAGATCTGCACCGTCAGACTTCAACGTCTCTCGCCTTTTATTAAGGATCACTTCTTAAGAGTCGGCGGTCGCCTTTCTCATGCACCAGTTAGATACGATACTCAGCACCCACTCATTTTACCCAGCTCTAGCCCACTGGTAGACCTTATCATAGACCATTATCACAGAGTATACTGCCATCCTGGCGCCGACACATTACACGCTATTTTACGCCAGCAATTCTGGATACTCTCAGCCCGCCGCGTTATCAGACACCGCGTATTCAAATGTATTCCATGTTTTCGATGCCGCGCTCAGCCTGCAGCCCCGTTCATGGCTGACCTACCAGCAGACAGGGTCAGCCCTCAGCCCGTATTTAGCCAGGTCACAACTGACTTTGCCGGTCCGTTCTTCGTTAAATCTAGTACGTTACGGAACGCTAAACTATTGAAGGCGTACTTTTGTATATTCGTTTGCCTCTCAACGAAGGCAGTTCACCTGGAACTAGTCTCATCGCTCAGCACAGAAGCATTTTTTGCAACCTTACAGCGTTTTATCTCGCGTCGTGGTACTCCGGTTCTCATTCGCTCGGATTGCGGCACCAATTACGTAGGCGCTAGGAATCAGCTCATTGAAGTTCAGAACTTTCTCGTTTCGAATAGTGATGTAATTACGCACAAGCTTGCTAACCAGCACATAACCTGGTTGCTCAATCCTCCTAAAGGACCGTGGTTTGGCGCTCTGCATGAGATAAACATAAAATCTACGAAACAATTGCTTTATCGCGTAATTGGTGAACAACACCTCACATTCGAGGAATTTTACACACTTTTGACTCGAATCGAGGCCGTGCTCAACTCGAGACCTCTCTGCCCACTTTCAGCCGACCCTTCAGACTTTGACTCACTGACAGCTGGACATTTTATTATAGGTCGTCCGCTCACTGCTCTGCCCGAACTGTCTCTTGACGACAGACCCTTATCTACCCTTAGACGTTTTCAGCTTATCCAAGCACTTTCTCAGCGCTTTTGGACACTGTGGACCAAGTCCTACCTCCATACCCTTCAAACTCGCTCCAAGTGGCTGTCTCCCTCTTCCCCTCCTCAAGTAGGCGAGCTCGTCCTGATTAAGGAAGACAACCTCCCACCGCTACAATGGAGACTGGGAAGAATCACCCGCACATTACCTGGAAAGGATGGAGTGATCAGAGTTGTGGATCTAGACACAACCCACGGAAGCCTGCGGAGACCGGTGTTCAAGATAGCCAGGTTTCCGTTAGATTCTGCTCAAGATGGAGGGCCACCCCCGGGCCCCCAGGATGTTCCCGCGTAAAACGGGACGTTTCTGCTCATTGACGGCGCCGCTAGCGCCACGCCGCGGATAGAAGTGCTAACCTTACGAAGAAACGAATCGATCAGGTTGAACGAGCGACCCGCGCGCGCGCCATTGCTTTCCGCCCATATCAAGTGATTATACTGATTATCCTAGGTACCTAGACGTTCTCGGACACAAGTTTCAGTGCACCAACAGTGACTTAAGTGACGTGAAAGAAGAATTGCTCAACGCTGTCGGAAACGCGCGTTGTCGCGCCGCCCGTACCGCGCCGGTCGAATCTAACGAAATCGCACCACATTGGAACCATCACGGTCAGTACTTCTGCTCATCCTGCTCATCGTCGAGGAGCTGCCCCACGGCACCTTCAATAAGTGTATGTGATGGTGAACCTTCCAGTAGTTCCAGTTCAGATGATACCCTAAGACTCTAGGAACTGTAATTAAAATCAGATTCTAAATACTCTATTTCTAATGATTCATCTGAACTAGTGCTGTCATCATCACGGACACTTATAATGAATGATTCTAGTTCTTTAGTTATTCCATCCCTGGTTTTGTACTGAGCTTCAATATTAAGCACATGATTAGTCATTTTCTTCCAATGCTCCGGTGTTATGCTGTCAAAAGACTCTTTAATATTTTTTTCAATTTCAGCTGCTGATACGCCAACATTTCTACTCGCGACTTTTCTCTTCGCCGAACTCCAGATTAGCTCAATGGGGTTAAGGTCGCAATGGTAGGGCGGAAGTCTTAAAACCTCATGACCGTGCTCCCTTAGAATTTCATCGGCTTCATAGATTGGGTCTGCTTTGTGTTTATGTGCCAAGACAAGAAGTTCTGGTACAGTATAATATTCTTCAAAATCAATTTGTTTAGAACGCAGCCACTCTTTTATTTCGGCTTTGCGGGTGTTGGTATTTGGTACCTTATTAATTTGCACCGTGTGATAGCTAGCATTGTCCATGACAATGACACTTGGTTCACTCAAGTTGGGAATAAGCTTCTCACGTAACCACTTATTGAAATTTGTGGCGTTCATGTCATGGTGATAGTCTGCTTTGATTGATTTTGTGCTAAACGTTAATAAAGCATTAGGCACAAAACCATCTTCTGATCCAGCGTGAACAATAATAAATCGTTTTCCAGCTGAGATATTGCCAACTACACCTTGGGTGGAAGGCCCCTGCCACGACTTTTTTGTTTTGTAGTTCTGGTGAACGTAAGTCTCATCCAGGTATATTATTTTTTTACCTTCAGCACGTTTTGATGCAATAGTCCTTAGGTAGCGGTGTCGCCAAGCTGCTATGTCAAAACGCTCAATAAGTATCGAACGTTGTTCAGTATTTTGTTTAAATTCGTATCCATTTGCCATTAGTATTCGGCGTAAAGTCTCAAGGCATCCGGTAAAACCGATGCTTTCTCTCAACTCTGCCAATAAGCATCTGAGTGTAGGCACTTGTTTTTTTACAATATAAAATTCATTTATTTTATTTCGGATAGCTTGGATGTCAAAGCTATCCAAATTAGACACCGTGGCCTTGTGAGGTCGCTTTTTTCCGGGAGTACTAAAGACACCGTTGTTTAATTTTCCCTCATTACTTATTCTTTTTAAAGATGAAACGCTGATATCTGTAAGAAGAAAGAAAGTGTTAAATAAACAGAACACCATTTAGAAATACATTGTGTGGTTGCGCAGTACAGCCCCGTTGTACAGTCCGACAGCCCTAAAACATTTGGGTTTAGGTGAAATGAAATTGCATCGGTGAGGTTCTAATCGCAACGGTTTAAGAACAAGGAAGACTCATATAACCCGAACATCTTTTATATCTGGCCGATCAAAAATGACATTAAATAAATAGATAAGGTACTAAAGTGTACACATATTTATGAAATCGACTGTACAGTGTACATTTGGTTCATAAACAACAAAATGCTGTTTGCTCCGCACACAGAAAATACATATCAAATAATATGTTTATGATATCTTTTAACTAAACACCTCCTTATTGTTTTATTGAAACTATGAGTGTCAGTTACATTAATCATCTGTCTATTAAATTAATTTAATAAAATTGTGAATGCTAAGAGATTCAACATGATATAGGGACAGACAATAGGTACCTACACCTATTATATAGGGAAAGACAATGATAATTTTAGTAATTACCGGTCATTGAAGATACTTCTTCCAAATATTTCGTCTGAGTCTGGCAGGCTAACTCAGTTTCCTCAACCTCTTTCAGCTGCTTTACGTTTTCCAGCACACTTTTGTCAACGTGCACGTCCAGGTTTTCTGAAACGAATTTAATTTCGTTTAATTTCTTAATCTCATCGTATAATAGACAGAAAAAGGTAAATTAAACTTAGGATTGCACATAGAGAAATAAGAAGTATCAAAATGAACATGCCGTACTAAAGTCGTACTAACCTATAAATTTGGTCACCGTAACTAAACAATTAATTTTTTGCATCAATAATGCTTTTCTTTCTTCTTGTTTTTCTTTGTACTTCTGTATAATAGTATACAGAATCTCCCGGACACCGCCTCTTATCGTCGACGGCATGATTGCTCCGTATTTTTATCAATTTAGATCTCGAATTGACAAGTTTCTAACAACAACAACGTCCAAACGACATATTAAATAGTGTTGCCAGACTCGTCAGCCAAGAAAAATCCAGGTTCAGCTTTCATTAGACAGACTCTATGAATGAATGTTCCCTATAATTGGTCCCGTCCCCCCCCCTCTAGGTGTCGTCGGGCGCCATCCCCCCGGGCAGCATGTGCGAGTTGCTGCGTCCCTTTCTCACGTACCTGGCTCAGGGCTCGTGCGTCCCGCTCTGCGTGGCGTCGCGCCGGCTCGTGGGCGATCTCATGAAGTATGGAGAAACAGAGGTAAGGATATTTTTTTAAATAATACATAGTCTGAATATAAATATAGTGTAGTTTTCTTTTAAATCCGACTGACCTTGGAGGGTAATGGTTTCCGCGCGTATGTATGTATGTTAGTTATATTGTGACTTCCTGTAGCCTAAACGGCTCGAACGATTTTGAAGATTGACGTTTGGGCTGTGGGATTGACATAGGTTATAATATTTTAATCAAATTAATGAAGCTAAAATAATAATGACTAAAATAATAATATTATCTTGACAAAGCTTGCTTTTAATTATTAACTTTTTGTTATTATCTCTTTTTTCGATGAACGCCGGCTGCACGCACGAAAAAGCGTGACTCTTTGTCACGTTCCGCCTGAGCCGAATGTGCAAGCGAGAGCGCGGAACAAGTGATAGAGAGGCACGATCGGTCTAAGCGTTCGGCTTGTGACGCATCGTTACGTTATCACATTAAATTATTTTTCGTAAACCAACTTAACTGGATAATAGTGCAATAATATTGCATGAAAAGTTTTAAAACTTACCACCGCATACTTGATTTATAAAAGCCATTTCACTATTTGTTTTGTTTGCTAGTTTTCCCATTGATTCTTTTTTTAATTGCAGGTTGATAACGAAGGTGATAATAATGAAATGGAACAGGGCTCGGACGATGAAAATGCTGATGAAGTTGAAGATGCTGATGAGAATGGAGAGGATCCAAATGAAGGTGATGAAGAAGATGAAGATGATGGAGACAGTGATGATGAAATGGGTGAGAGGTTAGTAGAAAAAAAACACTATAATAAACTCTCAAGATTTTTATTTATCACATGAGGGTAATTTATTTATAATTCAATTAATTTCTATATGAAATTATTAGAAATGTTTATAAAAATAGAAATAAACGCATTGGACGCGAGTATCTTGTCATCAGAAACTTCTGAACGACTTCGTGTCCTTACTTCGCCAGAGACGAGAAGTAACGTTATATCGTAATTTCAAGCGTGTTTACTATGTAACGGATGTATAAGTGTGCTCATTATGTTACTGTTGTATAAGTGAGTTAATTATGTAACGGTTGTATAAGGGAGCTCATTATGTAGCGGTTTTATAAGTGTGCTCATTATGCTACTGTTGTATAAGTGTGCTCATTATGTAACGGTTTTATTGGTGTGCTCATTATGCTACTGTTGTATAAGTGTGCTCATTATGTAACAGTTTAATAAGTGTGCTCATTATGCTACTGTTGTATAAGTGTGCTCATTATGTAACGATTTTATAAGTGTGCTCATTATGCTACTGTTGTATAAGTGTGCTCATTATGCTACTGTTGTATAAGTGTGCTCATTATGCTACTGTTGTATAAGTGTGCTCATTATGTAACGGTTGTATAAGTGTGTTCATTATTTTACTGTTGTATTTGTGAGTTCATTATATAACGGTTGTATATGTGAGTTCATTATGTAACGGTTGTTTAAGTGAGTTCATTATATAACGGTTGTATAAGTGTGCTCATTATGCTACTGTTGTATAAGTGTGCTCATTATATAACGGTTTTATAAGTGTGCTCATTATGCTACTGTTGTATAAGTGTGCTCATTATGTAACGGTTTTATAAGTGTGCTCATTATGCTACTGTTGTATAAGTGTGCTCATTATTTTACTGTTGTATAAATGGATTCATTATGTAACGGTTGTATAAGTGTGCTCATTATGCTACTGTTGTATAAGTGTGCTCATTATGCTACTGTTGTATTTGTGAGTTCATTATGCAACGGTTGTATAAGTGTGTTCATTATTTTACTGTTGTATTTGTGAGTTCATTATGTAACGGTTGTATATGTGAGTTCATTATGTAACGGTTGTATAAGTGAGTTCATTATATAACGGTTGTATAAGTGTGCTCATTATGCTACTGTTGTATAACTGTGGTCATTATGTAACGGTTGTTTAAGTGTGGTCATTATGTAACGGCTGTATATGGTGTGCAGCCCTCTAGACCCGCGTGCGGGCCGCGTGGACGTGACGCTGGCCGCGCTGCCCGTGCCGGCCGCGGAGATGGCTGCCGCGCTGCGGGGGCTGCTGCCGCGCGCCAGCGGCGCCGGCCACCGCCGCGCGCGCACCGCCCTCGCGCTGTGAGTCGCACTACCAACATTACAATGTCATTAACATAAGAGATGGGGTAGAAAAGTGAGCTTTAGCCGATTTGGGCTCAGGGTGACATCATGTGACTAATGGACGGCACGTCCATGTGATAATGTTTTACACTTGTTTAACCTCCAACGCGAAAAGAGGGGTGTTGTAAATTTGACCCCTATAAATATGAGTCTGTGTGTTTGTCTGTGATATACCGTAACTCCTGACCGGGTGAACCAATTTTGATGCGGATATTTTTCATTTGAAAGCGGGTTTTCTAGTGATGGTCATTAGCTAAGTTTCATTAAATCAATAGGGACGTTTAAAAAATGGCTCTAAAATAATTCACTATTATATTGGGTATTTTTCTGCCCTCCTAACAACAGCAGTATCTCAAATTCAATAACCAATGCAGTTTGAATTCTATTCCGTTAGTAATGAGGTTGATATTGCTACAGGAGATTTATCCGAGATACTGCTTTTTTCCTTAAGAGGGCAGTTTTATATTCGTATCATATATTTCCCAGCCTGGAGCAGTTCTCGTCCGGCAAGAACCCGTTCGACGCCCAGACCATCCTGATCGAGCCGACGCCGGCGCTCCGGCCCACGCGCGCCGCCCGCGCGCTGAGGGTCTTGGAGAAGAAGCTCGTCGCCGCCGGGGACGAGCTCGCGATGAGAGGTAACATGCCACTTTATTGTTTTAGTTAGTGAAATAAATAAATAGTAAATAAATAAATGTATCGTCTATTAGCGAACCCCACTCGACTCGCCTCGGTGACAGTATGGTTTTAAAAACTGGTTGATAATTCTGTAACCACATTCTGCAAACTTAATATTAATCATGGTTGATGTAAAGTATAGTAGCTGTTATTAAAATAATTTGTTATATCATTTCTTTTGGGACGAGTGGAAATGAAAGTTCCGCACGTGTACCAAACGACTTTTTTAATATATTTGCGAAAAAATGACGTTGAAACGAAATTCTTACCACCATTAAGGATGAAAAATCGGAATGGTACCAGGTGGAAAAAAGTGGTCTCCGGCTATCCTTCCGGGTAGATTGATTTTATATATTATGTTTATGTATGTAGGATTTAGAAATGGAAAAGTAAATAAACACAAGTGCGAAAAATCCAAGTTTCCGCACGATATGGTGCTACAAAAAGTACCACTTAATGAGTAATTTTATTACAAAATCAGTTTCGTGGTTAGAAATTACAAACTAATCAAGTTACCAGGGTGGATCAACTTTTTGTTGTTGTTATTCTGTCCCGTAAGCCAGGGGACAACAGTGATAGAGTTTCTTAGAAATAATGTTATAATATATACTTCCAGCACACTCAGGAGAAAGGCCATAAAAGAATGGGTGTGTAATTGCCAATAAAACAGTTTTTTAGTGGACTTATATCCTTTGAAATCATAGTTTTAAAGAGTGACCCAGGAGACGTCACCATGGCAACGAGCTACAAAGAAAAGTTGATTGACCCACCAAACGAAGTGGTCATTTTGCAACTTGGACTTTTTAAGGTGTAGTCGCTAAACGATCAGACGCACATTTTATAAAACTACAAAAACAAATTCACAGGTCTAAACTGGCAACACAGCTCAAATGGCGGGTCGTCACCGGTCGAGGTTGTGTCAAATGGGAATTTGTAGCCTGTAAATTGTAATTTGTAGTTTTATGAAATGCGCTCTTTGCGGAGTATGTGTGGTGTGAAACTGATTGATAGAGTAAGAAATGAAAAAATCAGAGAGAAGTGTGGAATAAAAGAAGATGTAGTGACTAAGATTGAAAAGGGCATGCTTCGATGGTTCGGTCATTTGGAAAGGATGGATGAGGGAAGATTGACGAAAGAGATATACAGATCGAAAGTGAGTGGAAGGGTCGGAAGGGGCCGCCCTAGGCGTACTTTTTCGAATCAAATCGGAGAAATACTGGAAAAGGGTCGAATCTTAACCGACGGAAGGAACCGACGTGCGGGCATGACTCGATTTATGCATGTTGAAGAAGCAAAATAAATTTGTCAAGATCGTAGCAAGTGGAAAGTGGTATCTGCCTACCCCTCCGGGAAACAGGCGTGATTTAATGTATGTATGTATGAAGGCCTGTAGGCTTGTAGACCTGAAGCTTCTATCCGTGTCCGCCAGGGCTGAGCCGCAAGCGCCGCCGGCGGGCCCGCGCGCGCGCCGGAGCCGCCGCCGAGCCGCCCGCCCGCACGGACAGACACACACACACCGTGAGTATTCACTCAGGCATGTATATGACTTATTAGATACATTTCACATAATCATTAATTCTGTGAAGCGATATTCTTTTCGCATTTTTTCCCTTTCTTAATTTTACCAAATTTTGTTTTCCCCCGTTCGATTTTACTGCCGTCGCTTTTGTTCACGGTCGACTTATTTCCCAGTCGCATTTTTCCCGATCGATTTCTATCCCAGTCTCTCTCTTTCCCAAAAGTAATTACATCGTTATGTAGGTAGGTTTAGGTTATGTTAGTTTTGCAGCAGCCCCGGAGGGCCAAATAATCTAGGAATAGGAGCTCCGCGACAGCGGAGCTCCGTCGACTCTGTCTTATTTAATTTTTGGAGTGTGTAACATACTACCGTGAATATACAATGCTAGGAAATGAAGCGACTGGATAAAACTCGCAAGGGTCAAAACACGAATGTGAAAATTAACCGCTGGAAAAAAAGCGACTAGTAATTATCACGTTTGGGATAAAACGCGAAAAGAAAATTATCTTCAAAGAAAAAATGCGTATGAGCAAGACATCTAACAAATCATGTATATTAATATTTTGTCCGACCTTGAACATGTCAGCTCCAATTGGCCTTACTTTACAGTTTCAGAAATAAAACCATCATAATATTGTGACTATTATGTTTTGAAATGATAATAGCTGATCCAGCGTGCATTACTTAGGATGTTTTGTTACTGTGACAAAAAAGGTACACAGACTGAAGGGGCGAAAAAAGCGCACTGACCTCTCCAATGCATGTTGCATGATTTAGACAAGACCTAACCAATATATGTGCATCACATCAAATGTAGATTGCTTGTATGTACATCTTTTACACTCGCGAGCAAAAGTAACGAATCACTTAATTTTTCATGTGCACCCAATATCTTTGTAAATTGGTTTATTTTTCTAAATTACTTAATGTAAATACGTTTCTTGAAATATTAGCTTTATAAAAAGCTATGAAACATAAAAATTGGCCCAGAATTTTTCAGATTATTTGCTCGCGAGTGTACTTTTTGTTGAACTCCGTTTCTTACACCGGGCAGTACGCTAGCACCGTCATAGCTGTGTGCTCCTCATTTATGTTTACTTAATAATTCGAAAATAATATAACATTTCAAAAAAAACCGCGCCAAGAGAAAATATTAAATTTTATAACAAAAAAATTAACTCGCACCAAACTACAAGTATTGATGTTTTTTTAATGTGCATTTTAGTTTTTTAAGTTTCAAGGATTCTTTTTCATGTGCGTCGTAATACCGCCCGAATTATTAGAGAGTACATCTGCTGAGCGACTTTCATAGTACATTGTGTATTAAGGTCGGTAAGTAAGGAATTACGATCGAGGCTCTAGTAGAAGCCCGAAGTCGAAGACTGATGGCTTTCTGAGTCGAGGTACGTAATTCCCGTACCGCCCGTGAAACATACAATGTTTTTCATCACATTTGCGAGTAAATAAATACACAAGTCAGCACAACTATTATTACGAATTACTTGAACTTTTTTTAAGCGGATGGCGGGCGGACTTCACAGATTATACAAATGTTTCGTTCAGAAACGTTAAGGGCAAATACTTACGTAGGTATACATACAGCCCTGAAGGAGTGTAAAAAAAAAACGACGTTTTGTTACAGAAAACTATTAAAATCGATTATTAAGAATATAAATTGAGTATTTAAGTAACATGTAGCGAGATTGCAATAAAATTCCTGTTTAAATAACATTTTAAGACAATTTTTAATTGCGTGTAAACTCTTTGCTTGAACTTGCATGACCTGTGTGCTGTGCTATAAATTAAAAAAAAAATACTTACCGACTTTGGGTTTCATGGTAAGAAGAAAGGTCTAGGGTTTTATATGGGGCATTGCGGCCAAGTTAACCTGTAGGTTTAGATACTGTTTACATGCAAGTGTGATGAAAAACACATTTACAGGCCTCAAGAAACGGTCATAAATTTCGTTTCTATAATATCCGAGAATCGACAACAAATTGTTCTCCGTGACAAACATCAGGAGTTTCATCAATAACTGAAACAAACTTTGCTTTGACTTCGAATTCATGAAATAAACAGAAACACATTGGCTACGGAATGAACGTCATTTTGAATTTTGTTAGACAAATAACTCGGCCGGTTTGATACTTTGTTAGATGTGCTTTGCTAAAACGCCATCGTATTTGGAAGGTAGCCACAGAAGTTCTAAAAATTGCATTTGTTCTATGAAATTTTAAATTCATTGTGACCTCTGTAGAAAGTTCTTGCAAGAAACTACGACTTTGATCGACACGCGTGTTGTGTTTTGTAATTTCCTCTAATAACTGGTGCCACGAAGATCTCTCAATTTGCTGTTTACCAATATTACTAAAATAAATTACAGCGTGCGTTTTTGGGAATTCATGTGCCTTTTAAATCGCCATAACCAGATGTATTCCAAACGTTTTTGTCGTTCGAAAAGAGAGAACACCAGCAATATAACACTCCAATGAGCTCCGTACACTGATCTGTTAAACTAATCTTAAAACAAACCAGCCAAGAAATTAGTTGATTTTTCTGAGCAAAGTTCAAAGAGTTTACCTTTCCCTCTCCAAGTAAAGTTTGTACACGCTAACCACAATCACAAGGGATTATTTTTCGGCAAACCAATTGAATCACAACACAGACCGCTCAAAAAAACAATTCAACGAGTAAGTACAAGTACTTAATTGCATATAAATAGCGACGAAGTGAAGGCGGCCCTCGACGCGGCTCGGCGTCATCCCGCATTGTACTATCGACATTAGACAGTGAACAACTTCATACGCAAGCAGGGCTTAAAATCTCGTATTAGTTGCTATATGAACCTGCGAATAGATATATCCATTATTAGGCAGTTTTAATGGGTTGGATGGGTGGGCCGATGGAGTCAGAAGGTTCTTGAGTGGCGTCCGTGGACCGGGAGACGAGCTGTAGGTAGGCCTCCAACAAGATGGAGTGACGACCTAGTAAGGATCGCGGGAACGCGGTGGATGCGAAAAGCACAAGACCGGTCTGAGTGGAGAGCCTTGGGGGAGGCCTATATTCAGCAGTGGACGTCTTTCGGCTGACATGATGATGATGATGAATGGGTAGGAAGAAACTAGCTAGTTCGAGTATTTTTGATTGTTTGACCTACCTGATTATTATTTAAGATTACCCGAAATCGCTATCGATGAAGTTAAATTTGGCGAAATTGTGACAATGTATAGGGGTTTTAGGTAAGGGTAGATGAATGTCAGTACTCGCAGCTCGGCTTTTAGGGTCAATGCATAAATATGGTGCACTGTCCTGTTGATTCAGTCGCGTTCGGGGCTTATATTGTCGGTAGCCACTCGTGACACCAGGGTCACAGCTCTCTCGGGTCATTCAGGATGGACACATGCGGTGCGTCAGAAGCTCAGACGCGTACACCCGCGCGTCGAGCGATCTCGAAACTGCCACCACCGCCGTTAGGATATTAGGAGAGTGAGGGTAGTTGGAGACTCCGCATTGTCACAAAATGATACATTCTATGAAAACCATCAGGTGGCCTGTGTGCGCGTATGTCTTCAATATGCCATAAAAAAAAAAAAGTTTATCGGTAAAACAGACACCGTGTTATTCTTGCGGCGCTTCTTCTCCGCAATGATGGTCTTGTCCGAAGCGCTAGTCGATTCACTTACATACATATTACCGAAGTGTCCTCATGGCCAATACATAATAAATATTTGTATTCATTTATTTTATTACCTATTTTTATTATTGGCTAAAAACGTTTTACGAACTAATTCATTTCACAAACATATTTTGCAAAACTCTTTTTTTCCGAAACTGTTAATATTTCTGGATTTTTATAAATCTCACCAAACCTAACCTATAGGGTTCTACACAATGGTCCTGAAATAAATCCTGAAATATTTACAGTTTCGGAAAAAAAAGCGTTTTGCGAAATGATGTTTGTGGAATCATATGATAAGCAAGTGCTTGGATATATGATATTTAAATGATCTTATTTTTCATAATTACAGAATGGCGACTGGCAGGTTGAAGACGCTGATGATTCTACCAAGATATCCAAGAAAAAGAGGAAGCAGGCGAACAAGGAGAACGAGCCCAAGACCAAGAAGCAGAAACTGGAGGAGACGCCCGACGTAGGGATCGAACGTAGGGTCAAGAAACAGAAGAAAGGAAAGCTAGGCAAAGTTAATGTAGATGGTAAAAATAACACTGAGAATGTAAAGAATAACGTTGTAAAGGTTAAAAATAACGTAGCTAAAGTTAAAAGTGATGATGATAATGTTAAAAATAATGTTAGTAAGGTTAGAAATAAAGTAGAGAAAGGTAAAAGTGATGTTGATAATGTTAAAATTAACGCTAATAAGGTTAGACATAATGTTGAAAAGGTTAAAAATAACGTAGACAACGGTAAAAGTAACGTTAAAACTGTTAAAGTCGTTAAAGTCAAAGAAAACAAAAGCGTCGACGTGAAAAGTGTCAAAGACAAAATCAAAATTGTGAAGGATAAACAAAAACATAAAGCTGGGAAAGATGTTAAAAATAAACAAGAAAATGCAAAAACAGAAAAATCTGTAAATTCTAAATCGAAGGAAGCTAAACTGTTAGTGAATAAAATTAAGAAATTCCAAAAACAGGATAAGTCCAACAGCGGCTTGAATGATAGTGATTTGACTACGCCGAAAAAGGTGAAGTTTGTGCTGAAAAACAACTCGATGCAAGGAACGATCGACTACTACAAGAGCGTGAGGCAGAGCCCCAACATTCCTTTCGACAGCAGTAAACAACCAAACAAAACTAATTTAAAAGTGAACACTCCATCACCGATAAATCCTTTTTTTAAGAAGAAAATGACTCGGAGAGCTAGTTTCGCCTCTCAAATCGTGTATTAACCTATAATGACGAATATATCCGGAGCTAAGCTAGTGAAGGATATATCCGTACATATACGCTAATGACTGATTTATCTGTAAAAGTGGCCTAATGACGGATATATCCGTATAGATACCCCAATGTCAGATGTATCCCTTAGTGAACTACTGACGGATATATCCGTAAAAGTGTACTAATGACGGATATATCCGTATAGATACCCCAATGACGGATGTATCTCTTAGTGAACTACATACATACCTTCACGCCTGTAATCCCGGAGTGGGGTAGGCAGAGCTACAGAATTACCTAAAACTTTAAAAACTTGTTGATAATTCTGTGACCACATTCTGCACAAATACTGACGGATATAGCCGTAAACGTGAGCTATCGAAGGATTAATCAGTCAGCGAAAAGACCTACATACATACCAGTAAAAAAGTTAATATATACAAGAGGTAAAAAATGAAGACGTTCATGTTGCTCTCCCCCAGAACACATGCACACTGAGAGCAAAAGCTCAAATTTTATTTACTTACCGTTTCAAGTCTCGTATGATAAAACTGGAAGGAATTCGCCTGGTTCCTTATTTTCAGAGAAACGATCAACTTTTTATATCAGTGTGTGGCAACTATTGCTGTGTTTCTCATACTTGTAATGTTAGAACATAACGCCTATAGTTGCCGGCCACACATCATGCATGATCATGTTTCTACGGGTCTGCGGTCCCTATCTTTCATTATAATTAGGACAGATTTTGTCAAATATGTTTGCATTTTGCATTTAATACCTAAATACCAACTACAGTGAGTGGTAAATACTAGAAACGCGTTATAAGATAATGCTGAGAACGAAGACGAATCTAACGTAGGATGAACTATCTCCTAGAAACAATGTTACATAGTAATTTTAAAACGATTAAAAATACATATTTTAAGACTTGTTTTGGCTTGTAGCATAATGATTATCCGAGAATGGATGAAATGGAACTTAAATGTTAGTTGTATAAAGTTGAATTTGCTTTACTGTATGTATTTTACACACGGCTACATGTCGAAGTATTTTAGTGTTACACATCGACATCATGTTTTTAATCTAATGGATTGACGATGAAGTTTTGTGCCGTCTGATATTTACACATAGTTGAATTTTAGTTTGTAACACTTGCACTGCCTTTTTACGACTGTTACTGGGTAGCAGTAGATATGTTATAGTGCAACAATGGTATCTGATCTTATGTCGTCATCTAAGCTTATGTCGGATTTTCAGTCACGGTTCACCGCAGAATATAATGGATAAATATTCATTAAGTCGAAATTGGCACAGATTTTAAACTGATAAACTGACCGTTTTAATTGCCTTTTAATAGGCCTTCTGTCAAACTTCTGTTGAATATTTTGATTTTAGACATTTTTGAAACGATCGTTTCGAGGTTTCTATAAGAAATGTAACACTCGGCACTCACGCCAATGGCTATTGAAAAGCGCACCGCTGGCGGCAGTGAAGGATTTATCCGTCATCGACGTAACTTGTACGGATATATCCGTCAACGACGTATAGTCGCGGTATGGAAAAGTTTAAACTTTTCGACTCATTTCAATGCTGTTAAGGTGCAGAATTGACGAACCTTTTCATCCCGCGACAAATCAAAGTTAAAATCCTTGTTGCACTATTTTACCGGTGTTATTTGAACCTGTTTGTTCGGTAGATTGTCTACTAGTTTTTACCGACGAGGGGAAGTGTTGGTTGCTTCTGTTGAGTTGATGTTTCTCGTAAGATAATAAATATTTTGAATCTATGCGTTGGTTTTCTTTGTGTTTGTGGCTTAGGCGTCCTTTATTTGTATTTAGTTCCAAATGTACACCATTTCGACGAGATAAATATACACAGTAGTCACATGGTGGCTATAATATGCCGACAGCTAGGTCAACTATTGTTACTGCGACAGTTTTTTAACAGACTTCATTATGCATGGCAAACGGGTGCACGGAGGTCGGAGGTGTTTGATTTAATGAAACGTTAATAACCATACAATACCATGTCAAAAGGGGTGCAGACTCGTGGTCACACCAGGTTGTCACACCACTGCTATTCGACGGAGCCCAGCCTGAGGCAGGGTTCCTATTTCTGAGTTATTTGCCCTTCGGGCATCTAAAGATACCTAACGAACCTAACCTACCTACTTTTGCGGAATAAAAATGATTTCTGTCGAATTTCCGACCAAAGAGAATAGCAGTGGTGTGACAATCTGGTGTGACCACGAGTCAGCCCATGTCAAAAGTAGTAATACACACGAGCTAAAACAATCGACTCAACGTTTAAAATTTTCCACCCAATATCTTATTAACTTCTCATGCGTTTCTCAAAAATGGAGTAGGAACCAAATGAAAGGTTATAAAATGTGCTTTCATGTGGTACTAATTTTTTCAGCATCACATGAGAAGTTAATAAGATATTGGGCGGAAAATTCCACACGTTGAGTCGATTTTTTTGCTCGTGAGTGTAAGTAGTAAGTAGCAGTAGTAGAGTACCTCCTAGAGGTCTCCTCATAGGGAGCTTCACTGCAAAAAACTGGCCACCAGATATTAGTGGGATCTTGTCGACCTGAGGACTAAGACGGACTGTTTCGATGAGCGGCACTCGGCACTGCTCTTGTCCGACTATTCGCTTTCGTCAGATATATTTTCCCAAAAGTAGGTAGGTTTACGATCGTCAGACATTTTGAGATGCCCGAAGGGCAAACCGCCCAGAAAAAGGAGCCCTGCCTTAATAGCAGTGGACAAAAAGAAGCGGGGGTGGGATTCTATGCTTTCTTCCGTCTAGACGCTGATGGTTGATTTGGTTGCAAGCAAAGGCTAGTGCTTCTTGCAGGTTCATAGAGCTCAATTTACTTTGCTAAAGGAAAAGAAAAAAAAAAAAAAAGACCCGCTCTCGCTTTGGTTCCGTTTTGTCAGTTTTCTGTAACATCCTTAGGTACATGATCCAGATGTTATCTTCTATATAATAAAAATGAATCGCTAAATGTGTTGGTAAGCGCAAAACTCGAGAACGGCTGAACCGATTTGGCTGATTTCTTTTTTGTTGTGTTCGTCATTGTCAGGACAAGGTTTTTATGAAAGAAAATAATTGAAAAATCCACCGGGGAAGTCAGGAATTTGCAGCGGGGCGAAGCCGCTGGCGGGCCGCTAGTTATACATAAAAACCTTCCTCTGTCTCACCTGATGTTAAGTGTAAGATGTCTACGGTGGGTACACTTACCAAAAAAAAACTTATTCACTCTTGCCTTGAAAACACCAAGGTTATACGATATAACACCAAGGGAATCCAGACGCAGGGAGAGCATTCCACTCCTTGGCAGCTCGAATAAGAAATCCGAACCATTGGAAATTCAATATTTAATCTGTATTCATTGGGAATAAAACAATCATATAACTGTATATAGTGTAATATATTTATCACAATAATATAGTATGTACAGGTATCTACTATCATACAAATGGTCTGTCTTAGGTCTACGCTACTCTACATAAACACAGCGCGCGTCGCCGCTGCCACTCATACAAAATATTTGTACACTTACAAAACGAAATATTTACCAGATTCAAATAATTTTTACCGTCATGTAAAACATTCAAAAGTAAATAAACAAATATCACGATCTAACAAATGTGATCTGAATTTACCCGCTTAGCCCTCAGACGGATAAATCCTTCATTACGTAACATATTCAACATGCGTACACATATTCTACATAAAAAAACATAAATAAATAACACATTGAGGACAAATTCAATAACCAATAATTTTGTCATGGAAAATATTAATTAATGAATTCTAAAATCTGGTAAACATTCATTCGAATCAAGCATAAAGTTACCGTCAGGTATTCCCGTAATATCGGTAACCCTAACACACCCGCGGCATTCAACAACTCGTATGTACATAAATGCGTTTATTACTACATCTAAATATTATCTGTGGGTGTTCGCGGCATGTCTTTAAAAATATTATTTATTAAAAAAACATTTCCAAATAAACCCCCTTGCTAGGAAAATTGGGTTACCATAACTTGGGATTATTTAAATATAGTGCAAGGATATGAATTTTTATGTCACAAAATCAATTAATATTATTTATAATTATTATTTTCTTATGTTAATAGAGATGATTTTTTTATTATAGCATAAAAGTTCATCTCTTTACAATATATTTAACTGGTACCTATTATTTTTACACAAAAATACCGGTATAAAATTTTGTTATTACGCTTATTATTGATAATTTTGGTTCTTTAATGAATTTATATAATATTGTGTTATTACCTAAATTACAATCGAAAATATCAGGGAAATGTTGCGAATTTAGGAGGATATTTAAATTTTAATTAACACCGGCACCAAACCCATTTTAAACAACTCCAAAGCGCCTATTTCCTTCGCAAGGGGGCTTATTTTGAAAAAAGTCAGTTTTATATACAAACAATTGATTCCACAAAATTATTTACACAAATATTTCTAGCACGAGCTTATCCTTTACAGGGATCTCTACCAGAAAACCTTACACAGGGACAATGTACAACAGGCGAACGACTAAGGTGCCTATTTTCTACATACAAACGCAGGATCAAAGTTGACTGGTAGAGGGTGCTTGTAGCACTAAGCTTGCCTGTAAATGGATACAGTATTTGTTTATAGACTGTCGCAAACACTCAGCGTGACGACGTCATTGATATTTATTGGCCTTGCACTTAACAACGTAATTGGTTGCATACAGTTGAATTGTTAACATTTTGAAAATAATGTATGCATGTAAACACTTCATTGTACAAACAAAAGAGATAGCAAATATAAAACAGACAAAAATATAGTAGGGATGAACAAAGGCGAACTTATCCCTTTAAGGGATTTCTTCCAGTTAACCACTAAGCGATTGCGAAAACAATTTATGGCAACGAATAGCCAAATATATACAACACTAACCCACTGTTTCACTATGCGTATTAGACAACGATAAATATACTTGTATAGATAAATACGAAAATCACGCTTATTACATAAATATTTGTCCATATCGCAAATCGGACCCGGGACCGCTAGCTTCTTAAGCATGGTCAATAGCAACTAGGCTTACCGATTCCTCAGTGTAAACCACAATTAACCTTTTTAAAAGAAGACAAGACGTACTGCATAGTTTAAAAAGACTTAACAAACATACAGACAGACAAAAACTGAGTAAAATAAATGATTACCCTAAGACTCAGGTTCATTTGACCAACAATCATACGCTGTAATTTAATTAGCTACGAATATACTATCACATGCTCTACAATACAAATCTATAACGGTCAAAATCTATAATGTTCATTTAATATAAATATTTTAATCTGGAAACTTATCCATAAAATCAAAATTTATAACACTGAATTGCTCTAATATTCATGAGGAATAATGATAAAAGCACCCAAAAATAGGCGCGCTGTCGACTCTGTGTGACATTAGCTTTTGTGCGTTTTAAAAAAAAAACAGCTTCTGTATTTCTTTTTATTATATTATAGCTTTTGCATGTCATAAGTGTCATAACTCATAAATATTTGATGTTAAAGATTTTGAAATTATAGAAAATAATAGTTATATTAAGTGAAATTTAAAGAAAACGAATGAACATATCATGTTATTTTAGATCATGTGATATTATATCAAATATAATGTGCGCAAGGAGCACATGATTTTAGGCCAAGCAATTTATCCTGTTTCTTCTTAAATCCAACCGCATGCAACCAAATAACAAAATAGACTCAATTACTTAACAAACAGTAAACATTCTGGAATGTCTTTTACATTTCATTATAACTTTATTTCTATATACAAGTTCATCTCAAACACGTCACAACAACTCAAGTTAATGTCCATACAAACTTTAAGGTGACCGGGGCCGCTGCCCAGCTCGGTAAAACCAATAAAGGCATATTCAAATTCCGAATTACATTTCAGCCCTCCTAAGCAATAAAACAAGTACTTATCTCAAATTCAATAACCAATGCAGTTTGAATTCTATTCCGTTAGTAATGACTAGAGTTAGGACTTTTGGTGGCATATCGTGGTTCTAGAATCCATGGAGTCGCTATTTCCTTATTATTACAATACATGACACTTTGATTTTGACCTTCAGTATGGTCATATCGTCGGTGAAACTGCAAAAGCGCGTAAGTAACATTTTAAATAAGGAGCAAAATGCACCTTTTTAATAAGAATGTAACGTTTATTTTGCTCTATCGTGAATTTGTTAGTTACGCGGTTTTGCCGTATATTTCAAAATGAGGGTCAATCAACTTTTCTTTGTAGCTCGTTGCCATGGTGACGTCTCCTGGGTCACTCTTTAAAACTATGATTTCGAGGGATATAAATCCACTAAAAAACTGTTTTATTGGCAATTACACACCCATTCTTTTATGGCCTTTCTGCTGAGTGTGCTGGAAGTATATATTATAACATTTTTTCTAAGAAACTCTATCACTGTTGTCTCCTGGCTTACGGGATTGAATAACAACAACAAAAAGTTGATCCACCCATGAACATAAAATACATTTTTAGTTCGGTTATTCCATACCTACTGATATTTGCTTGTTTGTAACGATTTCACAGCAGAGATATCCTCCGTATCAAAATTCATTTAAATTGGTTAAGCGTTGTAGTAAACAAATAATTTTTGAAGTATAAATATACTGAAGGTCAAAATCAACGTGGAATGTAACTAATATAATAAATAATTCATAGCGACTCCATGGATTCTTGAACCACGATTTGCCACCAAAAGTCCCAACTCTAGTAATGACGTTGGTGTTGCGGCGGGAGTTTTATCCGAGATACTGCTTTTGGTTAGGAGGGCAGATCTGTCAGAATTATCATTTACCCGAAAGCTATGTTATGCTGGGGCTATTTTAGATTAGAAAAATAAAGTTTTCTATCAATTTTTTTTTTTTATAGCATGGGAAGGCAAACGAGCACACAGGCCACCTGATGGTAAGTGGAAACTGTGACCCATAGACATTTGCATTCACAAGACTGCACATGCGTTGCCGACCCTGAGGACTAAGATGGAATGCCTCTATGCTAGTCATTTCACCGGCTGTGTTATCCCCAAACCGGAACACAACGATGCGAACACTGCTGCTTGGCGGTTGGTATTCGGAATTATGGAAATCCGGGATTTAAATGAATTCGGAATTATGCAGTGTCCCCGGCTTTTGACATGTATCGTCTTATTTACTTAGTAATGACGGCCAATTGAAAACAATACATGTCAAAAGCAATATAGTTGTACCGAACAGAATTGAGACCCTGGAGTTAACGTATCTTTAAGTATATATATTTTTTTAAATAGTGTTGCGTCATGTATGAATGACTAAATAATGGCTTTATCGCGGTATCGCTCGTGAATCTATAACGTCATGAAAATAAAGGGGGTCTTATAGCACTAGCTAGAGAAGAAAACAATCCTGGCAACATTGCACGACCATGGAGTATTGGTGATAATGTTGGTAGCAGTAAAACAATGAGCCGCCGAGGACCGCGGCGGATGTCCGGCGACACCACGCGTGGCAGGATATTGGTCAGCTCATACTTAATATAATATTAAATACATATCAGGGGACTATGTCACACCAATTGACCTAGTCCCAAACTAAGCTCTAGGCTCGTGCTATGGGTACTAGACAACGATAAACTTATATAGAGAAATACATACTAAAAAACATAAATAACATGCATGACTCGCGAACAAATCACGCTCATCACAAACATCTGCCTTTATCGGGATTTGAACCCAGGACCGCTAGCTTCGTAGACAGGGTCACTACCAACTAGGCCAGCGCGTCGTCGTCACGCTAAGAAATAAAAATAAATGTTTAAAAACCAAAAAAAAAAACGGTTTTTGTTTTTTTTTACATTTATTTTATTTTATACTTTTTAGTTATCATAATTATGCTGTTATGTAGTCCCACTTCATAATTAATAAGATACTATATAACATTTCAATCTGACCCCAAGCAACGCCGTGGGAAAGTCATAGTCATATAATTAAACCTAAATATGCTTCGTCATAGTCGCTCAACTATCTAAATCGAAATATCTTGTCGCCGCACTAGTAATATAAACCGTTTAGGAGTTCCGGTGGCCATCTGTAGTCTTCATCATCAGTTCCACTTGAACAAATAGTTTTCCAAAATTAAATACGCGAGTTACAATGAAAAATACCAAAAACGCTATGGGTGTGCCTATAAATTTTGAAGAGTTCCGTCGATTCCTCATGGACTCCATCATCAGATCTTCATTTTGATATAAATGGGACCAAACGGGAAGCACCAGCTTCCAAATAAAGAAAGAATTATCAAAATCAGTTCACCCGGACGAGAGTTCTGACGTAACAAACATTTAAAAAAAAACAGACGAATTGAGAACCTCCTCCAATTTTTCAAGTCGTTTAAAAACAATGCTGTAATCCTGTCCACGTAACCAATAAGTGTAGCATCGTTTTTCACCTCAACATGATCAATATTCAGATACTTCATGGTTGCGCAATGTGTCAGGATTGACTAGTTATCTCGCTTCGATATCGCCATGACACTGTCTAAGTTATGACTGAATAACTATCAACGTCAACTATATGATGGATATCGACACTAGATGGCAGGTTCAAAGAAGAATAAAGGCTAAAATTCGATGAGATACGTCGTAATATTTTACGACCTCTCCATAGGAAGTTGAGTCAACATTAAAATACCACTTATTTGGCTGACCTACACTTCTCTGTTACCAACAATAATATATTATTTAACATTGGGCTTAAAAATAAATATCTGACACTCTCTCATACTCCAGTAAGACACACACGTATCCGATTTTTTTTAGGGTAAAGTTCAGGGACCGTTCCGGTAACCCATTCAAGGGGTTTGGAATGGGTTTTTATAAGGATATATTCAGAAAAGCTTTATCGCTTGAAAACCGTTCGATTTGCTTTTTAACGCGCTATTTATAAGGGTTACCCTTACCAAGGGTTTGGAATGGGTATTTCGAAAGGATTAAACTATCCAAATCCCTTTCGTATGTCTTGTTTGATTTTGCTTTTAAAGCGCCATAATTATTTTGAGTAATACCAATATCCCTTTAACTTAAAAAAGCTGTTGTATTGGCTTTTTAAGCGCTATTTATAAGGGTTAACCTTACATTCGGTTATGCAATAAGAGAAGGATATCAATTAAATTCACCGCTGACTATCTGAGCTGCAGCTCTTTAGGTTTCCCTTATGGGAATGGTTAGTTTAACAAATAAATAACTAAGTTTTTTTTTTATGGCATAGGGAAGGGAAACGAGCGCACAGGCCACCTGATGGCAAATGGAAACTGTGACCCATAGACATTCTCTTTCACAAGACTGCAATCCTAAGACTGCAAATGCACTGCCAACCCTGAGGACTAAGATGGAATGCCTCTATACTAGTCATTTCGCCAAGTATTTATTTTAGTCATATATTTCTTCGAAAGGGGTTATTCTTTTAGTGGGTTATACTTCGAGAGGTAAGTGTTTTAAAGGCTTTTATCGGGGAATGGGTGGTCGGGTCCCGGTGATCGAATTTTCGTTTCCATCTGTTGCATTTGTCCGAATTTTCATAAATTAGAAATTTGTCCTTGAAAATGTTTAACAAACCTAACCTAAACTATACAAAAAAAAATCGGGGACAATGTCACACAAATTGCACTAGTCCCAAACTAAGCGGAGGCTTGTAGATACTATGGGTACAGTCAACAGCATAAATAAGTGATCATTTCTGTACAGTCAAGGAAATTGATTCGTAGACCATTTTGAACCACGTCAAAGTGACACTGGAAATAAACTCATAACAAGTCTCTTACGTTTTGATTGATTACGTCACTATGATATCGTCCAAAATGGTCTACGAATCAATTTCCTTGACTGTACCTTGTAGCTTTCAATCGTGTAACAATTTTGTATAACATTTCAAACACAACGGTAAAGTGACAAGGTACATAAATGTTCAAATATTTATGCTGTTGACTGTACTAGGCAATAATACACACTTATACAAATCTCTTTACAACATTTTCAGAAAAAAATCACTATGAAAATTCTGACAAATGAGGACGAAATTCTTGATCATACGATAGCTACTATTTTCCAGCCTTGTTGAATAATGCATCATTGCTGGACTGTACAAGGTTTCGCGTACGGGAACGAACGCAAGGGTCAAGCGTATGTATTCTAATACGGTACAATGTATTGTATGCGTATGAAGTTGGGTCCTTAGCAGAGTGATAGTTTAAAACAATATCTAAAATCTAAAATAAATATTGAAAAACAACTAATTTGAAAATATTTACCGTGTTGAATTGAATATATTTATTTAATAAATAATACTAATGAGGACCGCAACAAATTTAGAATAAATCTTATAATATAAGTCACGTCGACAAAAATGAATAGAAAACATTTTTTAAATGCAATTGATATCTTCTAGAAACGGTTTATATAAAATGGCACACAACTGAGACTTTAGTTTACTGTTATCATTTTATTATTAAATAAGGTTGGGTCTATCATACTATAAACAAATTAAAAATAAACCTTTGCACTTCAAAAGTATTTTTCCATTTTGTGACCAAAGAGGACAAATGTATGAAACGTTCCATTTTGTTACCAGAATTATCAAAATTACGATTATTTTTTCCATTTAAAATGTTGTCATACCAAGAAATGCATTTTATTCACATAAATACTAAATATTAACTTTAAAAAGTAATTAATAAATTTAATTTGATAAAAAAAGAGCTAAAATAAATGATTTCTTAATCAGAACAAGTATAAGATAAAACATATTAAATACATACATACATTAAATCACGCCTGTTTCCCAGAGGGGTAGGCAGAGACCACTTCTTTCCACTTGCTACGATCTTGACAAATTTATTTCGCTTCTTCAACATTCATACATCGAGTCATGCACGCACGTCGGTTTCGGGTACTTAAGATTCGGCCCTTTCCCAGTATATTAAATAATAATAGATATGGCAAAACAAAACATTTGTTTATAAAAATTCTAAAATGTAGCGTGTCCAATAAAAAAAAACAATAATTTATTAACCTCTCGTGAGGCAGGAAAAATAAAATATATTGTGCTGAGAAAAAAATGCGGGTTTCTCTTTTAAATACACAACAATGTGATAGTAATTCGATCCAATCGTACATACATAGTTTAATATCTAATACCAATACTTGAAAAAATGAGAAAACTAATTCAGTGATTCATTGTGTACACGTCCCCAGTTGTGTCCAGGTCGCGGCGTATGTAAATGTGTACAGTGACTCATTTTCATCGCACTCACGTATATAATTCTGATTTATTTAACAACTGAATAAAATTTGTTTATAAAAAATCTAAAATATAGCGTCTTTAGAGTTGATGTTAATTCTGTAGCTCTGCCTACCCCACTCTGGGAATGAAGGCGTGAGTTTATGTATGTATGCATGTATGAATAAAATTTGTGTGACACATTATTAAATTCCATGTTCGCATATGCCTTACATTTATTAATTTAATATTGATATTATTCTAATTACTGTCTTTACTCAGGTAAAGGTAGGATTTAGACTTAATTACCGCTCCCGTCTAACTGTAAACTCTATTATGTCCGGTCCTTTAGTTATTTTCCTCTTGTGTATACACATCAACAATGTCCAGGGATAAATAATATTACTCCCACGGAAACAGTGTTTTTTTGGAACGAAGTATCCCCTGAATTAGGGCAGAATCTATCTCCATTCTAAATTCTCATTTATACAAAAACATGCAATTCCCGGATATATTTATAGCTGGACACTTTTGATGTGTACTCATTTGCGACTAGAATACAAGTTAACACTAAACAACGTGGCCCAAGGACATATAATGAACCCCTGTATAAGGGTGCTCAGCAATATTGTACAATCGTTTCTTTTTTAATTCGAACAGAAAAAACACAACATACTGCACGAAATGTGTATGTGTGCAATGGAATTAACAAGCTCACAGATTTAGCTATACTAAAATCTGCCATCTGACGTGCAATTGTCATGCAATTCAAAAGAGTTTGCAGGTGTTGAGGTACTGTTTAGACCATGCGCCTACAGTACACAGGCTGCTCCAAAGTAATAAATTGAATTCAATACACTTAAAACCGTGTAAATAAACTCGACAACAACAATTATATAATAAATTGTAATTGGTGTAAAGCTATTAACAATGCTCTTATTTTTTCTATAGAATGTCTCTCAGCAGATTGAGTCAATGTCGAAAAGATGAAACCATTATATTGAATTTAACGTAACGATATCAACGGAAAAATTAAAATTGTAATATTTTAGTTATACATAAACGAAGGATAGTAGTAGTATAGTAGTGGTAGTAGTGGTAGTAGTATAGCCGTGCTCAGCTACCTAGGTAACGGTAGTGGAGCGATGCACGGGTGTCCCCCCTGTCCCCGGCTTTCCCACATTGTTTAGTTATTTCGAACAAACCCCTAGTTGCGCTCACGTTCTGGCACTTTCTAATCCGCGGAGGTAAGTGACAGCACGCGATTTAAGTCAAGATTAAATTTAATTAAATAACATCCTACTGTCTTCAAATATTAGCATGAAAATTCCCTTTTTTGTTACCAAAATTGTTAATATCTTGGTAACAAAAGAGGAAGTTTTCATGCAAATATTTTAGGATACATTAAGATATTATTTTACAGTGCCATGACTGAACTCTGATTCACAATAGAACCGTGTCACAGTGACGTTATAAATAAACGACACTAAACGTCTCTGCCACACAGATCTATGGCGGGACAGGCTTCCATTTTACTTTCTATACATCTGCATGTTTAGGTCATCAACAGACATAGGAATATTTGGGGCAAAATTAAATGACAGCTAGGGATTGACTATATCGATAAACTAAATTATCGATGCTTTTCCCATATACTAGTGGTCGCTCCAAGTTTTGTTTGTAATTTTTATTTTTATTGCAAGTAGGAAAATAAAACCAAATAGCAACATAATTCTGGTTATTCTTTATTTTAAAAGGATTTTTGAACCTTCACTCATAATCATCATATTTTATTTCCTAATGGTATTCAGCATTACTATTCCATTTACTATTGTTATAGTAAACGATCAGAATTTTCGGGCGTCAACTTCTCCGTTTCGAGTGATGATTTCAGGTGGCTAAAACACTTTTGTATTTCTGTGGAAGTGTTAAGGGCAAAACAAAATAAAAAATACACACTTACAAAAAACGCTGGGGGCGATCACTAGTATAAAATATGGGGAAAGCATCGATAATTGAGTTTATCGATATAGGCATTCCCTATCTGTCATTTAATTTTGCCCCGTATATTCCTAGGTCAGGTCATCAATCATTTTCAATATTCAACATTAAAAAAACCTATATTGTATCCAGTCTTAATCTTTATACGTGCAGTGCAAAAAATTCGCTTATTCTAATCGAAGCATAGGTACTTGTCAAGCATGACAGGCAACCTTTTTAATTACTTTTGGACGTCATAAGTTTTAACTTGTTTGACAGCGTTACCCACAGTATGTTTAGTACTTAATACCAGCTTCGTTAGCTTCAATAGATATAGTTTACCTGATTATATCGGCAGTTAAGTGACCTACCAGGTCTTTATATTCAGTGTATAGTCCAGTTTTTTAATAATGGCCGGTACTAGTGTCACGTTGACCATCGGCGCGGCGCTAAGAAACCAATATCAATTCTTGTAAGGTTTCATTTATGCAATAAACATTTTCATTTTCATTTTTCAATGCTGCGACGATCAGCGTGACACCAGAACCAGTCGAAGTGTCGGACAGATCCAAGAGAAGCTCACACAAGTCACATACTCAAGAGTCGAGGCGTCGAGTTGCCGCCTCTAGGTTAAACATGGCAGGAGCTCGCCGTCGAGGTCGAGACTAATGATCGGCTGACGGATGCAAATTACGTCAAAATTATTTCGAACGATATCCGTAATATGGATATGACTACAATTGATTTAAATAAAAAAAGAGAACATTGTAAAAAAGTTATATAATTTAATTTTTAATTTTTAGTCAATATTAGGTATTTTCAGTTCATTCCTTTAATAATTCACTATCCACTTATATTTATTTTATTATACTGCACAAAAATACAAATTAGAGTACACAAGGTGAACTTAATGCCTAATGACATTCTCTACCAGTACCAGAAAAATCTTAAGTCAAAACCGGTGACAATTTACAAATGGCCAGTACTTTCTTAAAATACAAATTATGTACTGATTTATAACAAAAACTGCATATATTTTCATACATAAACAGTATTCGAAGTCTTATCCATGTTATGCTTTCGTCACCGTATCCGTCAGCCGACCTTTAGTCGACATGACATTGAGAGAGACCTATCCAAGCGAGCTGCTCGCAAACGCGCATTTTAGTCCATAGAGCCCAAGTAATCAGTAACCCACTGGAGCGTCTCCCGCCGCACGGCCCCGGCACACTGCACTACGTCGTCGGTGGATGCACTGACCTACCGAATGGCCGCGTCACAGCGTGTCGCTGGTGTAGGTGTAGTCGAGCGAGCCGTCGGGGTGCGAGGTGGCGCGCAGCGTGCAGCGCCAGCGCTAGGGCCGCGCGGGCGCCGGCGGCGGCTTCGGGGGCAGCCGCGGGGCGCCACTGTTCGACCTGCACGACCACCATCACACTCAATATTTAAAATATCCGGGCACCATCTCATACAAATTGATCTAGACCTAAATTAAACTAAGGTTTATTCATTTGGATTTTTTTAGGCTTATTTCAAATGCTGTTGTTATTGTTTTCAATACATTAACGAAATCCACGTAAATTAAGGCATATTTTAATATAAATAGTAAAAAAAGCCATTCTGCTATAGTCGCGCCATTTTAGAGGCCCGATTTGACAGCTGTCACCGTACAACATTTAACTTCAAACGTGTTGTATATGTGTAGTAACACTTGAAGCAGTTACAACTTCATTAAAAAAAAAACTAGTTACTTTTACTTGAACAAATATGCGAAGACGACAATGATTACGATTAACATGCCAAAGAATCGTCCTCTTGCGGTAGTCTAGGCATCATTTACACATGTAAAACGAACTTTACGCTACGGGTGCATGAATTCCATTTGTGAACAGAACGCAGGACAGCTAAACATTGTAGTAAATTTTACTGACTCTACATTTCATTTCAAAGATAACAGACGCTATATAAACTGCACCGAAGCTGTGATAAATTAAAAATAATATAGTATCATATAATGAAAGTAACGGTAAGTCTCCGCTTTCGCCCGTCTTAGGACTTGACAAAGAAAAACAGCCAATCATAGAATGATCGGTGATCTGTTCGACTTACGCGTTACTGTGATGTCTCCGCTGCAGGATGGCGGAGTGCGCGGGGCGCAGCAGCGCGGGCGCGGGCGCGGGGCGCGGGGGCAGCGGGGGCGGCGCGCCGGGGGGCGCGGGGGGCGTGCTGCCCGGCGCAGGCGCAGGCGCCGACGCCGACGGCTACGGGGGAGGGGAACACTTTGCCTTAGTTCTCCTATCAAAATGGGAACTATTTTTGGTAACAAAATAGGAACTATTTTTGGTAACAAAATAGGAACTATTTTTGGTAACAAAATAGGAACTTTTCAAACAAATAGTTTGGGGCATGGTGGGATTTTTATTTATACATTTTACAAAAACTTACAGACTAATACGAGAAAGTAAGAATTATAATTTAATTATTTCTATTCTAGTTACTTGAGTGCATCAACTATTTCTCTGCACATTGAAATATGTCTTGGCGATAAACCCAACCATATTTTTAAATCAGTAAATTCATTGTTAGTACAAGTAAAAAGAAACTATCCAAATCAGAATTACCTTTTAAACTAAAATATTGATAAGTTAGGGGACAAACAACTATTTTCATACAAATCTGGTCCACTGTGTTACCCGTGAAAGATTTCTTTAAAAAATAAATAAATATATATATATGTATGTCCACCGGGTCATAAATTTCACTATTTACTTGTGTAATAAAAACTGCCATGTTTAAAGAGAACCCACTTGGTTTTTCTTAAGAACTTGATACGATAACATAAAAAGTTCCCACATAGATGTAAATGATATAGTATTGACGCGTACCTGCAGCAGCGGCGTGGCGAGCGGCGCGGGCTCCCGCGGGCGGCGCGGCGGCAGGGGGGGCGGGGTGCCGCAGCACGCCGCTGGGGGGGGAGACAGTCAAATACTGATCGTTCATACACACACGGAACTACGTAATAATAATGGGTGGGGAGTCTCACACATTCCGCGGCTTCAGATCAAAACGGCAATAGACACACCGCACTGACAGATCAAGAGTATAGTAACTCAACATACAATTGTATTTTAAAATCAACCTTAATACAACGTCCATGAACTTGAAACAAAACTAACAATGATTTTGAATTGATGCTCTTGATCTAGCAGTGGGCCATGTAAAAAAATTGGACTAGTTTTTTTATTTTATTAGCTATTAAACTGGTACGTATTTCCCAGTAAGTCTACAAAATATGTATGTATGTATGTAATTAATAATTCATTTTGTTACCAATACAACATATTGAATTTTGGTAACAAAACGGACAACAAAAAATAACTTTTTGGGGACATATCGGGAGATTATGTTTTATTGTCTACACTTAGTGTAAGTATGTAAATCTAGAATAGCGATCCTATATGTGTCTCTTTTATAGACACTGGATCTATATCTTTTGTTCGTTTCTTGAGCGAAAAAATAGTAGATAGCTAAACGCTTCCTCGCCGGCAATGGGGCAAGTGCCTTAAACCCGAGTATGTCGAGACATTAGTGTCTGTATGTATGTATGTATGTGTGTGAGTACTCACAGCTGGGCGCGGAGGTCGGATGCGCGGGGAAGCTGAAGGCGCTCAGCGAGCCCGGCGAGCTCGTCGCGGGCAGCCTGCCACCATGCAAACGTTATTAATTTCTCTGACATTTGAATCATCATTGCAAAGTGTATAACTATCCGGAAAAAACCCTGGTCTTAACTGTAATTCGCATGTTATTACCTTTTAAAATAGACTATTTGTATTTGACTGGTTTAACTATATTAAAAGCACTATGCTAACGTTTCTACGAGTATAGCATCAGATAGTGGCTACAACTGCATTTTCTGTGAAAACACGAATTCTTGCGTCAAAACTTAGATTTACGACTGTCCGGATTGAATCCAGGATTTTCGCTAGTTATTGGAATTAATCTGGTTGAATCACGAAACAACTACACGCGATTAGGAGTACTAAGTTTAAAGCGACAAAGTAACACAAGCGCGCGAGATGGCCACCTTCACTCGTGAAAATTTAGTATTTTATAAGGATGATTGTGTGACGCAATTGTTTTGATGTTAAGGATTTTTGCGAAATATCGAGATTTTTGCGAAGATACGCATAACGCGGTCCTAATGTTACAATGTCACGCCAATTGACCTAGTCCCAAACTAAGCTCTAGGCTTGTACTATGGGTACTAGACAACGATATAAATACTTATATAGAGAAATACATACTTAAATACATAGAAAACATCCATGACTCGGGAACAAATATTCGCGTTCATCACACAAATATCTGCCGTTCCCGGGATCTGAACCCAGGACCGCTAGCTTCGGAGGCAGGGTCACTAACAACTAAGCCAACGTCGTCAAATAAAGACTTAGTTTTTGTCGGTGAAATAGGTTCTAGTTGAATTGGTGTGCGTACCTGGGCCGCTGCAGCGGGCTGGGCGGCGCGCGGCGCTCGGGCGGCGGCTCGGGCGGCAGCGCTGCGGGCACACGCGGCGGTACAGACCTCGCGGGCCACGGCACGGCACACTCACAACACGGGGTGGTCGAGCCACATGCCACTACGTATATTGGCAGTGTAATACAAATCTGTTTTAGTCAGTTACACCCGCATATCCAGACAGCGAAAGTCGCAGGAAAGAATTCTTTGTCATCGTGTTTTTTTTTTATGTCATAGAGAAGACAAACGAGCACACAGACCACCTGATGGTAAGTGAAACTGCGACCGATAGACATTAGCATTCACAAGACCGCAATCCTAAGACTGCAAATGCACTACCAACCCTGAGGACTAAGATGGAATGCCTCTGTGCTAGTCATTTCCCTGGCTGTCTTATCCCCAAACCGGAACACAACAATGCAAACACTGCTGCTTGGCGGTAGGTTAATGGATAAAATGGTGGTACCAACCCGGACGGACCCCGCACAAGGTCCTCCCACAAGTATAAAAGTTTGACAGGCGAGAAATGCCATTTAGGTTAGAATCACAAGATTTTATGTTATATGGGTGGATCAACTTTTTTCTGTTGTTATTCTGTCCCGTAAGCCAGGAGACAACAGTGATAGTTTCTTAGAAAAAATGTTATAATCAGGGAGCGCAACTTTGGTGCCGATGACAGGCGTATGACGTCAAGCTATATACAGAGTGTTTTTATCTAGATTTTACTTCGTCACTAATAACAACTTATTGGCATCTTTAGTTTACTGATATTGACACTTGATTTGAGACGGCTAGTAGGTACTTATAAAAAGGAGATTGAGTAGCATTGTCATGGTAAAAAGAAAATTATTCGAGACACTAACAAAAATAATCATTTTTTTATTTGTTTGTATGTAAATTGTAAATATAACAGAAACATGATTGTTTCTCTTGCGCAAAGTCACAATGCTCAGCCGTATTTGCAGAAGTTTCCTTTTCTGATTGTAAATAATGAAATAAGGTTTTGACAGGAATGTAGGCAATTTAGAAAAACATTGCAAAACAACCAAGCACATGGGATGTTGAATTTAAATTTTAAGCGTTCTGGATACTTTGAAATCCAATGACATTTCATTTAAGTTATGTTTTTCATTTACTTGTGGAAAGAACCTTTTTCATTATTATATTACCAAATTAAATATTTATTCATATAGTCGTTGTCATTATTTTAATATTAACATTATCATTATAGCATTATTAAGAATCAGTGGGGTGTCTAATATTGATTATAATAAAAGCATCCTATATGTGAATTTGCGTCATAATGACGTCACCGGCACCAAAGTTTCGCTCCCTGCCACTGATTCTTAATAATGCTATAATGATAATGTTAATATTAAAATAATGACAAAGACTATATGAATAAATATTTAATTGGGTAATATAATAATGAAAAAGGTTCTTTCCACAAGTAAATGAAAAACATAACTTAAATGAAATGTCATTGGATTTCAAAGTATCCAGAACGCTTAAAATTTAAATTCAACATCCCATGTGCTTGGTTGTTTTGCAATGTTTTTCTAAATTGCCTACATTCCTGTCAAAACCTTATTTCATTATTTACAATCAGAAAAGGAAACTTCTGCAAATACGGCTGAGCATTGTGACTTTGCGCAAGAGAAACAATCATGTTTCTGTTATATTTACAATTTACATACAAACAAATAAAAAAATGATTATTTTTGTTAGTGTCTCGAATAATTTTCTTTTTACCATGACAATGCTACTCAATCTCCTTTTTATAAGTACCTACTAGCCGTCTCAAATCAAGTGTCAATATCAGTAAACTAAAGATGCCAATAAGTTGTTATTAGTGACGAAGTAAAATCTAGATAAAAACACTCTGTATATAGCTTGACGTCATACGCCTGTCATCGGCACCAAAGTTGCGCTCCCTGGTTATAATATATACTTCCAGCACACTCAGCAGAAAGGCCATAAAAGAATGGGTGTGTAATTTCCAATAAAACAGTTTTTTAGTGGACTTATATCCTTTGAAATCATAGTTTTAAAGAGTGACCCAGGAGACGTCACCATGGCAACGAGCTACAAAGAAAAGTTGATTGACCCACATGTTCATGCTGTGTAACTGTTAACCTGAACCTCCTGGTGTACCTTGTGCTAAAAATAGTACATAATACAGCCGTTGAAATAAAGATCTAATGCAAAGGAAATTGACTTTAATGAATAGGTATCTAGAAATTTGACTTTAATTCATTCACAATAGATTCATATTCCTTTGACGAATTTCGATGTATGGTGGGCCTTAGCTTAGGAGGTTAAAACCAAGCCTGCCAAATTGACAATTTAAAAAAAGAGTGATTGCACCCAAAGACAACCAATTACAGGTCTAGAAACAGTAACCAAGCGACAATCATTATCTTTTATCTTTATCTTATCTAACGGAAAAATGATTGGTCACACGACATAGGGAACACTCGGAATCCACGACAGTATCCGAACGTTGTTTACGAGTCTAATAATTTAATAAATTACCAATAGTGTCAAATTATTTTTGACAGCATGATGGAAAAACCGAATGACAAAGATAGATTACTCTTCCTGTTACGCGAATATCTAATAGACGTGTCATCTTTCGTTATCAGTCGTTCACGACGATGTCACACGAGTATGCCCGATTTGCATTACACGGCTAAATTATGAACAGTGGCAAGTGGCTCAACAATCCCGTGTGGTGACTGTACTATGGGTTCAAACCACTCTAGCCCCCTTACTTATAAACATGGAATAAGCTTGGAATAGTTTATGCCAAGCTTTGTCTTTATCTGTAATTGACAACAATTCATTTTGTGCTAAGGTAGTAAAATAAAATACCGTTTCTAGATTTTACACTGCTGATTACAGTAAAAATATCTTTGGATTTTTTTATGCAGTAGTTTTTCTTATATTTAGGAAAAACAGTAAAAAAAAGTTGGATTGTGAATGTTAGGCTGCCCTTAGTCCATTTATTAAAAAAAAAATACAACTGTCATGTTCATTTTTTATCTGTCTGACGAATGAAACTCAAAGCAGATGCAAAGCAGAAGTAAACGCAAAATAGTTTATTTATTTTAATGGCGTCTACAAATTATGTAATTAATTAAATTACGCAAAATAACAAATTTGTTAACGAACGGCAGCGAATGATTGACAAGTGAGTGACATGACATGACAGTCAGTTCTGTATCTGTTTAAAGTTACTTTTTTTATTCTATATCATGCTAAGATCACGACATCAGTATTCCTAACTTTGGATATACGGTATTTTTAATGAGTATTTCTTTAATAAATCATTAACGACGAATTTAAGTTAAATAAAGAAAAACTGAGAAATACGGGTAGTCTAATTTTTAACCTGCTATTATAACGCGAAAAATAAATAACGCTTTTTTTTTTGAAATGTTGTTAATTGTGACATTTGCATCTGACAGAAAGTGACAAAGCATGTCATAAACTATTCCAAGCTTATTCCACGTTTATAAGTAAGGGGGTAAAATTCCAAATTCAAATCTAGACTAAGTATTACCATTGTAATATTAAATATATTTAAAAAATTACTGCTGCGTACGCCGCACGGACACTTTTACACGTCAAGAATCTACCAGCGCTTCACAAGGAGACCACTGCAGTCAGTCATTTTTTAAATATATTTAATAAATATTACAATGGTACTACTTAGTCTATAGTTGGATACTGAGACGCGGAAAAGGACATATTACATGAAAATATATTGCTGTTCGATAGTCTCTCACAAACTCAAGAATGGCTCGAACGATTCAAGGTAAAAAAACGTCGTGTTCGTAATTGATAAGACAAAGGTTTACATGATAAAACATATCGCTCGGGCACGAACAGCTGTTCAATAAAAAACAGAAATAGTTATATTATTTTTCTCAAAAATGACCGGAAAAGTTGACATTACTAACTCCATACTGAGACGCGAAGTACATAGTTTACAGACGCTACACAAGCCCGCAATGTTGCATACAAATTTCATTGTTATCTAGTTTGTAACTTTAAAAAAAGTGAAAATGGTCAAAATAAAATGAGGGCACAAGTCTTATACATCGATATTTTATTCGAAACGTAACTTTTTTTTCTGTGTCTGGAATAGCTTGAGTTTTTTTTTTCTAAAAAAGCTTGTGTTTCTCCTTGTCATAAACATAAAGGCGGTAAAGAGTGATGTTATTTCATGTGAAGTTTCTGTTTATATGCGATTTGTATCTTGCGATTTTTGAGAAAAGCACTATAAATGCCTCGGCAGGAACGGCAATTGCCTGCATCACTGCCTAGGCAATAATGTACTATTAAATTCCTACAATAAAATGAAAACGGTTAATTTTGCAAGCTAAAAATGAAGAAAAAATAACGATTTCCATATAAGATCTTTTGTAAATAAGGTTCCTGGGCGGGTCAGCGGGGGGCGGGGACGTACGCGTGAGCGGCTCCGGCTTGTTCTGGGGCGAGTGCGCGGCCAGCGGCGCCGGCGCGGCCGCGTGCGGCGAGCTGCGCGGGAGCAGCGGCGGCACGCGCTCCTGTGGGACGGTACAGCGGTCACCGCTTATAAAAATAATACGAGGAGGCAACTATCACTCATGAATGCTCACAATATGCGTGAAGAAGTTGGTTTCGATTGCAGCATCAAAATCAAATTGCTTGTTATAAAACTACAACATTCACAAAAACAATGATTTACTGGAATTGTTCTGAACCAATTCGGGAGTATTTGGTTATACCTCAAACAGCGCGATGGCTGACAGCTGTCACTTTGTCTGTGACACGACCTTGAGTTTGACGTTTGCCACTGAGTGGCCGGCCGGGTTTTGACTTAGTATTGTTAATAATTTGATTTGTATCGAGTAATTGGGTTTATCTGCCCTGCACACATATCATAATTTCTCTATTATGCGTGCAAACCCAATTTTACTATGAGCACTTTCTTGTCTGTGGTCGTAGGTAAAATCTGTACTGTAATGTTATTACACTTATTACAGTATAGATTTAGGTAAGGTTATGAGTTTAAATTTGGAACAGCTGTCAAAACTCAAGAGGGTCTCTATTCTAGTATTCGTAGATATTAAAACTGTGATCGACTCGAAACGTTGATTCAGTACTTTTTTTTTCAAAATAATAATCTCGAACAGGGATTGATCTCGACCGCGATCGAGAATCATCTCCCCGGGTGACTCACGGCGGGGGCGGGACCCGCGTCGGGCTGGAGCGCGCAGTCGGCCAGCGGGCCGCGCGGGGACAGCGCCGGCTTGCGCTCCGGGCACGCCGCCGAGCTGCGGGACAACACACACATTCATTTTTTATTTTTTTTATCTCATAGGAAGGCATACGAGCACACAGGCCACCTGATGGTAAGTGGAAACTGAGGCCCATAGACATTCGCATTCACAAGACCGCAATCCTAAGACTGCAAATGCGTTGCCAACCCTGAGGACTAAGATGGAATGCCTCTATGCTAGTCATCTCCCCGGCTGCCTTATCCCCAAACAGGAACACAACAATGCGAACACTGCTGCTTGACGGTAGGTTAATGGATAAGATGGTGGCACCACCCCGGACGGACCCTGCACAAGGTCCTCCCACAAGTAAATATATACAGGGTTGTTGGTAAGTCGACCTATTCCCCTCTAGGGGTTATGGGAGAGGTCATTTGCAATCATTTGGGTGCCATAATACCCTACGCAAAAGTGTACAATTTTTGAGATAATTTAAATTTAAGTTATTTGCTAAAAAAAGTTAGGAACGCATCTTCAAAAATGTACAAAAAAAATAGCACTTCAAATCATTTTTTTATTGGTTTTTTACAATGTAAAATTGCTGTTCTAATGCATTAAAAGTAGAATTATCTATAGACGTTTAAGAAAATCGAGACCAAAAAGTAAAAACAAAAACATGTTTTTTTATCAGTTAACATAAATGACACAAAAACAGAAAAAAATCGTAACTTTTGCATAGGGTATTATGCGACCAAAATGATTGTAAATTATCTCTCCCATAACCCCTAGAGGGGAATAGGTCGACTTAACAATAACCCTATATATGATATATTCAATTATTCATATATGCTAATTATGGATTAGTGTGGTTGCAGGGTTAGGATAGTGCCACTCCATGTCTTCCCGTGGATGTCGTAAGAGGCGACTAAGGGAATAAAGGCTTGTAGTACTGTTAGGCGATGGGCTTGCTACCTGTCACTAATATACACTGTTAAACATCTTAGCCTAATTGTGCAAATTGTGGTTACAGAGTTATCAACAAGTTTTTTAGAGTTGTTGGTAATTCTGTAGCTCTGTCTACCCCACTCTGGGAATGAAGGCGTGAAGGTATGTATGTATGTATGTAATTATGGAAACGATATTTGCATGTTTGGATGTTTGTTACTCAACCACGCTTCAACCACGGAACGGATCGGGATGAGACGTGGCACACACATAGGTTAGGTCCTGGCATAGGACATGGGATAATTTTTATCCTGAAAATTTGACAGTTCCCGAGAGAGCAGCGATAAAAGACTTTGATGCGGAGTCGCGGGCAAAAACTAGTAATTAATAATTGATAAAAATCAGTCAAGTGCGAGTCCAAGTTGCGCACCCGGGGATCCGTACCGCCGCACAGTAGGTATTATTATATTACACCTCCAGAGCAATAGTGACATAATTCAGAAATTTTAAATTTCGAGTTAGGGCTCTATCATAATCAAGTATCAGAAATTCGGATCGATATTTACCTAAAGTTGGCTAAATCCCGGAAAAAGATAGGCTAAGATGTTTACCAGTGTATTAGTGACAGGTAGCAAGCCCATCGCCTAACAGTACTACAAGCCTTTATTCCCTTAGTCGCCTCTTACGACATCCACGGGATGACATGGAGTGGCACTGTTCTAACCCGGCAACCACACGGGTAAATAAATAAATAATTATGAATTAATGCCTGTGTAATTCATTTATTTTGAAATCCCGCAAATTTTATTATGAATTATATGATTGAGTCCACCTCCATACAACTGAACAACAAAGCCGGCGCGAAAGTATAGGTAAATATCGATCCGAATTTCCGATCCCTGATCATAATTAATTTATGACTTGAAGTTTGAAAGCTGCCATTTTGAATTAGGTCACTATCGTTCTGAAGGCGCGACATCCAGATTTAAATTCGATTTCGCATCGAATCAGCGAGATATCTTTTTGATTTTCTTCAGTTGGTACACACAGCAACACACCTAACTAACCATTGAAGGCAAAGCAGAGAGAAAATATCAATGCTTGACAGGGATGTACATATATTTTTCATATCAAATATATTTACATCCCTTTCAAGCATTGATACTTTCTCTCAGCTCCGTCTTTAATGGTTAGTTAAGTGTGTGGGCGACTGTACGTACCATAACATTTTTATTGTACAACAAACATAAATACTTTGAAAAAAATTAAGAGTTTCTTGTATGGGACCCCCTTATTATTTCATATTTTATTTGTAAATCCTCCGTAAAATAATAACTAATATAATAACCAGGGATCGGAAATTCGGATCGATATTTACCTATACTTTCGCACCGGCTTCGTTGTTCAGTTGTATGGAGGCGGACTCAATCATAGAATTCATTACTAAAATTTCTGGGATTTCAAAATAATTAAATTGCACCGGCATTAATTCATAATCAATTATTTATATTAACTGTTTGAAGTTATTTTTCATATATATATTTACCAAATGTTATTTAATTTACCTGTAACTCATTAACCTAACGAATTTATAGGAGCGAAAATTAATGTTTTATCCTACACGTAAAGTAATTATTATATTAACATTTTGTAGAATCCCAGTATCCCGGAACTTATATTATTAAAATAATATTTTTAAGAAGCCGACGCCATGTTTGCTTATCTTTTTCCGGGATTTTGCCAACTTTAGGTAAATATCGATCCGAATTTCCGATCCCTGATAATAACACATAGTTTAAATTACAATTAAAAAATACAACTTTTTAACGGGTATAACAGGATAGCCTAGGCCACTGTTTATTAATAATGCAAGGCTCTTAGTAGGAGGTAAATGAATAGTAGGCACCAAAGAGCCAATTCATATTAATTTCGTAATGTTCCTTCTGGGCTAGGTCGATGAAACTCTTGTATGATGTAGAACATAAATTGGTTCATAATTTGAAAAAAAAATGGTGTGTGTACCATGAGCCGAACTTGTTATACAGGTGATTACTTTGGTTTTTTTTTACAAGAATTTAAATGGTTTGGTGGGTCATATTTTTTTAACATATAGCTTGTAGTCTCATTAATATTTGAACCAAATTTTAAATTCGTCACTTTCATAGTTTAGGAAATAAATCTGTTTTGGGGTTAATCGGGTGTTTTTCACCCCCAGGGGGTAACAGAGGGATGAAACTTTGTGCAGGGTATTACCTCCTCAAAAGGCATCGTTTGATTATAGTTTCGACCCAAAAACGCTAGGGGCAATTTTTCTTAGGCTAGGCTGATATAACCCTCTGCAACTGTGGTGACTTTTTTAGAAACATTCTACCTGAGGATCACCTCTGTGTGTGTGTCTGTCAGACGTATTTTTTGATAAAATATAGATAAAATAGTAATGGTTCAATGATAAGTATTGTTTATTTAGTGCATAGCATGATTATTTAATTTTAATGCGGATTTAAAAATAAACATTTATATGAGCTATTAAATAAAAAAATATGTAATTTACTTGAATAAGGTAAAAAACACTGGTATTTTTTATAAAGATTAACTTACAATGCCGCGAGTCATATTTTCGTGTATTCGTTTTTTTTTTGGCGACGTCTTATAGACGTCACGTCAGTCGCAGAGGGTTAAATTACACTCTAAAGGCACTAGATTACACTCTGCAGGGGACCGATTTTTGACTTTCGAGCGCTCGAAAGTTTCACTCGAAAGTGACAAAAAACAATGAAATGGTATTTTTGACTTGCCAGCGATAGAAAATATGAACACGAGTGGTCTTTGGCATTCGTTTTGAATTCTATCAATAGAAAGTATCATTTGACATATTTCAAACTGTTGGGTTACCCAACTTGGGTATGTATGCCGGGAAGTACACGAAGCATAAACAAACCTAGCACAATGCCATAGACATTCTCAGACGAGAAAGCGTTTCATTTTTCCAACATTTATAACCAGTCAAGAATTTGTAAAATAAGCGTAAAAAAATCTTACTGGCACTGAAATATCAAATTGCTTGTTATGATTTCATCTTTGGTTAGCTTCACACATTTATTCGCAATTAAAATATGAATAAAAAACCGGTAAAACATCGACTTTTTGCGTATAATGAAACAAGTTCCAACTTAACAATACTATTTAGTCAATCCCTCGCTTTCGAGTGAAAATCTCAAAAATATGGAATTTGTGACCATTCGAAAATAAATCGTGAAAGATTTTCGCATTCGAATATTTTCTACCGCTCGGTTTTCAAATCGAGCGCTCGAAAGTCAAAAATCGGTCTCCAGATGAAATGTATCTCTAAATGGAGTAATTGCGTATTATTCAATGACCAAGTCAGCCCGGTGGGTCCTTAGCCCATTACGAGTTGTTTAAAATGATCTAAACGTGGCACGTGACTGACCGCTCGTGCCGCGGGGAGTGCCGCTCGATGGTGCGCGGGGAGGGGGGCTCCTCGCTGCGGCTGCTCCTGCGGTAACACAAACACACTCACACATACAAGAGCAACAAGAGCTTAGTTTGGGACCAGGTCGACTGACTAGGGGAGCTTTATTAAAACATGTTCTGTTCTGAAGCAAGTGGAAAGAAGTGGTCTCTGCCTACCCCTCTGGGAAACAGGCGTGATTGAATGTATGTATGTAGATTGTATTCAGTATACTCAAAAATGTTTGTATATTTTTCCGTCCTAACTTTAATGCTGAGGCAGTTATGGCTCCACGATGGCCCATCATTATCATATTAGAGCGAGCCACAAATTCGTGTATCTCCTCTTCCGCATCACTCCGTCCCTACGGGGCCTGCCGGTGCGACTCACTTGGCCTTGTCGAAGAGCGCCAGCCCCTTGTCGAACAGGCTGAGCTGGCTGAAGGTGTGGCTGGCCGAGCGCTCCAGCCGCGGGGACACCAGCGCGCGCGCCTCGCCTGCGCACAACACGCGTCAGTCGCCGCCGCTAGCACTTATTGGCTACGGTAGGCAGTTCTTTAGTCCTTAACCCGTCGAGCGATTTATTTATTTATTTATTTTTATGGCATGGGAAGGCAAACGAGCTGACTGCCACCTGATAGTAAGTGGAAACTGTGACCCATAGACATACGCATTTACAAGACCGCAAATGCGATGCCAACCCTGAGGACTAAGATGGAATGCCTCTATGCTAGTCATTTCACCGGCTGTCTTATCCCCGCACCGGAACACAACAATGCGAACACTGCGGCTTGGCGGTAGGTTAATGGATAAGATGATGGTCCCAACCCGGACGGACCCTGCACAAGGTCCTCCCACAAGTAAAAATTGTTGTAAATCAAAATTAAACTTTGTCAAATGAATAAGTCACGTAATGTCAAAAAATCTACGCACACATGTTGTGCGTGGGACACTTGAGGGGTTAATAGACCTTTTATTTGTGTGTGCAGTTACCTCTGTGTTCGGAGAAGGAGAGCGACGAGACGGAGGCGCCGTCCCACGCGCCGCCGCCGCTGGTGGGCGACAGCTGCGACACGCCTGCGGACACGCGCACACACGGGTTGATATAGCTATACTTTTTTATTTTTATTTTATTTAATACAATGGTTCTTTAGTGACAAACAAAACAATTGTAAATAACTCTCCCGATAATATTTAAACAATGCAACTTGATCATAACCTAACCTTAATCTCTGTTATACTATTGACATTTAAATTCCTGACTTCTTTCTAAAATATTAATAAATCGATTTTAAAATCCTTAATTTATCGACATTTTACAACAGCTACTTAAAACCCCTAACCGTTCTCTGTAATTTTACCACTCCTACTTGAAACCCCTAACCGTTCTCTGACATTTTACCACTCCTACTTGAAACCCCTAACCGTTCTCTGACATTTTACCACTCCTACTTGAAACCCCTAACCGTTCTCTGACGTTTTACCACTCCTACTTGAAACCCCTAACCGTTCTCTGACATTTTACCACTCCCCCTTGAAACCGCTAACCGTTCTCTGACATTTTACCACTGCTACTTGAAACCCCTAACCGTTCTCTGACATTTTACCACGCCTACTTGAAACCCCTAACCGTTCTCTGACATTTTACCACTCCTACTTGAAACCCCTAACCGTTCTCTGACATTTTACCACTCCTACTTGAAACCCCCAACTGTTCTCTAACTTTTTACCACTGCTAGTTACTTAATACCCGTCTTCTCACCAAGTATCGTGTACTCACTGAGCGCGTCGTCGTTGTTGGTGGCGTGCGCGTCGGCGTGGTGCGCGTGCGCGCGGCGCGACACCTTCACCGGCTTCAGCGACAGCTCGGGGTGCTTGCGCGGCTGCCGACACACAGGGGCCGTGGGACAGACATACATGCGCGAGGCCGCGGAGCGCTCTTACCGACCCGGTAATATGTTACAAAATAAAGTACATGTAACATCACAAAAGCTTTTTCTCAAAAATGACCGGAAAAGTTGACATTACTAACTCCATACTGAGACGCGAAGTACATAGTTTACAGACAGTTCCCAAATTGAAAAAAAATTACATTGCGTGCTCGCTACACAAGCCCGCAATGTTACATACAAATTTCATTGTTATCTAGTTTGTAACTTTTTAAAAAGTGAAAACAGCCATACTAAAATGAGGGCACAAGTCTTATACATCCATATTTTATTCAAAACGTAACATTTTTATCTGTGTCTGGAATAGCTTGAGTTTTTTTTTTCTAAAAAGCTTGCGTTTCGCCTTGTCATAAACATAAAGGCGGTAAAGAGTTATGTTATTTAACGTGAAGTTTCTGTTTATATGTGATTTGTCTCTTGCCATTTTTGAGAAAAGCAGTATATATGCCTCGGCAAGAACGGCAATTGCGGGCCTCGTATTTTTAAACGGACTCGCAAGCTCGTCCGTTTAATCCAATACTCGCCCCGCATTTGCCTGCTTCACTGCCTAGGCAATAATGTACTATTATTATCCAGGTAACATGCAAGAATCTAATCACAACTGAAAATAAATGCCATAGACTATTCGAAACACTTTTGTCCGCTATTTAAATTTCCTGGATTGTTATTAAACTAACCTAACCTAACCTCTTTAAAAATAATGAAAATAGAATGGGTTCAGAGAAAAATAATTTTCGGACAAACGAAACAAGCTTCTCGAAACATCGATGGGTTACCCTATTTTGATAACGTAAAAACAAAGCTGCGCGAACGCTCTGCGGCCTTACCCAGCTACAAGATTAGTAATATGTTATATATTTTGTATGTAGTTTTAGGAATGAAAACAGAAGAAAAAATGTATTGTAAAAAATGGACAAGTTCGACGTCTGTATAATTCAGGAAATATGATTTGGCTGTCTGTTATCTAGGTACTTTGCGATCTTTTTTCTGCGTTAATTCTTTCCGGAGTGACCTAACCTTAACCTATCAACGCACTGTGCTGTTAGAAGACGAAGACAGTTTCACGATTACCTTTTGTTTAATATTAATAATAAGATCTTAATGAACATTACAGAGAAACCCCGAGCATAGCCCTCTGAGTGACTTTGAACTTCCTTATGAGGCCCATTGTTAGCGCCCACGTCTCAGATCCGTAGGTCATCACTGGCAACACACACTGATAGAATCATAAATGATGATATCCGCAGTAGAACTAAGGTTACCGACATAGCCCGAAGAATAGCTAAACTGAAGTGGCAGTGGGCGGGGCACATCGCTCGCAGGACTGATGGCCGATGGGGACAGATGGTTCTGTAGGTAGGCCTCCAACAAGATGGAGTGACGACCTAGTAAGGATCGCGTGAACGCGGTGGATGCGAAAAGCACAAGACCGGTCTGAGTGGAGAGCCTTGGGGGAGGCCTGTGTCCAGCAGTGGACGTATATATTTCCCGAAGTATAATAAGCAGACCTAGGAATATACGGGGCAAAATTAAATGACAGCTAGGGATTGCCTTTATCGATAAACTCAATTATCGATGCTTTTCCCGCATACTAGTGATCGCTCCAAGTTTTGTTTGTATTTTTTTTATTGTAACTATGCAAATAAAACAAAATACCAACATAATTCTTGTTATTCCTTATTTTAAAAGATGTTTTTAACCTTTAGTCATCATCATCATATTTTTTTCCTTACCATTTATTTCAGAAGGAGTGTCCCATTTTGTTAAAATAAACTATCAGAATTTGTCAAGAGTAAAAAAAAAAACGGTTATGATTAGTGAAGGTTAAAATATCCTTTTAAAATAAAGAATAACCAGAATTATGTTTATATTTTGTTTTATTTGCAGTTTCAATAAAAGTATATTTTTACAAACAAATCTTGAAGCGATCACTAGTATGTGGGAAAAGCATCGATAATTGTGTTTATCGTTATAGGCAATCCTTAGCTGTCATTTAATTTTGCCCCGTATATTCCTAGGTCTGATAATAAGCCTTAGTGGCTAGCGCGGGCGGTGGGCGACGTACAAACTTGGGCAGCTGCTTGGCGGGCGGGCGCGGCTCGATCTCGAGGCTGGTGGCGTACAGGTAGTTGGTGATCTCGTTCTCGTCCATGCTGGGGAACGGGTCCAGCTCCTCGAGGAACGCCTGCCGACAGACCGACATACTTATTGTATCACTGTTTGCTATTGCTAATCGCTAATGAAGCTAGCGGTGTTGTAAGGAGGGATGCAGGCGAGACAATGAAACAAGTCAATGATCGAGTATACACTGATTTATTTAGAACTGAAGCACCTTATATATACTTACATCCTAATACACCCTACAGACCCTACAGTATGATGATTGCGAATATTTGTTTCTGAGTCTTGGGTGTTTTCTATATATTTAAGTATTTATTTCTCTATTTAAGTATTTATTTCTCTGTATAAATATGTTTTATAGTTTTCTCGCACCCATAGTACAAGCCTGGAGCTTAGTTTGAGACTAGGTCAATTGGTGTGACATAGTCCCCTGATATTAATTTATTTCCTTTTGAATGATGTTTTTAATTGGGAAAACTAAAATTTATTTATTTATTTATTTAAACTTTATTGCACATTACATATGTAAAAAGTACAAATGGCGGACTTAATGCCTAAAGGCATTCTCTACCAGTCAACTTTTTGTTTAACAGAGAATACAAAATGAAATTTCGATGTATACCTGATTTCTTTACACATAAAATGTCCCAATTTTCATTTTCCCGAATTAGTATTCGGGTAAATGAAAGTTGGATATTGTACATACATACATACATTAAATCACGCCTGTTCCCCAGAGGGGTAGGCAGAGACCACTTCTTTCCACTTGCTACGACCTTGACAAATTTCTTTCGCTTCTTCAACATTCATACATCGAGTCATGCACGCACGTCGGTTTCGGGTACTTAAGATTAGGTCCTTTTCCAGTATTTCTCCGATTTGATTCGAAAAAGTACGCCTAGGGCGGCCCCTTCCGACCCTTCCACTCACTTTCGATCTGTATATCTCTTTCGTCAATCTTCTTTCATCCATCCTTTCCAAATGACCGAACCATCGAAGCATGCCCTTTTCCATCTTAGTCACTACATCTTCTTTCATTCCACATTTCTCTCTGATTTTTTCATTTCTAACTATAAATGCACCTAAATATTTGAAATGTGTATATATCAAGTGAAAACGTAAATTGTCATTAGTTCTAGTCTAGGCATATATTTTAACATCAACTGTCAAAAAGACCTTACTTCCCAGAGGCGCCATCTAGTGAAAAAACTGATGCGCGGAAACCCTCATTGGGTAAACACCCTGTCACTCTTCCCTATACATATAATATTAAAATTAAGTTAATGATGTTTTATATCTGTTGGCGAACCTAATAAATAAATAAATGGACGTCTTCCTTCGATTAGTTGTATATTCGGCGGCGTGGGGACGGTACTCACCCTCGTCCGCGGCTCGACGGTGAGGCAGTACGGCTGGTTCTGGTACTGCTGGATCTCGCCCGTGATCTCGGCAACTTTCCGCCGCTTAGAGAAGTTGATCAACTTGTTGTCAGAGTCCGGCAGGAAATCTGGAACGAACACACAAATATAGATAATTAACCAAGGGATAAAAAGGACCTATTATATTTCACACGAGAATGATGTCTTGACACAATTTCAAAACGAATTTAATAAAAAGTTCGTGTTTTTTCGTAATAGCTGTTCTTCCATGATCTAGAAATCAGTCAAAAAGGGCCGGGGGCCGATTTTTTACTTTGGAGCGCTCGAAAGTGACAAAAAACAATGAAATGGTATTTTTGACTTGCGAGTGATAGGAAATATGAACACGAGTGCGTGGCATTCGTTTTGAATTCTATCAATAGAAAGTATGATTTGACATCTTTCAAACCTGTTGGGTATGTATGCCGGGAAGTAAACGAAGCATAAACAAACCTAGCACAATGCCATAGACATCCACAGACGAGAAAGCGTTTCATTTTCCCTACATTTATAACCAGTCAAGAGTTGGGGTTGAAAATTCAATAAATTATTCGTAAGTAATTGAACAATGTCTTCAAGTAGTGATAGTGACGATCAAAAAATGATTTCGCCTGAGACTTTAATGGACAGAAGTGCGAAAAATGTAATTGAGCAGATATTGCCGCCTAAATCGAAGAAAATCTATCTCAGCACATACGAAAGTTTTATGATTTGGAGGAACCAAAAAAGCGTAAACACGTTTGCGGAGTGTTTTTTTTAAGCTAATTTGACGACCTGTCGAAGAAATTACATTTTATGCGTGATAGAACATATTAATTAAATTATAAAAATTCATTAAATTTCTGTAGCTCTGCCTACCCCTCTCTGGGATTACAGGCGTGAATGTATGTATGTAATTAAATTTTCATGTATATGCTTAATCGTTGTTTTATTTCCTTGCAATCGAAGTGAAAAGCAGAGTGAAAAACTCGAGCATAAAACCCATTTTACCCTCGACGTGACCATCCACGCTCGCCGTACCGGCTCGGGGGGCTATATGCACGTCTCGGGTAAAATGGTACGTTTTATGCACTTGTTGTACAATCTACTAATTGGCACTGATATATTAAATTTCTTGTTATGATTCAATCTTTTGTAAGCTTCACACATTTATTCGCAATTAAAATATGATTAAAAAAACACCGATAAAACATGGACTTTCAGCGTATAATGAAACAAGTTCCAACTTAATAATTATTTAGTCAATCCAGTTTCGAATGAAAATCTCAAAAATATGGAATTTGGGATCATTCCAAAATAAATCGTGAAAGATTTTCGCATTCGAATATTTTCTACCGCTCGGTTTTGAAACCTAACACTCGAAAGTCAAAAATCGGTCCCCTGGTTGTTTGACCAATACTTTTTCAAAATCACTTTCCGCAATCCCTTTACCGAATGGATGAAGTGAGATTGACGAAACAAATATACGAGGCAAGAGTAAATGGGAATGTAGGAAGAGGGCGGCCAAGGTGAACGTTCCACGACCAGATCGACGACGTTTAAGAAAGGGCCAGGTCGGGAGACTCTAAACCGACGCACGTGTATGAAGACTTATGAGTGTGGAGAAAACGGGAGAAGTTTGTCTGGATCGTAACAAGTGGATTGTAGTGGTATCTGCCTACCCCTACAGGAAAAAGGCGTGATTGTATGTATGTATGTTTACGCCCTAGAGATGGAAATGCCATTTTCACCCCGCTGATGAGATATCGGAAACCTTTCTTTCCGAACAGGAGATATGAAAATTAAATTACGTGGTATTTGATATATTTGTCAAATACTCACCAGAAATCCGACACGCGTTTAGACTGCATTGTTCCTGACGACTTTGTGGCGTGGCAACTGAATTGTAAATGGATAGCTGTGCGACGATTTATTCGTTTGACGATCGAAAATACTAATCAATGTAATCGATATTCGGCACATCTGTATGTTTGTTCCAGACTGCCAGATATGGTTTTGATTTTTGCAATTATCTACCCATATGTATATGATATTGTTTTCATCACACTTGCTCGTAAATGCGGTGTTATTCCATGACTACATACAGGACAATGGTCTAAATTGTTCCCGCGGGAGTTATGGCCAGTTTGTAAGGAGTTCGTAAATCATTTCTGACTAAGGAGATTCAGATGAGAGTACGCTCTTTTTTTTTCTTTTTTTTTAAATTATTTATGTGTAGTTGAGCAGGAAAATGTGTCAAAACTCAGAATTATTGCCCTGTATCCAAGCGCTGGTAGATTAACGATGTATGCCGTGCGGCCTACTTACTGAATCTTATCTAGAAGTTTTTTTTCTAAAAAAGTTGTAGAGCGCACAAGAGACCGGACCACCAAAGGGAAAAGCCTTTCAAAGGGCTTCCCCTTGAAATAGCTAGCCTAGTGGATATGCTCACCCTTTCCAACTGACAACCCATACGATTGACTTTCCCTTATCGAATTTAGAACCAAACGATAAGGCTAGCCCTTTAAAATTGGTAACTGGTAACTAATTCACCTCGATGTCCCTATGAAAGGGATTCCCTAATCATTTTAGATTCGTCGCAAACGAGCCGATCAATCGAACCATATTATATATGTTATAGAGTAGTCTAAGATTAACCCTTATATTTTCTTAGCTGCCCAAACTCAACCTATTCGGAGAAATTGTGCTCCAAAGTAATAAAAATTAAAAAGTGACTAAAATTATGTGTGTGCTGCGTGTGTCTGCGCGTGTCTGTGTATCTCTCTCCGCGTGTCTGTGTATCTCTCTCTCTGTGTGTGTGTGTGTGTATACCTGTGTCTGTGTGTGTATACCTCTGTTCCCCTCCTCGATGTGGAGGATATTGGTGAGGTACATCCCGAAGAAGGGCACGCACGGCGGGTTGATGCTGCGCAGCCGCTCCTGGTAGCGGCGGAAGTGGTCCGAGTTCAGCTCGCGGAACTCGTCCAGGTGCCGCAGCAGCCGCGGCGGGATCAACTGGACATCGAGGAAATAAATAAATATAATACCAGGGGACAGTCAGTGACCTGGTCCCGAACTAAGCTCTAGGCTTGTTTATAGACACTGCGCCCATCAGACAAATATATGTCCTTACTGGGATTCGAACCCGAGACCAACAGCTTCGTAGGCAGGGTCACTACTAACTAAGCTAACACATCGTCGAGCTATTAATTGAACTGTTGCAAATGGACGCGGGTGCTGCCACTCACACATACGTTTCATTTCAATAGAAAAGGGCATGGCTAAACTACTGCTCTAAGCACGTATAGAAATGTCTTACTTACTCGTAACAAAAAAATAGCGGTTTAACCCTTAATTTAGCAGTGTATGCCACAGTCAACATACTATAATGTTCACTTTTAATGTTTGGAATGTTTTTTTATTTTTTTGCTGATGGGTGGATCAACTTTTTCTTGTTGTTATTCTGTCCCGTAAGCCAGGAGACAACAGTGCTAGAGTTTCTTAGAAAAAATGTTATAATATATACTTCCAGTACACTCAGGAGAAAGGCCATAAAAGAATGGGTGTGTAATTGCCAATAAAACAGTTTTTTAGTGGATTTATATCCTTTGAAATCATAGTTTTAAGGAGTGACCCAGGAGACGTCACCATGGCAACGAGCTATAAAGAAAAGTTGATTGACCCTGATTCAAAATCAAAAAGGATTTGAATTCCCGACTTTTTTTATTTTTGCCAAATTAAGGGTTAAAGTTTAATATCTCATAAATGGATACCTTAATCGAAAAATACTCTTTTGAAAGACCCATTTAACGCCACCTCACACTTTGGACGAGGAACAAAAATACATCCCCACGTTACGTGTAGGGGAGGCAAACAAAAAAAAAACGAGATTTAATTTTACCACTTTTTTGGCGTGAGTAATATGCAGACCTAGGAATATACGGGGCAAAATTAAATGACAGCTAAGGATTGCCTATATCGATAAACCCAATTATCGATGCTTTCCCCAAATACTAGTGATCGCTCCAAGTTTTGTTTATAAAAATATATTTTTATTGAAAGTATGAAAATAAAACAAAATAGCAACATAATTTTTGAACCTTCACTCATAATCATCATATTTTTTTCCCTAATTGTATATTTCAAAATTACTGTCCCATTTACTGTTAAAATTGAAATAATAATAATTATTGTTAATTATTGTTGTTGTTTCATTTATTGTTAAAGTAAACGATAAGAATTTGTTTAAAAAATTCGGGCGTTAATTTTCTCCGTCTCGACTGATGAATCCATTTTAGATGGCTAAAAGACTTGAATAGCTGTGGGAGGGGCAAAACAAAATACAAAAATACATACAAAAAATGCTGGGGGTGATCACTACATGGAAAAATCATCGATAACTGAGTTTATCGATAAAGGCAATCCCTAGCTGTCATTTAATTTTGCCCCGTATATTCGTAGGTCTGGTACAGTCGCCATCAGATATATGGTAGCGGTCAAGGTACTCAAATATTTCGGAGCAGCATTAAATTTCAATATACAGGGTGTTTGGTAGCGGGTTCGACAAACGAAAATGGGAAATACCTGGGTCCAATTGGAACACATTTGCCATAGTAACCCCTATGCTAAAGTTGATAGTTTTTTTTAAATATTTTTTTTCCGTTTTTTTGAAAATATCCCAAAATTTTACCTTTAAACCTTCTTAATTACATACCTAAGCAACTGAAACCGCCCAATTTTTTTTTAAATCATGCTCTGATAATGGTTTTATTTTAAAACAAAACCAAAACCCATAGGTAGTGCTTTAAAAAAAAAATATGGGCCCTTAAAGCTATGACAAAATGAGAAAAATAAAATGACATTAAAGTTTCGCAAAGTATAAAAAAAAAATCAAAAGTCATAGACGATTTCAAATTAATTAAAAAACTTCTCTGGTTAATACTCTTCACAACGATATGCCATTTAAAAGAAAAAACACAGAAAAAAAAAATACGCAGTACATTGAAATTTCCTCACGAAGATTTATTAAAGAAATCACTTATACCACGGTTATGAATATTGGTGAATACGTTAGAGTTAATAATCGCTGGTAAATTACCATTAATAAAAAACATTTTAAGAGTAATAATAAAATTGAAAACCACACTTTTTTAAATTTTGATCACAAAATTTAAAAAATTCTTTGAGCTTCACGGGCGTTATTGCGAGCTCGACCATACGCTAAAATAATATCAGCGTACTCTTCATTGGTAAATGGTGTACGTTCACCCATTGTAATGAAAGTTTCAAAAACCAATACAAATCAACGTGTTTTTCTACAAGTTTTCTGTTTGAAAAAAAATTACAATTTGCCGCCTTTAAAAAAAAAAGTGTACTTTTCTTTTAAAGAACTACAAGCTATTTAAGACACAGATTAAAAAGCTTATTTAGCTTAATGTTTTTTTTCAAATCAATGTGGCAAATGCGACGAAAATGTACGGAATGTATTCCTGATCAAGTGATCACAAAATTTAAAAAAGTGTTTTGTTTAGCGTATGGTCGAGCTCGCAATAACGCCCGTGAAGCTCAAAGATTTTTTTAAATTATGTGATCAAAATTTAAAAATGTGTTTTGTTTTCAATTTTATTATTACTCTTAAAATGTTTTTTATTAATAGTAATTTACCAGCGATTATTAACTGTAACGTATTCACCAATATTCATAACCGTGGTATAAGTGATTTCTTTAATAAATCTTCGTGAGGAAATTTCAATGTACTGCGTTTTTTTTTTTTCTGTGTTTTTTCTTTTAAATGGCATATCGTTGTAAAGAGTATTAACCAGAGAAGTTTTTTAATCTATTTGAAATCGTCTATGACTTTTGATATTTTTTTTATACTTGGCGAAACTTTAATGTCATTTTATTTTTCTCATTTTGTCATAGCTTTAAGGGCCCATATTTTTTTTTTAAAGCACTACCTATGGGTTTTGGTTTTGTTTTAAAATAAAACCATTATCAGAGCATGATTTAAAAAAAAATGGGCGGTTTCAGTTGCTTAGGTATGTAATTAAGAAGGTTTAAAGGTAAAATTTTGGGATATTTTCAAAAAAACGGAAAAAAAAATATTAAAAAAAAACTATCAACTTTAGCATAGGGGTTACTATGGCAAATGTGTTCCAATTGGACCCAGGTATTTCCCATTTTCGTTTGTCGAACCCGCTACCAAACACCCTGTATTAATTACGCTAGATAAGGTCTATAATATCGGCCCATATAATTCGTCATAAATTTAGGAGCAGCGACTTTTCAATAAATTCGTAACATACAATACGGTAAAGATATCGGAACTTACAGAAGTCATAAATATCGAAGCAGCCAGGATGATCATAAAGATCGGAACATTTATGGAAAATATACCTTAAGTCTGTGTCACATAGTTCAAAATACTTTACGATGGACCCATTAAAATAAGGTTTCAGACACGCATGATTAATATTATGTTGTCAACAATTTGAATTAAGAACAGAGTGGTTTATTGTGACATGTTCCGCTAATTTGGTCTATGAGTGTAGTAACGAATTTAAATATGAACTATGTGACACAGACTTAAGGTATATTTTCCATAAATGTTCCGATCTTTATGATCATCCTGGCTGCTTCGATATTTTTGACTTCTGTAAGTTCCGATATCTTTACCTAATTGTATGTTACGAATTTATTGAAAAGTCACTGCTCCTAAATTTATGACGAATTATATGGGCCGATATTATAGACCTTATCTAGCGTAATTAATATATTGAAATTTAATGCTGCTCCGAAATATTTGAGTACCTTGACCGCTACCATATATCTGATGGCGACTGTAATATGTATATTTATGCGAAATTACAGCTTTCTAGTACTAAGAGTCTCTGGGCTAGGCTGTAAGGGTCCCGGAACCCTAACAAGCAGCCCCCAACCCCCTACCTGCTTGGTGTGGCGCAGCCGGTGCACGGAGGCGGAGCCGGCGGCGGCGGCGACGCACAGCACGCCGTTGAAGTTGTTCAGCTCCCGCAGCGCGATGCCGAGCTCCAGGAATCGGCACATCACGCCCACTCGCTCCTCCAGGTTGGACGTCTCTACGATCCACTTCTCCATCCACCGCGTGAACTGTTCAAAAACAAGGAAATCAATAAAATAGAAACCCCCGAATTGATTGCTTCGCTGAATCGATCTTTTCTCAAATCTTAACTTTACTTTGAATAGAATAGAATAGAATAGAAAAACGTTAATTCAACAAACACATCAACGCAGGGGTATCATAGAAAAGATACAATAACGTAGTACAATCACATCTTATCCCCTAATAAGCGACCCCATTAAATTAAAAAGTTAAGTTAAAGTTTGCAATCTAGTCGTTGTACGACCTAATTATATTACAATCTAGTAGTTCTACGACCTAGTCATTTTGCAATGGAGTTGTCGTACTACAACCTAATCATTTTGTGACCGTGTTATTTTGCAATCTTGTCTTTCTACGTCCTAATCATTTGACGACCTAGACATATTGCAATCTAGTAAATGTTCTACTACCGTGTTATTTTGTAATTTAGTCGTTTTGCGACGTAGTAATTTTTTAATCAATTAATCAATATATTTATGTATCAATCGATGTAGCCCTTTTGCAATCTAATCGTTCTCGACCTAGTCATTTTGCAATTTAGTCGTTCTATGGTATAATCATTTTGCGACCGTGTTATTTTGAAATCGTGTCATTTTACAATCTAGTCGCCTAGCTATTTTGTGACCTGACCATTTTTCTATTCGTTCTCTACCTAGTCATTTAGCGACCTCGTCATTTTGCATTCTAGTCATTTTGCAATTTAGTTGTTTTACGGCCTACTCATTTTGTGACGTTGTCATTTTGCAATCTAGTCGTTCTCGACCTAATCATTTTGCGACCCCGTCATTTCTAAATCTAGTAAATTTACAATTTAGTTGATTTACGACCTAGTAATTTTGCAATGTAGTCGTTCTATGGCTTTATCATTTACCGACCGTGTTATTTTCCAACAGTGTCATTTTACAATCTAATCGTCTTACAGCCTAGACATTTTGTGACCTGATCATTTTCCGACCTACATCTATACATCATATTTTATCTAGTAATTGCACGATCACGAAAGTTTTAAAATTTCTTGTTGTCGTAAACAATTATGACACATTCAGACAAATACTGTGTAATAAACTCACGTTGGTGGTATGCTTGATGATTTTCAGCAGGTTCGGGCTGGTCTTCTCCTTGTCCTTCTTCGTCCACACGGCGCCCACCAACTCGGACGGTTTCACCTGCGACGCAGAATCGGGAGGTTATTTAGTAACATAACATAACTGACCAGAATTTAATGGGATCGCATGTTGTATTAAAAAAAAATCAATTCTTGAGTGTGTGGTATGAGACAAAGTTAAGTGTTTAATAATCTTTTTGGAAATATTATTTAAATTGAACGGAAATAATGGAAACCTCCAAGTCAGCTGGCTACATGTCCCCACCTGTCGGTACAGCTGGAACTCCCTGAGGGTGAGCTGCCGCGCCAGCTCGACGGGGTGCAGCGCCAGCGGGTGCCAGCCGTGCCGCTCGGCGTCGGCCACGTGCGCCAGCACGCGCGGCGGCGGCCGCGAGAACACGTGCGACACGCCCGCGCCCTCGGACTCCGCGGCGCCGCTCTGGAACATTAAGATCAACATTCAGTAAATTGACAACACACGTCATATCATCTACCTGCACTTCCCACGAGGAAACCACTACCCCCCGACTGCAGGAGACCTAGATCCTTTCAGCAGAGCTGGCTCTCGCTCGAGCCGAGCACGTCCTCACCTGCAACACTCCCTGGCCCGCCACCTTCCTCTGGACGGTCTTTAACACCCACTTCCTCATAGGCCGGCCGTCCACCGACTGCATTAAGCCCTTGATCCTCTCCAGCAGGGCTGGCTCTCGCTTGAGCCCAGCGCGTCATCACCTACCCCACTCCCTGGCCGCTCACCTTCCTCTGGACGGTCTTCAGCACGCTCTGCACCCACTTCCTCATGGGCCGCCCGTCCACCGACTGCAGGAAGCTCTTGAGCTTCTCCAGCAGGGCTGGCTCTCGCTCGAGCCCAGCACGTCACCATCTGCAACACTCCCTGGCCGCTCACATTTCTCTAGATGTTCTTCAGCACGCTCTGCAGCCACTTCCTCATGGGCCGGCCGTCCACCGACTGCAGGAAGCTCTTGAGCTTCTACAGCAGGGCTGGCTCTCGCTCGAGCCCAGCACGTCACCACCTGCAACACTCCCTGGTCTCTCACCTTCCTCTGGACGGTCTTCAGCACGCTCTGCACCCACTTCCTCATGGGCCGGCCATCCACCGACTGCAGGAAGCTCTTCAGCTTCTCCAGCAGGGCTGGCTCTCGCTCGAAGTCGTAGAAGTGCTGATCCACCCAGTGCCGGAGGACGTTGATCACTCTGGAATAAACGAAGGTATATCGTTAATAATAAAAGTGAGTTTGACGTATAGCGTATGGGATGTGGCTGAGGGTAATTTTTCGCATAATCTATATCTGGGTTCCATGAAGATTTGTGATCCCAAGACTGCACCATTGCTTACTCTGGGGACTAGATGGAAAGTCTCACGAACTTCGGTCGTGAGAAACAGCTAATAAGTAAGTTTTTCTTATAGGAGAGCATAAAACTAAGGTGACTGATATTGTCCAAAAATGTAGCAAGCTGAAGTGGCAGTGGGCTGGCCATGTCTCTCGCAGAACCGGCGAGAGGTGGAGCAGGACGGTTCTCGAATGGAGACCACGCTTAGGCAAACGTAGTGTTGTACGCCCCCTGGCTAGATGGACCGATGACCTGAAGAAGGCAGCTGGAGGTGACTGGATGCAAAGGGGCGGGAGATCGTGCGTTGTGGCGCGCCTTGAGGAGGCCTATGTCCAGCAGTGGACTGCAACAGGCTGATATGATAGGAGAGGTTATTTACCAACGCTCATAAACACCAGCAACCCGAGAATGGTCGGTCCGTTGCCGGCCATTAAGGGAAATGAAAGCTCTTAAGCTAAGTAAGTAAGTGGCTCCATGGAACCCGTACCTGAACTTGACGGGCTGCTGGAACTCCTTGCGGTACCGCTTCCAGTCCTCGCGCGCGGTGTTCTTGCTGAGCTTCTCCGCGTCGCTGGCCACGCTCTCGATGCTCTCTGCTGGACACATCTTCATCACATACATATTTCGTGACGAGAACGCGCTCCACTTCAGTGTACACACGGCAACAATAATAGCCCAGTATTTTATTCATACAGGTGTTAGCGAATATAACTTCTTCAATTAGATTACAACGTCAAGAATAATCAACCAAATTCACTTTAGCTTGTTTTTTTTTCAGCTAGATAATCAAATAGTGTATAGTATGAATCTCCCAGGTGAATTTTTCAAACAAAGGCCATTGTCTCTATTATCCCAAAGCCGCTAGCTACCGAGTTAGCACGTGTCACTACAACATTCATATTGAAAAACAAACGGTATCGTTATAGCATTAAGGTTCGAATTTAATGTCACTGATGTAATCAAGATATTACGTTTTGGTAGTGTTGGACGATAGACAAGAGTGCCGTATTGCCTCGGGGCCGTCTATCGTCCTACACTACCAAAACGTAATATCTAGAATATCAGTGACATTAAATTTGAAAGTTAATTCACCTGGGAAGATTCATACTATACCAATAATTAACTCAAAAGATGCAGTTTTTTTTTTAATGTAATAGTAAGGCAAGCGAGCATAAAGACCACCTGATAGTAAGTGGAAACTGTGACCCATAGACATTCGCATTCACAAGACTGCAAATACACTACCAACCCTGAGGACTAAGATGGAATGCCTCTATGCTAGTCATTTCACCGGCTGTCTTATACCCAAACCAAAAGAGAACAATGCGAACACTGCTGTTTGGCGGTAGGTTAATGGATAAGACGGTGGTAGCGATCCGGACGGACCCTGCACAAGGTCCTACCACTAGCAAAACCCTTTGAAGTATGTAATAAACTTTAAATTTTCTACTCAGTCACTACGTGAAATCCTTTAATTGGTTTTGTGTTCCCTATTCTTGTTTCATATGTCGTATTTGTAACTGTTGGATGTTGTACCAATAAACAAATCCTAGATTACCGCTGCTAATGTAATTACAACACACTACGTCATATAATACGTCACCCATGAAATTGTCCAGGGACGAGGCGTTGGGGCTGGTTTTCTTCGGGGTCCTGATCCTGACGGCTGGCGTGCGCAAACACAGAACGTTCCACTTTAAGGGCATAGTCGGCAAACAGATAACAACGGTTTTTGTCGGCATTGACGATGGGTGACTTTGGTGATGGGTACACTACATAATTCCGAATTGATAAAAAAATCCAAATTTTCATAATTCCGATTGCATTTTTTTGATAGAATACTTACATTTTTGATATCGCTTATAATAAATCAAACCTAACCTAGGCTACGGATGACAATTAAATTATGCAATTAATCTAAAATAGCTCCTGGGTAAATAGCTTGACAAATGAATATTTGCAAAAATAATAATTAGGATTTATAAGGTGTTCCCCTGTGAAGACAAATTCAAATTTAAGGGAGCTATAGGCGGGAGTTGAATATTATTCATGTCAGGCGTCATTGTCAGTGATGCTCAGATGTCAGTGATACCCTGATGTCAGTGATACCCTGATGTCAGTGATGCTCAGATGTCAGTGATGCTCTGATGTCAGTGATGCTCAGATGTCAGTGATGCTCTGATGTCAGTTATGCTCTGATGTCAGTTATGCTCTGATGTCAGTGATACCCTGATGTCAGTGATACCCTGATGTCAGTGATACCCTGATGTCAGTTATGCTCTGATGTCAGTGATATCCTGATGTCAGTTATGCTCTGATGTCAGTGATACCCTGATGTCAGTTATGCTCTGATGTCAGTTATGCTCAGATGTCAATGATACCCCGATGTCAGTTATACTCTGATGTCAGTTATGCTCTGATGTCAGTTATGCTCTGATGTCAGTTATGCTCTGATGTCAGTGATACCCTGATGTCAGTTATGCTCTGATGTCAGTTATGCTCAGATGTCAGTGATACCCTGATGTCAGTTATACTCAGATGTCAGTGATACCCTGATGTCAGTTATGCTCAGATGTCAGTGATATCCTGATGTCAGTGCTGCCCTAATGTCAGTGATGCCCTAATGTCAGTGACGCCCTGCTGTCAGCGTTGAGCTAGGCACTCACCAGGGCGCTGCGAGTCGTACACCTCGCTGGGCTCGGGGATGTTGAACCGCTCGACGAGCAGCGCGAGCAGCTCGGCCGGCGAGCAGAACGACCGGTACGTCGTGAGGAACGTGCGCACCAGGTTGAGGTCCGCGTAGATGTGGTACGTGAGGCGTTCCACCAGCTTAAGGAGGGTCGCCGCCTGTCGGAGGGATAGTTTGGATTCCTTTATCCTCAAGCCCAGTGTGCAATAGGATGTACATAATGGGATTAATAGTGACCTTTTTTTTTTATGGCATTGGAAGGCAACCGAGCACACAGGCCACCTGATGGTAAGTGGAAACTGTGACCCATAGACATTCGCATTCACAAGACCGCAATCCTAAGACTGCAAATGCGTTGCCATCCCTGAGGACTAAGATGGAATGCCTCTATGCTAGTCATTTCACCGGCCGTCTTATCCCCAAACCGGAACACAACAATGCAAACACTGCTGCTTGGCGGTAGGTTAATGGATAAGATGGTGGTACCAACCCGGACGGACCCTGCACAAGGTCCTCCCACAAGTAAACCTCTGCCTGATCTGATGGTAAATAATGATGCAGTCAAAGATGGAGCTCGCTGCTTCAGTAGAAGCCTATTCACTACCTAGGTTTAAAATATTTTTACTGGTTTCCAGAGCTCCATCTTTGACTGCATTATTTACCATCAGATGAGGCAGCGGTCGCTATTAATCCCACTATAATCACACTAAACCGGTAAAACCCAAATCAAACTGAAATAATACTCGTAAAAATCGGTACAATTGGTTTTAAATGATAAAAAACCCTTTCAACACCGGTAAAATAATTTAAAAATAAAACCCTGTCAACCCCGGAAAAACGGTACATGGCTTTAAAATAAAAACCCAACCCTATCAAAACCTGTAAATTAGGTACAAAAGTTTTAAAATAATTAACTCTATCAACACCGGTAAACTCAGTACAATAGCTATAAAATAAGAATTTAGTTTACACCGCCTGCCATGTATTTTTGTCATTATTATTTCTCTGTCCAAGGTTGTCTGGAAGAGATCGCTATGTAGCGGTAAGACCGCCTGTTGTATACCTATAGTTAAAATGTACTGTTCCGTGTTTTGTTTTTTTTTGTTTCTTTTTGTGTTAAATAAAGAGTATTTGTATTGTAGTGTAAAGTAAAAAAAAACCTTGATGAGCGGCGCGGGCGCGCTGCCCTGGCGCTCCTCGAGGCGGATGTTGTCGGGCGAGTCGGGTACCGCGAACCGGTACAGCTCGGGCGGCGGCAGCTTCAGCGGGTGCCGCTTCTCCAGGTCCAGCAGGATGCTGGGACACGACACAATCAGTTTAATGATTGAGAGATTAGGAGGCAACTATTGTACATTTTAAATATTTATTTTATTTGAGGACATCCAACAGCTATACAGAAAAGGATTTAAAGGGTGGATCAACTTTTTGTTGTTGTTATTCTGTCCCGTAAGCTAGGAGACAACAGTGATAGAGTTTCTTAGAAAAAATGATATGATATATACTTCCAGCACACTCAGGAGAAAGGCCATACAAGTATGGGTGTGTAATTGCCAATAAAACAGTTTTTTAGTGGACTTATATCCTTTGAAATAATAGTTTTAAAAAGTGACCCAGTAGACGTCACCATGGCAACGAGCCACAAAGAAAAGTTGATTGACCCTAAAATTTATGTAGAAAGCCAATTATAGGGTCTCAGATAGAACTAAATTAACAGTGATTAAAACCACAAAAAGCCGGTTCAACAGCGGAAGTGCCGCAAAAGCACGGACAAAAGATTAACACTTAATAACCATTAACAGCAAGTGTAGTTGCCGGGTTAGAATAGTGCCACTCCATGTCTTCCCGTGGATGTCGTAAGAGGCGACTAAGGGAATATAGGCGTGTAGTATAGTGATATTTTCTCTCTGCTTTGCCTTCAATGGTTAGTTAGGTGTGTTGCTGTGTGTACCAACTGAAGAAAATCAAAAAGATATCTCGCTGATTCGATGCGAAATCGAATTTAAATCTGGATGTCGCGCCTTCAGAACGATAGTGACCTAATTCAAAATGGCAGCTTTCAAACTTCAAGTCATAAATTGATTATGATCAGGGATCGGAAATTCGGATCGATATTTACCTATACTTTCGCGCCGGCTTTGTTGTTCAGTTGTATGGAGGTGGACTCAATCATATAATTCATAATAAAATTTGCGGGATTTCAAAATAAATAAATTACACAGGCATTAATTCATAATTATTTATTTATTTACCCGTGTGGTTGCCGGGTTAGAACAGTGCCACTCCATGTCATCCCGTGGATGTCGTAAGAGGCGACTAAGGGAATAAAGGCTTGTAGTACTATTAGGCGATGGGCTTGCAACCTGTCACTAATACGCTGGTAAACATCTTAGCCTAATTGTGCAAAATGTGGTTACAGAATCATCAACAAGTTTTTAGAGTTGTAGGTAATTCTGTAGCTCTGCCTACCCCTCTCTGGGAACGAAGGAGTGAGTTTATGTATGTATGTAACAGCAAGTACAATTAACAACAATTAATACACAGGTAAGAAAGGGTCTAACAGGAAAGTTCACAAATAGGTATTAACAATGGGTATTGGTATGGGTATAAATATATCAAATCAAATCCTAGATTAAAACAAATTGCTAGAATACAATAATTTGATTTAGGTGCTATAACTTTTTATGCGATAATGACAGAATCTCCAGACTTGGATCCAATTTCTTGAATATGGAAAGCGGCACTACTAAATACTCAATAGTGGGTGGGTTACCTGTCGAGCGTCCGGTCGAGCATGGGCTTCGTGTTGAGCATCACCAGGTCGCACATCCAGTTGCGCTTCTCCTGGCAGGACGCGCACGCCAGCACCACCGGCGGGCCCACGCGCGGGCACAGCTCCAGGCAGTGCCGCGCCTCTACACAAACAAGGGTCTTTATCTACTTTTTAGGGTTCCGCGGCCGAAGGATAGCCCGTTGGGCTTCCAACGTTTGCTCTTACGTTTGCTGCAAAAGCTACAGTGCTGGAGAAGATGAAACTTAACATTTCACCAGTATTCATTCCAGACCGCTTTAATAAGATAGGCATTCAATGTCACAAGTTTTGTCTGCTAATAGTGGTGTTTTTTAGTATCTCAAAGAGATCGGATCGGATGACATATTAACCTTTCGTATGCCGGAGAGGCTCGCATTCTCGTACCTAGACATGGGCGCCGCCTGGGAAAATGGCGGCGGCGGCGTGCATAAGATTTTCAGTCGGCGGCGGCGTTTCGCCGGCGGCGTGGTTTTTTTTTTTTTTTTTAAGAAATACCTGATTTAATTGACTTAAAGTACCTAACATGTTTCAATGCAACAGGACAATTTACATAAATGAAAAGTTTTTCAAAGTACTTCCAACAAAAACTACTTCGAGTTTTAGCGTCATAATAAAATATGTATAATAACAGATAGTTTGCTGACACTAATTTTTGTTAGCTCAGTCATTACTACCAAAAAGTCTCGAAACGTACACAACACAATTGATGTCTTTACAATACGCACGCCGCGCGTCGGCGTGGCGCCGGCGCCCATATCTACTCGTACCCGTCGTCTGCCGGGCTATGACGTCATCGGTATCACGTGACCCAGTTTAATAGCTCCTAGCTCGGAAGTGATTTGACGTTTCGAGCAACTGAATGCTATCTATGGAAGATTGAATTTTTTAGATTTATTTACAGACAAATTAGAACCCTATCTTTAAGTTCCGAGAATCCAATTTCAAATAACCCGATTAAGCCCTTAGTGACGGATACGGAACGAAGCATAGGACCAGGGTCGGTCCCGGATCCGGAACAAGGCATACGAAAGGTTAAGAAAGGACAGATCACCCGCTTCTACTGTATGTAGTGTTGAGCGGGCTCACCGTCGCTGTCGGGCCGGTCGACGAGCTCCAGCTTGCGCACGTGCAGCCGCTCCTTCAGCTTCAGCGGCTGTATGTGTGTGTGTGTGTGTGTGTAGTGGTGCGCGGGCTCACCGTCGCTGTCGGGCCGGTCGACGAGCTCCAGCTTGCGCACGTGCAGCCGCTCCTTCAGCTTCAGCGGCTGTATGTGTGTGTGTGTGTGTGTGTAGTGGTGCGCGGGCTCACCGTCGCTGTCGGGCCGGTCGACGAGCTCCAGCTTGCGCACGTGCAGCCGCTCCTTCAGCTTCAGCGGCTGTATGTGTGTGTGTGTGTGTGTGTAGTGGTGCGCGGGCTCACCGTCGCTGTCGGGCCGGTCGACGAGCTCCAGCTTGCGCACGTGCAGCCGCTCCTTCAGCTTCAGCGGCTGTATGTGTGTGTGTGTGTGTGTGTAGTGGTGCGCGGGCTCACCGTCGCTGTCGGGCCGGTCGACGAGCTCCAGCTTGCGCACGTGCAGCCGCTCCTTCAGCTTCAGCGGCTGTATGTGTGTGTGTGTGTGTGTGTAGTGGTGCGCGGGCTCACCGTCGCTGTCGGGCCGGTCGACGAGCTCCAGCTTGCGCACGTGCAGCCGCTCCTTCAGCTTCAGCGGCTGTATGTGTGTGTGTGTGTGTGTGTAGTGGTGCGCGGGCTCACCGTCGCTGTCGGGCCGGTCGACGAGCTCCAGCTTGCGCACGTGCAGCCGCTCCTTCAGCTTCAGCGGCTGTATGTGTGTGTGTGTGTGTGTGTAGTGGTGCGCGGGCTCACCGTCGCTGTCGGGCCGGTCGACGAGCTCCAGCTTGCGCACGTGCAGCCGCTCCTTCAGCTTCAGCGGCTGTATGTGTGTGTGTGTGTGTGTGTAGTGGTGCGCGGGCTCACCGTCGCTGTCGGGCCGGTCGACGAGCTCCAGCTTGCGCACGTGCAGCCGCTCCTTCAGCTTCAGCGGCTGTATGTGTGTGTGTGTGTGTGTGTAGTGGTGCGCGGGCTCACCGTCGCTGTCGGGCCGGTCGACGAGCTCCAGCTTGCGCACGTGCAGCCGCTCCTTCAGCTTCAGCGGCTGTATGTGTGTGTGTGTGTGTGTGTAGTGGTGCGCGGGCTCACCGTCGCTGTCGGGCCGGTCGACGAGCTCCAGCTTGCGCACGTGCAGCCGCTCCTTCAGCTTCAGCGGCTGTATGTGTGTGTGTGTGTGTGTGTAGTGGTGCGCGGGCTCACCGTCGCTGTCGGGCCGGTCGACGAGCTCCAGCTTGCGCACGTGCAGCCGCTCCTTCAGCTTCAGCGGCTGTATGTGTGTGTGTGTGTGTGTGTAGTGGTGCGCGGGCTCACCGTCGCTGTCGGGCCGGTCGACGAGCTCCAGCTTGCGCACGTGCAGCCGCTCCTTCAGCTTCAGCGGCTGTATGTGTGTGTGTGTGTGTGTGTAGTGGTGCGCGGGCTCACCGTCGCTGTCGGGCCGGTCGACGAGCTCCAGCTTGCGCACGTGCAGCCGCTCCTTCAGCTTCAGCGGCTGTATGTGTGTGTGTGTGTGTAGTGGTGCGCGGGCTCACCGTCGCTGTCGGGCCGGTCGACGAGCTCCAGCTTGCGCACGTGCAGCCGCTCCTTCAGCTTCAGCGGCTGTATGTGTGTGTGTGTGTGTAGTGGTGCGCGGGCTCACCGTCGCTGTCGGGCCGGTCGACGAGCTCCAGCTTGCGCACGTGCAGCCGCTCCTTCAGCTTCAGCGGCTGTATGTGTGTGTGTGTGTGTAGTGGTGCGCGGGCTCACCGTCGCTGTCGGGCCGGTCGACGAGCTCCAGCTTGCGCACGTGCAGCCGCTCCTTCAGCTTCAGCGGCTGTATGTGTGTGTGTGTGTGTAGTGGTGCGCGGGCTCACCGTCGCTGTCGGGCCGGTCGACGAGCTCCAGCTTGCGCACGTGCAGCCGCTCCTTCAGCTTCAGCGGCTGTATGTGTGTGTGTGTGTGTAGTGGTGCGCGGGCTCACCGTCGCTGTCGGGCCGGTCGACGAGCTCCAGCTTGCGCACGTGCAGCCGCTCCTTCAGCTTCAGCGGCTGTATGTGTGTGTGTGTGTGTAGTGGTGCGCGGGCTCACCGTCGCTGTCGGGCCGGTCGACGAGCTCCAGCTTGCGCACGTGCAGCCGCGCCTTCAGCTTCAGCGGCTGTATGTGTGTGTGTGTGTGTAGTGGTGCGCGGGCTCACCGTCGCTGTCGGGCCGGTCGACGAGCTCCAGCTTGCGCACGTGCAGCCGCTCCTTCAGCTTCAGCGGCTGTATGTGTGTGTGTGTGTGTGTAGTGGTGCGCGGGCTCACCGTCGCTGTCGGGCCGGTCGACGAGCTCCAGCTTGCGCACGTGCAGCCGCTCCTTCAGCTTCAGCGGCTGCGCGCCGCCCGCGCCGCCCGCGCCCGCGCCGCCGCCCACCCCCACCTGTCAACACGGACATGTTCACACTTTTTCTCAAAAATGCTATGTAATTTTGGCATAACATCATCAAATAGGAGCCAGTAGGTTAAAGTTCCTATAGCACTCTCAAAAGTGTTCAGTAAGTAGAGTGATTTTGAATTAGGAAACCAAAAAGTGTCCAGTAAGTAAGTATGGAAAATCCATAACATACCATTATTATTTAAATTTGGAACTATCTGTACAGACCTGTGACAGCCTTTGAAAGGACTAAAGAAGTAGCAAGATAAAGCCACATGAAATAAAAATTAATTCAGACCAGTATATTTTCTCAATAAAGATTTTCACAAAAACAACCATTCAATAAATTCACGTCATTCACGGTGCCGGTGGTGACACAAGGCCCTAAGCCACGATGTTAATTTTAATTATTTTATGTTTTGTCTATATAACAATAGGCTATTTGACAAGGTGAAAAAAAACGTAATAATTATGTATATTCATATAAATTATGAGTTTTAAAATCGATTTAATGTATTCTTACTTTAAAAAAATGGATCTTTTATCCAAAAAACCACGATAAAACTTGATAATTTTTTATCTGTAGCCATTTTATCGAAAACGGCGCCGAATCCATGATGACGTCAAGGGTCGGTAAATATCACAGATTATAGGATGTCTGTATATCCTGTAATATGTGATGTCTGTAAATATTGCATCTGTCGTTCATGTCGTTGTCGTTCTGTTCTTACGTTCATTGGTTCTTGCGGTTACCACAGACAGTTGACATTTGTTTGTTTTTCTGGCTTTGCTATGATTAGCCAATGTCAGTTTGTTTATGTATTGACCACTGACGTCACTGATTCCTGTGAGACGCCATCTTGCCCAAGGAAGCGTTTTGGCGGCATATTTTAAAAGTGAATTTTTATTTCCTTTTTTTAGACGAAATACATAAAAAAAATTAAAATTACCACTTTTAGAGTACTCAATAAACACCAACAAATAATCTGAGATGGTTTTCAAAAACCTGTCAAATAGCCTATTCCTTTTTAATTTTTACTTCTAATTTGTATTATTTTTAGTGAATATTATACTGTATGTAAACCTATAACTTATATTATATGTGTGGCATGTCTGTTAATGTAAGTTGGTTATTAAATAAATAAATAAATACATACATACATACATAAACTCACGCCTTCATTCCCAGAGTGGGGTAGGCAGAGCTAAAGAATTACCAACAAGACTTAAAACTTCTTGATAATTCTGTAGCCACATTTTGCACAAGTAGGCTAAGATGTTTACCAGTGTATTAGTGACAGGTGGCAAGCCCATCGCCTAACAGTACTACTAGCCTTATTCCCTTAGTCGCCTCTTACTGTTGAGTTTCTTGCGGCGTTTCTTCTCAGCAGTGGTCTCTTCCGAAGCGCTGGTAGATTTTTGACGTGTAAAAGTGCCCGTGCGGCCTACTTACTGAATAAACATCTTTTATCTTTTTATCTTTTTTATCTTTTACGACATCCACGGGAAGACATGGAGTGGCACTACGCTAACCCGGCAACCACACATAAATAAATAAAAAAACGCTTTATAGTTTAAAGTTTCATATTTATATTACATTTTTAATTGATATGAAAAACTGAACATTCAGCTCTACAGAGGTAGGCAGACAACAAGGTCTTTTAAAAAAAATAAAGAAATGAGGTCAGTGTTGCCATGCATGCTGCCAGGTATAATAAGTTCAATCGTTCGGTGTTTTTTTGTAGACTTGTAGGAAAATATACGAAAATACTTTTAATTATACTTTTTTTTAATACAATCTACTTGTTTTATTTTTCAGAAAAACACTATACATGCTTCGCCCATTAACCCTTCGGAACCCACCAAAATCTTTGTTGGTACCCGCCGACATCTATAGATGTCGGGATTGTCGGGCGTACTGCGCCCGAATTTATGCCGTTTGACGAACGTACATGGCTTGTTTTAGCATAATTTATACGGTTTTTGAACGGGAATGTAATGAACTATCTAATGACAAGCATCACTCTTTCGTGATTGGTTCGAATCGCTTGAAAAATTCGTTACAGTGACCGTTTTTAAGATATCAGCGGTTAGTGACACAAAACTCTCGGGTCCTGTCATTTTTTACGCTCAACAGACTGGGCTCCGCCATTTTTTTGCGTTCACCAAAGTGGGCTCCGACGGGTTAAGAGCCATCCTGGACTCGTATCTATAAAAGGCCTCACCGGGCGGTTCGGCCTTTTAACTCCAACTCGTCCAGGAAGGCTCACTTACTGGTCTTTGCAGTAATGTACTATTGGTGGCACACCGTGGTTCTACAATACATGGAGTCGCTATTTCCTAATGCTAAATGGCTTATTCCCTGCGTTATCACACAGGCTACATTTTATCCCGCAAAATTTAACAGAACCCGGTAGTGGATGTCGGTGTTGTCGGTAGTACCCGATGAGTAGGCATCGGAGTTTTTGTCGCACGGTAAGACTAATAGCAAGCTATGGAGTCGTCATTTGCCATAAATCTAAACTCTTATTCATATTCATACTCATTGATTTAATTTATCTTAAAATGCCTCTATAGCGGTCGGTCGTGTATAATTATCTAGGTCAAGTTATATAAAAAAAAAAACTATTAGATTATAAATTCATAACTTGAACTATTTTAACATACAATTCGCCACTAGTGTGGACTAAAACATTCCGTTCTGCCGTGTTTTAATGTATCTTTGGTTTATTTATAAAATTTCGTAATTAAATCACTATAAAAATGGTAATTATTTTTTATAGTAATATTTATTTTCCAAATATAACATTAAATAATCGTTTCTAAACTCGTCAACGTTGTTGTCCTTGATTATAAAAAAAAACCTAAATAAATGAGTATGAATATGAATAAGAGTTTAAATTTATGACAAATGACGACTCCATAGCTTGCCATTAGTCTTACCGTGCGACAAAAACTCCGATGCCTACCGATGAGCATAATTCCAGCTACATTAAAAAAAAGCAAAATTGGATTGCGTTTTGCCTCACTGTTGCCTTGCACACTGAGGTTATACGATTCCGGGTATACCGCCGTATAGTTGCCGACACTTGATGGCGCGCACACTGGCTCACGCCTTGCATTTGCATTTGCCTTGCACGCTAGTAGAGTTTGCCCCTGATTGTGATGTATTTGCCAGTGGATGGAAGGATGTGTGTGTCGTATGTTTGAAATTATGCGAGAAGATGGATGACCGCATTTCTTCGGTTTAAATAATACTTTTGTTCTATCTACATATGTCACGCCTGTATTAGTTTTATTTTTTATTGTTTATTTGGTTGTTTGTTAATTTATATTTAGTATGTAATTCAGTGCTCTAGTGTTTAAGCTGTTATCCTGTGTAATTATTTTTAGATAAATAAATAAATAGTAGTAAGGTGGAACTCACGATGCTGGTGATGGGCTTGCAGAGCAGCAGCAGCCCGTCGAACAGGTACGCGCGGCGCTCCGCCACCCGCTTGCCCGGCCCGATCTTGGACAGCGTGTCCTCTGCGAACGACAGCACACTGTTAGTTTCGCCAAAGTTTCGCCGAATTAATTCTCAACTGTTTATTACAATTGTTTGATTACACAATTATTTTTTTCTTTAATCAATTTTTTTTCGGCTAAATATCGCCGAAAAATTTTTCGTCCTTTAAATTTAAAATTAATGAAATTATCGCCAAATTCTTTCGCCGCAAAATGTAGCTTACACGCTACATACAGAAAGTGAAAAAAACATGATTTTATTTTGCGTTTTTTTTATACCTAACCTACACTAAATTCGTCGTAGTTCAGCCCAATGTCGCTATTATCCCATTTGCCTACCAGTGGCTTTGTGAGCTGTAGACCTCGCGACAAACTTAACTTTGACGTGAGCAAACTGTTCTCCGGTAAACAAGAAAATCCATATAATTATCAAACCTGGGGGGTTATTATGACATAGCTATGCAGTTCATTTTACGGCGAGTGACCTCTGTTCATAAAATTTGATCGAGTTAAAATCAGAATCGATTGAGAAATACGGCCGGTAGAGAACATTCGAATGAACAAACAGACGTCGGACATACGAAAGCATTTTTGCTCAAGCTGTATCGATCGCACGGTCAGCTGCACCAGCTGCCGAGACACGTGTCGGTACCTCTGATGAACTCGTTGCAGCACTGGCCGGTGTCGCGGTTGTCCCAGTTGTCGACGAGCCGCGCCAGCTCGTTGCACTTCTCCACGGCGAGCTGCCGCCGCGCGCGCGCCGCCATCCGGAGCGCCATGTCGCTGTTCACGCAACACAAAACATGTTAAAATTAGGAAAACAAACAGTTTCCAGTCTATAACTCTTACGGATTCTCTGCTGAAATCATGAGGTTTGGATATTTTTAACGTTTTGAACGCCACAGTCGGCTCTGGCCGACAACTGAAAGTCGTGCCACTGACGCCACCGACGGCCACAGCCGACACAAGTTAGAGATTAAAAGAGACTTTGTTTCGTATGGATTAAGTTGTAATATGTGGCGTAGCATAGCAAACATGTTTGGCGTGTCAGTGACGCATGTTGTATGGACGTACGGCGTTCAAAAGGTTTACATTAAGAGGGCTGTGAAGCGAATAATTCCATTCAAAATGCCATAACGTTTTTCTTCGCTTAAACAGTTTTTTTTAGATTTTTGAATATATAGCAGATATAACGAAACACAAATTTAAAAAAATAAGAATCGCAAACGTACGAACCTAGATTTAGGTAACAACTATAAAATATTCAAAAATCTTAAAAATCGGACTTGATTTAGGGGGTTAAAAACGTTATCGCCCGGAGCTAAATTTGTATAGGAAAACTTTGACATCTACGCGGTTTAAGCGACGGTCCACAATCTTCTTAATTTCGTAGGGTACATTAGACTTATGTTATGACTACCATAAAAAACTTATGCGGCGAGAGATGCGTTCGTAGAAATTAAAACTCTGCGTAATGCTACGTTCGTTAAAAGGTGTTAAGATAAAATAATTGGTAACGTTTTTATGTCACGCCTAAACGGCTAAATTGTAGAACTTACATTTTTGGTCCATTCCCGGCCTTCGCCAACAACTTCTTTATAGGATGTAGATTACACTCAACCTGTAACAAAATAATAGAATTGTTTTTTTATATTGTTTTTTGCATTGTTTGATAATTAGCCGGGAAAATTCACAGCATATCAATATTACATAAAATTCGGTCCGATTCTCGTATATTTTTTTCGCCAGTGTGTATCGCCGAACTTTTTCGTCAATAATTTTACCATAACATAAATATAGTAAAATATAGCATTTTACATAGTAGCTTGGGGAGGTATTTGGAGTCATAAGACAAGTTTTAAAAGTTGTTGGTAATTCTTTAGCTCTGCCTACCCCACGCTGGGAATGAAGGCGTGAGTTTATGTATGTATGTATGTAATTTCGCCATATTTTTTTTCTATTTTTTTTTTATCACCTGTGTATAGCACTCCCAGTCGTCGCGTGCGGGCACCACATACAGCGCCTGCATGTAGTTTAGGTCCAGGGGCGCGGTTGACGGGCGCTAGTAGCTTGGGGAGGTATTTGGAGTCATAAGACAATAAGCAAGTTTTTTTTCAACCATTACAACCTCGCTGAATATTGTTGGTTATTTTTCGCATACATTTTTAAACGTTCATTTTCGTTACGCAATCGCCGAATTTTCTCGTCCAAAATGTTAAGGCCGAATTTATTCGTCCAAATTTTATCGCCGAAATTGTATCCCCTGTTTTAGTACCTGCTTAAAGCTCTCCCGGTCGTCGCTGGCGGGCGCCACCTGCAGCAGCGCCAGCACGTAGCTGTGGTAGAGGAACACGTGCGCCACGGGCGCCAGCAGCAGCTTCGGCAGGTAGTACTTCACGGCCAGCCGGAAGCCGTGCCCCGCCGTGGCCAGCCGCTCCGACAACTGCCGAGTATCAAGGGACGAGATTAAGGACATTTCCTCGGTGATTTATGATAGAGCAAAATAAACCTTAACATCTTATTAAAAAGGTCCATTTTCTCCTTATTAAAAATGTTACTTACGCGGTTATGCAGTTTCATCAACGATTTGTTATGTCTGGTCGAGGAGTTAGAAATTAACTTTGTTATGAACTTTAAAAAAAATCTTTTTTTTAAAGAGCTTCTCCGCTGTGATGGTCTAGTCCGAAACACTGGAAAATATTTCGGATTTTGGAAATGTCTAGAACATTGATTCTGTAGGATGAGAGAATAGAGAGATCTCCCTCCAGGCAGGCATGCCTGAGGACCTAAGTCCATTAGGATGAAGTTGGAATTGGTATATAAGTCAATCAACTGTAATACTTCATTAGCGCGATGTAGATCACTATAGTTGCGTCTCTGACGCTGGGGGTGTTGGCGAGTTGGCTGATACAAGTTGTCGCCAGCTCCACAGTTCTATGTGGCTCGTGTGTACACCCGGGTCAGTGGTAGTGTGTACTCCTCCACCTGCTGTGGGGGGGGGGGGGGAGGTTACAGCGACTGACCGCGGCGTCGGCGAGGATGTGCTGCAGCGCGTCGCGCGACTCAGGCCGCGTCACGATGTTGGCGTAGCGCACGTACGCACGGAATTCCTCCACCTCCGCCAGCTCTGAGGAGGGGACACGATAAGAGTCAAGTTATCACAAGTACGCTATTTTAAATCAACTAGAATAGGATTGCCGTGTGGTTGCCGGCTTAGAATTGTGCCACTCCATGTCTTCCCGTGGATGTTGTAAGAGGCGACTAAGGGAATAAAGGCTTGTAGTACTGTTAGGCGATGGGCTTGCTACTTGTCACTAATATACACTGTTAAACATCTTAGCCTAATTGTACAAATTGTTGTTACAGAGTAAACAACAAGTTTTTGGAGTTGTTGGTAATTCTGTAGCTCTGCCTACCCCACTCTGGGAATGAAGGCGTGAAGGTATGTATGTATGTAGAATATAGGGTGTAATCGTTAAGTGTAGCCAAGCGATTATTCCGTAAATATAACAGATATCAAAACATTAAACTGCTATCGAAATCACATCAACAACTTGTTTTAAGCCTCAAGGTTCTTGAGTGGCGTCCGCGGCGCGTAGGCCTCCAACAAGATGGAGTGACGACCTTGTAAGGATCGCGGGAAAGCGGTGGATGCGAAAAGCACAAGACCGGTCTGAGTGGAGAGCCTTGGGGGGGGCCTATGTCCAGCAGTGGACGTCTTTCGGCTGACATGATGATGATGATGATGATGAAGCCTCAAGCAAGCAGGTTCTAGAGTACCTTCGAAGCAGCTGCCGATGTAGGGCGTCTGCGAGTCCTGCGACATCTCCATGGCGTCCTCCAGGTTGCCAAGCAGCGTCACCGTCAGCTCGTAGATGTCCACGATGTTGCCGAAGATCAGCGATATCGTCTGAAACCACAATCATCTATTTATTTATACATTCTTCACCCACTACTTCTAAGCTTCAAGCTACCGTAAAATGGGGCTATTTGGTAATCACGGGGCTATTTGGAACTAAGTAATCATAAGCTTTTAGTTGATATATTTTTTGTCATGGCTATGATAGAACTGTAAAATTTGTTGTCAGGCTAAGTTTTTAGTTCTATTATTGCCATGACAAAAATATATCAACTAAAAGCTTATAATTACTTGGGTTCCAAATAGCCTCGTGGTTCCCAAATAGCCCCGTTTTACGGTACTACATTACACTGGGATAAGCCTGCACGACTTGGAGACGTTTCTCAGCAACTGGCCGGAAGAGACACCAAATGGAGACTCACGGAGATCCAGCGGAAACGCCTCTGCCCAGTAGTGGCTCATACAAGCTAGAAAAATACAACCTGGAGGGGCTCATTCCAGAATGTTTTCTATAGTTAATCAACCTGATGATGAAGCATTTCGACCTATCCCAGACCCACTCACCCGATAGTGTCTCTCTCCAAGATGATTTCCATTCTTGGACTCACTGATCCTGAATTAGTTTCTCTAGCTCTTAACCTGGTGTGCCCCCTTAAGATGATATCCATCCATGAATACCCTAATGATGAAGCATGTATGTTGGTCTACATTCTTGAACTCACTGATAATTAAGCAAACCTCAGGGCTTTCCACCCTAGTGTCTGCAGCCACTTACTATAGTGTCTCCCTCCAGAATGGTCTCCAGTTAGCCTTGAACACCCTGATGATGAGTATTTTCCGCGAGAACTGCTCATAGATCCCAGCTCCAGCAACCCCGGTGTCTCCGTCCAGGATGATCTCCGTTCCTGACCGCTGATAATCAAGCAGTGCCTCCAACGACAGGCTACTCACCCTAGTGTCTCCCTCCAGAATGGTCTCCAGTTTACCCTTGAAAACCCTGATGATGAGGTGCAGGTCGCGCGGGAAGTGCTTCTCGTCCGCCATGCAGGATGGTATTCATCCTTAAACACCCTAATGATGTAGCAGTTCCTGTAGCTCCAGGGACACAATCGTAGTCTCTCGCTGCAGGATGTCCTAAATCCTAGAACCTGATGATGAGTAATATTCACAAGAACTGCTCATAGGTCCCAGCCCCAATCACCTAATTGTATCTGCCTAGGATGATCTCCACCCTTGAAGCCCTGACAAAGAAGCAGTTCTCCCGCCCCCAAAGCCACTTATTCTAGTGTCTCCCTCCAGTATGGTCTGCAGTTCATCCTTGAACATCCCGATAATGAGGTGCAGTTCACGCACGAAGGGCCTCTAGTCCGTCAACCAGGGTGGTATTCATTCTTAAACAGCCTAATGACGAAGAAGTTCCTCTAGCCCCAGGATCACTCTCCGTGGGCTATACCTCCGGGATGTCCTCCATCTTAGAACAACACGATGATGAGCAATTTCCGCGAGAACTACTATAGATCCCAGCTCCAGCAACCCTGGTGTCTCCGTCCAGGATGATCTCCGTTTGCGAACGCTGATAATCAAGCAGTTTCTCCAACGACAGGCTACTCACCCTAGTGTCTCCCTCCAGAATGGTCTCCAGCTCATCCTTGAACACCCTGATGATGAGGTGCAGATCGCGCAGGAAGTGCTTCTCGTCCGCCATCAGGTCGCGCACCAGCTCGGCGTAGGAGAGGGAGCCGCACAACCCTCGGCCTTCCATGGAGGGGAGGGCCACCAGGGACTCTTGGTAGAACATGTCCAGGAGAACCTGCAAAACATGAACACGAGTGTTTTTACTAGTAGTCGAGGTAACGGTATGGTCTTCATGATGAGCGTGACAAAGACAATTGAATTTGGAGGACAGGGAGTGACAGAGTAATCTTAAGTGAGTTTTCCTTCTCAAGATATTTCAAAGTATAATACAGTCATTTCATAATTATCTCATAGACACCTCCGGAGATCCTAGAGCTGGTGCTTACCTCTCCCAAAGGATTGGACTAGCTATCCAGAGAGGTAATGCAGCCAGTGTCAGGGACCTGCTAGAGGGGCTGATTTTTTTTTAGTGGTGATTATTATTTACATCTTTAATATTTGAGTAGCTTAGTTTTATTTTAATTTGAGTAGCTTAGTTTTATTTTAATTTGAGTAGCTTAGTTTTATTTTAATTTAAATAAGTTTAGTTTTAACTTTTAATTGAAAACATTTTAAAAAAAAAGCATTATTGTTTTTTTGCGTTTATAATAGCTGGTTAAAAATTAGACTACCCGTATTTCTTGGTTTTTCTTTATTTAACTTAAATTCGTCTTTAATAATTTATTAAAGAAATAGTCATTAAAAAGACCGTATATACAAAGTTAGGAATACTGATGTCGTGATCTTAGCCTGATATAAAATAAAATAAAGTAACTTTAAACAGACGTCATGTCATGTCACTCACTTGTCAATCATTCGCTGCCGTTCGTTCACAAAATCACGCCATTAAAATAAATAAACTATTTTGCGTAGAATCGAAAGCGTGTCGTTAGAATCAAGTCATCCGTCAGACAGATAAAAAAATAACATGACAGTTATATTTTTTTGAATTCCTTTGGTAATAAATGGACTAAGGGCACTATAAGTGTATTCCTAACATTCACAATCCAACTTTTTTTACTGTTTTTCCTAAATATAAAAAAAAAACTACTGCATAAAAAAATCCAAATATATTTTTACTGTAATCAGCAGTGTAAAATCTAGAAACGGTATTTTATTTTACTATCTTAGCATAAAATGAATTGTTGTCAATTGTAGTACCTATATTATATTAAATAAATCTCACTAACTTCATACGATTTGATTGCTATATTGGAAGTGAGATATCAGAGTTGGAGTCCCTTGGCATATATGAAGAAGTCTGTGTTACAAGGTCGTTTTAGATGAAGAGCTATATTCAACCTTACGTCACATCTGAAAATAATATAAATGGAAGAAGTTGGGCCTAGGGACCCACTCCCACCATGGTAGTAGTAGAATGACTATAGTAAAATTACCATCACGCAGAATGAACACGTCCGTAGCTTCTCCATGGAGTACACCTACCTTGTCGGCGCACATGGCGGTCTTGATGTCCCCGCACGCGATGGTCTCGGAGCCCGACTTCTGAGGGATCTTCTTGACGAAGTTGCCGGCCAGCTTGAAGATGTCCGCGCTGACGTACTCCAGGATGGCCGTCATGAACACCGACACCGACGTGTCGATCTTGTACATCAGGACCTCCTGAAATACACAATACATACATTATTAATAGTATACAACAAAGTATACTGGAATAAAAGAAGATGTAGTGACTAAGATTGAAAGGGCATGCTTCGATGGTTCGGTCATTTGGAAAGGATGGATGAAAGAAGATTGACGAAAGAGATATACAGATCGAAAGTGAGTGGAAGGGTCGGAAGGGGCCGCCCTAGGCGTACTTTTTGAATCAAATCGGAGAAATACTGGAAACGGGCCGAATCTTAAGTACCCGAAGCCGACGTGCCTGCATGACTCGATGTATGAATAAGAAGCGAAATAAATTTGTCTAGATCGTAGCAAGTGGTCTCTGCATACACCTCTGGGAAACAGGCGTGATTTAATGTATGTAAGTATGTATAAAACAAGGTAGGTTATGTTAGGTTAGTTTCTGCGTCTGTCGATATATCCGTTAATTCCTTAAAAACGCAACGGTTTTTGATGCAATTTTCACCATCACTTACAATCGCTCATTAGTTATCCAGGCCCCAGGTGTGCTAGTCTCACAACTACTAAGTTTTTTTTAAATCTCTAACTCAAAATATTTACTAACACCATATCTGATATGGCCAGCCCACTGCCACATCAGCTTGTTCATTATCTGTGCTATGTCGGTTACTGTGGTTCTCTGTACTCCAAGCATCCATAGCTCGCTGAGCGACTTTGAACTGGTGGACTACCGTTGGGGTAGACGTGTTCTTGAGTGGAGACCGCGACTCGGCAAACGTAGTGTAGGACGCCCTCCGGCAAGATGGAGCGATGATTTGCGATTTGGCAGATGTTGGAGCGACAGGCGAAGGACATTAGGGGAGGCCTGCGTCCAGCAGTGGATTGAAATATCTGGGAATCCTAGTTCCCGAATGTATGGACAGTTTAAGTGGTTGTTATTTAAGAAAACTGAATTAACCAGAAAGCTTTCATAGGGTTAAAAATATGTCATCAGTCAGATGTTTCAAAGTAGAGGTCGCCATTACGTCAAGGGTTTTATAACTAGCTTCTGCCCGCGACCGCGTCCACGTAGATTGGTATTATTATTCCCTCTGGAACTATAAACTTGCATGAAGCTGAGGCTCCCAGGGTCCCACAACTACCGCGTTTTTTACCTTCTGCAGCATCTGATGCAGGCGGTCGTGCGGGAGCAGCGAGCGCCGCCGCTTGGCGGCGACGGCGTCGCGCGCGTCGAACAGGGCCCATTTGTCGATGGGGGTGGGGAACGTGCGCGCCACGCGCTCTTCGACGTCCTGGAATTAGGGGGGGGGGGGGGTTGATTAAAACAATAAGAAAACGTTGGAGTAAAAGAGACTCCAGTTATTAGTAAGGTACAAACTGTGTACGTAGATATAGAATAGAATAGACTATCAGGGGACAATGGACCCGATTCTACAGTGGCCTCTAAACTTCCTAAATTTATTTAGGTGTCGCTAAAACACTTTGCTATTCTATGAGCAGCTGTCATAATCAAATGACAGCGCCATGACAGCGCTAGTTTGAATCTGACGCTTCTTATTTTAGGCGGTCTTATACATTGTCAGCTTGACATTCTAGAATAGCACTGATTAAATCTGCCGTCTAAACTATGTCTTAAAATTAGACAATTTAGTTTTAGTTAGTTTTAGGCTATTTAAGCGATGTGCACGTAGAATCGGGTCCTTTGTCACACCAATTGACCTAGTCCCAAACTAAGCTTTCAGGCTTGTACTATGGGTTCTAGACAACGATATGAATACTTATATAGAGAAATATATACCTAAATACATAGAAAACATCCATGACTCGGAAACAAATATTCGCGCTCACACACAAATATCCGCCCCTACCAGGATTTGAACCCAGGACCGGTAGCTCGAAGGCAGGGTCACTACCGACTAGGCCAGCGCATCGTCAAAGTTATCTTCTTCTTCTATCTCGGTCCCTCACTGCTGAGTATCGCGACCACGGGTTATGTTACGCCAGTCTGTGCGATGTACGCCGAGTGCGCCGCCCGGTGCATGCTGCCGCCCACCGCCTTCCTGATGACGTCAGACCATCTTGCTGGTGCTCTGCGCTGAGCACGCTTTCCATCCATCTGGCCCAAAATAATTAGCTTCTCCAGACTGTGCTTCGAAGAACGCACGATGTGACCGAACAAGCGGAGGGCACGCTCTTTACAGATAACAGAAAGCCGCTTGGTGATGCCTAACTCGTGCAGTATGGACTCGTTGGTTCTCATGGCAGTCCACGGTATACGGAGCAGTCTCCGCCAACACCACATTCCGAAGGCATCGATTTTACTGCTATCACGGCTTTTTACCGTAGAGGTAAATGGAAAAGACCAGAGCTCGACGTCGTTGGTCAAAGATATAAGATGGCCAATATCGCTCATGTAGCCAATCTAGGGTAAGAGTGGCCCAGGTCCAGTGGGGGACATGGTGCCCTGGGCTCCCATGCTGCCCAGCACTAGTTGAGGTTGACCTGGGATAATGAGCTTACCTGGACGCAGAGTGGGGAGGGATGCGCGCAGAGCATGGCGAGGAGCCGGAGACAGAGCGACTCCACATACTCGAGGGCGCTCTCCTCCGCGCTGAGGGTCGGGTGGACCTGCTCCAGGACCTGGGGGTAACAGAATGGCTGCGTCATGACGAGGCTAGGTGGAATTATGTTAAGGACATATATTTTGATTGTGTTAGGTTAGATTATACTTGTGGGAGGACCTTGTGCAGGGTCCATCCGGGTTGGTATCACCATCTTATCCATTAACCTACCGCCAAGCAGCAGTGTTCGCATTGTTGTGTTCCGGTTTGGGGATAAGACAGCCGGGGAAATGACTAGCATAGATGCATTCCATCTTAGTCCTCAGGGTTGGCAACGCATTTGCAGTCTTAGGATTGCGGTCTTGTGAATGCGAATGTCTATGGGCTTAGTTTCCACTTACCATCAGGTGGCCTGTGTGCTCGTATGCCTTCCTATGCGATAAAAAAAAAACGATGTTTTGATTTATTTTGTTTCGTATCTTGTATGTTACACTAATCAAATCGATCGACTAAAGAAAAAAACCTGCCAAGTGCGAGTCGGACACCCGTACCGAGCTTTCCGTACCGCTGTACAGTAGGTATTATTATATTCCAATTAGAAATCGATATCGAATCTAATTAGCCATCCCCACTTACACTTGGTTTTTCTTTTGTACTTCGTCGGTGGTACTGAAAAACGGCATAACTAACAAATTTATGATAGAGCAAAATAAACCTTACTGTCTTCTTAAAAAGGTGCATTTTGCTCCTTATTTACAATGGTACTTACGCGGTTTTGGTTTTACCGATGATTTGTTGTTATTGACGCTTGTACGTTTTACCGTTTTAAACTTCATAGCTATAATTATGGAAACCTTTATAGCTTATAACTTAAGAAAAGATCCCTCTAAGACCACTTCACGTTAAACCTAACTAAAGGTTTGCGTTAGGCTTGTTTGTCTACCCTTTGATGTAATAAAACACAGAATATTATATAATAACTTTGCGATATTCATCATCAACTGCTGAAAGAGTATGTATTATTAGAAAATTTGAGGTATTATACACTGTTTTATTTGATTTACAATAACTTTAAGAGAACATTCTTTAGGTCAAATAAAGTTAATTTCCTGAAGACAGACAAATGATAACAGTAATGGTTTTAAAGATATCTAATTTTTCAATTTAATCAGTTAATCACGTGGAACTGGTCTAAAAGGCTCTTAACTGTCTGTGCATGTCACGCCAACATTGACGTATTTGACACTGACTATGAGTTAAAGACCCTTTTAGAATGACAAAAGATACAACATTTAATTTTACTTTGTTCTGAGCAGAAAAAATATTTTTGTTTGCTTTAATTTAAAATCTAGTCTACCACTTAGTTTCTATGGATGTACCTAGTAATATGCCGAAGTTATTGTAAATCAAAAAAAACACGGTGTATAATTAAAACATAAATCAAGAAATAAACTATTGATTGGGCGATAACAACAATAAACAGCGGTGTTCTCTCCCTGCAACTTTTCAAAAGCCGCACCCTAAATTCCGGGCCCTAATCATTACATAGTACCCACTAACTTAAGGAAACAAGAAAGTCAAGTAAGCAGGGACCTTTGAGCTTAAAAGTAGTCACAAGTGTCAGTCATAACTAGGGTTAGGACTTTTGGTGGCATATCGTGGTTCTAGAATCCATGGAGTCGCTATTTCTTAATTATTAAAATACATACCACTTTGATTTTGACCTTCGGTTTTTAATATTTCAAAATTCATTTTTTTATTGAACCGCTAAGCCAATTTAATTTAATTTTGGTACGGAGGATATCTTTGCTCTGTGAAAGCCTTACAAACAAGCAAATATTAGTAAGTATGGATAAACTGAACTAAAAATATATTTAGTTCATTTTGAAGATTCCGGTTCGTTACAGCCAAATATCATAATAACGTGTTCCTAGAATATCAAAATGTCAAAACAGATTATTCTCATAATGTCCAAAGATCGAAATGACTTACGCCTACTTCTTAAATTACCGTATTCTTAATATGACTATAATTCATTTAGACTCTATCTCGTTTTGATAAATTTTCAATACTACCATTTCCCAAAATGTCTAAAACTTGACTTGATCATGTTTTGATGAATTTTCAATTATAACATTTCCCAAAATGTCTAAAACTCAAATTAACTAGACACAAAAACGTCAATATGGAAAATATTTAAAATTATGTTGAAGTTTACAGTTTTTAACCAATGAGTAATTAAATTAATTATCAACGGCATCCCAATTTTCATCTTTATACTATTTTTATTCTGTACAATCGAGAATTAATTAAGTAAGACTGCTAGGACATCACTCAGACATTCGCTCACCTTTGCTTCTTAAGCGAATCACACCCCTGCTCATAAGGACAGTTTTTGTTTGATCGTTTAAAAAAACATAGTAGTTATAAATTGCTAAACCAATTGTGATAAACTGAACTAATTATTTACATTTAAAAATAAGTAACACAAAAAAAACAGCGTGGTTAAAATTTTAGGTATTATGAGACCGTGTCATTTTGGTCTTTGGGCCTGTCAACAAAAGGCATTTTTGAATTTTGGTAATTTTGAAACTATTGCATTTTCACTTTCAGTCTTAATAATAATTCGGTATTTGAAGTTATTGTTCATTTTACCAACTATACAATTTGGATATCGGATGTAATGTGTAAATGTTATTATGACATTTTATTGTATTGAAAATAACTCAATTTGGGAATTAAGGCATTTTGGAACTAAGACAATTTGAGATTTAGTAAAAGTATGTAAAAGGGCATTATGATATTTGGCTGTAATGAACCGGAATCATTTTGAAATATGATATGACCATGCTGAAGGTCAAAATCAAAGTGTCACGTGTTATAATAATTAGGAAAATATGACTCCATGGATTCTAGAACCACGATATGCCACCAAAAGTCCTAACCCTAGTCATAACATTAGTAGCCATAATCACCATTAGAAATACTTACTTAACACGTTGAACGCCATGACGGACACCATGTGTCTGACAGCATACTTTCCTCCGGGGCCTGACCGTAAATCCCGACATATTGGCGGTCACAAGGTGGCCGCCGCGGCCCACTGGGCTACACATGGTTTTTGGTCTGGCGTTCAACGTGTTAATAGTTTTTCCTACTAGAAACTAGTAAACCATAACATTATTGTCCCCTGATATTTATTTATTTATTATTGGATCAAGCATTGCAATGACTAATAAAGTATTCTGCCGACATTGCTTGATATTGTGCAACTTTCAGTGAGTAATTGCTAAACTATGCAGGAAAAAAAGCAGTACACTAAACTTGTCCTAGCTTTCAACACCAATTAAATTGCTCATCTGACCGATAAATAAACTAGTGACCTTAAATCACTCATACAAATTACTAGAAGTTCAAAATCCCAGATTCCCAAAAAAAACAGATTTCAAATAGGTATTGTAGGATTATAAACAATACCTTAACATGCCAGTATAATTAAGAATCTGGTATTTTTATCATTCTGGATAAAAAACAAAATAAATGTATATAAAGACGCTATTTAAATGTCACTTAAATTATGTCTAACTTACAATTTCATTACAAAAATGTATGTGGTGACAAAACTCTTCTTTAACTGGACATTTATTTTAGTTTATACCCTTCTAATATTTCTGGAATGAATTAAAATATTTGTATTAAGTAATTAAGAATTAAGAAAAAATTAATAAATCTGTATTATACACATAACTTTTCCAGCAAAAATTCTATAAGAGGTTTCTTACAACCTCAAGCTGACTGTTTAAGCGTGATTATTTAAATAAAACTATGTTTACACCAAATAATAAATTGATATAATTCTGACAAATAGAAGGTATAGTAGATGTCTGTTGTTGTTGCTCGTGATAAAAATATTAGAATTTTATAGGAGTCAGGTTGACGAAGGTATGTAGTATCTAACTACCAGCCAGGAAGGAGGAAAATTTAGCTACTAAATATGTGTTGTACTTTGGGGTAACAATGAATTATTATCCTGTATTTTGTTTGCCAAATTATGTGTTGAATGGTATAAAAATAGTAATTTTTATAATTTTATAATTTTTATTTTTATTTATTTTTAATTTTTACCCCACTTTGGGAATAAAGGCGTGAGTTTATGTATGTATGTATGTAAGTTAATTTATCTCAGAAGAATGTGTAATTAGAATAGTATGCTATTTGTTTAAATGTTTTAATAAATTAACTGTATACCTACCTACTGTCTTAGTAACATTTAAAAAAAACAAAAACATCAATAGATCCTTAAAATTATTAATTGTTTGAATTTTTATTTTACATTTTGCAATCCTATATTATAATTATTTGTAAGTAAATTAAAGTTAAAGTTTTTAATGACAGAATAGTGAATGGTTCTTTTCCTAAATCTTTTGTGTCTAATTGTTGACTAAATTAATAAGGCTTAAATTACAATTAGTACACAGTAGTCACAAATATTTTCAGTTTTTTTTTCTACACTGTCATGTGCAATATAATCAAAACATCAACGAAAGCGCTCTTAGGCGATTTACGCAGTTTGAGCGGTTTCCTATTTGTTTGTACTAAAAAAAAATAACTTCATTACCCTTGACCTAAGCAAGAAACCTTCAGGCACATATAACCCAAATACAACATCTGGAGCCCAAACAAACGCCCAAACGCGTGGAAAAAGAGTTGATAAACACACTACATGCCTTAATAAAGGGTGTTTAATACAATTATATGCGATTTTAGCAGAGTTATGAGCGAAAATCAACTTTTATCAATCAATGTTTTTGTACACAAACCTTTCTCAGCGCGTTTACGAAGAGCCCGCGCCATTTCTTTGCGTTCTCCGGGTCCTGGAAGTCGTAACCACGGCTCTCCTCCACCGTCGGTAACATCTCGCCCGCCCGACCCAAGATAAAATCATCAAAACGCGATTTTTTACACAACACACAAAATACAACACATTTCTATGGTATTTATCACAATTTACGACTTAATTAAGCCACTTTAACACACGCGACGGCTATATATTATGTTTAAACTGGTATATAAATAATATGTAAGAGAAATAGTCAAAACATATGATTAGAACATTTTTTTGACGAAAAGATTAGAATATTTCATTTGATCGGCAAAACGACGCCATTTTCAACCTATTTACTGTTAGCATGTTTTCTTTGAACACTCACACAAAATTCAGTAGTTAAGTTCCGTATTGCACGTCAAGTATAGAAAAGCAAGCAGACTGGGTCCGAATTCTTCATATATGGATTCTTGAGCCTGAGTGAAAGAGCACCATTTGGACACTTTGTTATGAAGTGTTTGTTCTCATTGAGGGAGTTTCTGATAGACAGACATCTAGGATTGACATGTAAAGGAAAGGAACTTTGCGCAAGTTCGATAAGTGAAAATCAATAAATTGTGTGCATTATTTTATTAATACCCTCATTTGAGCCTTTTGTTCTATACTCGATTATTTGCCTGTTGCCTGTCAGGCAGCAGTACTTATCTGCTGTGCACCATTTATGTTATAGTATTTATTTTCTTTAAAATTAAAGTTATTTTCTCTTATTTTACCTTACTGCCGAAGAAGGAAGGTAATGTTTCTGAATGTATGTATGTATTTTATAGTTCTCTATTCCATTGAAGAGGCTGAACGGATGATTAGATTTCGAGTTTTCGACAAGAATCTTAAAGTATAATGTTATATATATATATATGTTTTTATAGTGTTAGCGTCTTGAGTTTCACTCTCTTGGTACTATGATTATAGTAAAAGCGTGCAACGTGCGGTCAAGTGCAAGTGCGTACTCGTGCACTAAGAGTTTCGTATCGTACCGCCCGACTGGGTTCTACAATACAGTACAACAATACAATACAAAACACTTTATTGTACACCAAACAAAAACAACAGAGGTGGAGCCCCATTTAAAAATAATACAGGTAAACAACAGGCGGTCTTATCGCTGATTAGCGATCTCTTCCAGACAACCTTAGGGACAAGGTGTCAAATGAATAAAATATGTTCTATGGTTTTTCTTTAGGGTTTGTATGTACGTACTATAAACCTTAGATAATAGATAATTATATCAAAATTAGAGCCTCCAGGTAAGTACCTACTTGATGATTGAAGAAATGATTTTTACATTACATTACATTAAATCAGGCCTGTTTCCCAGAGGGGTAGGCAGAGACCACTTCTATCCACTTGCTACGATCTTGACAAATTTCTTTCGCTTCTTCAACATTCATACATCGAGTTATGCACGCACGTCGGTTTCGGGTACTTAAGATTCGTACTTAAAATGATTTTTTAACCTAATAAATGGTAATAAATTACTGTAGTCTACATAATTATCGTAAGTATAAAAAATTGCTTGATATAATATAATTAATTACAAACCAGCGGACGGACAACGAAGGTTCACACCCTTTTAGAAAGGGGACTATACCGTTAAATAATTAAAATTGAAATATCTTGGTTAATTTGCAACTTTTCCTTGATAGTTTTTATTGTTATTTAGGTATATAAATCATTGAAGTACAAAAATATTCAATAATAAATCCTACTCCGGGAATGAAGGCGTCAGTATAATTATGTATCCATGTATGTAAGTAATACGACCCCAAGGTTTTATAAAAAGATCCAACTGAAATGAAAGATTTATTATACACCAGCGGCCCGCCAGCAAAACAAATTTCTGACTTTCCCGGTGGATTTTTCAATTATTTTCTTTCATACAAACCTTTTCCTGACAATGAAGAACACAACAAAAAAGAAATCACCCAAATCGGTTCAGCCGATCTCGAGTTTTGCGCTTAGCAACAAATTTAGCGATTAATTTTTATTATATTTACCTATACTATACGATACTAAATTATCCAAACTCCTTTAAAACTCTTTCTAATAAATTCTTCAAACCGAAAAAAGTCTTACGGCACATTGCAGAGGACAACGTTAGGATCGTGGCACAATGGTCTTGGCCCGTAGCCTGACCTTGATGAAAATGAAAACAGAAACTATCAGGCTGACATTGACATTGATTGACATATCGCAATGTTTCGAAAAGCTAATCGGTTTATTTTGCACATTTTGTAACTTCGCAAATAAGGAAATAATTAGTTTCTTCAATAGTTCGCGTGTAAGAAATGTTATTTAAATTGTTAATCGTAAGTGTAACTTTGTGTGGGATATTGCGCTGCGCGGCAGACAGCGGTGTTATCCCGCAGAATGAGACTCATCGGACTTTTATTAACAATGTGTAAGTGTTTCTGTTTATGTGGGTGTAGGATTGTAAATAATATATCTTGGGATTCCCCTACAGGTGAACTATCAAGTCATTCCCTTTTAAAGTGATTGTATTGCATTCAGTAATGACAGTAATCTTTTTCATTTATATTATAAGCTACGATAGACTGATTCACTTTCTATTTTTTATAGACCGAAACGAAAAGATATTGCATAAGAACTTTTTTAGCGTCGTACTGTGGCGCAAATAAATATTTCAATCAATTTATATAAACAGATATTGTAGATATACGAAAAAATATTTTATGCATACCTACATACATACATAAACTCACGCCATCATTCCCAGAGGGGTAGGCAGAGCTGCAGAATTACCAAGAACTCTAAAAAACTTGTGGATGATTCTGTAACCACATTTTGCACAATTAGGCTAAGATGTTTACCAGCGTATTAGTGACTGGTTACAAGCCCATCGCCTAACAGTACTACCGGTCACACTGTAGCAAAGGGGGGGCCGTGTCTGGGACTTAGAATTTTTTTCCAAAAAAATGAAAAATCATAGGGATTGCAAAACACTTAGAATAATTTTCAAGTTTATGTTAAAATAAGCACATTTTGCTTGAAAAACTTTTCTCTAAAATTAAAAATGGGCGAGATAGACGAGTTCAAAGATTGATAATTTACAAAAGACTTATCTCGCCCATTTTTAATTTTAGAGAAAAGTTTTTCAAGTAAAATGTGCTTATTTTGACTTGTTCTATTGCAATCATAAAAAAATAGTGTTAAAATGACACCACAACCAACAAAAAAAATCTAAGTCCCGGCCCCCCCTTTGCTACAGTCCGACCGTACTACCTCCTCCTCCTAACAGTACTCCTACTACATCCACGAAAAGACTTGTGTTGAAGTATACAATATATTGAAATAAGTAACATATTGATTTCCTATCATTACCTCAAAATCAAAAAATCAAAATCATTTATTCTGTAAGTAGGCCCTGTAGGCACTTTTACAAGTCTGAATCTACCATCTACCAGCGCTTCAAGAGACCATTGTTGAGAAGAAGCACCGCAAGAAACTCAACAGTAAGCCATTTTTTAAATAAATAACTTATTACAATACTAAACTTAAGCTATCTAATTTAATTGTCACAGGGATGTACAGGTCCCGATAGTAATAATAATTAAATTAATAAAAATGTCAGGTTAAAATAATAATACAATTCCGGAGATGTAAAGAGTCTCCAAATGTCAAATTAAAATTAAATATAGGTAAGTAGGTAATTAAACAAAAAAACAAAACAACAAAAAAAACAACAAACACAAACAAGGGAGATGTCGAAAGTCTCCACGGTCAATTTTGGAGATGTAAAGAGTCTCCAGATGTCAAATTAAAATAATAAGCATACAAGGAGATGTATATAGTCTCCACGGTCATTAATAATTGTAATTATTTAACAAGTGTATCGATATCGGAGTGTTTCCCGACCTGATGAAACACAGTAAAATTATACCCTTGTTTAAGTCAGGGACAAAAACAGACCCTACAAATTTTATACCAATTTCGATACTGCCAGCACTGAGTAAAGTTTTTGAGAAAATCATTTTAAACCAAATATCCTCACATTTTAGTAGGAATAAGTTGCTTCACAGTAGTCAATTTGGGTTTACTAAGGGACGGTCTACTACAGATGCCGGTTCAACCTTAATTAAATATGTATTTGATGCCTGGGAAGAATCACTAGACGTAATTGGAGTTTTTTGTGATTTATCCAAGGCGTTTGACTGTGTTGATCACGTAACGTTAGTGCGGAAGCTAGGTTATTATGGAATTAAAAATGGAGCCCTTGATCTTATCAAATCTTACCTTGCTCACCGAACTCAGCGGGTGGACATAAACAGAACGCAATCTCCTGGATCAGCTGTTGCTATGGGAGTGCCCCAAGGCTCAATTCTGGGCCCATTCTTGTTTTTGATCTATATCAACGATCTCCCTTACGTTGTGCGCGATAGACATGAAATAGTCCTGTTTGCCGATGACACTTCACTTTTATTCAAGGTAGATAGAAAACAGAAAAATTTCAATGACATTAATGATACGTTGTCTACAACTGTTGATTGGTTTACAGCCAACAACTTACTTTTAAATACCAAGAAAACCAAGTGCATGAAATTTTCTCTGTCAAATGTGAAAGGAGTGAATGGGGCTAGTATTAGACTAAAGGATGAGACGCTGTCATTCGAAGACAAAATAGTATTTTTAGGTATTACTTTAGACTCGAAACTGCAATGGAATGCTCATATATCCACCCTTGCGGGAAAACTTAGTTCTGCAGCGTATGCAGTAAAGCGAATCCGACAACTTACAGACGTCGAGACGGCGAGACTGGTGTATTATAGTTATTTTCATAGTGTTATGAGCTATGGGATTTTGTTATGGGGAAAAGCGGCTGACATTCAGGCCGTCTTTGTACTACAAAAGCGGGCTATACGTTTTATTTATCAACTGGATTCTCGGGTCTCTCTCAGAGATAAATTTAAAGAAATTAATATTCTTACTGTCGCGTCGCAGTATATCTTTGAAAATATCATGTATGGGATAGTACTGTTAGGCGATGGGCTTGCAACCTGTCACTAATGCGCTGTTAAACATCTTAGCCTAATTGTGCAAATTGTGGTTACAAAGTTATCAACAAGTTTTTAGAGTTGTTGGTAATTCTGTAGCTCTGCCACTTTTCACAAGTTTAACACGCGAAATAAAGATAAACTCGTAGTCCCATGTCACCGTCTTCGTAAAGTTAGCACATCGTTCGCAGGGAACTGTATACGCTTCTACAATAAGATACCTACTGATATTGTCAATATGCCGTTCAATAAATTTAAGTCTCGCATTAAGTGCTGCTTGCTGGGTAAGGCATATTATACTGTTAATGACTTCCTAAATGATAAAGACGTTTTTAAGTAGTGTGAGCTTACTGAAGTTAGGGTTATTTTTGTCTTTTGTAATTATAGCTGAGCACTGGGCAGCGCTTATTGCAAAATGCCTTTAAGCCAATGATGTACACTTTTAAAATTAAATTTACCTATTGTTTTTTTTGTAAAAAAAATATATATATTAATTCTTGTGTGCACAAGACATTTTAGAATTGAGAACACATTATGACGTTTCTCGCCGGACAGATACTTTTTTATTGTTATCTTTGTCCGGCAGCATGAGCATGTCATGCTCACTTAAAGGTCTTTGCTTACGGCGGCGTCGTTGATCGGGTCGCCACCTTCCCGAACACATGGTTGAGGGAGGCGATGGCTGAGATACGCGTCATACTCGTGAACGGGTGCTGTCTGTGGGGTCCGGTCTGTTCACGCTTGCAAGGACCTGTTTTTCCAATTTAGTTATTTTAATTATCGTTCCTGACGTAGAGACCTCGTCATGTTGTTCTCCTAATCATGATTTTTAACTTTATTTTATTGACTTTACATTTGTAAGGATTTTGTTTGTATTGCTTTTTTTTAATAATTATTTATTACTTTATTACCTTGTAATGTAACTTACTTTTAAGTATTATTGTACCTAATTAATAATTGAAAAAATGACCTTCTGTTGGAGTTTCTTGCGGCGCTTCTTCTCCGCAATGATGGTCTTGTCCGAAGCGCTAGTAGATTCACTCCATGTTACCGACGTGTAAAAGAGCCCTCATGTGGCCAATTTACTGAATAAATATTTTGATTTTGATTTTTGATTTTTGAATACAAATAATTCAGTCCCAACCCAAGCATTGTCATCATTCATATAATCTTTAATACTATAATACGCTTTAGAAATTAGTTGACGTTTAACATAACGCTTTTAAATTTATTTACTGATAAATGAGTAACACTACTTGGGAGCTTATTATAGAACCTTATACAATTACCCATGAAAGAGTTTTTTATTTTGTGAAGCCGTGTAAAGGGCACTGCAAGCTTATGTTTATTTCTGGTATTAACATTATGTATGTCACAGTTCTTTCTAAAACTACCGATGTGTTTATGAACATGCATAATATTTTCATAAATATATTGACTGTATACGGTTAATATATTCGTTTCTTTGAACTTATCTCTAAGCGAATCTCTATGATCCATCTTGTAAACAGCACGAATAGCCCTCTTCTGTAGAACAAAGATGCTGTTTACGTCAGCACCACTACCCCATAGTAAAATACCATATGACATAATACTATGGAAGTAACTAAAATAAACTAATCGAGCGGTTTTCAAGTCTATTATATTCCGAATTTTATTAACTGCAAAAACTGCAGAACTTAGTCTATTCGCTAATTTAGCCAGATGAGGACCCCATTGGAGTTTGGAGTCTAACGTTATTCCAAGAAATACTGTATCATTAACTAGGTCTAATCTATCATTTTTTATAGTTACAGTAGTTTGTCTATTTTTCACATTTGTAGTCATAAATTTAATACATTTAGTCTTTTTCTCATTCAGTAGTAATAAGTACGTTTTTATTAAGTTTAGCGCAGTACTTCTAATTCCATAATGGTGTAGCTTCCTGACCAATGTGTCATGGTTAACGCAATCGAAGGCCTTGGACAAATCACAGAAAATACCTAAGGCATCATGTGACCCCTCCCAGGCTTCAAAAATATGTTTAATTAACTCAACACCAGCTTCGGTTGTCGAGCGACCCCGAGTAAAACCAAATTGTTTGGTGTGTAATAAATTATTATATTGAAAATGTTCCATTAATTATTTACCCTATTTACTTAAGCTTAAATTTTTGAGATACAGCTAAATTTTTTTGGCCTTGAGTTTGCACATGTGTTTAAACATGCATAAATTAACATTACTTGGTGAGTTAAAAAAACCTTTTACGTCTGCCACGTGTTAGGTATTGTGCCAATGTCAGAGTAGATATTGTAATGCCTCTACCACTCTGTAACATCCAAAGACAATCTGGAGTGTCGCAAGATGTCAAAAGAAATGTTATACATATTCAGATTCAGATTTAGATTTTATTACTCAGTATATCACAGTATTAATTACATGGCATGTCAAATTATATGCAGTTACATTGAGGTTGTCAGAAATAGAATTAAATGATAATAAGTAAAAATCAACACAAATATAGAGTACATTAGGTTTCATGCTGACATACCCATGATAGTACTGTCACTTGAAATGATTGAAATGATACTTTATTGCGTGTAGATTAAAGTTACAAATTGCAGTCATTTCACACTTGCTGCCAGCATCCTGCTACTTGTGACCGCTTTGGATGGAAATCAGAGTGCTTGGCTTTGAATGTGTGTAGCAATACATTTTGCCAATGAAATCATTTGATATGAAACTTCAAACTAGCTAGCTTTTGCCAGCGACTCCGTCCGCATTTCATCTCCCCTTTTAACCCCTTACAACCCTTTTCTCGCAATCAAAAGTAGCCTATGTCCTTTCTCAGGCTCTAGACTATCTGTGTACCAAATTTAATTTAAATCGGTTCAGTAGTTTTGGTGTGAAAGCGAGACAGACAGACAGACAGAGTCTACTTTCGCATTTATAATATTACTAAGGATTAAAAAAATCATCTCATATTGTAATCTAGTTTACAGATTATTCATATGATGAATTTCATCCAAATCCATTCAACTGTTCTTATGTGATTGAATAACACACATCCAAACATCACCACAAGCTTAATGTATTTAATTACGGAGCGAACATTTAACCGTATGACAGTCAACCAGGAGAGAGCGAGAGCGGGAAGAGAGAGAGAGAACACAAATACCACACTTCGCACTCATATAAAGTCGACTACTGGTCTCTGGATGACCACTGGTGACTTTACCCTATATATTATACTATTTATTTATCATATTGAATTAGTAATGAATAAAAAGACTTGTGTTAAAATTGACAACGGGAGTAAAATATTATTTTTTGAGCAAATAATGTTTTCCTGTAATATACTTGAAGTTCATAAACATCGTTAAACGCAGGAAGCCACGACATTGATAATGCAATTACGTCAACTATTTTTCTCAATTGCTGCTATTAGACATACGTATTACATGACAGTGTAATTTAAATGTAAATAAGTATGAGCTAAGCTTTGTAGTTCCGGGTTCAAATTCCCGTAGGGTAGATATTTGTGTGATGAGCGCAAATATTTGTTTCTGAGTCATGGATGTTTTCTATGTATTTGAGTATATATTAACAAATATCTGCCCTTACCGGGATTTAAACCCAGGACCGCTAGCTTCGTAGGCAGGGTCACTACCAACTAGGCCAGCGCGTCTTCAAATCTTTATCTTTATGTTTATCTTTATCTTTAGCAGGAACTGGCATACACTAGCATGTGGCCGGTGAATCATATTAAATGTGATCGTGTGGTTTTACATTTATCATATTAAAACAACTAAACACTTCACACACATCGCTCATCCAGTAGAATAATGACATAATTGCAAACAATCGGGTTCTGAGATTTTACCGCCATAAGTGTTCTAAAGGTCAGGTCTATCGCGTGGAACAATGACATAACATGCATGCTAAAAATGCAATTATGTCATTATTCTATTGGATGAGCGATACATACATTTGTTTAGGTACTTAACCTTTTTCCAGGCGTTGCTAAAGTAAGGACACAAGCAAGAAATTGAATAGAGCCACGAATTCGTAACTTCCTGAAGGATACTGATCCATGAAGTCATATTTCAGGAAAGTTCGATTAAATTTGTGTCCTAAAATGTAGGTAGTTAAGTTCAATTTTGTGCGACATGAGGTCACGCGGTCATGGTGTGAGGTTAGGTTAGGGTGGTTGGTTGTGGTGGTGTGTGGTGGTTAGGTGGTGTGAAAGCTTTTATAAAATGAAACCTATGACAAACAAAGTAATATACCAAACGTTTGTAAAACGAACGTTAGTTGGCAATTTGATATCAATATTAAATAATCTATTTGACAAATTATACAATATGAAATGATAATTTGTCAAGTTATTATTCGAACAAATGATTTATTTGCTAAATCTGTAGTTATAAAAAGATAAAATGATAAACGATGTATTTATCAATCGTTGGTTGCGAAATGAAATTTTGCTAAATGATGTGGCGAGAAAATGATAGGATCCCATGAAATGTACTATTCCTGGAAAAGGGCAGAGTGTACACAGACGGCGCCACATGGCTCTGGCTTTTGTTTGCTGAACCACCGACAGCAACTTTATCGAGCTATGACGTGTCACGGCTCTGCGTCTATTGGCCGACGACATCTCACATGGTTTTTCGAGTTCCTATTCCGTTGTCAGAACTTTACCTCAAACTCATAAATTTGTTTTTGCGATTCCCTAATTCGCATTTCACCGCGATCGTTTCGCTTTGTGTTACATTCGTGTATTTTTTGTTCGCTAATAGCTTTCGTCGCGTTTCATCTCGATCGCAGCTTTCCTTGTTTTACTTGGTATTGATCGTCTATTTTATAAGTAGCATTTTTTAAGGTGCGATGGTAGGTACGTCTTTCGCATATATTCTGTATTAGTATTTCGTAGCTTTCATCTAATATCATAGTTCTTTATTTTTATTTTTATTAGCCTTAAAATTAAATAATACCTGTCACTAATACGCTGGTAAACATCTTAGCCTGATTTTGCAAAGTGTGGTTACAGAATTGTCAACGGGTTATTAGAGTTGTTGGTAATTCTGTAGCTCTGCCTACCCCACTCTGGGAATGAAGGCGTGAGTTTATGTATGTATGTATGTAAAATTAAATACAGAAACCTCTTGCATCAACCTCCTTGTCGCAGTGCAATTTATAGCAAAAATGCCAACAATATGTGCATAGTAATGTTCAATTATCTCCTAGATGAAATCATATTGTCAAAGGGATTCGAATAAAAAAAAAAACTTGATAAATTATTGTTTAATTATTGTTGCTTTTGACGTGTGAAGTTTCAAGAATCGGAAAATATGCATCATCGATTAATTTATATTATTGTTTGTGCTCTCCGAATATTTATTCGGCCGAATCCTTGACACCATACTACCATAACACCTTGTACATAATAAGTATTCCTATTCTGGCAAATAAATATTTCATTTCATTTCAATAAACCCCTTAAAAAAATCTTATTGATTAACGCGTCAAAAATCGATCCCGGTGAAATGCGACTTTGGTTAAAAACGACTCCAAAAATAAGACGCTAAAAATGAAATACTAGTGAACACTTGAACAGCCTCGCGAGACATTCATCATCATCATCATGTCAGCCGAAAGACGTCCACTGCTGGACATAGGCCTCCCCCAAGGCTCTCCACTCAGACCGGTCTTGTGCTTTTCGCATCCACCGCGTTCCCGCGATCCTTACAAGGTCGTCACTCCATCTTGTTGGAGGCCTACAGCTCGTCTCCCGGTCCGCGGACACCACTCAAGAACCTTCTGACCCCATCGGCCATCAGTCCATACATCGCGACACATTGCTTCAAGTAAAAGATATGTTGAGATTTTGTTCGGCCGAGGTGCGTACAATGCCACAAAGAATTCTTGCTTTTGAGCTAATGTTCTAATAAACGCTTTATTCCCATATTTTCGAAGGGGGACGAGCATTATTCTGAAGATTGTTTTCCTTATTTCAGTTACAACTATGACTCAATGATAAAAGTCGTCCTCAACTCGACCACGGAGCAGATATTGGATTTCACAGAGGTAAATAATATCCCTTGATTTATATAAGCTACTTATTGAACGATGAACTTTTTCGTTTTAAAAATATCACAGCTGCGGCTGAATCACGTGTAGTAGGGTTTAGGAAACGGCCCGACACGGACGGAGCCCCCCCGTGCGCCCACTCCCCTGACAAAGGACCTCTGTAATTCAGTTTATTTTAATTAAAGTAGCTTAAAAAAATCGCGATGGTGGTTGCGTCATTATTGCGTCAAAACCAGGGCAGGCGCAAGTACTATGAGCCAATGGAATCCTGACCCACCTTGACACTATCACAGTGACACTTTATGATTTATTTCGTAAGAAGTGCCAAACAAAATTGTTTTGTGACACCATTCTATGGTGGGTCAGGATTCCATTGAGCTGATAGTAGGTAAATCAGCTTGTATTGATATTGACCTTTGTTTGGGCTAGCTTGCGTACAAATGAATACGAATTATGCGATAGAAAGAGAAGCACCAAGTAGGCACGTTTGTTTGACCTACCTAATTATATTATACAACGCAATGACGACGCGCTGGCCTAGTTGGTAGTAACCCTGCCTACGAAGCTAGCGGTCCTGGGTTCAAATCCCGGTAAGGGCAGATATTTGTGTGATGAGCGCGAGTATTTGTACCTGAGTCATGGATGTTTTCTATGTAGTACTTATATCGTTTTCTAGTACCCATAGTACAAGCCTAGAGCTTAGTTTGGGACTAGGTCAATTGGTGTGACATTGTCCCCTGATATTTATTTATTTAAGTGAGCCGCCCTCGCTTCGCTTCGGTTTATGTGGTTTTTTTTCCGAGTCAAATATAATCCATAAAGTTTGTGTGCGAGTTAGTTTGTTAACCCTTCCCGCTACCACAGCTGGACGAATTTGGATGAAATTAGGGTAAGATGGGGGAATGGTAGTCAGCGGGCAATGCCGGTCACGTCAAAATATAAAACTTCCAACAACATTATGCAATCGCTACTAGTGTCGCCATCTAGTATGCGGCCGAGTAAACTAATTTACCGAGCGGCGCCATTGTCTTTCGCGCGCAGTGAGTGTGACAGCTGTGTACAGGTTCGGACGTGTTTTGTTGTAATACTTGTAATAAAATCGAAAATTTAATGAAAGGTAAGCTTAAAGTGATTTATACCAATTAATATATTTCTTAAAGTTAATTACTGTACGTTTGCAAGTGTATTGTATGTACTTGTTGGATTTTTTGAAAGTTATTTACATTTCTAAAATATTTAAAAAAAAAAAAACTAATTTCTTCTAAGGTTGTGAGCAAAAGAAAACTGACAGAAAAATAAACCCATATGAAATGCAGAAAAAATGCTCTTTTTGGACCACAATCTGCCTCTGTTGGATTTTTAATAATTATTTAAAATGCCTAAGTAATTTAATTTCATGAATATGATAGGCACAGGCACATATTACAGATAATAATTGATATTGTGTATTGTTTTATTAGGGAAAATAATTAAAAAAATGATTATTTTTAACTCATTAGTTTTTTGTTCGATAAAAGTTTATTTTAGACGGCTATTCGCCGAATGCCGAATAATACTACCTATTATTCGGTATTCGACGAATATCAAAAAAATGACGAGTAATGCCGAATACAAAAGTAACTGGTCACTTCAAGCTACTTTTGTACTTTATCGCAGTAACATATTAGACAATCTTGTTTGACATTGCTTATGTGACAGTAAAGCGACAAGATATTTAAGTGATCAGTTTCTTTTGACGCTGACTGTACATAGAGAGGGACTGACGCCGGGGAGCGGCTTTGTTTAATACGAGTCGAGTACCATGTACAATACTACCAGTTCCTTAATAGCTAGATACGAGTATCTACAATCATTATTTTTACATGAAAGATGAATAAGTATACAGGGTGTAAGGGACGGCTCACCGAAAACTGAAACCATAGCTTCAGACCATTTGTACTGAACTGAAATCCAGTGGAAATTTTCCCGGGAAAACGAAATTTTTCTCGTTTTTTATGTGAAAATGCCGTTTTCACAGTTTTTTTACATAATGAGCTTCAGTATGTCATATTATGTTGTCCTAGATCGGTTTATATGCAAAAACATGGAAAAAAAAACGAGAAAATTTTCGTTTTCCCGGGAAAATTTCCACTGGGTTTCAGTTCAGTACAATGGTCTGAAGCTATGGTTTCAGTTTTCGGTGAGCCGTCCCTTACACACTGTATAGTGAGTTGCGAGTGCAAGCGTGACAGCGATAACGCCGATAACCAACCTAAAGATATTGTGCAAAGATATCCTGTGGCAAGATTCCGTAGCTGTCCTTACTGACCCATCCCTCACCCTGTATACTGGAGTGGAGCGGGACAGCGGAGCGGTGTGCAAGGAATAGCCCAATAGGAGAGCTGCGCTGAGAAAGACAAGCAAAATATTAAGTAGTCCTATTGGTGGCTATTTTCCTCGCGTACCGCTCTGCTGTCTCGCTCTGCTTCAGGATAGGCAGCCTAACCGTGGTGCCTATGTCCCGTCAGGAGTCGGAGCAATGGCACGCGTTCCCCACGCGCGTACACGTGTCGACCACCGACGACGTGGACGGTGACCACCCCGTGTTCATCACCGCCACGCAGCAGAAAGGTCAGTGGTCACCATCTTGGCTAGCCTAGCCAAGCAGCAGTTCTAGTTACCATGAGTTACAATTACCGTACTTGCTGTATTGTTATAGAGTGCGAGGGACAGAGCATTCGACTCGCTAGCGAGTACGGTACTGAGTATCGGGGTTACTTTGATCAAATTCAAAGCTTAACACGAGTTTTTAAAGAAACTAAAAGGCAATTATATAGAATTATATAACCCTGCATAAACTGAAATAATTAATTGTATACTCCACTCACTAGTGGCGTTCCCTTGGCTCTGGCTCTCCCCACCTAGACGGTGGTGGTTCTCCCCCGGTTTCGGCCGTGCCTTCCGAGTCCCCCCAGTGTTCACGAGGTCGGTAACGAGCGGGGTGTTCCAGGGGTGTCCTCGTGGGAGCTGCCGCTGGTGGTGGAGACGGGCGGCGGCCGCTCGCGCAGCACCAACATGGCGCGCACGCTCTGCCCGCACGACGCCGGACCCAGTCAGTACCCAACACATACATACATACATACATAACTTCACACCTTCATTCCCAGAGTGGGGTAGGCAGAGCTACAGAATTACCAACAACTCCAAAAACTTGTTGATAACTCTGTAACCACAATTTGCACAATTAGGCCAAGATGTTTAACAGTGTATATTAGTGACAGGTAGCAAGCCCATCGCCTAACAGTAATACAAGCCTTTATTCCCTTAGTCGAAGCTCTTACGGCATCCACGGGAAGACATGGAGTCATAATTAAAAATAGAATAGTGCCAACTATTCGCACGCATAACGCATTAAAAATATCTATATTTAACATTATTTTATAACGTTATTAAAATATCTAGAGAATCTATATATATAAAGTAGTCTAAGCTGTTGCCAACTTGGGTGTGCCGTCCATTTTTGCACACTGTCCTTTAAATAATAAATAAGTACTCTACAATAAACGTTTTTATTTTAATTCGTTTTTATTTTGTTTCATCGTAAAACGGTTAAACATACTACCATCAAGATTCTTGCATGATATCAGTCATAACCAGTTGGTATATCGTTACTACTTTAAAAAAAACTCGTATCTGATATTTCGAGATGTATGAGTTTCAACTTAAGTTTAACTTAAGTTCAAAATCTTACGTCAAGAAATATGAGATACGAGGTTTTTTCAAAGCAATGACGATTTGTTGTATTGTATGGTTGTAGACATCACGACGGTGAACCGGCCCGTGCTCCAGATGACCACCTCAAGCGCGCCCAACGTGACCGTCGCCGTCAAGCTGCGGCGCGTGCGCGACTTCTTCGTGCAGGTCGACAAGGTCAGGACACCCATCACTCCATTCATTCACTTTATTCATCCATTCACTCGTTCATCCATTCATTTCATTTATCCATTCACTCGTTCATCCATTCACTTCATGCATACATTCACTCGTTCATCCATTCACTTCATTCATCCATTCACTTTATTCATTCATTCACTCGTTCATCCATTCACTTCATTCATCCGTTCACTCGTTCATCCATTCGCTTCAATCATACATTCACTTCATTCATCCGTTCACTCGTTCATCCATTCGCTTCAGTCATCCATTCACTTCATTCATCCGTTCACTCGTTCCTCCATTCGCTTCAATCATCCATTCACTTCATTCATCCGTTCACTCGTTCATCCATTCGCTTCAATCATCCATTCACTTCATTCATCCGTTCACTCGTTCATCCATTCGCTTCAATCATCCATTCACTTCATTCATCCGTTCACTCGTTCATCCATTCGCTTCAATCATCCATTCACTTCATTCATCCGTTCACTAGTTCATCCATTCGCTTCAATCATCCATTCACTTCATTCATCCGTTCACTCGTTCATCCATTCGCTTCAATCATCCATTCACTTCATTCATCCGTTCACTCGTTCATCCATTCACTTCATTCATCCATTCACTTCATTCATCCGTTCACTCGTTCATCCATTCACTTCATTCATCCATTCACTCGTTCATCCATTCACTTCATTCATCCATTCACTCGTTCAATCATTCACTCATTTATTCATCCATTCATTCATTCACTTACCTATCTTAGTCCAGTGGGTTGGGAATGCGTTTGGTGTCTTAGGATTGCACTCTTGAAAATTTAGTCTTGAGATAGCCTGTGTTTTTGTTGTTGTTTTACATACATACCTTCTTCGATGGGGTAGGGAGACACTATGGAACGCCGTGCACTGGTCCTCTACCAATAAGACACATACCAAAACAGGACCACGTTGTTCTGTCACCTCGGTGTTAGATTTATATTTAGATTTATTTATTTCATAATATAAGTTTGAAAGATGTAGTGACTAAAATCGATAAGGGTATACTAAAGATGGTTTGGTCATTTAGAAAGGATGCATGAAAGAAGGCTTACGAAAGATATATCTGCCCTGATATGAGAAAGGGCCGTTAAGTGCAAAATGAAACTTCTGAGATAAGCGGCAAAAACCGTTCTAACATGATTTCTAGAGTTGTATGCTAACTATAGTAAATATTAATAGAAAGAAATTGGTTAAAAACACTATTTATTAGGTAAAACACAACTTTAATTATAGAGAGAACACGATGCCGCCAAAAGTAAGTTCGAGAGACGCCACCTCTGTCTGTCAAACGCGCTAGGGATGCGTCCCGATAATAGTGATGTTCCGAATCGATATTTTCCGTCTAACAATATGATAGATAATTGATTCTGAAAGCAAGTTTTATGTAGAACCTTTTTATAGAAACGTTTCGTTTAAATATGTTAAAGATACTTTTAAAAACCAGGATTGCTATTTTATCGTAGCATAATAATTTCACAAAATAAAATAATACTAAGTATAAGGGCCGTATTGTATATGTTAACACCCTTCTCTCCTATGAATTTCTTAGTAATTTTATTGCTATTTATATTTTGAAGACAATGCTACGAAACAAGGCAGTTTAATAACTTAAACGCCTTTGTAAGGTCGAAGCTTTGAAGAAGTTAGTAATTGTAGGTAATGAGTTGAGTTGAACGTAAACCACACTTATAGAAAATATTCAAGTTTATTATAGAATCACAAGTTAAAGTAAATATGCTCAACTGTGGCCGATCGCTAACAGCCCGAATTGTCAACTAACTGCATAATGTCGATGTAACAAAGTAGGTCGCAAGTCAGCTAAATACTGTACGATGTAAATCGTACATACTCCCGAGGGAAAAGTGAAAAGTGAGATACATTTCAGAACTGCCTATTGAGCATAAGAAATGAGAATATAAAATAAGTACGATAAGAATATAAAACATTAAAGTATTACTTATTTAAAATTAAATCTAGTTAATTTCGGTTCTGGTTCACTGTATACAGGTTCTCGTGGCTGTGTGGTGTTCTGGATCACCTGCATTTCAATATTCTCCTCTGTCCGCTCCTGGGGCGTTGTTTCGGTTGCAGTAGCAGGTTTCTAACATCTTTTCTTTACGAATACTCCTAGTGCTGCGAACAGCATTCCTGCCAGCAGCAGCGAGGTTACGCTGTAGTGATGAATATCGTGAACTGACATGCTCGAGGTAAAGGTAGAGGGCAATTTTTCTTGTACCTTCTGGAAGTGTAACTGCTCCTCTATTTTGCTGAAATCCCCCGTAGTTGACGCCATTCTTTCCGTTATGTTTATCTGTGCATTGCTCCAGCTTAAGTCAAACATATTGTTAATTGAAGAGTCTATGGTTGGTGTTTCGAGGTCAGTCCTAAGGTTGACTTTACTTCCTAAGTGATTGTAGGTGTAAATTGTAGCATCTTTCTTTTGTAAAATGCATGTAGGCTTCATTGTAATGATTCCTGTGCCGTCTATCGCTATCGGTGAAACTTGATCCTCACATATGATACGAATCAAGTGCTTCTCACATAGTGTAAACAACCATACGTTCGGGTTATGCAACGCCGTCCAAAGTTCCTCGCACTGCACATCCTTGATGACGCATGACAATGAGGTTTGCTGACTAAACACGTTAGCTTCGCAAGGTGCCTTCTTATCATATAAGTTGTAGACAGGCTGTCTGGCAATACAGATAAATTTGTCTTGTCCATATGACGTGCATTGTTTAATATCTGTTTCAGTAATACCTATATATATTTTCTTCACGAAGTTGATAGCGATATATTTCGACGACGGTTCGACTATTTTTAATCGATCTTGTTTCATAAATGGAATAGGTATAACTCGGTATATAGTGTATTCGTCATCGCTGAGTAGCGGAACATGTAGTTCAAATAGTAGGTAGTTACTCGTAATTCGTGCCTTGACGTACAGTAGGTCGTAAATGTCCCGGAAATTTTCTTGTATATTTTTTATTGGGAGCGATAACCCTTGTGGCAATTGTCCAGAAATTATGTTGAATTGTTCCATCAGTTGAGAGGCGGGAAACAAATGTGTGTCTAAATGTCCTTTGTATACGTCTCCCAGAGCGTTTAAAAGTATTTCCTGGATTCGTTGAAGGTTGTTTAGAAGCAGAATTGATGTAACAGCAGCAGAGTTTATGTCGTTTACTGCATAGAGCGTTTGTACTATGCTTTCAATTTTCGTAATTAATTTCGCGTTAGATGATGCTTCTGGCGCTGCCATTTCCTTTGATGTAACCAAAAGCAAGACCGATTGACGCTTCTGTATGTCTGCCACAACTTCATCGTAGATCTGTTTTGTCCGGTCGTAGACCTTATCCGTAAAGTATTGGATATCACCTTTAGCAGTAGTTTGCAGTATCAGGTGGTTCTGGGTAAATTGTTCCCAGCTGGAGGTAAGCGATTCAAGTCTCTTCTGTAGATACTCCGAAGTTTTCCGATCGGAACCATCTTTTTTATAGTTCCCGCACAGTTGCTTGATGGTCGAGAATGTTGCCTCTTGGCGAGAGATAAGTTCTTCCAGCTTCGGACCCATCGTAAGTTAGTAAGTTGTTGTACTTAGCAGGTAAGTACCTTAGTTGTTCGTATTTGACCGTTGGTCGTTATAGTTGGATGTGTAGCCGTTGGCACTAGTTCCCCAAGATCCGGAAGTTTTCAGCAATCCTGGTTATGTCGCATTTCACTCAATAACGTTCTATGCGTCTTCTCAATTCAACCAGTGAGACCCGCTTGTGGGAGGCCAGTTAAACCGATACGCAAACGTCCCAAGTAAAACACCACTGTATTGTAGGTTCGAAGGACCAAATGTAAGGTCGAAGCTTTGAAGAAGTTAGTAATTGTAGGTAATGAGTTGAGTTGAACGTAAACCACACTTATAGAAAATATTCAAGTTTATTATAGAATCACAAGTTAAAGTAAATATGCTCAACTGTGGCCGATCGCTAACAGCGCGAATTGTCAACTAACTGCATAATGTCGATGTAACAAAGTAGGTCGCAAGTCAGCTAAATACTGTACGATGTAAATGATGTTTGCTGTGTGGTTGCCGGGTTAGAATAGTGCCACTCCATGTCTTCCCGTGGATGTCGTAAGAGGCGGCTAAGGGAATAAAGGCTTGTAGTACTGTTAGGCGATGGGCTTGCTACCTGTCACTAATACACTAGTAAACTTCTTAGCCTATTTGTGCAAAATGTGGTTACTGAATTATCAACAAGTTTTTAAAGTTGTCGGTAATTCTGTAGCTCTGCCTACCCCACTCTGGGAATAAAGGCGTGAAGGTATGTATGTATGTATGTATGTATGTAAATCGTACAGCCTTTATGCGTCCGATATGACACACACGTAATAAACTAAATTTTAAAAAACAAGCCGGTAAGTAACTTAATCGCTTTTGAAGTTAGTATTGGTATCGAATAGTTCCCACGTTATGTGCAAAACTAACATAAAAGGTTGTTAAAGTATTTACCTAAAATATAAACTGCCTTTTTATTAGTTAAGTTTGTATTTAGTGAATAGTAATTAATTGCAAAATGGTTACAGACATGGCTAAATTGAAGTCAATTTGGTTGTTTTTAAACTTTATTTTTTAAGGAAATTACATACCAAAAAATAAAAACAGTAGTCAGAAAAAATCCCAATTTAATGCGATTAACAGAAAGTTTTTTAATTAAAATATTATTTAAAAAAATGTATCCATTATGTTGCATAGCATTATACAGGGTGTTCCGTAAGTACCACGTCAAACTTAAAAGGGAGGTAGGTGAGCAAGCCACCTCCCTAACATGAAAAAATCGCCTTAGTAAAAGTCGCATCGTTTTCGAGATATTTGGATTTTTCTAATTTTTAGAAAAATGTACACCCTTACTGAGTTTTTGATCTGTGGTATTCGGAATTTATTATTTTTTAATTTCTTTTTTATTGCAAAACAATCTTGAATAGTTGTTTTATCAAATGGTAAAAACTATTAAAAAGTAACTGTTATAGTTTATTTTATTTTTTAAATTGAATTTCAAATTTGCCTCTTCAGTTTTATTTTGGTCAAACTTTAGCCCCTCCTGGTGAAAAAAAAATACATGACCACTAGTTAGCCAATTAGATTAAAAACATGCTCGTTTAATGGGCATTTAAAAATGATAAATATTTTATCATCAAAGACAAAGACAAAGACAAAGGTGTTTATTGCAAGAACACAGTAGGTACAGACAGTTCTTAGTGTTACAGGATGTGCTTATGTTCTACCTATTTTAGGCATGCAATATTGAAAACAATACTATAAATTCACTATTATAATATTAGTCATTCAATTATTATTTCATTTTATTATACTTAAAACACTTATCAAAACACTTATAAATAATTTTTTTTAAAGAAAAGCGTAAAATACACCTCAATTCACGTTAAGCCAGTACTGCCACCCAAGCTTACTTGCGACGCGAGCTGTATCAAAATTCCATTCTAGTTTAAATCAGCAGCAATGCAAAGCTAATCGAACAAATTAAAATCTTTAAATTTCGCTTAATTTATAAAAAAAAAGTTATAAAACTTTTAATCTGCAATATTCCAAGTAGGTAATTATTCGATTTGGGCTTACAACCTGCACAATGCCAAACTCTTTATTAAAAATAAATACTGTCCTAAAACTATTCGAACTTCGTTCGAAATTAAAAATTAATTTTGTTCCTCTGTTGTTTATTGTCACATTTGAACCCAATCTTACTGTTTCTTTGGTGTGTGGTTAAATTTAATTAAGTACTTACTTATTTTTGTGATTTGCCGTTTATTTTTGATGTTTTTCGGACTTACTGTTTTTGCTTGTATTTCGGACTCTGATTTGCTTAACGATTTGGCCTTTGTGACAATTGTGACTGTGGATTAAATCACAAAAGTAAGTAATAATATTTAACCACACACCGAATAAACAGTAAGATTGGGTTCAAATGTGACACTGACAATAAACAAAAGAGGAACAAAAAAAAACTTAAAAAAAAATATTTATTAGTGTTTTGATGATAAAGTATTTATCATTTTTAAATGCCCATTAAACGAGCATGTTTTTAATCTAATTGGCTAACCAGTGGTCATGTATTTTTTTTTCACCAGGAGGGGCTAAAGTTTTACCATAATAAAACGGAAGAGGCCAATTTTAAATTTAATTTAAATAATAAAAAAAACTACAATAGTTACTTTTCAATGGTTTTTACCATTTGATAACACAACTATTCAAGATTGTTTTGCAATAAAATAAAAATTAAAAAATAATAAATTCCGAATACCACAGATCAAAAACTCAGGGCGGGTGTACATTTTTCTAAAAATCAGAAAAATTCAAATATCTCGAAAACGGTGCGACTTTTACTAAGGCGATTTTTCCATGTTAGGTAGGTGGCTTGCTCACCTACCTCCCCCTTAAGTTTGACGTGGTACTTACGGGACACCCTGTATTATAGGTACTAAAACAAAAAATACAACTCACGTTAAAAAATATTAACTATAAGAACTTAAATATTGAGATCAAAACATTAGGTATGTACTCAATTGAGATCAAAATTAATAACTAACATAAAAAGATGACATGTAAAATGAAATCTGCAAAGGTAGAACAATGAGCAACAAGTAAAAAATACTAACTAGGGACATCTGCCATTTATTTTCTCATCATTTAGTCGTCCCTCTCTTCATTGTTGCTAGTTGTAATATCTTCCCAGAATTTCAATTTATGTGGAGGCATTAGCTTGCTCAACTTTTTCAGTACATCAGCCTTTCTGGATTCAGCGATACCTCTTTTGACTGTTCTTGTAGTGGTCACAGTAATTGGTCCATTCTTTGGCTTTAAATAAGTGTCATTTATAAAACACAATTCTTTTAATTCGCCTTCCATATCAGTTTTGAATGACGTGTTATGACTGCCCCTTTCGACTCAAAATTTAAAAATTTAATTTGATGTGTGTGATCAAAACCTGTTAATTTAATGCCATAACTTTAACTAACAGATCACTATTACAAGACAAGTCAAACGATTTCTAACTTAACAAACCTTTAGGTTTTTTGTTGGCCATCTTCTGTCTCCTAGCATATTTTTTAAAAATAGCAGACATCTTGACAAAGAAAATTTAGTTTTATGATAAATACCTATCTCAAAATCTGCCGTAAATAAGTTACAAGTTAAATTTAAGTTGAACTTTCCAACTTATAAAGCAGAAATTAACTGCTTCTCTTCGTAAGAGAATTAATAATACACGTATAAATTCGATTACAAGATTTAAAATCAAGTAAACTTAGAACAACACATGTAATGGTAGTTTCATATAGCCTACCCCATTGGGAGACAGGCGTGAAGTTATGTATGTATGTATGTATGTATCAGTGGAGTGCCTAGGGTATCAGAATAGGGCAAGCCGAGAGATATGTTTTGTAGTTTTTACGGTTATTATGGATAAATTTATCTTGTTACCACATTACTGATCAATCTTCACTTCACTCTGCAGTTGTATAGGCATTTGCTTACGTGGACGAGCTCAACAAAGCACCCTGAAGGCATGTTACCATTAGATATAATTTTACAGACATATCAGCAATTGCATACTTTCGGAGGCCTTGAAAAAAGCCGCTTGGTTTGTATGAGAGAATAAAATAAAGGTTCAACTTCTTATTTTAACTTTGCTTGCCTAGGGAGAAAGCAATAAGTACTTACTTTTATTTCAATTACCTATCTAAAAATTACATACATATTACACAACATAGTTAAATTTAATTATTATTTGTATACATCGAATGTGTTTTTCTAAAACGCTATCGTACCTATTTTAAAAGTAGCGACACAAGCTCTAAAAAATTAATCTAATTCAATGAAGTTTTAGACTCATCGTGACCTCTGAAGGGAAGTTCTTGTTGTGCTAAATGACAAACAACATCGACTAATCTTTGAAAAACGCTACTATTGTTATCAACACGCATGTTGTTTTGTAATTTCCTTTGATAATTGGCGCGATAAAGATGTCTCAATTCGCTGTTTACCAAAATCACTAAAAGAAATTACCGCGTTTATGTGTTTTCGAGAATTCATGTGTCTTTTAATGGCGCCAGCTAAATTATTTAAATCATCATAACCAGATGTATTCCACACGTTTTTATCGTTAGAAAAGAAAATACAACATCAGCAATATAACTTATTAGAGTGCGAACAACCAACAATCCAATGAGTTTTGTACACTGACCTGTTAAACTGTCTTTTGTGCGATTTACTACTCTGAGAAATACACAAGTCAGGCGTAGGTTTTGCCGAAGAAATAAGTACCTTTTTCTCTGCAAAGTCCAAACATTTTACCTTTCCGTCGACAAGCAAAGTTTGTGCACACTTTAAAATATCAGTCACACGGGACTTCCTCCATTGTCAATCTAATTGAATCACAACTCACAACACCACAAAAAAAACTTATTATTGCACTGACCGCGCCGCGCCGCTCAACGCCTAAACAAAAAAACTATTCAACACGTGAATAAAAGCATTTGTCAACAAATAGCAATGAAGTGAAGTTGGCCGCTAACGCGGCTCAACGCGCGCTCCGCGCCTGCGCGAAGCGAATTTCGCATTTACTATGGACTCGTATACAACTTCATACGCAATCATGGCTTTTTACTCTATTTATTTATTTGCCATATTAATACACGAACAGTCGTATTTGGGCATATGCCGTTTCGGTGGGTAAGACAGAGAATATGAAAGCCTGATTGCAAGCCAATACGTGCGAGCGAGATACGAGCTAGCCGCGTCATGAATAGTTCGACTGGTTGCCGCACAGCGCTGAGCGCTGTGCTGCGTAGGTGGCGGGCGGCCAGCGGTGCGCGGTAAAATTTAGTAGGTACTACTGTTGCATGTAATTTGATTTGAAGAATTTAGTGAGAGCGCGCGGCGCGCGAAGGTGAAATACCTATCTAATACATTACGTGGATTTAATGAATAGTTATTTTTGTAAGGCAAGGCAAGCCCGGCTTTTGGGCTTATATGGCAGTACCGCCACTGGTATGTATAATATAAGTTACAGTTATATTGCACACATGTCAATTATACAGAATTCATATTATGATCGTCAAATAAGTAAAAGCATTTACTGTCTTGCTAAAATAAATGGCAGTATCTCAGACAAAACTCCTGTAGCAAATGAAATCTTATTACTATTGGAAGAGGATTGAATCTGCTTTGGCTATAGAAGTTGAGATACTGCCTATTGGGTCATGATGGCAGATTAGTCCTGCCGTCTTCCCGTAGAGTATCCTGCGCTGTGCTGACGCGAGCCCCTGGTTGCAGGAGGTGTTCCTGAACTCTACGCCGAGCACGCCCAAGTATTACTACTTCTCGTTCGACAACGACCCTCCGGCGAAGGGCTTCAAGCTGCCGACGTGAGTTGCATTGGGATATACTAATATCAGCATGATTTGTTCGTGATTACGAGAATGTTCCGTTACGACTTGATTTCATAAGATAATATAAAATATACATACATACATTAAATTCACGCCTGTTTCCCAGAGGGGCAGGCAAAGACCACTTCTTTCAAATATAAAAGACATTTGTTCAGTAAGTAAATCGCACGGGCACGCGAAGAAACGCCGCAAGAAATTCAGCAGTCAGTCTTTTTTGAAACATATTTCATATTACAATAATACTACTTAAAGACACATTTATATGGGAGTAAAGGCTTGTAGTACTATTAGGCGATGGGGTTGCAACCTGTCACTAATACGCTGGTAAACATCTTAACCTATTTGCGCAGAATGTGGTTACAGAATTATCAACAACTTTTTGAAGTTGTAATTCTGTAGCTCTGCCTACCCCACTCTGGGATTGCAGGCGTGAAGGTATGTATGTATGTATGTATGTATGTAGTCCTTTCACACAAGGAATAGATATCAATATGGCCTAAAGATTCCTTATTAATAAGGTATTTTCACAAATTCTTGGGGAATTCCCGATTGCGTTTGAGCATGAAGATTAAAAGAAATATAAATATTGAATGGTTGACGCGCACTTACTTATTATTCCAATCATACATACATACATTAAATCACGCCTGTTTCCCAGAGGGGTAGGCAGAGACCAGTTCTTTCCACTTGCTACGATCTTGACAAATTTCTTTCGCTTCTTCAACATTCATACATCGAGTCATGCACGCACGTCGGTTTCGGGTACTTAATTTTGAGATTTCCGCAAGTAATTTTGGAAGGCCGACTTCAAACACTTGTATTCACACCTTCGAACTTAAATTAATTGTGGAGATCACAAAACAAATTATGTAAAAACGTATTCACATTTTTCCAGGTGTTTCGGGTATGCTTCATATACATATTTTTTTTCGCAATTACTTAAAAGAAGGTACTTCTAATATTACAATTAAAATATTTGTTTGTTTTACCAAATGAAAGTAAGGCGATAATTTAGTTGGGAAATTATATAAGAAACTGATTGATAGAGTAACGCGTGCTTGACGAAACGCAATTGTTGTTGACCCAATAATTGCAGTAGATAACGCATGCAGGTTCAACTACACCATCCCGAAGAGCGTGATCCTGATCGTGGAGTCGGACGACGACACCTGCGCCGTCGTCTCGATACAGAACAACTCGGTGAGTCATCATCATCCCATCATCATCACATCATCATCATCAACATCATCATCATATGGACTTGTTACATTATTCTCCTAAAATATTATTTCTTCGTTTTCACTTACTTTCCTACTTGTAGAGGCGAAATAGGTAGGAAGGTTTTTAGATTATATCAAACTTGCAGCAGCCCCGAAGGGTTGAATCACCCAGAAACAGGAGCTCCGCGGAGCCACACCGACACTATCCAAATGATTTGTGGAACGGGTTTTTTTTTTAATGACTGGGAATTATTTGGGAAAAAAAAACTCTATTTTGGACAAGTTAACTAACAAATCACCAGCCTCTTAGGTATTAATTTCCTTCTCAATAATCCAATACTTCTCAACCATTCGCATATCCTTCTTTATTTAAACTGATTTAATAAAAAAAACATGTCCTCGTAGTGCCCCATCTTCGACAACGAGCAAGACGTGAAGTACCAGGGCTACCACCTCACCATGATGAGCAAAGGCGGGATCACCCTCACGGTGAGTACCTCATCCACTTGTTACTCCACAACAAACACTACAGAGAGAGAGCTCTTAGAACTCTTAAAAGGTGCTTCGGGTACTTGTCTCTCGCTCGCTCTCATACACCGTGTTTTTTTTGATTTAGGATAACTTTAAGGGAACGTTCTTTAGGTCAAATAAAGTTAATTTCCCGAAGACAGACAAATGATGACTGTAATGGTTTTAAATATATTTAATTTTAAATTTAATCAGTTAATCACGTTGAACTGGTCTAAAAGGCTCTTAACTGTCTGTGTATGTCACGCCAACATTGACGTATTTGACACTGACTATGAGTTAAATGTAAAGGTCCTTTTTGAATGACCAAACATACAACATTTAATTACTTTGTTCTAAACAGAAAAAAAAACAATTATTTGTATTGAGCGCGACTAGCGCGAGTGTTTGTTCGTAAGTCTTAAATGTTGTCTATGTATTTAAGTATGTATTTCTCTATATTTGTTTTGTATTTATCGTAGACTAGTACCCATAGTACAAGCCTAGAGCTTAGTTTGGGACTAGTTAAATTTAACTGCATTTCTTTTGTTGTTTTAGCAATCCATGTTCCCAGTGGGTTTCTACATAGTGTTTATAGTGAAACAAGACGATGATGATTGCACGGGTGCAAGTGAGACGCCAATACGCGATCCTTCCCTGTGGGAAGGGGAGAGAGTCAAGAATTTCAGGTGATTCAAGTTTCCATGTAGTTACCGGCTAACTCGTCTTACCTTACAACTGTTTGTTCCAAAATAAATAAATAAAATAAAATCGCGAAGACCCTAGAGGCCTACACAGATCGAAAGAAGTTCACGCGATCTATACTGACTTCAGCAAGGTTTTTGACTTAATACATCGTGACATTCTCCTAACAAAGGTTAAACACTCGGGTAAACATGGGTCTCTTCTTCGGTGGTGCGAGATTTACCTTAGAAATCGGTCGCAGTTAGTGGTCCTCCGAGGCTTTAAGTCGAGCGCAGTAGACATTCCTTTAGGAGTCCCACAGGGATCGCACTTAGGTCCGCTATTCTTTTTAACCTAACTTCAAAAAGGAGGTTCTCAGTTTGACCCGTATGTTTGTATGTATGTATGTAGTGTGTAAGCGATTTTGTTATTTTTTTATACATACATATACATAATAAGTGGTCTCTGCCTACCCCTCTGGGAAACAGGTGTGATTTAATGTATGTATGTATGTACATATACATACCTTCACGCCTTCATTCCCAGAGTGGGGTAGGCAGAGCTACAGAATTACGAACAACTCTAAAAACTCTGTAACCACAATTTGCACAATTAGGCTAAGATGTTTAACAGTGTATATTAGTGACAGGTAGCAAGCCCATCGCCTAACAGTACTACAAGCCTTTATTCCCTTAGTCGCCTCTTTCGACTTCCACGGGAAGACATGGAGTGGCACTATTCTAACCCGAAAACCACACGGGAAACGGCAACGGCTAGGGGCATCAATGTCCGATATTGTTAAAGTCCCCAACCAAATTGCTTGCAATGGACTTACGTTGCTATGAAGTTGCTCTCTGACATGCCAGTATATCTTTTTATGAACAATTGATTCAAATACTTTACCCACTACTGAGATATTTGAGCAACCATATTAAAAGTAAATTTGTCAAGATCGTAGCAAGTGGAAAAAAGTGGTCTCTGCCTTACCCTCTGGGAAACAGGCGTGATATAATGTATGTATGTATGTATGTATGTTAAAGTATTTCCGGAGCAATAGTATCGAAGTAGTATTTGTTCCCAGGTTCCGAGTGATTGCGACGATATCGTACTCGGAGTACGTGGTGGCCGGGCTGGTGACGCTGGCGCTGCTGCTGCTGCTGCTGGCGCTCACGGCCGTCATCTCCTGCTTCTCGCTGCGCTGCTCCGGTGAGTGGCTCTATACAATAGCTGTTGCCCGCGTACTCTCCGCGTAGAAGTAAAATATAAAAAGTTCGCCGTAAATCGGTATAGCGATGCGAGCGTAACAGACAGAGAGCTAGAGTAAGGCCTACTGTCCACGGCGGCGTCATTTGACGCTTGCATGCAACCTACATAAGTCGACGACCTGGGGACCAAAGTCCATTGGAATGAAGTTGGAAGTGGTATAATATATGTCAACCGGCTGTAGAAACTTCGTTAGCGCGATGTAGGATCCTTAGTTCCACTGTTTAACGTTGGTGGCGCTAGCGAGTTGGTTGATACAAGTTTCCGTTAGATGTCGCTGGTCGCCACAATGGCATACAACTTTATTAGAAGACGACGACGGCGTAGATTGTATTGGCTTCATCCATACATCGGAAAACATATTAATTGGAGATTGTTTGTTGCTGCAATGACAAAAAATACTTAGCAAAATTTAGTCTCACTTATTGGACCAAAAATGATACAAAAACGAAATACTCCAATGCGAACGTGTGTCAGCCCAGAAGAATGAATTGAAGGAAAGGAGTGTTTGCGTCTTGCAGTACGCTTGAGTACTGACATGCCGCTGCAAGAGCTACATGACCATACCCCGGCCGGCGAGAGCAAAAATGCGTTGACAGCTTAATAGTGCGAGGACACACACTTTGGTCGATGTCGATAAAAACAACACGATGTACTGGACCACCGTTATGATATGCAGAAGTATTAATTATTGTTGTAAACAAAATTAAAACCAAGTGATTGTATTTATTCAGTATTTTATGTAATTTTCGTAATATACAATTAGCATTTTTTCTAAATTTTCTGATTTTAAACTCCTTCGCCTTGGCTAAAATCCATTTCATCCAACTAAAGGACCGTTCTAAATCTACTGTAGTAATCGGAGCAAAACGAAATAATTCATAGTGATTATGAATTTGTTCTGTATTAGGTAGTTCCACTTCTCTGCCATTCCCGTGAGTATGATAAATTGATTATAATTGTAATCAGTTGATTGAAATAGTATATAAGCTTAAAAATAATAATTGTGCTTAATTAAATGTCGACTATTCTATCGACATCCATATGTCGATAGAATAGTCGATATTTAATTAAGCACTAGGAGCAGAAGCATTTTTGCTCTCGCCGGCCGGGGTATGATCATGACGAACGTCTGACGATACGCAAATGCAACATTGCAGCTCCGTGGACACAGTTTCGTTCTTTTCTACGCAAGATGCATGCAAGGGCACGCAACCGTAAAATGACGAAAGCGTGCGTCTGACGTGCAGCTACGTGGACAGTAGGGCTAAGTTTCACATTTATAATCTGTGTGACTTGTGTGATGTTTTTAGAGCGCGTGGTGTTGGTGGAGGACGAGCCGCGCCCCTCCACGTCGCGCGCGCCCGGCGACGCCGCGCCGCTCTACCCAGACAGCCTGCGCAGGAGTCAGTATTACCCTCTTATTCATACTTATACACAGGATGTTATATACACTAAATGGCCTTTGAAGTTCATGAAATTGTTTTACGAAAACAAATTATTTACAGTTTTTTTAATATATGATTCCAGAACTCTTAATGACATTGTTATCTGTAAGGCAACTATTTGACAAGTTCTGAAATAAAAAACACGGTCATAAGTCAAATAGCTTTAGCTACCGCAAAGGAATTTTGCCTACATTTCACAAAAATGCTCTTAACTCTAAAACAAATGAAAGTCGCTGAACATACATGGGGATCAATTCGGTAGCTATAAAGGTCCTCTCCCTCTGACCTTCGTTTGATTCCCCCCCCCACTGTTAACACCTTGTAGTTCATTTCATCATTATATCTAATTTCACTTCATCGATTGTAAGCTCAAAGACATCAGAACTTACTTATTTATTTATTTATTTATTAGGTTCGCCAACAGATATAACACCATTAACTTAATTGTAATATTATATGTATAGAGAGAGTATGCATAACATAACACAATTAAAAAAATATGACAATGATAAAAACATAAAAAAACAATTATGGGCTTAAATTTGACCCACTTGGATATTAAACTACCTGGCTGAGTTAAACAATACAGTAACACAATCAAAGCCGATATGGGTTTACCGACTAGATCCCCAGACCTTCCCGCCTGTTTGACCTGGCACTTGCGGCTTGTTGCAGCGGACTCCCTGTCCTCGTGCGACTCGCAGCCGCAGGAGATAGCGCTGGCGCGGCCGCTGACGCTCGCGGGGCTGAGCCGCCGGCCCGCCGCGCACGAGCGCCGCGCCGACAGGTGCGTGCTATATATAAAAACCGGTCAAGTGCGAGTCGGACTCGCGCACGAAGGGCTCCGTATTATATTTACAACATTAGACACTATACTAGTTGCTGTTATTAATATCGAGCAAATAACGGCACAAAAAATCATGTTGTAAGGGAGCCCCACTTAATTTTTAGGGTTCCGTAGCCAAATGGCAAAAAACGGAACCCTTATAGATTCGTCATGTCTGTCCGTCTGTCCGTCCGTATGTCACAGCCACTTTATTCCGTAACTATAAGAGCTATACTGTGGAAACTTGGTAAGTAGATGTATTCGGTGAACCGCATTAAGATTTTCATACAAAAATAGAAAAAAAACAATAAATTTTTGGGGTTCCCCATACTTAGAACTGAAACTCAAAATTTTTTTTTTCATCAAACTCATACGTGTGGGCTATCTATGGATAGGTATTCAAAAATGATATTGAGGTTTCTATTATAATTTTTTTCTAAACTGAATAGTTTGCGCGAGAGACGCTTCCAAAGTGGAAAAATGTGTGTCCCCCCCCCCCGTAACTTCTAAAATAAGGGAATGATAAATGTAAAAATAATATATGATGTACATTACCATGCAAACTTCCACCGAAAATTGGTTTGAACGAGATCTAATAATTAGTTTTTTTTTAATACGTTATAAATCGTAAACCGCATTTTACCTTTCATTCAATCAACTCAAATATAATAAAGAATAAAGAAAAACATTTATTTAGATGTATAGTTGTACGGAACCCTACGTGCGCGAGTCCGACTCGCACTTGGCCGGTTTTTTTGTTCTGTTTTTAGCAACAGGAACGTCGGCAACAGAAATACATCATCTGTGAAAATTTCAACTGTCTAGCTAAAACGGTTCATGAGATACAGCCTGGTGACAAACAGAAAGACGGACAGTGGAGTCTTAATAACCCTTTTTTACCCTTTTCATAAGGAACTCTAAAAATAACATCGGCTAGTGCGAGTAGGTCCATTTACACTAGACTAAATTTTAATACAAAAAAATAAAGTTTTTTGCTAAGTTTTCCAAAACGATTTTTATTTGCGTAAAATTTAAATCATTATATTTAAATCAGGATCATTGTGACCTTATCAAAAACTAACTGCTAATTTCGTTTTTGTCGTTCATCGACACTTCAGTAAAAAAAAAAATGCCCATTTTTTTTTATGCTCACTTAATTTATACGATGACATATTTCGGAACATGGAAAATATAACCAAATAACATTCAGACTAACGTAATTCTGCGTTTTCAAAATATGCGCAAAGCCTAATATGGCTATATAGATTATGCCATATTATGGATTCATTTGCCTGGACTGCATGGACAACGACAAAGTGCAGCGTGCAGTGTGTGGTCGTGTTGCAGGTACTTCTGGAGCGCGCTGACGGTGGCGGTGGTGTACGCGCTGCCCGTCGTGCAGCTGCTGTTCACCTACCAGCGGGTGCGTACAGTACACTACCATTAGTTATCAATTTCCACGCGTTTAGTCTGCGGAAACCTGTTATTTTTTCTGGCCATCTTTCTTTTGTAGATGGTGTTCAGCACGGGCGACCAGGACCTGTGCTACTACAACTTCCTGTGCGCGCACCCGCTGGGCTCGCTGTCCGACTTCAACCATGTGTTCTCCAACGTGGGCTACGTGCTACTGGGCGCCGCCTTCATGCTGCAGGTGCGGCTGCGGCAGCTGCGCCAACCGAGCAGGGAGGTGAGGGGCGGCAGTCACATACAGCCATATGTCTAGCTCACTACAGCTCACTGGGCTCGTGGTTATTTCCAACGTTACGTCAATCGAACCTTGCAGATATTTTTTCATCTTTCTATACAGAGTATTTTAGAGTGCCAAATCTAAGAAGGGTGATAGACGAAGCTCATAAGCTATAGGATTAAATAAATTAACTAAACTTACCCACAAATATGGATCGAACGTCCTGGTCCTATTTTTTGGCCTCCTCGGTCCCCAGACCTAAACCCTCTGGATTTCTATTATTCGGGTTACAACACAGAAAATGTTTACGACAGACCGATTGACTGATCCGACTGATACGACAAACCTATCTATCCTTCCAGTTCTTCCATCTTATCTATTTGTTGATCTATCCATGCATCCATCTATCCACCTGTCCATCTATCCAACCTGCTTTCTATCTCTCTCCTTTTCTCTCTGCTATTACTGGAGATGAGTCCGCGGCATTGATCCAATTCTCCATTTATTTATCATCATCATTTATCTTCCTTTCGCCAATCCTTTCGTCTTTCCGGATTTCTCGTCCATCAATGCTTGGTTCACCAGTGCAGCAGCCTCCTCCATGATCAGATTAATAAATGTGCATGGTATCTTCCAGGGTCTGGGGATCCCGCCCCACCACGGCATCTTCTACTCCATGGGGCTGGCGCTCAGCATGGAGGGCGTGCTGTCGGCGTGCTACCATCTCTGCCCCAACAAGATGAACTTCCAGTTCGGTTGGTAGTCCACAAATCTATAAAACTTGATAAAGTTCATGATTTTGATGATGCTGTTAATGATGGTGATGATGGCCTGGATGACGATGTTGTTGAAAATGATAACAGTGCTGGTTTTGTCTTTGTTGGTGATGTTGGTGAGGCTGGAGATAGAGATGATGACTTTGAAGCTAATGTTGATGATCATGTTGATAATAATCTTGATAATGTTGATTTTGACTTCATAATGGTAGTGAGGTTGACGATGCAGATGAGATGGTGTTGGAACTACTGTTGATGATGATAACGATGTGGTTGATTAAGATGATGATGTTAAAGCTATATGCTATGTATATGTGGAGTTATTGATCCGAGAAGGATGTGGATTGAAAGAAGATGTTGTGACTTAAATAGAAAAGGGTATGCTAAGATGGTTTGGTGATTTAGAATGGATGGATGAAAGAAGGGTTACGAAAGATATATGGTGAGCGAGAGTGCGCGGAGAAGTCGGTAGGGGACGTCCTAGACGGACGTACGGTGATCAGATTCGCGATGTACTGAATAAGGGCCAAATAAAAAGCACCCGAAACCGACGTACGAGCAAGAAGAGATTGATGAATGTAGAGGAAGCGGAAGTTGTATGTTTAGATCGGTGCACCTTGCGATCCATAGCCCAAGTAACACAAAACACCATTATAAAAAACATACAACAGCACTAATTGACGCGCAAAGCATTATATGCAAGTCCTATATTAGCTGTATATACTTTTATACAGCTTTTTTAAGAGCAATTTGGGCCCCAAATTATACAGCATTGAGCTTTATAAAGGCTGCTTAGTAGCATTACAATGATTGCATAAAGTTATTATTGAAGTCGGTAAAGAACAAATCACTAGACTTAAAGCATTTATTGCGACCATAGTACAGCCAATATACACCTTATTAATATTTATTTATTTTATTTATTTATTGAAAAGTATATTTACACAGCATTACAGAATTACACCAATACACTGTGAAACTAATATAAAATTAAACTAGACTTAGGGGTATACCTCATAGAGGAACACTAGAAGGCCTGTCATCCATCTCCTCGCAAAACTTTAAGCACTCCCGACACACAGCCATCCATCGCCACGCAAAAACATCCCATTCCGGTGCTGACACCAAGAGCGCATTAAGCAGTGTAAGGGCACGAACAGACGGCGAGTTCCGGTGCGACACAGTACGTGCAACAGGCGCGTCCAACAGGCAACGCGTACGGGTTCTAAGGGCAATCCTGTGAACCTGGGGAACACGCAGTCTCACAAGCTGCTCCACCAGCTCCAAACAATCAGACTCTCCCCGCAGAACACGACACACAAAGGTCAGCAAGCTGAAATTGCGCCTCACCTCTAGTGAATTAAATCCCAAAGTTCCAAGTAGGAACTTTGTGGGATATAAGTAAGGGTAATGACCAAACATTTTTCGATAGAGCATTCTTAGAAAGGTTTTTTGGACTTTCTCTAAGAGTAAGCTGTAGGTTGACTCATGCGGGTTCCAAACAATTGCGGACGCTTCCAGTTTGCTTCGCACCAAGGCGTTATAGAGCACTTTTATAGCCCCAGGATCATGGAACAATCTGACACTACGAGTAACAAAGCCTAGTCTACGAAAACAGGCGACAGCTAGGGACTTAATATGATCATGGAATGTTAGACGATTGTCAAACACCACGCCCAGATCCTTAACCAAGCAGACCCTGTTAATAGGCTCGGTCCCTAGCACGTATTGATAGTGTAAGGGAACACTAGCACGACTGAAGGTGCACACGCTACACTTAGCTATATTGAAATGGAGCTTGTTGTTCCCACTCCACCGGAACACAGATGTGATATCCTCTTGGAGCGACTCGCAATCTGCAACTCGTTCTACCCCATACACCAATTTCAAGTCATCGGCATAAAGAAGGCATCTTGCATTTCTAACCTTAGATTCAAGGTCATTAACCATGATCCCAAAAAGCAGAGGTCCCAGAATCGAGCCCTGGCTAACGCCAGATCGAGTGTGATACGGGGCTGAAACGAAGTGGCCGTGTTGGACATACTGTTGTCGATCGCGTAGATAACTCTCAAAGAACTTGAGCAAATTTGGGGCAAAACCAATATTGTCGAGCTTGCAAAGCAATATGTCATTATCCACACGATCGAAAGCTTTACGGAAGTCAAAATAAAGAACATCGATCTGGATACCCCTGTCGAGGTGCTCCGAGATGATGTTGGTCAAGATCATTAGGTTAGTGTCGACGGAGCGCTTCTCTCTAAAGCCGTGCTGCGAGTCACACAGAAAAGGTTTTAACTGCAAAGACAAAGCCCGGTGAAGTATGGATTCAAACAGTTTCGGAAGCGTCGATAAAACAGCAATAGACCTATAGCCCTCAGCATTACTAATATCCCTCGATTTAGGAATTGGCCTAACTCTCGAGATCTTCCACTGATCTGGGTATTTGCCTTTGGAGAGAGCCAGATTGAAAAGAAAGTGAATAGGCGTCTTGAGGTACTCAACACATCCTTTAAAGATGTACGCAGGTAATTTGTCCGGCCCTAGAGCGCTGTTAGGTTTCAAGTGCTTAATGGCAGCCTCTACTTCCTTCAGACTAATAGAATTCAAACGTATGTCATTCGCAGATTTTTTCAGACCACTATCCATTCGATAACCGCCACTAAGGCTGGGAACATCAGGTAAAAATACACTAGAAAAGAATCTGGCGAACGCCTGAGCAGACTCGGGCCCCTCAAACTGCTTCCCTTCGAAATTAATCTGCGACACAAAACCACCTTTCGACTTGAGGCTATCAATATGCTGCCAGAAGGAGCGCGGGCTACTTCTCAATTTAACTTGAACATTATATATGTAATCATCGTAAGCGGATGCAACCCTTTTTTTAATATCAGCCCGAAGTTTAGAAAACGTACTATATATAGAAGAATTCTTGGTAGCTTTCCACGTACGATGAAGATCAGCTTTCCGTTTTAAATCCTTAATCAAGTCAGCAGTGAACCAAACGGGATATCGTCTGACTCGCTTTTTAGAGCGTATTTTCTTCGGGATACAGATATCAAATATCTCATATATGATATTATAAAAGGAAGCAACTGCAGAATTAATATCTTCACTGTCCAGAACATCCTGCCAGTTGACTTCTGAGATATATCTGTGGAGATACTCATAGTTCCCTTTTTGGAAATTCCAATCCTGGTCCAAATTAAAATTACTGGGATCAATATGCTCAGCGGGGGACTGCCGTGTGATTTCATGCAATGGGACATAAATCTCAAGTGGGGGATGGTAAGCATCACGTCGAGGCACGAGACCACCACCATCCATCTCAGCAACATTCACGCCACATATGCGCTCTGACACCAACACCACATCCAGCTTCCCACCATATGCATTCATCACCTCATTCATCTTAGTCAAACCGCATACCGATAGGAAATATTCGATTCCGGTTCATTACAGCCAAATATCATAATGCCGTTTTACATATTTTACTAAATATCAAATTGTCTTAGTTCCAAAATGCCTTAATTCCCAAATTGACTAATTTTCAATACAATAAAATGTCATAATAACATTTACGCATTACATCCGATATCCAAATTGTATAGTTGGTAAAATGAACAATAACTTCAAATACCGAATTATTATTAAGACTGAAAGTGAAAATGCATTAGTTTCAAAACTACCAAAATTCAAAAATGCCTTTTGTTGACAGGCCCAAAGACCAAAATGACACTATCTCATAATACCTAAAATTTTAACCACGCAGTATTTTTAGTACATCATCATCAGTATTCGAACCTCCAAGCAGTCTTACTAATGAATTCTCGATTGTACAGAATAAAAATAGTAAAAAGATGAAAATTGGGATGCCGTTGATAATTAATTTAATGAGGGTTTCCGCGCATCAGTTTTTTCACTAGATGAGGTCTTTTTGACAGTTGATGTTAAAATATATGCCTAGAAGAAGACCAAACTAGTGACAATTTACTTTTTCACTTGATATAAGTATACACATTTCAAATAAATAGGTTCAATTTATATTTTTTACGTATTATCAACTCTCAAAAAGACGAAAAAACGAATGCGCGGAAACCCTCATTACTCATTGGTTAAAAACTGTAAACTTCAACATAATTTTAAATATTTTCCATATTGAGTTTTAGACATTTTGGGAAATGGTATATTTGAAAATTCATCAAAACATGATCAAGTCAAGTTTTAGACATTTTGGGAAATGGTAGAATTGGAAATTTATCAAAACGAGATAGAGTCTAAATGAATTATAGTCATATTAAGAATACGGTAATTTAAGAAGTAGGCGTAAGTCATTTCGATCTTTAGACATTATGAGAATAATCTGTTTTGACATTTTGATATTCTAGGAACACGTTATTATGATATTTGGCTGTAACGAACCGGAATCAGATATTCATAGTAACATAACACATTTTGAGAGGTATACCGAGGGTTAAGGTTTAAGTCACCTAATACAATGACAATACCATTAATGTTACTTAAAGCCGCTTCTACTGCTTGAAACCAGCACATATACACACTATCTGTTGCACAGGGAGGTATATAAACTACACCAATGTAAATATTAATGTTCATTTTGGTACACGAAACCCACAAGTCCTCACCCAGAAGCGATTCAAACTCACGACGTCGCAGTAATTGGATACTTGACTTCGCTGCAATTAGCACACCACCTCCACGAGCACCAGTCGCTCGGTCCCGGCGAATCACATTCCACCCATCAGCAACCAGTTCAGCATCGTCAATAGCGTTAGTCAGAAACGACTCAGTCGCAGCTATGACGTCACAATCTAGACCATGAAGGTTTACTTTAAAGAAGTCGAGCTTAGTATTGAGACCTCTGACGTTCTGGTAAATTACGTCTAACGATAAATCTGGATCCACTAGCTGTTTTTTATTGTTGGGGGAGCGGCGAGCGGTTTCCGCCACTGAGTCGTTTCCGAAATAACCAAGGTTTAACACGGGCATTCTCCGGCCAGACAGGAGTCGTACATCGAAGATGGAATCCCGATTTTGAATGACTTGTATTCACCTTTGGGCTTTAGTTCGTCTACGGTACAAGAGTTTCCTATAACAAGAGACTGCAAATAATTGCGAATTTCATCCGCGCCAGAAACCATATTCCAGAGGTGAATATACTTCCGGTATTCCACCGCTCTAAGTGGTGTAGCATCCAGCCCAGCCGTGCCACGCACTGAAGTATAGCGCTTTTTCCGGTCAGTTTCTTTCTGCCATTTTCCTTTGGAATCATCCTCCAGTTCACTACAATTCACGGAATTAGCGCTCACTGCTATAGAACTTTGGGCCCCGGCCGCCTCAGAGGGCGGTGCCTCGGTTAGAAATGGGGCCTGGACCTCATGTCCTTGCGGTGCCACTGTATTCTCCGGTGCATCAGTTGGAGGTGCAGGCTCCACATCCTCTCCATGCGGTGTCACTGTAACACCATCTCCAGTTGGACACTCTAACAGCAACGATGGAATCCCGCCATTACGGGGCTTATGCTTACGTTTAGGCTTGTGCTTGCGGGTCGGTTTTTCGCCATCCTGAGCTAGCGGCGCCGCCTTCATGCATACACAAGGATGGTACGTTGCCAATTCAAACTTACTTATTCTATCACTGAGTGCGTCAAACTTCGACGCACAATCAGCGAGTGCAGTCTGGTACAGCGTGATGGTAGAAACCGCGTCCCCAAGCTGCTCAGACAGCATATTCATTTGATCGCGAACTAGTTCCATTTCAAGTGCCATAGATGCCTGCTCACCAGAGCCACTGATGTTACAACGCTGCTCCCGCTCCCCCGCAGGCGGTATTACGGTTTCGATCTGTCGCTGCGGAGCAGGGGAAGAGGATGTCGAGGAGGTCTTTCTTATCGTAACATTCTTTACACCAGCAGGGGTACCAACAGGAGTTTCACAATTCCGGCCTGTTTTCTTCACTGCACAGATACATTCCGGACATACCCAGGTGTCCTTTTCGACGTCAGAAAGACTTTTTCCATTGCACGAATAATGGTACAACTTACCGCATGCCTGCAGACTACATTGCAGATATTCCTCACCCACCAACAGCTCTGACCGGCAAGCACTGCAGCTCATACTGTTGTTAAGGTCCACGCTCATTCTGACAAATGTGATGGGGCACTAAGCTTGAAGTCGGTAGCAGAACAGGACGACAGAAGTTAGTGTAACGTAGCTCCCAGTAACACACCCTTTGTTGGTGCGTAAATGACGTCCCTATGACAACAGCGCTCACTGCAAAGTACCAGGGGGACAGAAGCGTAGCACAGCTCTCCGCGTAGCACACGCAGCAAGCACGTTAGTGACCTCGCTGTGACGTACTCGTAGCATGAAGCGTAGCACCGTAGCAGTGTGGCGTAGCCGATGCTGCTTAGCCGGTACAGGGTGACTAGTGACGTCTCACTCGCACTCACCCGTTGTAGGCGGTAACGGCTCGCGGCACAAATCAGCGATACGCTACTCCACACTTCTCTAGTTACTTTATGCGCTCCTAATATTTCTCCGGAATTAATTGACGACAAATTGAATTAAAAATAAATTAAATTATTTATGCGGACACTAAGGGCACGTCAACACCTTTCGGCGGTCCGGAGGGAAGGCGGAGGGAAGGAAGGGAATATACAATCTCTAAATGGGAACATATTCAAATGCTAATTGTTTTATTTCCTTTGTAGAAAAGAATTTCTCAATAGATTTAAAAAAAGTTATGTTAAATTTAGTATTTATTGTGAGTTTGGTGCAAGCGAGCATGAAGATTCGCGAGTAAATAATTGTGAAAATTAATATTGAATGGTAAGTAAACTTTATTTTCTGTTATTTGGTGAAATTCAGCTGCGGATGTCAGTTTACTGTGAAAACATGTTACGTTTTGTGGTAATATTTCCACGCGCCCTCGTGATAGTGCTTTTTATTATAAAAAATATAGAAAATTATAATCGACTCTTCATATGTTTTGTAAAATTATAAGCTCTTAGCTTAGTTTAATGAATAAAGTGGGTTCTATAGGCACCGCGCATAAAGTAAAATTATAGAAAGTGCTCTTTTAATCAGATTTTAGACACTTTTAATCACTTTAATTGTTTCCGTAAGAAGGGGAAACAGAAAGCAAATGGCGTCAGATAATATAAATGCTTTACGCATTCAACGAATGTATAATAATGCTGTTAATCTTACTATAGCTAAACAAAATACTTTGAGCCTGTTTACCAAAGTATAAGACACTCAATAATAGTGTTCAGGTATATTGCAACACTTCATACGCACATTATAATGTTTGCTGCCATTATACACCATAGTGGTTAGTAGTATATTATTGGGAGTTTCAAAACACATTTTACATGTTTTGTGTTTTGAAACTCCCAAGGCGTTTTTTGACGAAACGCTCATTTCGAGTTGATCGTTTTTTTAAACGCTAAAATAGGTGTTTTGAAACTCCCAATCGGTTTTGAGGTGTTTTGAAACTCCCAAGGCGTTTTTTTAAACGCTAAAATAGGTGTTTTGAAACTCAATCGGTTTTATGGTGTTCTGAAACTCCCAATCGGTTTTGAGATGTTTTGAAACTCTCAATCGGCTAAGAAGTTCATACAGTTTTAAAAACTTGAACATATAACTACTCAATATCTTGAAGATCTAGTCTCATTGTGTACAGACCTTTCATGCTTACAACACGTAGGTAGTAATATTATTTTTATATTTGGAAATATGAAGTTTGTGAAACAACTTCAAAACTTGCAATTAGAAGTCGTTTGTCCAGTTCGCCACGATCGCAATTCACGTCATGGAGAACTTTTACCGAACACAATTCGAAGTATCATTTGTGGTCCCTCTAACTGTGGAAAAACTAATTTACTTGTCGGTCTTCTGCTGCATGAACGGGGGCTACGCTTTCAAAACCTTTATGTTTATTCTAAAACTCTCTTCCAACCTATGTATCAGTATTTAGAAAAAATACTAATGTTGGTTCCATCAGTCGAATTTAAAAAATATAGTGAGAATGATGAGGTACTAAGTCCACATGAAGCTAACATTAACTCCATTATTATATTTGATGATGTTGCATGTGAAAATCAAAACAACATAAGGGATTACTTTGCAATGGGACGTCATAAAAATATTGATAGCTTCTACCTTAATCAAACTTATAGTAAAATACCTAAACAATTAATAAGAGACAATGCTAACTTAATAATTCTATTTAAGCAAGATGATGTTAATTTGCGTCATGTTTATGATGAGCACGTTGGAAGCGATATGTCTTGGTCACAGTTTCGAGAAATGTGTGCCGAAGTATGGAAACTGCCATATAGTTACTTGGTTATAAATAAAGATTGTAGTCGTAATTCAGGATGTTATAGAATGAGTTTTGACACATTTATCATTATGGATTAACTATAATACATGATGCATTATTATGAAACATGTATTGCTTCATAGGAAACCATCAAGATCAGACATGGATCTTAAAATCAATGACGAGAAAAATTTGAAAGAAAAAGTACTTAAATCTGTCGAAGCCATTAAAAAGAAAGTTAGACTGATTCGTAATATGAAAACTGATAATGATATGATGTTGGAATCAGTATTGAAACCAATAACAGAACCACTTAATGAAATAGTTAAAGTTAAAAATGAGAATAATTACTTAAATACTAATGATGATGATTCCAATGACAGATTTCAATGGGGAAAGTAGGTAAAAAGATTAAAATTGAGTCCTAGTGAAGAAAAGAGGCAATCTATTCATGATCAAACGGTTGTGAGGAAATCTTCTCAATCTAGTCTTGATAATGAAGATGAAGGGGATGAGACATCAAACAGCGATGAAAGTGATGTAAGCGATGGAGTGGAAAGTGAAAATACTAATGATATTTCATTTAAGACGAGTGATTCTTTCGCATCTCCTCGTGATGACCCTAAATTTCAAAAGCATTATATGACCAACTTAAATATACCTTTTGGTGTTCGAACGGAACGGGACAAGCTAATGTTGGGATCCTGTCAGGTATACACTACAAGTGACAAAAAACTGAAAGTAAATGGTCAAACTTACTATTTATCACCAGGTTTAAACGAATTGCTATTTAAGAAAATACCGGATTTAAATAATATAACTGAGGATGATAAACGCAATTATAAAATCTTATTATTAGAAACTAATGCACATAGAAGAGATTTTAATCCTAATAAACCAATAAAAAGCAACAAAGGTATGAAATATTTATACGTAATAAGACCTCTTTTTAAATTGGCTAAAGAACGTTTAATAAGTGGTGAAGGATTACCGATGATGAAAAGAGTTAAAACCGATGTATCATATGTATATTGGGATAACCCAAACGAATTAGTAGAAAGATTAAAATTGCTTATAGCTTCTCGTGAAGCTGGTAATACAGGATTGGATAATGAAATCATATCTGTTATTGAAGAACTGCAAGAAGCAGGATTAGTTAACAATGCTAATATATAAAACAGTTACTTTACTATAATTATCGTTAGTCGAGGCAGAACTTTTGACGTGCAAATATATCATAAAATGAATATAGACAAATTCGGACATCATCTTCATAAACGCCTGCGTGTATCTGAAGTTACTGAACTTAAAAATAATGCTTTGCTCCGATCAGATGATGGACATTTCGATTTACAATCATTAAGATTAAAGGGGCTTGCACATCCATCGTCACCTGATGATGCCGTTAATAAGCAGTACGTCGATCAGCTCGTTCAGAATATTTATCAGAAGAAGTATGTAGATTCTATGTTTGATACTATAAATTCTCAAATTCATCAGTTGGCAAATCAGTTGAAATTGAACTTTTATTCAAAAATTGAAATAGACGATATTTTCAACAAATTAAACAATGGCAAAGCAGCAAGTCGTGAACGAGATACACAGATCAGCTCGAAAAAACTTTAAGCGACGAGCAGTTTTATTAAAAGGAATTGATGATTTGTGGCAAGCGGATTTGATTGACTTACAAAATTTACATAAGATAAATAGAGGATATAAATACATTTTGGTTGTAATAGACGCATTTTCAAAGTATGCGTGGTGTATTCCAACAAAATCTAAAACGAAAATAGAAGTTAAAAATTCTTTCGAACAAATTATTAAATCATCAAAACGAGTACCGATAAACTTACAGACAGACTTTGGTAAAGAGTTTTACAATAATGAATTTAATTGTTACGTAAAGTCTTTAAAAATAAATCATTATTCCACGTATTCAATTAAAAAGGCATCTATCGTCGAAAGATTAATAAAAACTCTCAAAAACAAACTTTACAAATATTTTAGTTTCATTGGAGATTACAAATGGGTTGGAAAACCTTTAGATGATGTAGTAAAATCCTATAATGAAACTGTGCATAGAACAACAAAATTTAAACCAGCTGATGTTAATTTTCATAATGAAACCGAAGTAAAGAAAAACATAGAAAAATCTCAGTCCAATCTTCGTTATAAACTAAATAAATTCGACGTCGGAGATCGCGTACGTATAAGCAAGTATAAGAGCGCCTTCCATAAAGGTTATACACCTAATTGGTCTACTGAGATATTTACTATTAAACAAGTTAGTCGCACTCAACCGGTGACTTACCATATCAACGACCAACGAAATAATCCTATACTCGGGTCATTTTACGAACAAGAGCTTCAGAAAACTAAATACCCTGACGTTTACCTCATAGAAAAAATTATTAAAAAAAGGGGCAGAAAATTATATGTCAAGTGGTTAGGACTAAATGATAGCGAAAACAGCTGGATTGATAGAAATGCTATTGTCTAAATGTACTTATACGATTTTACGTAAGAGAACTAACCATTCGCATATAGGATATGAAAGGAAGAGGACTTTTAAATAGTGTTATTAATCACTTACCGTTTGAACTGCACTTGCCTGGTTATAATTATTGTGGACCTGGTACAAAATTACACGAACGATTGCTAAGAGGCGATAAGGGAATTAATGCGCTGGATAACGCATGCATGCAACACGACATTGCTTACGATAAATATTCTAGTTTAGCAGAGCGTCACCGTGCAGATTTAGAACTTTATAAAATGGCTAAACAAAGATTGAAGTCGAAAGGGGTTGGAAAGGGAGAAAAACTCGCTTCATGGCTAGTTAGCAAAGTGATGAAGTCTAAAGTAAAAGCCGGTGCAGGGATAAAATCATTTAAACACTACGTTTCTAAGATACGCACTGAATTGAAAAAGAAGAAATCTAAAAATAACGCCAGTTTGATCGAGCGCGCACTTGTTGCCGCAAGAAAATTAATTGGTAATAATAATAGTATACTAAGAGCTCCTCGTTTAATACCAATTCCGAAAACTGGAGGTATATTACCACTAATACCTATTTTCGCGGGGCTCTCGGCGTTAGGATCATTAGCAGGAGGAGCTGCCGGGATCGCTAAAGCTGTTGGAGATTACAAAGCTGCACGAAAAAACTTGGCCGAATCAGAACGTCATAACAAGATGATGGAGTCTATCGCATTAGGAAAAGGATTACATATTAAACCGTACAAGAATGGAAAGGGATTATGTTTGAAACAGTCAAAAAACTAACGCATAGGTTACCCAGACGTGCCCTTACAAATGTTGATATTTTAAAACACTCAGCAGATATCCCTCATTTTCGCGGTGTTTATATGAGAGATAATTTGCCAAAACGTCCTAAAAGAGTGGAATGTGCTATCGTCAATTTAGATAGTAGTAAAAACGAAGGAACTCACTGGGTAGCCTATGTCAAAGATAATAATTATTGTGAATATTTTAACAGTTATGGTGATCTTCAGCCACCGATAGAAATAATAAAGTATTTAAAAAATCATGATATATCATACAATTTTAACACTTACCAAAAGTTTAACACTGTTAATTGTGGTCATTTGTGTTTGAAATATTTAAAAACATTCTGGAGTAACCGTTTAAATATCTCTGTACAGTAAAAAGCTTATCATTCTCACGATGTCTTTCGCTTTGTCTATAACCGGAACCTCTTCTACCTTGATCACAAATTATTCACCAGCTTTTCAACTCGATGGTGAATATGAATGTGGGTTGCTATATATGTCGACTTTTAATTCTATACCTAATATAGACTATAGAAATAATAAGTTTTATTACGGTCAAAATGAAGTAGTAGAAATTCCAGAGGGGTCATATGAACTTCAAGACCTTGACGATTACCTCAAAAAACACTTGCAGGGATGCACATTTTCCCTGACATGTAACAATAATACGTTAAAAACGTCTATATTGTGTTCTAAAACTGTATATTTTAACAAAGAAAATTCGATAGGTAAGGTACTAGGTTTCGGAGAAGAAACTGTTCAAGCTAATATATTAACAGAGTCCCCTTTTCCTGTGTCCATTCTGTCTACAACTATAGTGCGAGTTGAATGTGACATAGTGAGCGGATCATTTGTAAACGGAAAACCGAGCCATATTATTCATGAGTTTGTTCCTAACGTGCCACCAGGTTATCGGATGATAGAAACACCGAGAAACGTTATCTATTTCCCTGTTACACAAAACAACTTGACCTCTCTTAAAATAAGAATATTAGACGCGAACGGCAATTTAGTTAATTTACGAGGTGAAGAGATTCAATTATATTTACATCTTCGAAAAAATGATAGATTTCAATAAAAGTGTGGTATCGCACAACAAACGTGTTATTACTCATTGTGCTATCAAGAAAAGAACACCTAAACATCAGCTTTCAAAGCTTACGAAAGAAAATAAGCAATTTTTAAAATATATAGGCTTATTAAAATGAGTATACTAAACTTGTCAGATCCTTTTAGCTATGATAACACGATTGAAAGTTTTGAATATCATTCGTATAAACCGTACGTAACAAGTTTTAATTTGAACGATGAAATCCGTATTCCTATTAACCAGCAAGACCTCTACTTATTACCATCAGCAAGCACACTATACATAGAGGGTACTATTGCAGTATTCAACAGAGAAACAAAAACGCAGGTGAACAGCGTTCAATTTACAAATAACCCTATACTCCATCTGTTTCAAGACATTCGATATGAGCTGAATGGAATCGAAATAGATAAAATTAAAAATGCTGGCGTTACAACAACTATGAAATCTCTTGTATCCATGAATAAATTCGAATCATCGATGTCGAAGGTATGGGGGTGGGACGTTAATGGCACAAAAATTACACATGGATCATTTTCTGTATCAGTTCCTTTAAATAAGATTCTTGGTTTTGCAGAGGATTATAATAAAATTATTATTAACAGTAAGCATGAACTTATTCTTTTAAGATCGAATAGTAATTTAAATAGTGTAAAATTGAACACAAATGAATACATAGACAACATTACTATATCTAAAATAGTATGGCGTATGCCTCATATCAAAGTTTCTGACCGAGAAAGATTAAGGTTACTCAGACAGTTAGAAAAAGATCATGCAATTCAGATAGCTTTTAGGAATTGGGATCTTTATGAGTATCCACTTTTACCTATAACATCAAAACATTCTTGGGCAATCAAAACTTCATCTCAAATTGAAAAACCGCGATACGTCATAATTGGATTAAAAACATACAGAAAAAATATGCCTGACAAAGATATAACGTACTTTGATCATTGTCATTTGAGAGACGTTAAAGTCTTTTTGAATTCAAACTATTTTCCATATGAAAGTTTAAATGTCAGTTTTGGGGCTGAAAAGTTTGCTATATTATACGAACAGTACGCTAAATTCCAACAGTCTTATTATAACCGCAGTGAAGCTCCGTTGTTGAGTCCGCAAGAATTTAAAGAAAAAGCACCTCTGTTTGTCATCGACTGCTCTCGACAAAACGAAACCTTAAAAACGGGTTCAATAGATGTTAGAGTTGAACTAGAGTGTGAACAAGACATACCCGACAATACCGCGGCTTACTGTCTTATTCTGAATGACAGTATTTTAGAATACAAACCATTAAGCAACATTACACGAAAAATATCATGAATTCAGATTGTTTGTTCGTAGACCTCCAGGGGTTTAAATCATTTCAAAATGAATTTATTGTTAAAGAATTTGCATACGGTACCAATGAATACACACAAGTATTTTCAATAAAACCTCCATATAAGTTTTCGACGTTAATGGAAAGCGAAAAAAGACAAGTAAGATGGATAGAGAAAAACCTAGGTATTTCATGGCATGAGGGCTTTGTTGATTATAGGGAATTTAAAAGAATGATACACTGTTTTTTGGAAAACAAGAAAATATATGTAAAAGGGTTAGAAAAAGTTAAATGGATTAAAGATTTGTGTAGTAACTGTACCGTAATTGACTTGGGTTGTAACGGTTTGCCTAAATTTGAATCTATGTATCAAAAATATTGTAAGGACCAGAGTAGTTATAGTTGTTCAACGCATAAAAACTCTTGTGCGTTAAAAAATGTTTTATGTATTAAAAAATGGTATTCTGAAAATAATTTATCATTGTATTCTCATTTGTAATAAAGTACAATAAATATTATAACTGTAAAGCATATTTTTATTTCATAATTATTTCCCTTTATATACCTACCTACATATGATAAGATAGTGTCCGATCCGAAAACTGCAAATTTAAGTGCCTGTAAAAGTTTAAAATAACAATGATAATGACAACTATTTGTTATTTTATGGGCACTTAAATTTTAAAGTTCGAATTGGACCCAGAGGGGTTACAAAAGGTTTAGAAGTAAAATAAAACCAGATTGAAAGGAAATAACGTTTATTTATTAATTACCACACCTTTGTTTATAACATAGCACCTTAAATCTAATTTTAACTTTAATATTAAAACAAAGATTGATGACCCCAAGACAACGTCGAGACTTGATTATTTAGTATAACGCGTTTGTCATCATTTGACGACAGTGCTACTTTATTCAAGGACTGAGTAAAAATAACATGTTTTAAAGATTTAAATACAATATTGCGTTTTCTTATCCGCTCCTTATTTAATAGTACTTTTTTATATTCCTCAAAATCCACACCGCGCAATACATGTCTCTTTGTGCCTTTAGCCTTTTTCAGTTGTTTGTTTTCTGTTTTTATACAATATAATTTAGACCTAAGGCCAACGAACTCATTTATTATTTCTCCACCAAGTTCATCTTTAAATAAACCGGGTACTTTTTTATGTTTAAGAGTTATACCGTATGCGTTACTGACAGAATAATTACTTGTATCAAAATAATGTTGAAAATTTCGTTTTATATCTACATACAAATCTTCTGTATTTATGGAATACAAAAAAGAATCTGTATCGGTATAACATAAACTTAAATTAGATCCATAAAAAGGTTTCATGACAGAATAGTGAAAATCGTACATATGAGTTTTCGATATTTCCAAAACAGTAAATCCAATGTAAATTGGCCGGTCAAGAGTTACCGATTCCGGTTTCATTTGTATGGCGACAAAATTTTCACTAAAAACGGTTGAACTATGAAAATTAGGTCTACCTGTTAGATGCTCTGCTGTGTACTTCTTTTTTGTTTTATTTCTATTATCACTCCACGCATTAACTAACAGAACATTTAACCTTTTTTCAGCGTCTTCCAACGTTTTTCCAAATATAGCATTGTTTGCAAGTTTGCACGAATTTTGCTCAAACACGGATTTAGCTTTTTGTCTTAACTTTGTATTTAAGTCTATGTATTGTTTTAAAAATGGACCTTGTTTAAATTTGATTACTCTATGTACGTTTTTCAATACCAAGCCATGTTTTATACATGTTTTTAAATGCACATAATGGATGACATACTCGTATTTATCATATAAATTTGGGATAAGTTTAGGTTGCTTTGAACCAGGCGGTGTGAATTTTTGAGGACAGAATGGAATGTCATTATGCAAGTCATGCAAATGTTCTGGATATTCTAAATCCACTTCCAAAATATAACCATAATCCGAATCATCAGGTGTTTGTAGGATATCGAGTACATTAATTTTATCCCGTGGTAATAATTTGAAATCATCATAAGGTAAATTGCCACACATTGCATAACCGTATAGATTATTACAGTCTATGTAGAATAAGAAACTGCTCGGATTACTGGAATCAAAGTTTGGCATGTATTTATTATTTGCCTTTGCATACCGAGTAGAACATAAACATACACCCCCACGAATACCTTTTTGAATCATTCTAATTATTTCAAGGTCATCAATGAGTTGCAACTTCACACCAGTTATAAGTAACATGGCATCAAAACTTAAACTTGGGGCAGTTAGATAAAAAGCAGGGTCTAATCTATAATTGACTTTTTATACTCGTCGATTAAAATCTGTGTATTAAGATTTCATAGAGAATACTGTAACGTCACTCTTTTCATCGATGTTCCTTCCGAAACAACCGAAATAACTATTTCGATACGCTCTAGACAACCGAAAAAAATTTGAAAATAGAACTTCGGATTTCCATGTGTGTCCTTGTTTAAGGAGACTCGATCCGATACAAAATTGCCAATCTGTGGCGTTTAGGAACGTAGCAGCGTCGCGTCATCTGTCAAAAATCTACTTTTCAATTATCTTGTGTCAAAAAAGTCGGATAGTAGAACACTTACAATATTTAGTTTTCTTATATACTCGTATTAATGACTTAAATTATTAATTTTAATGAACTCGTACAAAAAGTATTGTTCACAATAGTGTCATAATTAAGCTTTTTAATCTCGTACCTTACTTAGGCCACTCAGCAAGCTTCGTGGCCTAAACACGGTACTCGACTAAAAAGCTCTCTATTATAACACGATTGTGAAAAATACTATTACAAGTTTGACGAAACTTTTCAAATATGTCAGTTAGTAATAATACATCTGATTTAAGGTAAAGATCGGTGTATTCTCCTAAAGTATTAATATTGAATGATTTCCATACAAGCTCGGCATGTTTATAATCATATTTGGATATAATGTCATTTGTTAATGAGTTGTAAAAATAATGTGGCTGAGGTAAACATTGCTCTTCATAGCGACTCCAACTAGACATATACTCGTATGGATAGACGCCCTTTCGTTTCAATAAATCGAAATGCTCTTTTAAAGGAAAAAAATGTGAGAGATGAATAAAGTCTTCTTTATTTAAGGTGCTTACAAGTTCTTCCAAACTTGCTCCTAAAAATTTGAATGAATCTACAAAACGAACAGGCATATATTCATTTCGACTTGTAATGAAAAATTTCGTAAATGATATGTAATTTTCTTTGTTTTTTGCAATAACTTTGACTTGACCAGGAAGTTCACCCAACTGACGTATAAACAAATGACTGTCGTATCCTGATAAGTTGTGAAAAAATACTGGCACAAATGTTGGTAGGCGGTACCGAATATTACAATAAGAATGGGCTGCCCCTCTATATCGTCCTGTTAAATGACAATGATCTCTCACGGAATCGCCGAGTAATAACTTGCGACAAAGAAAACAATATTGAGAGTTCAAAAAATCATTTTCTTCTTTCTCTGTAATAGTTATTGGCTTCGGGTCAGAATATATTTTATTTATTCTATGTACATCTTTTTGCAGATATTCGAGAAATTTTTCTACGCAGTCTTTTCCACGATAAGACACGAATTTGTTTAGGGAGCTATCGTATGAACTAACAATGTAGTACGCAAATGCAGCTGGTATGTGTTCCTGCAATGTTGTAGTACATTTCGAACTAAGTTTTTCATCCGTATTTGGTTGCAATAAGGATTCAAAGTCTGCATAAATTATAAAAGGCATATTATGCATCCGCTCAAATTTTTTAAATTCAATATGCGCACCCCGATTAGGTAAAATTGTCTTTACGCCCCCGCATACGTGAGCATTAAATTTGTCTTGACTATTAAAAAATATCATACATTCATCGCAAAAAAATATTTTCCCGTTATGTTTTGTAAATTGAAGTTTAAGCAGGCGACTTAAATCTTTTATAAGACAGTAATGTGTTTGACGACCGTTTTCTAACATTAAAAGGTTAATATGATGTTGCTTCCGACATGTGGTTTTGTAAAGTGGACCTACGATTTCAGATTTATTTTTGAGTGCGTACACATTAATACTAATACGTTGATTGTTTTTTTCGAATATTTTTATGTCAGATAATCCCACAGGAAAAGTCATGTCCTTGCTATTAAGAACACCTTCATAATGGGGATATGAAGATACCCTATGCACATTATTTTTAGCGGGAAATAAAGCAGCCATCACACACCACAAAAAGCAAAAAACATCTTTATTTTGTATATTGATGCACGCCCGTTTTAGTTTTATATTTTTAGGCAAATCAATGAATCCTGATGCTCTCAGTGGGTTATATTTACTGATGTTTACCTCTAGGTATAAATTGCGCATAAAAGCCCAACCACTATCCCTGTCTTGAAACTCATCAATTTTTCCACAAATACATTGTAAAAGATTTAAAAATATTTCATTAAAATCATAGTTCTGATGTATAACTATATTTTTCGTTGCAAAAGATTTTACGTCGCAAGTATCGTTTTTAAGTAAAGAAAATTCAGCAAATAATTCAAAATTGACTTTGACAGTATTAAACACTGATTGTCTTGCTTCCAAAATTTTACGAACACTGTCGCGAAGGCTACGTATAAACTCGGCTGGTGCACAAACCTGGTCTGGCCCGCCTTCACGCCCCCGCACACGGTAAGATGCTATCCTACTTCTAAAAGCTGAAGCTATTTTTTCAACGCCTTCACCGTTATCAATAGAAATATTATTTTTATGCACAATACTTCGTAAATGAGCAGAAAAAGCTCGACTAGGAACAGATGTTTCGCAAACAGAACAAAATATTGATTTACAACTCATTTTTTGTTTTTTTATTTTATTTTATTTTTTAAGAATAGTAGATGAAAAGTGCTAGAAAATAAGATAAACAAAGGTATCGCGAGAATTATTATTTTTAGTAACAATATAACGCTCGGTGAAATTTTCAAATTAACTACAGCTTTCTCCTATAGATCTTTTGTCACAATAGTTTTAAGTCAGCCACATTATTTAATTTCAACTCAACAAAACATAGAATTACAACTCATTTTATTTTTTTTATTTTTAAGAATACTATTTGAAAAGTGCTGGCAAATATTACAAACAGAGGTAACTAATACTAGAATTATATTATTTTAAATCGCGATAGAACGTTCCATCTTCAGCGAAATAGTCCTTACATAATTTAAGCACTTTATTAATATCTGACACCTCTGACGAATTAACATCTAACTGTATTTTTAAATTAACTAGAGCTTTCTCCCATCGATCTTTTGGCGAAATGCTTTTTATGTCAGCCACATTGTATAACTTTAACTCAAGAAAAAGGTCGCCTGATAATTGTGCAGTTCGACGCACCCTGCCCCCGGGAACTTGCCTTATCAATACTGACGACAGCAGCACTGGTTCGGGTTTGCGAGCACGCCAGTCACCATCTTCACTGTCGGAGTCGATTATCCAGCCGCCTGCAGGACCGTTGAGCTGCTCTAGCAGACTTGTCTGCGCCAACTTTTTTGAGCTGTAAATCGATAAAAAATAAATAAATAATAATAAACGGAACAAACATGTGCAGAGCTAAGTACCTATTTAAATTTATTTTTAAAATTACCATTTACTGAAATAAATACATATTTTACTTACCGTGGAGTCGGTGCTTCGTCTTCAGATTCAGTCGGCGGGAATTTCGTTTTTGACAGCTTCAACTTCTTTGACCTATAAAACAGAAGTTCTATAATATAATAAAGCACTTTAAAATGTATTCAGGTAATAATTGTTTAAAATTGAATTACCGAGGTATTGAGGCTTCGTCTCCTGATTCGGGCAGCGGGGTTTTCTTTTTTACCACCTTCGGCTTCGTAGACCTTTAAAACACAAAACATAATAATTACACCGCGACAATGCACTCCTAACACACAGCACCTTAGATATTAATTAATTACCTTGAAATTGGAGCAGGATCTTGAAGCTCCGAATATGGTCGAGTCTTCTTGGAGACTTTCACTTCAGAGTATTCCGTATCAGACCTGTAAAAAAAAAAAAAAAAAAGAACATGGAATATTGTATACAATTTATTTAATTAATAATCAATAAAACCATATCAGAACACATTAATATTAAAAACTTACGAACATTATTTTAATGCAGTTGTAGTTTGCGACTGATTGACACTGACTTTCTTGTAGAAATAAATGTAATTACGCGTTATAACGTAAAAAGTTTCCGCTCAGCACTTTACAACACTCACAGAAGTTCTCAACATTTAGATATTTATAACATTCTATTTGTAATAACAGTACTACGGAATGCGAACAAAACAAAGTTTTTATAAAGGTTTAATACCTCAGACGTCGATTTGCAAAGTAAGCATTTGTGTTACAAACAAAAGTATCATGTTAAATATGTCGTAATCGGTGCATCAATGAAAGGAACCGTCGTTTAACAAAGAAGCCGACTTCATTTAGGTTCAATTTACACTGAATGCGATGCGATGAATGATTTATTTTATAGGACTTGTCAACAATACTTGAATAAACCTGTACTGGAGTTAAGTTCGTGTTTAGCATATTATATTTTGTAGGGCTCAATAATACATGTTTAAACCTGTATTAGAGCTGTGCAAGTGTTTAGCAAAGGAAAAATATAAATACATACGTTTAATATCTCAGTTCATCTTTAGACGCCAATTCAGAAAGTCGCAGTTTTATTTCGTATCCCGTACCTACAATAATACTGACTGAAGTTCTTGAATTAAACGGTGAGTACCTAACTTATTTACTAATATACTGATATTGTTTTTTTCCTAGTAGATATAAATCTAATTATATTCTCTTATTTTGCAGAGTATGATGACTTCTCAACACATTGACTCCGTGAAAGATACCAACGAACAGTTCCCGTCTTTTTCGTCTCAAACCCTTGCGGCATTCGACGAACCATTTGGCTACTCCCAAGATATGGATGCTTATTTGCAATACCAGAATAGATGTATAAATCAAATTCAAAATCCATCTTTAGAAAATTCACCGAAAAAACCCAAGATAAAGAAGAGAGCAGTGCAAATAAAAACTGATATTGGATTAAACTCGCATGTAATTAAAAAAGCGAAAAAAGGGAAGCGATTAATTAAGATCAGTATTGCAAACCTTGAATCGCAGCAGGACGCTGATGACCTCATGGCGGTGCAATTTGTCATCGAAGATAACTACGATGAATTGTTAAGTGCTACGGAATCATTAGTTGACCGAATCGTGAGAAGACTCAGTAACGTTAGCTATTAGATTTTACAGTATACGTTATTTTACATTTTTGTATTTCTTTAATAAAATTTTGTGTTTTTGCAACTTTGTTTCTCAATAATTATTCAATTCCCTACCCAAGTTAAATCCAATAGTGTTACTATGCAAAACAAGTTTAGAAACTAAAGTAAATTCCTCTGAAGTTTAGTGCCGCTGTTGGATTTACGTGCGCTTTATATTTTATTAATCGCTTGATCGTATATCTTTAACATAATGTAACCCTTACAGTAGGAGTCATGATTCCTGCTTAATAGCCGTGTCTAATTCTGATGGGACAGCAAATTAAGGTAGCATGTGAAGTTAAACTTTAACGAATTGCAGACTTTATTTGTGCTAGTGAAAATACAAATCAGACCGGCGTATTTATTGACTTGCAACTAGTTTATATTTATAATTTCTTGCAACGCGTTATGAGCACGTCACAGAAACCATCCAATCACAGGCTCAGGTCTACATCGCGCTAACGAAGTTTTTAAGATTTGTTCATATATATACAACATAAAATATTTAAACGGCGTGCTCCCACCTTCCGTGACCGACCGGCGGAATGGTAGGGTTCACCAGCAACCTGTGACTCGGCCTGATCACCCTTGTTACTAACCGCTGAACGATGTTATCTTGGAACTTTGGAGATTCTGTACCTATGCGGTGGTAGGTACGGATGACCCACGCCTTGGTGGAAGGCCCCCAAATCCACCTTCACGTAAAATGCGGCCATAAGACTACTGGGAACTTATCGCATCCCGGGTGGCCCGTCCTTGTTGTGAAGCTTGATCACCTTTGCAGCAAGTTGTGAAAAACACCTTAGCAAACCATGTCTCGACTGGGGCGCTATGTGACCTCGTACTACACTGAATTGAGCAGAGATGTACTTGGTCTGGTGGGTGCAAAGCTAGCTGTGCCCATCGTGTTAAGCTTTTGCTAAATAACCTACCGTTGTTTGTGCACCTGACAATTGAAAAACAAAGTATTAACTGACTCCAATTGTCAGGTGTACAAGCAACAGTTTTGCTCAAGTTAACTGTGAAATAATCAAGTAACAAACGAAAAATTGAACATTGATCAAGTCAAACGCATGCTAAGGGTTCGAATGAATTACAACTTAATAAAATAACTGCTAAGAAATTCTGAAAAAAAAATATATATATATATATATATTGAGCATTTCGAATCAAATGCTACTTAAAAACTATTAAGAGTTTTAAATAAATTACAACCATAAAACCGATTGGGAGTTTCAGAACACCATACAACCGATTGAGAGTTTCAAAACACCTCAAAACCGATTGGGAGTTTCAGAACACCATAAAACCGATTGAGTTTCAAAACACCTATTTTAGCGTTTAAAAAAAAAACGCCTTGGGAGTTTCAAAACACCTCAAAACCGATTGGGAGTTTCAAAACACCTATTTTAGCGTTTAAAAAAACGATCAACTCGAAATGAGCGTTTCGTCAAAAAACGCCTTGGGAGTTTCAAAACACAAAACATGTAAAATGTGTTTTGAAACTCCCAATAATATACTACTGTGGTTAGTTACTATCGTGTTTATTAGGGTATCGCAAATCATTTGGTAAAACTAACCAAAGTTTTCTTTTGATTCCGCCTTTTCTTTTAGTTTTTTTCCAATCGTTTTTATCCATGGCGACAAATATAACACGCATGCACACAAATTCACGATGTTACTAAAATAACCACTTGCAAAATTGAATTACGATGTAATTATTCCTTGAAATAATAAAAATACATTTCTTTATATCAAAATACGACTAAAAACTTTATTGAAGAAACCGATTATGGAGAAAACGGAGTTAAGATTTTATTAATTGTTTAGTTAATGTTACTATAGGACTAGCATTAAATGAACACAAGCACAGATCATTACAAAGTTTGTAATCTTAAAAATTAGCCACTACAGCCCAGTGCTGGATAAAATATTACGTAAATGCTTATTTAATGTATTGGGCTTTTCAAATTACTATTATAAGACTTTAACCTTTGTGTAAGTGTAAAAGCTATTTAAGTGTCTGTATATTATAAATACCCGATGCTTTAGTAGGAGTTTAATCTTTATTTAAGAGTATAGCATAGCTTTAAGCATTTCGAAACGAACCAAATGCTATTAAAAACTATTTTATCTTTGCCAATGCCAATTAAAAGTGTTATTCGGACTTTAGGACATAAATCCATATCCACTTTGGTTAATATATAATAATAATAATATAATAAATATCAGGGGACAATGTCACACCAATTGACCTAGTCCCAAACTAAGCTCAAGGCTTGTACTATGGGTACTAGACAACGATATAAATACTTATATAGAGAAATATATGCTTAAATACATAGAAAACATCCATGACTCAGGAACAAATATTCGCGTTCATCACACAAATATCTGCCCTTACCGGGATTTGAACCCAGGACCTCTAGCTTCGCAGGCAGGGTCACCACCAACTAGGCCAGCGCGTCGTCATAATACAGGTTACGTGTTACTTGGGAGTCTCTGCCTACCCCATTGGGAGACAGGTGTGAAGTTATGTATGTATGTATGTATGTTAAAGCTAATGTTGACGATGATAATGTTGAAAATGACGATGTAGCTGACGCTGATGGTGATGATGATCCTTCCCGCAGACTCGTCGTTCATGTACGTGATAGCGGTGCTGGTCATGATCAAACTGTACCAGAACCGGCACCCCGATGTGAACGCCAACGCACACTCCACCTTCATGCTGCTCGCCGTCGTCATGACTATTGGTAACACACTGAAAAACATACATACGTTAGAACATCCTCAATTTTCGAAGTTGTATCTAATGTTGTAATGTGTCTATGTTGGTCAGGCGTGTTCGGCATCATGTACCCCAGCATCTACTTCTGGGTGTTCTTTACCTGCGTGCACCTGGCGACCTGCTTCATGATCTCCATGAAGATCTACTACGTGGGCCAGTTCAAGCTGGGTGAGTGCCGCTTGCTCCTCCAGGGATCATGTACCCCTGCATCTACTTCTGGGTGTTCCTCACCTGCGTGCACCTAGGGACCTGGTTCATGATCTCCATGAAGATCTACTACGTGGGCCAGTTCAAGCTGGGTGAGTGCCGCTTGCTCCTCCAGGGATCATGTACCCCAGCATCTACTTCTGGGTGTTCTTCACCTGCGTGCACCTGGGGACCTGCTTCATGATCTCCATGAAGATCTACTACGTGGGCCAGTTCAAGCTGGGTGAGTGCCGCTTGCTTCTCCAGGGATCATGTACCCCTGCATCTACTTCTGGGTGTTCTTCACCTGCGTGCACCTGGGGACCTGCTTCATGATCTCCATGAAGATCTACTACTTGGGCCAGTTCAAGCTGGGTGAGTGCCGCTTGCTTCTCCGGGGATCATGTACCCCTGCATCTACTTCTGGGTGTTCTTCACCTGCGTGCACCTGGGGACCTGCATCATGATCTCCATGAAGATCTACTACGTGGGCCAGTTCAAGCTGGGTGAGTGCCGCTTGCTCCTCCAGGGATCATGTACCCCTGCATCTACTTCTGGGTGTTCTTCACCTGCGTGCACCTAGGGACCTGCATCATGATCTCCATGAAGATCTACTACGTGGGCCAGTTCAAGCTGGGCGAGTGCCGCTTGCTCCTCCAGGATCATGTACCCCTGCATCTACTTCTGAGTGTTCCTCACCTGCGTGCACCTGGGGACCTGGTTCATGATCTCCATGAAGATCTACTACGTGGGCCAGTTCAAGCTGGGTGAGTGCCGCTTGCTCCTCCAGGGATCATGTACCCCAGCATCTACTTCTGGGTGTTCTTCACCTGCGTGCACCTGGGGACCTGCTTCATGATCTCCATGAAGATCTACTACGTGGGCCAGTTCAAGCTGGGTGAGTGCCGCTTGCTCCTCCAGGGATCATGTACCCCTGCATCTACTTCTGGGTGTTCTTCACCTGCGTGCACCTGGGGACCTGCATCATGATCTCCATGAAGATCTACTACGTGGGCCAGTTCAAGCTGGGTGAGTGCCGCTTGCTCCTCCAGGGATCATGTACCCCTGCATCTACTTCTGGGTGTTCTTCACCTGCGTGCACCTGGGGACCTGCTTCATGATCTCCATGAAGATCTACTACGTGGGCCAGTTCAAGCTGGGTGAGTGCCGCTTGCTCCTGCATCTACTTCTGGGTGTTCTTCACCTGCGTGCACCTGGGGACCTGCTTCATGATCTCCTTGAAGATCTACTACTTGGGCCAGTTCAAGCTGGGTGAGTGCCGCTTGCTCCTCCAGGGATCATGTACCCCTGCATCTACTTCTGGGTGTTCTTCACCTGCGTGCACCTGGGGATCTGCATCATGATCTCCATGAAGATCTACTACGTGGGCCAGTTCAAGCTGGGTGAGTGCCGCTTGCTCCTCCAGGGATCATGTACCCCTGCATCTACTTCTGGGTGTTCTTCTGTGTGGTGATTATTTTCTACCAGGTATGATGATGATGATGATGATGATAAGTGGGGACGCCCAGCCGAAGCAGGCGGGCAGTCGATTCGGTCAGCCGTTCATTCTGCCCTATTCCCCTCAGTCGTGCCTCAGGTTACTGGCCCGGCGGCGCTCCCATCCAGCATCGATCCCATCTTCCTGTCTTCCTACAGAACAACAGTGCGTCCCGTAGGTTGATGCTTTTGAGATCTTCTGTGGACAAAACGTCCTCTCCGAATGTGTGGTATCTCAGTGACGAGTACATGACACACTCGGCTAGGACGTGTTGACTAGTTTCCTCTTTGCCACAGTGTGGGCATTGAGGGTTCTGTTTAATACCTATTACCGTCAGATGTCTGTTGAGCGGACAGTGTCCAGTCAGAATTCCTGTTAGTATGCTTAAGTTATACTTACCCAGGTTTAGAAGGTACCTTGTTCTGTTTTTATTAACCCTTCCTATCATGAGTTTGGATTGTCTGCACCCTTGCGTCATCCCCCATGCCTCATTTGTCTTCTTTTCCATTCTTCTGGCGATAACTCCTTTGGTTACCATCTCCGATATCGGTAATCTGTGACTTCCCGTTACATTGCTTTTTTCCTTGAGGCTCAGGGCACACTTCATGATGGCAAAGACTTCTGCCTGAAACACACTGGTGGAGCCCCCTAGTGGTATCGTCGTGTGCTCATCTGATTCTTGGCTATATATGCCCGCTCCCGCTCTTTTGGTTGAGGATTTCCATGAACCGTCTGTGAAGCATGTCACTTTGGGTTCTGGTATTTCTCTCTCCCAGCTGTCTCTCTCTCCTATGTGGATTCTGTATTTCTTGTCGAACCTCTTCCTTTTCTTGATTAGGTCATTGTTTACCATGAGCATATCCATGTTTGACATTGACTCTTTCTGTATGCTTGCGTGTCTTTTGTCCATCTCGGACCCGATCCACTCCTTGCTCGCTTTTATTCTATACCACTGTTCTGTGGCTCTCTTCTCCACCTCTATGTGCACCGGGTTCAATCCTAGCATGATCTCCAGGGCTTGTGTAGGTGCTGTTCTCATTGCCCCGGTTGTCATCAGACATGCTAGTCTTTGAACCTTTGTTAGTTCTTTGTCTATATCTTTTATCTTTGCTCTGTGCCACCACACGATGGCTCCATATAGGAGTCTGGGTAGGACCACCGCTCTGTAAATCCATTGCGTTATCCTTGGTCTTAGTCCCCATCTCCTTCCTATGGCTTTCCTGCATTGCCACAGGGCTATAGTGGCTCTTCTGCATTGCTCCTTTACATGTGTCTTGTATAGCAGTTTGCTGTCTAGTACTACTCCAAGGTATTTTATTTCCTTGAGTGTTTCTATCTCTTCACCTTATATTTTTATTGGTGTTAGGACGGGCAGCTTTCTTTTGTTGGTGAAGAGTACTATTTTCGTCTTGGTCGGGTTCAGGTCTAGTCCCCTGTTCTGACACCAATTTAGTACCTGTTTTATCCCTCTTGTCATGACTTCTCTCATTACACTGAGGACTTTTCCCCTCACTAAGAGTACCCCGTCATCCGAATACGCTTGCATGTCTATACCTCTTGTGTTAGTTTCTCTTATGAGCGAGTCTAGTAGGAGACACCATAGGAGTGGTGACAGACAGCCTCCTTGTGGGAATCCACGGCTCGTCTTTATCCTTATTGAGTCTCCCCCCAGTTGTGCTGTGATCGCTCTCCCTTTTAAAATGGCCATTATCCATCTCCTAACTGCGGGGTCTATGTCATCCCTCCGTATACATTTCTTTATTGCACCAAAAGTAGCTCTGTCGAATGCTCCCTCTACGTCGAAGAAGCATCCCAGTGCCAACTCCTTGTCTTCTAATGCTCTTTCTATCCTTGTAGTCAGGTTATGCAGAGCTGTCTCTGTTGATTTACCTTCCATGTAGGCGTGTTGATGCCCGTGTAAGGGTAGTCTACCACCTTGCATGCTTGTCCTTATCTGTGTATCTATGATCTTCTCCAATGCCTTCAATACGAATGATGAGAGGCTTATGCTTCTGAAGGATTTAGCGTCCTTGTAGTTTTTCTTGCCTGGTTTAGGTAGAAATATTACCTTTACCTCGCTCCAGATTTTCGGGATGTGGCCTAGCACCAGACTTCTTTCATAAATTTCTTTCAGATGGTTCCAGATGTATTTCCACCTCTTTTGTAGTAGTGCGGGTATCACTCCATCTGGTCCTGCCGCTTTGTAGGGGGCGAAGGAGTTTATAGCCCATTCCCCCACTTCATCACTTATCTTGAGGTTCATCGTTTCCCCTGCTTCCCTTATCTCGTTATTATTTTCTACTGCAGCCTCATGTAAGTTGTCCTCCCTGCAATCGGGAAAGTGTATTTTTACCATGTGCTGCAGTACTTCTTTGGGGTCCGTCAGTTCGGTCGGTTCTACTAGGTATCCCGCATGGTATTTTGCCGACAGTCACTGGATTCGAAGGTTTTGTAGCAATACAGAAAATGTTACAATCTTAGGTATGGAATCGTTTTTAAGGTTCTGTACCAAATACTGAAATAAAGGAAACCTTATATAGGTAAGACTTTCGTTCAATGAAACCTCATCCATAGAAATTTTAAATTTAGTTTTTTATTCGTTGTATCGAAAAAAACTGATTAACCGAGCAAAATTGTTTGCCAGAAACTTTTTAATATGTATTCTTTTAATTATTTTTGCATTGTAATCATAATATCGAAATTAAGATGAGTCCATATTGGAGTCTCCAATCGTCATTTGTTCTAATGCATCGTTTGTCCGAATTTTCGCGCTTCCAAGCGCTATTTACGCCTGAATGTTTATTTTTAGTGTTGTTATAATAAAACCCTAACCTAACCGCAGGTATTTTTGCAAAGGTTAGAAAGTTATCTTACTCAGCTAAAAAATCAATTTATGACAAACAATAATTAGGACAAACGATGTGTTAGGAGTAGGACAAATGTTATTAGGGATTTCGAGGGACACTCATTTAAGATGTGTACAACGAGTTGTAATAAACCCGCCGGTGTGTCGCTGGCAGAGCGCGGCGTGTTCGCGCGCGCGCTGGGCGGCCTGCGCGCGCACGCAGGTAGTGCGCTGTCGTGGCTGCGGCCGCGGTACGGCGCGCGCGCAGGCCTGCTGGCCGGCGCCAACCTCGCCAACTGGGCGCTCGCCGGCTACGGGTAACTACAGTCTTTGTACTTCAATTTATTTTAACCTTCGTCAAAAATTGGTTATCGGTAGGATATGACTTGGTTGCAAAGTTACCGAGAAAATCTTAAAATTCCGAATTTCTTTTTTCTGAATATTAATTTGTCCTAATTTTATTTATCCGAAATCTATGTTATGCTGGAGCTATTTTAGATTGAATGTATAATTTAACTGTCATATGTAGTTTAGGTTCGGTTTGATTTATAAGCGATAGCAAAAATTTGAGTCTTCTATCAAACAATTATGTTCGGAATTTGACTCTTTGGAATTATGTAGTGTACCCAAAAATTACCGCTATTTTCCTTTTTTTCACGTCTTGGCAGTATCGTCGAAGCCCCGCATGGCGGAGCTCATCTTTTTTGGCAATTTGCCCTTTGCGTATTTGAAGTTACCTAACGAAACTAACCTACCTAATAACGCAAACGATATCGTCATTTTATTTTATGACAGATATTTTTAGATGACAGTGTTGTCATTTTGCGAGTCGGTAATTTTACGACCTAGTCATTCTACTCCTTCCTTATAAAAAGGATGGTGCTGTAAGTGTAACGTGTGCGTGTCTGTTTATATCATGGGAGCTCCCAGACGAATGTGTACCAACATAGACGCGACTTTTGTCAACATAGACAAGGGGGTCACCATTATGCCGGGGATTTATCTATTCAATATATTTCTGTTTTGTTTAGATCGAAAGTGAGTCGAAGGGTCGGAAGGGGCCGCCCGCCCTAGGCGTACTTTTTCGAATCTAATCGGAGAATATTAAGTACCCGAAACCGACGTGCGTGCATGACTCGATGTATGAATGTGGATTTACTTGTGGGAGGACCTTGTGCAGGGTCCGTCCGGGTTGGTACCACCATCTTATCCATTAACCTGGTTGGTGGTCCAGTTTGGGGATAAGACAGCCGGTGAAATGACTAGCATAGAGGCATTCCATCGTAGTCCTCAGGGTTGGCAGTGCATTTGCAGTCTTGTAAATGCGAATGTCTATGGGTCACAGTTTCCACTTACCATCAGGTGGCCTGTGTGCTCGTTTGCCTTCCTATGCCAGAAAATAAATAAATAAAGAGATTTGTCAAGATCGTAGCAAGTGGAAAGAAGTGGTCTCTGCCTACCCCTCTGGGGAACAGGCGTGATTTAATGTATGTGTGTATGTTTTCCTCCCAGGCTGTACGAGCACAACAAGGACATGGCGCGGCACTTGCTGGCCATCCTGATGGGCAACGCCGTCATCTACCTGATGGCCTACGTCGTGCTCAAACTGGTGCACAAGGAGAGGGTATGACCATATGACCGTGTATAGTTTACTTAGTTTTACTTGTGGGAGGACCTTGTGCAGGGTTCGTCCGGGTTGGTACCACCATCTTATCCATTAACCTGCCGCCAAGAAGCAGTGCTCACATTGTTGTGTTCCGGTTTGGGGATAAGACAGCCGGTGAAATGACTAGCATAGAGGCATTCCATCTTAGTCCTCAGGGTTGGCAACGCATTTGCTATTAGCTTAGGAGGGCAGAAATGAAGTTTTTTTTTTCAATAATTAAAATGAGTGAGTCTCCTGTGCCTAGAATTTGCTGTTTCCAATATTTAAGTTGCTTGCCGGTCATGTGGCGTTCGTTTCTTCCACTCTGTATATGCCTTGGTGGAGAGGGGGCGTCCAGTAATTACGTGGGGCGCTCCTGTGGGAGGGGTCGAGTCGAATCTTATCTAATCTTACTTTTGGGAGAGGGTGGTCTCTGTCTTGACTAGTGAAATAAAAATATTAAACTATTTATTTTTAGAATAATTGCAACATATTTACACAAGTAACACACGTTTCGCAATATCTCACGTGAGATTGGGGATTGCGAATCTCACGACAATTTGTAAAATCTTACCAGTAGGAGTCAAACAAAATTATCTGTTAGCAGTCAATAGTCATGGCAATCAAGAGCACACGCGTCTAGTCACTCATTGTCATAATACGAGAGCAATATCTGCTGGTAAGTTCGCAGTTCCTAGAGTGTCCAATTACTAAGGAGACAGGACACTTAAAAATCGTCTACCTTATCTCCTGAACAGATTACCAGCCGATATTGTTCTGGAAACAAACAAACATAGATTTAAAGCTAGGTTACACAGGCATCTCCTGAAGTCATTGTGAATGCGATGCTCACCTTTAATTATATAATAGTGTATATCTAATTAAGTCCTTTTATGTAGTGATCAATAAGCTGGACCGAAAATTCCGCAGTCAAACTGTGCAAACAGTTTTGTGGAACAATTAATAATATATAAACTTTGGGTTTGTTATAATAAAAATAAATATATTTTTATTTTAAAAAAATCTCACGAAGGGGAAAGGGTCTCGAAAATCGCCAAAAACGCCTCACGTAATTAATGGCCGCCCCCAAAGCGAGATTGCCTGGCTCGGAGTTTAGCAGGCCGCGCCAAGACTCCCTTCCCCGGCCTGTGCAGTAATGTGGTGACGTGGCAGGTCCCGGTGCGCGCGTGGGTGCTCGGTGCGCTGGCGCAGGCGGCGTGGGCGCTCGGGCTGTACCTGTTCCTCAACGGACACACGCGCTGGGCGGTGAGTCAATTACATTCTTACAATAGTACATTATTGCCTAGGCAGTGAAGCAGGCAATTGCCGTTCCTGCCGAGGCATATATACTTAGTGCTTTTCTCAAAAATCGCAAGATACAAATCGCATATAAACAGAAACTTCACGTGAAATAACATCACTCTTTACCGCCTTTATGTTTATGAAAAGGAGAAACGCAAGCTTTTTTAGAAAAAAAAAGTAAAGCTATTCCAGACACAGATAAAAAAGTTACGTTTCAAATAAAATATGGATGTATAAGACTTGTGCCCTCATTTTATTATGGCCGTTTTCACTGCACACTGAAATTTGTATGCACTATGCATCATTGCGGGCTTGTGTAGCGAGCACGCAATGTATTTTTTTTTAATTTGGGAACTGTCTGTAAACTATGTACTTTGCGTCTCAGTATGGAGTTAGTAATGTCAACTTTTCCGGTCATTTTTGAGAAAAAACCTATTATGACAAACAACAATTAAAATGAAAGCACTTTTTTTTCAGGTGTATCCCATTTTAATAGGTCTTAAAGTGTGTACCTATTGATTAACAGAAACAGAACCAATTAGCATTAAAATATAAATCTCGTGAATATTTTTTTTCCAAATAATGATTGTCGATTGACATACCTTCAAAGTTAACCATGGGTCCAGCATCCCTCACTGACCCATCATAACTTCCCAGCCTGTACTAGAAACAGACATAGAAGTTTTTGTGGCATGAATAAAATTGTCCTAGAGACTTCCGAACGATATTAATTTATCGATAAATTTTACTTTCTTATGACAGTTGTGACCATGAGATAACGTATAATATGAACATTAAACTTACATATCTATTATACAGTATAAAGTGTTAGGTATTTAGGTATTATATTAGAGGATACCTAAATACTAGTAGGTATTTGTTGCAAGGAAATCTTGGTTTACTTAGTTTACTTTGTATGGAAATCGATTCGTTAATATTAAAATTGTATTTATTAAAATTAATGTTTATATAAATTTTAAAATCCCTAAAAAGTATGCCTATGAATTACTTAAATTAAATATTACCTATCATTCATTATATAACATCGATGGGTAGTGATCAGCATTTTAGTTCATTTCTATTTCATCCGGCAAACTTAATACCTATCTACTATGAAATGTCACTTTGGAATAGGTATTTAAACAGTTATCGATAAATTTAATATCGGAGAGAAGTCCCTAGTTAATTGACGTTTTTGCAACCGAAACTTCTATGTCTGACTATAAAGTTATGCTAGCGTGTACTAGGCCCGCTACAACTTACACCTCCGGCCCCGCAGGACACACCGGCGGGCTCGCGGCGGCGCAACGCGCAGTGTAGCTCGCTGCAGTTCTACGACCGGCACGACCTGTGGCACGGCGCCTCGGCCGCCGCCATCTTCCTCTCGTTCAACGCGCTGCTCGCCGTCGACGACCCGCTCGCCGACACGCCGAGGGAGCTCATACCCGTCTTCTAACCACGTCATGCTATGGGGCCGTTCAAGTATTACGTTATCGGTGTTGTGATTGATCATTTCTGATGACAGGGGAGGATAGTTTTTTCTTACTTCTTATAACAAAGGGGGAGGGGGCAGAGGGGCTTATTTGTGATGACAAGGGGGTTGGAGGCCGTCTTTACTAAACTACAACTAAAACTGTGGGGGAGTTTTCTTTGATTACTTCTGATGACATGGGGGGGGAGAGTTGTCTTTGGTTACTTGTGATGCCATGGGGGGAAAGTTGTCTTTGGGTACTTCTAATGACATGGGGGAGAGTTGTATTTGGTTACTTGTGATGCCAAGGGGAGAGAGTTGTCTTTGCTTACTTCTGATGATATGGGGGGGGGGCAGGGGTTTCTTTGGTTTACTTCTGATGGCATGGGGGGAGAATCCCCAGGTCTTATATTTTCCAATTGAATTACACTAAAGGCAGACAGTGTGTCGTTAGTGTCGTTACATTTTTTTTTTTTTTTAGTTAAGATAAGAAATATGTCTATTTTAAGTCATTCGTTTGCTTTAACATATCACCGTCAGTACTCATGCGTCTGGTCACCGTGTTATTAATTAAGTAAAATACATGAATTTAAGTTAATTAAGTCAAATACATGAATTTAAGTTAATTAAGTCAAATACATGAATTTAAGTTAATTAAGTCAAATACATGAATTCAAGTTAATTAAGAGAAATACATGAATAAACGATACGTAATTAAATGAAAAAATGAAGTCACTTGTAGTAAGTGCGTGCAGTGTGCGAGCGAATGAAGGAAGCAGTGATTTTAAATTAAATACATTTAATATTTGTCCGTTTGTTGATAGAAAATCAAATCATTAATTTAATTTGCCATTACTACCACATGCTCTAAAATTATAATCTATAACCGTCAACATTTACAATACTCATATGCTTAATATTATATATTATTATCTCGAATCGATATTTTTTTCAATCTTTATAAAATTGAATGGTCTTATCAGAACCCTTGTCTATAAATAGAAAATAATTTGTACTGCAACTGTGTCCTTAAACGTAGTTTTTTTACGAGCAAAATTCCAAATTACTTGTTTTTTAGGATTTAGGATTGCTTCCCTTTTCGTCGTATTCTTGTTTTGACACATACTTGTTTCGTGGCTTTCCGTTTTCGACATACATGATTACATATAGTAAAATCAGTCCGTCACTAATAAATAAATGTTTTAACTTATAGGCTGTGACGAGTTTTTTTCGTAATTAATGAAGTAGCTACAATCAGTTATTTATTCAACTGCGACGTTTTAATTATGGTGTACGTTAGAAATGAATGTTAAACGCGTTTTTGGAAATAATTCATCTGACTGTTGTTTAATGAGGTTAGGATTACTTGTGTTTGTGATGAAATATTTTGTGTTGTAGTTTCAAGATTTAAAACTTTATAAAGTAATATTAGCATGCATTTTGTACTCTATGAATAGTCTTAGATTAAGAGTTTTGTATTGTATTGCATTAATGAAAGTGATGAGATGGGGCAAGTGTATCCGAGAGGGAAGGCTAACTTGACCCAGTGTTTAATATTGTTATAAATAAAACCTTTGTACTGAACTTTTGTTTCCTTTGAATGTCTTAATTATTTTACCCTACCTAGCGTCAGATGTATTCTCATGCCTGGAGACATAAGGTGAAAAAAAACCTGGATGTTTTCGCATATTAATTGCATAGATACATACATTAAATCACGCCTGTTTCCCAGAGGGGTAGGCAGAGACCACTTCTTTCCACTTGCTACGATCTTGATAAATTTATTTCGCTTCTTCCACATTCATACGTCGAGTCATGCACGCACGTCGGTTTCGGGTATTTCTCCGATTTGATTCGAAAAAGTACGCCTAGTGCAGCCCCTTCCGACTCTTCCACTCGCTTTCGATCTGTATATCTCTTTCGTCAATCTTCTTTCATCCATCCTTTCCAAATGACCGAATCATCGAAGCATGCCCTTTTCAATTTTAGTCACTACATCTTCTTTAATTCCACATTTCTCTCTGACTTTTTCATTTCTTACTCTATCAATAATTTTCACACCACACATACTACGCAAAGAGCGCATTTCAACTGCATTTATACGGTATATTAATTAAACAAAAAAATAACCCTATCTGATCAGTGGGACAGAAATGGCTAATAAACTAACATATCGTTAGAAACCGTTACTAATGGTTACGTCTCAAGGAAATGTGTCAAATTTTCGATTCCTTTTTCGAATCTTAACAATTAGTTCAGTTAACTAGTGATCAAACAACGGACCCTAAGTAACCTTACACAAATTGACATGTTATTCAAATTGATCTAGTCCCATATCTAATATATAAAATTTCCATGTCACAATGTTAGTTACCGTACTCCTCCGAAACGGCTTGACAGATTCTTATGAAATTTTATATGCATATTCAGTAGATCTAAGAATCGGCTACTATCTATTTTTCATTTCTAATTTATAAGGCAAAATAACGTTTGCCGGGTCAGCTAGTCTTTCTTCTAATATATAAAATTTCCATGTCACAATGTTAGTTACCGTACTCCTCCGAAACGGCTTGACAGATTCTTATGAAATTTTATATGCATATTCAGTAGATCTAAGAATCGGCTACTATCTATTTTTCATTTCTAATTTATTAGGCAAAATAACGTTTGCCGGGTCAGCTAGTCTTTCTTCTAATATATAAAATTTCCATGTCACAATGTTAGTTACCGTACTCCTCCGAAACGGCTTGACAGATTCTTATGAAATTTTATATGCATATTCAGTAGATCTGAGAATCGGCTACTATCTATTTTTCATTTCTAATTTATAAGGCAAAATAACGTTTGCCGGGTCAGCTAGTTAAGCTCTAAAATGCTCGTGTTATGGGACTTATGGGTCGACGAGGACATGACAAAATGACAAATGAGACAATCTTATTCGACATTACAAATTGGGTACCGTAACCTCGGGTTACTTTAACCCTACGAGGTTACATTGCCCACCCTTAAAAGTATAACTATTTCAATGGTAATCATCTTAAATTATTAAAATAATGTTAGAACTATGTAAGTAGCTTGGTTCTGATCTAACATTTAATGGAATAATTAAATTTTAACGATGGTTTTTAGGGTGGGCAATGTTACCCCCTAGGGCTAAAGTTACCCGAGACTCATTAAGAAACGTTAACTTTTCCACTGAGTTACGAAAATTAGCTATACTGTTATTCAGACAAAACTTCTGGAGCAAGTGCGAGCATATTACTAACGGGAGAGGATTGTATCTACTTCATTTATTGATTTTGAGATACTGCTAATTGGCGTTGAGAGGTAGGATATAAATGTATGACTAATTTTCGTAACTCAGTGGTAAAGTTAACGTTTCTTAATTTAGTCCTTAACTAGGTACAAACTTTTAAAGAAACGCCCATATAGCAAATACTACACTTTAAAAACGTTTTGGCTAATAACATGGCTTTTAAAAACTCATCGTTAAGCAAACGGTTTACTTTACATACAGTAAAATGTGCCTACTTTGCTCCCCCACGGGTAATCTTGCTCCATAGTGACTTTTTTGTATGTTACTTATATCTAAGACAAGGCCGATGACAAATTTTCTAAAAATAATTGATGTATACATCCAGCTGAGCAGTGAATAAAAGCACTAGAATGATTTACAATACAGAATACCTCAATATAACGATGGAGCAAGATTACCCGTGGGGGAGCAAAGTAGGCACATTTTACGGTACTGTTATTACCAGTGATGGGAAATAGGTGAGCTAAAATACCTATTCTTTGCGAGAGGACATAATATGGAGTGGTTACAACCGGATAAAAGTATATATTTTTTGGATTCCGGGTATTTGATATTTATCCGGGCACTGCGAATACTAGCCGTAATGTTGAACATACATTCTTTTCCTTATAGAATGTTTGTAAAGTTTGTAGTAAAAATGGTAACATTCCTGCCATAAAGTTAAAATTATAAGTAATCTGAAAATGTGAACGCCCATTTGCAAGTCATAAACAAACAATGCGTGGGAAAACCCATATTATTAGTCCTGCTACTACTTTTTAGAAATCTTGTACATTCCTTCTTTTCTCTAGCCCTTTTTACTAAAAACTAACATTAAACATGCCGTACTTTAAACAAAACATGTCATGTTTTACATTACGATAATTACCCGAATAAATATCGAATACCCGGAACAGAAAAAAAAAATATTTTTTATCCGGTTGTAACCACTCTATATTATGTCCTCTCGCGAAGAATAGGTATTTTAGCTCACCTATTTCCCATCACTGGTTATTACACAAAGTAACATATACCTACTTTTGCATTTGAATCGACGGGCTAAGTATTACTAAAATGTACGTACCGAATTTTGACAAATGATGCGATATGAAATGAAAAAATGTTAATTCATATCTTTAATTAATAATATATTTGAGAATTGAATCGTTGTAAAATAAAATATGTCAAATAAATCATTTAAATTATGAAACATTTAATTAACCAGTTGTTGCATAACGTTGATATGCCATATCATACTTTGGCCGAACGTTGGTTGTGAAATGAAAAATTGCCAATTGATTGTCGATAAAATGATAGGATACCGTAACCTCGGGTAACTTTAGCCCTAGGGGGTAACATTGCCCACCCTAAAAACCATCGTTAAAATTTAATTATTCCATTAAATGTTAGATCAGAACCAAGCTACTTACATAGTTCTAAAATTATTTTAATAATTTAAGATGATTACCATTGAAATAGTTATACTTTTAAGGGTGGGCAATGTAACCTCGTAGGGTTAAAGTAACCCGAGGTTACGTTACCCAATTTGTAATGTCGAATAAGATTGTCTCATTTGTCATTTTGTCATGTCCTCGTCGACCCATAAGTCCCATAACACGAGCATTTTAGAGCTTAACTAGCTGACCCGGCAAACGTTATTTTGCCTAATAAATTAGAAATGAAAAATAGATAGTAGCCGATTCTTAGATCTACTGAATATGCATATAAAATTTCATAAGAATCTATCAAGCCGTTTCGGAGGAGTACGGTAACTAACATTGTGACATGGAAATTTTATATATTAGAAGAAAGACTAGCTGACCCGGCAAACGTTATTTTGCCTTATAAATTAGAAATGAAAAATAGATAGTAGCCGATTCTTAGATCTACTGAATATGCATATAAAATTTCATAAGAATCGGTCAAGCCGTTTCGGAGGAGTACGGTAACTAACATTGTGACATGGAAATTTTATATGCATATTCAGTAGATCTAAGAATCGGCTACTATCTATTTTTCATTTCTAATTTATAAGGCAAAATAACGTTTGCCGGGTCAGCTAGTCTTTCTTCTAATATATAAAATTTCCATGTCACAATGTTAGTTACCGTACTCCTCCGAAACGGCTTGACAGATTCTTATGAAATTTTATATGCATATTCAGTAGATCTGAGAATCGGCTACTATCTATTTTTCATTTCTAATTTATAAGGCAAAATAACGTTTGCCGGGTCAGCTAGTTAAGCTCTAAAATGCTCGTGTTATGGGACTTATGGGTCGACGAGGACATGACAAAATGACAAATGAGACAATCTTATTCGACATTACAAATTGGGTACCGTAACCTCGGGTTACTTTAACCCTACGAGGTTACATTGCCCACCCTTAAAAGTATAACTATTTCAATGGTAATCATCTTAAATTATTAAAATAATTTTAGAACTATGTAAGTAGCTTGGTTCTGATCTAACATTTAATGGAATAATTAAATTTTAACGATGGTTTTTAGGGTGGGCAATGTTACCCCCTAGGGCTAAAGTTACCCGAGGTTACGGTATCCTATCATTTTATCGACAATCAATTGGCAATTTTTCATTTCACAACCAACGTTCGGCCAAAGTATGATATGGCATATCAACGTTATGCAACAACTGGTTAATTAAATGTTTCATAATTTAAATGATTTATTTGACATATTTTATTTTACAACGATTCAATTCTCAAATATATTATTAATTAAAGATATGAATTAACATTTTTTCATTTCATATCGCATCATTTGTCAAAATTCGGTACGTACATTTTAGTAATACTTAGCCCGTCGATTCAAATGCAAAAGTAGGTATATGTTACTTTGTGTAATAACCAGTGATGGGAAATAGGTGAGCTAAAATACCTATTCTTCGCGAGAGGACATAATATAGAGTGGTTACAACCGGATAAAAAATATTTTTTTTTTCTGTTCCGGGTATTCGATATTTATTCGGGTAATTATCGTAATGTAAAACATGACATGTTTTGTTTAAAGTACGGCATGTTTAATGTTAGTTTTTAGTAAAAAGGGCTAGAGAAAAGAAGGAATGTACAAGATTTCTAAAAAGTAGTAGCAGGACTAATAATATGGGTTTTCCCACGCATTGTTTGTTTATGACTTGCAAATGGGCGTTCACATTTTCAGATTACTTATAATTTTAACTTTATGGCAGGAATGTTACCATTTTTACTACAAACTTTACAAACATTCTATAAGTAAAAGAATGTATGTTCAACATTACGGCTAGTATTCGCAGTGCCCGGATAAATATCAAATACCCGGAATCCAAAAAATATATACTTTTATCCGGTTGTAACCACTCCATATTATGTCCTCTCGCAAAGAATAGGTATTTTAGCTCACCTATTTCCCATCACTGGTAATAACAGTACCGTAAAATGTGCCTACTTTGCTCCCCCACGGGTAATCTTGCTCCATCGTTATATTGAGGTATTCTGTATTGTAAATCATTCTAGTGCTTTCATTCACTGCTCAGCTGGATGTATACATCAATTATTTTTAGAAAATTTGTCATCGGCCTTGTCTTAGATATAAGTAACATACAAAAAAGTCACTATGGAGCAAGATTACCCGTGGGGGAGCAAAGTAGGCACATTTTACTGTATGTAAAGTAAACCGTTTGCTTAACGATGAGTTTTTAAAAGCCATGTTATTAGCCAAAACGTTTTTAAAGTGTAGTATTTGCTATATGGGCGTTTCTTTAAAAGTTTGTACCTAGTTAAGGACTAAATTAAGAAACGTTAACTTTACCACTGAGTTACGAAAATTAGTCATACATTTATATCCTACCTCTCAACGCCAATTAGCAGTATCTCAAAATCAATAAATGAAGTAGATACAATCCTCTCCCGTTAGTAATATGCTCGCACTTGCTCCAGGAGTTTTGTCTGAATAACAGTATAGCTAATTTTCGTAACTCAGTGGAAAAGTTAACGTTTCTTAATTTAGTCCTTAACTAGGTACAAACTTTTAAAGAAACGCCCATGATTACTTGTTAAACGGCGTATTTTAATCTGATACATTTGTAAAACAATATATTTGTGAAATTAATAGTAGGTACATGAAACGGAAATTAACATTTGTGAAACGATTTCCGGTATAACCTTAGGAAACCTACAAATTAAAAATGGAAATATTTAATATTGATCAATTATTAATTGGATAGTCCTTCTCTCTCTTATATTGCTGCGCCCAACAGGGTCCATAGAGTACGAATATCACCTATATAAGTGTATTATGTATTATTATGAGTGCAATAAATATATGAATATGAATATGTTAAGGCAATGATAAACGGAACCCTCGCTGTGCGGACACTTCACCTGATTTAAAAACTTATCATAGAACATACTCCATTATTTGCTTATCGCACTAAGCTGATAATTAGGTCATCGTGCTTGAGTAAGGCGCCGTCATCGTGGTCGTCATTGAGTGACGTCACTCAGGAAAACAATCATTTGGAACGGCGACGGCGGTGACGGTATGACGGCGCTAGCGTGATGGTGACCTTGCCTACAGCTAATGAGTGACCGTCGATAGGACTTGTGGACAATGGAAGCACACCAAACATTTCTCCATGAATTTTCATCTTAGCTTTTCACCCTAGATTTTCAAACTAGCTTTCCAAAAAAAAAAAAAAATTGATTTGATTTTTTGATTTGAAACACTGCGAAATATACTCGTTAAAGGTTCCGTAGCCCGACGGGACTGTATAACATACATACATACGACATAATGCAATTAAATTCATAGTGAGAGCTAGTTTATATGTTATTGAATCTGATATTATTCTACACCTATACTAATGTAAAACTGACTATGTATGATTTTTACAAATAAATACATCTTATCTTATCTTATCAATATGTCTACGCTGTCCGTCCGTTTGTCTGCCGGTCCGTCTTTAAAGAGCTAAATCTTTTGAACCACATAGCGTATTTTTTTTCAGAACATTATTAATTTGAATAGGTACGAAATTTGATTAGATGGAGTTTGTTTGATGGATGATACTGAGTTGAGTCTCAGAAGAAGGTCCAAGGTCACCCGAAGGGCAGGGGAATGACCTATCTTTGTTTCTCTACAGGTTTGAGTCAGATATGAGGAGATCTCTAGAAGAATTTTGTTACTGACACGCTCCGAAAGAGGTATACGTATAGCACATGTACCTACATACTTACGTGTCGAGGTTGGAGGCTTAGTCTGTAATAATTAGATATACCTTCACTGTTAATGGGTTGCAATTGTAGATTTTCTGGAGTTTCTTGCGGCGCTTCTTCTCCGCGATGATGGTCTTGTCCGAGGCGCTGCTAGTAGAATCACTCCATGTTACCGACGTGTAAAAGAGCCCTCATGTGGCCAATTTACTGAATAAATATTTTGAATTTTGATTTTTTTGAGAGACGTGACTCCTGTTACCTATGGTTCTGGGACGTTAATGTAATATTATAATATAATTCGCATTTCATGTCACAAAAATACAATATTACATTAAGATCGTCAACATAAATAGTTATAATAAAATAACACTAAAATAAATATAAACAATATATAAACATCTATAAGAGAAAAACTTAAGTAAATGACTTCTTGCATGCAGTTGTAACACATCTGTATAGACCATTCGCCATTCTATATTTAAAATTTAAAGTTAAATTTCATATTAGTTTTGTACACAACTATCTACCTACATGCAAGAGGTCATTTAGAAACCTACTTAAGTTTTTCACCTGTATAATAAATGGTCACTCATCCGAAGTTAATAAACAAAAATCAATAAATGTCGTAAAAATAATTATTTACAATTTTAGGTCCACATCTATTCATCCATCATAACAGATTATCTTAAAAGTCCTGAAAAATTAACGGTTTCAGAAAATAAAAAACATTTTTAGCTTTTGAAAAATTGGCAAATAAACAAGACTTCGGATACAAATTTTATTTTGTTATTTGTTTCATCATGGGTATAAAATTCGACTGTTTTAATTTCGTAGTCTAAGGATAATAAATACCTACTTCATTGCCTCGGCAATACTACCTTCCGACCGCAGTCAGCGGGAAACTTGGACTAGATGTTCATTTCATCAAATCATCAGTTATGTTCGCGCCCCATATTCAAACCGACGATAAGCAGCAGTGTTTGCATTGCTGTGTTCCGGTTTGGGGATAAGACAGCCGGTGAAATGACTAGCATAGAGGCATTCCATCTTAGTCCTCAGGGTTGGCAGTGCATTTGCAGTCTTGTGAATGCGAATGTCTATGGGTCACAGTTTCCATTTACCATCTGGTGGCCTGTGTGCTTGTTTGCCTTCCTGCCATAAAAAAAGATTCCTAGATTTAGTTGTGTGCGTAATGGATACATTAAATTACAGTATATTAAATTATCACGCCTGTTTCCCAAAGTGGTTGGCAGAGACCGCTTCTTTCCACCTGTTACGATCCTGACAAATCTCTTTTACTTCTTCCACATTCATATTCCATAGTCATGCATGCACGCGTTAAAGATAGATGATGTATTATTCAGTAAGTGGGTGATTATTCGGGGTTTAAACCACCGTCATTATTCTCTTCGCATATTATTCAAGACGAAACTAATAATTTTCTTGTTCTTTTAAATGGAATGAATACTACCCCGCCCCGGATCCGCTGATTTTGACATCAAAAGTGGCTGGTAGTTATCATTATTTTCGTCAAAATATAAATAAATAAATATAAGGGGACAATGTCACACCAATTGACCTAGTCCCAAATTAAGCTCTAGGCTTGTATTATGGGTACCTACTAGACAAGGATATAAATACTTATATGGCGAAATATTATATACTTAAATACATAGTTAACATCCATGACTCAGGAACACATATTCGCGCTCATCCATCACACAAATATCTGCCCTTACCGGGATTTGAACCCAGGACCTCTAGCTTCGTAGGCAGGATCACTAACAACTAGGCCAGCGCGTCCTCAAGATATTGAAAATAACAATGACGGCGGTTGAAACGCCCGAATATTCACCCAAGTATGCCGCACGGGCACTACACGTCATAAATCTACCAGCGCTTCCCTAAAAGAACCGCTGCTCGACTGCGACGCTGTAAGTATGTATGTACATGTGCTATACGTAGGCATACATCCTTCGGAGCGCGGCGGGGGCTCCGCGTGGATCGATGGGGATGCTGAATGGAGCGCCGCGGTGAATCAACGTACGTCGCGGGTTTGTACCGGCTCGGCTGTAAGGCTGGCATTCACACCGGCGACGCTCACAGGGCGTTTTTCTGACTTGTTACCAGAGTTCCTAGCCTAGATGTAAACGCTACTAACTTACTATTCTATCACTCAAAATGTTTGGGACGACATTCTCGTGCATTGCGATAAACTACAGCATCCACCATCTTCATTTGTAGCGTCTTGGCTAGAGCGTCTGCAGTGTGTTGAACGCGCATGTGCGTTCTAAACTCCAAAAGCAGTAATAACAGTAACGTTTGTCCTAACGCATCGATTGTCCGAATTATGTTTGTTCTAAACTGGTTATCAGCTGAGTTAGACAACGTTTTTACGCATTCCGAAAATACTTGCGGTTAGGTTAGGGTTTTATTCACGTAGGTTCCGTTGTGTTAGACTTGTGACTGCCTAATCAAAATAACTGAAGGGTCCACGGAAAGAACATGTCTAGTCACATTAGTAACTTTTTGAGATATCGCGATTTGAAAGTTAGGAGCCATGTCATTTTGTATGTAATTTTCGTGTAGAGGTTTTTTTAAGAGTGAAAAGTTACAAGTTATATGAAGATTTATATCTGAATCTGAGTGGTAGGTAATACTTCATTTCGTCCTCTACATTTTGAGATTCAAAACTCAGTTTAAAAAAAAAAGTGACTAGACATGTTCTTTCCGTGGACCTTCAACTTATGTGTCAGGAAATGACTTTCAAATAATAGCTATAATAATAGATATGTAAGTAAAGACTAAACTACTCTTAACAAATGAGCGCTCTCACTAGTTTATACGTTGCTGTGCCCTACAGGGTCCATAATAATCTGATAACTTTTAAGTTAATTTAAGTGCCACCTATGTATACTTTATGGAATGTATAACCCGCAAGATACATACATACATACATAAACTCACGCCTTCATTCCCAGAGTGGGGTAGGCAGAGCTACAGAATTACCAAGCACTCTTTAATAAGTTGTTGATAATTCTGTAACCACGTTTTGCACAATCAGGCTAAGATATTTACTAGTGTATTAGTGACAGGTTGCAAGCCCATCGCCTAAGAGTACTAGATGCCTTTATTATTCCCTTAGTCGCCTCTTACGACATCCACGAGAAGACATGGAGTGGCACTATTCTAACCCGGTGACCACACAGATACCCGCAAGATGAATTTGATAAATACGACCTGTTCCCAGCTAACCCGATGTCGTGTCACTCTGTTAATGGAACTAGGACAGGGCTGAGGGATCGATATTCGTTACTGAATGGCCACTGCACCTGAATCAAAGAGGTTATGCATACGATGCGCGTTCGTGGCTGCATTGGAGGCGTAAGTATTTTGTTATAAGTTGTCAATGAGTTTACGAGTAGTAGGTCAATGCAACTACACGTGCGCTGTGGTGCATTTCCATATTTCAAATAGGTACTCTCGCAAGTAGGTAGAAATTGCAGTTATACTTTGTTGGAATTACTGTAAGTTTTCGCAGGATTTGTATCAATGTACAAACAAAATATATAGCAATTATAAAATAGATAAAAATATAGCAGGGATGTACAAAAGCTAGTTGGACTTGCGCACGTGGGGTTCCGTACCATCATTCCACACTATCTTTTAAATTATTACATTTTGTTATAATAACTAGCGGCTATAGGGAACAGCATGTAGCTGTGGCGACCTAGCGACATCTAACGGAAACTTGTATCAACCAACTCGCTAGCGCCACCAGTGTCAGACAGCGGAACTAAGGATCCTACAACGCGCTAACGAAGTTTCTAAAGTCGATTGACATATATACCACTTCCAACTTCATCCCAATGGACTTCGGTCCCCAGGCATAACACCCGCCTGGAGAGAGATCTCTCTATTGCCCGCTCCTTCTACATTGGTGACCCCGACGTGATCGTCATCCTACATTGGTGACCCTCGACAATGAACAATTACGCAACCTGACGACCTTTTCAAGCACATGACGCAGTTTCACAGCAAGCCAGACCAACCCCGCGCACTGTGCACCACTAGCATTCTGTCATATCTCTATGCCTGGTGTCTACAGTGTGCAACCCTATTCTCACTCAACAACGCGACTCACTGCGTCCTACAACGAGTACAGTACTTCACGAGCAGGTACACGACTCACTGTGTACTCCACTCACACTCCTCTTCTCCTGCTACGCTCGCCAACGCAGCTCTGAGCACCATTGGAGACATCCTACTCGACAACGCCAGCAGAAGTGCAACAAGTGGTACTTAATCCATCATTTTATCGAATTATTACTTTAACGATGGTATCATTTCATAGTTTTTTTTTTATGGAATAGCAAGGCAAACGAGCACACATGCCACCTGATGGTAAGTGGAAACTGTGACCCATAGACATTCGCATTCACAAGTCTGCAAATGCACTGCCATCCCTGAGGACTAAGATGGAATGCCTCTATGCTAGTAATTTCACCGGCTGTCTTATCCCTAAACTGGAACACAACAATGCGAACACTGCTGCTTGGCTGTAGGTTAACGGATAAGATTATGTTTATCTTAACCATAGTTTACGTAGTTTAGGTTCACATTCGGTTAGATATGCCTTTCGATTTAGGCTGAAGCCAGACGAGCGTATTTTTTGAGTTGTGAGTCGCGTAATTTCTGCTCCTCCATTCAGTTTCATAGTAGTAGTAGTAGTATGATGAATGGAGGAGCAGAAATTACGCGACTCACAACTCAAAAAATACGCTCGTCTGGCTTCAGCCTAAATGAAAATTCTGCGTAAATGACAGATTATATACAAGTTACTTACTATACCTACGTTTATTGAAAGGTGCTTTAAATAAAATAGTAGATACATACCAGCAACAAGTCGCTGCATGTCACGGGTCTGCCACGTTTACGTTTAATCGATCTTGGCATGCCCCCAGATACCGTCCCGGTCCAACTTGGGAGTGCCCGTCTACACCTTGTTTTGACCGTAAACTTAGAAAGTGGCTGACACTGAAGGCTTACTATTCCGTCAATGAGTTGACCTTGATGACATTGCCCTATAATTATTAAATTTTGACACATTATTTCCTAAATATTAGCTGTAATGATTGTAGTTATTTTGTTATTATTATTTAATGATTTATTTTTAATGCAGTCTTGTACTTAACATGAAGGTCAACTGGTAGACAATGCCATCAGGCCTTAAGCCAATCACCTTTTGTAGATTAAATAAATAAATAAATGATAATGTATCATCATTACTGAATAAAGAGTAATACACATTCTGTGAACACTTCATGTATTTTACAGTGCATGAAATACAGCCCGCGTACAGACATAGGCAAAGACTGACGGAACCGAGGGGCTTAGTAATAAGGTCCCATTGGTACCCTTTGGGTACCTATTGATGGAACCGAAACCGATCCTTCAACTCCGGATCTATACGATGACAAATTATCAGGCACACAGGATTCCATCACATAACATATCGTACCTTCGGTAGAACACGGGCACAACGAAGGCACTACCTACATGACAAGAAGAGCAAATGTGCTCTTGGGTTGGCCTCTGCAAAATGAACGTCATATTTAAACAACTTCTCTCGTAGCTAACCTCGTTTCAAATTTAAAATAATCCCTAAATGTTTTTTTTTATTTATATTTATTTATTTAAACTTTATTGCACAATACATATGTAAAAAGTTCAAATGGCGGACTTAATGCCTAAAGGCATTCTCTACCAGTCAACCTCATGGTTACAGAGAATACATGGTGCAAACAGTGTTGAAAATGAATTAAATACTTACCTACTTAATACTAAAATGTATAAAATACATAGATAATAATATGTTCATATAATACATGCATATAATACCTACTCAAATATATACGAAAACAATATGTGATGAAGATCATGACCCCTTACTCAAGTTCTTGCCTGTGTAGATGTTGGCGAAGCTTACGCTTAAACACGAATTTGCGGGACGCTTGTCGTATTTCTATGGCACCATTGACAACGCCCACTAGGACTGCATCAATGAACGTCCCAGTTTGCCCAATGACGTCGTCAATGAAACTGGAGCAGGCTTGTATACCTCCCAACAAAAAACAACCATATTTCACGAACATAAAGAGCAAAACGCATTACGCGGGAACTCAAAGCAATTTTTGATTGATTTTCCCCTTACTTCAAGTTGCCCGTAACTGAAAATGCAAAGTTAATTAAAATTCAACTATTACTGTCGTAGTTGTGGTTGAAATTCGCATGTTTTTGATTTGTGTTTAAGCTCTTTCGTTATTAGGGCTGGTGAAGGGTGCAATGGTGACCTGACGGAGTCGATGCCCTAGTGGCCTAGTTCGGGCCGCGCCCTCGTTGGCGCATGCGCGCGTCCGAGTTGCCCCAGAGCTTTAGGGGCAGAATGGGGTAAATTTTCCTCGACTTTGGGGTGAATTTGTTTGATGATAAGGACTGAATTTTATTCGGCATTTGATGGTTCAGAAAAGCTAGATCAGTGTACCTAACTACATATTTTATTAATCCTCAAAATCTGTGGACTGTAGGCAATACAATTTTTTATTTATTTAACTAATGTTAGGAACCAAAGACACTAAAGACTAAGTATACGTTACAAATTACCAGCTCAACTTATGCAACACTCGCGCGCTTCGCTGTTTAATCGAAATAAAATAGTCTATATTAGACCGAAATAATGTAGCTATTAATGTTCTATCGATCGTTGGGTTTTGGCCTAGTTTCGGCTGAGTTTAGTTTTCGGCTGCCATCCGGCCGAAACTTCGCTGAAACCGAATCTACGCTCAAGAGATTTCGCGTTGCGATTGGGCATTTTCGGTGCGACGAAGTATCATTATACGCTCACCATCGTGTACAGTGCATGTTTTGGTTAATTTTGTATGATAATGTTGATTTTATTTACTTTTCCCTCGAAAACATGACCTTACTTATATGGAAGTTTCAGTTTTGGTTTCGGCGGCAAAAACTAGTTTCGGTCGAACACTAGTAGCTTTCTGTTAGTGAAAGTAATTTTTTATAATCGGTTTAGACTTCCAGAGATTTTCCCCAACATACAAACAACCAAACAAAGACCTTGACCGATCCTGCCAATGGTGCTTATGTGTTTTTTTGTTGTTGCGTTAACCACTATTTTTACCACATTTCATAAATATCGGATGAACAATATTCAAGTTATAGTCGAAAAAACCGGACAAGACCTAAGCCGTTACTATAAACATAAAAAATAATATCTCAAGAAACAACATGCATGAACTCATTTTTATTAATGCTGTCTTAGATGATTTTTAGTAGGTATAAAGGTATAAGATAGATAGCTATATGTAGATAAAACGTTTATTTGTGTACCTACTACAAAACACACACACAATTATTGACATAAATAAAAGATAAAAAAATAAGCAAACTGATACGAACATTACACACAATTATCCAAAAGAATGTGTGCGCGGCAGCAGGGCAAAACCGTAATGGCTCAGCGCATAACTTTGCTCAACGTGAGCAAAACACTGGTATTCTGCCACAACCCCGAGGAACGACACAGCAACAATAAGCAAAAAAAAGAGAACAGAAGGATCGTTAATTATTATGCTTATACATACTGTCACGCGTTTGGGTGCTTATGCGTGGATTTAGGTGTGATATGTGTACCTATGTGTGCGTGCGTTCGTGCGTGAGTGTTACTTTGTAAAACTATGTGAGTACATACCTACACAATTATGTCTAGCGAGTGTGATGAGCCGTGAGGAGCATTAAACAGCAAAATCCGATACCAAGTAACCGCTCGGTATACCAATGGTTTGTTTTTAAAGAAGTAAATCCCTATAATGTTTTTAAAACGAGTACTTTGATATAAACACTTTACTTAAGGTCAGGTGGGGTAAGGGGAACTAATGGGAAAGGGAAACACTAGTTGATATATCAAAAACTATAAACCGCAGAGTTGTGATTACACGATCGATAAAGCAGTAACTGAGATTTATTTCCAAAAAAAAAACACAGATAGCGTTATGACAACTGAAACTGCGAGTTTGACAAAAACAATAATTTAGTTGACAAACAACGAAAACACGAGTTCGACGTACCTTATTTAGATACTGATTTATGTTATAAAAAGTCTGGTAACAAGTCTGCAAATGTCAGTTAGTATTGTTTTATAGATATATTTTGTTTGTATGCATATAATTTTTTGCTGAATATGCTATAAATATTAAATTTGAATGTGATTCGTAACATAACCTACAAATGCATAATTGGGGTAAGGGAAACTATCATGACCGGGTTAAGGGGGACATATGTTTCTCTTTCCCGACGTCAGAAGTAACAAACATTTTGAGACAGGCAAATTTTATAAAAAGTAGAAATAGTCTCTTGATTCGGTAACTAACTATAAATGTTATGATATTTTACACATTGCTTGGGTACCGTAACAGCTGACCTCTCCATGCCGATTATACCCTAAATGGAAAAATAGGTTATTGGTTTGTAATAAAAAAATGGGAAAAAGTTAAGTTCTGGGAAAAAAAATGTTAAGTAATAAACTATTATATTGGTTATAATTATCGGTTATCTATTAACTATTATTATATCTTATTACTTACTTACATTATGCTATTTTGTGTGATGTCAAATGACGGTTGGCGATATGAACATCTTGTTTTAATCCTTTCAGTTTTTTTTTAATTTAAAGACTATTTTATTTTTTACAAAAAAATGCCTAGGAACTATGTGAGAACAATTGTATGCCAAAGAAAATAAATTTAAATAGGCTACTTTATTTTAACCATTACTTAATAAACATTACAATAAAAAATTGCACCTACTTTTTACTTCCTTTGTTTTTAGTTGACTACCCCTGTTCGAAACTCGTACGTTTCCCTTACCCCAAATACCGATTCTGGTAAATATTTTATATTTGTAACCGTATTTGGTTAAGTATGAAGTACACATTTCAATAAAGGTGTTTTTAAAAATGTTTTGCGTATGAATAATCCAAACTAGTATTATTAGTTGTAGATTTATTGAGACTGTTTCCCTTACCCCAAAAATAGGGAAAGGGAAACGATAGAACTAGTCTTACGAATAATAATTTTCTGGCGATGTGCATTAGAACTAGCATAAAAAGTATTTTGTCCTGGAAAGTTAACGCAACTAAGTATGTTTTGTCTTTAGCGAAAAAACTTAGTACCTTATACTTTGTAGTATAGAACTCAAAATAAGATAAGAAGAATAAAGTATGTTCCCCTTACCCCACCTGACCTTACCTGTATCTTAGGAACCAATCTAGTTACTTAGTCGTCATAGTTTCTCTTTTAAATTCGTGTTGCCGCACCTTAACGTCTACTACAAATGCATCCTATATCTACGCATATATACCTAGGTATACCAAAGGCCGTACTTTGAAAATCGAAGTTCAAAGTTAGAGAACGTCGTCTTCAGCCGATGGGATTGGTCGAAGACTCCCGCTGCAAAAATGCGTGCCAACATCCAGTAAGTAGCTACATTGGATTAACGCTATTTCACCGAAACACTTTGTTTTTACTTAACGTAATTTTATGGTAAAAAGTCAATATAGTTAAATTGTCTCCGAATTTGTATTCCTGATACTGCTTTTGCAAACAACGTCGAGGTAAGCAAGAACATAAATTGGTCCTTCAAGCCGGAACAACTAATTCTACCCTCAAAGTTGACGATTTGTTATCCAAGTTTAGGGTTCCGTAACTTTCTTATTTTTTATTATTTGTTGTTACTTATAGCGTCTATAGAAATACACACTTCGTGTATATTTTAACTGTCTGCCTATTAAAGTCCATGAGATATAGCCTGCTGACAGACTGACGGACGGACTGCGGAGGCTGTCCTATTACTTGGCTATACTGTAGTATTTATATATTTTGTCCTACGACAATAACATTTCGGGTTGGATTCACGGTAAGGGAAAACATTTCTGAGATTTATTTTTGTTGCCCGCCACTCTTAAAAAGATTGCGCAGTCACGCAATCTACCAACGTCACATTACCTAAGTAAGTAGTTTCGCAAGTCTTAATTTGATTGATTACCTATGTACCTCTCAGCTTGATATAAATTCATACCAGTACGGCCAATTTAATATATTACTGCGACAAGGTACTAAAATCTACATCTTCTGAGTTCGATTGTACCTATAGTTCGAGCCTCGACTAGACTAGCTTTATTTGATTTCCACAGGTTAGTAATTTGAATGTATTTTTCTGTTTAAAGAGTGAAAAAGTTCGCCATAGTTTAGGAACCCTTTGCGTATTTAGGAGAATCTACGAGTAATACCCAATTTAATTACTTAATAAACGTTACTAAAATAAAAAATAATTATTTATTTTACCTACGTCATTTTAACAAATGAACGCCTTTATCGTGTGTATCAGAACCGATGAACTTCAAAAATGATATCATTGCAATTATTTTGCAATGCGCGTCATCGTGACGTCACGTTCTATGATAGATCTAAATGATAAATTCGCATTGTGTATTTACTTCTCTAGAATCTATTTGTTAGTCATTAAATGGTACTTATTATTTATGCGTGTGTTTAATAGGCATTACATAGCAAGTTGGATAATAAGCCTTGAATGATTTACAGTTATTTGAGGAAGTAATGAGAATATTATATAGGTATGTCTAACATAAAACCCTATCTTGATGTTGTCAAGAGAATCGGTATTTTCTCTCCGTTTAGTAATACGAAGTACTTGATACTTTCATTTTAGTATTCTTAGAAAAATACAATTAATTTTATTTTGCCTATTTAATAATTATACTATGAAAAGGAATCATTTTTGAGTAAGGGAAATCAAAATTGAACGCTGGCAACATTATTAGCTTTTGTTGTCCCAAAAGAAAAATGGCTGGCTGAGCCGAACGTCAAAACTTCGAACGAGAGTGCCTCCGGCGGAAAGGTGCGAAATTTATCGTATAACCTGGTGAAAAAACAACATTTTAGTGGATGTGACGTGTCGTTGTGCTAACTACCAAGTGTTCTGTGCTATCAAATACTGTATTATCGTGTCTAAAAGGGTGGAAAACAGCAAGTATTGACAACAGCAAAACCAATGCACCGTGAGTAGAATCTATCTATTTATCTCAATTTCTTATTGAATTCGACCCCATATTTACAAAGCAATGAACATATCAATGTCTAAAGTAATTAAAACGATCGATTTCAGCTCGGTAATCCAAACCGATATGCTATAAAACCGTTTTAAAAACACGTCATTTTTCTCGTAGCGTTTTCTGTCAAAATATTGCTTATTTTTACTAAAATAATAGCTTTAGCCATCACAAACTCGTGACTGGATCGTTTATTTAGATAACAATGTCAATTAGGATGCGTTTTCTGTGTGTTTGTGTGATTTTTGCGCGATCAGGTCAGATAGTATGTCATGTTGCTCTAAATAGATATGTTGGATGTCACGCGAATTGCCACCTTGGCTCACGTTGCTTTAAATCGAGATTGTTTTGGCGGGGTTTTTATCAGGAATACATAATACTTTGGAGGTTACAAAGTGTTTTGAGGATAGAGATATAGCTCTGCTCTTGCCATGATGATGTCATTCATTGACCAACCTCTGTGGAAAACAGTTCATTTAGTTTCTAATATTTATTATTGTTGTTATAAATACTGAGTGTGGATTAAAAGTGATTAATATGTATAAAGTGATTGAAGTAAAACCTAATGTACTTATTCTTTTCAAAATGAGTGCTGTGAGTCAAGCCGTGTCAGAGATGAGTGTGGTTCTGAATGTGGGAGAAGTGAATCAACAGAATGAGAATACATTTTTTTTTCAAATTTTACAGTAAGTTGTCATGCTTTATTATATTTAGAATATCAGGGGACTCCTCACACAAATTAACCTAGTTGTAAAGTAAGTGTTAAGCTTTCACTACAGGGAAATTTGACTATTTGTCCAAATATTATAAATGTAAAAGTAACTCTTTCTGTCTATCTGTCTGTCTGTTATGCTTACACGTCTAAATTGCTGAACGTATGAACAATACCTGAGTCCTATGACATGGAGTACTTCTTAACCCAAAAAAAAAAGGTTTCTCAGGAAATAGCAATATATGAACTACGCAAATAGATATGGGGCTACAGCTAGTAATAATAAAATTTAATATCAGGGGACAATCTTCCACACACTACACTGGTCCAAACGGTATACTCTTGGCTCGTCTCAGTCGTTTTTTGTCACGTTCTTAAATTCGTCCCTTTCTGCTTTCGTCACCCATTCTTCATTCGTCACTTTCGATATTTGGCTATTTCTTATTCCGGCTTAGTTCGGTATTCGTCACCATCATCTTTAGGCACGTTCAATGTTAGTCTATGTTGTTTTAAGACTCACTCTTTATTTGTATTTTCGTTTTTGGGACTATTCTTAGTTCGTGTTTTTCTTATTTCGCCTCTTTAGAAATTTTTATATTTCTTAGTTGGACGGATTCTCTGTTAATCTCTTTCGATATTCGCTCCACTCACTATTTGACTATATAGCTTATTGGTTTGTTTTAGGCGGCATGAATGAAAAATTACAAAGCATAATAATAATTAATAACGAAGCTTGTAATTTATAATCATATTATAAATAACCTAGCCTAAGAATGAAAATAAATAAAGAGTACGAAGCTAACGCCATCCAAAGGTCCGGGACACTATTGTTAACGTTATTATTATTATTATTTATTATTATTAACGTGCCGGGTGAAAACAAAATTAAAAAGTGAAATTCCCATCTTGTTAGCAAGATAATATAATACTGAGGTAAGCAATTTTTCATGATTTCGTACTTTATTATTTAAAAAAACAAAGGAAAGTCCTCTTTCCTCTCCTTTTCACATAATGTACTATTAACAATTATTAAGGCAGTTGCCATTCATGTGGCATTCGATCTTTTCCATCCTGTATATTGTTTCAAATAAGTTCCGAAATGTAGGCGATAACATCAGGAAATGAAAACATGAAGTTTCTGGTTTATGGCTTCCTTCATTACTAATACCCAACGCTACGCTAGGAAAAGACGAACAACAAACATGACGAAAGATGACAAAGACTTCCAGCGTAAGTGACGAATGCAGAATAAGATGAATTAAGAACTTGCCAAAAATTCGAATATGACCAACAACGAACCTGCCGTGAAAAAAATGACGAATAACGAGTGAGTCTAAAAACTACATAGACTAACATTGAGCGTGCCTAAAGATGATGGTGACGAATACCGAACTAAGCCGGAATAAGAAATAGCCAAATATCGAAAGTGACGAATGAAGAATGGGTGACGAAAGCAGAAAGGGACGAATTTAAGAACGTGACAAAAAACGACTGAGACGAGCCAAGAGTATACCGTCCAAACGTAACCACAAGGCTTGTATTATGGGTACTAATCGGGTGAATTGTAAAAATATTGTACATAGTTAAGAACTCAATTAAAATATCCTTGACAATCCTTAACTTTTTCCTTTGTTTAACAAAGATTAGTCATATTTCAAGTAATTGCACTGCAATAATATAACAAAACAAATAATTCACAAAGCATCACAATATAATCAATTAAAATTAAATAAATCATGCTAGTCATCACCTTAAACTACGTTTAAGATATAATCATATGGATTATTTTTGATACACAAAGGACAAACAATGGAAGAAAGTTAACATAATCTCAAATTAATCCCTTAACTATGCACAATATTTTTGCAATTCACCCACACTGATAAACAACTAGTACTACTGGAGAAATACATATATTATAATTATTACAATAAATGTTTTAACAAAAAAAAAACAAATTCAGAAACATAAAAAATAACTTCTTTAGAAATGGTAGGTATTGATCACTCCAACTGAAGTGGGCTTTTGGTAAAAATATTGTGAATTACCGACTTTGGTTTGACTGAACAGAATCAAACCCAGCGCTGCTAGCTTAATACGCAGAGTCACAACCAACTAAGCTACTACGTTGTCTATATAGAAAGAAAGAAAAACAATTGAATCAAAGAAAACGCACACAGAGCTAAAGTAACAATGTTATTACAGCACAATTATATTTAAAAAACCGGCCAAGTGCGAGTCGGACTCGCGCACGTATGGTTCCGTACAACTATACATCTAAATAAATGTTTTTCTTTATTCTTTATTATATTTGAGTTGATTGAATGAAAGGTAAAATGCGGTTTACGATTTATAACGTATTAAAAAAAAACTAATTATTAGATCTCGTTCAAACCAATTTTCGGTGGAAGTTTGCATGGTAATGTACATCATATATTATTTTTACATTTATCATTCCCTTATTTTAGAAGTTACGGGGCGGGGGACACACATTTTTCCACTTTGGAAGCGTCTCTCGCGCAAACTATTCAGTTTAGAAAAAAATTATAATAGAAACCTCAATATCATTTTTGAATACCTATCCATAGATACCCCACACGTATGAGTTTGATGAAAAAAAAATTTTTGAGTTTCAGTTCTAAGTATGGGGAACCCCAAAAATTTATTGTTTTTTTTCTATTTTTGTATGAAAATCTTAATGCGGTTCACCGAATACATCTACTTACCAAGTTTCCACAGTATAGCTCTTATAGTTACGGAATAAAGTGGCTGTGACATACGGACGGACAGACGGACAGACATGACGAATCTATAAGGGTTCCGTTTTTTGCCATTTGGCTACGGAACCCTAAAAACCATTTTGTAGAATAAAAAAACTTGGTTGTTATACAAAACAGAGCACACACTTGTGTGCACCAGAAAAAAATGAGGCATCAAAATTAGGGAATGCAAATATCCGGTTATAACCCGTTTTAACCGGTTATATGCATACAAAAACGGTTAATAACCGGTTAAATTGCGTTCCCTAGTCAAAATCAGGAGTAAAAAAAATACTTTACTCTTAATTACAGAAATAACAGTATAATAATGTGTACTTCTAATATGTATATGTGATAAAATAACAAATAAATATAATATATCTCAGTTAATTGATGGTTCTGTCTGTCCATCGAACTCTGGCTATCTTAGATGTGATTCATTGGGTTAATACCACTAATGAATAAATAGTAATGTCACTCAAAACAAGGAGAGCTGGTGTTTCACAAGATTTATTGATTTATTGAAATGTACCTACTTATTTGCAACAATTACATATTGCTTTTTAAAAGGTTATGACAAGAAATCAGAGGTATAAATCTTAGAAGAATGGTTTTATTCCTAGATGGTGTTTGTATCCCACGGCTGAGCCTGCCAAGTCCTTTGTTTTCTTTGCTAAATGTCCAATTATGTAAATGCCATGCCTAACATATTTTTAGGGTCCCATACCAAAATGGTAATAAAGGAACCCTTCTGATAAAACTTTGTTGTGTGTCTGTATGTCACAGGAGTTTTTTAATAAATTGAAAATGAACCAATCAAATAAATATGTGATGTATATTTAGGTATATAAAATATATAACTTCTAAAATTCTGCATTTTAGGGTTCTGTATCCAAAGGGTAAAAATAGGACCCTATTACTAAGACTTTGCTGTACGTCTGTCTGTCTGTCTGTCACCAGGCTGTATCTCACTAGACAGTTGAAATTTACACAGATGATGTATTTCTGTTGCCGCTATAATAACAAATACTTAAAAAAAAATAAAAAAATACAACAAACGTGATTTTTGACCCTTTGTGCGCGGGTCCGACTCGCACTTGGCCGGTTTTTTTATTCGTTTTTTAATAGTGGTTAAGAGGGCAAGAGTAAATTGGTAAGTAGGGTGACGGAACCAGTAATGGACAAGGCACCAATAATGGACACTTGATTCTTATTTTACAGAAGATAAGGGTTATTCATTTGTTTTGCAACAATCAATTTAGGACCGTATGAAATTTGATTTAAGACTCCATTGACTCCACTGATTTAAGTGTCCATTACTGGTGCCTGTCAGCTAAAAGTGTCCATTATTGGTGCCGTCACCCTATAATATAATAAATCAAAAGTAAAAGAATGATATCGTCCGTGAAACTGCACAACCGCGTAAGTAACATTTTAATAAGAAGCAAAATGCACCTTTTTAATAAGAGAGTAAGGTTTATTTTGCTCTATCATATTTTTTTTAGTTACGCGGTTTGGCAGTAGCACCGAGGATATCTTTCGATCGGCCACCTTCCCTCCCGGAAGGTCACCGGAAGCCCGTAAACGGTATCATTCCGCAACCGACCGCAGGGGCTATCGTAAACCGCAACCGCGGGCGTCCGACGCCTGCTGCTGCCGTCTGCCGTCGCCGTCGGCGGTCGTGAGTCCGCTGCCAACCGCATGCAGCAGATAGATACTTGCGCCTATCACACAAATAGATGTCCATGCCCGGAATCGATCCCTAGACGAATATGATTCTCATTTATAAAATCGGTCCAATCGGTTAATACCGTGTGGTTGCCGGGTTAGAATAGTGCCACTCCATGTCTTCCCGTGGATGTCGTAAGAGGCGACTAAGGGAATAAAGGCTTGTAGTACTGTTAGGCGATGGGCTTGCCACCTGTCACTAATACACTTGGAAACATCTTAGCCTACTTGTGCAAAATGTGGTTACAGAATTATGAAGAAGTTTTAAGACTTGTTGGTAATTCTTTAGCTCTGCCTACCCCACTCTGGGAATGAAGGCGTGAGTTTATGTATGTATGTATGTAAAATCGGTCCAATAGTTCAGCAGTTAGAGTCTGCGCCCGATTTTGAGCACAGACCTACATAGATTATTATGCGGGGTTTACACGGGTCGATTTCCTCCGCACGGCGAAAATCGGATTTGTAAGGCTGAAGCCAGACGAGCGTATTTTTTGAGTTGTGAGTCGCGTAATTTCTGCTCCTCCATTCAGTTTGATAGTAGTAGTAGTAGTAGTAGTAGTAGTAGTTAGGGCTTCCAAAATTACGGAAATATCAATTACGTTATTAATAACGAATTTATTTAAAAAAATTACGTAATAGCTTTTCAGGCATTATTATTATAAAATCAACATAATAAAATCAACAATTATTTGAACAATTTCAATTATTATTTATTTATTGTCCAAAGATTTATCAGCTGATGAGCCTCTCAGCTTATTGCAAAAATAGCCGGCGCGGCGGATCGTTCAGCTTCATCACTCGTCGGCTGTATTGATAATAAATAATTGTATGCAACATCACAGATAACAGAATACAAGTACAGATACCCAATCTCATACAGCAAAAGCGTGCCGTCCTAATGTAGGGTTTTGAATGTGGGAGCCACCACTGGATGCTGGCAGCCTACCTAATAGTTTTAGTAACGTATCACCAGATGGCATTGACTTCAAGAATGAGACGTCAAGAAAATTGTTGACTTAAAATTAATATGTAATGGGTATAATCCTACCGGTGACATTGTGTTAGCGTTTTATTAATTCATACACAAATATAACAAGGACAAATAGGAATGTTTTAATGACATGTTTGGGAAGTTTTTTGCTGACAATAAATAAAAGCAATAGGTAAAAATAACTGGTTTATTAGGTTTAAAGAATTTATTTTCTCATAAGAATTTTACAATTCACTTACAATGAGAATTAAGAATAAGTTAAAAATAGTTTGGTGAGCGTATTTAAGCGTGCGTATTTACATAAAAAGGAAATATCGCCTTCAACTTCAACTTTATCCGAATCCAACGAAACAAAGTTATACACTCGGCCTCAAAAAAATCGCACCTTTTGGTATGTTGACTTCAAGCAGCTATAAACCCTATTTAATCTAAGATAAGGTATGAGTGTGGGGCCTCATTTTTTCCTTTAATTAATAAAAATGTGATAATGATTACTAAGCTTAAAAAAAACGTTTTTAATGAAAAGAGGAAAAACATTTATTCACGCCAAAATTACACAATCTAAAAACATAACAAAATTAAAAAATACAGTAAAACAAATTCTTAAAACGAAACTTAAAACCTAGGCTTACCTCCCCTAGCCCTAATTACAGCCTCCATGCGATCCTTCTTTGACCTCACCAAAGTCACGATGCGTTCTTGAGGAATGTCACTCCACTCCTTGACGACGGCGTCCCGAAGCTGTTCAAGGGTGGCAGGGGCAGTATCACGAGACCGCACCCGGCGTTTCAGATCATCCCAAATGTGCTCTATGGGGTTCAGGTCAGGACTTCTCGCTGGCCACTGCATCACGGGGATCCCAACCTGATCCAGATTGTCTCGAACAATCAACGCCGTATGAGAGCGGTCGTTGTCGTGCATGAATGTGAATTCAGGTCCGACAAAACCAGCATACGGGACCACGTGGTCCTCCAGGATCTCTGTGATGTACCGATGAGCAGTCAGGGACCCCTGGCCACGTCCACCTCCAGTGCGGGAGACGCACACAAGGTCGGTTTTGCCCGATTTTAAAGTTTATTAACTGTGCTTTCATATGATACTAATATTTGGTAGGGTACAATAAATAAGTTAAGAGCTTTATTCGCTTGAAGTCAAAATTTCAAAAGGTGCGATTCTTTTGACGCCGAGTGTAGTTTAAATGTTTGTACACAAACTGTCAGCGCGTTTTGATACTTCAATGGTTAAAGATAGCACGTTGTTCGTTCCGTGTTTGTACTAACATTTTAATACACCGAAACCGCCAAAACAGTATTTTGTAATATTCATTTATATTCGTCAAGACATTATTTTCTCTATTGTTTTTTTGTTTTGAATATAAAAGAAGTATTTTGAGTATTGATTTTACGCATCAAACAAGAATTTGTACAAACGAAACGCTTGGGGTCTGTGAGTGCATAGTAGCACAGTATAATAAATAAACCAGTAAAGAAGCTACGAACAAATGCTCGAAACGACGCACTCACACAGACGCACGCCTCTACGAGACCGCTAAGAGGATTTGGCGGTGCTGTCAGCCGCGTGTGTCGCGTCTAGACGAATGGGCTCCTTCGCATTTTACGTTCGTTCTTGAGAAAGATGCCACAAAAGTATTGCGTGGTATATACCCTCCTAAGACCCACCATACAATGAAATTTGTCAATGGAATATGAATCTATTATGGATGATCATAAAGTAAATTTTCTGAATTGATCATTAATCATTTAAACAAAAGAAATACCACCTTACTTCCTTTGCACTAGATCTTTATTTCAATGGTCGTATTATGTACTAATATTAGTACAAGGAACCTCAGGAGGATAAGGTTGTTTGAATTCGGCTTCTTCAAACCCGGAACTTTCATTTTTTAAACTCTCTGCTGGTGTTGAAAGGTAAGAATAAATAAAATATTTAAAAAAAAAATGCTTTTTATAATACGATGACGTGTTGCAAAAGTAAAATTATAAAAATCGTTTAATTTCCCAGCGAAAATTCAAGAGAACTCGGGAGATTTTAGTCGAAATAAAACAACTGTATTTTACACTAATTACTTTAATTTACAAACTATTAAATTATTAAACGATATAAAATAATAAACATCTCTACAATATTTGAACATTGAGTGTTTTTTTTTAAATATTTTTCTCGACCGTGGATAGGTCCTTCTTTGAGTGTCTACCATTGGTGTTGTCGTCTTAAAAATACTGTTTGAATTTGTTACTTTGGTTCGAAATGTAGAAATTCGGGAAACGGGGTCGCTAAATCGTGATATCGGGAGGGAAGAGCCGAAATCGGTAGATTTCCCGATAAATCGGGAACTTTTGCAACACGTCTGACATTTTGTTTATTAGGTTATGAAATATGTCAAATAAGCATACTTCCTCTCGAATTTAGAAAAAAAAGAAACCGCCGCCTTGTTACACTTTGTGTTGTTCTACCTATTCCTTCCAAAATCGAAATCTGGGGATCTGTGTGGTCTCTGACAATGATTTTGTTGGCAGCATGAGAAAAAGTAGCCGCCATCTTGATTTTTTTTATTATTCGACAGGCTGCTTTCAAAATCGATATCTGGAGATCTGTGTGGTCCTAACTCTCGAAATTGACACTTGAATTAGCCTGTCGAATAATAAAAAAGGGCGGCTACTTTTTCTCATTCTGCCAACAAATTCTTTGTCGGAGACCACGCACATCCCCAGATATCGATTTTGGAAGCAATCGGTTGAATAAATAAATAAATAAATATGGCCTCTACTTTTTCTCAATCTGTCAACAGATTAGTTGTCGGAGACCATACACATCCCCATATATCGATTTTGGAAGCAATCGGTTGAATAACTAAAAATTTCAAGATGGCGGCTACTTTTTCTCAATCTGCAACGGATTTGTTGTCGCAGATCACACGTATCGATTTTGCACTAACTAGCTGAGATACAATAAACAAGATTTTTTTTCAATTTTACAAAATGTTAATGGACAACCCTTAAACGCTCAATTGGAGCGTAGGTATTAATCTTGAAAAGTAGGCCTAGTTTCTTTACTGGTTTATTTATATACTGTGATAGTAGTTTCGCGATCCGTGATGGCACCATCTAGTGACAGTACCTAATAAGGCGTAGCAAGCTTGAAAGCTTATAAGTTTTTTATGAGTTAGATGGAGTTAATATAAAATTTATTGCATTTATTAAACTTGTAAAATATCCTACTTTATGTAGAGAAGGATGTTTTTGATGTAATTAAGGTACGTTGAATTTATTAAGGTGCAAAAATCATAAAATCTTCACGATTACTGATTCAAATGTTTCGCTCGATACCTGTGACGCCATCTATGAGTTTATTAAAGTAATAATTATACGTTGTTCGAGTTGGGAGGCCATGGCAACATTAAGGTAGACTTCGCTTTGTTGGTAGTATAGTGTTCCGGATGACTGCCGACTGACCACTAAACGCTTTCTGTTTCAAATATCATCCTTCTAATGCAATAAAGGATTCCCCTATAAGGGACTTTCTTGAAACTTTGGGAAGTCCCTTTTGTACTCTGTAGGCAATATTGATCGTTATTCCGTTTGTGAAAGAACGTATTCAATTTTTATTTTTTATCAATTCGAGCCTAACGGGGAATTACCGAGTCCTCTACCAAACACAACTAATTAAAGTATGCTGAAGGCGGGGAAATCCCGTGCCCGCCAGTGTCGAATATGGTAAAAGTGTATGGTGTGGACGTGTCCTAGCAAAAACATTACTAATAATAATAAAAAATAATATTTTTTAATGTACAATCGGATGTGATACTGAAATTAAAAAATAACGTAATTACGGATTTTAACATTTGAATAACGTATTTATGAGAAGCCTAAAAATCATCCGTAATTACGTTATTACGTAATTCCGTAATTACGGAATGGAAGCCCTAGTAGTAGTATGATGAATGGAGGAGCAGAAATTACGCGACTCGTCTGGCTTCAGCCTTAGATGACTTGCTCATACGCATTTTTTCTTTGAAGATAATTTTCTTTTCGCCTTTTTCCCGAACATGATAATTACTAGTCGCTTTTTTTCCAGCGGTTTATTTTCACATTCGTGTTTTGATTTGACCCTTGCGAGTTTTATCCAGTCGCTTCATTTCCTAGCATTGTACAGGGTGGACCAAAAGTCCGTTAACATTTAAAATGTCATTATTAATAATATAACAGATGCACAGTATAAAAATGTTTATTTACAATGAAAGTAGACACATTGGGGTTTTTTTTATTTAAATAACGTTATCTAAATGTAGCCCTTTCCTGTTCTGGCACTCGTGTAACCTGTATCGGGAATTTTCCATTACTGCCCGTAGAGTGTTATGGGGAATTCCTTGCATTTCGTCGCGAATATTTTCTTTTAATTCTTCGATGGAGCTTGGGTTGCTGGCATAAACTTTACTTTTGAGATATCCCCAAAGATAAAAATCCATTGGGGATAAATCTGGGCTTCGAGGTGGCCTCTTTTGGAAATCACTTTTTCTCCGAAAATTTCCCGGACGGTGGCAATAGCGTCATTGGAGGTGTGACAAGTTGCACCATCTTGCTGAAACCAAGTCCGTTTGTTATAGCCCTTAAAGTTTTTTAGTGCAGGAGCAAAAAATATCTGCAACATTTCGACATAACGCACTGTATTTACAGTTATCGGACGTTTTCGCCAATCTTCATAAAAATAGGGACCAATGATTCCACGTTTTCAGAGTCACGTCACGTGACGTCCTTGGCCGGCCGGGTTGTGGCATATTTAGTCTCGAACCCGTCGTTTTGAACTTCTGAACCCATTTTTTTTATTATATGAACCGACGGGGCAAAATTATCATTGTGTATGTTGTCATGATTCATGATAACAAAATTTTCTCTTGGCATCGGTCGCAAAATCGCGGTTTCGGCAATATTCACGTACACAAAACGCACGTTGTTCTCCGGTGAATGACGCCATCTTACTAAATCCCCAATGGCCGCTCTTTGATTTGACATACCCCGCACTCCCCCCCTCCCGCTCAAATAGACGCAGCGGCTAATTCAAATGTTAACTTACTTATGGTCCATCCTGTATATTCACAGTAGTGTGTTACCCACTCCAAAAATTAAATAAGACAGAGTCGACGGAGAGTGAACCCGTGGGCTTCTGTTTAGTCGATTAGAGAAAATACTCTTTTACCGGACAATTGTCTTCGCGTGTGATATCCATGGACTTATTGCTCTAACAAGTCCATGGGAGTGTTTATAAATCACTCGACATTGGCGAAATACACATAAACAGGAGTGAAAGCCGTTAATTACAATTAGAATTAGGTTCAACAATTATTAACAATTTTTTGGAGTTTGTTTATAATTCTGTGGTTCTGTCTGCCCCACTCTGGGAATGAAGGCGTGAAGGTATGTAGGTATGTATGTATATTCCCTCGTTTCTTGCGGCGCTTCTCCGCAATGATGGTCTTGTCCGAAGCGCCGGTAGATTTTCTCCATATTACCGAAGTGTAAACGAGCCCGTATGTGGCCAATTTACTGGATAAATATTTTGATTTGCACCCCGCCCTCGCTCGCTTCGGTTTATGTGAGTGAGTTTTCTACAAAATGTTTTCGTACAAAATCCAGAATTTATTAAACAAAATCTTTCCACTTGAATCACTTTATAAATATTAATGCAAACTGCATTAAAATCCGTTGGGTACGCGGGTTGACAGATCAGATCTAAGTGTATACCTACAGAGAGACAGAGAGAAGAAGCAAATTGGTTTTATACTCGTAGGTACCATGTAAAGATTAAGCACCTACCTAACTAGCGACCCGCCCTGGCTTTGTTTCAGTTTTATAATTCATATCTTCTGAACTTGGCTAGACATCAAAATAGAACGTACGAAAATATTAGTTTTAATTTTTGAAATATTTATGTAAATCCGTTGAGTCATTTCAAAGCCAATTCGAGTCAAACTCTCGGACAGAAAAACATATGTGATTTCTTAAAATGGTAATTTATGATTATGTACCGTATAAATTATTTTAAAGTCACGGACGCACAGTTCAGTTTTAATAAACATTACCATATTTATTCGATACTTCCTGCCTTCTTGCGCTGAACGGAAACACGAAGGCAAACTCAAGGCCGAGACGTGACAGACAGCCTTGCATTGTAATTGCACCCATTTGTGCATTCTCATGCAATTTAAGTGCATGTTAAGCGACTGTCTGACTCAGTCTGCATTACGTGTACAGCGTTGTCTGTTTCTGCGAGAATTTAATAGATTTAAACATCATATTCATATTCATTTATTCATTGTCACGTGGCACGGAAGTTGTATCGATTGGTGTTAATATCTTTAAAACTTAAGTATATAGGGTGGAAAAAACGAATGCCACATGGATGGCAACTACCTTATATACACCGTGTTTTTTTTTGATATACGATATCTTTAAGGGAACGTTCTTTAGGTCAAATAAGTTAATTTCCCGAAGACAGAGAAACGATAACTCTTACGGTTTTAAAGATATTTAATTTTTACATTTAATCAGTTAATCACGTTGAACTGGTGTAAAAGGCTCTTAATTGTGTGTGCATGTCACGCCAACATTGACGTATTTGACACTGACAATCAGTCAACTCTAAAGGCCCTTTTAGAATGACCAAAGATACAACATTTAATTACTTTGTTCTAAACAGTTTTTTTTTTTGAAATATTTATAAATAAACGGAGATTGAAAAGGGGCATGCTTCGATGGTTCGGTCATTTGGAAAGGATGGATGAAAGAAGATTGATGAAAGAGATATACAGATCGAAGGGTCGGAAATGGCCGACCTAGGTGTACTTTTTCGAATCAAATCGGAGAAATACTGGAAAAGGGCCGAATCTTAAGTAGGTACCTACCCGAAACCGACGTGCGTGCATGACGCGATGTATGAATGTGGAAGAATCGAAATAAAACTTTCAAGATCGTAGCAAGTGGAAGGAAGTGGTCTCTGCATTATAATATATATAAAATCATGTAAAGACCATGGTTGCTAGGAATAAATGAATGTGAATTTGAATAGGTCCTTGTTCTTGCCTGGTTCCATCGCGCTATTGTACGTGTGCCCTACTCATAATAATGTGTTTGTTTCGCCCATCAAGTGCATGTCCATTCCAACGTGGTAACGTAAGGTATTGTTTATTATTGTTACCCGAGATTTTCTATCGGGTGTTTCAGAAATCTGGTAAATTCTGGTATATACGGCGATGAAAATCATTTTCTTGACCCAAATAACTGAATCCGAAATTTTCACCGAAATGATTAGAGCCGTTGTCATGACGCGTTTACAAACAAATATTTGTATAAATCGTCGGTGATATTGCAAAACCACGTAATAGACAAATTTATGATAGTGCAAAATAAACCTTACTGACTTATTTAAAGGGTGCATGTTGCTCCTTATTTAAAATGTTACTTACGCGGTTTTGCAGTTTCACCGACGAAATATTGCTCGTAAATATTATAGTTATAGTGGCTCTTACTGTCCACGCATGGGCATAGGGTCGAAGACTATCTAACAGATAAAATGCTTGGCCTAAACTAAACACCTAAATAACGTAATAATAACTTAGTCATAAAAATTATATGTAAACAATGTATATTATCTAGGGGACACGGTTTCTGTAGGAGAATGTATCGAAACTTTTTACGCAGGTTGTCTTGCACCGTCACACGTAAGTATAACTTGTATATTTTTATTTATTTTTTATTACTAATACTTATTAGTTTTGTGACAATTCTGAGTTTTGACACACGTTCCTGCTCAACCAACGCATGAATATATTATTTTTTGGTTTTACGTGAGATTCATTGTTTTATATAATGCTAGGTTAAGTTTATTATTGTATAATATCATAAGCAGTATTTAAAAAACGACTGACTGTTGAGTTTCTGGCGGCGTTTCTTCTCAGCAGTGGTCTCTTGCTTTTGACACGAGATGTTAAGTAAATAAGAGCTATCGTGACGTCGAACATACGGTAACATGTCAAAGCATTATGGTTCTACCGAGTAGAAGAAGCCTAACTCCTTAGCTCTTTCTGTCGAATGATAAGAGTGTATTGTTGTTGTTGTAGATGTGAGGAGGAGCCGGGCGCGGGCCGCGGCGGCATGTGGGCGCCGGCCGTCGCCGGCGCCGGCGCCGCGCTGCTGGCGCTCCTGGCGCTCCTGGCGCTGCGAGCGTGCGCGCCCCGCGGCAAGCGCCGCCCGCAGGTACCACACACACTCACACACACTTACACACTAGCTTACTCGCTCACTAGTACACTTGCACACTCGTTCATTCAACGCGCTAAATTTACTCGCCCTCGCCCAATTACCTATTAGTGTAAGGCCTGAGTGGACGCTGGAGTCGGGCGTGCAGCGGGGTGCAGGCGGCGGGCATGTTAAACAAATGAAGCTCATACTGGTGTCCTGAGTCGACGCTGCACAAAGCGAATGCAGAGCGGGCAATGGAGCGTCGAGCGGAGCGTCGCGGGCAGGTTCAAACCTGTCTGTGATTTGCAGCGGCGAGAAGAGCGTGCAGTCATGTCGTGCGAAAATATTATAGAAATAGAAATTAAACCAGCACTTTGGCTTTCGTCTCACACTTTATGCAAAATTAGACCATATAAAAATAATAGATATATTAATATCGTATAAAGTGGAAAACTCCAAACCGTCTTCTTTGTTTCACTACGACACTAGGAGCCATAAATTCTCTTCTAAAAAGAAATCAAAAATTATCTCTGACGTCGTTGCCATCGTGACCTCGACCGATTCACACGAGCGGTGAGCGTGCACTGAGGCCAGTAGCAGGACGCTCTATCTCACGCTCGCCCGCCACGCTGCACGCTCCGCCGAACGCCCCGCTTCAAGCGTCCACTCAGGCCTTACACTTACCTACCCACTCACCCACTGATTAAGTTACTTACCCGGTTCCACATTTAATTAAACACGCAATCACCCAGTTACTCTCTCCCTCACTCACCAGCGGATCTACTCACTTCCTGACTAACTAAATTATATCCCGGCTCGCACACTCATTTTCTTGCCGCTCTTCCATCTTATTTGATACTCAAAACAGACTCAATCACTTTGCCTTTCCACTGAAGCGGAGACGAGCGGAGCTGCGCCAATATTAACCAATAGATGACGCATGCTGTCACGTCGAGCGCTCGTTAGTTTAGATTCTATTGGGTAATATTGGGCAATATCAGCCTTACTCATTCACTCCTTCGCTCTTTAGTGGTGATAGAAATTTGTGCAGGGTTGTTGTGATCGCTACTACGACCTGACACCAAGCGGCGGACGTCTTCAAGTAGGCCAGATGGTGAAACAATGTTGTAATCTCGGTTCCAGGTGGTCGTAGTCCGCGCCGCGCCCCGCCCGCCGCGCGCGCCGTCCCTCCCCCCGCGGCCGCCGTCTTTCTCCCCCCGGCCGCCGTCCCTCTCCCCCCGGCCGCTGCAGGCCCCGCGGCTGTACGCGCCCGCGCGCAAGGCCGACGCGCCGCTCGCCACAGCGCCCTCCGACGAGGAGAGAGCGCAACCGCCGCAGATCGTCATCGTCAACAACACCCAGCCCGCGCAGGACCCGCCCGCCCCCGGGACCTCGGCCGAGTTCAAAGGCCCCAAACTCCCCCTCCCCGAGCAGTGGCTACTGAAAAAACCCTTCGACTACAAGTACTCTAATATACCTCGGCCCCTGGTTCAGATCAGTTCTGAGCTTGGTAGTGAATTAACGCAAGAAACTAGAATTAAAAAGTTTAGTGCGACTCGTTCTCCGTCTCTAGAGAAGGACGAGAAGAGTCCGTTTCTGGGCAGGGAGGAGGTGTTCGGGTTCGACGCCGAGACCGTTAAGAACGTTAGCGGAGATATGGAGAAGGCCTCCATGTCGCCGAAGGAGGGGGACGTTGGCGACGTGTCCCCGGGCAACCTGCGCCGCTTCCGGTCGGTCAGCACGAGGCTCAACATGTGCAGCGTCAGCGAGAGTCCTCACCTAGAAGGTCAGCAAGAGAGACTAGAGATGCAGAACTCCCCGAGACTGCTTGAATGCCCGAACAGAGCGAAGTTCGATTTCTCCCCGAGGCTCCTCGCTGACAGCATGAGCTCCCCTCGTTTCTTCACCCCTCCTGAGGCGGCATCGCCTATGTTCTTCGCTGAACCCTCGCCAAAGTCGGTCTACTACGACACCGTTCGTTCTCCGAAGTTCTTCCCCGAAACGCCTAAAGAAGCCGACGTGCCTCAATCTCCGAGAACCCTGGGCGATCATTTGAACAGGAACGGTATAGAAAAACCCAGTTCTCCTAGAATATTAAGTGCAAAACCTAGTCCTAAAATACATAGTTGTAATAAAGAGAATTATTTTACTTTCGAGGCGTCGCTGCCGGAAGAGTCGGTCGCGAGGTCTCCTAGACCCAGGAGGTACGGAGGCAGGAACTCTATAGAGAAGGAACGTTTCACACCTCCGGCGGACAAAGAAATAAAGCGATACCGAAGACATAACAGTTGCGATACAAATTATAAAAATATAGAATTAAATATATCCAAATATGAAGAGAAAGAGAGAGAGGAAGCCAAAGACGTAGTCGACTGCTGCGCTAAAATGGAGAAGTTAGAAATAGAGTCGAGGGAAGATAGAAATGAATTGACAACTAATTTAAATACGGCACAAGCGAGACGGCAGCGACTAAAGTCTATATCATTAGACTCTGATAATGCTAAAATTATAGAGCAGAATTTAGGGCTTCCTATCGCGAAACAGATGAAGGATCAAATGAATGAGGCGTACAAGAATAAAGAAGTGAGCACATCGTGTGAAAGCATAGATAGGCATCTCGTAACGCCACCGCAAGAACAACCGGTCTTCAAGTTTGAAGAGGAGCCCGTCAAAGATAAAACTTCTGAAGAAGACGAGCCCAAAACACCAGATCTGAAGAAGAAATGCTTGCGACAGAGCTGTGACACGCACTCCTTTATAGACATGCCAAGATTCTCACCTAAAGAATTCGAAATTACAGTGACGACGGAAGAAGGAGCGACGACCTCAGCGGAAGCTTATACAAAACGAAAAGGGAAGAATTTAAGAAACTTAACCATTGATTTGACGAAGCGAGACAGTGATTTAGAAAAGGAGCTGTTGGAATTTGAGAAGTTATACACGAATGCTGAGGAGAAGAAGCCGAAAACGCCCACGTTGAAAGTCAAAGCTACGTCGCTGGATTCTTCTGAGACGGTCAACTTGTCTTTGCCGCAGAAGAAGACATTGGATGTCCCTCAGAACTCTATATCCGTTCCCAACACCCCTAAACGACAATTAATTAGAATTCTAGCACAAAAGAATATAAAATATGAGTCAGGATCTAAAAGTGCAGAGCAACGTCGTTTGTATATGAAAGGGCAAGACAGCGGTATATTCCTGCGTGAAAATCACGCCAATTTGATGCTTTACCAACCGGGAACGTCCAGGCGTGCCATGGGCTCTTTTGACGAAAACATGTCAGATTATGCTGACAATCCGCCAGAAATCAACGTATCAGGCCCTGCGTACCAAGACGCCGGGCAGACTTTAGGTTCGAATCTAAATTACAAGCAAAATTTAAGCGTGTCCAGTACTAACTTGAAAACATTGCCTGAAGGAGTGACTTCAGATGATTTCGACGCCAAGCCAAGCGAGGAAGAAGAAAAGTTTGGTAAGAAGCTGCATAGAAGAAATTCAAACCAAAGTTTAATGTTAAGCACACACAGCTTGCAAAGCTCCAATTGCTCCCTGAACAGCTCGGGCGCCTCCTGTCACAACCTGACCACCGTCCGCACCAGCATATCTAACTTTAGTTTAATCTCTGACAGTAGGAAGAAAATGTCTTTCGAAAGACGAGACTCTAACACTTCTTTGATAAATACAGAACATTTGGTACCCACGACCCGAGTCACGTGCTCTTCGAACACGAACGTCTCTGACGTCTCGAAGAACTGTCTTCTCCAACGGAGGGGCTCGAACAACAGCCTTACTTTGAACATACTGCCTTCGACTAGTTTAAGTAGACACTCAAGTAACAGCTCCTTGAATAAAGACGCCAAGCTCGGTCAGAAGAAAGGTCTTCTCGAACGCAGAAGCTCCAACACTTCCTTGACTTTAAACATCAACAGTTCCAACCCACAAATATCCACGAACAAAAGCCTTAGCATTTCCAATTATAACCTTAACGGATCGACTTGTAACTTGAGTAGATATAATAGCAACCAAAGTATTGATAACCCTCCTGAACCAAAGAAAGGTATACTTGAAAGAAGAAGTTCTAACACATCTTTGACTCTAAACATACAACCGCTAGAGCCTAGAGATATAGAAATAGATGATCACTTAATAGATAGTAACCTCAAAGAGCTCCCGCACAGGGACAAGCACAGGAAGTCGCTCAGCACGGAGAACTTGATACCTAAGTCGTACAAAACACGGACGCGGCGCACGGGAGAAAATAAATGCGTCGGTTTCGGATCTCATGACGATCTCTGGTCGAATTCGTACAACGCTGAAGATTGTCCGCAAAAACTAACGTACGTATGTGGGGATCAAGAAAACGAGATCATTTATGCGTTTGGAAGATCAGAAGATCCCAACTACCAGCAAGGGTTCGTTAAGAACATCACTACCAAGCCCCTGAGTCCTCAGAGTACTTCAGAAGACTTCAGGCTGTACTTAGCAAATATGCAGCATCTCCAAAACGCTTCCAGCGTCCTGTCTAGAAAGCAGCTAAGGGATTTGAACGAGGTTTTCCAAAATGGTTATTCCAAAGTGAAATGCCACAGCGCGACCGAAGGGCAGCACTGTTGCTCGAATAAGGTTGGCGGTGATTTGCCCAAAGAGAATCCACAAATGTTGATTCCAGACGTTGCTCATCCCTGCTCGGAGTACCAGAAGACGTTGCTCAGGAACTTGCATCAAGAGTTTTGGGATATGCCCACGAATTTCCAGGAGAAACCCATAGTGTCGGGCTCGCATACCAAGAACCGGTACAAGACTATACTGCCGAACGAACACTCCAGGTTTATACTGAAGTCTGATGCAGCGAGGGCTGGCGAAGGCTACATCAATGCCAATTTTATTAAGGTAAGACATTGAGCATTATATCTTTACTAATATAAATGCGCAGTAGTGTTTGTTTGTTTCGTCTGAAATTTGGTATAGAAATATTGACACCCAGACATTGCGTATTTTTATCCCAGAAAATTGGACAGTTTTGGAAGAAATAGCGATCAACGACTTCTACGTGGACGGAGTCAAGGGTAAAGATAAAGATAAAGACTAATAATAAATGAGTAAATGACTGTTATTTAAAAAAAAAACAGGAATTTGGGATTAGGTAAGCATTTTGGTATAAAAGTGTTACGAATTTTAGTCTGGTTAGGAATGTGTTGTTTTGAGAAAAACAGGTGTTTCGATATTTAGGCATTATCTAGATGTTAAGAAATTAAACCGTATTGAAACCGACTCGAAACTACTTACCCCCTTATACTTTTCAGGGGCACGAGTACACAAGGAACAGCTTCATCGCCACGCAAGGCCCTCTCCAGAACACGGTCTTCGACTTCTGGCTCATGGTCCACCAGAACTGCTCGCACTCGGCCCTGCACGCGCCCGCCGTCCAGAAGGTGGTCATGCTCACCAACTTCATCGAGAACAACCGGCAGAAATGCGAGAAATACTTCCCCTTGGACCTCGACGAGGAACTAACCTTCACCTGCCCAGAAATAGAAGAAGGATGCGAAAAAAGTTTCAATATAAAAAATGTGGGTATGATCAAAAAGAGTGGCTACACCATCAGGAAGCTGCAGTGCAGTGACGGCAGTGAAGCAGTGACCGTGTACCACTACTGGTTCCATAATTGGGCGGACCATAAGTGCCCTAAAGATGTGAACGCTTTGCTGAATTTAGGTTTGGACGTTTTAAAAGAAACTACGTACGATTTTGACGTTAGTGATGCGAGTGTCGAGGATATGTGCCAGTGCCTGCCCAAAAGTGACTCCAAATTTGTTTTCCCTCCGTCGGAAAGCGAATCCGGAGTAAGTGATATTACAGTGAATGTGTCCCCGTTGGATTTTTCCCAAGAGAACAACTCTCCCGCTACTATAGTGCATTGTTCTGCAGGCATCGGACGCACAGGCTGCCTAATAGCTATCTTGAACGGTATTAAACAGCTGTCTATAGAACATAAGGTTGATGTGTTAGGGATAGTGTGCAACATGAGGTTGAACAGAGGCGGCATGGTTCAGAACTCGGAGCAATATGAACTGATACATAAAGTGTTGTGCTTATTTGAGAAAGCCTGTCTGCCGAGCTTATAGCTGGACTTCAGGATGTATTTTTAATGGTGATAGCAGCTGACAATGTCTGATTCACGTTTGGTATGTCATAGAGGGTAGACATAGATGAACAGAGAAGCCTGACAAATGCTGGCTAATATTCATTTGTATGCCACAGCTTAAGATATTTCTCTTCAATGCATCATCTTAATTTTTATATTATATATAATATTTGTAATATGCCCAAAACATTTTTAATAAACAGTTTCTTACAAAACTTAACAAGCTTACAGCCTTCTGCGACGTGCTGCCACGCAGCTCACGCGTGGATAAATTCGCTTCATATCAAAATGTATGTAGAGAATCCTACAACGGCACACACGAATTTGCGTCGGTGTCACGCCTAGAACAATTGACAAAAGGATTTTTTTTAAGACGTGGTCTGAAAAAAATTCATGCTTGCATTTTTTTTGTTCATTATTTATTTACTGAGAAAATAAATAAACAATCGTTACAGCTAGTGCGTAACGTGGTTACAAAATAATGTTAATATTCAATATTTTTTTTCACCGTAAATAATAGATGAAGATTTAAAAATAGTACTTATACTTTTGAAACAAACTTCTAGAAACATGGTTTTTATCAGAACATATTTTACCCAAAAAATCTGTTGTCATCATCGTCGTGGCTCACGCGCGCGGCTCGTGCGCGCCGCGCGTGGTATTCGTGCTTTAAGTATGAAAAAGTTCACAAAAAAATGTAGTACAAAAGGTACAATTGTGCGACCACCCGTTAGCCTAGTTGGTACCATGCCGATGTGGCTATGGGTTGACCGAATGGACAAATATTATTTGCTCCTGAGACTATGTATTCTCTATATTTGTATGTTTATCGGTTCACCAATGTTTTACCAAATCATCAATCATCATTTGACAGCCCATGTAACCTATGCAATGTGGAATGGTTGGAGCAGAAACACGTTTTTGCGAAATGAAAGTTTGTAAAATGATATGGTTTGTCAAATGATGATTGGGTAACAAGTCAGGATACCATGTTTATCACTGTTTAGTATCTGTAGTACAAACCTAGAGCTTAGTTCGGGACTAGGTCAATATTTATTATTTCTACATTCCCGTACTCCTTTGTCTAACAAAAAGTAATCAGTCTTAAGTATAATGATCATTGTGGCTCTGCAAATCTGCCTACCTTCTTTGACATATCCGACATTTGAAATATAGTGTTTGTGTGTGTATGATGCTGATGCTGTGGTGTACCTATTCAATCTTGGTTAAGGTGTAACAGCTGACCGTTCAAGGTCAGTCCATCGCGGCGGTGGACTTTGACAGAGTGAGAGTCCAGGTAAAGCGGGACAATTAATATGGCGCGCGGATTAGGCGATTATAGACTCTGTTAACGGTGTAAGCGCTTCGACGCGCGTCATATTAAATTGTGTCCAGCTGTACGAATGCACGGGTACGTATAAATTATATCTGCGTTTCTCTGCCTTGGTCTAGCTGCGTCAGTACGACCGAGGTCGAGACATGCATGTATTCGTACTTGACGTTATATAACAGCTAAAAACAGAGCTAATTTCCTGCCAACGCCACCTTAACCAGTATTGCATATAATAAAGGTGCCAAAATGCACCGATGATATTCAATAATCTTCCGAGTCCTAAAGGCAACTTAATCAAGAGTCTTTCAAACCGCACACTAACTACTCACCTCTACTTATTGCAGTGCTCTGGACAGGCTCTGGTCTCCTGGTATGCAAAATAACTGGGTCTCTATTTTACGCGGTAAAATAATATTGCTTTTGACATGTTATCGTATTGTCAACCTTACTACTTGACTGTAATGGCGGCAGCACAGTATGGAGAACAGGTAGATCGTCTTCAAACAAAGGTACATCACGCGGCTTGCATGTGTGCGTACGCCGTCCGTACGCCTGTGGGCGGGGCGAGGAAACTACATCTCGGGGTGACACAGGGTGACTTAGTCGGGGCCTAATAGTACGCGTATCTATTTAAAATATCTAGCGACAATTTCTTTGCAGAAAATATGGCATATTGTTCTGTATAATTTCGCTATCGTTAGCTTAATTCGTTTATCGTCATAGGAAGCCTTGCGCGAAAGCGGTATTATCAAGAGATATCGAAAAGGAATTTACATATCACATCACAATGCCTATAAACATATTTAGTGTTAACGGTTAAAAAGTATGTACGTAAAATAATTTAAATTTGGTACTTAAGTAAAGCACGAAATTATAATTCGACCCGATTAGCAAAGAGATGTGTAAAAAAAGGGCCAGTCTAAAAAGTTCCTACCATACCTAACAATATTAATAGTTACTTACTTTGGGTTTGTGTAATTTATGAAAATTACTGATTATAAATCATAGACCATCAGCAAAACAAGTTTGAACAACCCTGGCGCTCGAAGAATCTTCTAAAGGGCCAGTCGATCAACTTTTCTATTTATACTATGGCGGCAGAGTCAAGACAATATGATAACTTGTCTACAATAATATTATTTTACCGAGTAGTTTTTTTCTGTGCCAATTCAAAGCGCTCCAGAAAGCGGGTGGAGCCTGGAAACAATGCTTGTATCAGTAGAGGTAGGTGAGGACCAAGAAGCTTATAGGTATAATACTAGCAGTAGCACACGACTCCGTCTGCCAACAAATACAAAGCCTATGTTACGAGGCGACGAAAAAAATAATCGGTCCAGTAGTTTTTCGAGTTTATACATTACAAACATAAATACATATATTTTGTCTAACATTAGTGTAGATCCCCACTACACTAATGTTAGAGAAAATATTTGTATTTTACTTACTATGTACTTACTATGGAGATTGCAGACCATTTGAAATGGAGCTAGAAAATATAACTTTGAAATTGTCAATCGTATTTTTTTATTGCTTTATGTTGTACATGACGTATTAACAATACGGTCGGTAGCTTCAATATAAACTGTAACAAGACAGTAGTTTAGTCTATCTAATGCAGTGTTCACCATCAACTAAACGGACGGTTAGCAATTTAACGGTTGTCAAATGTATTGATTAACAGCTGATTAAGAATTAACCGTCTGTTAAATTGGTTAACTTTTCTCTTAGAAAATTACATTTTCATCTTGCAAAGGCTCATCATACAGCGGTATTCGCCATGCCAATATAGGCTAGAAACAATTTTCTTATTCTATCATTCATATAAATTTGGATGTATTATATTAAAAAAATACCGATTTATTCACTCTTCAAACGCGAAATACTTTTACAAATTATAAAAAACTTTTTTTAACTAGCCGGTTTTGGTGTCCCACTGCTGGGCAAAGGCCTCCGCTCCCTTTCGCCACTCGTCCCTATCCTAAAAACATTTAAATGTTAAAATAAGTTTAACTTACCTCAAAATAAAATAAATGATTTTTTTCTATTTCTTTGTTCCTATAGAAATAGATGTGAAGGATACGTGTCGAAGTTCAAGGTCATATTTTCTACCTTCAATTCGCTGCATCGCATTCTCCACAGAATATAGGCTTCTTGGACGCAACAAGCAATGCGTTAAGCTGTATAGCTGTACACGTTCCTTATCATAGATCGGGCGTCACATGGTACAGTGGAGAGCTACTTCAATTATTCTAGCTCATATTATTAATGGAATTGAATATTTAATACGTGTTATTTTTATTGTTATATTAGGAAACCAAAATGAAAACCGATACCTACTAGCTCATCTTGGCTGTGTGTGAAGGTCGAAGTTACGTTAGCTTCGTCCCTTTCTCTCAATCTAGTCTTGAGTATCGAGAGAAAGGGACTGAGCACCCGCAGATTCGAATTTACCTAACCTCTAATTAAAAACTATCGGAACCGGATTCCAATATCCATCGGAAGTTCCGTCTTAACGGAACCGGATTCGAAGCCCTGTAACATCCCTAGCCGTAATTGTATTTGTTTCTCTCGGGAACACGGGTCCGGGTTGGTACCACCATCTTATCCATTAACCTACCGCCAGGCAGCTGTGTTCGCATTGTTGTGTTCCGGTTTGGGGATAAGACAGCCGGTGACATGACTAGCATAGAGGCATTCCATCTTAGTCCTCAGGGTTGGCAACGCATTTGCAGTCTTGTGAATGCGAATGTCTATGGGTCACAGTTTCCACTTGCCATCAGGTGGCCTGTGTGCTCGTTTGCCTTCCCATGCAATAAAAAAAAAAATGAATCTGAGCCGCTTTTAACAAGTCCTCGCGCACACAGCCAAGTTGAGTTGGAATATCTGCGAGTGTGTCGCAAGCCTAATAATTTTATCTAAGTAATTAAATTTTCATACAGACGGTGGTTACAAATATGAAAGAAATACTTTTACTGACACTAGAAGTACTAAGTAAGCATAAAAAGGAGACGTATTAGTTCAAAAGGACGTTGTAGTGTTTTAAAAACCGGTGTTTTGTGCCGTTTTTTATTTGTATTGCCGGTTTTTGGACTTGGTTTATAAGTACTAAATACCGGACATGTGATAATAACCTGAGTTTGTCGGTTATTTAAGTTAATAACGGTGTTTTTACCGGTTTTCTCGTTCCTTAATCAGATATAGTTAGATATAAGATGTAATATTATATGAATTAACGTGTAAACTTTTTTATTGTAGACGTATTTTTATCGTAGTCAAATATTGTACATATTAAATGAAATATTTCTTAAAATGTAATTTGAAATATAATATATCGTGTATTTATTTTGTACATTTTTTTGCACAATTTAGTTTTACTGCGACTTTATATGTTTTTAGTTGTTTAATGAAAATATATGTGTGTTTTGGCTAGAAATAAATATTTATTTGTGTAGTGTTGAATGTTGTTCATGTTTTATCAATCGACTCGTCTGTCGACGCGGGGTGTGCCTGTATTGGTGAAATGACAGGTTAACCGTAGGTACATTTTACGAAAATAATTCAGTCTGATTTACTACAAAATTGATAACGCCACAATCTTCATAGCGGTTTCATAGCATATCTTGTGGTGGTCACAGAGTTTTACATCGCAACCGCAACAAAAATTTACTTAAAAAACTATGATGAAAGATTTCATACAAAATCCAACGGAACAACGAACAGGCAGTGTTGGGCATAATTCAATTAATTTGTAATTGAATTACAAATTAAAATATATTTAATGCAATTGCTTGTAATTAATTACGCTCGCAATTGAATTTCATTTAATTTAAATTACTTGGTAATTTTTAATTGAAATTACATTAATTTGTAATTGAATTACGCAATTACGTTATATAAACTTGTCTATTACTTACTCAAAAAGTATCAAATTTACCCAATGAGTTCTTATTTATTTTATATTTAGTATTTGGTATGGTGCCTCTTAGCACAGGTAACTTATTACTTAAAAAGAGGCATCAACCACGGTTATTGTAATATTTAATGTGCTAAAGAATAAACGTTTTTTCATTTTCATTTTTAATTTTCATATAAATATAGTAGCATACTATATAAAAACAATGAAAATGCTTTCCTAGATGAATGCAATTTTATAAAGTAATTACATTTTGAAATTCAGAGCTGATCGTAATTCAATTAGAAATTACACAATATGTGTAATTTTAATTCGTAATTGAAATTACATTCTGTAATTGCAATTCATAATTTGTAATTCAATTACTTTTTGCCCAACACTGCGAACAGGTAAGTAACGGGTATTGAAACAGTTGCTTCAGGACATATTCTCTGAATAGATTGGGTATTTGTATACTTATTTAAATGAGAATGGCGGCAGCTATTATTTTTTCAAGTGGCAATCACGATGTTAAGCGTTGTTGCGTCGAAATTAAATAAATAAATATTGACAATCGCGCACAAATTGACCTAATTCTGAAATGTTCTATGAGTACTAGACAATCATAAACGGAATTTAGGCATTTTAGGACGGAAGTTTTGGATCAGTCTTGTTATTTCGGGAATTTTAAGAATGATTACATTAAATCACGCCTGTTTTCCAGAGGGGTAGCCAGAGACCACTTCTTTTCACTTGCTACGATCTTGTCTTGAAAAATCTCTTTCGCTTGTTCCACATTCATACATCGAGTCATGCACGCACGTCGGTTTCAGGTACTTAAGATTCTGCCCTTTTCCAGTATTTCTCCGATTTGATTGGAAAAAGAACGCCTTATTTTAAGAAAGAAACGATTTGAAATTTTAGGCATAATGGGAATTCATTTGAGATTTAAGTACCTAGTCCAATTAATGATCAAGGCGTTGTAAAATCCGGTCATAATGAAACCTCTATATTTAAACAATTATCATAATTGGCGATACGTTGACCGAGTTCGTTCGATTCCCGATGTAGGTAGGTAGATAATCTCGTAATCAAATCAAATCAAATCAAATATTCTTTATTTGCTTAAAATGTGGTATAAAAAAGTGGTTTGCAGTAAGTGGTTTCACACATTTTACCAGCAAATGGCATGAAAAATTTACATTTAAATAAATCTCTAATAGGTAACAAGTTATTGACAGTTCCATAACCATAAATTAGCAATGTGCCGACTCAAAACTAATCTTCGAAATTATTTAGTTTATCCTATTCTACTAATTTAATGTCATTTTTTATTATGTTATAAGAATAACAGTCTTACTTGAAATAAGCAAAAAACTCGTTAACAGAATAAAAACAGTTTTGTGTTAACCAGCTTTTGAGTCTTCGTTTGAAAATTTTTAGAGGCTAGTTTTTAATGTCACTGCAGTCTGTTGAAAATTTTGACAGACATACAAAAATGTGCCTCTGCTGTACAATTTCGTCTTTTGAGGGGGTACAAAGAGTCTATCAGGGAACCTTGTTCTGAAGTTACAAACATCTTTGCATGTTTTAAATAGCTCTCGGTTGGTTTTGACAAACAAGCAAACTTCGTAAATATAAATTGAGGGCACAGTTAATAAATTTAAATCCCTGTATAGTGGTCTGCATGAGGTCAAGACGTCTACATTACATAATGCTCTAATACACTGTTTCTGTGCTATCAAGGCCCGATTTGCATGGCAAGAATTTCCCCACATCAGGATACCGTATCGAAGCAATGAACATATATATACCCATGGTACGCTTGCATCGCAACATTTTTGGAACTAATTTTGGTTAGTCGCCATAACGCGTATGCAAATGAATTCATTTGTCTGCACAACTCATGTATGTGATAATCCCAGGAACATTTATTATCTATGATAAGGCCTAAAAAAGTAGTTTTGGAGGATTCTTTGATTACTTGACCTATATAGTTTACATTTAGCGAGTGTTTATTACCTACCATTTCTATTTGTGAATTGCATGAATGTTGTTTTGTCAATATTAATATTTAGATTATTTTTGTTTAACCAAGTTATAATTTTAAAAATCGTATTATTTATTACTTCATTATAAACATTACCAACACGGCACGGTATAACAACTGACAGATCGTCAGCAAACAGTGTGCATTCAAACTCTGTTACGTCTGGAAGATCATTTATGTATAGCAAAAACAACAAACGCCCACCACACTGAAAAATGGGAGTTTTTTGTACCTGGGACTTTGAATCTACAATCAAGGGAATAAAGTTTTGTAATGTAACGTAACGAACGGAATTTTTTCATGAAATTTAAATGAAATTTACTTGTGTCAGGCTAATTTCCATCTAATTATGTAACTTTCAGAAATTATAATTTTCGCAGTTAAGGAAAGTTTTATAATTTTTCAGAAATCGCTCATCAGTTCATCATAGTTACTTGACAACAGTGGTATATACACATAACATGTAAAACCAATCGCAGATTTGTCAAAAACATATCCCGGCTCCATGTGGTTTTGGACTTCAGTCCGTGGTAAATCAAACGGGGATAACTACCCCTTGGCCACGCGGCTAATAATAATAATAATGAGGAGGAGGAGGAGGAGGTTGAGAGGAGGTTCCTCTCTCTGCAGCCCTAACCACCGGTAGCTTGAGCCCTGCCCCGCTGCTGGCGGCACCCGTAGATTAGGTTTTTTATAATGTTTATTTTTTTGTATCGGTATTGTTATTTTACCTTTATATTTGAATATGTAAAAAACCTAATTTATAGAAAATTAAATGAATATCTAAATAATAATAATAATAATAATAATAATTTATTTGCTAATGTCACTTGTTATCGAATTTTCGATTCACTATTCGCTCTGCTGATGTCAGAAGTAACTGACATTTGACATGAAATTTAAATGAAATTTATGCGGTAACATTTCTGTAATTTTAAACAGTTGAAATATTTCACCGTTAAGGAAACATGAAATGTTTCAGAAATTTCCCATCGCTAGTCACAGTGACGCTATGATTCAAGTCGTAAGGAGTGTCAAACATTGTTTTATATTGTCACTGTGACACCGCTCTAGGGTGGGTCACGGTTCCATCGGGCTGATAGTACCTACATGACATGACAGCTTATATGAATCACGTTGATGGAAGGACTTGTTGACTTGGCAATGTATCTATACCGAATTGACAACAGGAATTGTTTTAAATAATGTTCTGAAAAAAATATGAGTATAGAGGTTTAATTCAAAAGCATACTTTTTATAGCTCTCATGACTTTTTGTTGTGAAGTCAATTGTTGAGGAATTATTTGAAAATGAACCCATTTTGGTAACTTCAATTCAAGATGGCGGCTAACGCTTAAGGGGTCGAAATATTGGATTTTTTTAGGACCCCATGCCTTAACTATATCCATAAACCAGTCTAATTAAAATAATTTACGTAGTGGTGCAGACTTCACGCAAGCAATAACAAGAACCTATAACTATGTATGAGGTCGTCTTACAATTATGTTAAAATCTGTCAAGCCCTTTAGGCTGCGGAGCGCGACAAGGTAATAGACATAACTACATAAACTAAAAAAAAAAACTTGACGCAGACGCAGTGACGCATCACAAAAGCAAAAGTCGTTTTGTGGCGACTGAAGCGTTTTTGCATTGTGGGTTTTATTTATTTAATACAGGAAAACCAACAGCTGATAAATGACACTAAACAAAAATAAGACTCGTAAAGCTAATTACAGGGTTTCACAGATAAAAGCAGCTACCATGTAAGGAACAAAGAGAAACCACACACACACACCTTCACGCCTGTAGTCCCAGAGTGGGGTAGGCAGAGCTACAGAATTACCTTGTAAAACTAAAAACTTATTGATAATTCTGTAACCACATTTTGCACAATTAGGTTAAGATGTTTACCAGCGCATTAGTGACAGGTAGCAAGCCCATCGCCTAACAGTAGGGCCGAGTTCACCAACCAATTTAACAGAAGGTTCAATGGGTCAATACACTTGACAACCGTTAAACCGCTAACCATCCGTTTAATTGTTGGTGAACACGGCACTTACTAAACCGCGATTAGAATACACTTCGGAAGTAACGTCAGCACGCTGTCATTGCATATTATATCCGCCATTAGTAATTGTCATTTATATGCAACTAGCGACCCGCCCGCGGCTTCGCCCGCGTGGAATGTATTATACATATAAACCTTCCTTAAGAATCACTCTATCTATTAAAAAAAACCGCATCAAAATCCGTTGCGTAGTTTTAAAGATTTAAGCATACATAGGGACAGACAGCGCACGCGACTGTTTTATACTATGTAGTGATGATGACAGCGTGCTGACGTTACTTCCGAAGTGTATTCTAATCGCGGTTTAGTAATACTACAAGCCTTTATTCAAGAGAAACCCTTCCTAAGATAGTTCGCATTGTGAAATCACTCAAGTTTTAATTGGGCTACTCCCAGTAGTCCGCACCCCGTAGTTCGCACTGCGAACTACTGGGATTTTTTTTCCCAGTAGTTCGCACTGCGGACAAATGGGAAAACCAAAATCCCAGTAGTTCGCACTGTTTAATTCAACATAACTGTGTTCAATTTCATATGGTATTATAGGAGCAGGAATATAAAAAAGTAATTTTAATTTAACACATTTATTTAAAATTAGACTAGCAATTTAAAAAAAAAACAATAAATGTTATATATATAGAGTAAAAATGCTTTACTCTGTTGATTTGTTAAATTTTTCGTAAGATTAATGTTTTTTTAACTACGGGGTGCGGACTACTGGGAATAGCCCGTTTTAATTACCTACACAATAAAAAGCGAACTCATATAAACATTATTTACCCAAGTATCGAGTATGGTGAAGCGGCGCTAAATCGCGTAGCTGTCAAAAAAATCCATACACAAATGTAGCTCCGGCCGTTAACGTCTCTCACCCCCTAAATCAAGTCCAATTTCCAGGATTTTCGAATATGTTGTAGTTATTATAAAGAACTAGGTCTGTACGTTTCCGTTTTCTGTTTTTTAAATTGGTTTCATTCTAAGAAGTATTTTCGTGGAAAGGAAAACGTACAGATATAGTTTTTCATGATATCTAAAACATATTACATATGGAGGACTGTTATGCTTATAGCAGTTATAGCACAGGACTCATCTCCTATTATAGGCACTGGCCGTACGTAATAAAGATTAAATGGTCTCCATTATGACTAAAACAGTAAGGTGCCAAATTATGCTCCTATAATTTCTTCTGCGTTTAGCTATTAGCATGTACTTATAGCTTAAGTTAACCATATTTTTTATGTATCTATGTTTATGAAATAAATTATTATTTGTATGTCTTTACCAATCACGGGACTTTATTGGGAATCCCGGACCTTTGGATGGCGTACATGGAGCCGAAGCCAACACGCAGAGGCCCTTTAGACAAGTTTAATTTAGTATAGTGATGGGACACCAGCCGGCGATTGTCCCTGAGTTCAAACTATAGAAGTATGCTCCCACGGACAACCAACGGTTAGTGTAGGACTATTTAAGAAGGATGGAAGTATTAAAATAGGCTCTATGTATGAACAGATATGGATTGGTGAACTAGGCTATTGATGAAACTACGGCGCCTGCCTGGCCAATGCTAATTACTTTGGTTGAAATGGCAGGCGGTGACTCGCCAACTCAATGGAATGGGCCTCCCGAAATAGCCGCATATATATAGCAGCAGGGAGGTAACAGTTCCAGAGGGGCTAAGGGTGGAGAGGTGCTTCTGGACTTTAAACGACCATAAGGTGCCCACTCACCACTTATGCAACACATCCACCCTTCGCGCATATAGCTCTTGCGACTCCACTCTGACCGGCCAATAAAGGCAAGCCAGAGGTGAGGGTCTGTTCCTCGTCATTATTCACTCCAGCCGGCCGGTGAAGGCAAGCGTGAGGTGAGGAACAGGACCTACCCTCGGGAGCATTCAGGTCCGTGGTGTTGCCACTCACCAACAGCTCGCCACTAGCTGCCCTGCGGCCAAAAAAATATTATTATTATTATTTAGATATTAATTTAATTTTCTATAAATTAGGTTTTTTACATATTCAAATATAAAGGTAAAATAACAATACCGATACAAAAAATAAACATTATAAAAAACCTAATCTACGGGTGCCGCCAGCAGCGGGGCAGGGCTCAAGCTACCGGTGGTTAGGGCTGCAGAGAGAGGAACCTCCTCACAATGCGTGCCGTGTCGAGGAGTACTGCCTTCTGTATCTGGCCCTTGATCCAGCCATCTAGCGAGAGTCTCTTGAGGTGTTGGTCGAAACTCTTCGCTATAAGACCGTTTGCCGAAACAACCATTATTATTATTATTTGTATGTCTTTACCATTCACGGGACTATGGGAGTCCCGGACCTTTGGATGGCGTACATGGAGCCGAAGCCAACACGCAGAGGCCCTTTAGACAAGTTTAATTTAATAAAGTGATGGGACACCAACCGGCGATTGTCCCTGAGTTCAAACTATAGAAGTACGCTCCCACGGACAACCAACGGTTAGTGTAGGACTATTTAAGAAGGATGGAAGTATTAAAATAGGCTCTATGAATGAACAGATATGGACTGGTGAACTAGGCTATTGATGAAACTACGGCGCCTGCCTGGCCAATGCTAATTACTTTGGTTGAAATGGCAGGCGGTGACTCGCCAACTCAATGGAATGGGCCTCCCAAAATAGCCGCATATATGTAGCAGCAGGGAGGTAACAGTTCCAGAGGGGCTAAGGGTGGAGAGGTGCTTCTGGACTTTAAACGACCATAAGGTGCCCACTCACCACTTATGCAACACATCCACCCTTCGAGCATATAGCTCTTGCGACTCCACTCTGACCGGCCAATAAAGGCAAGCCAGAGGTGAGGGTCTGTTCCTCATCATTATACACTCCAGCCGGCCGGTGAAGGCAAGCGTGAGGTGAGGAACAGGACCTACCCTCGGGAGCATTCAGGTCCGTGGTGTCGCCACTCACCAACAGCTCGCCACTAGCTATTATTATTATTATTATTTGTATGTCTTTACCATTCACGGGACTATGGGAGTCCCGGACCTTTGGAAGGCGTACATGGAGCCGAAGCCAACACGCAGAGGCCCTTTAGACAAGTTTAATTTAGTAAAGTGATGGGACACCAACCGGCGATTGTCCCTGAGTTCAAACTATAAAAGTATGCTCCCACGGACAACCAACGGTTAGTGTAGGACTATTTAAGAAGGATGGAAGTATTAACAATAGGCTCTATGAATGAACAGATATGGATTGGTGAACTAGGCTATTGATGAAACTACGGCGCCTGCCTGGCCAATGCTAATTACTTTGGTTGAAATGGCAGGCGGTGACTCGCCAACTCAAGAATGGGCCTCCCGAAATAGCCGCATATATATAGCAGCAGGGAGGTAACAGTTCCAGAGGGGCTAAGGGTGGAGAGGTGCTTCTGGACTTTAAACGACCATAAGGTGCCCACTCACCACTTATGCAACACATCCACCCTTCGCGCATATAGCTCTTGCGACTCCACTCTGACCGGCCAATAAAGGCAAGCCAGAGGTGAGGGTCTGTTCCTCGTCATTATTCACTCCAGCCGGCCGGTGAAGGCAAGCGTGAGGTGAGGAACAGGACCTACCCTCGGGAGCATTCAGGTCCGTGGTGTTGCCACTCACCAACAGCTCGCCACTAGCTGCCCTGCGGCCAAAAAAATATTATTATTATTATTTAGATATTAATTTAATTTTCTATAAATTAGGTTTTTTACATATTCAAATATAAAGGTAAAATAACAATACCGATACAAAAAATAAACATTATAAAAAACCTAATCTACGGGTGCCGCCAGCAGCGGGGCAGGGCTCAAGCTACCGGTGGTTAGGGCTGCAGAGAGAGGAACCTCCTCACAATGCGTGCCGTGTCGAGGAGTACTGCCTTCTGTATCTGGCCCTTGATCCAGCCATCTAGCGAGAGTCTCTTGAGGTGTTGGTCGAAACTCTTCGCTATAAGACCGTTTGCCGAAACAACCATTATTATTATTATTATTATTATTCAAAAATCGGACTAGGTTGAAGGGTAGTGAAACGTTTTCGCATTTTGTATGGAAATTTTTAGATTCACAATCCCCTCGAGTACAAAAATGAATCTAGACACATTGTTATTGTGATTAAATGGAATGTAACTTTCATTTCTTGGTATTCAGAACACCGTGCGTGATGCGTCATGAAATATTATGACTGGGCCATCGATAATACTATTTTATTAATACTGACGAAGCAAAGGCTGATTCTATGATTTTTAATATCACGTAAGTAATATCGTCGGTGAAATAGCAAATCCGTGTAAGTAACATTTTTAACAAGGAGCAAAATGCACCTTTTTAATAATACGTTAAGGTTTACTTTGCTCTAGCATAAATTTGCTAGTTACGCGGTTTAGCAGTGTGACCGACGACATCGTTTAATTATAAGTAATCGTTTAATGATCACTACATTATTATAAAACAGTCCCCTCCTGTCTGTATGATCTCAAAAATACTAAACGGATTTTCATGCGGTTTTCACCGTCACTTAGATAATTTTTAAATGATTACTACCTGTGCCCCCGACTTCGTCCCGTGGTAACCGCAAACAATTGTGTCTAGAGCGTCCCAGGGTTTCTTTGAGCACCTCTCATCATCAGAGCTTGCAATATTAGTTGAAGCGTTTTTCACAAAGACTCGTATGTGCTTGACGTTAAAGAGAGTTAATGATTTTTCATTTACTTACTAAGTAGAGATTTTATATCAATGAAATTGGAAACCACTCTAACACCCTTTATCAGATCAAAAGCTAAAAGGACTATATAGGTCTGATCATCGTTTTAGAACATATATGTATATGTATACATACATATACAGTGGGGGTCACATATTAGGGAAACTTACGTTTTTTCCCCCACGAATATGACTTTTTAATTTTGACCACCAGTTATATAGTTGTTGACCAATTTTGTTTAAAGTTTTAAACAGATGTACAGTCATGATGATGATGATGATGATGATAGGTGGGGACGCCCAGCCGAAGCAGGCGGGCAGTCGATTCGGTCAGCCGTTCATTCTGCCCTATTCCCCTCAGTCGTGCCTCAGGTTACTGGCCCGGCGGCGCTCCCATCCAGCATCGATCCCATCTTCCTGTCTTCCTACAGAACAACAGTGCGTCCCGTAGGTTGATGCTTTTGAGATCTTCTGTGGACAAAACGTCCTCTCCGAATGTGTGGTATCTCAGTGACGAGTACATGACACACTCGGCTAGGACGTGTTGACTAGTTTCCTCTTTGCCACAGTGTGGGCATTGAGGGTTCTGTTTAATACCTATTACCGTCAGATGTCTGTTGAGCGGACAGTGTCCAGTCAGGATTCCTGTTAGTATGCTTAGGTTGTACTTACCCAGGTTTAGAAGGTACCTTGTTCTGTTTTTATTAACCCTTCCTATCATGAGTTTGGATTGTCTGCACCCTTGCGTCATCCCCCATGCCTCATTTGTTTTCTTTTCCATTCTTCTGGCGATAACTCCTTTGGTTACCATCTCCGATATCGGTAATACCGGTTCCGGGCCTAGGTACTGTTGGTCCGCACCTGCTCTGGCTAGTTCGTCTGCCTTCTCGTTTCCCACTGCTCCACTGTGTCCTGGCACCCACGCCAGTGTTACATGGGATGTGGTGCCTAGAGTGTTCAGTTCATTCCTACACTCTTGCACTAGAGATGATTTGATCACCGGATTGCCTAGTGCTTTGAGTGCCGCTTGGCTATCTGAGTATATTATAACGTGACCACCCGTTACATTGCTTTTTTCCTTGAGGCTCAGGGCACACTTCATGATGGCAAAGACTTCTGCCTGAAACACACTGGTGGAGCCCCCTAGTGGTATCGTCGTGTGCTCGATGTACAGTCATCTAGGCACTGTTTAAAACGGAGATTATATTTTATAGGGATTCGTAAACGTTTTGCTGACTCGTCCATACAAAGTTTTATAACTTCAACGTCAAACGTTGAAAAGTGCGTTTAAAAATCATGCCCGTGGAATATTTATAACCCGGCCAATTGGGATGGAAAAGAACTCACGGTTTTTACTCGTACATTCTAATTCGAAAGAATAGGTAATTTTAAGGTACCAATTTGATTAATTTTGTGTTTGACTCAATAGTTTCGTTTTAATATCTTTATTTATTTAGCAGACATTTTTATTTTAAATTTGGGTTGGCGTATTTCTAATAAATTACTAAAATTAGATGATGTCTAATAATGATAGAAAGTGATTGTAATAGTGCAATAAAACATACTATTTCAAGCGGTTTTCGCCTAATCCGTAAGATACACCTGAGCTTCAAGCCAAAAATTAAAGTCAAACAAAGGTCAAATATATTTTAAAAAAAAAATTTTCTTCGCACCGATTTTCTTTTTCTGTTTCGCCTACTGGTTGACTGGTAGAGAATGCCATTGGGCATTAAGTCCGCCATTTGTACTTTATTGTATTTAGTTCAAAAAAGTTTAAATAAATAAATAAATATACTTTTGTCGAAGTTTCCAAAATAAATAAGTATTTTAAAAACTTAATAATGCAGAACGGCTTTAAAACCCTATTCCTCGAAATGGTTTCCGAATCAGAGTAATCGTACAAATATGAACAATCCCAACTGACGAGTTATGTGGAACTGCTAAGCAATCAAATTCCTCGATTAAACCGCTCTCCAACGTACAGCTAACAGACAACGCCCGAATGTAAATATAGTTAAGGTATTTTTAATGAACGGAACACCAAAACAAGTCCTTAGGTACTTTAATATAAGCTTTATGCTCTGTAATTGAACTTTAAATGTACGTAATTGTAATACATTATAATGTCTCAAATAATAGCTTTGTTTTATTTTAAAAAAAAACGTGATTAAGTATTAAAGGTTGTACGGTCGTTTGTCGTCTGCTCTCGCGGCTGGAAATCAACAGACCGCTCCAATGCACGGACAGGATGCCGCGTCACGACGATGCGTCGTACCGCGCCCCACAGCGTTGTGCGTTGCGATCACAAGACCAATATGGCTAAGTATTCAAAAAAACACCGCGTCCAACTCTGTTTAACTGCTACGGTGCCACAGACAGACACACACACACTTAAAACTTACACAAGTCAAACTTATAACACCCCTATTTTTTGCGTCGGGGGTTAAAATTGATCCAGCTTAATTATTGAAGCTGTGATCTCTATTTGTAGTTTGCTAATAATGGTAAAATGACAGACAGACAAACGGACGCATCGCACATAAGCCGCTTCACAGAAAAACAATAAACAATAGATGATTGAAGTACATTGTAAATTCTAACAACCCGCGCCATCTCGCTAATTTTACATTCATTATCACTTATCGGAGAAGCATCATGACATTCGTGACGGAGTATAACTGGGTACTATTACTACGGTTTATATTCTTTACTGCCCATTATCCTCTCGTATGCAGATAAAAATAACAAGCTCTGAGATAATAACAACAATAAAAAATGAGTTAATAACTAAATAGTTTTTATGCAACTGATGCATAATGAGAGACATTAAAACACGTGGAGTGTGGTTTTATGAAACGAGCGTCAGCGACTTTTAAGCGTATGAAACAAGCAATATTTTTTTAGGGTTTCGGCGTCCATCTAGGTATATATTATTACTCGCATGTACCTTGCTTGATCCATGGAACCTCCAGTTAAGGTGTATTTCGCAAATGTCGAGTTATTTATAGACACTCCCATGGACTTATTAGATCAATAAGTCCATGGATATCACACGTAAAGAGAGTATTTTATCCAATGAAACAAACAGAAGCCCACGGGGTTTGTTCCACGCGCTCCTGTCAAGTCCCGTCACAGTGTCCAGGTCGTTATAATTGAAATCAAAAGAATTGTCAAACTAAATGGCCTAGTTGGTAGTGTCTCTGCCTATGAAGCTAGCGGTCCTGGGCTCAAATCCTGGTAAGGGCAGATATTTGTGTGATGAGCGCGAATATTTGTTCCTGAGTCATGGATGTTAACTATGTAATTAAGTATATATGTCTCTATGTAAGTATTTATATCGTTGTCTAGTACCCATAATACAAGCCTAGAGCTTAAATTGGGACTAAGTCATTTGGGTTGACATTGTCCCCTGATATTTATTTATTTTATTGTAATTAAACTCCTCCGAAATGGCACGACCGATTTTCGTAAAATTTTGTGTGCATATCGGTCATCGACATACCAACCAATAGACACCGGGTTCCATACAGAATTCTCTCCTTAAAGTGTCCTAGGGCGACCTATACAAACTTCATACTTGTATAAAATCATTGCCAAAATAAAACATCCTAATTTAAATGGTATATCATTAACGCAATGCTTAATTTTGCATGAAACAATTTATCATCTTATGTCGCTTCGACTAGAGGCTCGTTTTTTTACCTTATGCAGCTTCTACTAGCGGAGTGCCAATGTCACCGCGAACAGAGTACAAATGGAGTAGCTTTATACTTAATATTATTTCTGTTTTGACGTCTCAGGTGGGTTTCATTTAAACAAAAACTCAACGCTATTTTTATTATTTAAGATAATATAAATAATATTGTGGGCTCGTAACCCATCATATATTTTTTTAGCAACAAAAAGTAAAAGCGTCTTCAAAAACCCTAATAGCTACTTGAAAAACTTATAACGACTGACTTATTATGTCGCTGGCAAAAATCATGTGGCATTGCTATTTGTGTAAGTATTCCTACTTGACACTGGCTTGGATATAATTATAAAATATCTATCATATATTTGATATACCTGTTAGGCAACGATAGGGAATTTCTAGGAGACCGGTCATTTATTTCACCTTGTTCAGTGGGTCAAAATTATGAATGTAGAGGAAGCGAAAGTTATACTTGTATGCTTAGACCGGTGCACCTGGCATTCCGTAGTCTCTGCCTACACCACAGGGGAACAAATGTGAAGCGATGTATAGGTATGTTTAGTGGATTTTTGAAGACGGTTTTATTTTTAAACGGAAAAATCGCTTTTTAGTGATATTTCTCATATCATTGAGATTTTCTACAGCACATAATTATACTCGTTCATTGCATTAAAAAACCTTATAGTCTAATAACAATTTCCAATCAGCCTTAACAATATTTCGCTATCCAATATGCAGGGCCGTTAATTATTAAAGAGTTCTCCCGGTACTTCACCATCAATTGCACTTCACTACATGCATTACGTGAATAAAAGTCATTTCATATTCTTAATAGAGAAATCTCATCACTGCCCGTTAAACAATTATGATTAATGATTTCCGGTGTTCATCTTTGGTCTTCATCAGTTAAAAAACTCCTGCCGTTCACTCGCGACAATATAACTCTATATCGCACAATAAAATGGATTACGAGGAATCCACAAACTAATATTTAATTTATTACTGCAATAATATAAAGTATAAAACTACTCCATTGACATACTGTTCCCCAACATCCAAATACTGACAATTGTTGGTCCGAAACTAAAATATTTTTTTTTATTAGAAAGACTTAGCTATTTATCAATTAATATTACGAATCGACATTTACATGCCGAAAGTATGACATTCCGTCTGAAAGATTTTTGTAAAGGTGATTATTTTTACAGTTTCTGAAAACGCATTGAGGCATTGTGACACGTGTCACTGTTGTTGGCGTAGTTGACAACGAACTAAATTAAAGTAAGCTCCCAATTTGAAGTGGGTATATATTCGCTGGGCCGTGTTTTGTTCTCTGACCCGTTATCTAGTTGTATTGTTGATCGAAGATATCGGTTAGGTCTGCGAATCGGACAACATCTATTTTTCTTCCCCCTAAATGTTAAGGGTGGTCCACCCCTAAATTTTACATACATGGCAAAACAACGTTTTCCGGTCAGCTATAATAAAAACGCGTCGCGTCGCCCGCTGTCCAAGCGATAGCAGCTAAATGATTGTTATAATAATTAAGTATAATTAATTATAGAATCATGTTCGCTCTTGCCCAGGTGACAATGGCAGTTACTTTTTCTCAAGTTTTTCTTTTATTGATAAATGTTCTATAGAAATAGAAAACGTAATTACGAGAATTAAATACATGCTGCGTCTATTATACGCGCAAAAAGTGTGCCGCGAAGGTCGCAGACACGCAGGAACATGTTATTAACCCTGTTTTTTGGTTTTTATGGCGGGGATCCGCAGGGATATTATGGCGTTTCCACGTGAAGTGATTTCGCCAGTGTCAAGGTTTATATGAGTATAAATCAATATAGCAATAAAACACAATCCAATCTTCTCTAGGAAGATTGGGGGCAACGTTGTACGGTGATTTGTAGGTCAGAGGTCAAGATAGTTTTAACCTCTGCACCACTGCGAGTCCACTTGAAACGAGAAGAAAGATGCCAGATACACGAAATAAGTCCAAGTCTTCAATCACTGTGCGACACAAAGGCATAAAAAGTACAAATCACTATCAGAAAAGAACTTTGAACACCTAATTACCCAAAAATTAAAGTCTAAAACAAATTACACGTCCGCCATCTTTTAACGTTGCAAATGGCCCCCACCCTGATTTTTAATTGCGTAGAATTCTGACAGCCATCAAATTCTGACGTTTCAGGAGTAACAAACATTTTTTTAATTGTTGACGTTTTTGGCCTTCATTTAAATTTGTTGCTATTCCACATACATAAGGTAGAGTAAACAAATCGGTATCCCAACTTATGACCAAATCATCATTTGACAAACTATATCGTTTTACAAACTTTCATTTTGCAAACTTTCATTTTGCAAAAATATATTTGTGCTTAAACCGTTACATATTACATTAGTTGCATGGGCTATTAAATAGGTTAGGTTAAGTTGGACTTTTGACCACAAAAAAAAAAAAAATATCCGGCGGGAAGTACCTGTTCGCGAAATGAAAGTTTGTAAAACGATATAGTTTGTCAAATGATTATTTGGTAAAACATTAGTGAACCAAACAAATCGCCTACGTGTCTAAGATAAGAATACTAAAAACGTTGAGAAGTAACTGCAAAATTATATTGTTAAGATTTAAGACAATACGCCAAAAAAAATTTGGGACTTCTAAATAAGTTGAAATCTTTACAAGTCACAGTGTTATTAGTTACTGGAGGAAATAAATAAAACATGACTTATGAAAACACTTTATTTTATTCAGTATCTTCAGAATCTTCTTCAGGCATACCTACTGCTGTCACTGTCATCACTTTCCCCCACATGTATAATGAATTTGTCGCAAACACCATCAATTAAATGGTCGGATGTTTCAGTCAGTTGCGTTGCGTTGCGTCTGAGCGTCTTTTTTTTATCCCAGAAGGGAACGGCAAAGGACATAAAACAGCCTAAAGCGTCGTCTTTAGTTTGGCAGGACGAATGACAGTCGACAACTGTCATTTTAAAGTCTATTTTTTCCAAAATAAAAACACAAAACAAAAATGATTAAATATAATAATATAATTTAACTCCAAAGGTTTGTAATACATGACAATGATCTGAATGATACCAACAACTATTGTATTTTTCCTCTGAAATTTGTTTAACAAAATATTATGTATGGATTGTGCGATTTTAAAATAAAATTACTTTGTATTAATTAACTTCTTATTATTTCATTTTAAATTCTAATATTTAAATCATATGAGTAATATTCTAAAGATTTTTTTTTTGACTTTTTTGCACCACACGTTCAAGGAATATTTTGTAGTCTGGCAAGACCAAGAAACGTCAGAATTCTACGCAATTAAAAATCAGGGTTTAATGGTTTAGCCTATAATCGCCAAAACTCATTTCAAACAATGTTTTACGTCGCTGAAGTTTCAATTCATAGACAGGCATTTACACGTGCAGGGGTTATATTTTTTGACGGTGAGGAAACGCATTTCGCTCTTTATTAAATAGAGGTAGTTACAGCGTAGCGTAATAACCTTGTAACTTGCTGAAATGTAGCCGAGACCTAGGTGCAGGCTAAAAACCAGCGCTGTGCAGCTGACCCACTCACACACATCACTCACACTCATAAAAATGTATATCCTACAGTAAAGTGTTCACATTTAAACTGTGTTAATGTTTTCTTTTTTGTGACAATAAATCCTTTTTTAATTTATTTCATTATTTTATTTTTACGCGTACCGTCTGGTCTAGGGATGCCCTTATTGGAGGGTTACGTGGGACCCACGACCTTCAGAGCGAAGGAGAAGGAGGAAGCCTACCCACTAAAACCTCACCGGCTAGTGGGCTAACCTAACCTACGTAACCCATGCTTAAGACAACCTTAAAACAATGACGTTTCAGCTGAAATTAGCTTTCGATGAAATGAAAATTGGCAGTGGGCGGGGCACATCGCTCGCAGGACTGATGGCCGATGGGGTCAGAAGGTTCTTGAGTGGCGTCCGCGGACCGGGACACGAGCTGTGGGTAGGCCTCCAACAAGATGGAGTGACGACCTTATAAGGATCGCGGGAACGCGGTGGATGCGAAAAGCACAAGAGAGCATTTCTAAAAAAGTTTGTTATTTTTCATTTACGACTTCGATTTGCAAAAAAAATTGCAGGTTGGTAGGGTGAATGAAGCTGAGCCTAAATAACATAGTCTCCCAAAATGTCCTCATACATTTGTATGAAACTTTCCTTTTTTGTTACTAACTTTCTTTGGTTCATGGTAGGAAATGCTCAAGACCGGTCTGAGTGGAGAGCCTTGGGGGAGGCCTATGTCCAGCAGTGGACGTCTTTCGGCTGACATGATGATGATAATGAATTAGTGTCGGCAATTAATGGGGATCCCGATAATAATACGCATTATAAAGCCTTCAGGACCTGCTGACCAACCGCAACCGAGTTTCAAATGGAACTATTGTTTTCATTCCAAAAGAAAACGGTTGCTATTGCGAGTGTGTTAGGCAATAAGCCTGAACTGCTAAGTAACCGGTAATTATTTAAACCGGTTTTGTTCATTACCCCCATACCTAAATCGAATACGGTTTGGGTCAGGTTTATTGAAAAAAAAAACGGTTTTTCACAAATTTTATTCTGTCGAGTTAAATTAAGCGGTTAATTTTAACTTGTCACTGAATACATGATTAGAACGTCCAATTTTAGTAATTTTACGTGAAGTCACTCGAAGGTCAAGGTCGGTGAGGTGAGGTGTGAGGGCGTGAGTCTGAGTTTAACCGGTTCATTCTGGTTTATAGCAGTTCTTCAATTTCGTTTTTTCCATTTACCGGTATTAATTAAAATTGAAATATCTTTCGATTGTAATTTAGGTAATAGCACTATACTATTAATAAATTAATAAAATAAGAAATATATTGAATAAGAAGTGAGATACCGAAATTGAATACCGGTATAGTTGTATGAAAATAATACCGGTATCAACCTCTGTAAATAAGTTCCTATCATGAAATTACATCGGTTTTAAGAACGATATTAACCGCTTCCTTCCCGACCGGTTCCGAGCCCTGCAATGTTGTTTAACTCTAAGAACATCAGCCCCGGATCTCCAAACTCGGACAAATACGGAAATATTTCTCGTCCAGATCAAGACAGAATAGTTTTCTTAACCGTGCTTCTGAGGAGAGAGCTTGATATTGATATATTAACTGTGTAATAAGCTTCTGTGAGGCGAAAATTAGGTACTAAAATGTGTTTCGAATGAGTGATTTTCAAGTTGCGAACATAAGCGAACTGGATGCGAAAAGCACAAGACCGGTCTGAGTGGAGAGCCTTGGGGGAGGAATATGTCCAGCAGTGGACGTCTTTCGGCTGACATGATGAAGCGAGCTTAGTGGGTCGGGCATGTTATGAGTTCACAGTTCTTTTAAGTTCTATTAGATCTTACATATCGAGGGTTCACGGGCTATTTGTATTAAGCGACATTCTGGCCGATATTGAGTTATATGTCTGCATCGTTTTATTGTTTTAATTCTTATTTGGTTGAGGCACTGTAACAAAGGTGTTTGTTTCTTAAATTATGAGTGTAATTATATGTTCTACCCACGAATATAAACAACTTTCACTATGGGTACAACTCTGAAATCACGAAAAAAAAAACAGCTGCTTCATACATTTTGGTCGAGTATTTACCCATTGAAATTTTGTATGAGACAGCTGGTTTTTTTTTCGTGATTTCAGAGTTGTACCCATAGTGAAAGTTGTTCATATTCGTGGGTAGAACACAGAAGTGATCATTTGTATTACCATTTAGAGTTCACCCTGTATATATTTGTGAGTTCCTGAAATTGGCTCTGTACCTCTAAGTATTTAAGTTACTATAAGAATTGTTAAAGCTGTTGGTTATCCTAAAATAAATAAATAAATATCGGGACGAATGCCAACCCTATCGAGAACCTAGGGTTTCCGACTTATTGTTTTCTTAATAGATGAAAACATAACGTTAACTGTTTGTTTAATCATTCATCACGCCCGTCCTCGACCCACGCCCGGAGACCTGAGCTTCGAAATGCATTAGAAAAACAATCAGTCATATGATCTTGTCAAGTTTATGGCAGTAAACAAAAATTCACCTTCGACGTTCGCAAAAAAACTCAAGTCCTGGATCTCTACTCGTATTCAACTCGGTAAAGCGGCGTTGATTTATGCGTGATTTGACTACAAGTAAAAATGGCGATGTATAAAAATGTCCACTTTTGCATAAGTTCATGCGTATATAATTTTGCCTAAGTATAAAAATGTACACATCTATATTAGACCAAATATAAATATGTTCCATATTTATTGAATATTATTCGTTTTGATTTAAGTAGGAACTAGATGTTACGAGGGGATGAATACGTTCCGTATATGTATTATTATAATCCTGGACCTATGTAAAGAAAGTAGTCATTTTTATATTCCGACTTGATAAGACTTAGACATTTGTATACTTTGAAAGTAGTCATTTTTATATTCCGACTTGACAAGACTTAGACATTTGTATACCTACTCTGAAAGTAGTCATTTTTATATTCCGACTTGATAAGACTTAAACATTTTGAAATATTGGCTTTCTAATACTCGGACCAATTTATACTTTAAAGGTAGACATTTTTATACATCGCCATTTTTACTTGTAGTCAAATCACGCATAAATCGCTACGTTGCCTTAGCACCTGTTATTGTAATGTTTTTAACTCGGTGCCATTACTGTGAAGTAAGAAGGAGCTATTAAAACGACAATTCGGAAACATAAAAAAGTAAAAGTGCCTGCGCGGCCTACTTACTGAATAAATGTCTTTATCTTTATCTTTATCATGTCCTAAGCTAGCGGTCCCGGGTTCGGTCCCCGGTACGGGCAAATACTTGTGTGATGAGCGCGAGTGCTTGTTCCTGAGTCTTAGGTGTTTTCTATGTATTTAAGTATTTATTTCTCTATATAAGTATCTTAAGCGAAATAAATTTGTCAAGATCGTAGCAAGTGGAAAGAAGTGGTCTCTGCCTACCCCTCTGGGAAACAGGCGTGATTTAATGTAAGTAATGTAATGTAATAACTAAGTATGTTTATCGTCACTGAAGTGGCAGTGGGCGGGGCACATCGCTCGCAGGACTGATGGCCGATGGGGCCAGAAGGTTCTTCAGTGTAGGTAGGCCCCCAACAAGATGGAGTGACGACCTTGTAAGGATCGCAGGAACGCGGTGGTTGCGAAAAGCACAAGACCGGTCTGAGTGGAGAGCCTTTGGGGAGACTAGGTCAGTTTGTGTGAGATTGTCCCCTGATATTTATTTATTATATCATAACTGCAGACATAGGAATCCGGGGCCCAAAATTGTATGATAGGTAGGAAGTTCCCATATCGATAAAATCAATTATCGATGCTTTTTCCAGATAGGTACTAGTGATCTCCCCCAGCATTGTGTGTATTTTTTGTAAGTATTGTTCTGAAGACGAGCATGAAGATCACACCTTATTTCCTTACCTTACCTTTCCTTTCTTTTCCTGACCTTATTTCTAGAGTCAACTTTGAAAATCTTCCCCCAGTTTTTTTCGACGGTGCTCTTATTCCTTACTCTCTACAGGTTAAGAATCTTGGTGTCATTATGGACCGCTCTTTGTCATGGGCACCTCAAGTTAGTGAGACTAGCAGGAAGATGTTCGCAGCTGTAGGATCTCTAAGACGACTTCAAAACTTTCTGCCTCTTTCTACTAAAATTGCGCTTGCTCAAACTTTGCTCCTTCCTATTTTAGATTATGCTGACGTGTGCTATCTGGATCTTACTGAGGAGCAACTAAATAAGCTTGAGCGTATTGATTTTTTTTGCATACGGTTCATATTTGGGTTACGCAAGTATGACCACGTCTCCATTTTTCGCAATCAGCTCAAGTGGCTCCCAATCCGTGCTCGTCGTAACTTTCATATTTTAAGTCTCCTCTTCAGCGTTCTTTTCAACCCTACAACCCCGTGTTATCTTAAGGAGCGTTTCAATTATTTTAATTCAGTTAGAGCTTCCCAAAATCTACTTCTGTCAGTCCCCTTTTCTTCCACTAAGTTTTACTCTAATTCCTTCACAATCCAGGCAATAAGGCTATGGAACGCTTTGCCTACAGAAGTAAGGCGTGCTCAGTCTATTTTTATTTTTAAAAGCAAGCTAAAGGACTACTATCTATCGCTTCCGTAGTTTTTCTAAGATTTCCTTTACTTTTATTTTTACCATCGTATGACCTCGTGTGTTATGTGTGTTTTGATAGTTAAAATGTACTGTTCCGTGTTTTGTTTTTTTTTTGTGTTCAATAAAGAGTATTTGTATTGTATTGTATTGCATCACACAAATGACCTCACTGGACATCGAACCCGGATTCACTAGGATAGTGTGCAACCTCCAACTACGGCGAGGCGGCCGCGTTAATCGTTTAGTGAGGTGCAAATTGTGTGCATAATATTTAAATGCTGATAAAAGGCATGCAAACATATATACTACTCACTTGCAACAACACCATGGAGCCCCGCGCGGCGTGCCTCGCCCCCCGGCCCGGGGCAAACATTACGCAACGCATGTTTGTTTTTATTCAAGGGTAGCGGAATGCGGCAGACGGACGTGGAAATAGATTCATTCGACGAGCACAAGATAAAGCATTAAACATCGTAATATCTAAAAAAAAAAACCTTGAAAAACAACCTTTAAAAGCCCTACCCAAAAGGTAAAAGCGGGACCCTATTACTAAGACTCCACTGTCCGTCTGTCCGTCTGTCCGTCACCAGGCTGTATCTCACGAGCCGTGATAGCTAGACAGTTGATTTTATTTACAGGTGATGTATTTCTGTTGCCGCTATAACAACAAATACCAAAAACAGAATAAAATAAATATCTAAGGGGGCTCCCATACACCAAACGTGATTTTTTATAGATAATGGTACGGAACTCTTTGTGCGCGAGTCCGACTCGCACTTGGCTGTTTTTTTTATATTGTCGTCGATAAAGGTTCAGTCGAGTTCATAAACATGTGTACACTATAGTACCTTGTCACTTTTATCGCTGTGACAATTCATTACATACATACACCTTCACGCCTTCATTCCCAGAGTGGGTAGGCAGAGCTACAGAATTACCAACAGCTCCAAAAACTTGTTGATAACTCTGTAACCACAATTTGCACATTTAGGCTAAGATGTTTAACAGTGTATATTAGTGACAGGTAGCAAGCCCATCGCCTAACAGTACTGCAAGCCTTTATTCCCTTAGTCGCCTCTTACGACTTCCACGGGAAGACATGGAGTGGCACTATTCTAAGCCGGCAACCACACGGCAATTCATTAATGCCAGTTTAAAGATGTCATTTAATAGACAAGGTACGTACTAAAGTGTACACATATTTATGAACGTGTCTTTACCTACTTATATTGATAATTGTCATTTAGCCATTGGTGTTGTTTCATTTTTAACAGTTTAATTTAATTTTGATACCACACGGCACACACATAATATCTAAATCGGCTCAGGCGTTTAGAAGTTGTATATAGTGGAATAAAATATCCTACATAAATACATATGTAAGTACATGAACCCTGAAAACATTACACTCCTTTTTTTTGGGCAGTCGTGTAAAAAGAATGGCAACACAGAAATCAAAACAAATCAAAACGTGATGTTTCCAATCCGTAAAGATAGATAAAGACATTTATTCAGTAAGTAGGCCGCACGGGCACTTTTACACGTCAAGAATCTACCAGCGCTTCACAAGAGGAGACCACTGCTGAGAAGAAGCGCCGCAAGAAACTCAGCAGTCAGTCATTTTTAAAAATATATTTAATATTACAATGGTACTTCTTAGTCTAGCATTATATAAATCTATAAATAGCAAATTAAAAAAATATTTCAAATATCCTGCGTAGTTTCCGCAGGAAAACACACCAAAATCTTAAGATAGAAAGAGAGAAAAGGAAAAAATAACTCCTCGTACATAATCCAGAATGTATTATACATAACACTAGAGTTGGTAAATACATAGGGGCTGACGGCGGGAACCAACGTGGTTTATACTTTTTCATCTCACTAGCTCGGAAAGCCCTTTTTGTTTGTTTGATATCTATTGAGAAAATCGCTTTTTATCCACAAGTGAGGGAAGAGTTTTGACATTTGAAGGCAGCTTAAGTGATATTTGACAGCTAACCAAACGTAAAACCTTACAAGTGCTGAATTTTTAACATCACAATTAATGAATTGCATCGAGTAAAAAACACTAAATACAGTCTTACTACTTTATTTTAAGTCATAAATATCAGCATTCAAAATTAACCTTCATTCTTGTTTTAAAAACGGATAAAATGTTCTGACAGTCCAAATAAGTCGATGTGCAAACAAAACGCATCCGAAATAATAAAAAAAAAACTTACGTCAAGTCAAAACTTTTCTTTCTATTAAGCCGTCAACGTTAAAATATTCGCATGTTTTTCTAGTTTGTTTTGTTATTAAAAATGAGTGATTCGAGTGATAAAGACGCATTAACACCCGTGGAATTACAGGAAACCGTGCAAAATGCGGAATCGAGCTTACAGTACAAACCATTTTCTTAGTTTCCTCGCTGTAGTCAACGTTAAATATTCGCATGTTTTTCTAGTTTGTTTTGTTATTATAAATGAGTGATTCGAGTGATAAAGACGTATTAACACCTGTGGAATTACAGAAAACCGTGCAAAATGCAAACCGAGCTTACAGTACAAACCCTTTTCTTAGTTTCCTCGCTGTAGTGAGGTGAAAAGTTTTGTGTTATACACGGGTGAAAAGTTATTTTACGTCTCGTGTCATGAAACACTTGCAACGCTCAGGATTCTATTTTTGAACCACTCGCTTCGCTCGTGGTCAATCATAGAATCCTTTCGCTAGCTCGTGTTTCAAATGAACACTCGCAGGTAAAATACAACTTTCCCCACTTGTATAACAAATAACTATTTTTTTTTATGGCATAGGAAGGCAAATAGCACACAGGCCACCTGATGGTAAGTGGAAACTGTGACCCATAGACATTCGCATTCACAAGACTGCAAATGCACTGCCAATCCTGAGGACTAAGATGGAATGCCTCTATGCTAGTCATTTCACCGGCTGTCTTATACCCAAACCGGAACACAACAATGCAAACACTGCTGCTTGGCGGTCGGTTAATGGATAAGATGGTGGTACCAACCCGGAGGAACCCTGCACAAGGTCCTCCCACAAGTAGACATGTAGGTATCAAATGTTATTAATATGTATAACTATAGTAAGGTTTTATTGGGTAGGTAGTTTAATTTGTATACTCTTTTCCTAAATAAAGTTGTACACGAGCCTACTGGATGACCTTTAAATTTTCTCAATCTCTCAAGGGTTAGCTGGAATAGATCCTTTAATGGGTTAGCTGGGATAAGTTCGCCATTTTACATTATTTTTTAAATCTTTATTGTATTGTTTTATTTTTCTTTTGTATAATAAAGTGTTTACATGCACATACACGCAGTGTTGTAGCTAGCATGAGTCACCCCAAAATCAATCGAACAATCATACATACATACATACATTAAATCACGCCTGTTTCCCAGAGGGGTAGGCAGAGACCACTTCTTTCCACTTGCTACGATCTTGACAAATTTCGATCGAACAATCAAAACTGTTAAAATACAAAATAAAAATGAAGACCCGAGAAAATTTAGAAAAGTTCGTTTGCTAAATTTTTCCGAGCGGGAATCGAGCCCGCAGCCTCCAGTTTCGCGTCCGAGGTGCTGAACCACTCGGAAACGGAAGTGTCGTCAAAATGTAAAAATATTAATGAATAATGTTTCCGCCGGCAAAACAAAAGCTTTTTATCAATAGGTGTGTACGCATTTAGTAATATTTCATTTTCAGGCTAAACAAAATATAATTACTGCGTCTAAAATACCTACTGCACTTTACATTTCGGAAATCTCAAAAACTCCATTTTGCACCTGATCAAAATCTATTAAAATAATTTAAGGGCTTTTTCTAAATATTCTAATTGAAGCTCCCAAATGAATCAATAAATTATTGCATATAATAAAAACACTACCCTCCACCTACCTACCTACCTACCATGTTTTAAAGAATAAACTATATAAGTACATACATACATTAACTCACGCCTTCATTCCCAGAGAGGGGTAGGCAGAGCTACAGAAGTACCAACAACTCTAAAATAAACTATATTAACTCTTTTATACTTTGTATCAATCATACGTTCATGAAAGAAATTTAGAAATGTATACGGCCGGGAACAAGGAGAATTCCCCAAGGCCACAACAGGTGCCGTGCCGAGCAATCGTTACTTCCGGGGATTCCCCGGACTAGCGACAGTTATGTAGCGAAATCTGCTTGTGACACCATTTGAGCTCACCGTGAATAACCAAATAAAAACCCTTTGTACATACGGTCCTTAATGAAAAAAAAATTACTAGGCAAGTAGGCACCTACATTTATTATTGTTAGTTAAGTACATATTTATTAGCCTTATACATATTTACTACATACATATTAGTACATTATTTATTAGGGTTAGTATATTATTTTAATGGTGGCGGTTATGCAATCTGCCACAGTTATAGATGGCACTCACTACTGATGTCCACGGTCGGGTCGGGTGTCCACGCGCTTAGGGGTGGCCGCCCCTGCCGCCCCCCTAGCTACGCCACTGCATACACACATACATACATAACTAAGCAAGCCAAAAAGCGAGTCGAAAGATAATTTAAAATGTATTTAAGAAATAAACAAGACGTATGCAGATTGAGTAATATTTTTTATACTCGTCGATTAAAATCTGTGTATTAAGATTTCATAGAGAATACTGTAACGTCACTCTTTTCATCGATGTTCCTTCCGAAACAACCGAAATAACTATTTCGATACGCTCTAGACAACCGAAAAAATTTTGAAAATAGAACTTCGGATTTCCATGTGTGTCCTTGTTTAAGGAGACTCGATCCGATACAAAATTGCCAATCTGTGGCGTTTAGGAACGTAGCAGCGTCGCGTCATCTGTCAAAAATCTACTTTTCAATTATCTTGTGTCAAAAAAGTCGGATAGTAGAACACTTACGATATTTAGTTTTCTTATATACTCGTATTAATGACTTAAATTATTAATTTTAATGAACTCGTACAAAAAGTATTGTTCACAATAGTGTCATAATTAAGCTTTTTAATCTCGTACCTTACTTAGGCCACTCAGCAAGCTTCGTGGCCTAAACACGGTACTCGACTAAAAAGCTCTCTATTATAACACGATTGTGAAAAATACTATTTCAATTATCTTGTGTCAAAAAAGTCGGATAGTAGAACACTTACGATATTTAGTTTTCTTATATACTCGTATTAATGACTTAAATTATTAATTTTAATGAACTCGTACAAAAAGTATTGTTCACAATAGTGTCATAATTAAGCTTTTTAATCTCGTACCTTACTTAGGCCACTCAGCAAGCTTCGTGGCCTAAACACGGTACTCGACTAAAAAGCTCTCTATTATAACACGATTGTGAAAAATACTATTCTTAGTGACAAACAAACAACGAGCCGGCCACGATCCAAACGCGTTTTAGTACCGTTGTTTAATACGAGGATAACTTTCGGATATTATTTAATGCGCTCATGCGTCGCTGGTCTCGACCGGACAAAAAAAAGATGAAGACATTTATTAAGTAAGTAGTGCGACATGCCTTCCTGACCCGGCCAATAGAAGGAACACGTCGTAAACGAAATGTACTAAATCTTAAACCAAACTTAAAATAATAATAATGTCCGGCGTGACCCTTGGACAAAGAGTGGGTTTATATCATGGAGCTCAAGGAAACGAATTAGTAAGTTGAATACAATCTTTATTACTACTCTTTCTGTAACATTATAGATATACTGAATTTAATTGTAAACCTTTAGGTTTGAAGCGACCAGACATTTTAAACATTAAAAGCTCAGCAAAAGCATGGGTCGTGCTTAATTACTATGGTTCTTATGATAGGTTCACAATTATCTATGCTAAAGTTGGTTAGTCCCTAAGGAACCTAATGCCATCAATTCCAATATCCAATTTTACTTTTATATCCTAATTCCCTAGTTTAATTAAATAATTAATTCACAGACCTCAATCTGAAGTAACCTTACTGTAAAGGGCTGTCTGGCTGCAGACAGGATCAGGGCAGTGTGAGTTGAAACGCGATGCTCTGGGCGTCGACTCTATGCAGACTCCTTAGTGCAAGCCGCACAGTAAGCGCGCAAAGATATAAGGTTGAGGCGGCGCAAGCAGTAAGATCCCCTAACATTGAAGAGCTTTAAGCAGTTTGTTGCAGAAGTATAAAGAAGAAAATAGTCAAGGTCTTGCTACACAAACAAAAGGCGGCTGGTAAAATGTCCTAGCCCGCACTACTAAATTACACAAAAATTAGCAACCCTTAGCTTCTTCATTCACAGACTAAATCTCTTGTGCAAAATGAAATTTACTAAACATGTGCTTTCAAAGTTCTGAAGAAAAGGAAAGCAAACACAAACTTGACAGATGTGATGATATCAAAATTACTATCAGCACACAACTGTTTGAAAATAAATCTAAATTATCTGCATTCTAAATTATCTTTGTATCCTTTCTAAATCTGAATTATCTAAATTGACTGTTCTAAATTTCAATTGTTTAAATTTCTTAATTTATTCCTAAGTTTCTAAATTTCTAAATTTGTTCCTAAATTTCATAATTTCCAAATTCTCTAGGTTTTCTAAATTTCCCTAAATTTCTAAATATCAATTGTCTGAATTTCTTAATTTCCCTAAAATTTCTAAATATCCCAATTTCTAAATATCTTAATTTCCCATCCAGCTGGAAAGAACCAAATTGCTTCGATTAGGTTATGCACATGGCAGAAATTAAGCGGAGAGCAGAGTAAAGCAGATCAAAAGATGCTTACCGGAGACCATCCAATAGAGATTATCTCAAACGCTGACTTTCCCTCCATCCCGGCATAAATAACCCTCTCTTAGGGTTCGAAGAACTGAAAGTTAACCACGAGGTTAAGAAACTTGGTTACATGGTGCACATGTATTATTCCAACAAAATAAATACTCACGATTTTGATACTGCCAAAAAATAACTTTTGAATCTGCTGCTCCTTTGCCAAATAAGCCACAGGAGACTTCTATCAAAATAAGGACCTCCGTCCTGCACAAGATGAATCAAGCTTCTTTTTTGGCACACATCTTGAGATGCCTGTTATATGCACAATCCAGCCAAGATGGCTCAAGGACACAACCACGGGAGCACCCTGGAGCACCCTCAAATGAAGAAATTCTCCCACAATATTTACCCCAGAATTTACCCTGAAACGACTTACTTTCTAACTTTGGTATTACTGATTTGTAAAACAATAAAACCGTTGATTGAGAAAGCAACCATTTACTGTTCTTCCTGAATCCTAAATTCTTACAAAACTTTGGTTCAGCAAATACTTTCATACATTTATCTAAAATGAAATAAAGTAATAAACTTTGATGTCTACTTTATTTCCCAACAATCGAGTAGCAAATCTAAGGCTGACAACCCTAATTCAAAATTAGACACCAAATGTCAATGCAGTTACCAGCCTCTAAAATTACTCGAGAATGTTGCTAGTTCTCAGTTTGGGTTTGTTTAAGTCATGATAAAAACGCAACGTTACAATACTCCCCTCCCCAATGAAAAGGTTCAACGTAGGTGAACCGTACGCTGCCCTCAGCGTCATATCCACCAATGCTAGATGAAACCCCAAGCTCTGAAAATTCATAAATACCCTGAAAACATCACACAAATATGAAAAGAATTTGCTCAACCAAAAAAAACAACGACGACGAGAGAAAAAAAATGCATGTAACACTCTACCAACGATACTTCCCCAAAACTTAACAAACGTTGTGTTACATACTATAAAAACTCTCCTAAACTTAACCTACAAATTCCAACCATAACGAAAACCAATTCCATTTACCTTCCCAGCACAACGGCAATGTTGTGCTGAAAAGATAAATTGCCAACAGCCAGGGCCGATGTTCAGCATTCTTCAATATATCCCCTCCTTGTCCGGGCGAAAATTTCAACAAAATGACAAAATCCAAAACTCCTCCTTAAACTCCTCCATAAACTCTTCCTTAAACTCCTCCATAAACTCCTCGTAAAATTCCAACAACACAAACTCCTCAAACACTAATGTCACAATGTAACACTTTGTGTTTGAAGGATAAACTCCTCCTTAAACTCCATCAACACGAACTCCTCAAACACTAATGTCATAAATAACACTTTGTGTTTGAAGGATGAAACAAAATTTCCTTGGGCATCGCACTGGCAGAGCCAAACTAATGGCAAGGCCATATAAGCGTAAGGGACCCTAAGGACGGAATCGTTCCGAACACGCTCGGTGTCCGAAACCTAAATACCCCAGACACGTCTATCTGAGCACAATCGAAAACACTCAGTTCATTTCTGACTGAGCCAAAATACCCCAAACACTATGAACCTCAGTCCAATCTTCATGTTTGGGAAACCAAAACATCCCTAGCTCTAGTGCAATGGTATCATACCAACAGAAATGCAACTTGCGCTTGCGGGGAACTAAACAAAAACCACAAACGTGACCTCCATAGCCCTATTGCAATGGTATAAGGACCAACAGAAATGCAAATAGTACTACGGGGTCCCGAAACTAAACAAAAAAAGATCACAACAAACGTGACCTCCATAGCCCTATTTGCAATGGTATAAGGACCAACAGAAATGCAAATATTACTACGGGGTCACTAAACGAAACAAAACATCACAACAAATATATCCAACTTCGTAAACACCATAAGTACGCTCCGTTGTTAATTGAGTTATAAGATCAAAACGTACCTAACATTCAATTCATAATCATTTCATTCATTCCTACATCATTCTTTCATTTACTTAGTCATACATCATCTATCAGAAGGTTGTAAGTGAGCCAGCCAGTTCCCTGTTCACCACGCTCCATTCAGAATCGTGATCAAATATCTGATGCGATATTTGACACTCATAAACGAATTAATCTTATTTTTGTAAAAAAAATTACTTGTCCTCATCATGCCAAAGTCGGATACACATAAAAAAATCCGCACATCTCCGTACTTAAACAAAATTGTTCTGTTTTTCTACAAACCTAAATATACGGTAAATGTATGCGAATGTTCAGCTACCTTAATAATTTCGTAGTCCAATTCGGACTGTAAAGATGTTTGACACCCGTAACGTAACATTATCTTATCTGTGATTGACCCGTGATCGATCGACTTGCTTAATGTGTATGGTGTCAAAAGTTCAAAACATAAATCAAAACAATATCATAACCCCAAAACAAAAATCTATCTATCTACATCATAACCTGAATTTACTGGCAGTGACATCAAAATGAACTCTGTTAGTAACCAAATTTGTACTGCATAACAAAACGATACATGTACGTGATGTACATAATCTCGAAATATTCATAAGCGGAAAGTATATCTGAAAACAATGTTAGCTGAATAACAAAGCAATTGCCCACATCCACCGGCAACTTGCGCATTTGCAACGAAACAAGCAAAAAAATCTAACGTTTACAGAACTAAATAAGGCGTCAATCAGATCAGTCGAAACAAGCAAGAAGATTTGCAAATGGTAGAAAAAAAACCTATACAGAAGATGCAACAATTTATGATGGATAAACCTGTTTCAAGCTTGTAACGGATTGAAGAAACAAAACTTCCAACAAAACCTTTCAACAACATCAAAACCTTGCAATGATACTAAAGGAAAGAATTTGTAACAACTACTTGTGATCAAGTTCATCTACCTGAACCACTGAATGCCTGTGAAGTGTTACAACTGCGACAGAGTGCTCAAAATCTGCCTTATGAAAAAAACTATTCCTATGTTTATAACAGTTGTCTACCAATATGTTATGTTATAAACTTGTCTGAAGCTATTTGTAAATATATTTTTCTGAATAAAGTCAGTTTTTGTGAAATCTTTCTCCGACAGACATTAATAGTTAATGTTCTAAATGGTTACCTAATGGAACTTCTGACTGATCTTGAATAAACTTGTTCTAAAGGGAGAACTGAAACTGTTTTCCTATACATTTTGTTATGTTTTTATCTGCATGAAGTACTCCAAATCAGAATTGTTGGCAAAAGCTAGTTATTATACAATCTCTGTATACTAAAATTACCGCTACACTTAATAAATAAAAATTCTAAGTTGTTTTCTTAAAGAATCTACAGTATTTGACGATGTTCGAGATCTAATTATCACCTCATAAATTAAATCATCCTTCCAAAGTGAATGAAATTGTATTTGTCTCTCTATAATTGCCAATACCTATTCTGAATGTTAAATTGGAATTAATGGCTCACAAAACACTTAAAATATCCTTTCCATAACCACAGTCTTGTTACTCAGTATCACTAAATGCAACAAAACTAAATTTAAAAAATTATACCGTAGATATAGTTGATGTACAACTATTTAACACTTATATGTTTATACTAAAGTTTCATTATATGAACACCAAAATGTGTTTTTAGTTGTACAGTAATTAAAGTAAGAAAATCCTAATATATTTGAGACTGACTAATGTTTTATTTCATGTGCAACCCTTATGAGTTACCGTTATGAACAATTATGTAAGTATTAGGTACTTACTTAAGTTTCCAGCAATTTATACAGTAAATTCAGTGCTTAATGGTTGAAAACTAAACTATTATATTGACTTGCACAATTTTTAAAGCTTTATCTACTTTGCTAAATAATAAGTCCAATTATATGCATAAAAAAAAAGGTGTCTTAATGAACACTTTCAAATTAGGCATAAAATTTGGTATCAAGTCAAGTATGAAATGTTGCACAAGATTTCTTTTCCGATTAGGAGCACATAAGATTTTAATTAAACACAGTCTCACAATCTGAAAAGTACACAATAAGTGATATAATACTTAGTTATACATACACTCACTAAAGATTCAAATATTAACGGATGAAAATGTCATTTTCATTTGTCAAACAAAATGTACTGGTTAAAGGTTATGGAAAGATTTTAATCAACTTAAATCTCACCAAATTGGTTCACAACTAAAGTTAAATTGTGTAAATAAATGTGAATTTGTCTCAAAAGAGTAGACAACACTAAAATCAAGCACAATACAGTGTCTACATGGCACAATACAAGTGGAAAAAATGGATTTTGATGGCATAAGATTATTCATACGAAATATACCCAATCTTAACCAAAAGTCACTCAAAATAATGCGAAATTAATCAAAATTAGTGGGCGCCATTGCGACATGCCTTCCTGACCCGGCCAATAGAAGGAACACGTCGTAAACGAAATGTACTAAATCTTAAACCAAACTTAAAATAATAATAATGTCCGGCGTGACCCTTGGACAAAGAGTGGGTTTATATCATGGAGCTCAAGGAAACGAATTAGTAAGTTGAATACAATCTTTATTACTACTCTTTCTGTAACATTATAGATATACTGAATTTAATTGTAAACCTTTAGGTTTGAAGCGACCAGACATTTTAAACATTAAAAGCTCAGCAAAAGCATGGGTCGTGCTTAATTACTATGGTTCTTATGATAGGTTCACAATTATCTATGCTAAAGTTGGTTAGTCCCTAAGGAACCTAATGCCATCAATTCCAATATCCAATTTTACTTTTATATCCTAATTCCCTAGTTTAATTAAATAATTAATTCACAGACCTCAATCTGAAGTAACCTTACTGTAAAGGGCTGTCTGGCTGCAGACAGGATCAGGGCAGTGTGAGTTGAAACGCGATGCTCTGGGCGTCGACTCTATGCAGACTCCTTAGTGCAAGCCGCACAGTAAGCGCGCAAAGATATAAGGTTGAGGCGGCGCAAGCAGTAAGATCCCCTAACATTGAAGAGCTTTAAGCAGTTTGTTGCAGAAGTATAAAGAAGAAAATAGTCAAGGTCTTGCTACACAAACAAAAGGCGGCTGGTAAAATGTCCTAGCCCGCACTACTAAATTACACAAAAATTAGCAACCCTTAGCTTCTTCATTCACAGACTAAATCTCTTGTGCAAAATGAAATTTACTAAACATGTGCTTTCAAAGTTCTGAAGAAAAGGAAAGCAAACACAAACTTGACAGATGTGATGATATCAAAATTACTATCAGCACACAACTGTTTGAAAATAAATCTAAATTATCTGCATTCTAAATTATCTTTGTATCCTTTCTAAATCTGAATTATCTAAATTGACTGTTCTAAATTTCAATTGTTTAAATTTCTTAATTTATTCCTAAGTTTCTAAATTTCTAAATTTGTTCCTAAATTTCATAATTTCCAAATTCTCTAGGTTTTCTAAATTTCCCTAAATTTCTAAATATCAATTGTCTGAATTTCTTAATTTCCCTAAAATTTCTAAATATCCCAATTTCTAAATATCTTAATTTCCCATCCAGCTGGAAAGAACCAAATTGCTTCGATTAGGTTATGCACATGGCAGAAATTAAGCGGAGAGCAGAGTAAAGCAGATCAAAAGATGCTTACCGGAGACCATCCAATAGAGATTATCTCAAACGCTGACTTTCCCTCCATCCCGGCATAAATAACCCTCTCTTAGGGTTCGAAGAACTGAAAGTTAACCACGAGGTTAAGAAACTTGGTTACATGGTGCACATGTATTATTCCAACAAAATAAATACTCACGATTTTGATACTGCCAAAAAATAACTTTTGAATCTGCTGCTCCTTTGCCAAATAAGCCACAGGAGACTTCTATCAAAATAAGGACCTCCGTCCTGCACAAGATGAATCAAGCTTCTTTTTTGGCACACATCTTGAGATGCCTGTTATATGCACAATCCAGCCAAGATGGCTCAAGGACACAACCACGGGAGCACCCTGGAGCACCCTCAAATGAAGAAATTCTCCCACAATATTTACCCCAGAATTTACCCTGAAACGACTTACTTTCTAACTTTGGTATTACTGATTTGTAAAACAATAAAACCGTTGATTGAGAAAGCAACCATTTACTGTTCTTCCTGAATCCTAAATTCTTACAAAACTTTGGTTCAGCAAATACTTTCATACATTTATCTAAAATGAAATAAAGTAATAAACTTTGATGTCTACTTTATTTCCCAACAATCGAGTAGCAAATCTAAGGCTGACAACCCTAATTCAAAATTAGACACCAAATGTCAATGCAGTTACCAGCCTCTAAAATTACTCGAGAATGTTGCTAGTTCTCAGTTTGGGTTTGTTTAAGTCATGATAAAAACGCAACGTTACAGTAGGCCGCACGGGCACTTTTACACGTCATTAATCTACCAGCGCTTCACAAGAGTCCACTGCTGAAAAGTCAAAGTCAAAGTCAAAGTCAAAATATTTATTGCATGCCACATTACATAAAACAACAGATGGAACAAAATACAGAGGTATACATGTGACGCCCTGGAAGGGCACAGCAAAATGCGAGAGGACGACTATAGATTATTATATTACTACCTATTAATTAAATTACTTTAAATTCCATTTATTGCTAAAATTAAATTATTTAACAATTACAATTATTAAAAGAAACGCCGCAAGAAACCCCTTTTTTTAAACATTGCCTATGATATTATACAATAATTATAAAACGTAACACGGGAGCGAGGGTGGGTGTCCTGCCGTTTGACCAAAAGTCATTTGGCAAAATTACACTAGACAAACAACGTTTTGCAAAAAAATGTTAAGTCAATTGATCATTTTACTACTAATCATTTTACAAATGACTTACTTTTCCAAATGATCAACAGTTAAATTTACATTTTACGAGGAAGACGATTCAGGGCATAACCGACTCGGATAGGTTAGGTTAGAAGGTAAAGGCGGGAGCCTGGCTCCCGCCTTGGCCTTCGAGGTTGTTTTTTTTTCTGCCTAGAAATAAGTAAACTAATTGCTAAATGATCAATTGCTAAGTAAGTTTTTGTAAGATGATACTTTTGTCAAATGTCTCGTTTGCCAAATGATCATTTGGTGAAACGTTGTTTGTCAAATGACCATTTGTCAATAATTTTTTGGTCAAACATTAGTGAACCGCGAGGGTGGCTATAGTTCGACTGTCATTCATTATGTTTGTTAAACACTCTACTTGTCAATTAAAATGCGAGAAAAAAATGACGTTCTATACAAAATTACTATATCTAGCAAATATGTAACAACGTTAGGCGATGGGCTTGCAACCTGTGACTAATACGCTGGTAAACATCTTAGCCTATTTGTGCAAAATGTGGTTACTGAATTATCAACAAGTTTTTAAAGTTGTTGGTAATTCTGTACGTCTGCCTACCCCGCTCTGGGATTACAGGCGTGAAAGTATGTATGTATGTTACAAAGTTTCTGCCAAATTTGTTTTGCGGTTGTAAGTTTTTTGTAAAGTGACACTTGCTTAAATGCTTGTATATTTAGCCAACAGATACAAACGTGAAAACGTAGGTAGCTGAGCAGGAAAATGTGTCCAACACAAGTGACCTCTCCCATAACCCCTAGAGTGGAATAGGTCGACTTACCAATAACCCTGTATACCTAAGTATTTATATCATTGTCTAGTACCCATAGCACAAGCCTAGAACTTAGTTTGGGACTAGGTCAATTGGTGTGACATTGTCTCCTGATATTTATATGTAATAGTATGTTATTCAAGGATTCCAGCTCGCCGAAGATGTTCAAGAATAATGACCATGATTCTGTCTCGCAATATTTTTTATTCAAGGTAGGTTCATTAACCTCTCGTGGTCAAGGACCTCTGTTTGTTTTTAGAGAAAGTGATCACCGTGTGTGCATTCGATGTCAGTAGCTGTACACTTTAGGACCCTGTCGCAGTCAAGTATTAAGTTGGAGTGGGTTAAATCAGCTCGTGTACGGATGTGACAATCTCTAGTGACCCGCTTCGCTTCAGTTTATGTGTATGTAAAGGACATGCATCCCCTATTCCATACAATTTGTTTGTTTTCGAAAATGGTTAATAAATTCGTAAATTGTTTGTAAATTGTCCCGTATGGTTGCCGGGTTAGAATAGTGCCACTCCATGTCTTCCCGTGGTTGTCGTAAGAGGCGACTAAGGGAATAAAGGCTTGTAGTACCTACTGTTAGGCGATGGGCTTGCAACCTGTCACTAATACACTGGTAAACATCCTAGCCTAATTGTGCAAAATGTGGTTACAGAATTATCAACCAATTTTTAGAGTTGTTGGTAATTCTGTAGCTCTGCCTACCCCACTCTGGGAATGAAGGCGTGAGTTTATGTATGTGTGTTAAGTAACTTATTTAGATGAAACTAAACGTCAATGTCATCTAGTTATCAAAATTTTGTTCTAAATACGGTCCATGTTCGGGGTTTTTACCAATCTTCTTTACATAATTATGTATTTAGTATAAAATGAGGTCGCTTCCGCTTCCGCTGTCTGTTTTGCTTACATCTTTTAAACTACTCAACGGATTTTAATGCAGTTTTCAGCAATAGATAGAGTGATTCAAGATAAAGGTTTTTGATTTATAATAAGTTCTAATTTATGTATGGTCGCTGCAGAAATAGTACATTGTGTATTAAGGTCGGTAAGTAAGGAATTACGATCGAGGCTCTAGTAGAAGCCCGAAGTCGAAGACTGAGGGCTTTCTGAGTCGAGGTTCGTAATTCCCGTACCGCCCGTGAAACATACAATGTTTTTCATCACATTTGCGAGTAAATAAAATAAATACACAAGTCAGCACAACTATTATTACGAATTACTTGAACTTTTTTTAAGCGGATGGCTGACGGACTCCACAGATTATAAAAATGTTTCGTTCAGAAACGTTAAGGGCAAATACTTACGTAGGTATACATACAGCCCTGAAGGAGTGTAAAAAAAAACGACGTTTTGATACAGAAAACTATTAAAATCGGTTATTAAGAACATTAATTGAGTATTTAAGTAACATGTAGCGAGATTGCAATGAAATTCCTGTTTAAATAACATTTTAAGACAATTTTTCAATTGCGTGTAAACTCTTTGCTTGAACTTGCATGACCTGTGTGCTGTGCCATAAATTAAAAAAAAAATACTTACCGACCTAGGGTTTCATGGTAACAAGAAAGGTCGAGGGTTTTATATGGGGCATTGCGGCCAAGTTAACCTGTATGTTTAGACACTGTTTACGTGCAAGTGTGATGAAAACGAATAATCCGAAGCGAAGCTAGGGCAGGTCGCTCGTAAGGAATATGCATGGATTTTAAATCGCAATTCTCAACAAAATATGAATACGTGCCTACGATGTATTCTTTATCAAACTCGGTTGAACCGTTGAGTAGTTTCGAGGGGACACAGGAATTGACATACATACAGTTATGTATGTACAAGTCAAATACATAACTCCTCTTCGGGCTTCGCCGCTGCTAGCTAACTTACAGCAACACATTTGAAACAAATGACAAGTAAAAAACAAATCAAACATTCGGACGACATCAAACATCAAGCCTAGTCGGTAGTGACCCTGCCTACGAAGCTAGCGGTCCCGGGTTCGATCCCCGGTACGGACAAATATTTGTGTGATGAGCGCGAGTATTTGTTCCTGAGTCTCGGGTATTTTCTATGTATTTAAGTATGTATTTATCTATATAAGTAAGTTTATCGTTGCATAGTGCCCATAGTACAGTTATTAAATTAGTGGTGCGAAAAAAGGCAACTTTAACGTATTTATTTTCCTTACACAAAACCATCTGTTCATTGAAAAGACAGTCATTTTGTTTTTATCACGTAAAATTGTTACGTTAAAATTGAGACCTTTTTTTTTAGTTCCGCTAATCATGCCGGTGTTTACAAGAGGTTTTTTATTTTAATAACGGTAGCCGCTTGTATTTCGCGGTTTTGAAATACTTATTATAGCCAGCAATAAATCGAGGCGATTAATCAATTAAATGGCCTAGGCCTGCGAGGCCTTTGCCCGGCGCGGACAACGCGGGCTGATAATTATGATGATGATTCAATTAACTGACGGATCGTCGTTGCAGTTATTATCATTTTTTTTTATTGCTTGGGAAGACATTCGCATTCACAAGACTGCAGCACTGCCAACCCTGAGGACTAAGATGGAATGCCTCTATGCTAGTCATTTCACCGGCTGTCTTATCCCCAAACCGGAACACAACGATGCGAACACTGCTGCTTGGCGGTAGGTTAATGGATAAGATGGTGGTACCAACCCGGACGGACCCTGCACAAGGTCCTCCCACATATAAAAGCATATGCAGTATTTATTAAAAGTCTTAGAAACAAGTACCTACGTGTTTATAGGAGCTGTCGCCAGGATTACGCACGGTTGACCCGACGCTAGCCAGCCATGATGACTTACACTAGAGCCGCTCTCGCTTCGCTCGGGGCAGACCTTCATAGCGCTATTTATAATTATATTGTTATTCGCGCTGTTAAGATATTTAAAACTTGGACCCATGGTATTCGTCTCAACGGTATAAACTTCATATCGATATAGTGACGACGCGTTGGCCTAGTTGGTAGTGACCCTGCCTACGAAGCTAGCGGTCCTGGGTTCAAATACCAATAAGGGCATATATTTGTGTGATGAGCGCGAATATTTGTTCCTGAGTCTTGGAGTTTTTCTACGTATTTAAGTATGTATTTCTCTATATAAGTATTTATATCGTTGTTTAATACCCATAGTACAAGCCTAGAGCTTAGTTTGGGACTAGGTCAATTTGTGAGAGATTGTACCTAGATTATCATTTATCAACAACTTATTTAAGAGTGCTTGGTAATTCTGTAGCTCTGTCTACCCCACTCTGGGAATGAAGGCGTGAGTTTATGTATGTATGTATGTACCTAGATATTTAATTTTATTTAGTGTTAACTTCTAAGCTAGCAAGTAAGATCTACGTGAAACATTATGATCGTAATAAATTATTGAGTATTGAGTAAAATAATAACGAAATCCGAAATAAAAACGGATTTAATTCAAAATGAAGTCCGTACTCTCGACTTTTGCAGATACTTATGGATTTGTGTTCTCTAAGCGTAATAAAAAAACCGGCCAAGTGCGAGCCGGTCTCTCGCATGAAGGGTTCCGTACTAAAAATAAAAATCACGTTTGTTGTATGGAAGTTCTTAAGTATTTATTTTATTCTGTTTTAAGTATTTATTGTCATAGCGGCAACAAAAATACATCATCTGTGAAAAGGACAATGGGCAAAATGTCCCCACCCACCAACAGAAACGAAACATATCTCATTTGATAGATCTTGGCAACTTGATGCTTTTTTACTATGACGACGATCGTCCTATGTATGGGGTTTTCTTGGAAAACCATGTTTTATTTTTAAATATATTTTTGGTCATTTAGTTGACAGTTACAGGTCTAGTATGCAAGCAGAGGTCATCAGGTCACAGAAATCGTATGATAAACTGATAAGTCTAATAACGATAACGCAGAGACAGACTACAATTGAGATGGATGTCCTCTGTCTTGCGAACTTAGAAGTGACATCGACATCCCATAAAACATTTGACTACCGCCCGAAAAAAAACGAATATCGAACGAGCCGAGAACTACCCATTTATACTGATTTCTTTTAAAGAGTCTATACGTAACTTCATGTTATTATCATCTTTAGTTAAAACTGTCGAACAAAACTAAAGATTTCTGTCATAAATACAATGTTGTACATGTCATGTGTATGAAGTATTATTGCTAGTTAAAAATGTTTGTGTAACTTTTTTCCTGTACCTGTCAACTAAATGACCAAAAAATATATAAAAACAAAACACGGTTTTCCAAGAAAACCCCATACATAGGGCGATCGTCGTCATAATAAAAAATCATCAAGTTGCCGAGATCTATTAAATGAGATATGTTTCGTTTCTGTTGGTGGGTGGGGACAGTGCCCATACAAATTTGCCCATTGTCCTTTCAACTGTCTAGCTATCACGGTTCGTGAGACAGCCTGGTGACAGATAGACAGACGGACAGACGGACAGCGGAGTCTTAGTACCTAACACGGTCCCGTATTTACCCTTTGGGTACGGAACCCTAACAAACTCAAAACCTTTCTAATTTATAATATCAGCCGAAACAAAACGTTTGTCTACCATAGACGTTACTTCCTCGATGGAAGCCGAACAGATGGACAAGATTAGCTGTGCATATATAAGGAAAACGCGAGCCTCATTAGATAACGCGAGCTCTCAGTGTTCGGGGATCCCTCTCGAGTCGCGCGCGCACCTCAGGATACACGCAGTACCGCTCGACAGCTTGAGGTCCGAGTCTTAGGTTGAAGATCAAAAGTGAACAGAGATCCAAAGTTAGAACAAGGTCCACCGAGCATTGGGAAGAAACTCTTCAGGTTGAACAGCATTTGTTGAGGTGAGTTTATTTTTAATTTTTGTGCGTGTAGTGGCTAGATTTTATTTGGGGTTTTCAGTGTTTATGTAATTTCAAAAACTAAATTATTAAAAAAACCCGACTGATATAAAAAACAACTGAGAAGCAAAAAAATACGTTCTGTAATCTATAGAAAGTTGTAAGCAAGCAATGTACTAAATAATACTATTATATACATATAACTTGAATATTGGAAAAGGTGCTCCAGGCGGGGACAAGCTAGTCCAAATGTTAATTTTTTTCAAGACATAGTTTTTGTAATTAATTGCTCGTTGCCGCCTTCAATACCTTTTCCAATATTCAAGTTACAGGTATGTGTATAATCTAGTATCTATAAATTTTATAGCTTATTTTTAGCTTTTCAATTGTTTTTTATTGCATTCGGGTTTTTTTTAATAATTTAGTTTATTTCCCATTGTTTAGTTTTCATGAATAAAGTAGTGGTATAATTGGTTATTACAAGTGACAAATTAAAAGCGGAACTCTCTTTTTAGCAAAAGGAGTTTATTACTTAACTTATACGTACTTTTTTGATTTTTCTGTCGAAATGGTAGCAAGTGTTGTAATGGAATATGGCTATTTACTAGCTTTCATTTGAGACCTATACAGGGTGCCTCTGACCTTGGGGCTTTAAATGCAACGATCGATTCTACTCGCTAAACGGAACTACTTTTGTTCTGCAACATTAAAAAATAACTTAAGTTTCGATAACTAATTGATGTAAAAGTCTAATTGTAAAATCAGTGTATTCAATACTGGCCATCTAATCACTATCTCATGGTACGGGGGCGACATTTCCTTGGTACGAGGCCTAAAGGAAAATAGAGAATTGGATCGCGTACATTGAAAATTACATTTAACTTGTATGAAAAAAAATAAAAAATTGTTGGGCATATTTTTAATAACTTACAGAACAAAAGAAGTTCAGTTTCAGGAGTAGAAACGTTCCATGCATTTAAAGCCCCAAGGTCAGAGACACCCTGTATTGTTTTAATAAAAATACGTTTTTTATTCCCGCTCTTTATTTTGAAGTATTATACCTACACCCTACCGATGTCACTTCGACAGTTAAGATGAGTCGAATGACGCTGCACGTTATGATTGGTCAAGCCGTTTAGGCTGCACAGCACAACGTGCCCAGAAATAGACATATTTACGTACATACGCTTGAAAAACATAACCCTCCTAATGACACATTCGGGTAAAAAATAGGACAATTTTATTGTCTGTTTTTCATCTTTACATAGAAAATACACATTAGCTTCCCGCGTCTGTCCTTCGTAACTTTCTCCCAAAGGACGTACCGGATTTAGATGCGGTTTTGGCCGCAACAGGTTTTCATGTATGATAAGGTCTGGTTTATGTACGGGTGTTACAGACACTCACATAAACAGGATCGTAGCGAGGGCGGGCCGCTAGTCTCTACATATAAAATCAACAAAATCGTTAAAACTGAAAACTCTCTACGTTGATGATTTAATAAAGAACCGACGGCGACCCATTTTGATTTTTATTGTTCGTTTGTACGTTTGACCACACATCACGTAAAAACTACTGAACAGATATTGAGGAAATTTTCAGAAATCTGTTTAAATAAACTCAGAATAAAGCTCTAAGCTGTAGTTTCGGATAATATTAGCACAAGTGGTCACTCCCTAAAGAGGGTAATATATGAAGACACGAATGCACCTACAAAGACGAATAACTAACTATAGTATGAATCTTCTCAAATGAACTTTTCGCTTCGAGCCCTAATCTTCCAAACAAAGGCCATTGTTTCTATTATCGCAAAACCGCTAGCTACCGAGTTAGCACGTGCTACTACAACATTGATATTGAAAAACAAACGGTATCGTCATAGTATTAAGGTTCAAATTGAATGTCACTGATATTCTAGATGTTACGTTTTGGTATTTGCCGTATTGCCTCGGGGCGGTATCGTCCTACACTACCAAAACGTAACATCTAGAATGTCAGTGACATTCAATTTGAACCTTAATACTATGACGATACCGTTTGTTTTTCAATATCAATGTTGTAGTAGCACGTGCTAACTCGGTAGCTAGCGGTTTTGCGATAATAGAAACAATGGCCTTTGTTTGGAAGAGTAGGGCTCGAAGCGAAAAGTTCATTTGAGAAGATTCATACTATACATACATAATGAAGAGAACAACTAACGAAGCAATCACGATCATCTCAATGGTCCAATCGTAATAAATAAAATAGACAGAAAAAAACCGAACGAGAGCTAATGTTAAACGTTACTCACGTTAATTTAATTTAAAAAATAGAACGTCTATGGAAATTTAGACAAAGAATAACCGTGTGGTTGCCGGCTTAGAATAGTGCCACTCCATGTCTTCCCGTGGAAGTCGTAAGAGGCGACCAAGGGAATAAACTGAAAGGCTTGTACGGTCAGCGTCAAATGAAACTGATCACTTAAATACCTTGTCGCTTTACTGTCACATAAGCAATGTCAAACAAGATTGTCTAATGTGTTAATGCGATAAAGTACAAAAGTAGCTTGAAGTGACCAGTTACTTTTGACGCTGACTGTAGTACTGTTAGGCGATGGGCTTGCTACCTGTCACTAATATACACTGTTAAACATCTTAGCCTAAATTGTGCAAATTGTGGTTACTGAGTTATCAACAAGTTTTTAGAGTTGTTGGTAATTCTGTAGCTCTGCCTACCCCATACTGGGATTGAAGGCGTGAAGGTATGTATGTATGTGTATAAAATATGTATGAAAAGGGTGAATCTTTAGAATTTGTTATTCCATCCCCTTTTGCTTAAATCCCAAGCAGGTATAACTTGATCATCGTCATATAAGAGACATTTGATTAGCAACTCTTGCATACGCAAACCCTTATCATACTCTGATCAAATCTCGCATACAGCTGTCCATGAATAGATTGGACAGCCATGGTGAGGCAACACAGCCCTGTCTCACACCTCTAGAGATATTAAACTAGGCCGAGTGTAAATATTAGTCTAGTTAATAACTATTATGTAGGCACGCGCCGCACTTGTTTCAGTAGATAGGTAAGTACGTGTTTTTTTTTGCGGTTCTGTTCTGTTCTGGTGACACATCCAGCCAGCAATTCTGCTGCAAGGACCCGTACGCGCTGACTGCGACGGAGAGGAGATGTTAGATTAGGCTAGCGGGGAGAAGCACGCCCGCCCGACCGGTCCAGTAAGAGTAGCGAAGAGCCGGCAGAGCACGAGAACCTTAACCTACGTACGGGTTTTTTTTGCGGTGCGGGTTTTTGATAGTTAGGTACTTAATTAACGATTAACGGACTAATGTAGTAGTAGTTTTTAAGTGAATTTAAAAGTTAATCCGTCACTCGAATTTAAACTTTGTTAGGTAATTAACGACTTAATGTCACCTTTGTTTAAAGTTTTAAACGATTAGACATTTAATAAATCATTAAGACGAAGGACGTATACAGAAATTAAATCTGATTCAGATATATTTTTAGGGTTCCGTACCAAACTCGTAAAAAAGGAACCCTTGTGGTGAGGCTGCGGTGCATGTCTGTCTGTCTGTCCGTCTGTCTGTTTGTCACAGCAGTTTTTCTCTGAAACTATAAAAGCTATCAACTTTAAAATTGGCATAGTTGTATAAATTGCTTGCCCGCATTTGTTTTTGGTAAAAATAAAATGAATTTATTTTTCTAAATATTTGAAACGGGGGCCTAGAATGGGGGGCTGAAAAATAAAAATACGTAAAAAAAGGTAATAAATGACGGGATGTCTGCAAATTACAAAACCTTTTTTTTATAATTTTCCGTGGCGTTCTTTTTTAATTTACTTAAGTATAGCCGGTAAAAAAATTCAAATTAAAAAAAAATCTTCTCTCTCTCTCACTCAAAAAATCTCGCCTTACCATCCGGTGGCCCGTCAGCTCGTTTGCTTTTTATGGCTATAAAAAAAGAGTCGCTAGCTAGTACCAGGCTGAAATAATGTTTGAATTAGTCGCTTTATACTTAGATATTGTAGACAGAAAGAGTCAAGGTCGATATTTGCAAGTCAAATCTGACCTCGTCCACGATTATAGCACATATTCATTTATAGCACAAAATAATGCACTTAATATACAAATGGTGGGCATAAAGGCGTACTTTTTCGAATCAAATCGGAGAAATACTGGAAAAGGGCCGAATCTTAAGTACCCGAAACCGACGTGCGGGCATGACTCGATGTATGAATGTGGAAGAAGCGAAAGAAATTGGTCAAGATCGTAGCAAGTCGGAAAAAGTGGTCTCTGCCTGCTCTGTATGTATGTATGTAAAGGCGTAAAGCTATGTTTAATGGCTAATACCTATAGTTAGGGAGGCGAATAGGGGAATTTTCGGTAATACTCGAGCGTGGCAGTTTAAGATATGAGAGATACCTTAGACCTAATAGAACAACCTTGTAAAGTATTTAGCTCTATATGTAGTGACGCGCGCCTAGGATAGACGATCAGATTAGTAAAAAAAAATCGTTAGTCTGAAATACTCGAGCGCGTCAGATTAAGATATTGGGGGTTGATTTTAGTGTTTTAAGACTAAATTTAACTAATCTGACGATAAGTCCTTGACGCCGCCGAGTTATAGGGTCGCGAACTTGTAAAAAAAAAACGTTAATCCGGCATTCTCGAGCGCGATTTTTTATTTAATTAATTTTGAAGAATATAATCTAAAACTTACTAAAAATACAAAATCTGCCGGTTTCCGCATGACCGGAAGTGTGGAGGAGCCATTCCGTCTTCCGAAAAACGCGTTGCGGCATATAAGTCGCGAACGATACATTTTACAAAAAAAAAGTTTAAATAAACAAAAAAGGGAATATCTATCGCTTTAATTCCCCGTTTTATCAAGGAGAAAGAAAGGAAAAAAAAGAAACCAAAAAACCTTTTTCGGTCAGATTAAGAGAACCCACCAACATTTTTGTCAGATTAAGAAAATATGCTTTCAGGATACCGAGATAAACCTCCCCTATGAAAATCTGACGCGCTCGAGTATTTCAAAAAAACTTTTTTTTTTTGCATTTTCAAAAATTCATCGTATCTTATCGTCACGCCGAAATCGTCAGTTTTTTTAAAGGGAGCTTCCTTGGGGCCTACTTAACACCCCTTCCGAAAATCTGACGCGCTCGAGTAATTTTTTTTTTTTGCATTTTTTACTACTTTATATGCCTACCCCCACCACGCAAACCGGCAGATTAGTATACCGTTGTTGTCAGAGGCACTTGGGGCATACGTAGCATGAATATCTGACGCGCTCGAGAATGCCCAAGTAACTGTTTTTTTTAACATTTTTGAAAAACCGTACACGCCAAACCCACCGCTAAAATGGTTTTTACCATACGAGATTTTCTTTTCGAAATTATTTTATCTTTCGATTTTGATAGGTCTCGACGGCGCCGTTGAATTACGCCATTTAGCTACCTCGCCTCCCTAACTACTATACTTTGTATTAAGTTGCGAAAATTTAAAAAGGATTTTAGGATGTTTACGGCATGGAAAGGTAATTTTAAAAACTATAATTTTTTAACGTAATTAATTAATGATAGCATAATATTAAAAATAAGGAATTATATACATGTAGTGGCGTGCGCGGGCCGGGAGACGAGCTGTAGGTAGGCCTCCAACAAGATGGAGTGACGACCTTGTAAGGATCGCGGGAACGCGGTGGATGCGAAAAGCACAATACCGGTCTGAGTGGAGAGCCTTGGGGGAGGCCTATGTCCAGCAGTACTTACGTCTTTCGGCTGACATGATGATGATGATGATGATATACATAGATATATCCAGTGATTAGTGAGTAATTAGCATACATCGGGGTTTTCGGTGCGGGAATGTTTGACATAAGCCAAAGATTAAAAAACAGAATTTTACTCTAGGTTTCTACCTAATGAAAAATTACATACATACATACATACCTTCACGCCTTCATTCCCAGAGTGGGGTAGGCAGAGCTACAGAATTACCAACAACTCTAAAAACTTGTTGATAACTCTGTAACCACAATTTGCACAATTAGGCTAAGATGTTTAACAGTGTATATTAGTGACAGGTAGCAAGCCCATCGCCTAACAGTACTGCAAGCCTTTACCCCCTTAGTCGCCTCTTACGACTTCCACGGGAGGATATGGAGTGGCACAATTCTAAGCCGGCAACCACACGGCAATGAAAAATTAATTGAACTAAAAAAAGTATTTTATAAAAGAAATGTCGAAAAACTATGAACGAATTTTTACAAGGAAATAGAAATGCGATCGAAAAAAATTCAATAGGTAATGATGTAGCTCTGCGGTCTGTAATTCCAAGTGACTACATAACTAAACCAATTTTAATGACCGTTTGAGCAGTGGCGGAACTAAATGCCGGGCTTCCCTCACTTGTCTTTATACAGGGTTACTTGTAACTCGACGTATATCTGGTAGGTGGTGATAGAGGAGCTAAAATGTAATAAATTTAACCTACATATGTATGGTCGGAAAACAAAAGTTCTTGAGATATTGATTTATTTAAGTATTATCTAGAAATCCCCAGAATCTTGCATTAAAAAAATTGTAACAAAATAAAATACAGTTATTTACCGTAATTCTTTTTTTAAATTTAATTTATAAAGTATTATTTAATTATACCAAGTATAAAAATCCCAAATAAAATAAGCAAACTTATTAAAATCACCGGAAACAAATTTTTTTTTTTTAGCTTAGTGCTTATTACTAGAAAAGTTATGCTCTAGTCCAAAAAAACAATATGACATCAATCGTACAAATTACTAGAAAAACATCTTCGTTTCATCAGCTTTCTGAAAAAGTATCATTGTACGACACTTTCCGCAGAAACGCCAAAAAAGTGTAAAAAAAATGGTACCTAGGTGTCGCTGACTCACAAGTGTAAAAAAAATATGTTTATGTTAATGTTGACATAGAGACGACGAGTCTTTTTCATAATTATTCCTCTTTAAGCCATTAACGACCTACGTTAATCACAAAAGAAACGGACTAGTCGTTTTTAAGATATTTAGAAAAGTAAAAAAAAACTTTCAAGTGACATTTCAAGGTAACTCTATAATTATGAGATAAAACTTGGCAGATTAATAACTGGCATTATGACCAATACATAAGTTACCTACTCATTGGCTAATAACGTCAGGGGCATTTTTTGTTCCCTTACACGGCTATATAGCCTTTGATTTTATCCCTTCGCCAGGCAGTAGTACATTTAAAAAAATAATGTCAGATTCATATCTTGTGGGAGGACCTTGTGCAGGGTCCGTCCGGGTTGGTACCACCATCTTATCCATAAACCTACCGCCAAGCAGCAGTGTTCAAATTGTTGTGTTCCGGTTTGGGGATAAGACAGACGGTGAAATTACTGGCATAGAGGCATTCCATCTTAGTCCTCAGGGTTGGCAGTGCATTTGCAGTCTTAGGATTGCGGTATTGTGAATGCGAATGTCTATGGGTCACAGTTTCACTTACCATCAGGTGGTCTGTGTGCACGTTTGCCTTCGCTATGACATAAAAAAAAAATGAGAACTCAGTGGCGGCGTCCGCCCAGGGCGCCGGATATAATGGGGCATCTGTGTGGTTGGTTATTTTACTTTATCCCTTGCCTTTTATTCAAATGAGGTTGAATGGCAGAAACGGGCGCCGAAGAAATCTCCCCCAGGGTGCTGTGAGTGCTAAAACCGGGCCCGGTGAGAACTGACAAGGGGGCCTTGTGTTTTCGAGCAAAGTTTGAGTCCAAAGTTTGCGAAAATGTTTACCTAAATACTAACTAGGAATAAAGTGTTTGAAATGTTTTGTAAGTTACTTCGAGGTTTAAAAAAAAATTGCACAATAAAAGAAAAGTACAAATGGCGGACTTAATGCCTTAAGGCATTCTCTACCAGCCAACCACCTGGCCAAACAGAAACAAGTCAAAGGTTAGGTTAGGTTAGGTATTTTAGGTGTATGTAAGGCTTATCTTACTACTGAGTATTATAAAAGCGGAAGTGGATGGATGTTTGTTACTCTATCACGCCAGAACGGAGGAACGGATTTGGATAAAATTTGGCACAGAGATAGATAATAGAATAGAGCGTAGGCTGCTTTTATCCCGAACAATTGGACAGTTTCTAAGAAATTTATTGTATCGCTAATCGACTTGTACGCGGACGAAATAGCAACACAGCAACATCATCCATAAAAGAAACCACGAATAACTTAAGTAATAACTAATGATCGGCGACACGTAACCATGTTTCACATGGATACGATTCTATTTAAATGATGGACTGATGGCCGATGGGGTCAGAAGGTTCTTGAGTGGCGTCCGCGGACCGGGAGACGAGCTGTAGGTAGGCCTCCAACAAGATGAGGTGACGACCTTGTAAGGATCGCGGGAACGCGGTGGATGCGAAAAGCACAAGACCGGTCTGAGTGGAGAGCCTTGGGGGAGGTCTATGTCCAGCAGTGGACGTCTTTTGGCTGACATGATGAACATGTGTTATACGGTGAAATATCCGTTTACAACTCCGCACCTCTCACAGCTGTTGATGTATAGATCCGCAATGTTAAAAGGTATCTATTGACAATATCAGACTTAGAAAAATATGATAATTTACAAGTTAAATTCAGTGAGTTTTTACATACATACATAAACTCACGCCTTCATCCCCAGAGTGGGGTAGGCAGAGCTACAGAATTACCAACAACTCTAAAAACTTGTTGATAACTCTGTAACCACAATTTGCACAATTAGGCTAAGATGTTTAACAGTGTATATTAGTGACAGGTAGCAAGCCCATCGCCTAACAGTACTGCAAGCCTTTACCCCCTTAGTCGCCTCTTACGACTTCCACGGGAGGATATGGAGTGGCACAATTCTAAGCCGGCAACCACACGGCAATGAAAAATTAATTGAACTAAAAAAAGTATTTTATAAAAGAAATGTCGAAAAACTATGAACGAATTTTTACAAGGAAATAGAAATGCGATCGAAAAAAATTCAATAGGTAATGATATAGCTCTGCGGTCTGTAATTCCAAGTGACTACATAACTAAACCAATTTTAATGACCGTTTGAGCAGTGGCGGAACTAAATGCCGGGCTTCCCTCACTTGTCTTTATACAGGGTTACTTGTAACTCGACGTATATCTGGTAGGTGGTGATAGAGGAGCTAAAATGTAATAAATTTAACCTACATATGTATGGTCGGAAAACAAAAGTTCTTGAGATATTGATTTATTTAAGTATTATCTAGAAATCCCCAGAATCTTGCATTAAAAAAATTGTAACAAAATAAAATACAGTTATTTACCGTAATTCTTTTTTTAAATTTAATTTATAAAGTATTATTTAATTATACCAAGTATAAAAATCCCAAATAAAATAAGCAAACTTATTAAAATCACCGGAAACAAATTTTTTTTTTTTAGCTTAGTGCTTATTACTAGAAAAGTTATGCTCTAGTCCAAAAAAACAATATGACATCAATCGTACAAATTACTAGAAAAACATCTTCGTTTCATCAGCTTTCTGAAAAAGTATCATTGTACGACACTTTCCGCAGAAACGCCAAAAAAGTGTAAAAAAAATGGTACCTAGGTGTCGCTGACTCACAAGTGTAAAAAAATTATGTTTATGTTAATGTTGACATAGAGACGACGAGTCTTTTTCATAATTATTCCTCTTTAAGCCATTAACGACCTACGTTAATCACAAAAGAAACGGACTAGTCGTTTTTAAGATATTTAGAAAAGTAAAAAAAAACTTTCAAGTGACATTTCAAGGTAACTCTATAATTATGAGATAAAACTTGGCAGATTAATAACTGGCATTATGACCAATACATAAGTTACCTACTCATTGGCTAATAACGTCAGGGGCATTTTTTGTTCCCTTACACGGCTATATAGCCTTTGATTTTATCCCTTCGCCAGGCAGTAGTACATTTAAAAAAATAATGTCAGATTCATATCTTGTGGGAGGACCTTGTGCAGGGTCCGTCCGGGTTGGTACCACCATCTTATCCATAAACCTACCGCCAAGCAGCAGTGTTCAAATTGTTGTGTTCCGGTTTGGGGATAAGACAGACGGTGAAATTACTGGCATAGAGGCATTCCATCTTAGTCCTCAGGGTTGGCAGTGCATTTGCAGTCTTAGGATTGCGGTATTGTGAATGCGAATGTCTATGGGTCACAGTTTCACTTACCATCAGGTGGTCTGTGTGCACGTTTGCCTTCGCTAAGACATAAAAAAAAAATGAGAACTCAGTGGCGGCGTCCGCCCAGGGCGCCGGATATAATGGGGCATCTGTGTGGTTGGTTATTTTACTTTATCCCTTGCCTTTTATTCAAATGAGGTTGAATGGCAGAAACGGGCGCCGAAGAAATCTCCCCCAGGGTGCTGTGAGTGCTAAAACCGGGCCCGGTGAGAACTGACAAGGGGGCCTTGTGTTTTCGAGCAAAGTTTGAGTCCAAAGTTTGCGAAAATGTTTACCTAAATACTAACTAGGAATAAAGTGTTTGAAATGTTTTGTAAGTTACTTCGAGGTTTAAAAAAAAATTGCACAATAAAAGAAAAGTACAAATGGCGGACTTAATGCCTTAAGGCATTCTCTACCAGCCAACCACCTGGCCAAACAGAAACCAGTCAAAGGTTAGGTTAGGTTAGGTATTTTAGGTGTATGTAAGGCTTATCTTACTACTGAGTATTATAAAAGCGGAAGTGGATGGATGTTTGTTACTCTATCACGCCAGAACGGAGGAACGGATTTGGATAAAATTTGGCACAGAGATAGATAATAGAATAGAGCGTAGGCTGCTTTTATCCCGAACAATTGGACAGTTTCTAAGAAATTTATTGTATCGCTAATCGACTTGTACGCGGACGAAATAGCAACACAGCAACATCATCCATAAAAGAAACCACGAATAACTTAAGTAATAACTAATGATCGGCGACACGTAACCATGTTTCACATGGATACGATTCTATTTAAATGATGGACTGATGGCCGATGGGGTCAGAAGGTTCTTGAGTGGCGTCCGCGGACCGGGAGACGAGCTGTAGGTAGGCCTCCAACAAGATGAGGTGACGACCTTGTAAGGATCGCGGGAACGCGGTGGATGCGAAAAGCACAAGACCGGTCTGAGTGGAGAGCCTTGGGGGAGGTCTATGTCCAGCAGTGGACGTCTTTTGGCTGACATGATGAACATGTGTTATACGGTGAAATATCCGTTTACAACTCCGCACCTCTCACAGCTGTTGATGTATAGATCCGCAATGTTAAAAGGTATCTATTGACAATATCAGACTTAGAAAAATATGATAATTTACAAGTTAAATTCAGTGAGTTTTTACATACATACATAAACTCACGCCTTCATCCCCAAAGTAGGGTAGGCAGAGCTACAGAATTACCAACAACTCTAATAACTTGTTGATAATTCTGTAACCGCATTTTGCACAATCAGGCGGGTTTTTATTAATAATTATGGATTGTTTTTTTAACGACACAGCCTTATCCACATTAGTCATTGCGTTTGACGTTAAAGTGACATAAATGTACGACCGGTAGGGCGCCGATCATTATTATTTATTAATAACTAGGCAAGAGCATGTCCGCCCCTACTAACCTACGGACCAACAAAAAAACATGTATACGTATTCGAACAAGTTTTATATTTAAAGATAGTTTAAGTTTCGGTATATTTTGCCGCCTGGAATCTCAGGATCAAATCAAGTCTTCTTAGTCGTGATAGATTTCGTTTTAAATTCACTATTGTTCTATCTTTCTCTTTCTATATCTTCAGAGAGAGAGAGTTCTAGAGGGCGCGGCAGCGCGAACAGCCAGCGATCAATTATTACTATTAATAGGTACTTATACTAAACAACGAGTTCTCAGTTTGACCCGTGCGTTTGTACTTTGTAGGTAATATAATTATGTTTGTCCAACATTATCTCGCGTTTGGCTGAATCAATTTTAATGCGGTTTTCAGAAAAGTATTTTTTACATTCTGGAGAAGGTTTTGGTATACATTTGGTGAAGTGGAACTGGTGTTGAAAACCAAAGGCCACCGGAACTCCTCAACGGTACCTATTTCAAGGGTGTCGATTAGATCTCTCGATTAAGATAGCTGAGCGACTATATAAAAGAACATTTAAATGTTTGAATATGATTATGACTTTCCTGCGGCTTTGTTTGCGGCGAGCTTGAAATGTCTTAAAGTTTCGTAACAATACGCGTCCCACATGATAGCTTATTATTATCACTAAAAGCATATATTTTTTAACACAAATACGCAAGTTCAACTGAACGGCTTTGAGGACTGATCTGCCATTAAAAAAAAGTTTTTTTTTTTTGCCTTGTGGTTGCCGGGTTAGAATAGTGCCACTCCGTGTCTTCCCGTGGATGTCGTAAGAGGCGACTAAGGGAATAAAGGCTTGTAGTACTGTTAGGCGATGGGCTTGCAACCTGTTACTAATACACTGGGAAACATCTTAGCCTACTTGTGCAAAATGTGGTTACAGAATTATCAAGAAGTTTTAAGACTTGTTGGTAATTCTTTAGCTCTGCCTACCCCACTCTGGGAATGAAGGCGTGAAGGTATGTATGTATGTTTTTTGCGTTTTTGGAGGTGGTTTTGAGTTTTTATTAAAACATTTTTGTATTGACGCGGGCATTTATCTTTGGTTCGTTTCTTGAGCGAGCTAATGGTCAAAGGCACGTGTTTCTCTGCCAAATCAATCAAAAGATATAGAACCCGTGTCAATAAAAGAGACACATATATTAATAGTTGATCACTGGCTCTACTCGCTTCTCGCTCGCCGGTCGTGGGACAGAGCCTTAAGGTCGCACCTGTTGCTACACGGGTCGATGGGGGGGGGGACATCGTCACCGCAGATATTATGATACAATGTATATAAAACACTATTAACAAGATAACACAATGGGAGAGGAATGTGGCCCTTCGCAATAATATTTGTCATTCCCGGCGACCAACTATTTCAAACAATTTGAATTTTAAACAAAACAGTGCACGAAGTACTTCCTGGAGCTGCGAATATTTAGCCTGCGAGCGAGAATAGCGACTTATATTTGGCAACACAGTTCAAAGTCAGCTCACTGAGTATTGGCTTCGTGTTTTTCCTATCGCATCAAAAAACCCAACAGCAATATAATAATGTTTATCAAAAATATATCTAATCCTTTTTAATTTAAAGTACCTATTCAATGTACCCGATTCTACGTGCACATCGCTTAAATTACCTAAAACTAACTAAAACTAAATTGTCTATTTTAAGACATAGTTTAGACGGCAGATTTAACCAGTGCTATTCCAGAATGTCAAGCTGACAATGTATAAGACCGCCTAAAATAAGAAGCGACCGATTCAAATTAGCGCTGTCATGGCGCTGTCATTTGATTATGACAGCTGCTCATAGAATAGCAAAGTGTTATACCGACACCTAAATAAAATTAGGAAGTTTAGAGGCCCCTGTAGAATCGGGTCCAATGTTACAACGGAGAGACAAATTGGCACCACATAGGGACTCGTTTAGATCAAGGGGAGAGGCCTTTGCCCAGCAGTTATTGCTATGCCGGTAGATTTTTGACGTGTAAAAATGCTCGTGTGGCCAAAGGTTATTTTATCTTTTTTATCTTGCCGCACGGGCACTTTTACACGTCAAGAATCTACCAGCGCTTCACAAGAGACCATTTCTGAGAAGAGACGCCGCAAGAAACTCAGCAGTCAGTCATTTTTTTTCACATGTCAACAAATATCAAATTATTATTTGAACAAATGCTATTTAGTCCTATCGCTCTGAATATCTTTACAATATTGCAAGTTTCTTTATATGAAGAGGTTAATCTCCGGTACCACTGCATCTATTTGAATAGTATTTTTCACAATCGTGTTATAATAGAGCTTTTTAGTCCAGTACCGTGTTTAGGCCACGAAGCTTGCTGAGTGGCCTGACTAAGGTACGAGATTAAAAAGCTTAATTATGACACTCACTATTGTGAACAATACTTTTTGTACGAGTTCATTAAAATTAATAATTGAAGTCATTAATACGAGTATATAAGAAAACTAAATATTGTAAGTGTTCTACTATCCGACTTCTTTGACACAAGATAATTGAAAAGTAGATTTTTGACAGATGACGCGACGCTGCTACGTTCCGAAACGCCACAGATTCGCAATTTTGTATCAGATCAAGTCTCCTTAAATAAGGACACCATATATGGAAATCCGAAGTTCTATTTTCAAAATTTCGGTTGTCTAGAGCGTATCGAAACAGTTTTTTCGGCTGTTTCGGAAGTAACAACGATGAAAAGAGTGACGTTGCAGTATTCTCTATGAAATCTTAATACGCAGATTTTAATCGACGAGTATAAAAAAAATATTTCACCATTTGAAATATACATTATTTCAAGTAGATATAGGTTGTATTGTATATTATTATTTGAAGACAAAAAATACGTACTTTGTTAACTTTTGTTTCGTGAAACACAGAAAGACGGACATGTAAAGTTAATAGAGCTACATTGTTGCCATTTGGCTACGGGGCCCTACAAAATGTTAATACTTTGTCACCTAACTACTCGTATCAAATACGTCAAACGAAATGGTTATCGACCGCCATATTGGACGCGAGTGACGTCACAGACGCCGCGAAATATTTAAATCATCTGATTAATGAGAAATAAAGTTTCGATACGTGCTCCTATACCGGTTGGAAGGAAACGAGGGGGGACTTTTAAGAAAACGGGGAATTTTTTAGGTCTTGTACTTTATTTTTCACCAATTAATCCGTTTTAGAGATACACTTGTTAAACATTAGTGCAAAATGTGCACATTAGCTACCTTAACGCGAGCACGAGCGGCAGTGCGCGAAATACAACGCGGTGGTACTAATTTATGCAGAAACCTTATTGTTTTTTAGTTATCCTAAGCATGGGTTACGTAGGTTAGGTTAGGTTAGACCTGTGTCATCGAAAAAATATAAAAATTCTGCACGTGTGCCTGTCGATGAAATGAAAATTCGCCAAAGTAAAATCTTCCCTAGGCGTACTTTTTAGAATCAAATCGGAGAAATACTGGAAAAGGGCCGAATCCTACGTACCCGAAACCGACGTGCGTGCATGACTCGATGTATGAATGTTGAAGAAGCGAGAGAAATTTTTCAAGATCGTAGCAAGTGGAAAGAAGTGGTCTCTGCCGACCCCTCTGGGAAACAGGCGTGATTGTATGTATGTAAAATCTTCTATGAAATGAGTTTCGGTGATTCAAGGCTAAACCCACAAGCAATATGGTTTTACCGAGCAAAATGCTTCTGTATTCGGTACTCCGCTAACTTAGTCAACGAGGCATATCTACTCGTCTTGGCCGTAACGTTTGCGTCGCGTCATCGACGCCGGCCCACAATGGGCAGTTCCAGGGGTTACCGCGCGGTTACGTCACCCGCCAGCATGGCGAGGTTGACATTGGGAATTACTTTATCATTTAATAACTATAGAAAACCTCACATTAAGTTTATGGTAGTGACTCCGTGTGGTTGCCGGGGTAGAATAGTGCCACTCCATGTCTTCCCGTGGAAGTCGTAAGAGGCGACTAAGGGAATAAAGGCTTTTAGTACTGTTAGGCGATGGGCTTGCAACCTGTCACTAATACGCTGGTAAACATCTTCAGCCCATTTGTGCAAAATGTGGTTACAGAATTATTTACAAGTTCTTAGAGTCGTAGGTAATTTTATTGCTCTGCCTACCACACCCTGGGAACGAAGGCAAGTTTATGTATGTATGTGTGTGTATGGTAGTAACCCTGCCTACGAAGCCAGCGGTTCAGGGTTTGAATCCCAATTAGGGATACTATTTGTATGATGAAAGAGAAAGAAAAGAGAGAAACACAAAACCTTTCTTTTTGGGACGGCGCTGGGTTATGTTTCCGCAAGTTAATACTTATCACCAATCTCGCACCATATGGGTTGATGATACTCTGGCCAACCCAGCCCCACCAGGAAGCCTAGCAAACCCTTTGATAACATGAGGTGCAGACTTCTCCGACAACATACAAGCTCTGTGAGGGCTTTTTGATAAACCTTTTCAATCCCATAGAGCTGGCACTAGATGGATGCATGCATTGCTAGATCGTTATCGTTAGAGAAAGTGTATAAGATTAACGTGAGCTGCCGGACGGTCGCGTCAAACTCTTGTCAGCTCCATACATTTTTGATTCGGAAATCACTTACGTTAGCTTTAAGAGGTTACCTATGGTGCCACGCTTCCACAACAATGAAAAAGGATGGCTTTATGTGCTTCTTCGAGAAGAACGTGAGATAGAGACAGTTCGCGCGCGCCTTGATGGCAGCGTCAAATTCAATTAATTGCTGTTTACTTTAAAACCACAACATGTATTCAAAAACTGGTTTACCAGGATAAAGAAGCTACTTACACATACTCAACTATTGAATCGAAAATCATCGTTAAAGATTATAGAGTTTCGAAGATTCAACCAAAAACATGCATATTTTATTATATCTACGTAACGATGCCGTAGACAGACAGACATAGGCGTCAAACGTTGTAACCCCTCTCCTTTCGCGTCCAGGGTCACAAATAGCTGCAAGGACCGCGATGTCACTGACACGCATACGTACTGCCCACCGCGCGCCGTGCATTTGCTCAGTATAGTCAACACTCATGTTGACACACGCACCCATATTGACGCGGGCGCCGCCGGCGCAGCCTCGCGCATGCGTGAACGTTCACGACGAATAGGACGGAAAACAAAGGTATACGGCCAACTATCAGTGGCGTAAACTATACCAACTGAGGCCCGTAGCAAACTCGTGGGATAGGGTCCTTTCTTTCACTGTTAATAAAACGGATATAACTACTAAGTTAGGCCTTACGGACCGGGGAGATGGCATTTGCCCGCTCTGGCATCGTATAGTTACGCTACTGCCATACTCTACCTTCCAAACGCCACAGACGGCTCTGGCTGTAACTGAAAGTCTTGCCTCAGACGCCACGACGGCTACAGCCGTCACCAGCTCAAGATTAAAACGGACTTGGTTTCGTGTCAATTAAGTTGTAATTTGGTTAGCATTGGAAACATGTTTGGCGTGTGAGTTTAAATGACATTTTGTATTTACATTCAGTCGAAATCTTAGTACCTTGTCGCAGCAACGTAGGTATTACAGTGAGGTCGTTTGAATTGGGTATATCAATAGCTACATCTGATTTCGATCGTACAAACCTACTACTTAGCTCTATTCTATCATTTTCCCACCAGAACTGACTACTACATACATACATACATACCTTCACGCCTTCATTCCCAGAGCGGGGTAGGCAGAGCTACAGAATTACCAACAACTCTAAAAACTTGTTGTTAACTCTGTAACCACAATTTGCACAAGTAGGCTAAGATGTTTCCCAGTGTATTAGTGACAGGTGGCAAGCCCATCGCCTAACAGTACTAGAAGCCTTTGTTCCCTTAGTCGCCTCTTACGACATCCACAGGAAGACATGGAGTGGCACTATTCTAAGCCGGCAACCCCATGGCAACTGACTACTTTAGTGGTATAAACAGTACCTACCATATGAAACTCTATCTCTTTCCTTCCAAAAATTACTTGGATCCGTTGCTGCGAGAAAAACCGGGGAAGAGTAGGTCGGGCCTGCTCAGCCAGTGTAGGGTCCCGATCCGATGTCGGTAGTACGAACACTAAATTGAAAATACTATCTTTCAAACCACTTCTCTTAAATGATTGATACGGTAAACTGGGGTTACTTTACTAGGGGGTAACATTGACCACGCTTAAAACTATGACTATTTTAGCGGTAAACATTTTTAATTGTTAAAATAATTTTAGAACAATATAAATAGGTTGTTTCTGATGGAACATTTAAAGGAATAATTAAATTTTTAAGACGATTTTTGGGGTGGTCAATGTTACCCCCTAGGTCTAAAGTAACCCCAGTTTGCGGTACTTTCGGTTTGAGATAATTGTCAGTATTTATAGTTATGGTTTTAAAGGGGTGGGGGGCATGCAATTTAGAGTTCAATATTTCCTAAAGTGTAGGACCGATCTAAAATTAAAATAATATTTAAAAAATATATGGTTTTAGAGTTGTCAAACAATATCTCATTCGATGTTGTAAATCTATATATAATAAATAGGAACTCTATATCCGTTGATATAATGGCTTGGAAAATTTTAAAAATAAGTTTTAAAATTCTAAAGCAGTGTCACATCTAGTTTAAAGTTAATTTAGTAACTTATTTGGTGATGTAAGTACAGTCGAAGTCATAAATATACATATATGCGTTCCCGAGACGTCAAAAATATCTACAAGCCTTTATGTCGACTCTGACGCGATGGATGTATGGATGTTGGTGCCGTCGACTTTACTAGTTTAAATTCTAATTTAAGAACTTACAATATCCCACGATATAAAAATTAGAAGTACGACCTCTAATAACTTATGTTTTCTTTAGTAATCTGTGGTTGACGGTGTTAGTGGCATAATAACATAACTTGTTGCACCGTTATACAGGGTGTATTGCAAGTCGTGTGCCAAATGAATAGGGTGCGTCCCACGAGATATAACTACATAATAACTATTTTCATGTTACTAACGTTTACGAGATATAATGAACGTTAGCTATAATAACAAAATCAATATTTTTAGAAGGAATAACGGTCAAGTCATATAATATTCATTTTATATAATATTTTTTAATATAACACTCACAATGACTAATTTCAGTTCGTATAACATACATGACATATAGCGATCATAATACATATTATCTTTTAGTATAAGTGTTACAAGATATAATATCGTATGATATAAATGTGAGCGAGCGAAGCGAGCGAGCAAGACTTCTCTGGCCAGAACCGACTCGGTTAGGTTAGGTTAGAAGGCCTAGGCGGGAGCAAAGCTCCCGCCTAGGCCTTCGAGGTTATTTTTTTTTTGCCCAGAAAATTCAGACTGCTGCCAGTAAAGTTAGTAAGGTAAGGTTGATTGTTAATAAAGAAGGCCACTTAATACTGAAAATAGAATTTAATTTCAAATAACATATGCATGTATTTATATTATACGTGTATTATGTTTTTTGATGTTAGATAATTTGATTAATATATCTTTTAAATCTTAGGTGTTATGAACGTTATACGTTTTATAATAGTTATACAAATTGATATTATATATTAATAACGTTATACTGTATGGAAATAGATATTTTGAAATTATATCTTCCGTTCATTATATCCAGTGAACGTTATACTAAACGTGTTTATACAAAGTGAGCGTATATATTATGAGTGTTATATTATCAGTTCTTATATCTCGTATTACTTACCCAAATGAATATGGTGGGTAGCTAAGATCACTTGCAACACGTTTTGGGCCAATTAACACTCATCCTACCCACGGTGTTTTTTTTATATTTTTTTTGAAAAAATCTCGGAACCTTCCAAAAGTTAAACATTTTGTTCACCTACCTTTTTTTTTAAATGTGACAGCACAAAAGTACTTATAGTTTTTTTATCTTTAATGTTTGCGCATTTGAATGAAATGTTATTTTTATTCATATAGTAAACAAATAAAAAAATATTAGCCAACAAAGTGTGAAGGACAGAAAAATAAAATCTTCACGGTCAACTTTACGGCACAATTAAAAAAAAAGTAGAAGCTCCTCAGATCTTCCAACATCATAAAAACTTCTCCAGTTCCTGACAGTTCTTACGGTATACCACATGTCTAGAATCACGTTCAGTTTTTCGTCAAAATATGGTTTCAATCTAAAATGGTAGTTTTATTCGGTCAGTAGATCCAGCCAGTTAAATGGGCTAAATGCACAATACAAAACGCAATATGGTTAAAAATCATCTTTATTTTAATAATTACTTCAAGTTTTGTTCAAATTGTCTTCCTCCACAATTGATACATTCGCGACACCTTTTTCGTATTTCTACAGTAGTTGTTGTACGAAGTGTAATTTCTTGCCGCATTATTGCGAACGCGTCATTAATTTTTGCGATCATCTGATCGAGAGCAGAGAGCATGTGCTCTCTGCTCTCTACCTGTGTTGCGTACACTAGCTCTTTGGCCCTTCCCCAGACGTAAAAGTCAAAGACACTTCGTACAACAACTGTAGAAATACGAAAAAGGTGTCGCGAATGTATCAATTGTGGAGGAAGACAATTTGAACAAAATTTGAAGTAATTATTAAAATAAAGATGATTTTTAACCATATTGCGTTTTGTATTGTGCATTTAGCCGATTTAACTGGCTGGATCTACTGACCGAATAAAACCACCATTTTAGATTGAAACCATATTTTGACGAAAAACTGAACGTGATTCTAGACATGTGGTATACCGTAAGAATCGTCAGGAACTGGAGAAGTTTTTATGATGTTGGAAGATCTGAGGAGCTTCTACTTTTTTTTTAAATCTGCCGTAAAGTTGACCGTGACGATTTTTTATTTTCTGTCCTTCACACTTTGTTGGCTAATATTTTTTTATTTGTTTACTCTATGAATAAAAATTACATTTCATTAAAATGCGCAAACATTAAAGATAAAAAAACTATAAATACTTTTGTGCTGTCACATAAAAAAAAAAGATAGGACGTGAACAAAATGGTTAACTTTTGGAATATTCCGAGATTTTTTCAAAAAAAATAATTAAAAAAACACCGTGGGTAGGATGAGTGTTAATTGGCCCAAAACGTGTTTCAAGTGACCTTAGCTACCCACCCTATTCATTTGGCACACGACTTGCAATACACCCTGTTTTACTTAATCATAAGCCTAGATTGTGTTACTATTTGTTGACCTGAATACATAAATAAGCAAGAAACAATATTTATTCTTAACCTCTTTCTCTTTTTAACTATAGGTATTATATCTACTAGCGACCCGCCGCGCCGCTTCGGTTTATTAGGTAGGTATACATAATGAAAAAAATATCTAACTGGTGGTGAAAACCACATGAAAACACGTTCAGTTGTTTTTGAGATCATCACGTACAGACAGACAGACGCGGCGAGGACTTTGTTTTATAATGTAGTGATAGTGACACTAATATGTGCACTGTACCTACAGACAGACAGAGATGACGAAACTATAAGGATTCAAAGTTTGAGTACGGAATCCTAAAACGGACTAGCCAACTAAGGCTAGAGTAGTAATGTTCGTGACGAGGCAGGCCTACATAGGTGGGGGGGATTCTACTACATACAAGCCAATCCATTTTCTAACAATGAAGTGTTTACTATCTAGGACACGTGCGCGTCACGAACGCTTGCGCAGCGTTTTCAATCCGTATGATTTATTCATTACGACCATTTTAAATTAAATGCTGCTATAGTTTAAATGAAATATTTGACCGAATTAAATTTCGCTGACAAAAAATTGCCGAAATGTTTAGCTAAGTACGGCATTCCGAATGGTGCTCATATGCACCAGGTGTTATTTAGTTCCTAAAAAGAGTTATTCGTAAGTTAATTGGTATTCTATAGTGCTGAGTTATGAAGTTTCAAAAATATTAAGGTTGATTGTTTTTAGCGTATAGCGTGTTTGCTAAGATATTTATTGGATGAAAATAAATAACAGACAAAATATGGCAGCGTCTCCGAACAAGCAATGTACAAGTTGCAGAACATTCTCAAGTTAAGAATTTACTGAGAAAATTATCAGAAACATTTGAGAGCATTGAGAATGTTCTCTTTCCTTACAAAATTTAAGCATATTTTTGGAAATATTCGAGAATTTCTCATAAGAATCTTTCACATTTTGAGAACTTACTTTTCGGTTCAATGCTACTCTGAACATAATAGGTTGTATTCGTTTTGGGGGTGAGAAAACAAGGGGACGACACAAATGTGAGATTTCTCTGCCAGATCATAGAACATACATACATACATACCTTCACGCCTGTAATCCCAGAGTGGGCCAGATCGTAGAACAATTTTGGAAAATTAAGCAATTAATTAATTAATTAATTAAGGCTAGTAAGCATAGATGGATAAGATTTTTTTCTCGTATTTATCTATCCTAGTAAGACATAAAAAATTACAAATAAAAAATCATATAATATATGGACAAATGTCAATACGAGATTTACGATCATCATAAGCATGAGAGACATGACAAGTATATAAAGGCATTTCTTCCGCCAGCCGTAGATGCCTTTGAAATAAATATAAAGTATAATATGGATAAATTATAATATATTTTTTCATAAATTTACATTCAGTTCTGACTGAGTTGTAAGAACTTAAAGTTCATCAAAAACGTGTGTTATGAGCATGGTAAACGGGATGCAAACCGCTGGCCGACTAGCCTGACCGGTGACGTCTCGTCAATTCTCACGGTCATCAAGCATTCAACACGAGTTAGCTGCAAAACCAACAAAGTCATATTAGCAACTAGGAAGGTCAGCTCGGAAGCTTCCGAAGATAAAGGGCGTACGACCATTGTTAACCTTATTAATAACATTAGATATGCCTCTTTTCAAAACGCATTAGAGTCAATTAGGATGTTTATGGCAGTCGTCTCGCTGCGGATGTAGATACACAACCTTTTAGCGAGTACTATCAGCCCAGAGGATCCGTCACCTCACCTGACCCACCGTAGAACTATAGTGTTTAAATAGTTTAATGTTTATTGACCTCACATTTGTAATAAATTTATTTTGCTGGTTTAAAGAATATAATATTCATTACTTTATAATGTACCGTAAACTGTGCCTACTTTGCTCCCCCATGGGTAACTATGCTCCATAGTGACTTTTTTGTATGTTACTTATAAGACAAGGCCGATGACCAATTTTCTAAAAATAATTGATGTATAGGTACATCCAGCTGCGCAGTGAATGAAAGCACTAGAATGATTTACAATACAGAATACCTCAATATAACGATAGAGCAAGATTACCCGTGGGGGAGCAAAGTAGGCACATTTTACGGTAACTTACTTTGAAGTATATATGTATTATGATTCTATGATTGAAAACATGTCCTGCTGGAATTTCTTGCGACACTGCTCCGCAGTTATGGTCTTGCCCGAAGCGCTGGTGCGAGTAGATTCATCATCAGCCCATTTTACCGCCGCGAGTCCTAATTGGGATTGTTCATATTTTTTAAATTACTCTACTTGAAAACCGTTTCGAGGAATAGGGTTTTAAAGCTGTTCTGCAATAATAAGTTTTCGAAAGTTTTTATCTATTTCAGACATTTCGACAAAAGTAGGTATATTTGAACTTTGTTTGACTTTCGATTTTGGCTTGAAGCCCTCCTAGGTGTATCTAAGGTTTAGGCGAAAACCGCTTAAAATAGTTTTTTTAATCATACTGCAATCACTTTTTATCATTAGATATCATTTAATTGTTATAATTTATTAGAAAGTGCCAACCCAAATGTAAAATAATCAAGTCATCCATAAAATGTCTGCTAAATAAATAAAGATATTAAAACAAAACTATGGGGTCAAATACAAAATTAAAGAAAATGGTTACTTAAAATTACCTATTCTTTCGTATTAGAATGTAAAAATCGTCAGTATTTTTTTTTGGTCTATCCCAATATATATTGAATAAATATTTTGAATTTTCGATTATTTTTTGTGGCACAGTGACACTATCATTCAAGTCGTAAGAAGTGTCAAAGAAGTTGTTTTATAATGTCACTGTGACACCGTTCTATTATGGTTTAGGTTTCCTTTGGGCTGATAGTACATACCTATGAGTGTGTCACTGCGGGGCACAGGCCAAACTGTTACTCCAGTTTTGTGGAGCAATGCCTAATTGTTAGCTTTAATTAAAAAAAATGTACTTATTAAATAAATAAATAAAAGAGGGGTCTTGTCCTTCAGTCCCCCCTAGTGCATCCTCCTGCCACTCGCTTCGAAACGCGCCCGAGTCTTCCCGCCATCTCTTTGGTCATCCCTCTGCTCCAGAGGCCATCTAGTACATTAAAACATTATAAAAAAAACATTATGTACCTATAGATAGAACGACGCGTTGGCCTACTTGGTGTGGCTCCTGGGTTCAAATCTCGGTAAGGGCAAATCTTTTTGTGATGAAAGCGAATATTTTGTTCCTGAGTCATGGATGATTTCTATGTATTTAAGAATATTATTCACTATGTAAGTATGTAGTTTGGGACTAGGTCAATTAGTGTGACATTTTCCCCCTGATATTGAGATGTATGTCTCAACTAAATTGGGGGCGTATTCTGCTCGGTAAAACCATATTGCTTCCGACATGTTACCGTGTGTAGCCGTCTCGACATGCTGCTTGCTGTAACCATACTCAGTTATATCGTCCACGCCACTTAGTACAGGGTGCCTCTGACCTTGGGGCTTTAAATGCATAGATCATTTCTACTCCTGAAACTAAACTTCTTTTGTTCTGTAAGTTGTTAAAAATATGTTCAGTTTAAATTTATTTTTTATCATACAAGTTAAATCTAATTTTCAATGTACGCGATCCAATTCTCCATTTTCCTTTAGCCCCCGTACCAAGGTAATGTCGCCCCCGTACCATGAGATAGTGATTACATGGCCAGTATGTAATACACTGATTTTACAATTAGACTTTAACATCAATTAGTCATCTAAATTTAAGTTATTTTTTCATGTTGCAGAACAAAAGTAGTTCAGTTTGTCGAGTAGAATCGATCGTTGAATTTAAAGCCCCAAGGTCAGAGACACACTGTATACGCCCGCAAGTTCCGTCTAATCGTACGCAACAGCGTTGTTCTCGCAGACGTCACCATTTAACGAAAAGATAACAACTTGAGCACATTCAACATAAATTTGGACTTGTTGTTTAATCCGTGTGCATTGCGATTGATGAAGTGACAACGGGATGTTAATTTTTACGCGCCTAAAATAAAATGTCGGTTCCGTCACCAAAGTTTTCACACGTTTAATGCGTAGTTAGATAGATAAGTAGATACCCCGAACAATGACGTCATCTTTTTTAGCGTTCCGTGCCCGACGGAAGCATAATGAGACCATTTCAGTAAGACTGAACAGCAGTGTTCGCATTGTTGTGTTCCGGTTTGGGGATAAGACAGCCGGTGAAATTACTAGCATAGAGGCATTCCATCTTAGTCCTCAGGGTTGGCAGTGCATTTGCAGTCTTGTGAATGCGAATGTCTATGGATCACAGTTTCCACTTACCATCAGGTGGCCTGTGTGCTCGATTGCCTTCCTATGCCATAAAATAAATAATAAATAAATAAACAATAAAGAGACTACGTTGTCTGTCCGTCCAAGCGTCTTAACTTTAGAGAGCTGTTTTTTTCTTATTTGTTCCACAATATGTGTGATTAAGACAGCGAATTAACTAACAAAGTCGAGCCAAAATCGCGGAGTTAATCACGTTCCTTATGTGGTCCTTTTTTTATTACGTGTTGTTATAGCGACAATGAAAATACACTCTCGCACTCTGTGAAAATGTTGACGTACAGTTCATGAGATGCAGCCTGCTGATGGGTCAATGCACGGACGGACAGACAACGGTGGCTTATCTAATAGGGTCCCGTTAGCACCCCTTGGGTACTGGACCCTAAATACGGGTACCTACCTACATACATACCTACGAAGAGTCATAATTAATTCCGAATGCAATATTTTGATAGAAGCCTTTATTTTTTGATATTGCTTTTTAATCAAATCTAAGCTAACCTACATACAGTAATCACTACATAGTATAAAACAAAGTCGCTTGCGCTGTCTGTCCCTATGTATGCTTAAATCTTTAAAACTACGCAACGGATTTTGATGCGGTTTTTTTTAATAGATAGAGTGATTCTTAAGGAAGGTTTATATGTATAATACATTCCACGCGGGCGAAGCCGCGGGCGGGTCGCTAGTTATATTATAAGTTTAATCTAAAACAACTCCAGCATATTGTTGCGTTCGGAAAAATGACGGAACGAAATAATTCGGAATTTTTGAGTATTCCCGTTTATACGCTCTGGCGGGAGAACTTAAGCTCCAGACAATCCCACACAAATTGCCTTAGTACTAAATTAAGCCCTAGGCTTGTACTATGGGTACTAGACAACGATAAACGTACTTAAATAGAGAAATATACACTTAAATACATAGAAGACATCCAAGACTATAATACACAAATACTCGCGCTCATAACACAAATATATCGAAACTTTTGTCTGCTGTTTCGTTTGTCCGGACATCATTTTTCTCTAAACTGATCAACTTTTCAAAATGTTAACAATCCAGGAAACAAGAGAAAAAATACTTTCGGACCAATGAAACAAAACGAAGTTTTTCGGGACATCGATAGGTATTTTTTTTTTATTTTTTTTTTATATCATAGGAAGGCAAACGAGCACACAGGCCACCTGATGGTAAGTGGAAACTGTGACCCATAGACATTCGCATTCACAAGACCGCAATCCTAAGACTGCAAATGCGTTGCCAACCCTGAGGCCGAAGATGGAATATATAGTATATTTGCCCATCATCATCATCATCATCATGTCAGCCGAAAGACGTCCACTGTTGGACATAGGCCTCCCCCAAGACTCTCCACTCAGACCGGTCTTGTGCTTTTCGCATCCACCGCGTTCCCGCGATCCTTACAAGGTCGTCACTCCATCTTGTTGGAGGCCTACCTACAGCTCGTCTCCCGGTTCATACCGGGAACTAAACCTAGGACCGCTAGCTCCGTAGGCAGGGTCACTGTCCAGCAGGCTAGGTCGTAATGTAATGTGTGCCAATACCCCATGAGCAGCCTCCGCGGGGCCGGCGTCGGGGTCACGGCTCTGTTTGATCTGGTGTAGGTTTGTCCGCCGCCGCGCGACAGGGCCGCAGAGAAGAATAGACAATTGTCACAAAACGTTTTATTACTTTGACAAGTTTTCCTCAAACATAACAATGCGGATGTGTTGAGTTTAATTATTTGAACACTATTATTTTTATGATTGTATCTATTTCTTACCCTTTAACCTATTCACAAGCAGTAGTATCTGTAGTGTTGTGTTCCGGTGTGGGGATGAGACGCCCGGTGAAATTACTAGTAATTTCTGGTTAGAGGGTTCTAGTTAGACCTCTAACTAGAACCCTCCTATGGTACCTATTCCGTCTTAGTCCTCGTTGGCAGCGCATTTGATGTCTCAGGATTGCCATTTTAAGATGGAATAGAAAATAATACAATAGAATAATTTATTCGGCCATCAAATTAAAACAAAAAGTACAGTTTCAGAAAACAAAAAACAAAAGTTTCAAATGTCCAAGGGTGTCAGAGTCGCCCACCGTGAGGGGTGTACGGTCTTAGTATTACCGACCGCACAATCGCCAACGCATCAGTTTATGTTTATGTTAATCATGCATTTTACCTTACTTGGTACACTTCGAATATAGCTATTAAGCGACACGCTTGTGTTTATCAAAATAAACGTTTATAAAATAATCCGTGTATCAGTTATCATCAGTATCAGTTAAATATCATACTCGTCTAATATCAGAATATCAGTGTACTTCGGTGCTACCAGCAGTGCAGTATTATCAAGAATATAACAGAATATCATAACCTATAGGTATCATTATCAATATCAAATAATACAAAGATCATCAAGCATATATCACAAAGGATATCTGAGTGTAACAATAACCCAGACAAGGGGTCTGTCTGTGTACCTATTCATTTGGGTTAATTATCTATGCTGTAAAATACACGACAATTATTAAGACTGTACTTATTTATTAAGTTGTTAGTAAAAAAAAACGAAAACGTAAAAGTGGTGTTGGTAAATGGTATTTATTTATTAAGAGTAAATATTTTTCAATACCTTTATGTGGATGTCGTAAAGGCGACTAAGGGAATAAAGGCTTGTAGTATTGTTAGGAGATGGGCTTGCAGCCTGTCACTAATACACTGGTAAACATCTCAGCCTGTTTGTCCATAAGTGTGGTTACAGAATTAACAAGAAGTTTTAGAGTTGTTTGTAATTCTGTAGGTCTGCCTACCCCACTCTGGGAATGAAGGCGTGATTTTATGTATGTATGTTATGAGCAAGTGTATAGGGTGGTACATGCACCTAAATAGGTAAGTATCACATTTTTTTTTAGAATTGCCAGATATACTATTTACGTTATGCCGCTGTAACTAACAACACACGGACGGACGGACGGACAGACAAAGTCATATCCAAAGGGTTCTTGGCTTAAACCTTTGTTGTTACGGAAACAAAAAAACGGCAAAAACAATCAGTCCTAATGTAATTTTTTTTCTTTTTTTTTCTTTTATCTTTTTACATATTAACATTTGTTCCCTATTTTAATGGAATAAGGCGCAAAAGTGGATGCATCTCTTCGTAGCCAACTGTACTAAGTACAAAGTCGAGTGTTAATTATTCATCTTAGACATGACAATAAAATAGTAATGCTACCTAACAATTAGTAATAATATATCGTTAATAATTTATTAAATACAGTCATTAAAAAGTTTATTATTATTTTTCCATCCACTGATCTCTCGTCATCATCATTACCGTTTGTTTACATTCTCATCGTTATAAATAATTACTTGAGAAATTATATATTATGTATAAATATGTATTAAAGCCCGACTGGCTGTTCACAATGGAGTACTGGCCCCTACCCTGATGTATAGTAGTGAATGTTGGGTGTGGCAGGACACGCATGTAAGTCGTGTAAATGCAGTTGAAATGCGCTCTTTGTGTGGTATGTGTGGTGTGAAACGATTGATAGTGTAAGAAATGAAAAAGTCAGAGAGAAATGTGGCATAAAAGAAGATGTAGTGACTAAGATTGAAAAGGGCATGCTTCGATGGTTCGGTCATTTGGAAAGAATGGATAAAAGAAGATTGACGAAAGAGATAATACAGATCGCCCTAGGCGTACTTTTTCGAATGAAAACGGAGAAATACTGGAAAAGGGCCGAATCTTAAGTAGGTACCCAAAACCGACGTGCGTGCATGACTCGATGTATGAATGTGGAAGAAGCGAAAGAAAGTCAAGATCGTAGCAAGTAGAAAGAGGTGGTCTCTGCCTACCCCTACGGGAAACAGGCGTGATTTAATGTAATGTACTCGTATCACTACATAGTATAAAACAAAGTCGCTTGCGCTGTCTGTCCCTATGTATGCTTAAATCTTTAAAACGACTTAAACGACGCAACGGATTTTGATGCGGTTTTTTTTAATAGATAGAGTGATGCTTAAGGAAGGTTTACATGTATAATACATTCCACGCGGGCGAAGCCGCGGGCGGGTCGCTAGTGTATTATAAAGCGCACGGGGTAAGCAATCACACCAACTACTGACAGACCGACCTGACCAGCAGACATGAAGCTTATAGATTTATGACTATTTTTAATGCTTAAATTAAAGCTGAGTCATGTAACAAACAGTTGTGTACGATATATAAGCCAACAAAGATTTGTTCCTATCTCTCTCTTGTTAAATATAATTAAACATTGACTTTTGTACATACGTTGCAAGAATTTTTTGATGACAAAGACGAAATTATTTAAAATATTCGTAACCTATCAGCTGTAAATGTTCAAGTTAATATAATTTAATTTAATTCTTAACCTAGTACCCTAGTACTTGATAAAATGTATGACATTACGTATATTTAACTTTATTTGGTTACATTTTAGCCTGTGCGTTTAACGTGTTATTAAATTTTAGTACTGAAGTACTCGTAGCCATACCGCGGTGCCCTGCAGGGTTACATGGCTGAACTTATTATCAGAATAACAACTCCCTGTACTATATACAGGGTGTAAGGGACGGCTCACCGAAAACTGAAACCATAGCTTCAGACCATTGCACTGAACTGAAATCCAGTGGAAATTTTCCCGGGGAAACGAAAATTTTCTAGTTATTTACGTGAAAATGCCGTTTTCACAGTTTTTTTACATAATGAACTTCAGTATGTCATAATATGTTGTCCTAGAATAGATCGGTTTATATGCAAAAAAATGGAAAAAAAAAACATTTTTCCAGAAAATTTCCACTGGATTTCAGTTCAATACAATGGTCTGAATCTATGGTTTCAGTTTTCGGTGAGCCGTCCCTTACACCCTGTATATATGCCCGAGTAAAGCAATGAATAAATATATGAAATATGAAACATATGGCCGACCTGTTACATGACGTCACAGTGCATATCGGATCTCTCTGTCTAATTAACAGTTTAAAATGCTGGTACCTTCCGTATTTCTTGGCCGATTTTTAATGTTAATCTCACTTTTGGTGATCTCGAAGCTGAACCATGAAGTCATTGAATGTCGATGACGCTGGTCTGACAGCACAGCAGTAAACAATGCTAAACTTACTTGTTGTGTGCTCAAGGAATGCTAATAACAGGGGTTTTATTCTACCTGGTAAAGCCATATCGTTTCTGACATGTCATCATATTGTTGACGCTGTGATAGCTCTTATTTAGTTGACAGTAATGTCAGCCGTTATAAACGAGAACAATGATCAGAGTCGCGACGTACTGAACAAGGGCCATATCAAAAGCACCCGAAACTGACATACGTGGATGAAGAGGTTAACGAATGTAGAGGAAGCGAAAGTTGTAAGTTTAGAGCGGGGCACCTGGCGTTCCATAGTCTCTGCCTACCCCATTGGGAGACAGGCGTGAAGGCATGAATGAATGAATGAAACAGAGCCCTTGTATTGTTTTGCATTTATCGTCCTTTATTAAATTTCGCTAAGCTTTCTTTATACTTGTTCTTGGCTTGGGTTGCTATATGTCTGGTATGCCTCAGGGCTCTATATTAGGTCCTTTGTTATATTTGGTTTATATAAATCACTTACCACAGCTGATGTAATGATGAAATGGTGGCGACAGAGGCTCCGCTGTCTTACTATAGACCCACCAAGTGTGGACTCGTTAAGCCGTCACTGACTGCAAATAAACTTACATGAAGAATTAAATTTTAGACAGACGTATTGAACTCTTTAAGTACCTAACTACGCAATAGCGTCGTCGAGAGGCACCTCTCAGGCAGGTGACATCGAGGCGCGCTCGAGGGTCCTGGTCAACACGCCGAGTGTTTGTCTGTTGTGACGCACGTTTGTCTGACATTTCACGTTCTCATCTATTTAACTATTTATTTTTATTTTTATTTTTATATAGCATGGGAAGGCAAACGAGCACACAGGCCACCTGATGGTAAGTGGAAACTGTGACCCATAGACATTCGCATTCACAAGACTGCAAATGCGTTGCCAACCCTGAGGACTAAGATGGAATGCCTCTATGCTAGTCATTTCACCGGCTGTCTTATCCCCAAACCGGAACACAACGATGTGAACACCGCTGCTTGGCGGTAGGTTAATGGATTAGATGGTGGTACCAACCCGGGCGGACCCTGCACAAGGTCCTCCCACAAGTAAAAACAAATAAACTGGCAACAAATAAGTTGTATATACCATATACCGAACCATTCCGGTTTACCATCGCGTACGAAGCTTCACCCTGCGCTTCAAAACTGGCAAAGCCGATGTTTGCGACAAAACCGCCGGTGTAAAGTGGGATAGGTCACGTTCGTCGAATGCACCCATAGGCATAGATTGTATCTACCGCGTTCTTCTGATTGTATCTGGCGTGCGCGCGGCGAAGTTGGCGTGACGACTTAGATGTATTTCGAACCGACAGGGTCAGAGATTGCTATGGAAAGACAGGGTTGGAAATAGGGTTTCTGGTTTCTCGCCTCATTTTTTTTCTCGAGTTTCGAGAATTCTCGACTCCAATTTCTCGAGTTGTCTCGACTCTCGAGTCTTTGGTAAGAAATTGAAAATAATTGCTGAATATAAAATGAAAAACAAATGAAAATCAGATTTTTTTTATTGCACTTCGCACCACAAGTTAGAAATACAAAACACAATCAAAACTCTTCTTACAAACATACAAAAACTAAAATCTTACAAAAATCAACGATTAAAATAAAACCTAAACTACCTAATCTACTTTTTCAGTCTTTTGATCAGACTTAGGGCCGAGTTCACCAACCAATTTAACAGGTGGTTAAGTCTTCAGACGTATATTATATGTTATATATGTTAATACCCCACGTTATATAATGTTCTCTTATTTAAATATCGATATTCTAAAACATAAAATAAGAACCCTTAGCCGCGCCCCTCAGGCGCGCGTGGATATATCAAGTTGAAATACAGTACTAAAGAGAAAAAGTAAAATTTAACCTTTTTGAGATTATAAACTTATTTGCATGTTTTTCAACGGCAAAGTTAAGTTTGTCGCTCAATCCACTTCCAATTCACGCGATGGAGGAGCTATTTAGGTAGGTACACGTATTTAAAAGAAAAACTATCACGACTGACTAGACTTGAATTAATTCCTGAGAGACAGGTGACTAAAGTGTTTAAACCTATTAAAATCACCTAAGACGGTCTATTCCGACTAGTTACATTGTTAGTTCCATTGATGTAACTAGATGGATTTTTTTTTCCGAGTAGTTACATTGAACGAAGATGGTTTCCGTAATGGAACTACATGGACTTTTTTTTCCGAGTAGTTACATTAATAATATGATAAGACAGCACCAAATAACTTTAAATAGAGAATTAGTTAGTTGTTTATTTTTTGAGATAGTTTTGGCGAAGTTTCCGGCTTCGGAACCTTGCTCCAGCATGGTCAGTCATGCTCTTGCCCGTTGTTTTCTTACAAACAATCGGTCAGCCGCTCTCGAGTTGCGGCGTGACCGAGGGATGCAGCTTTTACTTCCGAACTGCTAGATAGCTCTTGGCTTGTATTACGGAAACTATACAACGACAACACACAAGTTTGTACCAAACCATTTAAAAAAATATAAGGGATAAAAAGAAAACGTCAACACTGACCCTTTTTGTACGTGTTACCGAGTTAAAAACGATTGACTTTAAATATGGACGGAGACGCGAAAGTTAAGCAATGTCACAACGATAACCTCCTACCTGATCTACCTGTTGTTATTAGGGAAAAAGAAACTGTTCTAGAATTTCAGCAGGCTTTAAGTAAATTCCTAGTTAAAAAAGCTTATTATTCAGTCAACAAATACTTAAATAATAGCTGTAATACATAACAATGAGCATGTTAGTTATAAGATCCAAATTTGTATGCCCTGAGGCAGAACATAGCTGAACCAATTTATATGTTAGTCACCTTCTAGCATAATTTACTTTATGTGTATACCTATTGTTCACAAATAAATGATTTGATTTGATTTGATTTGATTTGATAACGACAACTTATTTAAGTCATTTTTAAATAAACATTCAGACAAACAAATTTTGGCACTAATCGCACAAACATTCTCTTACTAGGAATTGAACCCGGAACCGCCAGTTTCGTAGGCGGGCCACTACCAACTAGGCTAATACCTATATCGACGGCTAAGTTTCGTTTTTCCGCGGCACTTCTCAGCAACTCCCACACTTAAAACTTACATAAAAAAGTATTCTTGACGATAGATTTAATAATTATAAAAAGATAACAGCTTCCTGAAAAAAAGTAATTATAGGAAAATAATCAGTTCCAACTATGCTATTACCTTTCATGAGTTCTCACGCCGAAACACGTGCAGATGATGCGTTTTATATTATAATCGGTATAAATGATTACTTTCGTAAGTGCTGTTTCTTCACGCAATCTGAAATGTGGTAATGGATCGAACCCGGAACCCCGCGGCTGGCGACGACGCACAGATACCTAAGTCATTAGAGTGAGCACACTTTACTGCATCATAGCGGTCATTACTGCGCCGGCGCAGCGGCGGCCCACTATAACATATGGTATAGCTACTCATACTGTCAACGCAATCATTTAATTCTATGATATTTATAGTGGGTATCGCTTTTTTTATTAATAATGGGTTTGCTCTTGACTGCCCTTGGAGGATGAAGATTCTGTGACGATAAAACGAGCTCACCCAGAAGATGCCTAATTTACCCTTCATTGCACTTATGCACTCGGAAATGCAGACACCGGAAGCGCATTCCACTTCCTTGCAGTACGCATTACTCAGTCAAGGAATTTGACTGTTCAGCTTACCTAATCGCCATAATTGTAAAGTATTTCGTAACAGATGTAACTACCTAACTAACTAACATCAATAAAATATCAATTGTAAAGAAGATAAAGTAGAATTTCTCTTGACCTAGCAATCGTTACAGAGTATAGCAACAAGTTAACTCTTTTAAATAAAAAACAAAGACCGGACAATCTACGGGAACTATCACACATCACAACATTTTTAATACCCAGAAGTAACAACGAGTACGGTAAAAGAGCGTGGACGCGTACATTGCCCGGCATTTTAAATGGGTTACCATGTCATCTAGTAGATTATCTATTGTTTGCCCGAAATTCATATGCTATAATTTTCACTTGCCCGAATTTCTTTTGCCCGAATTTTATATGCCCGAATGTTACATTTCCCAGAAAAGTTATCTTACATACTCTTGTTTTCCCGAAAGTTAGATGCCGTAATGATACTGATGCCATACGTAATGTTTTCCATATTATTAAGTGCAATAATTTTATTTAATAGAATATTTAAACGCCATAATTATTTCCGAATCCATCCTGGCTATGCATTTGCTTAAAAAATCATTCACGACTGATATGGACATAAATGATCGAAACTAATGTCGACGGAGCTCCGCTGCGCGGAGCTCCTATTCCGCGTAGTTGAGGCACAGGTTGAGGCGCTTCGCGCCTTGTTGCAACTCTAACCTAACCTAACCTATGTAGGTAAATTTTGCCTAATTCAAACATCACTTTTCACCATTTACACGGATGGCAAATGACATTATGGCATGTGACAAATATGGATTAAAATGATTATGAAAAATGAAATGATTGAAATTAATATTATGGGAAACAAAGATTCTTTTATTTGACTACTATGATAAACAATCAGTATATCATACGAAATTATAAGATGTAACATTATGCCATTTGTAAATTATGGCAAGTGATATTCGGGCATATGAAATTCTGGGAAGTAAAGGTATACCCATCTAGTAAGTAAACTTGTAAATGCAACATGTAAACAGGTAAAGAACATACTAAAGCGATATTTACTTAATGAAAGACAATGAATGATATAATGTTAATATAAAAAATAAAAAAAGGATTTATAATAAAACGTAGAACTCATATATATTCTTAAATGATAAAATCTTTGATTAATTTAAGATTATTAGTTAAGATAAATTAATAATGTATTTGTTTTTTTGTGTAAGAAATAAACAGTTTTTTTTTTATTAAATTAAAATTAAATGTCATCATCATCAAATTAAATTAGTACAGACTCGCGGGCAAAAGCTAGTAAGTGTCGGTAATACGAAACCCGATGACAGGTTTTGTGGTACGTACCTACCTACATACGTGCTAAATATTACATCGGTGAGGTTTGGTCAATAACCGGGGCACGTGGACCGCTGACGAGAGTCCACAGAGCGAGTAAGGCTCCTAGCTTGTATTTTTCCATGTTTGTGCGCGTGAAAAACAAATGGCATTAGACCTTTTCGTGTCCCACTTCCGGGCAAAGGCCTCTCATTTTTAAAGTAAACAAATCGACCCTAACGTAACCCTATTCATATGCCTCCGTTGTCCGTCCGTCCGTCTGAACTTTAAAGAGCATAGAGAAGAGAGAGAGAGAGAGAGAGAGATCTTTGCACCGTTTTCTTTCTTCAAAGTATATGTTGTTACAGTAGATTTACGAACAGAAAAAAAAGTGATATAATAATAATATGAAAATAAGGGTCCCCATAAAAAAAAGATTTTGCTACAACATAGTTTTATTTCGTGTTGGTGCCGGCCGAGAATAGCACCACCCCATCTCTTCCCGTGGGTGTCGTAAGAGGCGACTAAGGGATAAGCCGGAGGATGGGCAGCAGCGTCCTCCGCGGACTACATGGTATAACTGCGCTCGCCAACCCGCCTGCCCAGCGTGGCGACTACGGCATTTCCCCCCCCTAAAGGCTCTAGATCAAAAGCCAATTATTGGGGGAGGCCTATGTCCAGCAGTGGACGTCTTTCGGCTGACATGATTACGAGTTTTATTTCTGTTGTTTCAAAAAATCGGTAAACATCCAAGTCTAAAATTTGGTATGATTGTAGTACAAACGCTGTCAAAAATCAACAAATACTAAAAAATGGTCAAGTGTGAGTTGGGCTCGCACTGATTCGATTCAAATCGGAATATAACACCCGCGGTGCAGCGGCACGGAACTCTCAGTGCGCGAATCCGACTCGGACTTGACCGGTTTTTTCGCCATTCGTCCCTAATGATTTCGCACATTCAGAACAGTAGTGACCTAATTCAAAATTTCACCTTTCACTTGTCATAAATTTGTTATAATAAAGACCTAATTCGAAAATAATCTTTATTAATAAGGTTACTTTGCACAAATTATGAGATTTAAACTATATACACTATAAGTACAGTAATAATTTGAATAATTAAGAACTAATGTAACCACTACTACTTAAAACTACAATTATTAAATATAATATTTATGTACCTAAACAACTACAAAAAGAATACCCCCTCTAATAAATCCGTTCGCGGCATTGTACCCATGATGCTGGCTGCGTTACCCCTCTGGATAGTTAAACCTATCCTTTGGGAGAGGTAAGCGCCAGCTCTGGATCTCCGGAGCGTCAATAAGTTTGGCAGACAGGGTCTTCATGAAACGTTTCATGTCAGCAGACCAAGGTCCCAGAGTCTCCACTGCAAGCGCCGAAAATTCGTAATCATTAATTAATGATGAAAATTAAAATTTCTAAATTAGGTCACTATTGTTCTGAAAATGCGACTTAAGTGCATAACTGCATACTCCGGCTACTCGCTTGCAAACTCGTCAAAGTCATCCCACCATTCCCACCACCTCCCATCTGCCTAAAGCAGGGGTCGGCAACCTTTTGAGTCGGAAGAGCCAAAAATTACTATTCAAGTTTTTAAAGAGCCACGATTTTTTTTCTTGCCAACAATAAATAGCCATAAATACTTTCATAAAGTTTGTTGATATTTGTTGATTTTTTAAATAAAATAAATAATATTTGCGAATGGAACTAAAGAGCCGCAGCCTCACATCCAAAGAGCCGCATGTGGCTCGCGAGCCGCGGGTTGCCGACCCCTGGCCTAAAGGAAACAGTTACCTCATGCCATGCGAGGCTGAACATTCGTAAATTTTAAGGTAAACTGAGCTCTATAAATATTTATTATTTGATTCAATATGTTGAACATGAGAAAACAAATATTTTGGCATAATTTAGCATGTTTGCTAACGTAAAAAAATCTGAATCGGCTAAACCAGATACGTGATTTTGCTGATTAGACCTCAAATGTAAAGTCTAGTCTCATAAGCCTGTCCCAAGGATCCCCGCCGCGATCGTTCCGTGGCTGAGCAAAGCAATATGTTTAAAAAGTATTCTTCCTTTATTATAATATTATAACCCCGTGTGGTTGCCGGGTTAGAACAATGCCACTCCATGTCTTCCCGTGATGTAGTAAGAGGCGAGTCAGGGAATATAGGCTTGTAGTAGGTACTGTTAGGCGATGGGCTTGCAACCAGTCACTAATACGCTGGTATCTTAGCCTATTTGTGCAAAATGAGGTTACAGAACTATGAACAAGCCACCTACCCCACTCTGGAATTACAGGCGTGAAGGTATGTAAGAATGTATGCCTTCAACGCAAAAACTTGACAATTAAAATAACAACCGTATTTTTAAGTGTTAATTCATTGTTATAATATTTTCCTATTTATATCTTCTTTAAACTGCGTTTAACGCTCCATCGCTAATCAATGTAATCAAAGGACGACATGTTGAGTTTGCTAAAAACATGATCACAATTGCGCATATCCGCCAAACCGTGTAATTGTTGTGTGCACAACATAAACTAGTGGCCCCAGAGCGTTACCCTGCGGAACGCCTATCAAAACAAACCCCTCCAACCGCCAATTACTTCACAAAACAAATAAAAACTCACAATTCCGCAAACTTCTCGTGATGTCATTCACGTGTTTCTGTTTGCTCGCTCCTCTGTGAATTTTATTACAAGCGGGTAAAAGCTGTTTTGCAATGGCTCGCTTTGAATGCGTATTTAAACGCTTTTGATGGATACTTTTCACACAAGTATTTCAAGTCCGCTGTGACGTGTGTTTGTCGATTTGTCAAGTTATATAAACTCGCGTGCACGTGCGGCGGCAGGATCACTCTGCTCAAGTTCAGTGTAAGGTCAAGAATCAGAAAGCTACAAAAGTGTTTCGTTCAATATCTTATTTTACAAAAATAAATCGTACTATACACAATTGGTCCTTGGTCAGCCGATATGAACAGCTTTATGAAGGCTCCGTCTCATCCCGGCTCATAGACACCTCCGGAGATCCTAGAGCTGGTGCTTACCTCTCCCAAAGGATTAGGCTAGCTATCCAGAGAGGTAATGCAGCCAGTGTCATAGGGACCATGCCGCGAGCGGACCTGCTAGAGGGGGTGTTCTTTTTATAGTGGGGATTATTATTTACATCTTTAATATTTGAATAATGCCGTGTGGTTGCCGGGTTAGAATAGTGCCACTCCATTTCTTCCCGTGGATGTCGTAAGAGGCGACTAAGGGAATAAAGGCTTGTAGTACTGTTAGGCGATGGGCTTGCAACCTGTCACTAATGCGCTGGTAAATATCTTAGCCTTATTGTGCAAAATGTGGTTATAGAATTATCAACAAGTTTTAAAAGTTGTTGGTAATTCTTTAGCTCTGCCTACCCCACTTTGGGAATGAAGGCGTGAGTTTATGTATGTATGTATGTAATATTTGAGTAGCTTAGTTTAATTTTAATTTGAGTAGCTTAGTTTAATTTTAATTTAAATATGTTTAGTTTTAAATTTTAATTGTAGACCTATATTATATGATGAAAAACATATAAATAAAAAATGTAAATATAATTACAATATAATTAACTATCATTATTCAACATTACTTATACAATGACGAAACAAGAGTAACAGGGTGAGGTTATAATAACTACCAGCTCTTCGGTCCCCAGTGACGTCAAAGAGTCTCTTTGAAAAATCCTTTAAAAGGCTTAGAGCGCTAACCACACGGAACAAGAGTCTCAACGCCGAAGTTCAACTTAAAATATATAGAAATCAAAATATCAACTGTCTTATTGTTGTTAATGATAATATGTTGTCTCTTACAGACATCAACCAGACCGCCATGGTGGCTCCGCGAGAGCAGGACGGCGCGCTGCTGCCGCAGTTCTACGCCGGGCGCTCCGTGTTCATCACCGGCGCCACCGGCTTCCTCGGGAAGGTGATCCTCATCATCATCAATTATACCATCCTTACCGTCTTCGTTATTAACTACTTCATCATCTCTATTGCCTTCATCATCTATATGTACAGGGTGGAAAGGGATGGCAGTGGGATTTTTAGAGTACCGCACCCAACGGGACCTTATTACTAAACTAGCTGTCCGTCTGTCGGTTTGTCTATCTGTCAGCGGCTGTATCTCATGAACCTTAATAGTAAGACACTTGTTTAACGTGAATGTGAATATTACACTTACGTCATATAAATATAAAATACCTTACCACCTTTTTACTATATTAATGAAAACCTAGGGGAGGAGAGCCCGTCGCCCTTCCCCCTGAATCCAATAATAGATTGTGTCACAAAGGAATTATAGGTATTTCCGGTATATTAAACTCAGAGTGAAGCAAAGAGAAAAATTGCGCGGTGCTGAGCGTAGCGAGACACGCGACACCTCCTGAAACTAAAATCATTTTTACAATATTTTGTTTAACTAGCACTGTTCGTATGTAGGTTAGTGCAAGTAATTTTTTAATCAGTTTCAATCAATTGAATTTGGGCTACATATGTAAACTAAACCACATGATAATGCAATATTATGGTATCTACGAGCTGATCTGATGATGGAGTCGGAAGGTGGCGACAGGATCTCCGCTATACTTGACGTAGACCCACCGTGTAGGGACTCATTTAGTAGTTTGGTTTTAATAAGCATATAACTTTACTTGTGGGAGGACCTTGTGCAGGGTCCGTCCGGGTGGGTACCACCATCTTATCCATTAAACTACCGCCAAGCAGCAGTGTTTGCATTGTTGTGTTCCGGTTTGGGGATAAGACAGCCGGTGAAGTGACTAGCACAGAGGCATTCCATCTTAGTCCTCAGGGTTGGCAGTGCAATTGCAGTCTTGTGAATGCGAATGTCTATGGGTCACAGTTTCCACTTACCATCAGGTGGCCTGTGTGCTCGATTGCCTTCCTATGCCATAAAAAAAGTACAGTCACCAACAAAACCTTGTCCCAAAAATAAATGTTTAAAAGAGAAACTTATTCTACTAAATGACACATACTACACATAGGAAATTCTCTGTCAAACAACCGTCGGAACTGGATGCCATCTGCGCCATACATACTTTACAACTGATAGGTAAGGACCAAAAAAATTAATTTTATATGAAACTTTTCCGTTGTGACACATGGCTAATTTACGAGCCATACAATTGTAGGCATAATTTTCGTCGCACAGCGGAACTTTTTTCGACTTCGTTGTTTGTATGGTTAACTGCGCTTGACTATGGTCCAACTTGTTGGTCCTTACCCATAACTCTTCTTCTTCCAGTGCCTCTCCATCACTGCAGGGTAGCAGTCATACTCCTGAATACTTTCCTGTCAATGTGAACAGGTTTTTACGGTTCAGAATTTTCTTTTCCGAAAAACTGACCTGAACGATGCGTTCTTGCCGCAGGTGCTGGTGGAGCGGCTGCTGTCCACGTGCCCCGACATCGCGCGGCTGCACCTGCTGCTGCGCGTCAAGAAGGGCGCGGCGCCGGCGCAGCGGCTGCAGGCGCTCAAGGACTCACAGGTCCGACTCTTTCTCTTCCTACACATACATACACTCACGCCTTCATTCCTAGAGTGAGGTAGGCAGAGCTACGGAATTACCAACAACTCTGAAAACTTGTTGGTGATTGGGATAGACCAAAAAAAATAACTCTCGGTTTTTACATTCTAGTTCAAAAGAATAGGTAATTTTGAAAGACCAATTTCATTAATTTTGTATTTGACCCAATAGTTTTGTTTTAAAATCTTTATTTATGTAACAGACATTATATGGATGACATGACTATTTTAAATTTGGGTTGACATTTTCTAATAAATTACAACAATTAAATGATATCTGATGATAAAATGTCATTGTAATAGTGTATTAAAACATCCAATTTTAAGCGATTTTCGCCTAATCCTTATGGTACACTTAGGAGGGCTTCAAGTCGAAAACGAAAGTCAAACAAAGGTTAAATATACTTTTGTTTAAATATCCGAAAAAGATAAATATTTCAAAAAAAATATGATGCATAACGGCTTTAAAACCCTATTCCTCGAAATGGTTTTCGAATTAGAGTAATTGTAAAATTATGAACAATCCCAAGTCTGTAACCACATTTTGCACAATTTAGGCTGTACCAGCGTTTTAGTGACAGGTAGCAAGCCCATCGCCTAACAGTACTACAAGCCTTTATTCCCTTAGTCGCCTCTTACGACTTCCACGGGGAGAAATGGAGTGGCACAGTTCTAAGCCGGCAAATTCTTGGAACAAGATTTTTAAATTGTGGTTTATGTACGGGAGTCACAGAAACGTCACATACACCGGCGAGTTGCTAGTCCAGATTAAAGCTCATTTCCATATGCAGGTGTTCGATGTGGTCCGCCAGCGCTGCCCGGGCCAGCTGGAGAAGTTGGTGGCTCTGGAGGGCGACGTGGCCCGCCCGGGGCTGGGCCTGCCGCCCGGCGCCGCCGCGCAGCTGCAGGACGTAAGGCCTAATCTTATGTTATCCTCCACAGATAGACCCTCGTTTTTACACGACTGCCCACAAAAAGTAGTGTAATATTTTCAGGGTTCATGTATGTATGTATCTACGATTCTTTATTCCACCATAACTTCTAAACGCCAGAGCCGATTTAGATGTTTGTGATATCGTTAGAATCCTTTCACTACCCCGGTGAGATAGGATACCTAAACTGAATAAGTTGTAATTACAACAATGGCAAAATGACAATTATTACAGATATAGGTACAATCAACGACAATCGACACTATAAAAAATGCAGTTAGGTTATTAAAGCTTGCTTTTTATTATTAATTATTTCTTTATTACAATGTAATGTAAGTTACTGTTAATTATTATTGTGTATATGGGCACGTCTTTACATTACATAATAATGCTAGCGTCACTACTTCAAAGGTTCTGGCAGAATACCAGTGCTGCGGGTCTCCGCAGTTTTATGCAGAGCCAGCGCCTTTTTTTCGCAGCATCACATGGCTCTTTATCAAACGTAATGGATTACTTACTTTGCTTTATAAATTACTTTTTAGTTTTATGTTATTTATTAGTTAATTAGTTAATTGCATTTTTTGTCATTTTGATTTGGCTTTATCAGCCATGTGCATGTTTGTGGAAAATAAAGATGTTTATCTATCTATCTATCTATCTAACACAATAACTGAAAAATAAAACTAAAATTAAATAAGACTAACTCTATATATATAAATTAACTAAATCATTAAATCTAAGAATGGCCCCTGCGGCGTTGTGCAGCAGCGTTGTGAGTGGCAGCATTTCCTCGCTGGATGTTTAAACTGATATTAAGTATGTTTACTTTATAAAATCTAGTAATTTAAGCAGTTTCCCACTCTACGATTTTATTGTACTCGAATGCTGTGTTTGCCTTTAATGGGACAAGAGCGTTCAGCAACCGATCCGTAGTCACACCAATTTGCCATACTGGTGTGGTGCATAGCTGGGCATTAACTCGTTAATCCGTTAATCGTTAATTAACGAAGTTAACATTTTGATTAACGGATTAACTTTTAAGTTAACTTTTAAAAATGTTAACGGACACGTTAACTTCCGTTAATATGCAGAAGTCCGTTAATCGTTAATCCAATGCCTACTATTTACCGCACGGCGCGAAAAACAGGTTCAGACAAGTTTGAAACGACAAGGGCCGGGCGGCGCGGGGCAGCGAGTGAAACCAAAACCAAACTAGATATATTTTGCCGGCGCGTGCGAGTGAGAAAACTGCGAAGAGATTAGTTTCGTTTGATCATTTCATTACTTAGCGCCGGTGCTTAGAGCGAAGAGTGTTTTGTTTGTTCCTAAACCAACAGGTTTTAAAAGTTCACTAACGCAACGATATAAAAATGCATTTTTTTTACACATGGGTCGTTCTCAAAAAAGTGGCACCGCCACCTGTCAATAGGTTTCTCTTAGGACTTTTTTTTTATAAAGCGTCATTTTAATAATTGAATTTTCAATACATATTAAAAGACACTTTTTAAATAGAGGCCAAATGCTTTGAAATAAATTCAAGGTATTGATAACCATGAAATCCTATTTTGTAACTATGTTCTGTCGCTCACTTGCAGTGTCCCAACGCAAGGCGCTCGTGTTTGGAGTTAATAAATACGTATAAATTACCAACTTAACTTAGTTCGAGTATTCTTTTTTACTTACATATATGCTCAAGATTTAAAACTACTGTGTCAAATAATAATACTATACTTATACTACGAATTATTTGCAATTTAAGTTTGTCCACGACAGTTTTTGTCGCTCACCTGTCATGCGATAGACGCTACCTAGATGTTAATACTATTTCACCTCACCCGCCTCACCCCGCATAAATCGAGACCTTCAGTCGTCAGCTAAGTCTGTTGCAAGTTGCATGTCGCCAGTGTGCCGTAGTCAAAAATTACGAACACGAAACTTACGCGAGCGGGAGTTTGTAATGGGTAAGTAGTCGCTATTCTGTCTTCCATATTTTGGTAATTGTGTGAACTATTGCATTGGTATTAATTTATATAACGTAAATCATGGTTTATTTTAATGTGTATAAATATACAGTTAATTAACCAAGTACATTTCTTGTATTGACGATATAACTGCCATTTTGTCCATCACCTGTATGTCGTTCACCTGTGTAATATTTTAATTAACTGTTAATTTTATTTATGTCCACATCTTTTCCCAATGATAAACTGGGAGAGAGGCCTTTGCCCAGCAGTGGGACATCATGGGATCATAATAATAATTATTATTATTTGTTTTAGTCGATGATGGGTAAACCTAAGCCAAAAGACAAGAACAAACAAGAAATCTTAGTCAAAAAGAGGGAAAATAAGAAACTAAGATACCAAAACATTAAGAATAATGCGGAATTATATGCGGAATATCAAAGAAAAAATAAAATAAAATATGAAAGAAGAAAAGCACAAAAAAATTTATTGTTTTGATATGACAGTTTTTTTTAGTATAATAATAATTTATGTAAGGACAAACGAATTAAAGTAATTTTAATAAAGCACTTGTTGTCCGTTTTAAATGTAGTTTTTATTAAACAATTTACTTACCTGCACCCATTGTCGTTCACCTAACATCAATGTCTTTAACCTGCTAGCGGTTACAGTTTAATTTGTACTTATTTGTCGCCAACCTGCACCCATTGTCGTTCACCTGACATGAATGTCTTTCACCTGCCCACCACGTGGTCGTTCACCTGTCTACCACGTAATTTCAAATACATGTATCTCCTAAAATACTAAAATAAATCACTTCCCTCCACGTGATATTGATTATGCGATTATATTTCTAGCGATCCGAATAAAAAAAAAGCGAAATCGGGAATTTTCTGAAATAATTCAAAATTAATTCATCGGTGCCACTTTTTTGAGAACGACCCACATATTAACGGATTAACGATTAACGTTAACTTGCGTTAATTCTTCCGAAATGTAACGCTTTAACGTTTAACGAAGCTAACTTTGTTTGTAGCGGATTAACGATTAACGAAGTTAACTATTTGATTAACGGTGCCCAGCTATGGTGTGGTGTGACTATGGTTAATTTTATTTATCCGTAGTCACACCAAGTATGTGGTAGGTTTAGGTTATGTTAGTTCTTTAGCAGGCCCAGAGGGCCAAACCACCCAGAAATAGGAGCTCTGCGAGAGCAGAGCTCCGTCGACTCTGTGGATTTTGATTTTGAAAGAGAAATAGACGCAAATTCGGTCTTGGTGTGACTACGGGTAAATAAAATGAACCATAGTCACACCAGTGTGGCAAATTGGTGTGACTACGGATCGGTTGGGGAGCGTTCGTGGACCATTAATAAATAAATAAATAAAATAATAAATGGTTTGTCTGTCTGTGTCCACGCCGCAGGTGTCGGTGGTGTTCCACTCGGCCGCGACTCTCAAGTTCGACGAGGAGCTGAGCACCGCCGTCGACCAGAACGTGCGCAGCATCATCAGCGTCATGGAGCTGTGCGACACGTTGCCCAACATGCAGGTGCGTCAATACACAGCGTCATGGAGCTGTGCGACACGCTGCCTAACATGCAGGTGCGTCAATACACAGCGTCACGGAGCTGTGCGACACGCTGCCCGACATGCAGGTGCGTCAATACACAGCGTCATGGAGCTGTGCGACACGCTGCCCAACATGCAGGTGCGTCAATACACAGCGTCACGGAGCTGTGCGACACGCTGCCCGACATGCAGGTGCGTCAATACACAGCGTCATGGAGCTGTGCGACACGAAGCCCACCATGCAGGTGCGTCAATACACAGCGTCATGCAGCTGTGCGACACGCTGCCCAACATGCAGGTGCGTCAATACACAGCGTCATGGAGCTGTGCGACACGATGCCCACCATGCAGGTGCGTCAATACACAGCGTCATGGAGCTGTGCGACACGCTGCCCAACATGCAGGTGCGTCAATACACAGCGTCACGGAGCTGTGCGACACGCTGCCCGACATGCAGGTGCGTCAATACACAGCGTCATGGAGCTGTGCGACACGCTGCCCAACATGCAGGTGCGTCAATACACAGCGTCACGGAGCTGTGCGACACGCTGCCCGACATGCAGGTGCGTCAATACACAGCGTCATGCAGCTGTGCGACACGATGCCCAACATGCAGGTGCGTCAATACACAGCGTCACGGAGCTGTGCGACACGCTGCCCGACATGCAGGTGCGTCAATACACAGCGTCATGGAGCTGTGCGACACGCTGCCCAACATGCAGGTGCGTCAATACACAGCGTCATGGAGCTGTGCGACACGCTGCCCAACATGCAGGTGCGTCAATGCACAGCGTCATTCAGCTGTGCGACACGATGCCCACCATGCAGGTGCATCATTACACAGCGTCATGGAGCTGTGCGACACGCTGCCCAACATGCAGGTGCGTCAATACACAGCGTCACGGAGCTGTGCGACACGCTGCCCAACATGCTGGTGCGTCATTACACAGCGTCATGCAGCTGTGCGACACGCTGCCCAACATGCAGGTGCGTCAATACACAGCGTCACGGAGCTGTGCGACACGATGCCCACCATGCAGGTGCGTCATTACACAGCGTCATGGAGCTGTGCGACATGCTGCCCAACATGAAGGTGCGTCAATACACAGCGTCACGGAGCTGTGCGACCGTGCTATAAACGATGCCTGACTGTACCCCCCTCCCCACAGGTCCTGGTGCACGTGTCCACGGCGTACAGCAACGCGGAGCTGTCGCACGTGTGCGAGCGCGTGTACCCGGCGCCCGCGCCGCTGCCCGCCGTGCTGGCGCTCGCGCAGCACGCGCCCGCCGCGCTCGCCGCCATCACGCAGCAGTCAGTATTCGTTTAAAGCACGTAACCAGCGGCTCTACATATATGGTCGCGTTTATCACTGTAAAATATTATTAATTAAATAAATGTATAACATTCTGTCACTTTTTGACAGGTGTATAAGTGCGAAAGTGATGGTTGCTTTATCTACATGAGCGTACATCTGTCACTCTCGTACTTATTTAACGTGTCAGCAGGTGACGGATGAAAAATGAAGTGAAATGAGAGCCCATGGTCAAAGATACGACATAAGATAGTGGTTTTGTTTTTAGGTTGTTTAGTTTAATAATAATAGAGCGTAGTCAATATGTAATTTATGGCCTAATAACCTAAAAATGTTGTATTTGTTTTATTAGTTATTCCTATGTCAACTATGCCGTCAATTTCATTTGTATGTTCGTTGTATAATTTATTAGTGTTTTTTTTTCTGTGTTGAGCATTATACGTTGGCGTCAAACCAAGTATTTAGTAAAAAAATTGCCTCTTTTATAAAAAAAAATGTGTTAGGTAGGTTAGAGCCCACATGGGTGTCATCAGCAAATAGTGTTAAAAGTGAATTTTGCGGTAAGCAACCTGGCAGATCGTTGATGTAAATCTGGAACAATACAGGACCGAGTATAGACCCCTGAGGCACACCAACATTTAGTTGGGCCTCGTGAGATGGAACTCCATTTAGATTGACTATTAGCGATCTATTTTTAAGGTAGCTTTTGATGAAGTTAAGTTCAACACCGCTAAACCTATAGTGTTTTAGCTTTTCTAAGAGGACGTCATGTCATAAGCAATCGAAGGCCTTTGATCGTCCCGGATCCGCTGGCCTATAGCTGATAGCTTAATGCACTCGCAAACGCAATTAATGTATGTATCACCTTCCGTGTTTTCACCGAGCGGCCCCAACGGAAGACCAGCGTTGGCTCCACAGCCGGCACATGCTGAGTTGGGACCGTTTCGCAACATTAGCACATCTCTATTCTCTTGTCTCATTTTCTTAATTTTTATTGCAACTTTTTTTTGTTGTTGTGTGTTATTGTTGTGAATAAATGTTTTACTTACTTACTTACTTACTCACAATTGGCTTGAAAGTGAAACAATTGTTTTCATTTTGTAAATCGCCTTCGGACTGTCAAATTGAATACGGTTGCGATTTCGAGTGCCTTAGGCAATCAGCCTGCCGTCCGTGCTGATGTGAGATGCATGCGTGTGCGCAGGTACATCGCGCCGAAGCCGAACACGTACACGTTCACGAAGGCGCTGGCCGAGAGCGCCGTCGAGCGCCACGGGAGCGCCTCCTACCCCATCGCCATCTTCAGGCCCACCATCGGTCAGTACAGACAATAACTAACATACATACATAAACTCACGCCTTCGTACCCAGAGTGGAGTAGGCAGAGCTACAGAATTACCAGCAACTCTAGAAAATTGTTGATAATTGTGTAACCAAATTGAAATGTTTAATGTTTAATGTTTATTGAAATGTTGAAATTACATTTCAATTAGAACTAGGACCTGACTTCCAAGTTCTTTTGTATGTGTTTCCAATTAATTCACAAAGTTGCACTCCTCCCCACTTACGAGTAGATACAATGACGTCACCTTTCTAAGTCTAACCAAGCTTACATTTACATTAATTGAAATCTTCTGCCAATTTTGAGGACCTGGGGGGTTAACATGACATAGCTATGTAGTTCAGTTTACGCTGAGAGAAAATGACAGAACTACTTGACTGTGAATATTCTACAATTAAAAGTTAAAACTAAACTTATTTAAATTAAAATAAAACTAATCTAATCAAATTAAACTGTTCTGTCCTTCTCGATCACCGTAAAACGAACTGTATAGATAGCCTGTCATGATTATTTATTAAATGATCCTCGTTGGTTGGCGGCAGTGATCTCGTCGGTGAAGCACCCGTTCCCGGGCTGGATCGACAACCTGAACGGGCCGACGGGCGTGGTGGTGGGCGTGGGCAAGGGGCTGCTCCACGTGTTCCGCGCACGCGCCGCCGTCATGGCCGACCTGCTGCCCGTCGACATCGCCGTCGACACGCTCATCGCCGTCGCCTGGGAGACCGCCATCGACAAGTCAGTCGCGATACAATACCACTAGCGGACCCGACAGTCGTTGTCCTGCATGATATCTGCCATTCAGGACAACGCCATCTGCCGCGTTTATTTGTAAATCTAAACCATCCAACACACACAAAAAAGAACATTCAAATCGTTCCAGCCCTTTAGGAGTAGTTCACTGTCAACACACGTACAGAAGAATTATATATACATATAAAGAACAAAATAAGGCACCCGACAGTTCATCAATATATTTGTGCAATCACACTGATTGCTCAAACTTTGTGATCGTCTATGGCCATGATTGAAGTTTGCGCAATAATTTTAGAAAAGTTTTACAGAGTCGAATCACACACAAAATGACCTAGTCCCAAACTTAGCTGTAAGCTTGTAATAATCATCAAAGTCATAGTTACCTTAACTTCTCGATTTCGAGTTTATTTATAGGGATAGGGCGTCCGATGTTTCATATATTGCACCTTTAAAACAATTTCAAGTCATTTTATTATAATAGAGACCTAACTCGAAAAGTAACATTTCTGAATTAGGTCACTATTGTTCTGAAGATATGCTCACATATTTCAATATAATAAAATGTCGCAGGCCTAAGGAGGTCCGCGTGTACAACTGCGGCACCGCCGACAACCCGACCAGCTTCCGCGCGTTCGAGGAGACGCTGCGCCGCGAGATCAAGCTCTTCCCGCTGGACGGCGCGCTGTGGTACCCCTCCGGCGCACTCGTCGAGTCTAAGTAAGCCATTCAATACTTACCCACTTATTAGACCACTCACTCTCTCATTATCTAAGTCACTCACACATTCACTCACTAACTGAGCCACTCACTCATCGCCAATCGTCATCATCATCATGTCAGCCGAAAGACGTCCACTGCTGGACATAGGCCTCCCCCAAGGCTCTCCACTCAGACCGGTCTTGTGCTTTTCGCATCCACCGCTTTCCCGCGATCCTTACAAGGTCGTCACTCCATCTTGTCAATCACTTCCTATCTAAATCAGTCACTACTATAAGAAATGTGGGGTTTTATCTGAGGTACTTTGAAATATACTTTTATTCACTGATTCATGATATGATCTATGAGAATACAATTAATGCGCACCCTGCGCTGGCTTCCGAGCGACTCCCGAAACTATACAAAACAACGAGTCGTTGTTCTATTGAATCATCTGCTTTTTAAAAGCAAATGAGACATATCGTAAAGTACTATGCAATAAGGTTTATTTTAGATGCTTTCACCTTATTGTATTACACTACTCACCACCAACTCGGCCACTCACTCATTCACTAACTCAGTCCCTCACTCACTCGCGGTCTCCCTCACTAACTCGGCCACTCACTCATTCACTAACAGTCCCTCACTCACTCGCGGTCTCCCTCACTAACTCGGCCACTCACTCATTCACTAACTCAGTCCCTCACTCACTCGCGGTCTCCCTCACTAACTCGGCCACTCACTCATTCACTAACAGTCCCTCACTCACTCGCGGTCTCCCTCACTAACTCGGCCACTCACTCGTTCACTAACTCAGTCCCTCACTCACTCGCGGTCTCCCTCACTAACTCGGCCACTCACTCATTCACTAACAGTCTCTCACTCACTCGCGGTCTCCCTCACTAACTCGGCCACTCACTCATTCACTAACTCAGTCCCTCACTCACTCGCGGTCTCCCTCACTAACTCGGCCACTCACTCATTCACTAACTAAGTCCCTCACTCACTCGCGGTCTCCCTCACTAACTCGGCCACTCACTCATTCACTAACAGTCCCTCACTCACTCGCGGTCTCCCGCACTAACTCGACCACTCACACACTACAGTCCCGCACTTACCCAATAGCTCGGTCTCCGCTTAGCCACATTCGCTAATTCACTCACACACTTTCTAACTCTCTCGTTCTTCTACTTGTAGTGTAAGTTGTACTCTTTCGCACATCTATCTCGCGTGTTATCATGCACTCGGGAATTTAAGCATATTAGACGCACCTTTCTCCAAGAACAGGGTCTGCTTCAACATCAACACACGACGACCTTACCAGGATACACGCACACACGTAAACTTAACACGTTGCCTGCCAACTACGAGTATACTCGTAATCGGTAGATTTGTCCCCACTGCCGACTTCGAGTATTTTCGTAGATGTTTGTTCTAAACCTCATAGATTATTTAAAATACTGGCAAGGAAAGAGGGCACCTGTCACTAATATACACTGTTAAACATCCTAGCCTAGTTGTGCAAATTGTGGTTACAGAGTTATCAACAAGTTTTTAGAGTTGTTGGTAATTCTGTAGCTCTGCCTACCCCACTCTGGGAATGAAGGCGTGAAGGTATGTATGTATGAAAGAGGGCACGAATGGAAACTTTGGCATTGGAAATATAATAAAGTGAAAAAGTTAAGTGAAAAAAAATCCATTTTTTTTTTTTAGCTAGACGTCATAATTATTTATTGGACTCGTATGGACTGTTTTGTATGGGTGGCATTAGGTAGGTATGCAATAAGTAATTATACTACGAGTACCTATATATTCGTAATGGCAGGCAACGTGTTTATATCACTCAGTCAATTCTTCCTCATCTCTGATATCTAGGTATGTCGTATCATGTCGAGAAGACTAACCCTCGTCCTGTGTCCAGGTGGGCGCAGAAGACGCTGGAGTTCCTCTGGCAGACGGCGCCCCTGTACGTGGCGGACCACGCCGCGAGGCTGCTGGGGGTCAAGATGCAGTGAGTACCAACCTAGACAACGTTTTGGGAAGCCATGGTAGTCAAAATGCGTTCACAATAAATTTTAATAGAACTAGCTGTGCATGCGACTACGTTCGCGTGGATTTCGCAACAGCATTGTGTCTAAGGCGTCCCAGAGTTTCTTTGAGTAGGTACTTACCTTTCAGTGTATCATCAGGAGCTTGCTATATACCATTTGAAGCTGTTGAAGCGTGTCTAAAAACTTGTTGATAATTCTGTAACCACATTACCTATCTAATAGTTTTTATATTGCCTCCCCTTGCCCAGGATCAGCCTGCGAACAGCCTCCCAGCGCATGTCCGCCATGAGCGGTGCGCTGGAGTTCTTCTCGACGCGCGAGTGGCACTTCGAGACCAACCGCGTGCGCGCGCTGCTGCACCGGCTGTCGCCGCGCGACCGCGCCCTCTACAACCTGGACGTCGGCGCCATACAGTGAGTGGATACACCAGAGGGGTCATTATGACGTAACAATGCAGTTCATTTAACACTGTGCGAAAGGGACAGAGCTATATAACTGCTATACGCAAAAGAGCCGCATCCCTGGTGCGCCGGGTGCGGGGCAGTCCCAACAACATCCTGAGAATGATAGGGGACAGGTACGACTGCCCCTACATCCGTCATTGCTGTGGGTTACATGCCCCTGTCAACTAATTACTAACACTTAGATGTAAGCTACTAACATAATTTAATTTAATTATTTTTTATGAATGTATGGACTTATATGTTGTCTGAAATAAATGATTTATTATTATTATTATAGCTCTGTCCCTTTCTCTCAGCGTAAACTGAACTACATACATACCTTCACGCCTGTCATCCCAGCGGGGTCGGCAGAGCTACAGAATTACCAACAACTTTAAAAACTTGTTTATAATTCTGTAACCACATTTTGCACAAATAGGCTAAGATGTTTACCAGCGTATTAGTGACAGGTTGCAAGCCCATCGCCTAATAGTACTACAAGCCTTTACTCCCTTAGTCGCCTCTTACGACATCCAAGGGATGACATGGAGTGGTACTATTCTAACCCGGCAACCACACGGGAAACCCGGCAACCACACGGAACATAGCTATATCATAATAACCCTTCAGGACGGGCAAAAAAGCGATGGACGAGTGGGGACACTGAATGATGTGTCAACTCATATCGCAGTGCAGTGCATGTGCACCAGCGTATGAGCTGACGTAGCGGGCGAACGAAGCGGCGCGCCGGTCGTTCCCGGGGACCCGCGTATTTAGTACGTGGAAATAATACAACATACATAAACTCACGCCTTCATTCCCAGAGTGGGGTAGGCAGAGCTAAAGAATTACCAACAAGTCTTAAAACTTCTTGATAATTCTGTAACCACATTTTGCACAAGTAGGCTAAGATGTTTCTCAGTGACAGTGACAGGTTGCAAGCCCATCGCCTAACAGTACTGCAAGCCTTTATTCCCTTAGTCGCCTCTTACGACTTCCACGGGAAGACATGGAGTGGAGTGGTACTATTCTAACCCGGCACCCACACGGCATAAATTTGGTTTATTTCCGGAAACGGCTTACACCAGCAGATAGCTCAACACAATCATGGTCTCTTAATACATAGACCCCCTGCTCTATACCTACTACTTACTCTGCTGTCCGCTGTTCAGCCCCCGTGTGAGAGCAGCATGAGCGTATTACTGTCGGTGACTCCAAGACCGTCGTTTGCTGTGCTGCAGGTGGGACGAGCACTTCCGCAACTTCGTGCGCGGCACGCGGCGCTACCTGCTGCGCGAGCGCGACCAGGACCTGGACGCTGCGCGCCGGCACATGCACAAGTCAGTACACACACGCACACACACATACATTGCCTGTGTGCTCGTTTGCCTTCCTATGCCATAAAAAAAACTTGTACTTTCTTTTCTGATCTATCTTTTATTTATTTATTTAACTCACATCATTTTTGGGTTCTAAAATAAGTATGTCTGCGCAGGATGTGGCTGCTGCACAACGTGGTGAAGTTCGCGGCGCTGCTGCTCTTCCTGCGCCTGCTCATGATCAACGGGTTCGCGCGCTCGGTGGTATACGGCACCTTGCGCTTCCTGCTGTCTCTCTTCAACGCGGTCTACTTGCGCGTCACCAAGGCGTGAGAGCGGGATGAATATACATACATCGTTATCGCGGGAGCAAAAACGATTTGACAATAGTGAAAGATTATGACAAATAGGCAATAACAGAAGTGACACTCCTATCGAGATACGTTTATACCTACGGTTCAAAATGATTAAATTTTCCTTCAAATATCTTACCTCCGTACTTGAGTTGATCAGTACAGATGTAGTGCATAGGTAATTGTTTTCCATCGTATTTTCTCGGCAACGTTCGTATTTGTCATGCTGCTTCTGTCACCTCAGTACTTTTTGTACTGTGACCGACTGAAATAGCAAGACACGTTCGTACGTTTCCGTGAAAATACGATGGAAAAAAATTATGGACTACATCTGTAATACATATTTAAAGAGATTAGCTACGCAATCCTAACGTCAACTACAGTCACTTTTCCTGCTACTTTAGACATTTGTCATTCTTGATTGATTTGATATGTACAAAAACATACATAAATATATCTAAATTAAATATGAGTACAAATGGAAAACATATATTTAAAAAGTTAAAACCATTTGTGGAGAAAAATACTAGATTGGACTTTTCCTTTTTAATAATAAATTTGACACGTTGACTTATAGAAGCGTTTAATCAGTGTTAAATAAGTTTGATTGACCGTATCCAGCGAAAAATTCGTGCTAGATATGAAGACCTCAGAGGCTTAGAGTGTTTAGGCAGAATATTCCATTTATACTAAACATACATTCTGTTAAATGTGTTCTTTAATAAATTTGTTTTTGCTCCCACGATAACGACGTGTGGATGTACCGATGAAGTGGATACATACGACATCGTTTTTAATCGGAAAAGATCGTATTTATTTGGATTTCTCAGTCAGCTTTAATACCCATTGATATTAATTAAGAAAGCAAGATTAACACAACCTTTTTCGATAGAATAGGAATAGGATGTCGTAGGTAGGACTTCATTTGTACTTAATAATAAAGCTCGATAAAAAAAAATGGAATTAATGACAATGATTAATGGAATGGTTCGGAATGAAATTGGAAACATGATTTTTTACCAGGAATTAGAGTTTAATAATGGTTATTTATACTTAAAAAAATGTTGTTTTAATCTATGTGGGAAATTCTTTTAAGGATAGGTAATTCTCAGAAACATAATTACTATCTCATATAGTAGGTATATTACTTATGGTAAACGTGTATGGGCGAGGATTTACTCAAATAAAAGGCACTATTTAAAAATTATAAACTGACAACACTAGACCGATCTATTTTGCTTAACGATGTTGCTATTATTTGTTTCAACTTCCCTACAACAACAACTAAATGCACGTGAGGACAAAATTGAAGGAACGCAAAGAAGTAATAACTTTATTTAAGAAAAGCCGTTTATTTATTATAATTGAATTAAAATTAAAAACACGAAATGTCGTAAATTTATTTTATTTATTAATTTTCTTTAAACATTAAAATGCCTCAAACCAGAAAACAATGAATACCATACCAATTTTAAAAGATAAAAACTTATAAAATACCTCAATAATATAACCAACTTGTTATTTCTCATTCCTCTCAATTGGTCCCTGAGTGCATATTGGAGTAATTTATTACTATTGTGTTCGCGGTGATGCTTTAACCAATTTCTTACGTGATGGTCATTTCTACGAGAGTTATTTCTATATCCCACAATGACAATAAACATAATATAATTATAGCTTTTTTTGCTGTTTAAAAATAATGCGAAGCTAATTTGAGAGAGGGCGAAGAGTTTATAAGTTATGAATCTTTTTAGCTGTTTATGACAAAGAACTTCGATTCAATTTGTATATCATTTATTTGGGTTTTATGGGACGCGGTAATACTCGTATATGTATCTACATCATACCTACGCATAGCTGGGCACCGTTAATCAAAATGTTAACTTCGTTAATTAACGATTAACGGATTAACGAGTTAAACCCAGCTATGATCATACAACAAACTATGATATGAATATGACTACTTTTTTTAAATATTTATACTATTGTACCTTTGTACTTGTAAGATTTGCATACTTTAATATTATTAAATTATTCTGTCTTTAGATTAAGTTTAGTATGTGATTAGATTTAATAAAACAAATTACCTAGGTAAGAACTTGCTCAAATCAAGTAATTAAGTATTATTAATTTTAAAGGTGACAGCTAAAAGTTTATTTTATTTTACCATCAAATCAATACAGAACAAAGCTTTTGCAAAAGTTTGTTATTTTGCTGTCAACAACCCTTTTATATTAGATTAAAACAAAGTAAAGTAAGTATTTAATTTAGTCAGGGTTATTATTTAACATATTGGTGTAAGAATATCGTAATCAAGTCAATTTCAAATAAATGTGTGATATTAAATATATTTTTATAAAATATTTACTGTTTTCTCTGTGTTCCATATATTCCTGAATACCCTTACCTTTACCTGTAGGTATACTTAACTTATTTCTTTACATACTTACTATGAAACAGTCTCTTTTCGCGTCTGTCTGTATTTTCGCCAACTCCTCTTAAACCTTGCTACGGATTTTGACGTTGTTTTCACCATTAGATAATTTTACAGGAAGGTATTTATGTATGATAAATTCTGGTTTATGCTCTAAACTGAGGGTATACTGCTCTGTCATCAAACCCATCTGGGCTTGCGGCATTCAGCGGTGGTCATCTGCCAGCACTTACTTAGTTACTTGTGGGAGGACCTTGTGCAGGGTCCGTCCGGGTTGATACCACCTTCTTATCCATTAACCTACCGCCAAGCAGCAGTGCTTGCATTGTTGTGTTCCGGATTTGGGATAAGACAGCCGGTGAAATGACTAGCATAGAGGCATTCCATCTTAGTCCTCAGGGTTGGCAGTGCATTTGCAGTCTTGTGAAAGCGAATGTCTATGGGTCACAGTTTCCACTTACCATCAGGTGGCCTGTGTGCTCGTTTGCATTACTATGCCACAAAAAAAAAGCAAGATTAACATTCTTTGTATTCAACGAGCTCAAAACAACATGCTGAGAGTCATACTCGTGTATGAGGCGCCTTGGTACGCTCACAACACACAAATACACAATTACAAATGTTAACAGAAGACGAAGAAGCAAAGCGTTACTCAACGAATTATAAAGTCCGATGACTATCCCACGCGCTGATACAGCCAAATCCAGTTAAGAGGCTAAAGAGAGCCAATGTGCTGGCTGACTGAGGCCAGCTGGCAGTGGCCATGACTCGCCATACCCCCCATGAACTACACTACAACTAGGGTTGCCAACTATTTCTTGGGCAAATATAGTATTTTCAAGCCCAAAGTATAAAAAATATAGTATACTTAAAGAAAAGATAGTATTTTGAAGTGTGTAAATTAGTACTTTATTAAATATAATGCACAATATTTTCTACTTACCTACTAACATTCTGCCTGCTATCGGCAACTATCAGAGCTGAAAAATACTATTTCTTCTCTCCAAATACACTGGTGCTTAAATCTGGTTGAAACGGCCAACCCAAACTGCATATCTATTATAAGGAATATAGTATTTATGCGTACTATATATTTCTTTAACAGTATATAGTACACAGAGTCAAAATATAGTACAATACTATATATTATAGTACGGTTGGCAACCCTAACTACAACCCACCTGATCATAGTCTAGGCAATAGTAGGTCTAAAAGTGGAATAAAAATGTACCTACCTGTATTACAGACAACTCACATAGACACAAGCGAAGCGGGGCGGGTCGTTGTTATAATATAAGCGTGACAACCTTTTAATTTTTCATTTTCATGGTTCAACGCCCCAACCCATCGATATGAAATTTGATAGTTTTTAGCCCGAAAGGGACATGGAATTTTTTATCCCGGCAAATATTGGTTCCGGGAATAGCTTTTAAACTTCTTCTTGGACAAACGTGAGTAGTTTTATCAACCACCGACTGAAATAAATCTGATAAGAAATTATCTAGTTTCATTTTGTATAGGTATTTCAAATATCTTTGAAAAATGTGTGATGGTAATCTCGTTTTACTAGCACTAACTAGTTTAAAGTATTACTTCAACCTAGGAGAACCTTACATGAGAAAGTCGACGGGGAAATTACGAGCGAATCGAGCGGGAGGGAGCGAATATGGTATTGTAACTCATGGTAAGGGTACTGAGTATTTACAATTCGTTAATAAACTGAAATTTAAATTTAAGTTTTTTTTGTAATTTTCCTAAGGACTTCGTAATTTCAGTTTTGAACGTCATCACTAGGGTTAGGATTTTGGTGGCATAGGGTAGTTTAGCCGGTTTTCGACCAATTAGGCAATATTTTGAATTAAGATGGATTTACTGAATGGCGTATTTGACGAAACTTGGTCATTATAATAATTCTTCAGAAATTTAATGCAGTTTTCAAAAACGTGGCACAATCCGTCGTCAATTGCATGGTGTTTTATATATAATAAAGAATATCAGAATACCGCGATTTAGCCTGCTTTCAGCCTCTTTTTTCTGTTGTCGGCCGCTTATTTAACCAGTTCTCGGCCTCTGTTATTTATTTTTCTAATAACTCTTATTTCAAATAGAGTAGATTTTTATTTCTATAGAAAAATAAAAAACATAAATCAAATAATATATATTTACTTAGTGTGTTTTATGTCCTTAATAGCTCAATAAAACACGGCCGACAACTAAAATTATTTCTGTCCATTTTTGGCCATTGCAACAACTATGGCCGAAAAATAACTTCTTAGAAGCTAGATTTCAGCCAACATTTATTCTGCTTATTTTGATATGTCCCTTTGGATAAAAGCAATGAAGAAGTATATTTAGACCTGGAGCAAAATAAGGATGAACGTAGATAGAAAAAAATTTTATTAAATTGATTTACTAACTTTTTTGTAACTGGCCGAAAACGAAATAAAATATACTTATTTTTCGGCCAATGGCATTTACCAAGGCCGAAAAGTAGCTTTTCTAAATTTAGTACTCGGCCGTCAAATACAATAAAAATAAAACATGATTTTAATCAAGTTTTTGTTAATAAACATGCGGCCGACAGTTAACTACCTAGTTAAGGATGTATTCTATTTAATATTTAACAACATACTTATTAAAAAGATTGTTATTCACTAGCGATTGTAATCAAATAACGATCATGAGCTTCGATTCTATTCTCGGCAGGGCGGCCGAGGACCAAATGCCCATCCAAAATTGCATCTAGCTACCCGGCCATCTAATTTAAATGTATTATACCTAATATATTGAATATTTAAATCCAAATAACATTAATTCAACTTATCTGCTATACATATATATAATAGCAATGTTTCCAAAACCAAATCAATAACATTTTAACTCACGTCGTAAAAAAAGTTGCGCACTATTTTTCTTACTAATTAAGACGCACATCCACTCTGTTTGATTTGCGTTGGCGCACTGACGAGACAATTGAAACCTTATTAAGTGAACATTTTTGGGAGGTGTCGGCGTTACATTAATTTATGGGATAACATTGTTTCTTTGAATGAGTAAGGTAACCTTTTCTTATTATTATCGTTTTACTTCTTAGTGGCCGAGAACCGGGGGTGGCCGGTAAACCGGCTAAACTACCCTATCGTGGTTTTAGAATCCATGGAGTCGCTATTTCCTAATTATTATTATACATAGTGATGCAACGAATACTACTTTTACGAATACGAATATCAAACCTACTATTCGGCGAATACGAATACGAATACGAATATCTCGCCATGGTAATCAAAGACTTATTTATTTGAATAATGTTTACTCTTCTAATAATTAAAATTTACAACAGGCAAATTTTTATTTAAAAAACGTAAAATTTGTAGATTTTCTGGTTTTAGGCGATTTCTTTTTTCAGTCTGGATGTTCCCAGCCGTTGAAAAAAGTCTTTCCGAGGCGACTGTACATGGCTTCAGTGAAAAATATTTTTGGGCGAGCTTTTTCAGACTTGGAAAATGGACATCTTCTCGCCAAAAGGCCAAAAATATTAGTTTTTAAATATTCGTATTAGTATTCGCCGAATACGAATATTCGGTAAATGTCTTCTATTCGGCGAATACGAATATTCGTATTCGTATTCGTTGCATCACTAATTATACATGACACTTTGATTTTGACCTTCATTATGGTCATGTTTCAAAATGAACTAAATACATTTTTGGTTCGGTTATTCAATACCTACTCATATTTGCTTGTTTGTAACTCTTTCACAGCAGAGATATCCTACATACTAAAATTCATTTAAATTGGCTTATAGCGGTTTAATGAATAAATTAATTTTAAATTATTAAAATACTGAAGATCAAAATCAAAGTGATAAGTGATTACAATAAATAGGAAATAGCGACTCCATGGATTCTAGAACCACGATTTGCCACCAAAACTCCTAACTCTAGTCATCACCTACATCATTCAACTGATTCAACCAAAGACCTTTATATAACTAACGTAATAGACGAACAGACTCCCTTTTTCCCGCGTTACCAAAACGGAAATGTCAACGTGTGCGTAATTTTACAAGTGTGTGAGTAATTTTAGTGATGTCCGTACGTTATATCGAAAAAATATCGATGAAAAAGACTCGCTTATATAAGACTTGTTTGTATCTTGCGTGGAACTTAAAACTAGCATTCTTCACTAATAAAACACAAGATTCTTTCATTATCTATAATAATACTCTTTTCATGGTAATTACCACACACATACCTATCATACAATAAATTTTTAATGTAAATAATTAATAAATTTCAGTCTTACACAAATTCTAGGCTTTTAATATGGGCACTAGGCAACAATAAAGTTACTTATATAGAGAAACTAGCGACCCGCCCTCGCTCCGCTTCGGTTAATATAAATAAACAATAACCCGAGTGCATCTGCATTTAATGATAAATTATAAACTGCGATCAATTTACCTAGCTGCGTTTTATATTCGCTCGGAATAATGTTTAAATAATTATGAGAAGGAATGAAGAAATATCGACATATTGATAACTTATCGATAGATGAGTGTGATTCAAACATTCAATCACTACCTAAAAAATGGAAATTTTCACGGGCACAACATCTTTTCATTTTACATATAAAAATTAAAAATATGCATAAAACACAAAACTACATGATATATCGTACTTATTAGACCACTAACCGTATTCCTTGGACCTAGGAATCCTTGAAAATATGAGTTCAAAAATGACTATGTGTGGATCATAATTACCTGTGAAATTACTCATTGTTTGGATTATTCCTATGATTGACTTCGCAATCAGGTACTGCACAGCCCACCATTGTTGTTTTTAACGGTTTTGACACCACGTTTATACAATTATCCTGAATATTTTAATAAAAACTAAAAGACGCTGTCGCCAGTGGGGTACCGTGGGCTACCATTAGCTTTCAAAATGGTTACAACGTCAACGTCTTTCGCTGTCACTGTCGCACTCGTATTCGTGCATAAAGAAGCTGCACTCTCGCTTCCACAGACTGTTCGTCTATTATTCTTTGGATTCAACTCAACATAGGTACAGACAGATCGCACTGCCAGATCAAAAGAGGAGTAACTCAAAATACAACTGTATTTTAAAATAAACTTTAATACAACGTCTACGAGCTTGAAACAAATCTAAAAAAGATTTTGAGTTGATGCTGTCTTGATCTAGCAGTGCGATATATTACACTACATACTCTTTGGGTACAGATGTAGTGAATAATCCTTTCCCATCGTTTTTTTTCGGATACGTTCGTATTTATGTTGCTTTCTCAGTTGGCCTATCAATGGGTACTGAAGCTAATTGAGAAAGCAGGATAAATACGACCTTATCCGACGAAAAACGATGGGAAAGGATTATTCACTACATCTGTACATACAATTAGTTAACTTTGAAAATTTGAAATACGCCTATGCGAAATTCCTTAAACGTCAAACGTCAAACTATCTATAAAATTTGAAACGCATTTTCCTAGCTTTTCTTCAATTTCACCATGTCTTTTTAATCTTCAAAATGTTCAACAAAGTGCTACAACGTGCTCTGAATTTGAAGCTCCGTTGCCGACGGAGCTACCCGACGAATATCTACGACATCTCGCGCGGGTCGGCGTTCGCCGTGCGGCGGCCGTACAGCGACGAGGTGAAGAAGGCGAAGGCCCAGGATCGTGCCCCGGCGCCGGGCCCGACCATCTTCGACAAGATCCTGTCGCGGGAGATCTCCGCGGACATCATCTACGAGGACAACCTGTGTCTAGCCTTCAACGACATTTCCCCGCAGGCGCCGGTGCATTTTCTCGTGATCCCGAAGAGGAAAATTGCTAGACTTCAAGACGCAGAAGAGACTGATAAGGAGGTACTCTTTTTGATATTGCGTTTGGCCTAGTTTGTAGTCACTCTGCCTAAAAGAGGTTTAATTTATACTATAAAACTACGCGACTGACAGTATGTCAGGTCAGACAACACACAGCGTAATCACACATAAACACTTGAAGTTTGGAGGGAACATGCTAAGGGTAGAGCTGCACTAACAATAATAAAAATATAAACAAAATGAAATAGCAATTTTTTGTAAGATGGTCCCTGTTTACCTTTACTTTGGCCCCTCGGTCCATCTCTCAGCATCTGAAGGGTTTCGACGGCATTCTTGTATGTATGGCAGCTCCCTTTAATTTTTATATCAACTGTTTACGTATAATAGATCATGAGAGACACCCTGCTGGCAGAACGACAGACAAATAGCTGAAGCTTAGTAATAGGGTTCTGTTGGCTTCCCCTGGGTACCTTTTGGAACCCTTAAATGGAAGGAGTCCACATTTAAAAAACGTGCTGCTCAGTCTCCCAGGAACTTTCAATAAATGTAAGATTTCAAAATAAGCAGCAGCTTGTTGTTGATTGGCGCATAATTGATGCTGCTAATAAAGCGCCTGCTGCAAAACATATTGCAAAAAACGTGAGTCAGACACGCGCACCAAGAGTTTTATGTACCATTGCACAGTAGGTATTATTATATTTGGATTTGAATTTTATTGCAAATCAAATCAGCGCGAGCCAAAGTATTTTTTACACTTGACCATTTTTTAGTATTTGTTATTTTTCTTCAGGGTATGTACCAATGGTAATTACAATATTCAATAATAGTGGAAATCAGGGGTCAAGAAACATCGCCCATAGTCAAATTTGTATAGATTAGATATGGCTTTACTACCCTTATAAGGCGGGCGCAAACTGTCAGCTCACATACTTTATGCACGTGGAAGTACATAACTTCATGCCTTTTGATTATTTTGATCAGAGTGCTGGGAGTTATTCCGACTGACTGGCCGCAGGGGCCGCCATTTTAAACAAGAGAAACTCGTGCATTCGATGTACATCTTTCATTCTCAACATTGTTTCTGTTTGGCTAGTTGGCTGACCAGTAGAGAATGCTTTAAGGCATTGAACTTGTTTTATAAAATGTATTGCTGTTGATGCCCCAAATAAATAAAATAAATAAATAAATAATTAAGCACGCAGATTGTACTTTTTTGTCATTGTGCAATAATGTTTTAAAAGAGCTGTGTTTCCCACGGACTGTCAGTCTGATAGCTGGTCTGTGGGAGCCTTATGCGAGGCAGCATGTGGCCTCTTTAACAGTTTGCACAGACAGATATGATTCTCTTCCTGTTAGTAGAACTGAAAGGAAATGTGGTGTGTCAACAGCGCTATCTGTTATCAACCGCGATAGCGGCGCATTCCTCCGTTATCTGGTAATTATAAGCGGAGCCGGAGGGCGAGTCAGCGATGAGCAGGCGGGATCTCCTCGACGATCCTTCGATCTTATCTTATCTTATTGGTGGGCTCCTTACGAATACACTTTGACCCTATAGGATATTTTGTGTAATTTCCCCCTCTTTTTGTGTAGCGGTTAACCTAATGCTGCTTACACCTTCCAGAAAGCGGGAATTGAAGTGCAATGGTGCAACGATCCTTTGATACTATAGTCGAGTCAATCAAGGTGATCCCGGTGACAACTTGTATAGACACAATTACACTTGTTTCCGTGACTTGGTACATATTACTACATTGGTAACCTTGCGATGACGCTTCGTGATGTCAATGATTAATCACTTCTTTTGTATAAATTACGAAATACGGCTGTCACAGGGATGATCCTTATTGAACCGAATTGACAACGTGAACTTTTTTAAAAGGTGTTCTGAAAAAAAAACATATTTGTCTCAAAAGCATCGTTTTTTTTATGATTATTTACTGAGAAAAAACAATATTGAATATTATCAGTGTATGGACTAGCGGTCGGAATGAAGTCATTTTGTTTGTCACCGCGTTTTACAACAATACAACAGCAATAACAATGACAACGCAGGAAAAATAATTACAAAACATGTGCCCAAAAAAAACCGGATTTTTTCGGCATGGCCCAGGGTTAATATTGTTTTTTTTCCGTTTCCCCAGCTGCTCGGGCACCTGATGTCGGTGGCGCGCGCGCTGGCCACGCCCCGCGCGCCGGCCGGCTGGCGCCTCGTGGTCAACAACGGGCGCGCCGGCGCGCAGAGCGTCTACCACCTGCACCTGCACGTACTGGGCGGCCGCCAGATGATTTGGCCCCCGGGGTAGCCAGAGGCAAGGGAAAAAAGATGGGTGGGGGTAAATACCCAATGAAACTTCTTATGTATAAAAAAAACTGATGTTAATAGGGTCTATTAAACACCGCATTTTGGGTATTTAGATTATTGCCTATCTCTAAGGGTGGGGTGAGGAGTGACAGGACATGGTTTTGGGGGAAGATTGCAAAGACTAAATAGAAAGCTCGTTTTTTTTCGTGAAAGATTAGTATTTCAATTTTTGTTTATTTGCACAAATTATATGGCTTCTCTTTTGTTCAAAAGAGTAAGTTTATTTTGTTTGTGATGTTTCATATCAAAAATAAATCCTTGTTGTATTCCTAAATAGGAATCCTAGGGTAAAGTTACCAGTGGTCAGCCAGAGACCAATAGTCGACCTTATATGAGTGCGAAGAGTGTGAAATATATCTTTCGTACTCGTCCCACTCATACAAAGTATAGGCAGAGGCCGACTACAGATCTCTGGCTGACCACTGGCTACTTTACCCTATTATGAATGTTTTTTTTTCAGGATTTTCTTGTCAATTCACAAGAGTGCCTTGTTGTCCCGTTTCCCGAACTATTGTAATTTTGAGAGGCGTTTTTGTCGAGTTTGGTGCCTTAAAAAATTGTGTCATAATTTTGCCATGTTTTTAGATCATAGTTTTAGGTTAAATTGTGCAATAATTTGGCCAAAGTAGGTGTAAGTTTATGAATTATTTCTCAGTGTTGGGGTGATGGGCGTGAGGGATGCCACGGTTTGGTCGATGTTAGCAGCAACTCACTGGAGGTATGTCTGTGGTGGATTTATAATAAGCTTTAATAACTTCAATATTTTATTTTAAAATCTTACACGCCATTAGGAATCTTAAAAAGCGTTTTCTCCAATCTGTATAAGATAAAGTGTGAAATCACAACCCGTAAACGTTGCTTAGTCAAGAAATAAACAGTATTATAATTGCATTTTGAAATAAGAAAATATTAAGTACATTTAAACCAAAATTACCTCAATTTTTAGGCCGTTTTTAATGAAAACTACAAGTTTGAATCTCACAATAATGCTAAAGTTATATTATTGACTTAACGCTTAATATTGTAAACAATACAGATCTAAAATGTATGATTTGTTTTGAATATCTATGAATTGTATGTAAAAATCACTAAGTTTTAACCGTGGTCACAACCTGCAATTTAAATCTAGTCACAAACTGCCGTAGTCGGGATAGAGTAATCTTTTTACATGTTGATTGTTTATTTTAATTTTTACATGCATTCGGCGAACGTGAGCCGGAACTAAACACTCGAGCATTGCGGTGTGTTTGCGTGTATGTGTGTGTGTGTTATGTGAAATTCAGTATCGGTACTGTCGACTGTTTATTGAGTAGGTTTTATATCTTATTTTTTAATTGGTGTAAATTTCAAATTGACAGTTTCATTCTTCAATGACTGATCCAAAACTACTGATTCCCAAAATTACTCAATACTGACATGACTGAATTTTAGAATGACTTATGTACCCCTTCTTCACGGTCGGCGCAACCTCCCTACTCAACCAAGGAACTGAAAAAAAAACTGAACTGACCAAAAAAAATACCGTGTAGATGTCAGTTGGACAACCGATTTTAATGGATTGAAGTGGAGAAGACTTTACCTTGGTTGAGTTGGGTGGTTGTTAAGACCGTGTGGAAGGGATTCGAAATCTGAAACATCTGAAGGCATAATTATTGTCCCAAAATGTAAAATAAATAGATAATGACAGGGTATTAAAGTAATCGTGAAACAAAGATAATCAACCTGCGATCAAAATTCAGGCGGGATCCGGTCAATTTGGATTCAATTGGAGAGATTTTGGGATAAAGGCGTTACAATTTTTTTATCATAATAGAAAAATATCAGGTATTTCGTTATAGAATCATTATAATACAAAGTCGTTTCGATGTAGGTACATAAACGTATCGCTAACAATAACGAAATTGAGTCGTAACGATATCTAATCCATTTGTTCGTCGCGAAATGAAAAGTTTCGCCACTTCAAGTCTCTCAACTCAGTTGCTGTACAGTCAGTCATAAGTATAAACTTCTTAAGACGTCAAAAATATGTATACCTACGCCTTTATGCCGCGTACAATACGGTCCGTGTATAAATATATATGACGCGATGGCGGTACAGATATTAATGCCTTCGAGTTTACATGCTCACAAGCACGTACGCAAACGACGCAATTTGCTATCTGGTTGATGCAATGGTTTGATGAACAATAACCGACATTCACCTGTCGCCTGCCAGGTGTTCGGACAGCCTTGACACCGACATGTCTAATTAAAGAAATATACTCATACGGCTCAACGGCTCCCAGTGCAATGAACTCTAGTTATTATAACTTACATCTCAAACTGTGGTATCTCATTTCGCGTTTTTTTTATTCTTGTTTTAAATGGTATCTGGTTATTATTAAGTCGGTAGTCGATAGTGAATGTTTACGATTGGAATTAAACTTTGGCACATATTTCGGTTTAGTGTTGATTATCTCTTAATGTTGCGCGGTGAAATAGAAACTGTATTAATATAGCGTCAACAAAGACAACAGAAAAAACATCGCTCAAGTGATATTGTCTTCTTAAATTGGATGTAGTGAAGACCTCCTTTAGTACCGTTTGGTAACCAAATTTCGTAACTACTTACTAAAGCTGGTTACGAAAATATGGTTTAGGGAAGACCTCACGAACGTTAATTTGTGACCCATTAAAAGAAAAATGCTTGAAGTGGTCAATGTCATAGATGCCAAGTCATTTGTAACTTAGAAAACTCAACCTCATCGTTTTTTTCACGAATTCAAGTCTTTGACTGTATTTATAGACACATGAGCAAGGTTTTCAAATTGTTACTCAGCACAAATATTTATTTATTTATTTATTTATTTATTATTCAAATTCCTATAATTAACACTTACAGACTAGCTAAACGTGTTAAACAGGATAAATATTTACAGTAGCGGTAGTACAGTAAACTTAGTCTAAACATATTGTGCTTGGAGTTGCTGTAGACTCTAGGTAGCGGCCGGTCGCTGTTAGGAAGCCAGGTACGGTACTATGAAAGACATCCAATGTGCCATCACTGCTCAGGATATTATTAAGGAGAGTCAACGCACGATGCAAAGGGGAGTGGAATAACGCTCGAGTGCGCGATGTAGGGAGAGCAAACAATAGGCGACGCTGCGAACGAAGCTGAATTTTACGGATAGGCTCCACTCGCAGAGGAATCAGGGCTAGGAGATTTGTCCCGGTGGATATTAAAACTCTCCGCAACATTTCGACGTAGTCAAGTATCCTTAAAACTTGCCTTTACGTATTGAATTATTTATAAGTGTTTTTTTTATTAATTTGGGCAATAGCCAGCAGCGCGTGACTTTTCAGGGGCAAGTCGCCAAAACTACCTTCGTGTATTTACCCCATGTTCTTGCTATAGAAATCATTATGGGTAGCTACGCGAGACATTGCCCGTTTCATGGTTTAAGTAGAACGCACGCGCTGCTCATCTATTCGCCCTATGTTTCTTTTTTTTTATATTATAGTTGGCGGTGCGCAGCGTTGCCCCTTTGCCACGGGCAAGGGGTCACTACGCGCGTGCCGCGGGGGCCATTCTTGCGTATCAACAGTAATGTTATCTAATTTTTATATAATGACCGGCGACCCGCCGCGGCTCCGCGCGGACGCCTTCTGTGTATACACATGAACCTTCCGGAAGAAATGATCATAGCTGGGCACCGTTAATCAAATAGTTAACTCCATTAATCGTTAATCCGCTACAAAAAAAGTTAGCTTCGTTAAACGTTAAAGCGTTACATTTAGGAAGAATTAACGCAAGTTAACGGTAATCGTTAATCCGTTAATATGTGTAAAAAAATGCATTTTTATATCGTTGCGTTAGGGTCTCCCCAAACCAGTCGACGCGGAGTCGGCTTTCGCCGAGTGTTTTACACCACACTATTCGCATTTAGCCGATCGGCCGTCTCCGCGGTTGGACACCTGCGCTCAGCAGTCTCATCCTCCTTGCGGCCGTCGAGACGCCCGATCGCCTGCGATTTGCTATCGCAACAGTTGTAAAGCGACGGTCGGCTCTCCCGTGCTCCGTACTGCCGTCGAGACGTCAGGCAGCAAGCGTACAGCCGTTGAGTCGGATGAACAGTTGTACGCTACAGCGGGTGATCGGCAATCGTAAATCTCATTTTTGGAGACTGGTTGTTAGTAACAACGTGAGTTGGGAATCGGACAGACGTGTTAGATTATTTTCCTTCATATAATTAAATACAATACAAATATAAATTAAATACAAACGCATCAGTAGCTACTTCAGCCGTCATCGGCTCTGTTCGGCCGTCGCCGGCTATGTTCGGCCGTCGAAGACGCTGAACGGCTTCCGCCAGCTCTGACCGGTCCTTATCGTAGGTATAGGTACTCGGCCGTGATCGGAACTGTTCAACTCTTGCCGGCACCGAACGGCGGTACTCGGAGATTTATGAATGCGTAAAGCTGCTAACAGCGTCGTACAGATGCGAACATTGCGAACAGCTTTACAGCAAAACGCCGTTTTCCCGTCGAAAGACGTCGTTTCGCGTCGGCCGAGCCGATTGACGTCTTATTCGCTCTTATTGCGTTGACATAAAGCTTTTTCCGTACGCGATTTGCCGAAACGGCGTCGACTGGTTTGGGGAGACCCTTAGTGAACTTATAAATTCTGTTGATTTAGGTTCTAGAAGTTAACAGGATAGGAACAAAACAAAATACTTGTATAATTCAAATGTGTAATTTAATCGTCGGGCATAAGGTGTGTAATTCGCCTTGATGAACATTAACATGTTGAAGTTCTCGTCTGAAAGCGAGGCTCGTTTTGGTGCTAAAATGTCTTTACCCGTAGAAAACAGACGTTCAACTGCAGCGCTTGAGGGTATAGCAGTATTGTATTTAATGAATAGATTTATGAATATCTGTTCCCCGAGGAATGCAGCATCGTTGAACGAGTCTTTTGATTTCATGTCCAGCGACATTTTAACGAGACTTTACGCTTTACTCTTTAAGAGTTGGAGCACTTTGGTTTTTCTATAGACTAAGTGACAGAATTGAAAAAGTCTTCCTCGTCATCATCGTTGTTACTCGCATTGCTCCCTCCGCCACTTAAACTCCATATCAACCGGAACTTTGGTTGAAATGCCGCGGCAAGTTGGCATAGGTCCTGTACTTGTCCGAACCTGTTTTTCGCGCCGTGCGGTAAATAGTAGGCATTGGATTATCGATTAACGGACTTCTGCATTATTAACGGAAGTTAACGTGTCCGTTAACATTTTTGAAAGTTAACTTAAAAGTTAATCCGTTAATCAAAATGTTAACTTCGTTAATTAACGATTAACGGATTAACGAGTTAATGCCCAGCTATGGAAATGATCTATACTTCATTTGTTTAGACTTATCAAACAGCCAATCAAAACCGTTTTATAGAACTCTGAAGTATCAGTGCTCTGCTTCTATTAGCCGGCGAACTGTCACGTGGTCGTTTGTTTACATTTATAGGGAACTAAACAAATGGAGAATAAATGACGGTAAAATCCATCGTGTAGTCAGTTAAGCGTACAAAAAGACAAAGCCTTTGCCGTTTAACCCTTGCCGGGCTGACAGTTGGGTTACTTTTGATGATTTGTTGGGGTAGGTACTATTGAGTAGATTTTATGTGGGTAATGTGAGTAGGTACCCTTAGCCTGGTTAAGGGTTAAAGGAAATGTCTTAATATGGTATAGGCTGATGTGATGATGACGATGACGATGATGACGGTGATAGTGATGATGGTGATGGACGACTGTGATGAGTCCCCGGTGCTACGCAGGCCTGGCCCGGTAGTTTTACATTTTAGCACTTGTTAAATTGTATCAACAAATTTAAATACATGTTATTATCTTTATGTATTCGTTTTATTTATTTGCCCCCGAGCTCCATACGTATCGCGGATACAAAAGACGCGTAGAAGCATAGACATCTCGTTTGGTGGTGCTCGTCCATTTATGGAATAAAAGAAATGAAATGCATTTTCTGGTTAGGTTAGGTTAGTTACAATTCTTCAGTGGTTATATTGGGAAATAAAAGTTACCTACGTTTATAATTTTATATTATTTATTCTGAATACTTTATTTTATACATACTTACATACATACATATATTGCAAAATCCTCCTATTTAATGGTATATTTTTCCAAACGTTAACAATAGCAGCGGGTGGGCGGCGGGGGGGGACATCCGCACGGCAGGGGGAGGGGGGGCAGGAACGTGATGATGGGCTCAGCGCAGGGAGGGGGGTACAAAAGCGGGGCTGGGGCGGGGCAGGGGGGAGGCAGGTATATAGGTGCCGGGGCAGGACACGGCGCGGGGAGGTACAGCGGGGCCGGGGCGGGGCAAGGCGGGGGGAGGTATATTGGTGCCGGGGCAGGACACGGCGCGGGGAGGTACAGCGGGGCCGGGGCGGGGCAGGGTGGGGGGAGGTACAGCGGGGCCGGGGCGGGGCAGGGAGGGGGGAGGTACAGCGGGGCCGGGGCGGGGCAGGGGGGAGGCAGGTATATAGGTGCCGGAGCGGGGCACGGCGCCGGGAGGTACAGCGGGGCCGGCGCGGGGCAGGGGGGAGGCAGGAAGAGCGGCGGGGGGCTCAGGCAGGGCGGCGGCGCGGGCGCGGGCAGGTAGTACACTTTGGGGGGCGCCGAGCAGCCGCAGCCGCAGCTGCAAGCGCCCTTCACCAGCTGCGGACAAGGATCCAACATTGAAACAAACCAACATTTTTAATATCGTATCTATAAATTTCTGCTCATGGGTTTAAAGACCGCGAGAGTCTTTTTTAGGGCAAAAAATATAATGAGCACCAACATTATTAGGCTTTGGTGATCATTTTCTATTTTCAGCAGTAAAAAGTGTTTATTTGGCGTTTATTTAAGAATCGAAAGAAATATCTCAAGATCGTACTTAGCAAGTGTAAAGTGGTCTCTGCCTACTCCTCTGGGAAACAGGCGTGATTTAATGTATTTATGTATGTAAATTGAGTATAACTGGTGATCCGTTAAACAAGCCCTGTTTAGTTCGGGGGGAATACTATAAATGGTGTGTGTTCGTCTGTCTGACCCGGTTTCAGAGCTTTTTTATTCGAATGGGATAGTTATTCGCTAAGTTCCATAAAAAAATTAAAAGCTAATAAAAAGCTTTGAAACTATCTCGTAAATGAATCTCAGAGTACACACATTCATTAAATCACGCCTGTTTACCAGAGCGGTAGGCAGACTCAGTGTTTTTAATTAAACTAAGTAGTGTCAATATATCTATGATAATTGATAATAAAATAAAAATGTTATGTTTTGTCGACATTTGGCGAGACGTCCCCGAGTCCCGGGACCGGAGCTCCGAACAAGTGATTTTTAAGAAAATAGATTTACTGACCTTTTTCCCAGATCTGTCTCAGACGAGTCACAACAGCCCTTACTCCACGTTTCATTCCGTATCGTAATCACAATGCCGTCGTTAAGAGGGAATAGTCTCATTTCGTCTAAAAACAACTGGTCTATGCAGTAACTCGTCTAATAAGCATTTCGTCTATACAGGTAATTCTCATGTCGTCTAAATTGCAAATGGTCTAAAACGCAGCTGGTCTAAGTACCAAGTGGTCTAACTATCATAAATATGAGGTAGGTTTAGGTTATGTTAGTTTTGCAGCAGGCCCGGAGGCCCAACCACCTAGAAATAGGAGCTCCGCGTAAACGGAGCTGCAAACTGCCAAACTAACATAACCTTAACCTACCTCATAGGTATTTATGATAGTTAGAGCACTTATGCTACTTAGACCAGCTGCGTTTTAGACCATTTGCAATTTAGACGACATGAGAATTACCTGTATAGACGAAATGCTTATTAGACAAGATACTTACTGCATAGAACAGTTGCTTTTTAGACGAAATAAGACCAACCCGTTAAGAGAGCTCATTTGACAGGAGCTACCAACGGAACAGTCTGATTATATAGCGAGGCGGGACTAAAGGCCGCAGCGCTAGCTTACCACCGGGGAGACGTCGTCGATCTGTCTTACGGTTAACTTAATCTCCTGAACGTACCTCTTTGCAAAGACAGGCGCGGGCCACCTACGGAACAAGAGTATTAGCGACTCGTTTAATTCACTTCAACAAATAAACCGTATTAGTCTGCATAGCTGGGCATTAACTCGTTAAGCCGTTAATCGTTAATTAACGAAGTTAACATTTTGATTAACGGATTAACTTTTAAGTTGACTTTTTTAAATGTTAACGGACACGTTAACTTCCGTTAATATGCAGAAGTCCGTTAATTGTTAATCCAATGCCTACTATTTACCGAACGGCACCGCGGCGCGGCGAGAAAAACAGGTTCAGACAAGTATGAAACGACAAGTGCCGGGCGGCGCGTAGCAGCGAGTGTGTAGTGTGAGAAACGATGATGACAAGGAAGACTTTCAATTCTGTCACTCGGTCTATAGAAAAACCAAAGAGCTCCAACTCTTTAAAGAGTAAAGCGCAAAGTCTCGTTAAAATGTGGCTGGACATGAAATCAAAAGACTCGTTCAAAGATGCTGCATTCCTCGGGGAACAGATATTCATAAATCTATTCATTAAATACAATACTGCTATACCCTCAAGCGCTGCAATTAAACGTCTGTTTTCCACGGGTAAAGACATTTTAACTCCAAAACGAGCTTCGCTTTCAGACGAGAATTTCAACATGTTAATGTTCATGAAAGGGAATATGCACCTTACCTTATGCCCTTTTGTATTTTGTTTTGTTCATATCCTGTTAACTTCCAGAACCTAAACCAACAGATTTTATAAGTTCACTAACGCAACGATATAAAAATGCATTTTTTTTACACATATTAACGGATTAACGATTAACGTTAACTTGCGTTAATTCTTCCGAAATGTAACGCTTTAACGTTTAACGAAGCTAACTTTTTTTGTAGCGGATTAACGATTAACGGAGTTAAATATTTGATTAACGGTGCCCAGCTATGTTAGTCTGTTACAATACAACACAAATATACAGTGGAACTAGAACCTCCTAATTGGCCTCTTAATAAGGCATGGCGGTGGAAGAAGAGTAAATGCGTCTGTCGGTTTTCCCAAAACACTTTCGTCTCACGCGAATTTTTATTTGCCATTTTTTCTAATCCGCATTTTTCGCAGTCGCGTCAGTTTAAATTTGCAACATGCCCTAAGGGGCAAAGCACCCGGAAAAACCATAAGAACTCCGTAACACTATTAAATTGGTTTCTAAAATGCGGAAAATGCGTCAGGAAAACCGAATCTAGAGAAAAAAAAACACGGCTTTGAGAACTTGATACGGAAAAAAATGCAAATGAAAATCATTTTTTTTTAAATCGATCTAGCAAATCGACGGTTAACCACCAATAAATACCTCCTAACTGACATTTTTGGTCAAACAGCTTTTTTTCCCAATTCATAATAAATAAATATCCTCTAACGTACACATTAGAAAGATCTCCTATTTCAAATAAAGCATATTTCTAGTGTTTTTGTTATCCTGGCAATACCTGCTAAATGACAACGCGCGATCTTTGCCCAAAATACAAAGTTTTTTGTGTCTACTGTAAAGTTTGAACATATTGAGATAGGAGGGATTGGTGGATAACCGTCGGAATCTAATTTGGATTCGTGAAGCTTAACGCGCTATCGAAAGTAAAGGTTAGAAAAAGAGAAAGTAAAAAAGGGCGCTGCTCGGATAGAATTGGCAATCCAATTTGATCCAATTTTGCTTCAAAATCAAAATCAAAATCATTTATTCTGTAAGTAGGCCCTGTAGGCACTTATACAAGTCTGAGCTTAATATAGGACTTGAGAATATTGTGGTACATGTTAGTCTTCATTTGGTGTAGTTATCACACAGGAGGTACATACCTGCAGAGCCGCGAAGAAGGCACAAATGACCGCCACAGACTTCATGATGCCTTGATTGGGAATATCCTCGACCTCGCCGCGGTCGCACTATAACCTGCCCCTTATCGGAGTTGCCTCACCGCCACCTGGGCCTTATCACAGCCGCACAAGGGTCTCAATTGCTTGACAGATACTACCTAGCTGCTGCTCCAGTATTTTGAACTTAGTTTTATAGATAAATAGAGGTCATTTTCAGTTGTCGGCGATAAGGGAGCTTCGCACGTGTATTTCTAGGGCACGTAGAGTTCTAGGTATTCGTAGTTGCAATTTTTTTTATGCAATGTCAAGTCACAAGTGCAGTTTGTAAGGGAGGGGACACATTGGGTGGGGACATTTACTACCAGTTATTTAATTTATTAATTGACAGCCGTGCTACTACTGCCGTGGGGTGGCCGGCTTAAAATAGTGCCACTCCATGTCTTCCCGTGGAAGTCGTAAGAGGCGACTAAGGGAATTATGGCTTGTAGTAGTATTAAGCGATGGGCTTGCAACTTGTTAGTTCTGTCACTGATATACACTGGTAAACATGTTAGCCTGATTGTGCAAAATGTTGGTGATGGTTACAGAATTATCAACAAGTTTTTAGAGTTGTTGGTAATTCTGTAGATCTGCCTACCCCACTCTAGGAATGAAGGCGTGAGTTTATGTATGATATAAAAATAATACCTACTATGCGAAATAATGGCAGCGACGTCGGTGTGCGCGCCGGCTTACTTGCGCAAGCGCCGGTACGTGCCGCGCAGACGCGCCGGCGCCGGCGCCCGCTCTGGGCCACTAGTTACGAGTACAACTCTACCTGATTAGGTACACTTATTGAATGTAATTAACCAATAAAAGAAAAAGTACGATTTTTTAAATTTACTACACGAAAACCCGACTTCGCTCGGGTAAAATGTAGACTATTTATTATACAGGGTGTCCCAAAAGTACCACGCCACAGTGACACCGGAGGTAGGTCAGCTCAAGAGGAACCTAACCAGCCTAACATGACCTCAGTAAAAGTTGCACGGTTTTCGAGTTATTAGCGAAATGAAGATTTTTAAGAATACTCCCCTTTGCTTTTACTAGTACCAGTATCGACTTGGACAGCTTTTAATAACAGTTTTTTATGTGTATGAAATCACGAATAGCTAATTTAGAAGTCTGAAGTGTTATTTTGTCAATAACTACTACAAGAATCTAAAAAAAGTTCGATTTATCTCGATTTAAATTGTCACAAAAACATTAATTTCAACTTTGATCATCTGCCACAAAAAAAAACAATTAGAAACGAAACAAACAAGTAACGCCAATAAATTAGATACATTATTCAGATTCAGAAATGGTATAACACATGTATCTTACTACGAAAACGATAAGCATTTTTGTCATTTTAGTGATGCCTCATGGAACTAACCTAAAACTTGAGCTTCGAAAGCAGTCACTAAGTGCTACAAAAATGTTGTGGACAGCGGTTTTGCAAAATATCATGAGGGCTAATTTGTCACTCTTTTGAACGTTAACTTATTTTAATTTCAATGGGCCGGATAAAATGGCAATGAAAATAAAAACAGATTTTTTTTTCATTCATTTATTGTAAACGAAGACGCGAATTCGCGTCCCATGTATGTGTTATCGTAATGCCGAGGACACGACTTCGCGTCCTCAAGTTATTTGTTTTTTTTTGCTAGAAAACAACTGTACTTAAATGCTGATACCAAAATGTTACTTTATTTATGAAGGATAATGTTATACTGTTGCTGGTTTTCGGATTCAGTGCATTTGTAATTTTCATAATTCTTATCTCGGATGCCGAAGACGCGAATTCGCGTCCCATGTATGTGTAATCGTAATGCCGAGGACGCGATTTCGCGTCCTCAAGTTATTTGTTTTTTTTTGCTAGAAAACAACTCTGTACTAAAATGCTGATACCAATGTGTTACTTTATTTATGAAGGATAATATTATACTGTTGCTGGTTTTTGGATTCAGTGCATTTGTAATTTTCATAATTCTTATCTCGGATGCCGAAGACGCGAATTCGCGTCCCATGTATGTGTAATCGTAATGCCGAGGACGCGATTTCGCGTCACGCCGGCACTGCGTGATGAGTAAAAATGTGAGGCGTCGGCAATGAATGGGTTAATTAGGTTACATTACAATAAGTGTTCAAATTGTCTCCCATGGACTCGAATGCACAAAAAACATCGTTTTATAAAATTTCGGCTCAATTTCCGTAAACTGACTTCCGATATGGTACGGGGGCATTTTATTTTCTAGTGTACCTAGCGTCACGTGTCCGACAACTTCATTCAATCTTTTTTACATGATTATGTTAAAAACTTTGACTTGTAGCTAAATTACCAGATAAACAATACTCTTACGTTTAAAATTATGCTACTAGAAGTATTCAATAACGTTAAATTTACAGTTTTTTTGTTATTTTTGTTCCCTAAGACCCCCAATTTTTTCCGCGTCCAGGCCTGGTGTTACATTTTCGAACTTCAAATAAACAAGTTTGGAAACTTTTGTCGTACATGAGAACACTTGTTTTTGGGAGTCTAATATGTGAATTTACTAAAAACGCCCTTAATTTGTCTCCTTTAGAGTTAATATTTAACAAAAAACTAGTTTAAATCGTGTCCACCATATTCGACATAAGGGGAATTCCCCCTTTCCGTTACCGTATATTAGGCTTAAGGTATCATTTTTATTACCAAAATATATCTTTATTTTCATCTAGAAACTTTTGTTTTCACGTAGCAGGACAATATTTGTCTTCAAACGGTCAGTAAACGAAAAAATTGTGTGTTGAAGTGTCGTGCTTTGCGTGGTTCAAAAAGGGTTCCACCACTCCGTTACCAAGATTTGAAGGTAAAATCTTTATCTTTATGTTGTTGTGATACATTTACCTAAATAATTGTTTATATCTAAACTCAATTTCACTAAAATATCTTTACAATCAAGATCGAATGCATATTTAATTTGTATTTCAAAGTGCAAAACATTACTCCCGTTACTTCCCCTTTCGTTGCCATGTCGGCAGTCATGTATAAGGGGAATCTAAAAAGTAACGGAATGGAAACATAAAGTTATGATTACACTGAGATCACATTTGAATAAATTATAGTATTTACATAGGTAAATTTATTTGTACCACAAAAGTAAATCATCTTATACGGTTCGCAAAATTATCTTTAGAATAATGCAACGTGTTATTTTTAATCTGCTGCGTAGTTGCAATAACATTAACCGCAGATATCTCAATTAAATTTAAATAATACGACTAAACTACCTACATTTGTTATAGAAATGGCTCCTCTCACAGCTGCCGAAAAACAAAAACGGTATCGGGAAAGGATTAAAAATGACCCTATTAAATATGAAATCCAAAGAAAAAAGGACGTGGCGAGAATAAAAAAATATATAAAGGCAAGAAAAATTGCAACTACCAAACTATCAAACTATCCCGAAAAATGAAGCATCCACCAAAGAATAGGTACCTACCTAATACCATTGCAGTTGCTCATAATTTGTCTCTCAATAATCAGTATTGGTCAGGAAAGTCTAAAATGTAACCACTATAAATATGCGATAACCATAACCCTCATTTTGCTTTGGTCAGTCGGGTTAATAAAGCTTTTGTGGATTTGTGATCTTGGTATAACTGCAGCCTTATGATTTCGTTACCATTATTTTCGTTACCGTCCTTTGAAAATAATTAACATTTTATTTTATTATTAAATCCCCAATTGATAAACATTGCAATTTGTGTATTATATGGATAAACTTTTTACTAAAGTATCCACGTATAAATAAATTTGTCGGGTAAACCTCATAACGTCCAACTGGTAAAGAAAATTGTAAGTAGTTTTGGTCGTCTGGTAACGAAATAGTTACAATAATCGTAATTTATTTCAAATTAGTTCATAAGGTTTTAAAAATAAAACTTATTTTCATAACTTACTATATTTTCAAGTAAGTAAAGCATTTATTTATCCCCATTTTACTTTCTTTCAATTTATATCAATAAATGTATATGGTAACGGAAGGGAAACAAATATGAGCCCGAGCCACTTTGAAATCGCTGTATAAATTTAATTTCCGTATGTTTTACAAAACCATTGCTAAATTAAGATACCTAAGACTACTAAAAATGCTTCAACACCCTTAAAGTTCAACAATTAATAAGTTCGAAAAAAAAACATCACAAATCTGTTGGTACAACTTTGAAAAAAAATGCCCGTGGGCAGCATCAAATACTCGTTGCCGCAATTCTTCATCAGAACGTATTGGTTTTGCGTAAACTTTGTCCTTCAAGCAGCCCCAATAAAAAAAATCCAGTGGGTTCAGATCTGGGGAACGCGGTAAAGTTGGCGAAGAAGGCGCATAAAATTGGTCCCAATCGACCAATCCATCTCTCAGGGAATGTTTCACTAAGATGCTCACGGACTACTCGAGCGTAGTGTGCCGGGCAACCATCTTGTTGGTACCACATCCTTTGTCGCAGTATCAATGGCACGTCTTCTAATAAGCCGGGCAGGTCGTCTTGCAAAAATTGTAAATAATTTCTACCATTCAGAATAGGAGGCAACTCGACCGGTCCCACAATTTGTCCATTTAAAATTCCACTCCATAAATTGATTTTGAACTGGTATTGGGACCGATCTTCTCGTTGTTCATGTGGGTTTTCTATCTGCCAGCTATGCACGTTATGTAAATTGAGATATCCATCCTTTTTGCATGCCGATTCATCAGTCCACAATACTTCATTAAATAAATTCGGGTTTTGCCTCCACATCTGTATCATTTTTCGGCAAAATTGAACACGATGTGCGTAGTCTGCTGGAAGAAGAGTTTGAACGCGTTGGATGTGGTACGGATGGTATTGATGACGTTTCAATATTCTTTGTGCCGAGGATTTGGAGACGCCAGTGCGGCGTTCCACAATTCGTACAGAAGTTCCAGGCTCCGCTCGTACTTCTTCCAATACCGCATCATCGTCCACAGTCTGAGGTCTCCCTGCTCGGCCATTCGCTCCGGGTAGCCTTCCCTCTCGATAAGCGACGACCACTCTTAAAATAACTTCATGCGTCGTTGGATTACGATTCGGATATCTTTCAGAGTACAATCTTGCTGCCAATCTTGCGTTGTACGAAACATTGCCTCGATTTGAGACGTGCCTCGTTTCTCCATAATTTAAGTGCATGTCGGCGTACTCACTATGCAGATACTGGTGATTAGCCATTGTTGTAAAACAGTTCCGCAAGGCAAAATCAGTGTCAAGAAGAGCGACAAGTAGTCGTTCAAACAGAAAAACAAATCAGAATCCGATGAAAAGCCAAGTCAATTAAGTTCAAGAAATCACAAATGGAGCACTGAGAACACAAGTGTCGCACGAAACGCAAGGTAACGGTCTGACTAGGCTCGAACTACCTTCAAAATGACGATAAAGTGAGACAAAAGTACAGAGTTTGTAATAACACTAATAAGTGTCCAGGTAGCAGACAACTTGTGCGGGAGTGCGAGCAGTGATGGCGTGCAGCATCAGGAAGGTTACAAAAATGCCTATCTTTTCGCTGTAAGATAACATGTGTTTATACCATTTCTGAATCTGCATAATGTATCTAATTTATTGGCGTTACTTGTTTGTTTCGTTTCTAATTGTTTTTTTTTGTGGCAGATGATCAAAGTTGAAATTAATGTTTTTGTGACAATTTAAATCGAGATAAATCTAACTTTTTTTAGATTCTTGTAGTAGTTATTGACAAAATAACACTTTAGACTTCTAAATTAGCTATTCGTGATTTGATACACATATAGTCGATACTGGTACTAAAAATGTAAAAGCAAAGAGGAAAATTCTTAAAAATCTTCATTTCGCTAATAACTCGAAAACCGTGCAACTTTTACTGAGGTCATGTTAGGCTGGTTAGGTTCCTCTTGAGCTGACCTACCTCCGGTGTCACTGTGGCGTGGTACTTTTGGGACACCCTGTATGTAGATGATACTTCTGTAGTTATCGGTTCTCAACGAATTCTATTTTGGCTAAGCATGGATTCGTATACCATATTGTGTTGCATAAATTCATTGTGTCTAATTAATTATAATAAAATAAAACTTCAAAAGTTTAAGGTATATAATAAAAAAAACACTTGCAAAAAAAATACAAAAAAATGTATTTAACCTCTCTGTAAAACAGTGGCTATCTTCTCTCTGCTTCTCTAGTAAGCACTCAGTCCATTAAACTGTAGGTATAAGTATTTACTATTTGAACTGAGCTGATCTTCTACACAAAGGCCATTGTTTGTAAACAATACCATTGTCTTTCTTTGTGTCCGTAACACCAAGCCGATTACATACAAAAAAGTAAGAACTACATTGAATGTACATTGAATTATCAACCCTACCCCCTTAGTCAGTAGGTTTAAAATGTAAAGTGTCAGGATACAGATATAAGTCTTGTGTAGATGATAGTATTGTGTAGAGAATAAGCACAGTTCAAATAATAAAGACTTATATCTGTATCCTGACACTTTACATTTTAAACCTACTGACTAAGGGGGTAGGGTTGATAATTCAATGTAGGTACATTCAATGTCGTTCTAACTTTTTTGTATGTAATCGGCTTGCGGTTACGGACACAAAGAAAGACAATGGTATTGTTTACAAACAATGGCCTTTGTGTAGAAGATCGGCTCGCTAGAAATAATAAAGACTATACAACCTTTATGGATGGTGGCGTCCATCCGTCCAAACAAAGAAGATAATGAGTAGATACAGATCCGGAGGCCATTTGCAACGTTAAAAGATGGCGGACGTGTAATTTGTTTTAGACTTTAATTTTTGGGTAATTAGGTGTTCAAAGTTCTTTTCTGATAGTGATTAATTTTGTACTTTTTATGCCTTTGTGTCGCACAGTGATTGAAGACTTGGACTTATTTCGTGTATCTGGCATCTTTCTTCTCGTTTCAAGTGGACTCGCAGCGGTGCAGAGGTTAAAACTATCTTGACCTCTGACCTACAAATCACCGTACAACGTTGCCCCCAATCTTCCTAGAGAAGATTGGATTGTTTTATTGCTATATTGATTTATACTTATATATACTTGACACTGGCGAAATCACTTAACGTGGAAACGCCATATCCCCGCGGTAGTAGCTGTTCAAGTCAAAGACCTTCATAATAGACGAACAGTCTGTGGAAGCGAGAGCGCAGCCTCTTTATGCACGAATACGAGTGCGACAGTGACAGCGAAAGACGTTGACGTTGTAACCATTTTGAAAGCTAATGGTAGCCCACGGTAGCCCACTGGCGACAGCGTCTTTTAGTTTTTATTAAAATATTCAGGATAATTGTATAAACGTGGTGTCAAAACCGTTAAAAACAACAATGGTGGGCTGTGCAGTACCTGATTGCGAAGTCAATCATAGGAATAATCCAAACAATGAGTCATTTCACAGGTAATTATGATCCACACATAGTCATTTTTGAACTCATATTTTCAAGGATTCCTAGGTCCAAGGAATACGGTTAGTGGTCTAATAAGTACGATATATCATGTAGTTTTGAATTTTATGCATATTTTTAATTTTTATATGTAAAATGAAAAGATGTTGTGTCCGTGAAAATTTCCATTTTTTAGGTAGTGATTGAATGTTTGAATCACACTCATCTATCGATAAGTTATCAATATGTCGATATTTTTTCATTCCTTCTCATAATTATTTAAACAATATTCCGATTTCCGAGCGATTATAAAACGCAGCTAGGTAAATTGATCGCAGTTTATTATTTATCATTAAATGCAGTGGTCCAGGCTACGACAGGACTTCAATTTTTATTAATGTTTTTTGTGTATGTTTTAATTAAATCGTGTAGAAAATGCTAAAATAAGCATCTTCTCTTATTTAAGTTTTTTCTCTCAGGTTGATAATTACCGAGATATGGGGGGTCCAAAAGTTAGTAAATTCGGTACCTACAAGGCGTTTGAGAAATTTCGATGGGGTGAAAATTATGTCTGTATAACATTCGGTTTTTATTTATGTATTGTGTAGATAGTACTAAAATAACCATCTTTTGTTGTGTAAACTTTTACCTAAAAGTCCTAAAATCGGGCCCCCTTTGCCCCTATAACCCAACCAAATATACTTACCAACCGTCACCTTTTGGCCACAGGTTATCTAAAACTTTAGTACAGATCGATAACTTTCAAAATCTCTTAATCTCTAACATTTTAATAAATAAAAAACAAAAACAGTGAATCTCAATATTAATAATATCGCGTTTTTGTGATAAGGTACGGTTATATTAAGAATCATTTCGCGTTGGTATGTTGTACAAAAAAAGTCCAAGTTGTCTCCTACCTGGAGAAACCCAAACTTAATATGTTTAAAAATATTTCATGGTTTTTTAGAAAAAAGGGGGCCGAAAGGTGGTGGTATAGTATATTTTGAGGACCGGCTCATGAAGTCCTTTCATTTGATACCACACATGATAGGTGTCCGAAAAAAAATATAATTCCCATACAACAATAATATTATGTCATTAAGTACTGGCCCATATCAATATTTTGAAGAAATATTTTAACTTAAAGTACCCGTATACCAAAAGGCTACCCTGTACATCGATTTGCGGTTTTCAAGCAATATTTGCTTCGTACACCGTCCACTAAAAGTAAAGGTACATTTCAGATTTCCATCATGCCCATATTAAAAGCCTAGAATTTGTGTAAGACTGAAATTTATTAATTATTTACATTAAAAATTGATTGTATGATATGTGTGTGGTAATTACCATGAAAAGAGTATTAGATAATGAAAGAATCTTGTGTTTTATTAGTGAAGAATGCTAGTTTTAAGTTCCACGCAAGATACAAACAAGTCTTATATAAGCGAGTCTTTTTCATCGATATTTTTTCGATATAACGTACGGACATCACTAAAATTACTCACACACTTGTAAAATCACGCACACGTTGACATTTCCGTTTTGGTAACGCGGGAAAAAGGGAGTCTGTTCGTCTATTACGTTAGTTATATAAAGGTCTTTGGTTCAAGTCGCCGCGGGGGCAAAAGAAGAAGAAGAAGAGTACAGATCCATAATCCTTTCCCATCGTTTTTTGTCGGAAAAGTTCGTATTTATATTGCTTTCTCAGTTGGCCTATTGATGGGTACTGAAGCTAACTGAGACAGCAAGATAAATACGAACTTATCCGAGAAAAATCGATGGGAAAGGATTATTCACTATTTACGTCTGTACACGTTTTAGATTGGCCTGACTAAGGGCCGAGTTCACCAACCAATTTAACAGGTGGTTAAGTCTTAATCAACCGTTAGTCAATACATTTGACAACCGTCAAACCGCTAACCGTCAGTTTAATTGTTGGTGAACACTGCACTAAGGGTAGAGATCACCAACCAATTTAACAGACGGTTAAGTCTTAATCAGCTGTTAGTCGGTACATTTGACAACCGTCAAACCGCTAACCGTCCGTTTAATGGTTGGTGACAGCTGCACTTAACTAACGCAGCTTTTGACCCGACTGGCGAAAGAGGAGGTTAATGTGTTAATCAGGCTATATATCGCACTGCCAGATCAAAAGTGTAGTAACTCTAAATACTACTGTATTTTAAAATCAATAATATAACGCCAATGACCTTGAAACAAAACTAACAATGATTTTGAGTTGATACTGTCTTGATCTAGCGGTGCGATGTGTATGTTTGCTCCTCTGTGGCGCTCTAGAAACTAAACGCGTGGAGCGATTCTGATGATTCTTATGGCATTCGATTTGTATTAATCTTGTGAGTGTCACTACAGGCAACCAATAAAAAGGACCATCTTTAACAGTTTAACATGAACATCTTTAACTAAATCCTACTTGACATTCCATTTTAAGTGTAAAATTCATTATGACCAGGTATTGTATTGCTCTTTTTAGGGTTCCGCACACCGAATAATAAAATGAAACCTTTACAGAGTCACTCGGATTATAAAAAAAAAACATATCTGGCGCATTAGGAAAGCGAAAAGGAAATTAATGCGAAACATTAACAAACGAATCGCGAACGACAATCAATATAGTTCAGATAGCTTTAACTTCAATAGTTCGCTGACGCTTATCGCAGAGCGCGACGCGACGCGAGCCGCGATTATATAACTATTAACAAAACTGCAGGTTGCCCCACAGATAGTGTCACACTGCATGACTGCATTTGTAATTAACAGCTGTTTATTGCATAATGGCGGATTCGGGCAACGCGAATAGGTTTATTACGGTATGTTCTGACTTAGTTCTTGTGTTGTTTCTCGTTTCCCCGTGCTTCATTATCACTGGTAAACATCTCCCAATCGTGCAAAATATGGTTACAGAATTATCAACAACTTTTTAGAGTTGTAGGTAATTCTGTAGCTCCACCTACCTCACTCTGGAATTACAAGCGTGAAGGTTTGTATGTATGTTTGTATTATTACCAAAATAAAAAGTGTATTAACTAAATCTTTTTGTTCGTTTCCTCATGGCTGAGGGTCGCGACAGCAAGCAGTTCTTGCTTGGTTCACCAGGACTGCCCCAGCCGCTATCTCCGGCTCATCGACAAACTATTGATATCGTTAACGGTATCAGGATACCACCTATAGTGTAACCGAATCGGGAAATCGATTCTATAATGAGCGTTGCCATGGTAATGACAGTTCTATAATAATTATTATATTATTGTTATTACCATGGTTACGATCATTCTGGATATCAGTCTTGGCGTTTAGTAAACACTTGACATCCTGATTTGTATAATAAACCGTTAAAAAGATTACGATATATCCCTTGATTTGATATTTGGTTACCATGGTTAGATACTTTCAATATGGATATCAACAAAATGGCGTTTCGTTTGGCAGTCCAACTTTTGTGAATAACTGTCGGAACTGTTTTGAGTAACCATGAAAGTAACCATAAAATTCACAGACTATTAACGCCAATCGGAATAAAGAAAAAATCGAGTAAAGAATACCTACGAGAAAAGTCAGCGATTGTTTATTTTTGTCATTATCATTTTAAACTTGTAGAAAAAGTTATGTATGCAACGGTTCATAATTATCTCTTAAGGTACCTACTCGAGCCTGTAATTACCAGTTACATAAATAACTATTAAAGTCCAGAAGCACCTCTCCACCCTTAGCCCCTTTGGAACTGTTATCTCCCTGCTGCTATGTATGTGCGGCTATTTTGGGGGGCCCATTCCATTGAGTGGCCGAGTCATCGCCTGCCATTTCAACCAACGTAATTATTAACCAAAGTAAGCATTAGCCACGGCTGGCGCCGTAGTTTCATCAATAGCCTAGTTCACCAATCCATATCAGTTCATTCATAGAGCCTATTATTAATGTTTCCATCCTTCTTAAATAGCTCTACACTAACCGGTGTTTGTCCGTGGGAGCATACTTCTATAGTTTGAACTCGGGGAAAATCGCGGGATGGTGTCCCATCAGTTTACTAAATTAAACTTGTCTAAAGGGCCTCTGCGTGTTGGATTCGGCTCCATGTAGGTACGCCTTCGAAAGCTCCAGGACTCCCATAATCCCGTGATTGGTAAAAACATACAAATAATAATAATAAATATTCTTATTCAGATAACTAGATCCATGTGTATTACATCTAAGTTGGCAGTACAGCAGTTGCCGTGTGGTTGCCGGCTTAGAATTGTGCCACTCCATGTCTTCCCGTGGAAGTCGTAAGAGGCGACTAAGGGAAAAAAGGCTTATAGTACTGTTAGGCGATGGGCTTGCTACCTGTCACTAATATACACTGTTAAACATCTTGGCCTAATTGTGGTTACAGAGTTATCAACAAGTTTTTTGGAGTTGTTGGTAATTCTATAGCTCTGCCGACCCCACTCTGGGAATGAAGGCGTGAAGGTATGTATGTATGTATGTATGTTGGCAGTACAATCATAGATAAATATGAAAATAGAAAATATACTCCGAACAATAGGTAATATAATAATACTACGACTAGCCCACCGACTGCCGGGTTCGTGTCGACCAAGTATTGGTGGCTATTTGGTTAAAGTGTTTGAATCATATTTTACCTCAAACACGTTGATAAGGCAGTTGGGCCCGTCGTGCGCCTGCGCGGACATCAGCGACGCGCTGCCGGGGCGGGCGGCCCGACACCGCCCGGACCCCGTCGCTACATGGGCGCTCGGCGCTCAGCGGGTCTCAGAGTTAATACTATTAGTTATATTCCAAATTTCAGCTCGACGACTTCTCGATTACTCTCACAGAAAACAACTAAAATAAAACAACAATATTAATTCATACATTTATTTCTCATTATTAACAATATAAGCCTGTAACGCCTCTATCGTATAATATGCCTAAACTAGCTACGCGCGGCGGCTGCGGCGTCCCCCCGTAACCGACCGACCTAGCGACGCCGTCTCGTCGTCACTGTCGTCCGCGCGTGTTGAGGCGGTAAAGTTAACCTTTCGAACGCCTACTGCTCTGGCCGTCGACTGGGAGTCGTCCCACTGACGCCACGACGGCCACAGCCGACGCAAGTTCAAGATCAAAAGAGACTCCGTTTCGTACCTATCAATTATGTTGTCATTTGCGTAGCACAGCAACATGTTTGGCGCGTGAGTGGCAGTTTCGATGTAACGCCAGGCATCCCCACGCGTTCAAAGGCGCGCGATAAATGCCGATCTCTAAGTGTCTCCTAGAAGACACCAATGCTAGTAGGCTGCACGCCTCGCTGCGCAAGGACGACTCTACTTACTATTAACGTTTCCCGCGCAAACGAGTCTCGCACGCGTGCGTCCTGTGTTATGTTAAAAGAACAAAATGACTGACATATTGCGCGGTGCACCAATGTGCCAGTCAAAACCTAATGAAAAATTGTCTTTTATTAAACTGCCGCGCGACGAAGAAAGTAGAGTTATTTTACTATTCGTATGTTTATACGACGGAATTTATTTACTCTATTTATTGTTTTTAGTTGGCAACTACAAAATAAGTACCTACAAAGATTCGAAACTGGTTCTTAGGTACAGCCTTTGTATATGTATTTGACATGTTTTTACACATACATCCTAGTATCAACTGACTTGAGGAGGTTCTTAAGTCGACTGGTTCTTTATCAAAAATATTATTTAGACTTTTACCTCACAACGCTTTTATAAACCGATTTCGTCCATTTTTTTATTTATTTGACCTCCTATCGTACGTGTTACGTAGGAATTTGTATATAATCTGTGGTGAGGCGTTTAAGATCGGTGTCGTCAACCAGCGCAACCACCTCGCGGCGGCGGCGGCGCGCATCATATATCCTATCTCTCTCTCTCCAGGGGCCTGTTTTATAAAGCTACAAATTACAAGGTTACCTACAAGTTTCAATTTGACACAACCTCGACCAATGACGGCCAGCCATTTGAGCAGTGTTGCCAGTTCAGACCTGTAATTTTTTTACGTGTGGCTTTATAAAACGTGCCCCAGGTACACTTATAGGGATTGTTTTTAGAAATAATTGCGCCCGTAATATTTGGTATTGGACCCGATTCTACAGTGGCATCTAAACTTCCTAATTTTATTTAGGTGTCGCTAAAACACTTTGCTATTCTATGAGCAGCTGTCATAATGAAATGACAGCGCCATGACAGCGCTAATTTGAATCTGACGCTTCTTATTTTAGGCGGGTTATACATTGTCAGCTTGACATTCTGGAATAGCACTGGTTAAATCTGCCGTCTAAACTATGTCTTAAAATTAGACAATTTAGTTTTAGGCTATTTAAGCGATGTGCACGTAGAATCGGGTCCAATGTTTATATTGGTAAAAAATTAACCCATGAAAGTACACCTTAAATCGTGTAACTATTTCCATACAAATATATAAATACGGGCAGTAACGTTTCCAACGGCTTAACAACGATAAAAAGATAAGATGTGTATCCAGTAAGTAGTATCTGCCATCGCTTCGCGAAGTGCTGGGAAGAAACGTAGCAACAAACTTTACAGTCAGTCGTTTTTTTAATATTGCTTGTGATATGAGTGTACAACGATATGATAATATTGATAATACTCGCACTGCCAGATCAAAAGAGTAGTAACTGAAAACACAACTGTATTTTAAAATCAACCTTAACACAACGTCTATGAGCTTGAAACAAAACTAACAATGATTTTGAGTTGATACTGTCTCGATCTACTCGTAGCAGTGCGACCTAACCTAGCATTATATAAACCAATCAATTTAAAATAAAAAATACCGCGCGCAGTTGAGCAGGACAACGTTTCAAAACTAAGAATTTTCACAAGAGCTGGGTAATAAGAATAAAAAACCAAAAGCCCAGACAACACGCAAATCTAGATTTTTTTATATGTTGTAGTTTTTATGAACACCTAAGTTTGAACATTTCCGTTTTTAAATGTTGTATAATATTTTCTTGGAAACGAAAACGTAAAGACCAAGTTTTTATAATATCTATAACATATTCAAAAATCGTAAAAATCAGACTGGCATTAAGGGGAGAGAAACGTTGTCGAATCTAATATGAACCTTGTCAGCGTCAGAATCGTTAAGTATTTGTGTCCGCTCGCCGCGGCCGCGGCGTCGGGCCCTTTGGGCGCTTCCGGAGATGTCCGAACGGGTAGCTCGTGGGGGGGACGGGGGGGGGGGGGACGGTAGGGTACTGGAAGTTCGCAATAATACATGTATGGTACTTTAGGTACCTAGCAGCCAGAGTCGCACCAAGCTATCGTAGTCATTCAGAAGTATATATTTATAACATGCCTTTATTTTTGTTAGCTTCACTTACTGCAATTTTACAACATATATAACAGTCTGTTAGACCTGTCAATTCTTTTTGACAGTTGTCAAACCTTAAACTCTAAATGTTAGTGACCTGCTCTCAGAACGAACACAAACCTGGGAAGACAATCGGAACCTACTTCTAGCCACTTAAATTAAAGTTCTGCGAGAGTATGTAATTCAAATCATGATATAAAATGTGTTGATTTTAGAAAAAGCTTATTTTACCGTCAGTCACGTTACATCCCGAGTCAGTCTACCACTATCTACCATCGACCGCTGCCCGCGCTGCGCTCGTCGTCGCACCTGACTCGCTCGTACTAAAACTAGATGTAAAATAAATATTTATTACGATAATTTATTTCTATAAACTTCTGCTCAATAAAAAACAAGTACAACTTAAGGCATTTCCTGCCACTCGACCAACCGGCCAAAAAAATCAATGGTCAGATCACATTAGCGTATAACTCGGGGGCCACTCCTGGGTACAGTCGGTCAATGTGTCCTATACCGGCTTAAACTTGAATTCCGTTAGCACATCAAAAAACAATAGGCGCGTAACAATTTCAACGGTTGACTGTATCGACAATTATTATCAGACCTAGGAATATACGGGGCAAAATTAAATGACAGCTAGGGATTGTCTACATCGATAAACTCAATTATCGATGCTTTTCCCATATACTAGTGATCGCCCCCAGCATTGTTTGTAAGTGTGTATTTTTTTAACTTGCCCCCTACCACTTCCACAGAAATTGATTGTCTTTTAGCCACTTGAAATGCATTCATCATTCGAGACGGAGAAAATAAACGCCCGAAAATTTGGAACAAATTCTGATCGTTTGCTTTAACAATAGTAAATGGGACAGTAATTCTGAAATACACAATGGGGAAAAAAATTAGATGATTATGAGTGAAGGTTCAAAAATCCTTTTAAAATTTACAATAACCAAAAATATGTTGCTATTTTGTTTTATTTTCACATTTTCAATAAATATTTTTACAAACAATACTTGGAGTGATCACTAGTAATATGGGAATAGCATCGATAGTTGAATTTATCGATATAGGCAATCCCTAGCTGTCATTTAATTTTGCCCCGCATATTTCTAGGTCTGATTATTATTATTCATAGGAAGTTGAGTCAAAAAGTTCAAGGCTTCTTTGGTCGACTGCACCGAGCCCGCCCGGCGCTGCGCGGCTGGCCGGCGCCGCGGCGCGAGGGAGGCGGGCTCGACGCCTGCAACATTACACGCAACTTCATTCAAAGTCCCTGGGAGATCAGGTCGGAAATCGGAGTTGGAACAGGTTTCCTGTAGAAAACAACTGAAAATAACGAATTCTTGGATCTTGGAAGTTTCATCACAACCGTTGGAGACGTTTTCGAGAACGCGATTCGTCACGCAACCGAATTTATTATACTTAAAGAAAATGAATATTTATTGTTGACAGTTCCAATGTGTCGTTAATTTTTGTTAAAAATATATAATGGGGATCTTATTTTTAAAGACGAACACTTGTTCAACGGTGGTCCATGGTACCCAACACGTGTGCAGTGGTCCTTGACAATAATTAAAATTTGTGAAGTTAAAATTATCAGAACCTAATAAGTGTAAAGTGGTCAATAATGGTACCCATCATGTATAATGTGCTTATTAATGGAATATTGTGGTATCAAATGGTACCCAACACATGTGTATTGCTATATTGTGGTACCCAACATGTGTGTAGTTGTTATTAATGGTACCCAACAAGTCTGCAGTTATTCTTAGTGATACCAAACATGTTTGCAGTCCTCATTAATGGTACCCAAAACGTGCGGGAGTGGTTTTAAATAGTACCTAGGTTGCGTGGCGGGTTGATGGGTCTAGGCGAGGTAGCTGTAGGTGTCGAGCCGGCCGGGTGCACGCTCCAGGTACTGCTTATCAATGAGCGCCTCGATGCACTTCTTGATCATGCCGACCGAGGGCGCGAAGCTGCCGCGCGCCTGCGCCGCCGCCTCCGCCACCAGCTCGTGGTGCCGCAGGACCTGGGGCCACCGAGGGTGTTAAAAGGAGACTACGTTGGGCTATCCAGGGTGGAAAAAACGAACGCCACATGGATGGCAACTACCTTAACTATTGGTAACTATTGGTAATATACGGGAGTTGCGGCGTGCCTCAGGGTATTCTGGGACTATCGCTCTTTCTCATATACATTGTAGAGCATGGCACTATCTGAAAGTATAGCAGGCTTCATTGCAGACCGTACCCCGGCTTATAGGTAACGAAAGAAACGAACACTAAGCTCGGAGCGCGACCGCAGGCGCAGGTTACGGGTGTTGACCTGCGCAGTTTTAATATCGATATCTTCATCGCGAAATTAGAATAAATTGGAACCCCGCATTTAAAGTAGGCAGTGCCTTTACAGAATGTAAGAATCAAAGGTAAACAAGTAGCCTATTATACTATTTCGATACCGACCAATGTAACAAAAACTTGCATTAAAAATCCGTTCAAACTTTATAGAAGTCAGAATTTTACAAAAATTTGCAGGCTTTCCTGGGAACATTACTCTGAAGCTGACTACAAGAGGTACATGGATACATACATACACTTGAAAATTACCCTTCTTGGGTACTCTAGTAAAAACAAGCAACTCCTCTGTTGCCGTAGGCACGTACCTTGCGCTGCTTCATGATGCGCACGAGCGCGGCCTGCAGGTACATCTTGCGGTCGTCGTCGCAGTGCGTCACCTCGCCGGCCTCCGCCGGCGCCGCGCCCGGCGTGCTGGCCGTCGCCGCTGCGGACCACAGGTATACGTCAGTTACCGCGGTGTATATCAGGGAAGCGTTCGGAGCATCGCTCTAACCCATACACAGGAGGGCATGACACTATCTGACTTTAGTATTTGTATTCAATCTAGGTAGTGTAATACAATAAGGTTGTAACCCTTAAAATAAACCTTATTGTATTGTTCATTGTATGCAATGTCTCATTTGCTTTTAATTATTCAATTTGAAAAGCAAATGGTTCGATAGAACAGCGACTGTTTATTTTGTATAATTTTTGGGAGTCGCATGTTACCTGGCGCCGAGTGCGCACGGCTATGTATTATTAAAGATAACGGAGAACAGAATAAAAGTATTATTCAAACTAGCAAAACCAGTTCTTATTATTTACAGATACAACCCCCAAACTTTGTATCTGTTACATGGTGGAGTAAGCGGGGGTTCAGCTAATTTATATCGCAAGCTAGCGAGTGCTCGAACACGAGAGACGAGGATAAGCCTAGCGTAAGGCAGGTCCTAAGAGGAAAGAGTATTAATACGGTAAAACGCTATCGAAAGGGTAATCTATTTGTTATTTTGTGTCTTCCCCTGCGTAAGGTTAGCTCGGTGAAGATGGCTGCGAAGAAATTCAATGGGTTATCGGATGTGGAGGACTTTATTATGCAGTTCGACGCCATCGGGATCATAAAGTCCTGAACGGACGAACAGAAAAAATATGGAATTGCCGCATATTTGGACGGATCAGCATTGCTGTGGTATAAGACCAACTACACTTCGTTCACAACGTATGAGGTCCTCGTCACCAAATTGAAGGCACAATTCACTTCGCAGACCGATTTCGCACAGAAATTTTACTACAGAAAGCAACAACGGCAAGAGACTCTCATTGAGTATTTCTATGCATTAGAGAGTTTAGCGGCGAAAGCGGAGATCAAGGATGACTCTAAATTCATCAAACATTACATTAACTCCGTTAGTGATCGCTACCAGTGGTTACTTGCCTCAAAATTGTTTGCGTCTAAAGAAGAACTAAGAAAAACACTACTGCAAGTGGAGGATGTGTATAATTATGAAAACACGTATGCACAGAAAGTGGAGTTGCCAATCTTCAATCCGGAGGTGAGCTTCGAAGACATGAGAAGTCGTGGAGACCAATCGATGCACACGCCGCAGTCGGAGTATGTGACACCGTACAGACCGCCGGGAACGGTTACGACGCCGCGTAGGGTGCATTTTGAACCGCAATCGCCACCTTCACATAATTTGCGTCCACGTCCATGGAGTCAGCAACAAGCTTCACGAAGGCAGCAGGATGCAACGCCTTCTTCTTCGAGGCAGCACCCAAACTACAGTCCCCGTCGCCAGTGAACCGGATTGCGACGAGGTGGAGAAATAGTCCGGTTATGCAGCAGCAAGATGATGTAGATAGTTCTAGGGATGTTTTTGTACCCATTATTTCTGTACAGTTAAATAATGTTGATTGCGAGGCACTCATAGATTCAGGAGCGTCCGTCTCATGTATATCGGTATCGCGTTTGGAGACCTTGAAATATATATCCTACGTAGAGTCTCCTCAGGTACCGTTGAGAGCTGTTGGTGGCCATGCCATCAATGTGGTAGGCAGCATAGATACTAGCTTCTTAGTCAATAAAGGATATTTTCGCCATAAATTATTGGTTATTTCCGATCCCGCAGAACTTTTCATATTAGGGCAAGATTTTCTACGCGACAACAAGGCCATTATTGATTTTAAAAATGGTGAATTAATATTGAAGGAAAGGATTGCAGTACCTTTCAAGTCAATGTCAAGCCAAGATGAAAAAAAAACAAATTTCTCTATACAAACCAAGGAGTTTGTGCATGACGCTTATTTGAGCAAAACTGATTATGTTTATTTTACAGATTTGGTGCGGCAGAATGAAAACTATTTGTTGAATCTTTCGGAAACAAAACCGGTTGTTTTTGACATAAACGATGAATTGTTGAACAAGCAGAGGTCGCAACTGGATAGTTTATTAAAAGGGTTCCGCAGAACGTTTTCCTTTGCAACTCAAGAATTGGGCTGTTATAGGGATTCTTTAATCGCAGTGAAAACGTCAGACGATGAACCAGTGCATAAGGCACCCTATCGTGTGTCGGAGAAGCAAAGGCGAATTATCGATGAGCAGGTGCACGAGATGCTTGAAAATGGTATCATTCAAGAATCAAGAAGCCCATATGCTTCACCGGTTGTTTTGGTGGATAAGCCAGAGGGTCCGCCAAGATTTTGCATTGATTTTAGAGCATTAAATAAAAAAATCAGAATGGATTCATACCCCATACCAAGAACAGAGGATTTATTGGGATGTTTGCAGGGGGCAAAGTATTTCGCCGACCTTGACATGAATTCTGGATATTGGCAGCTGGCGTTGGGTGAAGGCAAAGATAAGACGGCCTTCGTGACGCATTCCGGATTATTTGAATTTAATGTTTTGCCGTTTGGTCTGAAAACGAGTCAAGCAATGTTCCAACGAGTGATGGATAAGGTGCTCGCCGGAATAAAATATAAGAAGGTTATAGTTTACGTCGATAATATATTGGTATATGGAGAAACTTTTGAAGAATTTATGTCGGCTTTGGAAGACGTTTTGTCACGATTGAAATGTGCCAATTTAACCCTAAAACCATCCAAGTGCAAGTTTGGGTATCAGAAGGTGACAGTTTTGGGACATGAAGTATCCGCAATGGGAATTGGAACGGATGCTAAGAAAGTGGAAGCTATGAAGAAAATACAACCTCCAAAGAATGTAAAGGAAGTAAGATCCGTGTTGGGGCTGTATTCATATTACAGGAAGTTTATAGACAACTTCGCTGAAGTAGCGTTTCCCATAATAAATTTAACGAAGAAAAATAAGAAGTTTGTTTGGTCGAATGAGGAACAGAAAGCGTTTGAGGAATTAAGGAATAGAATATGTGAAGCTCCAGTTTTGGCATACTTCTCAGCCGATAAGGAAGTAACAACACGATTGTATATCGATAGCTCAGACAAGGCTTTGGGAAGTTGCTTATGTCAAGGTATGGAAGAGATTAAACCTGTCGCATACGCGTCGAGGAAGTTAAGTGCGGCCGAACAAAGATATTCGGTGACTGAAAAGGAATGCCTTGCTTTGATATGGGCCCTGCAATACTTCAAGCATTATTTGTGGGGGCTTAAATTTCAAGTCGTCACAGACCATAGAGCATTAGTCTGGTTAAGGAGCAAGCGTGACATGAATGGCAGACTTGCAAGATGGGCTTTATCGGTACAGTCGTGGGATTTTGATATTGTGTACTGCTGTGGAAGAGACAACGTAGTAGCAGATTTTTTGAGCAGAAATCCCTTGATTGAGAATCCAGATGCAGAACGCATAGAGAGAGTTCCAGAACAAGAGGACGGATTTGTCTTATATGCTCTGAATAACTTAGATGTGAAAACAGCGCAGCAGTCAGATGCGTTTTGCTGTGATATTCTAAACCGGATGCGGCAAAATAATGCTCAAGTATATCAAAATTACTTTCTACAGGGAGACTTATTGTATAAAAGAAGGAATATCGGTCAAGAATCAAAGGAGTTACTGGTATTGCCGAGGGAGTGCTTTGCCGATTGCATGAACGAGCTTCATGACGATCCTGTGACTGGAGGTCATTTCGGACTCTTTAAGACTTATGCGAAGTTTAATGACAGATACTTCATAGATAAAGCAGAGAAGAAAGTCAGTGATTATGTCAAGTCCTGTCATCGCTGTCAAGAGAGAAACGTAAACAAAGTAGTTGCCCCGTTGGTTTCGATTTGTGTTTCAGATTTGTATCAGAAAGTTGGAATAGATGTAGGCCCGATGCAGACCTCTGATAAAAGGAATAAATATATCATCGTGGCAGTGGAATATTTATCGAAATATGCCATATGTAAAGCGGTACCCAGAGTCACGGCGGAAACAATAAATGAGTTTTTAATTACAGAAATATTGTGCCGGTTTGGAGGCGTGCAGCAGTTAATAACAGACAGGGGTTCAGTCTTCACGTCCAACACAGTTAAGGAAACGGCCCGATATTTTAATGTGACGTTGTCGCATGCAACGACGTTCCATCCACAAACAATTGGATTAGTGGAACGTTTTAATAGAACACTCTTAGGTATGTTGTCGAAGTATGTTTCGGATGGTCAGCGGAACTGGTGTACTTATTTACCTTATGTGTGTTTTGCATATAATAGTGCGAAGCAATCCAGTACGGGGGTGTCGCCGTATATGGTAATTTACGGAAGAGAGCCGTAATACAGATCTGATGTGGAATTGGGAATTAATAGGATTAATGTTTCAGAAAATTTGGCGAATAAGGTGACACGGATGTCATTATTAGTGTCTAAAGTTGGCGAAAGTATCCGTGAGGCGCAACAGAAGCAAAAAGCTTATTATGATGAGAAAGCCAAAAACATAATATATAATAATGGCGACCTCGTGATGCTCTATTCCCCCAAAATGAGGACTGGCATGAGTTTTAAGCTCTCCAAACGTTATAAGGGACCTTTCGAGGTGGTGGCCAGACTTAATAATGAGAATTATAAAATAATAAAAGTCAGTAGGCCATCGAAAACCCTTATTGTTCATAGAAATAGATTAAAAACATTTTATTCTAGGTTTTAGATATAGCTTGTATAGGAAATTTAGGTTAGATATTTTAGGAGTTAAGGTGTGAATAGTTTTTATGTAGGTACTTATTTATTTATTTATTTATTTTGTTCTTCTGTTTTAGGAAGTTGTGGACAAGCATGAACAACCGTGGAAAGAAAGTTGGCAAAAGAACATGATGTGGGCATATCTCTATGGGTCCAGGGTGCCTGGGGTTGTGAGATTTCCTTTAAGCCTGTAAGGTTGGAAGAAAATGTCTGGTTTCACCTCACATATCCCATGGCGCACGGGTACCTTCATGGCAGATGTGTCATGCATTCCATGTTAAGGCGTGATAGTTGGGATAGTTGGATGCTTGTTCATGCTTATTAATTGCAGGTTGTATTGACTGTCTGTAACTTGTTTTATTGTGTGACTTTCTTATATTTCATGAACGATGCTGAGCTGTGAAGTCAGAAGTCTGCCCAATCTAAGATTGTGCCAGGCAATTCGATGATGCTGCGATTACCTGATGGATGATCAGGAAGAAATGCAGTTCATCATCATTCAGCGAAGACGATGTGTCCATATCTCAGGCCGAGATATGTGACAGTCTCGACTGAAGCAAATGAATTTGAATGAATTATAATTTGTCTTTTTAGTATTAAGAGTTAATCAGAAAAAAATTTAGGTAGGATTAATAAAGTTTAATTTACAGCTACTTGAGTCCGAGAGTGACGTGACAAAGGTCAAATCGCTGACGGATGAAAGGGGACATAGGTCCAAAATTTTCATTAGCTTCAGCGGAAAATTCTGAGTGTGACTTGACAGGTGTATGTCAAATCACCCAGGCCCGCATTTTCTTAGTTTCCGTGGTAAACATTGAGAATGTAAGGCAACCCCGCATCTTCAATGCAGGGATTGTCATAAATTGGTTTGTAGGGTTAGGCAGGTAGAATGCTTTTTCGTGCCAGCCGCCCCACGTTTCGCGGGGTTTTTGGTGGGCGGAAGCTCGCTGTGAGTTCACCGATAATTGAGTAATAATTAAATTTAAACAAATGAATCTCACGGCAAGCTACTCCTAACAAAGGGGCTGGCAAATGTCCTGTAACTTTTTCCCGCTTAGGTAGGCAGTAGGGATAGGTAGGATTCATTCCTTGTTCCCAGAGGGACGAGGGATGTAATACAATAAGGTTGTAACCCTTAAAATAAACCTTATTGTATTGTTTATTGTATGCAATGTCTCATTTGCTTTTAATTATTCAATTTGAAAAGCAAATGGTTCGATAGAACAGCGACTGTTTATTTTGTATAATTTTTGGGAGTCGCATGTTACCTGGCGCCGAGTGCGCACGGCAATGTATTATTAAAGATAACGGAGAACAGAATAATAGTACATTATTGCCTAGGCAGTGAAGCAGGCAATTGCGGGCCGAGAATTGGTTTAAACGGACGAGCTTGCGAGTCCGTTTAAAAATACGAGGCCCGCAATTGCGATTCCTGCCGAGGCATATATAGTGTTTTTCTCAAAAATCGCAAGAAAAAAATCGCATATAAACACAAACTTCACGTGAAATTACCTCACTCTTTACCGCCATTATTTTTATGACAAGGAGAAACGCAAGCTTTTTTAGAAAAAAAAACTCAAGCTATTCCAGACACAGATAAAAAAGTTACGTTTCGAATAAAATATGGATGAATAACACTTGCGCCCTCATTTTATTATGGCCGTTTTCACTTTTTAAAAAGTTACAAACTAGATAACAATGAAATTTGTATGCAACATTGCGGGCGTGTGTAGCGAGCACGCAATGTAATTTTTTTTTAATTTGGGAACTGTCTGTAAACTATGTACTTCGCGTCTCAGTATGGAGTTAGTAATGTCAACTTTTCCGGTCATTTTTGAGAAAAAGTATTATTCAAACTAGCAAAACCAGTTCTTATTATTTACAGATACAACCCCCAAACTTTGTATCTGTTACAGTAGCAGCAGGCTACGTCCTTTTATAGAATTTACCACAAGGGCGGGATCCGAACTCGCAAGGACACAGGAATGGCTAGCGTATATTATGGCGTAGCTCAGGGAAGCCTTTCGGGACCAGCTTTCTTTCTCATACATGTAAATGATCTTTAGTAATGATAGACATGAGGTGACGAGTGCTGAGTGTGCGCCGACCTTGGTGCGTGGCGGCGGTGGTGAGCCGGATCCTGGTGCGCTTGGAGCTGAGCGCCAGGTTGAGCGCCAGGACGCCCTCGCCGCGCGCGGGGCGCGGGGGCCCGCCGTCCTCGGCCTCGCCGGCCTCCTCGGTCTCCAGCTCCACCTCCGCGGCGCGAGCGCCGGACTCCGACTCGCCCGGAGCTTCGTTTTCCACGTCACCCTGGACGATGGAAATATTACGTAAAACTAACTGCAACCGAGCCTCACATCGATGGTTTGCCCGACCCCATCCTCCGGTTTAGAGGGACGAGGGACCTCCCCGACCTCTTCCCGTAAGCTTTTCAGGCTCTTTTTAAAAGCCATTAGGTTAGGTTAGGTTTGTTGTATAAAAATCCTGAAAAGTTTACGGTTTCAGTTTTTTTTATTTTGACCCGTTATATCTATTTTAAACTTTACATACAGGGTACATTTTTTAACAATGCACAAAGGACACCGCACGGAAAGTATGGAAAAAAAAACATCGGTGAATTTTGATAAAAAAAATATATGTTACGCGCCTTGATCAAAATATAAAAATACTTGGAGGGCAATAAAATCCTATGACTAGTTTTTGACAAAAAAAATATTTAGTGAAAAATTAAGGGGATTTGGTTCCATAGAAAAATGTATGAAGTAAAAAAAAAAGTGTTTTTGATTGATCAAAGGTCCGGACCTAATTATCACATTGAAAACAAATATGAAATAACTATTTACCTCGAAATAATAATAAAGAATTTTAATCAAAACTTTTGTTCACTCCACTTTTAAATAATAATGAGCAGTAACTTCGTAAAAACAGTGAACCTACCTCTTGAATCAAAGCATTTTCGTTAATGCGGCTCATTTGTGCCGCTGACTGTGACACATTGCACACAAAACAGTTTAGACGAAATCTAAAAGACATTTTTATAATTTATTTCGCTCCTACAATTAATGACAATCGTTTCCCCGCCAATACTAGGTGTTAAAAAAGTTAAAAGTTTTTTTTTAATCGGCAATATGCTCAGAAAGCCATTAGTTTGTGTGTCTTTCCAGCCAGTATTCGGATTGGCCTTTTCTTGAAATGTAAATTGTGTTTTTGACGTAGTTATAAATACTTTGTAATTAGCGTTCTGTGGTTTTTGGGCTGCGCAAAATGTTTGGTACCCCGATACCGCATTTCTCGAAAATGTTATTGAGGCTGGGCAACGACCAATTCGTCGACGAGATCCGAACGAACATGAGTAGAGTGTATTATAGAATAAAAATACTGTAAGTATATAGATAAGCTGGGGCTATAGTGAGTGTAAAGTTAATAATAATAAGACTTAAAAAATGTTTTTTTTTTAATCCGTTCATAGAATATGTTTGAATTTTAATGATTTATGTTAACAATAACACAACTTATAAAATATTCAAAATACACAATTTTTCACCGATCAGTTTAAAAAAAAAACACGAAAAACCAAGTTTTTTTCCTTAAAATTCATTTCAAATCTAAATACTGAAAAATAGGTGACTGTGATACAAAACTGATGTAAGTAAAAAAGATGCACACAGTATCTTTCTAGTTATTTTTACTATCGCCATAAACGGAAATATTAACGATAAAAAAAAAATCAAAAAATTAGACCTTTTTTACTTATTTTTATGAAACGCTATAACTTAAAAACCAAACTCTTTTTTAAATAAGTTTTTTCGATGAAGGTGATCAATTTAATGGTTTGTAAAACATATATTTTTTTCGTTCAAAACAGAACACTTTTTTTTTTTCTTCATACATTTTTCTATGGAACCAAATCCCCTTGATTTTTCACTAAATATTTTTTTTGTCAAAAACTAGTCATAGGATTTTATTGCCCTCCAAGTATTTTTATATTTTGATCAAGGCGCGTAACATATATTTTTTTTATCAAAATTCACCGATGTTTTTTTTTCCATACTTTCCGTGCGGTGTCCTTTAAACATGATTTTGTATCGATAATATAATTTCAATTTTATTATTTAAAGGAGACCATTCACGTTTCATACAAGTTTGGGCCCAAAATCAAAAGTGCCGGCCAACGAATAAAAGTATTTTTAATCTGATCAGATTATTGCTCTGAGTATTTCAATATATGACATCAAAACTCTAGAACCATCATTTGTTGGTGTTATAGATGTTCGAAAATCCTGACTTTTCATACAAAATCAAAAGTGTCGACTAACGAATATAAATGTTTTTAATCTGATCAGATTATTGCTCTGAGCATTTCATTATATGACATCAATACTCTAGAACCATCATTTGTTGGTGTTATAGATGTTCGAAAATCCTGACTTTTCATACAAAATCAAAAGTGTCGACTAACGATTATAAATGTTTTTAATCTGATCAGATTATCGCCCTAAGCATTTCATTATATGACATCAAAACTCTAGAACCATCACTTGTTGGTGTTATAGATGTTCGAAAATCCTGACTTTTCAAAGTGTCGACTAACGAATATAAATGGTTTTAATCTATCAGTTGTATATAATCTAAGCCGGCATCAGTTGCGCTCGGCTCGGTTCACTCGCATCCCTCTTCGACCACTACACCCTGCTCCCCGCACGGTAACGTCGAAGACGGTAACATTCTTACAGATAATCCAAGAAAGAATAGAACTACCTAACAGATTAGCAGATCTCGTCCTCAGGTACAATTACAATAGACGAAGAACTATGTTTCGATCTATTTCCGCCGAACTTCCAGAACAAAACGATCTACCAAGATTTACAGAAGAAGATCTTACCTTGTTAAGTCTCGGCTCCTACCAAATGAAACAAGCCAGGAGTTATTATGCAGAGCATATAAAACCTGACGGTATATTTACCATAGAACTAGGAGAAAGACTACCAGAAGAACATACAAGGGAGCTAGGAGAAAACGTTCGCGTTATTAGGGGTAAAATACAATCCCGGCACGTCACTGCTAAAACCTATTATATATATATATAGGTTTCGACAGAACACTACAAGGTCGTCATGCAGTTAGCCACTACTATTGCACATGCAATGTCGGAAAAAGAACAGTAGGATGCTGTTCGCATGAAATGTGCGTAGTGTGGTTTCTAACCTATGCAAGGCATGAACCAAACGCAATACGCCCTCCAGCAATCGAATTAGAATACATTTTAGTTAGAATATAGTAGAATTATGTACATATTATTCCAATAAAGATGGTATTTGTATAATGATTAACATTGTTTTATTTAATGGTTTCTAAACAATATAATGGGAAATCAGATTTTTTCAACTTCTATAAGCAGCTACTATTCAAACAAGAATGCCTTGTTCAACAGTGGATGTATTTTGACTGAACGATGATGATAGCGCTACTATGATATTTGTCTTGGGTGTGGGTGTTTTCTATGTATAATATGTATCTATTTAGCAAAAAAAGCTATATAAGTACCTATGTCAATCAGCTGTCTAGTCCGTATTACAAGCTTTGCTTATTTCGACCTGGATGGCGCTTTGTAAAAAATATGTCCTAACGCTCAAACGCTCAGTGTAGCCCCCAACAGTTACATAACATACATACATAAACTCACGCCTTCATTCCCAGAGTGGGGTAGGCAGAGCTAAAGAATTACCAACAAGTCTTAAAACTTCTTGATAATTCTGTAACCACATTTTGCACAAGTAGGCTTAAGATGTTTCCCAGTGTATTTCCCCAAACAGTTAAAACCATTTATATTCGTTAGTCGACACTTTTGATTTTGTATGAAAAGTCAGGATTTTCGAACATCTATAACACCAACAAATGATGGTTCTAGAGTTTTGATGTCATATAATGAAATGCTTAGGGCGATAATCTGATCAGATTAAAAACATTTATATTCGTTAGTCGACACTTTTGATTTTGTATGAAAAGTCAGGATTTTCGAACATCTATAACACCAACAAATGATGGTTCTAGAGTTTTGATGTCATATAATGAAATGCTTAGGGCGATAATCTAATCAGATTAAAAATACTTTTATTCGTTGGCCGGCACTTTTGATTTTGGGCCCAAAATGAATGGTCTCCTTTTACTTTCTCGTGTGGCACCAAGTCATACTAGAAAATCCCTTTTAAAAACCTCGTCTCCTCGCAACCCTGCATTAGAGGGTCTACAAATATAGTTAAGTTAGTGGAATCATTGTATCGGCAATATCTCTAATATTTTATAAGCTAGAGTACAAATAACACAGCACGTGTTATTGAATAACAATAGCGAATCAAATATTAAAATTTGTGCACAAAACATTAGATAAAGATACATTTATTCGCAGCAATACAAATCAAGATACAAGAAGAACAAGACACAGATAAATTCGCGAGCGGACCCAACTCAGCATTCGCTAGCCGCGAAGCCAGCGCTGGTCTTCCGTTGGGACGGCTCGGTGAAGAGAAGGACAGTGACACTCTTAACACAAAACAACGTAAAAAGAAAAACAACATGGGTTATAATTCGTTCGAGATTATCTCGAACGACCATAAAATTACGGCGACGTGGCAATACTAAGAATGTGAATATAAATGGTGGACTTTGAATAATTTAAATATTTGTATTGTTGGTTTTTCATTTCGAAAAACTATACTACTGTGTAAAATAACAAACAACAACCCACAAAGTGACAAACGGACAGCAAGAAAAGTAATATCAAATACAAAAACTAGGTCGGAGAAGGACTAGGTACCTAATAACAAAATAGATGTATAAGGCATATTTATATCCGGATAGGCAAGAAGCCAAATATGGAAGCGGACACCAGAGCAAATAGGAAATACAGCGAAGGTGATTTGACCGAAGCGATAAAATATAATATAAATACATAATATATAAATAAAAAGTATTTTCTCAACTCCCGTCACATCGCACTCGTGTCATGCGCAAGCGATCCTTGGCTAACCTGATGGTTAAAGAGGAAACATTTCAGTGTTATAATTAAATATATTACGACATTGGAAAAACGTAGGGCCTACATCGATTCTATCTTCTTATATAAAATAATAAATGGCCATATTGGCCATATTGATTCTTCAACCCTCCTAGAAAAAAAATAACTTTAGACTTAATCGTACCTCTTCTCGTTCAAAACCTACATTCTATCCCAGCTTGTGCAGGACTAACTATGCCAAGAATTCGTACTTTTTAACGATTTCGATATTTTTGCTTAAAATTTGAATAATTATAAAAAACAAGTAATGGACAGATTGTTTGACTTATAGCGTTGAGAACCATATTATTATGCTGTTTTATTTAATACGTACCCACATAATTGTTATTGTTGGATTGAGCGTACACTTATACCTAGTTCCTTTTGACTGAATGTTTAGTTACGAGCTCCTTACTTTTACTTTGTAAAGTTTAATTATCATTAAGGAAACTCCAGGTTTAGTTAAGTTGTAATGTTGAACTGTAATAGTTAAACAAAACTGTATGTTTCTTAAATAAATTAATAAATAAATATTTTGCAGATTCCTGATAGGAGGCGGAATGTTGTTCCAGTATTTGGTAGCCGCATACCGGAGCTACCTCGACAAACAGCTGCGGCGTGGCGAGAAGTAGTTAGCGGCACCCCACCGCTACGGAATGTCAGCTTTTCGTTCAAATAGAGCGGAGCTTGGTTTTTGATAACTCCAAAAAGCAGAGAAGCGAGGTGCAATTTACGTCGGCGCTGCATCTTCAGCAGAGTGTTTTTTAATAAATAGAGGCACGTGGGCCCTGAACAGAATGTGGAAACAGAAACGTTCACAGGCATTCCACTCTTCGGATGAGTATCTTTGTTTTTTCAGGGAGACGTTGACCAAAAACTACATCCATGTAACTCAATGTAGACAAGATGAGAGACTCGACCGTACACGTAGACTTTCACTTAAGAATGACCGAGCCTTATATAACACCTTTAACATGTAGAGACAGCTCCTTACCACGTTTGATACCCGTTTCTCGTATCTGAGCTCACCATCCATAAGACTCAGGTTGCGCTTCATATACCCTCTCAATAGGTTTGTTCGATGACTCGACTTTTACAGTTGGATCAAAAGAGATGAGCGGTTGTTTACTACCTAATACCAGATATTTTGTTCTTGTTGGATTTAGCAGTAACCTGTTCGAGGCCCGAGTTGATATTCTCAAAAGATCTTCATTTAACTTACAGAGATGGTTTACAGGATATGTAAAACTGTATATCATCTGCATAAATATGAAACTTACAATTAACGATGTGAGATTTGATATCTGCTAATTACAATATAAATAGGATTGGTCCAAGAATGGAACCCTGGGCAACACCTTGAGGCCGTCTTATCGGAAATAACCGTGTATCTGTCTTTTTTAGTGACCTTCACATATTGATAGCGATTGCTGAGATATCTATCAAACCATCGCACAACCTTGCTGTCACACCGATAATAGCTTAACTTAGATAAAAGCAAGTTAATATGAATGGAGTCAAGTGCTCTGGAGTAATCCAACAAAACCAAAAGTGTACACGCTCCTTGATCCTGTGAGCAGAGGATGTTGTCGATTAAGTCCAGTGATGCGATGAAGATGCAATAATGTAATGATGTAACGAGTGTAATGTCCAACCTCTGCCAGCAGCAGGCCGGCGTCGAGCAACGGCCGCAGCTGACGCACCCAGGCGTCACCGGCCAGCTGCAGGCGCGCGCGCAGCTCGCGCGCCGCGATCGAGTCTTCCGTCTCGAAGCATAGCAGCAGCGAGCACTGGAATGAAAGCCCCATAAAGCACAGCTGTACAATTTTTTTTGTGTGTCAAGGATATAGGTATAGGTGTAATAAATGCTAGAACATTCGGTATTAAGAAAAACGAATAAAAATAGGTAATTTTTTTCTGTATCTGAGCGAAAGGATTTTAAAGAAGTGAAGTCTGGATTTCATTTTGTGCTTTTCATGTTAACACATTGCGGAGTTAACGGTCATGTTGTTGCAAATGTCAATAATGAAAACGTTAAAGACTAGCAGTCCCAGATTAGAACCCTGAGGTACACCTGAGGGCTTCGTAGGACATATATGTATGACTGTTCGGTGTAAAGCACCTTACACGTGTATTTAAGTAAAGTCGTAGTCAGCATTCTATCGGCGGCGCATCGAGCGCCGACATGCAGTAATTATAAGTTAGTGCATATTTCGGAATCGCCGCGACCGGGTGCATTCGATCATAACATTTATAACATTTCTTGAACATTTAGTCAATAAACAACAATTACAATCCTCTCTCGTTTTAACATTCACCGCAAACCCAATCCGAACAATCACAAATTTTGAAATTCTACTTGTTGAATGAGACTCGTCGAAGGCCTTCGAGAAATTGGTATACAGGGTGGAAAGTTGAGACGGAACAGTAAGGGCGGTTACTAGATCCCTTGCTGCTACGCGAAAATGCTATTAGGAGACGTTTACTAACTTTTTAAGTGATAACAATCGATATTCATAGATTTTTGATAAAATACAGTGTGTCTCTGACCTTGGGGCTTTAATTTCAACGATCGATTCTACTCGCTAAACTGAACTACATTTGTTCTGCAACATGAAAAAATAACTTAAATTTAGATAACTAATTGATGTTAAAGTCTAATTGTAAAATCAGTGTATTACATACTGGCCATGTAATCACTATCTCATGGTACGGGGGCGACATTACCTTGGTACGAGGGCTAAAGGAAAATGGAGAATTGGATCGCGTACATTGAAAATTAGATTTAACTTGTATGATAAAAAATAAAGGACAATGGGCAAATTTGTATGGGCACTGTCCCCACCCACCAACAGAAACGAAACATATCTCATTTAATAGATCTCGGCAACCTGATGATTTTTTATTATGACGACGATCGCCCTATGTATGGGGTTTTCTTGGAAAACCGTGTTTTGTTTTTATATATTTTTTGGTCATTTAGTTGACAGGTACAGGAAAAAAGTTACACAAACATTTTTAACTAGCAATAATACTTCATACACATGACATGTACAACATTGTATTTATGACAGAAATCTTTAGTTTTGTTCGACAGTTTTAACTAAAGATGATAATAACATGAAGTTACGTATAGACTCTTTAAAAGAAATCAGTATAAATGGGTAGTTCTCGGCTCGTTCGATATTCGTTTTTTTTTCGGGCGGTAGTCAAATGTTTTATGGGATGTCGATGTCACTTCTAAGTTCGCAAGACAGAGGACATGCATTTCAATTGTAGTCTGTCTCTGCGTTATCGTTATTAGACTTATCAGTTTATCATACGATTTCTGTGACCTGATGACCTCTGCTTGCATACTGGACCTTTCGATTGTTTTTCTTTTAACACTGGCATATTTATTGGACTTCGATCTATAGTGGGTAGTAGTGACGTGATTAGTTATTGTGTATTAACATGGAAACTGCCCGACGGTGTATCATGTATCCCCGTTCTGTTTTACGACAGAGGCACATTTTACATAACCATATGGCTCAAAGTACCCCTGAGTTAACAGCCTATATTTTACAAAATGCATTCATGCCAGCAGAATTGTTAAATAGTGTTGATGAGTAGTAGTTAGATGAGCTTTAAGTTAACACCGTGATATATGTATATAATAATTAGTTGAGTAGTATTAGGCAATGTAAACAAATATATAGCTTTATAAGCGAATTTTTGTGTTCTTTCTTTTTAAGAAACCTATTTGTTTATTATTGCTAGGTAGTAAAAAATGTTTGTGTAACTTTTTTCCGGTAACTGTCAACTAAATGACCAAAAATATATTTAAAAATAAAACATGGTTTTCCAAGAAAACCCCATACATAGGACGATCGTCGTCATAGTAAAAAATCATCAGGTTGCCGAGATCTATCAAATGAGATATGTTTCGTTTCTGTTGGTGGGTGGGGACATTTTGCCCATTGTCCTTTAAACTGAACATAGTTTTAACAACTTACAGAACAAAAGAAGTTTAGTTTCAGGAGTAGAATTGATCTATGCATTTAAAGCCCCAAGGTCAGAGGCACCCTGTATACAGTCTGCGAGAAGATAGACCGATATGAGTAATTTTTTTTAATGCCAGTCTCTCCCATTTCAATCAAGGATTCAAACACTCTTTGAGACCAACTAAGGTTTGAGTACTAGAACACCCACAAATCATAGAAAAGGTCACCTAAGAGCATTTTCGCGTAGCAGTAAGGGATCCAATAGCATCTTACATAAATTATTGAAGTGAAGTAGATACGTCAAGTGCCATCGCTTTGGCGGGAAATTTGACAGACATTACGTCAATAAACTTGTTATCTTATTAGTTAAGAGGTTGTAAATTCATAGACAGAACAATTAGTAGGGTGACAATTAATTTCAATTAAAAGTTATTTTCGAATTATTTTTTTCATAAAAAAATACGTTTTGTTTCATGTAACTGCGCCTTAAACGTGATCGCCATTAATAACTGAATTAAGAAAATTGGTTCCCGATCACCAAAATAAAATGACCGTGTATAACGGTGGTGGTCCTGACCTGCGGCGTGGTCGCGCTGAGGAGGTAGGGGCGCGGCGTGTAGCGCGTCTTGAGCTCGCCCGTGCAGAGGTGGTGCAGCCAGGCCAGGCGGCGGCCGCTGAAGGACGCGCGGTAGAACGCCTCGAACTGCCGCGCCGGCCGCTCCAGCGCCGCCGGGGGCGCCAGCGGGGCCATCGCGCCGCCCAGCGGCCACGCGCCCGCCTGCAGCACCTGCGGCCCGGGGTCAAGCCCGCTTTACACTTGGCTAAATTCAGTGTGCTAAATGAAAAAGACTAATGTAATGGCAGTTAGCACGTTAGTCAAGCTACTTAGACAGCGAGACCCAGCAGTGCCAGTCTGAATCAGTCGGCACACTGAATTTAGCATAGTATAAAGCGATTTAGACAATGGACGGTCTCAGTTGCTCGTCGCGCGACGCAGAGTGTATAACTACGCGTGGAGTGAGCGCGATCGCCTGCACTATGGCAACATGAAAAAAATCTAAGCATATAGCAATATGGTGGTTAGCATTATGGCAACTTAAAAAAATATAAGGAAACGCCCTTTTTGTGGGATAAGAAACACAAGGGCTGCATAAATAAGGATCGCCGCAATGAGGTCCTTTTAGAAATATTTAAAATAGAGCTCGACGCCACCAAAGTCGTGGCGAGTATTTTTTGGTGTTTTGAAGGCGTACGTCCACTGCGCTCGATTTTTCGTCCGAAGTGACTTAGCACGCTAACAAGATCAGGTGTAAAGAGGACGCTCTTATCCCCTCCACGCTGGCTGGCTAAATTTAGCCAAGTGTAAAGCCCGCTTTAGAGTCAGTCAAACGGAACAGGCTGCTGCTGGACGAGCGAACGGGGGACACCAAATATAAAATCTGGTGATGAGCGGGAGGAAGAACTTTGACTTTCGAGTGTTTTATTTCAAAACCGAGCGGTGGAAAATATTCGGATGCGAAAATCTTTTACGATTTATTTTCGAATGGTCCCAAATTTCATATTTTTGAGATTTTCACTCGAAAGTGAGGGATTGACTAAATAGTATTGCTAAGTTGGAACTTGTTTCATTATACGCAGAAAGTCGATGTTTTACCGGTTTTTTTTATATATATTTCAATTGCGAATAAATGTGTGAAGCTAACACAAGATGAAATCACAACAAGCAATTTAATATTTCAGTGCCAATAAGATTTTTTTACGCTTTATTTACAAATTCTTGACTGGTTATAAATGTAGGAAAAATGAAACGCTTCCTCGTCTGAGAATGTCTATGGCATTGTGCTAGGTTTGTTTATGCTTCGTGTACTTCCCGGCATACACACCCAAGTTGGGTAACCCAACAGGTTTGAAAGATGTCAAATGATACTTTCTATTGATAGAATTCAAAACGAATGCCACGGACCACTCGTGCTCATATTTTCTATCGCTCGCAAATCAAAAATACCATTTCATTGTTTTTTGTCACTTTCGAGTGAAACTTTCGAGCGCTCGAAAGTCAAAAATCGGTCCCCTGGTGTTGGAATTGGGAGTCAACGGGAAAAGACTGGAAAACGTAAGAAAGGCGGGACTGATGATGAGAGTAAGAGAGGAGTCACCAGGATGCTGTACCTGCACGCTGAACCCCGGCTGCACGGCCTTGGGCGCCGTCTCGCGCAGGTGCTGCTGGAACTTGTTGTTGAGGTCCGCGGAGACCGCCACGTCCGTGAACATGCGGTGCAGCTTGTTCGTGAACTCGTACCCGCACGCCGCCTTCAGCCGGTTGATCATGGCTTCCTCCTGCGGGAACACAACACGTCAACCTGGATCTCTAGGAGCACTGTGCAACCTATAATAGGCCCAGTCCACAGGAGCCGGAGCAGCAGAACAAGAGCATGGCTCTATAAGCCCTATGTAAGCCCTATTTGCACAAGAAAATAATAATAAATGTCAAATTAATCTTAGGCAGAGAAATAGTTAATAAGCTCTTTTACCAATTTAAAAATTGTTAGCTCCGGGACACATCCAATGGCTGTGAAAATTTACAATAACATACTCTATTACGATCAAAAACATAACAAAAGAGTCTATATTTTGTAGTAAGTTAAGGAGTTACTTGATTTCAAAATGTTTTTATAATTTGGAATAGTTTTTTGCGTTACAAGAGTGAATAAAATCTGTTTTCCATCTATTATATTATAATGTTAATGTGATTTTCCTAAATAGACATGTAAGTATATTATTGTGTCTTGTTGCAGTGCCCTCGCAGGGTTTATGTTGAAGCTACCTACTGTATTTTTATGATCTCATTGTACAACATAAAGCAATAAATGACTATGACTATGACTATGTATGACTATGGAGACGACTTACCAACCTTGCCCTCAGCACGCGGACCCTGACTGAACATCAGCAGTTGACGGTAGACAGTGACTAGCGTAGAGGAATTCGTTTTTTCTCAGATGATAACTGATATTGCAAAAGCCACGACGCGCTGGCCTACTTGGTAGTGACCCTGCCTACGTAGCTAGCGGTCCTGAGTAAGGACATATTTGTGTGATGAGCGCGAATATTTGTTCCTGAGTGGATGTTTTCTATGAATTTAAGTATATATTTATCTGTATAAGTATTTATATCGTTGTCTAGTACCCATAGTACAAGCCTAGAGCTTAGTTTGGGACTAGGTCAATTGGTGTGACAATGTCCCCTGATATTTACTTATTTTATTTACTTTCCACCGGGTAAACTTAGAACTGTAGTTGTAACGTATAAACGTACATAACCTAGGTTATAATTATAAAAAGAAACATAATGTGTTATTTATTAAAAAAATATATTAGTATTAAAAATTAAAAACCTTAATTGCGACACTTACCTAACAACAACAGTAAAGTACTAAACTTAAATATTAGAATAGGTTGATTGTACATCGCTACTTGTTACTAGTATCCGCGGTGCACTGTACTCGACTCGCAGCGCCTTTGTTTCTATCGAACCGGTCGGGCGTTCCGCCTCTCCCCGCGCCGCGCGGCCGCGCTCGCCCTAGCGCTCGCGCAGCCGGCCAGACAGATTTGGCTTTCAACGCAGGCGCACGTTCACTCTTCTCAGTGACCTCACACGTCGCCGCGCTGGCGATAATTACGCGAGCTTATAATTTATTACATTGAGTTCGTTGTTACGCCTAATATTTTAATTCTTGCACAGTACTAATGCTGGTAATCTAGTGAGTGGTTATACCCCTATATTGGGTAAGTGTTGAACATTTTATGTGTATTTTAAGTAGCAGGTATTTTTGAATTTTAACGGATTTATCTTCACAATGATTTTGTTCGATTTTGCTTGCCGAATAGATATTTAAGTGCTTAATCACGCACCTCATGTCATACATGCATTTATCACACTTTAGTTGTCATCATAATATTAATTAAAATAATTAGTGATCATTTCTCGCTTCCATTTTCACTCCTTGTAAACTCCGTCTGATTGTGACATCCGCACTTCACCAACCATTTCACCATCACGCAGTACTGCTTCTCTTTGCTTCTGCTGTTCGCCGGTCACAATCAACGGAGCTGTTAAAGGAATTAATATATTTAGACTGGACAAATATAAATTCCAGGGTTCCACGTTACGGCTTGAGAGCCTACGCTTTAGTCGGGTGGCCACGTCTGACGTCCTTCAGCCTCAGCTCATCTTCATCTCCACGGCGCTTCTCCGGGAACCAGGGGAGTACTAGCGTGGTGGCGGCTACACCCTTTCAACCGGGAGCAGAATCAGACGGGCATTTATCGACCCCATCCCTACGACCTTTTCGTGTGCTAGCGGCGTTCGGAGAAAATAAATATTATTTAACTTATTTATGGTTTAATTTCACCACACCAAAACGTAAACGTAGCACTGGCGCCTTACCGTGGTTTTATTTTAAAGGTCTGATTTTGCTCCTAGGTGGGTAGTTGTGGTTGTGTGCTTGATGTTTTTTTTGTTTTTTTTTTTGTGAAACGTTTTTTCAGTTTTTATTTTTGGTTGCAAGCAGCTAAGGTGTACGAAAAAAGTTTTTTTTAAATCAAAATTTGTAAACATTTTTTTAGGTACAGTCGGACATATTATCGTGTCATTATTGAGTAGGAAATTGTATTTTTAATTACGATACATTTACTATCGTTTTCTACTTTTGTCCACTGGTACAGTCAGACTAATTGTATTTGCATTTTGTTTATTTAACTGTTTTTTTTAATAAATCCCTTCATACTGAATTTCGTATACATTAGTTGCACTAATAACGTTTTTTTTTTTTTTTTTAATTTTTTTGATTTTATTATTATTTCAGAGATTTTTTTATATTTATTGCGCTTCCTTGTTTTTCATTTTAAAAACTGGCGATTTTATAGATAAAGAATAACAACGAAAAACGTTATTATTAATTTACTCATATTATTTGTAACAGACGGAGTATTTCGTTTTTTTTTTTTTTTTTTGTGACGTTCTGTGCAACACTTATTCAATTTATAAATTATTTAATATTTAAATTTTGCAATGGCTTATCCTATAAAGTTCATGTCTCTTCAGAAGACTGAGTTAGAGTACGAAGTTTCTATTCGGGGCGAGACTCCAGCTTCCACAGTTCAAGAACTGCGTAAGCAAATCGCTAAATGTGGGCCCCTATTTCCATCTGAGGATATCCTCACAAGCCCTATTGATGTGAAAGATGATATGGATGGCATTGCAGATGTAGCGGAAAAGGTAAATTCTTTTCTTGACTCCAAACCATTGGATAAAAGTACCTTACTACGAGCACAGAATTTGACTCATCATCTGTTCCATCGGTTACGCCGCATTGTTTGTGAGAAGCCTGAACAAAGAGTAGCGTATGATCAATGTGTTGCCTTGTATAAGCTTTGCTTTGACCGCGTTAATTTACTTTTAGACAGCAATGTCGCTGATCCGCTTGCATCCACTAGCAGTGACATCCAGATTCCACTAGCCGCTTCTGCATCTCCAATTAATGTCACAGTAACTTGCGACGGCAATAACATTAACCAACTGTCAAAGTTACGTTATGACGGCAAATCCTGCGTGAGAGCGTTCATTCAACGCGTTTCCGAATTTTGTAAAGCCAAGAATATTTCGAGCAGTAGGGTTCTTCACAATGCTACAGACATATTCACAGGCGATGCGATTCACTGGTTTCGAAGTGTTAGGGAAAAGGTAACAAGTTGGGATGACCTTGTAGTGCTTCTGAGACAAGATTTCGGCCAGGCTGATTTCGACTACAGACTGCTTTCCGAAATCAGGTCTCGCACTCAAGGAGAAACGGAAAATATAGTAATATATTTATCAGTCATGTCCGGCCTCTTTTCGCGTTTGACAAGCGACTTGTCAGAAAGCGATATGCTCGAGATTCTCTTGCATAACATCCGGCCATGTTACGCGAGTACTCTATCTTCCGTTTCTGAAATAAAAACTATAGAGGAATTAAAGACCTTATGTCGTAATTATGAGAGTATACAGTCGCGTCTTTCTCAATTCAAAGAACCTCCACGACCGTCTACAGATACTCTGGCACCAGAATTTGCCTATTCAGGCGGGTCGTCAAGAAATAAACCGAATTTCAACAATAACACTTATTTTAATAATAATAAATATAAATACAACAATAACAATTATACAAAATCATATTCAAACAATAACAGCAATAGGAATTTAGCAGATAAAACTAATTCTAACTATGTACATGCAATTTCCCCGTCCACATCCAAGACACGTTTTTGTCCTAGATGTCGGGTGGACAGTCATAACCTGAGACAGTGTACAGCGAATAAAGACGTCATAGTTTGTTTTGTGTGCGGTCGTAATAATGTAAAGACACCGGATTGTCCTGATTGTAACAAAAATAGAAAACAAAAAACAAAAAACTAATAGCTCAGAATTGTGTCAATGGTAATGTAGGTAAATTTGATATAGATGATTGGGAAAATTGGCTACGTACATTAAATTTGTTTTTCAACACTTACAAAATTGATACAATTCTGAAGGAACATTTTGAAAATGACAACAGGCCCTATGTTACGGTGCATATCAATAATATTACAATCTCGGGACTGTTAGACTCTGGTTCCGCTGTGACAATTCTTGGAAATGGTGCTCATTCAGTACTTGTAGATAGTGGGTTGAAAGTGATTAGGGATGATTTTATCTCGGTAACCGCAGCAGGAGGTCAAGTATTGCAAAGTGAAGGTTATATGGAGATTCCTGTAAACTTGGATAATAAGTTTCACATTTTGAGAGCTTTTATCGTGCCTGGTATCCGAAACAATCTCATTTTAGGTGTAGACTTCTGGCGTGCATTTCAAATCTGCCCGAAATATCTCAGCAGTATCGTTTTGGGTGACAATGCTACGGTTGATAATGGTGTTATTCAACCCAATCAGCAAGCTTTCATTCAGGGTTATGACAATTTGGACGATTCTCAAAAACAATTAGCCGATAACGTCGTTAAACAGTTTGAGGACATTTCTTCTCAACGTAAAGGCTTAGGTGTCACTGACTTAATCACACACAGAATCGATACTGGAGATTCCAGTCCAATTCGACAACGCTATTACCGATTGTCACCCGAAAAACAGCGTATCTTAGTCGAGCAGGTAGACGAGATGCTTTCACTAGACGTGATTGAGCCTTGCGAAAGCGCCTGGTCATCGCCTGTTCTGCTCGTCACCAAGAAGAACGGCCAGCCTCGTTTCTGCCTCGACAGCCGTAAGCTCAACTCAGTGACGAAACGTGACGCTTACAACCTTCCGTATATCTCGGAGATTTTGGACAACCTCAGGGATGCTCGTTACTTGTCTAGCATCGATTTGTCCAAAGCCTTTTGGCAGATTAAAATCGCTCCCGAGGATAGGAATAAGACGGCATTTTATGTACCAGGTAGGGGAACTTTCCACTTTAAGCGGACTGCGTTCGGCCTAACCAACGCTCCTGCTACTCAACAAAGATTAGTGGACCTGTTGTTTTCAGAGTTTGAGCTTAAAGTGTTCGCTTACCTGGATGACATTATCATCGTTTCCGAAGATTTTAACAGTCACGTGACATTACTTTTGCGCGTATTAGAAAAATTGAAACAAGCCAATCTATCAGTAAATTTAGACAAATGCCGTTTCTTCAGCCACCAGCTTAATTACCTCGGCTATGTAGTCGATGGGTCTGGTCTACGCACTGATCCCGCGAAAGTGGAAGCTATTTTAAATTACCCTACACCTACATGTCGTAAAGACCTCAAGCGATTTCTTGGGACCGCAACTTGGTATAGGCGATTTGTTCCTAATTTTAGCACAATAGCAGGCCCCTTAAATAGATTGACTTCTTCAAAAAAAGGTTCGCCTCCGTTTAAATGGACCCCTGAGGCAGAGTCTGCGTTCCAAGAACTGAAAGAGCGTTTAGTCTCTGCTCCAGTTCTTTGTTGTCCGGACTATACAAAACCGTTCGAGGTGCATACTGATGCCAGCAATTATGGGATTGGCGCAATGCTTACACAGACCATCGAAGGTAAGGAGCACCCGATCGCGTACATGTCGAAGAGTTTGTCATCAGCCGAGAAAAATTACAGCATAACTGAACGCGAGGCCTTAGCCGTAGTTACCGCATTAGAGTATTGGCGTTGCTACATAGAAAATGGACAAGCTTTCACGGTCTACACAGATCATAGTGCACTTAAGTGGTTCCTGTCCATTAGCAACCCAACTGGTAGATTGGCTCGTTGGGGTGTTCGTTTGTCAGGGTTTAACTTCACTCTTAAACATCGCCGGGGCGTTGATAATGTCATTCCGGATGCCTTATCTCGGTTACCTGTTAGTGCTATTTCCACTTCAAACTCTCATTTACACTCTAAAGATGCGTGGTACACTAACATCTATAATGGCTGCCTTCATAACCCAATAGATTTTCCAAATTTCATGATCAAAAATAATTCTTTATATCGTTTGTCTAAGAATAAGCATGAACTGACATCGGAATTTTCATGGAAATTGGTTGTTCCCGCCGAGTTGCGTCAAAAGGTTATTCATGAAAATCATTCGGAGCCTGCTGCAGGGCACATGGGCATTTTTAAAACCTACCGTAGACTTGTTTTACGTTACTTTTGGCCGGGCATGTACCGGGAGGTCGTCGAGTTCATTGGAGCGTGCGATAAGTGTTTGTCTTACAAATCTCAGAACCATCAAACCTTAGGTGAAATGGGCAGGCCTAAGCAATGCTCACGACCGTTCCAAATGATCTCGATGGCTCTGATGGGTCCTTTGCCAACAACTAGGAAGCGAAACAACTACATCTTAGTTATCACATGTTGCTTTTCCAAGTATTGCCTAATTTACCCCATTAAAAACGCTACTGCAGAGGTTATAGCAAAAATTATAGAGGAATCGGTTTTCCTTGTGCATGGCGTACCACAAACAGTGTTGATGGACAACGGTACTCAATTCACTGGCAAGGTTATGGAAAGTTTATTTAAATTTTATAATGTCCCTAACGTCTACTACAGTCCTAAATACACTCCACAAGTCAACTTAGTAGAGCGTTACAATAGGACTATTATTACTTGTATATCCACCTTTGTTGAGGATGACCATAGGTCATGGGACGTGTTCATTCCACGGGTACAATTTGCTATCAATAGCGCTGTGAATGAGGCCACCGGGTTTACCCCTGCTTTCCTAGTGTACGGTAGGGAGCTGGTCACTTGTGGGACGCACTATACGGAAACCGATTTAGGGACGGAAGTATTGTTCCTACCACGTGACATATACGCTGAGAATTTGGGTTGTCTGGCCTCAATTTTTGATGATGTGCAAAGCAAATTGTGGCATGCCCATGTAAGGAACACGTCTCACTATAATCTTAGACGTAAGCCAGCGGAATTTAAAGTAGGTGATATAGTTATGAAGCGCACTTACTTCTTAAGTGACAAAGGCAAACAATTCACCAAAAAGTTGGCACCAAAATTTATTAAGGCTAAGATTATCGGCAAGAAATCACCTTTAGTATATGTGCTGCAGGATTTGTTTGGGAAAGATTTGGGCACCTGGCACATAAAGGATCTCAAATTGGTTGGTCTTAACAAATAACTTATTATTTTTCCTGTCAGTCACATCTTATAAGTTTATAAGTTTTATATTTTTTTTATATAAGTATATTTTTTTATTTTTTTTGGGCATTTTTTTTTATGTGTCCATGATTTTCTTTGTTTGCGTTTTGACATCTCTAAGCATTTGTACTTGTAAGGTTTCAAGTTCTTGTAACGAGTTACCTCATATTTTTTTCTGTGTTGTGCGTCAGTAATTTAAGAAATAAAAATTGCAAATACGTTGCTGACGTGATTACGTAAGCGTGACGTATGAATGAAGAGTTATGGAAGTGTATCTACAGGTACTGAACTATGCGGATTTTATTACATTTAGATGTATTAAAATCCTTCCCGACGCGCCGGGGTATTGTAACGTATAAACGTACATAACCTAGGTTATAATTATAAAAAGAAACATAATGTGTTATTTATTAAAAAAATATATTAGTATTAAAAATTAAAAACCTTAATTGCGACACTTACCTAACAACAACAGTAAAGTACTAAACTTAAATATTAGAATAGGTTGATTGTACATCGCTACTTGTTACTAGTATCCGCGGTGCACTGTACTCGACTCGCAGCGCCTTTGTTTCTATCGAACCGGTCGGGCGTTCCGCCTCTCCCCGCGCCGCGCGGCCGCGCTCGCCCTAGCGCTCGCGCAGCCGGCCAGACAGATTTGGCTTTCAACGCAGGCGCACGTTCACTCTTCTCAGTGACCTCACACGTCGCCGCGCTGGCGATAATTACGCGAGCTTATAATTTATTACATTGAGTTCGTTGTTACGCCTAATATTTTAATTCTTGCACAGTACTAATGCTGGTAATCTAGTGAGTGGTTATACCCCTATATTGGGTAAGTGTTGAACATTTTATGTGTATTTTAAGTAGCAGGTATTTTTGAATTTTAACGGATTTATCTTCACAATGATTTTGTTCGATTTTGCTTGCCGAATAGATATTTAAGTGCTTAATCACGCACCTCATGTCATACATGCATTTATCACACTTTAGTTGTCATCATAATATTAATTAAAATAATTAGTGATCATTTCTCGCTTCCATTTTCACTCCTTGTAAACTCCGTCTGATTGTGACATCCGCACTTCACCAACCATTTCACCATCACGCAGTACTGCTTCTCTTTGCTTCTGCTGTTCGCCGGTCACAATCAACGGAGCTGTTAAAGGAATTAATATATTTAGACTGGACAAATATAAATTCCAGGGTTCCACGTTACGGCTTGAGAGCCTACGCTTTAGTCGGGTGGCCACGTCTGACGTCCTTCAGCCTCAGCTCATCTTCATCTCCACGGCGCTTCTCCGGGAACCAGGGGAGTACTAGCGTGGTGGCGGCTACACCCTTTCAACCGGGAGCAGAATCAGACGGGCATTTATCGACCCCATCCCTACGACCTTTTCGTGTGCTAGCGGCGTTCGGAGAAAATAAATATTATTTAACTTATTTATGGTTTAATTTCACCACACCAAAACGTAAACGTAGCATAGTTTTCTCAAAACCATAAATATGAAAAAGTCTGTCTGTCCATCTGTCACAGTTTAAATCATACTCTTATAATAACAAAGCTGTAATTTGGCATTTTAAATTACACCGACAAATAACAATTATTTTTTCGGAAACATCTTAGCCTACTTGTGCAAAATGTGGTTACAGAATTATCAAGAAGTTTTAAGACTTGTTGGTAATTCTTTAGCTCTGCCTACCCCACTCTGGGAATGAAGGCGTGAGTTTATGTATGTATGTATGTATAAAAGCAAAGGTAACTTTTTTAACATCACAGTATCGATATGTCATTGGATAGAGGCATTTAGATTTGGAGGACTCTTCATACTGGTTGACCCTCGAGTTGTTTGTAAGTGTAATAGATAAACGAAACTGTTTGCTCCCAGGGAATGCTGAAAAACGAATGATTATCTACTCCTATCACCATTACACGAATAAAACGCCATGTGCTGCTGTGTGTACTAACGTGGATTACGACGAAGAAATTGAATATGTTTCTATATAACTTCATACAAACTATGTTTGTTTTTTTATGTTGTATAGGTATGTTATTTTATTTGGTCACGTTTTTTATTCTATTACACAATTATCGATATCGATAAAATGATGTTTCTATCACTAGCCAAATTACGATAGTGTTTTGTTTTGCCATGAAAAATTTGGGCTCTGGTTATAACATCTCCGGAGCCCCGCTGGCCCGGGCCGCCGCTCACCTGCTCCATGCTGTGCGACAGCTGGTGGATGAGCCGGCGCGCCAGCGCGCGCGCGTAGTACTTCTGGAACACGTCCTTGTCGTCGATGTACTTGAACACCAAGATGGCCGCCGCCAGCCGCGTCTCCGGCTCCGTTTCGTTGCCGCGTCTGCAACCAGGCGGAAACACTTGCCTGTTTTACTTTACACAGATCTCTTCGACCTTGGGAAATATATCTTAAATTATTCCATTGTCTTCGCCAGGAACTGTTATCTTACCTCGCGGGTCCTTTCGGATACATTTCGACCATTTAGGATCATTCGTGCAACTACCCTCACACACTCAGCTGTTCGAATGTGCAGGGTTCCTCACGATGTTTTTCCTTCACCGTAAGAGCATCGGGACATGTAAGATAGTTAAGTTGGTATATGGTGACTGAGGGTGTTCGAACTCAATTTTACTGAATTAGAACGATAAAGACGACTGAAAGTGAGTCATACTGAAGTTAATTGAGTTATGGTGGAGCGCAGAGATTAGAGTGAAGTGAAGGGGGTAGAGAGAAGTGAAGGGGCTAGAGAGAAGTGAAGTGAAGCGGGCGGGGTAGAGTGAAGGGAAGAAGAGTGGAGTGAAGTGATGAGGACGAGCTAGAGAAAAAGGAAGATTTGAGTGAAGCAAAGCGGATTGCGTAGTGAAGTGAAGATCACGAGGTAGAGTGAAGAGGAAGAATGGAGTGAAGTAAAGATGACGAGGTAGAGTGAAAGTACAGTGGAGTGAAATGAAGCAAGCGAAATAGACTGAACGGATGTAGTGAGTAAAGTTAAGTGGACTGGGTAGAGTAAAGGTGAGTAGAGGAGAGCGTAATGAAGGAAGGAGATTAAGTGGAGAGAAGTTGTGCGGGTGAGGGTCGTGCCTGACCTGCGCAGCAGCGTGTCGCAGTAGCGGGCGAGCAGCTCGGGCGCGCGCGGCCCGGCGCCGTCGGCGGCGCGGTTGACGACGCCGGCGCACGCGCGGTCCAGCGCGCCCACGAACGCCTGGTTGTTGTCCAGCACCTCCGCGAACAGCCGCGAGTACTTGCCGTGCAGCGACACCATCGACGACACGAAGTGCGTGTGCGCCTGCCACAGTCAGAACGTTCACGACACGCGTACATGAGTGGAGTTAATGGGTTGGTGGGCGAGCTAAATAGTCATTAAGAACGAATATACTTATTCAAAGGTTAGCTCAAAATTTACTTTATCTACTCTCATATCGTAAAGTTCGAATTATAAAATTCAAAACGAATTTATATTGGCATACTTTATAAACACAATGCCGAAAAAAAATTAAAAAATTACTTTATAACATTATTTCTCTAACAAAATAATGTTATAAAGTAATTTTTTTACCATTACGAAACAAGTTAATCCAAAAAGTTAATGTCACCAACGAGGTTCCATATTTTTTATTTTTTTATAATGGAACGCTCATGCGGTTCGCGTCATTTTTACAGAATTACAAAAAGTTTTCATTCCAATTTTTACTTGTCTGTGACAGCGCCCGCTTTAACGCATGCGCGGTGATGTGCTAGGTTTTGGCGCCATTAATTGAATACGTTTTGCTGTAGTTACTTTATTAACTTTGATCTTTTATTTAGTAGGTTGAATCGCAATGTATGAGAGTAGATAAAGAAGTGTATGAAACTGCACATAACCAGGTATTAAAACACTCGTGTGAAACTATTAAAAACCTCGCCTAGCGGCTCGGTTCTTAAACACACACTCGTGTTTTAATACCCCTCTTTATGCAACAATTTCATAAACTACTATTATATTACAACGTATAATACACGGTATAAATTTATTTTATACTGTGTGGTTGCCGGGATAGAATAGTGCCACTCCATGTTATCCCGTGGATGTCGTAAGAGGCGACTAAGGGAATAAAGGCTTGTAGTACTGTTAGGCGATGGGCTTGCTACCTGTTACTGATACGCTGTTAAACATCTTAGCCTTTTTGTGCAGAATGTGGTTACAGAATTATCAATAAGTTTTTAAAGCTGTAGGTAAATCTGTAGCTCTGCCTACCCCACTCTGGGATTACAGGCGTGAAGGTATATATGTATGTGTATGTTATCGTTTTAGGTCTTTGTTATTGTAAATCGTGTCGTTTTGTGTCAATAAATTTATTATCTTTCTTTACATACATACGTATCATCACGCCTCTTTCCCGGAGGGTGGGGGGGGGGGGGGGGGGGGGGCAGACGACTTCCTCCCACTTGCTACGATCCAGACTAACTCCCCTTACTCCCTCCACTCCACTCCAGTTAATAATTGAAAGAGTTAATAAGAACAAATTAGTGAGCTATCGAATAAGTGAGCGAGTTGAAGTGAGAAAGAACCTAATAAGTGAGCGAGTTGAAGTGAGAAAGAAACAAATAATTGTGTGAGCTAAAACGTGAGTGAGAACAAAAAAATGTTGAGCTTAAAAGGTTAATAACTAGAGATATTAGGATGTTTTGACAGAAAATAGTTTTGACAAAGTTTGGATGACTTTTTAGAATAAAAGGGATAAGTTATGTAATTGAATGTATTCAGTAGGTATCTTAAATATCTTAATATAATGTATGAATTAAATGCAGAGTTTTAGCAGGGTTTATGTTGGGCATTAAATATTTTAACAACATTTATAAACACATAATGCAATAAATGATTTGACTGTGACTATAGGAACAAATAAGTGAGCTGATGAATAAGAGAGCGAGTAAAAGTGAGTAAGAATAAAAAGTGAGTAAGTGAGATCGAATAAGTAATTAATGAGATAATGAGCTAAAACTAAATGAAATCTAGTAAGTGAGCTAAATTGATGAGCGAATGAATAAGTGAGTGAGCTGAATAGTGAATGTTATCGAGTAGGTGAGTGGTGTTGTGAGTGAGTAGTGTGTTGCCTGCCGACCTCGTCCTTGGCGTGCTTGTGCTGCAGCAGCGCGGTGCCCTCGGCGCCGACGGCGGCGTGCGCGGCGTCCACCAGCGGGCGCAGCGCGCCGGCGCCCAGCGGCCGCAGCAGCGAGTACATGCGGCGCAGGTCCGCGCGGTGCTGCACACACACACAGTCATCATCATACCTCGCTATCGATGTCGAAGAATGACAAATGTCTAAAGTAGCAGGAAAAGTGACTGTAGAGGTTGACATTAGGATTGCGTAGCTAATCTCTTTAAATATGTACTGATCAAGTGAAGTACGGAGGTAAGATATTTGAAAGAAAATTTAAACATTTTGAACTCGTAGGTATAAACCAGGGATGTAACGGAGGTAGTTTTATCGGAACCGAAGGCGGAGTCGGATTTTTTAAATTTGCTTTATCGGAGTCGGAATCGGAATTTAAGGACAAATAAAACATTATTTAGTATTTTTTTTTTCATTTCAATTTTCAATTATAAAATAAAACACACAATGAAAAAAATTATGAACCTGTTCATAACAGTCGACACAGGCCGCCGCGCGCTATGTTATGCTGCGACCTCCGATTAAAACTTTCGATTTAAAAGTGTCGGAGCCGAAGGTGTAATAATAATCGGAAGTTCCGACTTAACGGCGCCGGAGTCGAAGCTCCGTAACATCCCCGGTATAAACGTAGTGTCACTTCTGTTACTGCCTATATGTCATAATCAGACCTAGGAATATACGGGGCAAAAGTAAATGACAGCTAGGTATTGCCTGTATCGATGTACTCAACTATCGATGCTTTTCCCATATACTAGTGATCGCCCCCAGCATTGTTTGTAAGTGTGTATTTTTTTATTTTGTTTTGGCCCTACCACTTTCACAGAAATTGAAAAGTCTTTTAGCCACCTAAAATGGATTCATCAGTCATGACAAAAATAGATGATTACGAGTGAAGGTTCAAAAATTATTTTAAAATAAAGAATAACGAGAATTATGTTAATATTTTGTTTTTTTTGCTTAGGTCGGTTTCAATAAAAAAATATTTTTACAAACAAAACTTGAAGCGATCACTAGTATATGGGAAAAGCATCGATAATTGAGTTTATCGATAAAGGCAATCTCTAGCTGTCATTTAATTTTGCCCCGTATATTCCTAGGTCTGGACATAATGTAAGGACGCACGGTGCTGGGGCGGTACCTGCGCGGCGTCGGGCAGCGCGTCGTCGGCGGCCCGCTGCAGCAGCGCGGCGCACTCGGCGTGCAGCGCGGGCAGGTGCGCCGCCACGGCCGCGCGCTCGTAGCAGCCGCGCACCGCCTCCGCCGAGGACGCGTGCAGGAAGCGCGCGCCCAGCGCCACCTCGCGCTGCAGCCCTACGCACCCGCCACACTATCAACGCCTGGCTCTACATCCCAGATCCACTCGCAGGATGACTTGACTCTGGAGCTCCCAATAGGTATCACAAATACATACATACATACCTTCACGCCTGTAATCCCAGAGTGGGGTAGGCAGAGCTACAGAATTACCTACAACTCTAAAAACTTGTTGATAACTCTGTAACCACATTCTGCACAAAAAGGCTAAGATGTTTACCAGCGTATTTATGACAGGTTGCAAGCCCATCGCCTAGTAGTACTACAAGCCTTTATTCCCTTAGTCGCCTCTTAAGACATCCACGGGATGACATGGAGCGGCACTATTCTATCCCGGCAACCACACGGTTTCGGTATCACAAATTTTCTTGTTAAATTAAATATTTTCAGCACTTTTAGAGAATGTAAGTAATTAAATTTTTCATCCCTGAGATCTTTTATTTTCCTCATAGGTGATGTGAAAAGAGAATGCGTCACACGATGGCAAAATTATTTCTACCTTGGGCGTTAACACTTGAATCCCTCCCTACGCTCAGGAGTCAATTATAGAATCCTTCGCTTCGTTCAGAATTCAATGTACGCCCTATGTAATTTTGCTCCCTTGTGATACAATCTATTATTTCATCACACTTGCTCGGATGGGGTGTGAAGTTATGATGAGCATACACCGGATTGACGGGGGCAAAAATGTACCACTGCTAGTGATTTAATAAATACCGACTAAGTTTATCGACAACTTTTGTCGTGACTTATCTTACATTTCTTACAATAGTAATTCGTACCTTTATATTCCATATCCGAATGATCAGCTTTCCATGAAGATACAAGGATCTTTTTTCTTTCGAGGCATATTTAACAGTCTTACAAAACAAAAAGGTTCTGAATTTGTTGGAATGATAAAGAATATTGTTGTACTGAATGAATTTGTTATTCAATGTAATTTCAATGGTTGTCAAAAGTGACTTGAGTCCAGGGTCCATGTCAGATACCGGTTGCTTATAGTTGCGATAAGTATAAAAGATAGAGATTTGTAAATAATGAAAAGGTATTCCAACTTGGCCATCAGTTATGATAATGAAGGATGATGATTATAAAGTTGTCGGTAATTCTGTAGCTCTGCCTACCCCACTTTGGGATTACAGGCGTGAAGGTATGTATGTATGTATGTATAAATGCTTTTTATCGATGTCAATAAACTTAGCTTACATTTAATGAATCACTAGCACTGGTACATTTTTGCCCCCGTAAATCCGGTGTTTGATGATGTGATGAGTTATAGATTTTTATAACCCCCTAGGGAAAGAGTTACGACTTTAGTTTTAAAATATAAAATCCACTCGTACATCATTTCAGAATAAGGAAATATACAATCAGCCAATATTTATTTCCTATATTCAAAACTTGGCCACAGACAAATTCTTCTGGATAACAAAACTCATGCAGTACATTTATCTGCATTATATTTTACCATTATTTCAGACATTTACAATTATTTTATTAAATTTCATTTTTAAAATCTCTTGGCCTATGGCCTGTCAAGTTAAAAAACTAAAGCAGTTCTAAGCATCATCTGTGGAAGACTATATTTAAAAAAGTTAACTCTTGAATCGAGTCGAGTTCATTTTGTTCTATTGTTGTTTTTTTTCTCTTTTTTTATTTCCTCGCAAATATGATAAAAAACATTGTGTGTATCACGGGCAATTCCCTTCTTACCACCCTTGACGCACAATGTTCTACGAGGGGTGATTGGAAAGTTCGCGGCCTAAGTATGAAATCAAATCCAAAGTTTTATTTAAATATTTTTATTTCTCTACGTAGTCCCCGTCGAGGTCTTTGCACTTGTTCCACCTGGATTCCAAAGCCAATACACCACTTTTGAAGAAACTTTCCTCCAGGTCTTCAAAATAGGTGTCCACTTCAGCTTGGATCTCGTCGTTGGTCAAAAATTTCTTACCGCCCATGTGTTTTTTTAAGTTTGGAAATAGGTGGAAGTCCGACGGTGCTAAATCGGGCGAATAAGGCGGGTGGGGCAATAATTCAAACCCACATTTGTGAATTTCTGCCATCGATTTTAGTGACGAGCGTTGTCCTGGTGAAAGAGAACTTTTTTTGTCAACAATCCAGGTCTTTTTACTTTCAGTTCCTCTCGTAATCGCCGTAAAAGTTCGCAATAATAGTCCGAGTTTATATTGGTACCTTTCTGGAGATAGTCAACCATTATTACTCCCTTTGCATCCCAGAAGACTGATGCCATGACTTTATTCGCCGACAATATTGGGAGGCGGAGATCCAGCACGAACCCACTGCTTCGATTGCGGTTTAGTCTCGGGCGTGTAGTGGGGGACATGTCTCATCCATAGTAACATATCTGTCCAAAAAGTCTTGAGGGTCAGCGTCATACAGGTCTAGACAGTCGCGTGAAATTGTTAGACGAGTGATGTTTTGTTCCACTGAAAGGAGCTTTGGTACCCATCTCGCCGACACCTTCGAAAAACCTAATTCGTTGAGTATAATGTTTTGCGTTCTTTCATAGGAGATGCCTACGATGTCAGCTATTTCTCTTACTTTTAACCGTCGGTCTTTCATTATCATGTCGCATATAATTGCCACATTTTGTGGATTAGTCGCAGTGGTTGGCCTTCCGGGGCGAGGGTCATCTGCGATACTGACTCGTCCCCGCTTGAATTCAGCAGCCCACTTTTTTACCATCGTATATGATGGACAGAATTGCCCCAATGTACACTGCATATCTTCATAGATTTGTTTCGGAGTCAATCCTTTTTTATGAAGATATTTAATTACGGCAAGCTGCTCCAAATTGTCCATTATGAAAAATCTGTTTACACGTATTTTTAAATCAGACGTAAAATATATATCAATCCAATCAAAATTTCGCGGGATGAAAACTGAAGTGACAGTTCAAAATGGCGGCAGTTTATTTTTTATTTTTACTTTTTTAAATGGTCGGGCCGCGAACTTTTCAGTCAGCCCTCGTAATACCCTCGCGGCCCCCCACAATGAAAATGGGAGTTATTTGTAACTGGGACTTTGAATCTACAATCAAGGGAACAAAGTTCAATTGCGATTGTTCGACAATGCCATTTTCAGTTTATGATCATAGGAAAATAAACCTTATTCTTATTGAAACAGAGTTCAAAGTATATTGCCTTGATTATGTACATCCTATTTCACACAGAGACTTACAAGGTTGATCTGCTGTTGAATCTCCTCGCACAGCTCCGAGGACCCGGGACGGTCATGTACTCCTGGCACTGGATGGGCCATTCATAGAAATATACTTCGAGAACACAGACAAGCCCTTGCATAGAGCATTTGGACAGATATCCGGGGTCTGGTAACAACCTGCGTTTTTTTTTATGGCATGTGATGGCGAACGATCACACAGACCACCTGATGGTAAGTGGAAACTGTGACCCATAGACATTCGCATTCACAAGACTGCAAATGCACTACCAACCCTGAGGACTAAGATGGAATGCCTCTATGCTAGTCATTTCACCGGCTGTCTTATCCCCAAACCGGAACACAACAATGCGAACACTGCTGCTTGGCGGTAGGTTAATGGATAAGATGGTGGTACCAACCCGGACGGACCCTGCACAAGGTCCTCCCACAAGTATTGCTGTGGCGTGGTCTTACCCTGCAGCACGTGCTGCATGTAGTGCGAGATGTCGCCGGCGCGCAGCAGGTCGGCGGCGAGGCGCGCGTGCGCGGCCTGCGCCTGCGCCAGGTACGGCTCCAGCACCAGCTGCTGGTACAGCGCCAGCGGCGCGCGCACGCGGAACGACTGCACCTGCGGGCGCCGGGGCCGAGGGTCAGGGCTGCGGCTAGAGCTCTTGGGTACGTATGGGCGCCTGGTACATTTTGGGAGACGTTGCACGACGCACAGGCCATTATTCGGAGTTTCGAATCGGGAAACTACTGTACGTGTGTGGGTCATTGATTTGCATGGATTAGCTGACTTCGGATTTTCGAATCGATATTTTGAAATTGAATTCCGAGTGTTTGTGGCCGTACTAAATAAATATATAAATAAAATCATTCCCAAGCAAGACCAACTTCACAAGAATGTGACCATATGTGAACCATAGCCCATCAAGTTACTTAAATAAAAATAAATAAATATCAGGGGACAATCTCACACCAATTGACCTAGTCCCAAACTAAGCTCTAGGCTTGTACTATGGGTACTAGAAAACGATATAAATACTTATATAGAGAAATCCACATCCATGACTCAGGAACAAATATTCGCACTCATCACACAAATATCTGCCCTTCCCGGGATTCGAACCCAGGACCGCTAGCGTCGTAGGCAGGGTCACTACCAACTAGGCCAGCGCGCCGCAGCGCGTGGTGGTTTGAGGCAAGGCAACGAGCTGGGCGCCTATTCTAGGCGGTAAAAACCATATCGTTTTTAACTTGTTATGGTATTATTAAATTTGGCCGTCATTACTGTCAAGTAAATAAGAGCTATCAAAACGTTGACAATACGATAACAGCTCAAAGACAATATGGATTTACCGACTAGAATAGATCCCAACTCGTTTCCTTGCCTGGAACCACCAAACTTGATGGGTTACGGTTGGAGGTAAACAGGAACACGCATATAATGATTACAGCAAAGCCTTCGACTTAATAAACCATAAGATTCTGATCAATAAAAACGAGCGCATGGGTATACACGACTTTTACCTGCGATGGTGTAATGTTAATGTCAAAAATAGATTAAATTAGTGACTTTCCGCGGCTCTAAATGTGGAACAATGGACATTCGCACAAGAGTACCACAAGGATCGTATTTAGGCCCCCTATTATTGTTAATGTATATTTTCCTAGATATTATCATAATTTTATTGTGAAATTGTGTTTGTTTATTTGTTACGGTCCGACGTGAAATTTGCTACAGATATAGTTAAAGTCCGGAGACGAATATAGGATTTTAATCCTGGAAAACAGAATAGTTTCAGAGGGAACCGCGATAAAAGACTTCACGCCTTCATTCCCAGAGGGGGGTAGGCAGAGCTACAGAATTACCAACAGCTCCAAAAACTTGTTGATAACTCTGTAACCACAATTTGCATCTATTTTTCCAGAGAAAGGTAAGTAGGGTGCGAGTATTACGCTAGGGATGAATGATTGGGGGGGGTTTGTGACGTGGCGTGTGTGCTCACGTGCACGGCGCTGTGGATGGCGCGGCGCAGCACGTCGGCGTGGCGCGGGTCGGGCGCGGCGCCGCGGGCGCCCCCCAGCGCGGCCACGATGCGCGCCGACAGCGCCGCCGCCAGCGGCCGCAGCAGCACGCGCTCCCACGTCACCAGCCCCAGCTCGCCCACCTGCCGGGGACGGAACACACTGGTGCACTCCTTGACCTTGCGAAAGCGTTCGACACGGCTCCTTTGATAGCTCGAGCTCGGTCTACGTAACTTGCACTCGGCTGATTCCTTTCTAAAACCGCAAACGCACTGAGAGCCAAGGCGATACCGCCCAACGCGTTCTCGTCCTAAAAACACCTCCGCCATGCTTTGGGCGCGGGCAACGCTGCGCAAACTTCGCTCTCAGTGCGTTCCCAGCTTTGATTGATGGGTTGAAAACATGTAGAAAACAATGCGTAATAGAAAATTGTAATCTCTAGTAACTATTCGTAGTGTTAACTTCGGGGTGCCCCAGGGTAACGTGATGGATCCCCCGCTCTTCCTGGTTCACATTAATAACTTGCGCGGACTTGAACTGAAAGAGCTCACGTTGCCCGCCGACACTTACGTCGGAAAGTACAGGACGGGCCAGGACGGCGCGAGCGACAGACGCGACTCACCTCGAGCTGGCGCGAGTCGCTGTCGGGGCAGCTCACGGTCGCCGCCGACCCGTAGATGATCTCCGCGTCCGACACCTGCGACACACAGGACAGGACGATCATTATACTAATTATTCCCTAGTCCCTAGTCGCCTTTATCGTGGAGGATAGCATCTCTCACTCTCGCACTTACTTACAGGTCAGATAGTAACAGATGGTTTAACGAGCGATAAACACGATTATAATACGCCCGCAGTGGAAACAAAGAGGAAATATAATTCCAAATTGTTACCCACGGACCATTCGAAATTAATAAAAAAAAAAATAACACTGGTGACAGCTGGGTTTTTATTTCATTCTATAAGTCTATTGTGGACCAAAACGTGGGTGCCAATAAAAAAACAAAAATATTTATCAAAAACCAAACGACTAAAAGCTAGTTTTATCTCTTTCACTTTCAAATCTCTTCCGAGATAGGAAGATCGCTAACGCAAGGCCCTGGCCAGTGCCGGAGCCCCGGCCCGGAGCGGTTACCTTCTGCCGCCGCACGTGCTGCAGGTTCAGGTAGGAGTACAAGCTGTTGAGGTAGGCCACGCCCTCCGAGTACTCGCGCCACGCCTCCACGTACCTGCGCACCGACCACATACAATCAGAGAGGGACATATTCACTGCTAATATTGGTATCGTTAACGGTAACGCTAGCGGTATAAGAACACAACCTATAGCGTAGCCGAAGCGTGAAAACAGTTATACACCGTGTTTTTTTTTAATTTAGGATAACTTTAAGGGAACCTTCTTTAGGTCAAATAAAGTTAATTTCCCGAAGACAGACAAATGATAACTGTTACGGTTTTAAAGATATTTAATTTTTAAATTTAATCAGTTAATCACGTTGAACTGGTGTAAAAGGCTCTTAACTTTGACGTATTTGATACTGACTATTAGTCAACTCTAAAGGCCCTTTTAGAATGACCAAAGATACAACATTTAATTACTTTGTTCTAAACAGAAAAGAAAATATTTTTTGCAATTTTTAAAAATCTAATCTACCACTTTATTTTTATGGATGTACCGAGTAATATGCCGAAGTTGCCACTATGGTAATAATAGTTCTATAATAATTATTATGCAACTGTCGCATAATGAAGCCGCTTAAACTACGACTGGGCAATTTGGGCAATGGAGAAAGCCAGTCTTCTGTTAGTCAAAAAGGTGGGTAATTAGGTACTACGTTGTTGTTTGTCTAACACCACGACCACCATTTGTAGTTGAGTGAGTGCGTTGTGTGTGGCGTGTCAGGCGTGTGGCACGCACCGGTCGAGCAGGCCGTCGTGCGGGTCGTTGTTCTCGAGCGGCGCGACGCCGCGCACGCGCGCCAGCAGCCCCTCCACGTGCTCCTCCAGGAACTGCCTGCACACACACCGTCACGTCAGTACACGCGGCCGGGACAAGCAACACCCTCTGCTGCTTCTATGCTGAGGGGGTTACTTGTTAACCGACTTAAAAAAAAGGGGGGCTTCCTCAATTAATCACGTTCATATTTTTACCCGACTGCCGAAGGAGGAGGGTAATGAGCTTATCAACCTATACAGGGTGGAAGTTGAGATGGGGCTTAATGCCCCATCAAACGTTTTCTTTGATTTGTGAGTGTTCTAGTACTCTAACCTCAGTTGGTCTCAAATAATGTTTAATCCTTATGTATGAGAAATGGGATCGATTGGCATTAAAAAAAAATTACTAATTTCTGACGATTTTCTCGCTGACTGTACCTTTTATCAAAAATCTGTGAATGTCGATTGTCATCACTCAAAAAGTTGGGTGAGGTCTCCTGAGATCATTTTCGCGTGGCAGCAAGGGTTCTGGTAGCTGCCCTTAATGCCCCATCTCAACTTTCCACCCTGTATATGTATGTACATACATGTAGTATGTTTACTCTTTTGTGGTACTCTAGAAACCAAACGCGCGGGCCGGTTTAATTTTATGTCAATCGATTTGTCTTAATCTTGTCAGTGAAAATAAAGATTTGACAATTTGACAGTAATCAAAACTCAATATGACGGCAACCAGACGCCTCATTGTAAAAAAAAATAAGTCGACTATGACACGTGGGGTACCATTGAATATGTATTTAAAAATCATCTTTAGGTTTTTTTTTTTTTACCTTCACGCCTGTAATCCCAGAGTGAGCTAGGCAGAGCTACAGAATTACAACTTCAAAAAGTTGTTGACAATTCAGTAACCACAATTTGCACAAATAGGCTAAGATGTTTACCAGCGTATTAGTGACAGGTTGCAAGCCCATCGCCTAACAGTACTATAAGCCTATATTCCCTTAGTCGCCTCTTACGACATCCACGGGAAGACATGGAGTGGCACTATTCTAACCCGGCAACCACCTTAATCTCACCTTAATCTTTAGGTTAATTTTTCATTTTAAAAGATCATTTAGGGTTTAAAGTTGATTAGCAACAATACATACATACATACCTTCACGCCTTCATTCCCAGAGTGGGGTAGGCAAAGCTACAGAATTACCAACAACTCTAAAAACTGGTTGATAACTCTGTAACCACAATTTGCACAATTAGGCCAAGATGTTTAACAGTGTATATTAGTGACAGGTAGCAAGCCCATCGCCTAACAGTACTACAAGCCTTTATTCCCTTAGTCGCCTCATACGACATCCACGGGAAGACCAAAGTTAGGAATAATGATGTCGTGATCTTAGCATGACATAAAATAAAAAAGTAACTTTAAACAGAACTGACTGTCATGTCATGTCACTCACTTGTCAATCATTCGCTGCCGTTCGTTCACAAATTTGTTATTTTGCGTAATTTAATTAATTACATTATTTGTAGACGCCATTAAAATAAAAAAACTATTTTGCGTTTACTGCTTTGCATCTGCTTTGAGTTTCATTCGTCAGACAGATAAAAAATGAACATGACAGTTGTATTTTTTTTTTTTAATAAATGGACTAAGGGCACTATAAGTGTATTCCTAACATTCACAATCCAACTTTTTTTACTGTTTTTCCTAAATATAAAAAAACTACTGCATAAAAATATCCAAATATATTTTTACTGTAATCAGCAGTGTAAAATCTAGAAACGGTATTTTATTTTACTACCTTAGCACATAATGAATTGTTGTCAATTATAAGCCGGCAACCACACGAGAGCTTTTTAAATTGCTTTTTTCTTCGCAGCTTACAGTCCCATAAGAGCTAATCATGAAGTGCACCAGGGTCTCGTGACCGGGGTAGCACGGTACCTGGTCTCGTCGTAGAGCCGGTCGGCGAGCGGCTCGGGGTGCGCCACGCACAGCGCGTACACGTCGCTGAAGCGCAGGTTCCACACGCCGCGCTCCACCGCGCGCAGCGCCACCACGCCCGCCACCTGCGGGAGCTCTCTCGTCACTTCTGGCGCCCTGGTACTTTGCTGGTAAACACCAACTTATCTCTCCTAGTTTGAGTGTAGTTTACGATGATATGAAATGATTGAATGCGAGCGTGTAAACAGGCACGGTCGACCAAATAAATAATAGTACATTATTGCCCAGGCAGTGAAGCAGGCAATTGCGGGCCGAGTATTGGTTTAAACGGACGAGCTTGCGAAATAACATCACTCTTTACCGCCTTTATGTTTATGACAAGAAGAAACGCAAGCTTTTTTAGAAAAAAAAAACTCAAGCTATTCCAGATAAAGATAAAAAAAAACACTTTTTAAAAAGTTACAAACTAGATAACAATGAAATTTGTATGCAACATTGCGGACTTGTGTAGCGAGCACGCAATGTATTTCTTTTTTAATTTGAGAACTGTCTGTGAACTATGTACTTCGCGTCTCAGTATGTTAGTAATGTAAACTTTGCGGTCAGGTCATTTAAAAAAAAAAAATGAATATCGCTCACGCCGACCGCTGAGGGGTTACTGTGACATGACCGTGCAATAGTATAGCTCTGTCATTTTTCTCGCAGCGTAAGTCATAATAACCCCCCTGAAATCGATTGACAGACGTATATACGCTAGAATGGCAACTGTTACATTTCAAGACACGCACACACACACTTCACGCTTGCTCAATTTCCTTCTAGATCATTGTTCTGGTGGACTATGCTCAAGCGATGCCTATACGGGTCTTAATTTCTGGTATCCTAGTACATCGCCGGTAAGTACAGACGGTTTATATTCCGGCGAAACACAAGATTTCAAGTTATAAACGCGGGCGACGCCGCGGGCTGAAGCCAGTAGCGCCAGTAGCGGGTATAACGGATGTAATTGGGTCGACGGCGACACCGAATCATTATATTTAATTACAATAATTAAAACGCTGCATCAAGACAATCGTAATCAATTCGTGAACGTCCATTAACTGAGTCACCAAGGCCGCAGCGGGAGCGCGACCCGGAGGGAATAGACAAGCGCGTCCTGCAGCCGCGGCGACGTATTCGACAAGTTCTACGATATGCCAGTTCCACACAGCGTTACAAAAACTCTAAGGAAGAGATTACTGAACCCACAGCACAAAAACAAATTCTAATTTATAGAAACAGCGCAGCGGCGACGAGCGCGCAGTGAGCAGTGTTTTAAAAAAAATAAAAAAAATCAGGGGACAATGTCACACCGATTGACCTAGTCCCAAACTAAGCTTTAGGCTTGTACTATGGGTACTATAGTCGAGTCCGGAATTAGGCGAACTAACTTGACAGCCGAAAATGTTGCCAGACATAGGAAAAAATAAATAGTGATAGGTTTATGTCGACACAAATATGTCGATATAACCTTGTACCTTCTATAAATCTGATTATATTTATATTTTATCAAGTAATTGTCGTCGAAACTTTCTCACTCATACATACTTGCCAAATAGGGAAAAACTACAGCAATTTTTACTATATAATATGATCTGAAGGATGTACGGTTTAAAGCGGATATTTACGATACTTACTCCTCAAATTAGGAATAAAATACAAAAATAACAACAGGCCATTGTGATCCTTTTAGGTGGCTTCCGTCGGGCTAGTACATACATATAGCATTCATTCCTTTCTTGCTGGCAAATATGAAAGTGCGATAGAGACAAACGCTATATATCGTCGATGATAATTCCAAATCCGTTATGTGTTCGATTTAATTAATTTTATACGCTAATAAGTATTGTTGCTAGGTTACAATCTGACCAAAAAAATCAATCATAGGATGACAGAAAGCCGAATGACTTGCTTGCTTTGTTTGTTAGGCATGGTCCGAACTGTCAACAAAACAAAATGGCGGACTGCGTCGTTAACGATGTCTAAAACGATGTTCGATGTATTTTTAAATCCAACCAATTTTTTTTATTTTTTTTTTGCTTAGTAAATTTATTAGTTAGATTCCAAACACAATAATAATGATAAACTAGACTTTTTAAATATCGATATTAACAGCACTAGCCAAACTGTAGCAACATTAGTGTACAATGAACTGTCAAGTTAGTTCGCCTAATTCCGGACTCGACTATAGACAACGATATAAATACTTATATAGAGAAATGTATACTTAAATACATAGAAAACATCCATGACTCAGGAACAAATATTTGCGCTCATCACACAAATATCTGCCCTTACCGGGATTTGAACCCAGGACCGCTAGCTTCATAGGCAGGGTCACTACCAACTAGGCCAGCGCGTCGTCAAATAATAAATTACTATAAAATAGATCGAGAACGAGTGGCGGCGCCGCTTCTCTCAGAGCTGATCTCTTGAACGGCTGGGCCGACTTTCATGAAACAGAAAAATAAAAAAACCGCGTCCAAATCTGTCCACTCGTGTAAGAGCTATGGGACCACACACACACACACACACACATCACGGTCAAACTTATAACACCTTTCTTTTTGCGTCGGGGGTTAAAATACACCGTGTTTTTTTTTATTTACGATAACTTTAAGGGAACGTTCTTTAGGTCAAATAAAGTTAATTTCCCGAAGACAGACAAATGATAACTGTAACGGTTTTAAAGATATTTAATTTTTAGATTTAATCAGTTAATCACGTTGAACTGGTCTAAAAGGCTCTTAAATGTCTGTGTATGTCACGTCACGCCAACATTGACGTATTTGACACTGACTATGTATGAGTTAACTCTAAAGGCCCTTTTAGAATGACCAAAGATACAACATTTAATTACTTTGTTCTAAACAGAAAAAAAAAAACATTTTTTTGCAATATTTCAAAATCTAATCTACCACTTAGTTTCTATGGATGTACCTAGTAATATGCCGAAATTATCGTAAATAAAAAAAAACACGGTGTATAAAGGAAATGATCTCTATCTTCATGATAGAAATGGGTCGAGCGTACCGTCTCCCGCAGGGTGGCCCACGTCTCCTGGAAGTCGACGTTCCGCGGCTTTAGAGACATCATCGAGACGTCTGTCGGCTGTCGCCTGTCGCTTACGCCTGCAACTCGACTCGCGTCTTTCGCCTGCCCTGGAATGTAGTTTAGGATAAAAGTTTAGTAAAAAACCCAATTGCAGTAAAACCACTTAATATTTTTTTTTCGGGTTTGTCCGATTTATCAATTTTTGGAAATCTATGGTATGCTGGAGCTATTTTAGACTAAATGGGTTGATTTATAAGCGATAACATTGCATTCAGAATTTTGAAAATTCAAGATTTTTATAGAGGTAGCAGACATCCTGAATGAAAATATTCAGCACTACAGAGTGCCCTGTTCAACCAATGGCATTTTAAATAACGGTTTTTATTGTTATACAAAAAGGCATGTTCTCACTCACTCAGACATAATGTAGCTACATGTTCGGCTCAGTACCTCCAGCAAACAATAAAATATACATACATACATACATAAACTCACGCCTTCATTCCCAGAGTGGGGTAGGCAGAGCTACAGAATTACCAAGCACTCTTAAATAAGTTGTTGATAATTCTGTAACCACGTTTTGCGCAATCAGGCTAAGATATTTACCAGTGTATTAGTGACAGGTTGCAAGCCCATCGCCTAAGAGTACTAGAAGCTTTTATTATTCCCTTAGTCGCCTCTTACGACATCCACGAGAAGACATGGAGTGGCACTATTCTAACCCGGCAACCACACAGGTAAAGTATAAAGTGTGAATTTAAGTTTCTAAATTGACGATAAGCTCTTACGCCGGCGAATAATGCACATTGCAGTCACAACAACCTCGTAAACAAGCCCCGCGCGGTGCCAAGCCATAAAAGTTAATGTTTTGTTTACACTCCGGCACACACGTTTCAGAGCCAAAAACTTTGTATGGAGTCTTATTTTGCATAAAATGGAAAAACTGGGCGCTGGCAGAGTTCAATGAGATTCATGAACTTGTAGAGGTTTAAAAATATCATTTGGTAAGTCCGTGTTTGACACCGGAAATAGAAAGTAAGCAAGTGTAGTGCCTCCAATGCACCCAAATTTAGATTTATATTTTCAGTAAACTGGGCGCAATGTTGCTTCCAGGTGGTCAGTAAACATCATTTATTCTTTTAAAATTAGATGCTGAAGATCAGGGCCTGGCAGCTCTCATTGGATGGAGCATTATCACGGAGAAACAGTTCAGAGTTCATTCAAAGATGTATCCTAAAATAATTAAATAAAGACCTGACACATGGCACCATTAATTAACATCTCTCTTTATTAGAATTGAAACAGCCTTTATTGTCTAACCAATTACAATTATTAACACAATAAATGTAATTAAATAAATTAACTAACATGTGGTTGCCGGGTTAGAATAGTGCCACTTCATGTCTTCCTGTGGAAGTCGTAAGAGGCGACTAAGGGAATATAGGCTTGTACAGTCAGCATCATAAATATAGTGGCAGTCAACAGTTCCAAATATACCGCACCATCCAAAATATCCATAAGTACGTACTCATTCCAAGTGATCAAATTGTTCAGGCCATCCACTGTATACAAATATACTGGAGCATCCACAACGCCATATACTTGGTAACATTCAACCCGCCTTTAGTACAGCAACGTCCGGAACGCCGAAGGTTTCTAAGCATCCAAAGTAGCCAAAAATATGGGACACATAAGGAAATTAAACCTTATTTTGAATGCCATAGAGCTCAAACAAAATGTACAACTACTCATTTTCAAAGCGGCTGAGTAGATACCCATTAAAACCAAAGAGGCCCATGCCCATTTTCCTTAAAAAAATTAAAAAATATAAATTCAATGTAATTTATTTGCTTTGTAGTGAGTTTCGTCTAATGTAAACAAGTATAAGTAGTTATTACAAATTAAAATAACAACGACTTTAAAAATATAAAATAAAAATGCAAATAGCACCTAATACGCGGATTAGAACCCAGAAAACATGACTCAATAGCGTTACTACTAAACCACTGGTCCATCGTAACTAACGGCTAACTAGGCGAAATATTGAAACGTATTGATGCGCTTAAGTTGGCAGCTTCAATATTGCAAAACCTTTTAAAACCACGCAGTCCACGCAATAATGTGTCAAATTAAAACGTGAGACAGATATATGCCATGACAGTATGGTACTGTTTTCGTGGTTTGTCAAATTGCTTACTGGCTAACCTATTAAAATGATTTGACTGAATATTTAACCATACTTACTGGTAAATAAGGTTAAATTTTCTTATGTGTCCCGTATTTTTGGCTACTTTGGTTGCTTAGAAACCTTCGGCGTTCTGGACGTTGCTGTGCTAATGGCAGGTTGAATGTTACCAAGTATATGGCATTGGGGATGCTCCGGTATATTCGTATACAGTGGATGGCCTGAACAATATGATCACTTGGAATGAGTACGTATTTATGAATATTTTAGATGGTGCAGAATATTTGGAACTATTGACTGCCACTATATTTATGATGCTGACTGTAGTACTGTTAGGCGATGGGCTTGCAACCTGTCACTATTACGCTAGTAAACATCTTAGCCTATTTTTGCAAAGTGTGGTTACTGAATTATCAACAAGTTTTTATAGGTAATTCTGTAGCTCTGCCTACCCCACTCTGGGATTACAGGCGTGAAGGTATGTATGTGCTTGCGCTGATCACACAAATATCTGCCCTTACCAGGATTTGAACCCAAGAACGCTAGCTTCGTAGGCAGGATCACTACCAACTAGCATATCGAGTTAAGCAAGTTAGTGCATAGTGTTAATGGCAGTGTTGAACTTACGACTTGCTGACTACAATAATGTCATGTTTATATTCTCGCCTGGAGGTCAATGAACTGAGTACGAGTTTCTTATTTTCATTACATTGGTATCACTATCATGAGTGTGGGTGAACCAACTAGCTAAACTTACAAGAATTCTGGGAGTTTGGTACAGCACAAGCATTATCAAAGTACCAGACAGCATTTACTTCAATCCTGTATTTAAATGTTTAATTAGGTATGGCAATTTAGATGAGTATAAAGGTCATGTGTGACTTGACTTCCCTTCCATGAATTAAAACTATTTTTGTTTATATTACTCAGCACACAAGCAATCTATATACTCCACACAGAGAGATGAGTCCTAGAGCAAACCCAACTTTAGGGCACAAACACTGGCATTATTGACAAGCAACTCTGACATTTAGAACTACAACATTCAACATTTTCAAGATGATATATACCTAGTTATTGGTTACACTGTCCAGCTATCTCAGTGCAATAATTAAGTAATCATTATTCCGATTAGAGATGGAATAAGAACACACAAACCTTGACAATTACGACTGCAGTAGGATATTTCCTTAGCCTTTTCATTTGCCAAATATGGTAACTAGAACCGATTAGTTGATGACAACAAAGGACAGCTCTAGCTTCGTTTGAACACGGGTTCACCCGAGCAGGGCGCGATGATGAACACTCTTTACCGCAAGGGAAGCTCGCGCTGGTAGCCTATGTTTGGAGGCTGGCGAAATCAGTGGCAGGTTCTGCGTAGTTCAGCCCGCGGCTAAGGTCGGCGCCGCCTCGAGCCTCGACCGCGCACACAAAGCCGAGACTTGGCACCGTGACAGCGGCCTTAAATTACTCAGCACAAATTGGCAGCACAACAAAAATAATACCAACTCCCGTACCCTTTTATAAAGAAAAACAAAGTTTTAGACAATATTTACTTACGGAAACACAGGCACAGGCTTGTTTTAACACTGGGAGTTACTCTTTAGCAACCGACAAAGAAGCAATTAGCAGTGGTTTTCGTTTATTATGACGATAGATCGTAACGTAATACAGCTCGAACGTAGTAGATTTGGTCACTTCCACTTCACTTCACTACGTTTGACGTTTAGGATTGTCATGGGGAAAGGCAGGCATGTTGGGGTTGCCAGGTAGAACACTTGCGTTTTGATATTGCTTCATTACAAAGTCGTACTTTTAGTTACATTACAGTAAAACCAGAGTATTAAATAGCTATCTGCTATGTATCGCTTGTGCATTCTCTCTTGCACAACCATATTCTGAAAGATGACAGAGAGAGTGTAACGACAATAGATAGCCGAGTGTTTGCCGCTAACACTACAAGTCGCAACTATATATGGTAACATGGTGTGATCACGATTTATTTCCATTTCACGTAAAATTCTATTATATACTAATTATTTTCCATTCCTGCAGTGTTTGAGACAAACATTAAGCATGTGGTCTGGTCTTAGAGGGATGACACGCGACGAGCATTGCCTGTGCGTGGCGTCGTCGCCGCCGCGTTGTTCTACATATAAATTAGAACGATAGGTATGCCACATGTGACATGATGCTTTGAAACATTTTTGTCGTTCTATGTTGAAATGAAACAGAGGTTGAAACCAGAGCGACGAGGCGCTGTTACTGTACGTTTACTACAATAAACACCTACCCTGAAAAGAAAAGCTTCCAAGAGCGAATCGGTGTCGCGAACAAATGGTTCCGTTTGTATGTTGTTGTTATAGCGGCTTGACGGACCACGGAGGCTTCGTCATAGGATCCCGTTAGAGCTTTTCGGGTACATAACGGTCGGATTCACGGGTTATAAAATATCCAGAATGAAGAAATGTTCAAAGCAGTGACTCCTTATTACGACGCTGCACGAAGGCACGCAATGTGCCTTTGCAATATCAATATTTAAAGGAAAAAACAGAATTTAAATAAGCAACTAAAGTCAAAATCTCATCTAAATTTATGACCATACATGCGTTTGCCTAACGGGTGGGTTGGAAAAAAATGGTTACCTATCTTAAGTTCGAAAAAGTTTTGTCCGCTGTTTCGTTTGTCCGAAATTTTAAATTGTCCGAAAATCATTTTTCTCTGAAACCGTTTAACTTTCGTGGGTTGATATAAAACTAACCTAATCTAACCTAAAGATTATATAGGTATATCTCTTTAAACATTTTGAAAAGGTAATGCGTTCAGAGAAAAAAGAAAATTTCGGACGAACGAATCAGCGGACAAGTTTTTCGAAACATCGGGTACCGTCAAGTCTGGCAACTTTGCAATTGGATGCTAACTTTGCCACCTGCTGTGTGCTATAACAATAACGCCTATATTTTAAATACGGCAATATTTTTTCATCGTTGGACACCCTGAGTAGAAAATCGGATTATTAACTGACTACGCTGTTTAATGTATGATATCCCTAAGGATAGTGTAAACTTTTAGTTGACATCCAAATTTCACCGGTAAGTTAACCTCACTTTTTAGTGGTCTGGAACTTTCAACGAATTTGTGCTTATGGACTGGATTTTGCTGTGTACACTTTTTTGTCAACGTGTTTAATATCCCAGTGATTCAAATACTGCAATTGATTTTGATCCATTCTTTGTTAAACCCTTCAAAAATTGCATTGGCAATGTTACCATACCGGTGCAGAAAGGATGGGAAGTCAACTTTGCCACGTTTTGAAATGACCTAGGGTTGTAAATTTTATCATTATTATAGTCATTATACCTACTTAATACAATAATAAGTTTTCGGGATAATCGATTAATAATATTCAAAGACTGAGAAACTTTTTGTTACCTACCTACATGTGCAATTTAATTGAGGTGTAGAATAGACAGATTTAAGTAAAAAATATTTAATTTTCAATTAGGTATTACGTTTAATTACGTACCTATACGTAGTTTTTCAGAAGAGCAACGATTTAATTTTGTGAAAAGTTTCTTCTTTAAGTAGATTTTATTTTTGACCTATTTTTGTTATTTATAACCTACTTTCATCATTTAATTAAAACGGAGAATTAAGATTGGTGTGCAATAAAAAATGCTGATAAAATAACATTAAATGTTTCAATTAGTGACAACCCTGACGACAATCTTTGACATTGTATGAAAATTGCATATAAGGGTGTTCAACATTGCCACTTATTTGTTTTTCATAGTACTTTAAAAGAAAAATATTTTACAAGATGTTGGGTCTATTGTATACGAAACAAGTAACATTACATTTATGGACAGCAAGAAGAAACACTGTCGTTTTATAAACACAAATCTAGTTGGCAAAGTTACCACAGGGTAGTGCCTTCTTTGCCACAATTTGTTTTGATCTTTTTTGTTAATAAATCATTTGTATATTTCATTTCCAATGGTATTGAAATAATTTTTGACATATTTATATAACGACAAGTCGACTTGAAACTGTTTGAAGTAGTATTTGTCTGTAGAAAATGCATCTTGAACTTTGGATAGACCTTAACGTTGGCAAAGTTGCCAGACTTGACGGTACCGAAAAAATTACATGGAAAGCGTTTAGTTTCGAAGTGAATAGTTGCCGAAATGAAATTAAGCGATATCTGGGAAGTGTCCTTTTTGGTGAAAAAAAAAAAGAATTCTGCGCGGGTACACTGAGGTCGTAAATAAAACTATGTTTGTTTCTTGACCTTTTTATTGCACTTACAATGAACTGAGCAAAGGAGACTAATTTTGGGCAGGAGATCGCTCGGTCGAACTGGAAGACCGCTCCGTAACCTCACCAGTGCAATTATTCACTGATGAGTCGGAGAAAATTGTATCGCAAATTACTACTCCCCAAACAATGTATACCTTATTATTTCATTTAGGCTAAAGATAATGATTAGGGTGTACCAAAGCGTAACCTGCACTTAATGTTAATGGCCAGGATCATCCATCAGCAGCTTGCTCTTCAATATGGTCTTGTCGAGTCTGAAGTGCCGTACAATTTGTAAAAAAGCATCCTCAGCTTTTCAAAAAAGCTATTGACGTATACCCAAGAAGCACGAGAAATCCGAACAGACTTGTACTAGATATTGTTCCTAAAAGTGCTCTCTTCATAAAAAACAGTTATTACATGTGCATAAGATTTTTTAACGCAATTCCGGACGACTTTAAGCCTCTGCCATTAAACTTGTATAAAAATAAGCTTTATCGATGGCTCAAGGGACAGATGATTTATTCGACCAATGCCCTCTTCAACATGAACTCAACATATTAATGTATTTTTTATAATAAACACTACATAGTTTTAAGATTAAGTATTTTGCATGCTAGTTTGTGGCAAAATATGTCTTTGTACTGGAATTGGTTCTTATTTTACCAGCTATTGTACCATATTTTATGCAAATAAAGAATTTTGAATTTGAATTTGAATAAGTACACACCGGCGACGTTACGGCCTGATATCGTGTTGGCAGATAGATCTCAACGCCGGGCAGTGCTCGGTCACCGCCCCGCATGACGAGAACATCGTGAAGGCCGAGAAGGACAAGCTCAGCGAGTACCTTGGCTTGGCTCGCGAGGTGACCGCCACGTGGGGTGTTGAGTCGACGATCATTGTCCCGACAATTGTTACGGCAAAAGGTCTTATAGCGAAGTCCCCGACTCTGATCGGTAGATCTCTGGGTCAAGGGCCGGATACAGGAGCAATACTCCTCGACACGGCACGCGTTGTGAGGAGGTTCCTCTCTCTGCAGCCCTAACCATCGGTAGCTCGAACCCTGCCCAGCTACCAGCGGCACACGTAGGTTAGGTTTTTAATGTTTAGTTTTTGTATTTGTATTGTTATTTTACTTTTATATTTGAATAAAAATTACAAATTGTTAGAGTTGTTGGTAATTCTGTAGCTCTGCCTACCCCACTCTGGGATGAAGGCGTGATGGTATGTATGTATGTATGTAATTATTGAGAAAAACCCAATTTACAGAAAATTCAATAAATAGCGGAACAATAATAACAATATAATAATAACTTCACAAATAATAAGGAATTCGCGCGAACATTCAGAGAAATTTGTTTGGAAAAAACATTAGGTGCACTCCTTTTTTGGACAGTTGTGTTAAAACAGCCGCGGTCGACGCGCTTGCATCTCTCGGAGCGGTCGTCGGCGGGAGCTTCCCGGGTAGTGATGGGTCGTTACCGGGAATATTACCGCGGCCCATCACTATTCCCGGGGGACCACCAGGCGAGAGTGCTCCCGGTGCGGGCGTGCTCCGGGAAAGAGCACTTGGTTTTTTTATTTTATATAGGTAATGAATTTGTTACATACTATTTTTGACGATTGATTTTGTCACAATATGTCAATGTAAGCCATTTTGATGTGAATTCATTCATTTTTGTCTTAAATTGGAAAATATACAATAGATATTATTTATTTGCATATAGATAAGCACATACCCGAATCAGCTCTTTCCCCAGAGGGTATACATACACCCGGACCCAAATGTTAGGAAATAAGATACAACTTCTAGACCAATTTCCTATTCTGCGTAGATGAGGCAATTAGTCCGCAGACAGCTCTAACCTAACCTAACCCAGTGACTGGTTTCTACCGTGGTCGAATTTGTAAAGTATGGGATTAGTATGCAAACACTAATTCATTAGCATTAGTAAAATGTTTGCTAAACAATTATTTTCCAAAAAGAAACAAAGAAACCAATTGGTAAGTAATATTTTGCGAAATGACAGTTTGACATAGTCGAAAGTTACACTACAAAATGATGCTCATGATTGGTTCGCGGAATACAAGCAGCTTGCGACGGCGACGCGGCCCGCTCGCGGGATAGGATAATTTCGTCTAAAAAGCAACTGGTCTATACAGGCAATTCTCATGTCGTCTAAATTGCAAATGGTCTAAAACGCAGCTGGTCTAAGTAGCAAGTGGTCTAACTATCATAACTATGAGGTAGGTTTAGGTTATGTTAGTTTTGCAGCAGGCCCGGAGGGCCAAACCACCAAGAAATAGGAGCTCCGCGTAAGCGTAAGATTACTCTTACTTCAAAACAATTAGACCACTTGCTACTTAGACCAGCTGCGTTTTAGACCATTTGCAATTTAGCCGAGTTGCGATATATACGAGTTGCTAATTAGACCCCATGATCCTATCCCCGCTACGCCATAAGTACCTCGTCTTTATTTACTTTACAATAATGACAGTCAAATTAGCACAAGTTTTATTGAAGAATTAGTAAGTATATAGTAAGCATTATCAATGAAAAATATGTGTCTAAATAATCTAATTATTGTTATTACCAAGGTGCGGGCGCGGGCCTAGGGTTTCTGGTTTCTCGCCTCATTTTTTTTCTCGAGTTTCGAGAATTTTCGACTCCAATTTCTCGAGTTGTCTCGACTCTCGAGTCTTTGGTAAGAAATTGAAAATTATTGCTGAATATAAAATGAAAAACAAATGAAAATCACAATTTTTTTATTGCACTTCGCACTAAGTACAAGTTAGAAATACAAAACACAATTAAAACTCTTCTTACAAACATACAAAAACTAAAATCTTAAAAAAATCAACGATTAAAATAAAACCTAATCTACTTTTTCAGTCTTTTGATCAGATATAAACTGGTAATTTCGATAAAGATTTTTGTCTTAAAATGTACGCCTTTAAGAATATTAAAGCGTTAATCGATTGGTCCGAAAGTCGGTTTCTTAACTTGGTTACTATGTTTCCAGTCAGACTGAAAACACGCTCGTTTTCTGTAGAAGTGGGCTTGACGGTCATAAGGGCTTGATACAACATCTCAAGATTAGGAGTACGTTTTTCCGTAGACTCATAAATATTACATTCTTTCCTAATTAAACTTTTCGTGACTTGGTGTGGATCACGTTCAGCTGGAATCATATCTACTTTATCTATAGCTTTTTTTGATAGTGTATCAAAACTGCTGGTGCCTTGTTCTTCCAATTCATTCACGTCCGTTACAAAGCGTGCGAGTGAGAAGTCCGCTGCACGTGTTTATAGTGCGCGGGCGGCGTCATATTTGTTAAAAGCGGCAAAATGGCGAGCCTGACTTTAGCCCTTATTTCGTGTTCGCCGGAACTCGAGAGTCTCGAGAATCAGCTATTTTTTTCTCGTCTCGAAAGGAGGCGAAACTCTCGAGTTGTCTCGAGTTCGAGAAGTCTCGAGCAGAAACCCTATGCGGGCCGCACGCGCGTCGACGGCCACGTACTGGTTCTAATTTGAGGCGGGACTTAATCAGCTATTTATATTGCTAATTTAACCTAAATAGCTAAAAGGCACAGCAAATATATTCTAGAGGACGGAGTCGCGGTACAAAAAAAGCGTTAGCTACTTGTACAGCACCCAACGAAAATGTTAAGAACCTCAGTGCATTGTCATAATAATATACATTATTTTAAATTAAGTATCAAATGACAAGCATGACATTCACAATGACAAGGTTCTAAGCAGATTGCTCAACATTTCATTGGGTGACTGTACTTCATACAAAATATAACAATTCTAGCGACATAAATAATATACAACAAAAATACAACAATTAGTCCAGTCGGGGCAGACATTTAAATAGAAAAAAATCCGGGGAGCGATTTTTTTTTAAACGTCTGGGGTTCTAACTAATCCCGGTAGAGGGCTCGCCGCCATCTTGTTTTAAAGTTCAATTTTTTAGTTTTTCTGAAATAACTTGTTAATTTTCAACTTTAGAGCAAAAATGGTAGTATCCAAAGTTGTTGGAAATTTAATTTCTCACAAGTTTGGTCATTATCATTTTTACACTAGGATCAATATTTGCAGAGTAAACTAATATGTTTGATCGTGGAGTAAAAAAAGTGCGAGAACCAAAGTTGAAGAAAATAAAATTCCACCCATTACGATTTTTTTTGATAAACTTGATAGTATAACTGCAAATATTGATCCTAGCGTTAAAAATGATAATTTATTTTTTTATTTATTAAGGATTACCAACAGATAATACATCGTAAAAATTCTTAATTCTATATCATATACATTCCAGGTTGATGCTTATCTACTTATAGGTAACCACAACTTACACAATGACCAAACTTGTGAGAAATTAAATTTTCAACAACTTTGGATACTACCATTTTTGCTCTAAAGTTAAAAATTAACGAGTTATTTCAGAAAAACGAAAAAATTTAACTTTAAAGCAAGATGGCGGCGTATAGCATAAGAGAGCATTTGAGCGAGTCACAGAGAAGTACAAATCCAAAGGTAGTTTTAAGAGCTTGGCACTGTAGTACCTACGCCTCTATTCCATTGACATATTGTCCTTATGGTTATTATTGTTCATTGTTGACCGTCAGTGTATACAGGGTGACTGGAAATTCGCCGTATTCCTTGAAAGGGGTTATTCTACAGCTCATTTGTAACGATTTAAGTCCAGTCAACCAGGGGTCAAAACTCATTGGTTACCGAGTTATTCACGTTTTTAGAATTTTAAAAAAATACCCGCTTTTCGACCTAATTTTCATTTAAAAATGTACAATTAATAACAAAAATAATACATAATAACATACATTATGTATAAAATGTCATAAATTGTACCTTTTTAGAAAGCTTATGAATTGAGCAAACTATTCTTGTCATTTGTACGCGAAGTGTAGTACTTTTTTTTTTAGTTATGTTTTAAAATGTTACAAAATTTGGAAAATAATTACTAGAACTTTCAACTTCCTTTCCTTTTATTTGCAAAACTTTGCATTTCTTTAGCATTTTTAGATTATTTTTCGTAATCAGTAATTCATTGGCTATTTGAACAATGCTTTTTTTTATTTCTAAATGACGAAGTTTTTACACAATTACTAGTTTTAGGTCGAAAAGCGGGTATTTTTTTAAAATTCTAATAACGTGAATAACTCGGTAACCAATGCTTTTTGACCCCTGGTTGACTGGACTTAAATCGTTACAAATGAGCTGTAGAATAACCCCTTTCAAGGATTTCGGCGAATTTCCAGTCACCCTGTGTATTTAAAGCGTGGGCTGAGAGATATCAGTGACTTGGACTATACGTTATGGAACCACTGGCCAACGAGCTCCCCGCAGGACAGTTTTGTAATCGTCGACACAACGCACTTGCCACTCACCGAGTGATGCGAGGAGGACGGTCGTGTTACACGCGTGATAACAATCGTGTGCTAAACGCTACGTGGTGTCTTTATGAACATTCTGGAGGATTTCATAGCCGCTCTGAGCGCGGTGCTGGGAGCGCACGTGCGCCGCGAGCCCGCGCTTCTGCACGAAATGCTTCGGACAGAACTTGCACCGAAACCTCTTCTCCCGGGTGTGGACGGTCTTGTGGTTCGCGTACGTGTCCTTCCGGCTGAAGTCCTTGTGGCACACCTCGCAGGAGTACCGCCGCTCCTCCGAGTGGGCGAGTTTATGCAGGTCCAGGGAGCACTTCCTGATATATCGTTTGTTGCATATTCCACATGGGAATTGTTTCTTACCCGAGTGAAGAGGTTTATGCAGTTCGTAGGACGTCTTCCTCCCAAACTGTTTTTTACAAATGTCGCAAGTGAACCGTTTCTCGGTGTTGAGCGAGATTCGTCATCGTTTTGAACCGTTTATGACAAACGTCGCAGAGGAAGGGTTGGTCATCCGTGTGCGAGAGCCCGTGCCTCGTCAGCCGCTGTTTGGTGTTAAACTGCTTTTTACATATTCCGCACAAATAAGGGCTGCCGCGCACGTGCACCCTCTGATGGTCCTCCAGGTACTGGTCGGAGCTGAACACCTGCCTGCAGACTTTACAAGTATGCAAGTTTTCTGTGTGTATTTTTTGATGTTTATTTTGATAATGCCTCGAAATGAATCGCTTCTCACATATATTACAGGTAAACGAGCCCATATGAACCACCCTTTTGTGAGTTACTAATAGGTGCTGCGTCGAAAATATCATATTACAGGTTTCGCAACAAAACATTTTGAAGTTGTGGACGCTACGAAGGTGGTGTTTAAGTTTAGTCTCGTCGCCGAGCTGCAGCGAGCACGCCCCGCATGCAGCCGTGTGCGCGCCGCGGTGCGCGCGCGCAGCGGCTAACTGCTGAAACTGTTCATCGCAGAAATCACAGGAATAAAGATCGTTTTCCGAATGACTCCGTCCGTGCTCCAGGAAGTCGTTGAGGTGTTGGAAGTGTTCGCCGCAAAGTTTACAAAAGGAGTCGAACTCCGTCGCGCCGACGCGAGCGGTCTGGGCCGTCCTGATCCGTTTCCTTGGTTTTTTCGAGTTTCTACTCAAAGGCTGTGCTGTGCTCGGCCCCGGCGCAGGCATCGCTGTCTTCTCACTATCAGCTGAAACAAGTAAATGATTATTTTTAAAAGTGCGTTTTTCTGTCTCTGTCCGTCTGTCTGTCTCTGTCCGTCCGTCTGTCTGTCTCTGTCCGTCCGTCTGTCTGTCTCTGTCCGTCCGTCTGTCTGTCTCTGTCCGTCCGTCTGTCTGCCTCTGTCCGTCCGTCTGTCTGTCTCTGTCCGTCCGTCTGTCTGTCGCTGTCCGTCCGTCTGTCTGCCTCTGTCCGTCCGTCTGTCTGTCTCTGTCCGTCCGTCTGTCTGCCTCTGTCCGTCCGTCTGTCTGTCGCTGTCCGTCCGTCTGTCTGTCTCTGTCCGTCCGTCTGTCTGCCTCTGTCCGTCCGTCAGTCTGTCTCTGTCCGTCCGTCTGTCTGTCGCTGTCCGTCCGTCTGTCTGCCTCTGTCCGTCCGTCTGTCTGTCTCTGTCCGTCCGTCTGTCTGTCTCTGTCCGTCCGTCTGTCTGTCCCTGTCCGTCCGTCTGTCTGTCTCTGTCCGTCCGTCTGTCTGTCCCTGTCCGTCCGTCTGTCTCTGTCCGTCCGTCTGTCTGTCTCTGTCCGTCCGTCTGTCTGTCTCTGTCCGTCCGTCTGTCTGTCTCTGTCCGTCCGTCTGTCTGTCTCTGTCCGTCCGTCTGTCTGTCTCTGTCCGTCCGTCTGTCTGCCTCTGTCCGTCCGTCTGTCTGCCTCTGTCCGTCCGTCTGTCTGTCTCTGTCCGTCCGTCTGTCTGTCTCTGTCCGTCCGTCTGTCTGTCTCTGTCCGTCCGTCTGTCTGTCTCTGTCCGTCCGTCTGTCTGCCTCTGACCGTCCGTCTGTCTGTCTGTCCGTCCGTCTGTCTGTCTCTGTCCGTCCGTCTGTCTGCCTCTGTCCGTCCGTCTGTCTGTCTCTGTCCGTCCGTCTGTCTGTCGCTGTCCGTCCGTCTGTCGGTCTCTGTCCGTCCGTCTGTCTGTCTCTGTCCGTCCGTCTGTCTGTCTCTGTCCGTCCGTCTGTCTGTCTCTGTCCGTCCGTCTGTCTGTCTCTGTCCGTCCGTCTGTCTGTCTCTGTCCGTCCGTCTGTCGGTCTCTGTCCGTCCGTCTGTCTGTCGCTGTCCGTCCGTCTGTCTGCCTCTGTCCGTCCGTCTGTCTGTCTCTGTCCGTCCGTCTGTCTGTCTCTGTCCGTCCGTCTGTCTGCCTCTGTCCGTCCGTCTGTCTGTCTCTGTCCGTCCGTCTGTCTGTCTCTGTCCGTCCGTCTGTCTGCCTCTGTCCGTCCGTCTGTCTGTCTCTGTCCGTCCGTCTGTCTGTCTCTGTCCGTCCGTCTGTCTGCCTCTGTCCGTCCGTCTGTCTGTCTCTGTCCGTCCGTCTGTCTGTCCCTGTCCGTCCGTCTGTCTGTCTCTGTCCGTCCGTCTGTCTGTCCCTGTCCGTCCGTCTGTCTGTCTCTGTCCGTCCGTCTGTCTGTCCCTGTCCGTCCGTCTGTCTGTCTCTGTCCGTCCGTCTGTCTGTCTCTGTCCGTCCGTCTGTCTGTCTCTGTCCGTCCGTCTGTCTGCCTCTGTCCGTCCGTCTGTCTGCCTCTGTCCGTCCGTCTGTCTGTCTCTGTCCGTCCGTCTGTCTGTCTCTGTCCGTCCGTCTGTCTGTCTCTGTCCGTCCGTCTGTCTGCCTCTGTCCGTCCGTCTGTCTGTCTCTGTCCGTCCGTCTGTCTGTCTCTGTCCGTCCGTCTGTCTGCCTCTGTCCGTCCGTCTGTCTGTCTCTGTCCGTCCGTCTGTCTGTCTCTGTCCGTCCGTCTGTCTGTCTCTGTCCGTCCGTCTGTCTGTCTCTGTCCGTCCGTCTGTCTGTCTCTGTCCGTCCGTCTGCCTGTCTCTGTCCGTCCGTCTGTCTGTCTCTGTCCGTCCGTCTGTCTGTCTCTGTCCGTCCGTCTGTCTGTCTCTGTCCGTCCGTCTGTCTGCCTCTGTCCGTCCGTCTGTCTGTCTCTGTCCGTCCGTCTGTCTGTCTCTGACCGTCCGTCTGTCTGTCTCTGTCCATCCGTCTGTCTGCCTCTGTCCGTCCGTCTGTCTATCTCTGTCCGTCCGTCTGTCTGTCGCTGTCCGTCCGTCTGTCTGCCTCTGTCCGTCCGTCTGTCTGTCTCTGTCCGTCCGTCTGTCTGTCTCTGTCCGTCCGTCTGTCTGTCTCTGTCCGTCCGTCTGTCTGTCTCTGTCCGTCCGTCTGTCTGTCTCTGTCCGTCCGTCTGTCTGTCGCTGTCCGTCCGTCTGTCTGCCTCTGTCCGTCCGTCTGTCTGTCTCTGTCCGTCCGTCTGTCTGCCTCTGTCCGTCCGTCTGTCTGTCTCTGTCCGTCCGTCTGTCTGCCTCTGTCCGTCCGTCTGTCTGTCTCTGTCCGTCCGTCTGTCTGTCTCTGTCCGTCCGTCTGTCTGCCTCTGTCCGTCCGTCTGTCTGCCTCTGTCCGTCCGTCTGTCTGTCTCTGTCCGTCCGTCTGTCTGTCTCTGTCCGTCCGTCTGTCTGTCTCTGTCCGTCCGTCTGTCTGCCTCTGTCCGTCCGTCTGTCTGTCTCTGTCCGTCCGTCTGTCTGTCGCTGTCCGTCCGTCTGTCTGCCTCTGTCCGTCCGTCTGTCTGTCTCTGTCCGTCCGTCCGCGGCGCCGCAGCTCTTCAACAGATGTACCGATCTGGATGCGGTTTCTCTACAAGGTTCCGTCTGACCGAGTCCCAAACTAATCTCTAGGCTTGCACTATGGGTACCAGACAACGATAAACATACTTATAATCAGGGGTCGGAATTTTCGTAGCACTTTTGAGCTGTCATAGGGACTTCTCGTTTATCGACTTCGGATATACTTATTTTATCGATACATTATAGAACACAACATGTTAAAGAAGATTAAAAATATAGGTAAAGCACAGGCGGTATTATCGCTAAAGAGCGATTTCTTTCAAATAACTTTCGAGTAATTGAAAACGTGAAATAGAGATTTGCAATAAAAATAATGAAAAGTTAATAGTTAACATTTTAATCAGTTCAGTTCAGTGTTTTATCATTTATGAATTTCATGTTCAGTCTGTTTTAGTGCAAACAAGACTAAGTGTTTCTTCATTCGTTTTTTTATAAAATAAATAGATTGTCATTATCTGAAAGAGATCGCTGTTTAGCGATAATACCGCCTGTGCTTTACCTATATTTTTAATCGTCTTCAACATGTTGTGTTCTATAATGTATCGATAAAATATGTATATCCGAAGTCGATAAACGAGAAGTCCCTATGACAGCTCAAAAGTGCTACGAAAATTCCGACCCCTGCTTAAAATAGAGAAATAAATACTTATATTCATAGAAAACTCCCAAGACTCCGGAACGAATACTCGCCACCACAGGAACTTGCCCTGACCGGGAGCCGAACCCGGGCCGCTAGCTCCGCGGCCGAGCCGCTGCCACTGCGCTAACGCGTCGTCAATGAAAGTTATGTCTAACTGTCAAACGAAATATCTACTATTGAGAAAAAGCTTCGTTTTGGTTTTGTATTTTTTGCAACTCTTCCAGTGCTGATCTGTCATGAGGATAATTGAATAGCTTTCTTTGATCCAAATCACAAATATACAACAGCCTATTTTGTAATCCGACGAAGTCTTTCCAGTTTCAGGCGCTGAACAAATAAATTACAAGTAAACATTATTCATGTCTTTAAAGAGACGTTATTCATGTCTTTGAAAAAACCCCGACTCAAAACACACCGGTTGAAAAACCTCTTTTTTTTCGTTTATTATTCAATATAAAAAACTTAATCTAATAAAACACATTCAATGCTTACAGAAGCCTGTGTGACTTAATCGTAAGCAGTGAGTCGTCTGACACTACATACACACATTAAATCAAGCCTGTTTCCCAGAGGGGTAGGCAGAGACCACTTCTTTCCACTTGCTACGATCTTGACAAATTTCTTTCGCTTCTTCAACATTCATACATCGAGTCATGCACGCACTTCGGTTTCGGGTACTTAAGATTCGGCCCTTTTCCAGTATTTCTCCGATTTGATTCGAAAAAGTCTGACACTAATTTGTAACAATAATGGTTATGTATAAATAATTAATCAGTTCCGTAAAAAGTAAAAAATTGTAAGTATTGGCCCTAAGCAGGTACTTATTCATAATTTGATCCAAGCGTCGTGGTTTCGTCGTATCGTTTGATAAGTAGGTCGTTAACTGAACTAAAGGTTAAAATTATTTTTTCATACAAGTGTCGCTACGTCGGGGGACCGCTAAGTAAATGAAATAATATAAAATACCCCAGCTACTGGCATATTGACATAATGTCAATCTGTTGGGCATCATACAGTCAAATATTAAAGCTTAACATAAACAATAATATAACTCGTATTAATTGCAAGTGAAGGGTCTCTCAGAGGAAAAACGACTTTCAGTTGTGACCAAATACTGTAAAGAATCAGGTGTGACGATGAGGAGAATTGAGATATGGTACGTTCTGCATACAATGGCGTTTTGCAACTGGGACATTTTGTTATTTGGGCGTTATACAAACAAAACGTTATAGAAGTAAGTCCAATCTTTAACCAAGGCAATGTACTTATATATATAATAATATAAGACGATTTACACAATGAGATATTTTAAACTAAGGCGTTTTGCCTATTCAGGGTTATTGGTAAGTCGACCTATTCCCGTTAGGAGGCGATAGGGGTGACTATTTGCAATATTTTTGACCCTCATATGCATTATGCAAAAGTGAACCATTTTTGAGTTATCGCGTTTTTTCGTTTTTTTTTAAATTAGTCAGAAATTCAACTTGAAAAATTTGTTACAAAAAAAGTATCAATTTAAATCTTTTTTTTTTCTAATTTACAAAAACGACTAAACACTGGTTATTTCTCAATATTAAAACAATAATTATTGGTCCAAATTTAAAAAAGCGAGACGGAAAACGAAAATTTTTAAATATTTTTTTGCGATCGCTTTCCGCTAAAATGCCTTAAAAACAAAAAAAACGTTATAAAACTTGGCTTGCAGATTATTTTAAAAACTTAACTGTTTTCTTAGCTAACTTTCTTAACTAAAAAACGCGATAACTCAAAAATGGTTCACTTTTGCATAATGCATATGAGGGTTAAAATTATTGCAAATAGTCACCCCTATCACCTCCTAACGGGAATAGGTCGACTTACCAATAACCCTGTATAGTCGTTTTGCAATCTAGTCCTTACGAGCCTAAAACCGAGGCCCTTCATGTCCTAATTTGGACAACAAGGTATGCGAACATTTTCCCCAAAAATAAGAGATATCGATTCGTGATTGTGCGAAAAAATGTCGTACTTCTATTACAATGATTGTAACGTATATAAATCAAAAACCGCCGCAGCCCAGCCACGCCCGGGAGGCTTCTGCTACAACCCGGGCTCGGACATTTTACGAACAAGATTTTAACTAAAAATTAACAATGTATTATAATTTATAATGGACGATGAAGTCTATGTCAAACTTGACTATAAAATTCTACCAGGACCGTAATAAAAGGAACGAAGGTCTGCAAAGACTATAAATCCATTTTTTTGCGAAAAATTTGGGAAAAACACGGTTTGGCAAGCGGATACGTAGAATTAAGTTAAATAAATAAATAAAATCTCCGTTTTTCGTAACGGAAAGCTTAAATTCGGATGTGTACCAGAAGGAATGCCTTCAAAAGCGGGCACTGCCACTCGTGCGCAGGCTCGGGCCGCGCAGTACACCGCCCGTCAGCTGCGCGCCACCGTGCTCGCCATGGGTCGAACTGGTATCGAGAGAATAATGTCGAATTTGTCGCAAAATCAGTAAATCCCCGAGTTGCCCTGAGATCAGGCCCATCGAGAAATTTTGGGCACTGCATGGCTAGCACATGTTGGCCGGGACTTGTTTTTCGCTCGGATCTCACTTCTATTTAGTCTGTAATGTAACGATAAAGGCACTGAGCGACAAGCGAGAAACTACTAGTTGTGCTGCCCATGCAGATGAAGGAAAGGGTACGAAAACAACATAAAATTATAAACCAACAGATAACATCGACCAATTAAAAAAAGACAGGACCCGTACCCTTTCATGTTCAAGGGATGACGAAGAGCGTCACAAGCATAGTGAGGAGCCCGGCAAAGGGGTTCCATAAAATTAAGATCTAACAATGCTTAGTTTAAGTTTTGTTTTTATAATAAAAATAATATATACAGATTAGGTACCTACACCATTTTATAACTTTCCATAATTAATGATACGGTCCTTAAAATTAAATTAATAAATAGATCCAGTGATCGTTACCTAATGACGGTATACGTTCTCGGATCTGGCTTAATGTGTAGCTGGCGATAACGACTGAGTGTAAATAATTAAAATGGACTTTAATCAGATTGCAACTTGGGAGTTGATAGCAAACTTTAACATTTTTGTCCGTGCAACAATATAACACGAGCAATAAAATAACTATTATTTTTATATTTTCCTAAATGACACGACGACCTCTGTTCTATCTTCTTACCGCTAATACGCTGATGATTTGCCAATTTATGCGGGGGCTAGTTTTGATGTTTAGTTTAGTTTAGTTTATTTATTCATCAATGTAATATTACAATATAAATTGCATTGCATGTCAAAAAATACGAAATTACATTGAGATCGTCAAAAAATAAATACTAATAATCAAAAAATACAAGAATAATTAATAATAATTAATTAACACAACAACAATTAAATATCGAATTATGGTCACTCGTCCGATGTCAATAGGTACATACAATGATTAATAAATTCCAATGACTTCCCTTCCCTGATCGGCATTATGAATGATGATGTTGCCACGATCCAGGAGTGGGCCAATAACTTTGGACTTAAGTTTAACGCAAATAAATCTCAAGCCATTGTTGTGCCGTCACTTCGTTTCGAATATGTCTGACCTTGTGATGCCCAATTTGATTTTTGACGGATCCATTATTCAATTTTTTTCAACAGTGAGGAATTTCGGTATCACAATGGATCAGACACTTTCCTGGTCAGCTCAGGTTACCGAAGTCAGCCGCAAGCTCTTCGGTTCACGTCAATGTCTCGGGCGTCTGCAGAATGTTCTTCCTCAACAAACCAAGATAACTTTAGCGCAATCTCTCCTTCCACCACACTTAGACTACGCGGCCGTTGCTGACGCGGAGCTCTCAGCGCGATGCTCGATACACTTGAGACTCCAAAACGTGTGAATTCGATACGTTTTTGATCTACGTAAATACGATCATGTCTCATTTCCGTTCGCAGCTAAACTGAAGACATATTTTATGTCTCCTAGTTCTAGAGAATCTAGATCAAGTGTAAAGTTAAGGTTACATGTTAACATTTAACGTAACCTAATATAACTTAACGAGTGAACCCGCGGGCTGCAGCCCTCCCTGACGGCGCCCTTCGCTCCCTCTGCATATCGTCATCGTCTTTGTACATCAACTTAGTAATCGAGTACCCCAGACATTGAAATTGGTACCCTTTTTAAAGGGACACGTGTCGCTTAGGCGGAGCCACGCTAATAAAAATAATTTTCAGTACTTTATCATAAAATAAAATAAAAAACGAAGTGTTTTGTGCAACTCAGCATGAGACGAATCCAATGGCATATCATTCATTTATCATAATCGTAAATATGCGAATGAGTTTGTACATCAACTTTTTTGAAATATTAGACTACAGTGTAATACATTGGCATAAAAGAAAAGTTAATTAAAAATGGTTACAATGCGTCTGTCGTTCATGTAAACATTGTCATTGTAGATAAACTGTTTATTTCGTATTTTCTTAATTATAAGAACCCGACTCAAAACTTACATTTTCTCAAGCAAAGAATTTACAAAAAAATGTGTTGAATTCCTGTTTATTTATTTAAAATTGTCATCTCAAGTTCAAAGCAGGGGGTGACGTGACGTCACACAGTAGTTTTTTTTTAATTACATTTTCAGCAGGTACTCTATCATAAAAATTATAGATATTATATACGAGGGGCGTTCAATAAATTCTCGGTATGAGAAGGAAAACAAAAGCATACGATTAGTGTTTTATTTTTATTTTTCTTTAAATTCCCCCCCTATGCTTATACACTTATAAGATCTGTCAATTAGTTTTTGTAACCCCTCATAAAAATATTTTTTGTCTTTGGTGTCAAAATGCTCCACCACCGCTGCCTCATCATTAGAAAATCGATGTCCACGAAGATCCTTTTTAAGGTTGGGAAACAAAATGTAGTCGCTGGGGGCCACGTCTGGACTGTACGGCGGGTGAGTAATTGTTTCGAACCCAGATTCAAGAACAGCAGCCTTGGCAACATGAGCAGTATGCACAGGGGCGTTGACATGAAGAAGCAGCACTCCTATGGTCAATTTTCCCCTCCTCTTCTCTTTGATTGCTTCCCGTAATTGGCGTAAAATGTTAGCGTAGTACTCTCCTGTAATATTGAAACCCTTTTATTTATAATCTATTAATAATATCCCTTCACAATCCCAGAATATTGTCGCCATGATCTTGCCAGCTGAAGGGCCGACTTTGAATTTCTTGGGATGAGGTGTTCCTTTAACGTGCCACTGCATCGACTCTTGTTTGCTCTCAGGGTCATAATGATGAACCCAAGTTTCATCTCCGGTAACAATTTTTTGGAGCAAACCATCAGGGTTTTCACCACACAGCTCAATGAAGTCGGAACAACAAGCAACACGCGTATGCTTCTGAAACGGTGTCAACATTCGTGGTACCCATCTTGCACTAACTTTGGACATGTTAAGATGATCGTGGATAATATCATGTATTGTACCAATAGAAATATTGGTTTTTTGTGCTATAGACCTAACCTTCACTCGACCATCTTCCAATATAATTTTCTCCTGTTTTTAAATGTTTTCTGGTGAAGTAGCTTAAACAGGCCGACCAGGTCTAGGGTCATCTTCTATGCTCTCCCTCCCACGCTTAAATTCATTTGACCACTTTTGGACAGTAGATAATGAAGGAGCGGACTCACGGTAAACTAAATCCATTTCTTCTTTAATACACTTTTGATTTTTACCCTGTTTAGTCAAGAAATTTATCACGGCTCGATGCTCCAATTTAATTATCATTGTAAAATCGCTCATGGTGGTCACGTTTGTTCCGCAGTAGCAGAAAAACAAAAGAACGTGTGGGCTTCAAATTTACTTTTTTTTACTGTCGATGAATGACTCTTAGCGGCCAGTATTAAGAAGTTTACTAAAAAGGTTTGCAAGATACCAATACAGAGAATTTATTGAACGCCCCTCGTACATAATCCTAATCAAATAATAACTTGTAAATTTTAACTTGAAAAATAATATAATCATTTATAATTTTTACATTAAAATAATAATAAATAACTAATGAACTTAAACACTACAACGACCAGGTGGAAGAGCGGTGTTCTCTTAGCACAAGTATCCAGTATACCTACCTTAAAAAGAGGCACCAGCACAGATAATGTAACCTAGATAGTTACTGAATAAACTATTTTTAATTTTTTTAATTTAAAATTTTAATTTTAACTACAATGGTACTAAATATAAAACTATAGTGCAACGCCGCAATGTTCAAACCCGGTACAACAATAAATTCATATTATTTTATTATAATGTACCGAAAGTACGGCGCAGTGCTCTGCACACGCCGGCTGCGCGTGAGCAGAGCACTGCGCTACCGTATCCGTATAACCTGCGCGCGCCGGGCGCGGCGCCAGTCCTCTCCCAGGAGCTATAGCTGTCGGGCGAGTGTCAGTGCGTTCGCGGCTACTCAGTTCGCGTCTTCTGTCGAGCAAGTCACAGTGCCCGTGCGACATTACAATATTAAATACGTCTTTTAAGATTTGCTTCCTCCGCGGAGTTGAAACCTTACACCTCGCTTGTTATAGTTTACCTATTGTGTCCCGATTAATGCGGTATTACGTTTACACTAAGAAGCGCCACGCGCCTCGCGTCGCTGCTCCGCGCAGCATCAGCGCAGCCCTCGGCACCAGGGGAGCAACGGACTGCGAGAGCGGCCCCTAGACGGGTTTGTGAACTTATAACACAAGCACCACCAACTTAGTTTACGTCACACAAAATATATAATATATTGGGAAGAGAATACGAGCCTTATTCAGTTCTAGTACGGAAAAGGAAAATAAAAGGATAGAAAAGGAGGAACCACTCAAGAAACTTGAGTTAGAGGAGAAAGAAGAAATACAATTTTGAAAACCAGAGACCACAATGTTTATAGAGAGGAAGAGCAACGTCGATGCAGACAATACCGATACGGAGTTGGAGGGGCCTTCTTCTTATCCCACATCCACTGATGAGCAGATGGCTGGCAGTGACCAATTTGATAGTATGTTTGAAAGTCTCTGCAATTCCATTTATGAAAATGGAATAGACTTCAAGGTACTGATAGCAGCACTCGCATATAAGGGATTTGATGCTGTGACAATGAAGGCAGACATTGAGAAAGTGATAACTCGCAGTGACATCATGTTTCTGATCCACTTGGGGGCTACTTATGGCAACAGGGTATCAAAAATGATATTAACCAGCCGGGGTGATCCGGAAGTAGCACGGAGACTGAAGACTCTCAGAAAGAATCTGAAGATAAAGGATGCAGCTGCAGCTGGAAACCCACGTGTTGTGACTTTGTCAAGAATCTCATTTTGTTTCCCTGACGCTGCTGTCACTATTATGCAAATTCTTGTGCCCTCTATGGTACTGTCTAGAGACAGACTTCTGGAAGTTCATGCAGAGTTCCCTAACATCGCGAGGAGCCAAGCAACAGCTGCCGCTATTTCCCGTGATCTTGTGGATGCTGAAAGAGTGCATGTAGTAGCTTGCTACATGGTGAACGCACTGATGACTTCTGAGATTATAGGAAAAAAGAATGAGACGTGGAACTACACTTCGAATCCAGAGAGGGCAGAGAGGGCTCTGTTATTCATCATCAAAGCTTACGACTCGAGCATCCTGACGGAAGACAAGCGCTCGGACATCAGCGCCCAAGTCGGAGTCACCGTGAACAACCGGCTGTCCGCGGCCTGGACCGAGGCTGGGAAGAGCTGCGAGAAGTGGGTGAGGGAGAAATACTCCTTCTCCATCGCGGACAATATGTCCTAATTGCTAATTGTTGATGACAGGGCTATATGTAATCAATACTATTCTGCCCTCCTAAGCAAAAAAGCAGTATCTCAAATTCAATAACCAATGCAGTTTGAATTCTATTCCGTTAGTAATGAGGTTGATATTGCTACAGGAGTTTTATACGACATACTGCTTTTTGCTTAGGAGGGCAGCATTGAGTAAGGTGTTATAATAGTTTTATTTTATATTTACTTACCATGTTATTTAGATTATTTATCAATATAAAGTGTATAATCATGTTTAAACCCTATTTTGTGGTAGTTCTAGTTAGTGTCACTCATTCTGTCATTCGGCATGAATGTACTCGTACAGACTAGTCACGCCGCCTGTCGCCGACCAATTGGTTAAATAAAATCTTGACAAATATTTTTTGTTTGACTACGGAATAGTTCCGATAAGTATTAATAAAAGCGGTTTACAAATTATTAGAAGGTAAATAAACTCGGTCATTAGTTATGATGATTTAAAATTACTTTTTAACGATGTCGATAAAACTTAGTACATAGTTCTAGTTAGTGTCACTCATTCTGTTATCGTTTGTTAGTCGTATACCTCGAAATCAAAAAGTCCTTGTAGCTTTTCACCTATTCGCATTTCGCCGCGATCTCAAAATTTCTGAATAGATTTTTATTCTTGTAGTATGATTTTTGATCGCTAATTACAATTGTCTAAAAAATTCATAGTAGATTTACTTTCCTGCCTGTCTTCACTGTAGTCGCTTTTCACCTCGATAGATATTTGTTTGTAATGCGTTATTTATTTATTACATATCGCGATATTTCCTTTAAGCACTATACCTCTATAGTTTTGTATTGTAAATGCATTTCGCACTTGTAGCTTATCTCCTGGTTATATGTAACCTCGTTGTGCATATCACTGATATGACTAATAAATTATGTTAATCCCTAAAGTGGGGTGCCTATGTTTGTTTTAAGTTATCTTTCAAAACTTTATTCTTAATAAATTAAGTGGATTACTTAGCTAATGTTTAAATTTCGACAACTTCTTTCCCAAATCATCATTTTCGCATTAGAGGTAAATTTCCTTAACAAGAAATTTTTCAAAGCTAGTTAGTGTATGGCTTTAACAACGAGGTCACGGGGCGACCGTTAGTTTTGTTACCTATAAATTATACTCCAGTGGTATAACCAATTTACGGTTAATACAAAACACTACAACAATATGCCACCCAAATAAGATGCGACTAAAAATACTTGCGGCTAACTAAATAGGCTATTGATAAGATAATACTTAGGTACATTTGAAAGCTTGTTTGAATGCGAAGATATTTCTCGTGAGCCAGAAAGCATGAGTAAAGGTGCAAGTAGCGAAGATGAAAGTGTGATTAGTATGAGTGAAATCATGAAAGCATTAAAAAGTATGAAAGCGGGAAAATCAGCAGGTCGTGATAGAGTGTCGATAGAAATGCTGAGGAGAGGAGATGGCCTGGTGGGTAGTCTGTTGTACCGCCTTTTCAATGCATGTTGGAGAAGCGGCCGAGTCCCGGAAGATTGGGTCAAGGCCGTTATCGTCCCACTGTATAAAGGAAAGGGGTCACAGCAAGACTGCAAAAACTACCGCGGTATCAGCCTCCTTAGTGTTGTCGGCAAAGTATATGCGAAGATTTTAATTGAAAGGGTATTGAATGTTACGAATGACAAAATCTGGGATGTACAAGCGGGATTTCGAAAGGGAATGGGATGTACGGATCAGGTCTTTTCACTACGGTCCATCACAGAAAAGTTCTTGGCTGTCAACCAAAAGGTTTTCTGTGCTTTTATTAACCTGGAAAAGGCCTATGATAGGATAGATAGAAAGGAGTTGTGGACGGTGTTGTCTATGTATGGAGTGAGCAGCAACCTGGTGCAGGCTTTGAGGTCCCTTTATGAGGGCTCCAGAGCCTGTGTCAGGATCAATGGGGCATACTCGGCCTGGTTTAACATCTCTAAAGGTGTTAGACAGGGCTGTGTTGCCTCACCATGGCTGTTCAATCTATTCATGGACACTTGTATGAGGGATTTGAAAGAGTATGATAAGGGTTTGCGTGTGCCAGAGTTGCTAATCAAATGCCTCTTATATGCCGATGATCAAGTTATACTTGCCCCATCGGTACTTGAGTTGCAGGAGATGGTGACAGTGATGAATGAGGGATTTAAGCAAAAGGGGATGAAAGTAAATGTTGCCAAGACCAAGGTCATGGTGATAGAGAAGGATGAAGAGATGACTGAGTGCGTGATAAATGTAAATGGTGAATTAGTAGAACAAGTGAGCGAATTTGTGTACCTGGGAAGTGTGTTTACAAGAGATGGTAAGTGTGAGAAGGATATCGAGAGGAGGGTAAATGCGGGGAATCAAATTAATGGGGCCCTGTACTCCTTTGTGAGCAGACAGGGCGTTTCACAAAAAGCCCGGCTGGCTGTTCACAATGGAGTGCTGGCCCCTACCCTGATGTATGGTAGTGAATGTTGGGTGTGGCAGGACAAGCATGTAAGTCGTGTAAATGCAGTTGAAATGCGCTCTTTGCGTAGTATGTGTGGTGTGAACCTGATTGATAGAGTTAGAAATGAAAAAATCAGAGAGAAGTGTGGAATAAAAGAAGATGTAGTGACTAAGATTGAAAAGGGCATGCTTCGATGGTTCGGTCATTTGGAAAGGATGGATGAGGGAAGATTGACGAAAGAGATATACAGATCGAAAGTGTGTGGAAGGGTCGGAAGGGGCCGCCCTAGGCGTACTTTTTCGAATCAAATCGGAGAAATACTGGAAAAGGGCCGAATCTTAAGTACCCGAAACCGACGTGCGTGCATGACTCGATGTATGAATGTAGAAGAAGCGAAGGAAATTTGTCAGGATCGTAGCAAGTGGAAAGAAGTGGTCTCTGCCTACCCCTCTGGGAAACAGGCGTGATTTAATGTATGTATGTATACTTAGGTACATACTACATCGAAATTTGCTACTGTTGTAAAAATCTGTTAAAAATATATGCTAGTAACAAAATATACTACCGATATTACACGCTACAACAAAAAACGCTATCACGGTGAAATGCGAATAGGTGAAAAGCTACAAGGATTTTTTTGATTTCGAGGTATACGACTAACAAACGCAGTGTTTTGGGTAATTCCCCGGGTAGGGAGCGGGCATTCATGGCGCAGAAGAAATGTATCGGAGGGAGCAATATGTGACTCACGACGCCCTGACACATGTCAACCGCGTTCCATAATGCTCAACACGCTGACACTTCCAAGCTTGTACATTCATGAAATGGCCGGTTTTGTTCGGATTAACAGTAGCTTATTTAATAAGTTCGTCAGTGTACGAAATACGAATGCGAACTAAAATACGTCCCTGGTCGTCAAGTACGGCTCTGTTCTCTAAAAGCATATTGGGAATGGCCTCAAAAATGTATAATAAGCTACCAAAATGCATCGCTGAAAAGGACAGTATTACCGAATTTAAAAGCGCTTTGAAGAGTTTTCTGATCAATAAAGCCTACTATGCAATCAATGAATTTATTTTAGAAAATAAGGACTAAGTAATACTAAGTTATTATAAAGGAAATGTAGGAAATATTGTAAATTGTTATTATAAGAAGAGAAACGTAAGGAAAGTCAATAACAACAACCCCCCAAGTTTGCTCGCCTAGCGGCAGAACATGGAAAGATCCATTGTTTATTATGTACACCAACTGTATAACCACCTGTGTTCAGCAAATAAATATTTTTGATTTGATTTGATTAGTCGATGTTTCATTAATCACTAGCACTGGTACATTTTGCCCGTCAATCCGGTTTTTGATAATTAGGCTATTAGGTGTGTGTGTATCTATTTTGTGCCTTGGTACAGTTCTTTGTCATCATGTTTTCAGCTACCAGCAAACTACCCGTCGGGAGGTCCTTGTTGCCAAACTCCCGAACACAGTTAGAGCTGAAGACGGTCAAAGAACTCAATGCACGGCTGCTGCAGGAGCGTGACGAGACCGAGGAGGAGGTTCTGCGTGTATAATATATAGCATAACAATAACTCTCAAAAATTCTGTCGTGAAGCTGGTCTTGGATTTTGATTATTATGCAGGAACAACGGGATCGCCTCCAGGCCAACGTGGACCAACTCCGAGTTTAGATGTTGGAGGACGGGCGCGACCTTCACCCGCCCCGCCGAGCACGCGACCCATCGACACGAAGCGATTGTTCGACATCAGCGCTCTGAACTTGGGCATCTTCATCTTCCAGTCCCCGCGCTCCGAAGGCTCCGCCCCCCTCCCTTCGGCGCCCGGACAGCCCATTCACCGTCCTATTAAAGTCTAGCTTTCCACCGACGACTCCGTCCGCGAAGATTCAGTACATTAAGTAGTAAAGCATTACAGATTTATGATACATGATATAATCATGGCATGTAATTAGCACTGAGCACTGCACTTCTCAATCTCACTTGCAAATGACACTTCGATACAGACGCTCAGCAGGCGCAAGCCGCCGGTTGTCATTTATTTATATTCTTAATACTCTATTTCTATTGGTTTAAAATTCGAATAAGTAATAGCTGTATAGCCTGACAAATTTTTTGTAGATGGGCCAACCGCAGAAAAGTATTTATAAAAGTACCAAGAGAACTAAATTTCTTGTTGACCATCCACCGGTCTATTTTAGCTTCAGGAACGAAAATGGACCACCGTTGATCTGTGGGATGCGTCATGGGTTATCCCCCCCCACATGCCGTCATACTCGGCGGCTCCGCTGAGGTGCAGGTGAGCGGAGTGGAGCGGAGTCGAGCGGTGCTGGGCCAATATTTATATTACATCTTGGAAAATCATTTCAATATTTATCATTCCACAATGCAATGGTTTATGTGCTAGTTTTCTGGAAGCGATTTATTTTTACTTGGATCGCAGGTCGAACCTAACCTACTTTTCTGGGAGCGTTTTTTAAAAAATGGGTTCTAATCTGACTTATCCTACTTTTCTCGCAGCGATTTATTGGGATCGTAGTTCTAACCTTTTTGTTTTTTAACCTAACCTATTTTTCTGGAAGCGATTTATTTTTACTTGGATCGCAGGTCGAACCTAACCTACTTTTCTGGGAGCGTTTTTTAAAAAATGGGTTCTAATCTGACTTATCCTACTTTTCTGGCAGCGATTTATTGGGATCGTAGTTCTAACCTTTTTGTTTTTTAACCTAACCTATTTTTCTGGAAGCGATTTATTTTTACTTGGATCGCAGGTCGAACCTAACCTCCTTTTTTTTGAGCGTTTTTTAAAAAATGGGTTCTAATCTGACTTATCCTACTTTTCTGGCAGCGATTTATTGGGATCGTAGTTCTAACCTTTTTGTTTTTTAACCTAACCTATTTTTCTGGAAGCGATTTATTTTTACTTGGATCGCAGGTCGAACCTAACCTCCTTTTTTTTGAGCGTTTTTTAAAAAATGGGTTCTAATCTGACTTATCCTACTTTTCTGGCAGCGATTTATTGGGATCGTAGTTCTAACCTTTTTGTTTTTTAACCTAACCTATTTTTCTGGGAGTGATTTATTTTTACTGGGATCGCAGTTCTACCCTAACCTAACCCATGTTACCTTCAAACTCTGTAATAAAATATTTACTTTTAATTATGTAATTGACTATGAAACAAAATAGTTTTATAATAATATGTCGAAGAAATAAACAGCAATATTTAGTTGTTCTGTCTCTTGAATGGTTTTGAAATGTATATTTAGGCGATTAACAATCCTTGTGCTGTTCTTTTAATAACTGTTTTAATATGTAATGAATAGTAGATGAAGCCAAATTACTTCAAGAGAAAATATAGTTTCAGGTTGGTGGTAGGCCTCCGACTTGGCGCAAACATTATCGAAGCGCACCACTGTCACTGCGGAGCTGTTGAGTTGACCGTCAGGGGGACCACGGTCTAGCATGCATAAAAAGCGCTGGTCGCCTGTCCCGCCCCGCCTCACCCGCCTGCCTTATCGACATCGTCCGGCGGGCCCTGCCAGCGTGGACGTGCCTGCTACACTAGAGCGAAGCCCCACCTCGGCGGGACGGGGCTGGAGGCAGGCGCGGCGGCTACCCTTGCAGAATCAACAAAACGCCGCAAATATAGCTGATAATTGCATTTTTGCGGCTTTTGGCCCAGAGGCACGGAAGCTTTTTAAGAGTCTAAAAAACTAACTGATTCATGCCCCAGGTGACCATAGAGCTAGCTCTTCCCTCGGTCAACAGTTAGCAATAGCTATACAGCGAGGAAATGCAGCCAGCATTATGGGCACCATTCCCGGTGGCAGTGGCCTAGGGCACATTTGTACATATTATAGTTACTTAGAATCAGTTACAGTGCCCGGCGGTAAAGATTGCACATCGGCAATCATCGGATTTCCGAACACAAACGAATGCTAATTTCCATGTCCATCAATTATTAGATTTACCGTTTATCAAAATTTGAATTCAGAACTAAGTATTTTATCGTTCTTTTGTTTTGATTCTCATGTGAACTATATAGAGCTGTAAAACTACTTCCTTTTTAAACATAATTTCAAATTTAAATTCAAAACATTTATTTGACAAAAATACACTACAACACAATAGAAATAGTTAAAAAAAAAAGAATCCAGTGGCATTTGCAACTCTCTCTTGAACCTTCTTAAAATAATTACTTACATTATCAGCATTTTTTTTTTTAATTTGTCGGCTTCGTTTGTAGAATATTTATAAACATTGTAGATAATTTCGCGTGACTGGCCTCGTAAAGATTTCCCTTTTTTTCCTATAGATGCCATCGTTCAAATTTATTTATTATATTTAATGTTTGGGGTTTTAACAACTCTATATATATATTTTGGACTGGACGCGACCGCACTCTATCGCATCTGAACCACGACTAGCTAACTTTATAAAAGTAGTGTGCGACAGAGATAACGCTCTACGAAGCCGAAACTAGACGATTCTCTCTTTCCAAAGGTCGATGTGCAATCTTTACCGCCGGGCAGTGTAATTTATTTTAGTATTTAGTTTTAGTTGTTTTTATTATTTTTCTGTTGTCTTTTTTGTGTACTAAAGTGTGGTGTAGAGAAAATAGTAGTACTGAATATTGTCGGAATCGTTTTCAGTGAAATGAAATTTGGCAAATAGTTTGTTGATATTCCGAGGGGCATATTATTTGAACACTACACTCGTTTTAAAAGTCAAAAAGCCAATTTCAGTTATTTTTGTTGCCATATTTTGACAAAATATGTGTGGAATAAACAATTCACTAGCTATGCTCTTTAAATATACACCTTACAAAAACAGTGCAGGTATTATAGAGTTGGGCGTTATTTAAACAATTTCTTAACTAGATAACTATCTTAAATAAAGTCACCAAAACAATTTATTCGGAGATAACGTCAATTGTCAAATAATGTGTTGTCAACTCTTTAAAGCCGGAAATCCACTGCTGCGCACGCTACGCACGGACACTCTTTACACGCCACCAATGCACGCACACGTAAAACGTGTGGTCCACGTGGGTACATTGGTAAGCACGTGCGGAGTGCGTCAAGAAGCTTTACAAACTAAAATAAAAACATGGCCGGCGCACGACGCAACGCACGATTCTCGTCTCCTCCGCTCCCCGCTTCCCCTCCCTGTATATACCGCATTCGTTTGTAGCGTGAACAGCGTGGGTAGCAGTGGGGCTTTGCCGGGCACGCACGCTAGCGTATGCGTGGCCGGCACTTCAGCGCAGCCACGCGTGTGTAAATGACGTCATTTCATGCGTAGCGTGGCCGTGCGCGTCTGTGGAAGTGCCTCAATACATTTTCATTCGGACCGAATATGTGCCCACGTGCGTAGCTTAGCCGTGCGCCGCAGTGGATTTCCGGCTTTAAGCCGGAAATCCACTGCTACGCACGGACACTCTTTACACGCCACCCACGTGGGTCCATATGTCTAGCCACGTGTGTCAACATTTTCACAGCAACCAATGCACGCACACGTAAAACGTGTGGTCCACGTGGGTACATTGGTCTGCTGCGTGTATCCATATTCTCCACTGCGGGCCACGTCCACGCATGCAAGGGGGGTGCGACGCGCCTTTCCATTGCAACTCACGGGCACGGGCACGCTCACTCAGTTCGAAACATTCTGTAGAAGCGATACCACGTATATTTCTGTTTTTATCACACTAAAATGGAGTTTGCGCTATCGTCAGACAGTTCTTCCGAAGACGATTACGAGAGTGAATGTGATGATTTATTATTATGTGCATTGACTGCAAAACGGAGACATCGTTTTTGGATTGATAAACATCGCCGCATGCATGGCCGGCGCACGACGCAACGCACGATTCTCGTCTCCTCCGCTCCCCGCTTCCCCTCCCTGTATATACCGCATTCGTTTGTAGCGTGAACAGCGTGGGTAGCAGTGGGGCTTTGCCGGGCAAGCACGCTAGCGTGTGCGTGGCCGGCACTTCAGCGCAGCCACGCGTGTGTAAATGACGTCATTTCATGCGTAGCGTGGCCGTGCGCGTCTGTGGAAAGAAGTGCCTCAATACATTTTCATTCAGACCGAATATGTGCCCACGTGCGTAGCTTAGCCGTGCGCTGCAGTGGATTTCCGGCTTTATTGAAATAAATTATCTAAATGAAGATAACAAACCTCGTTATGTTATTGAAGTCTATCAATCAATCAATAACTTTTTTATGCAGAATTAAGAAGCTTTACATTGTGTTTCAATTCGTGTTTTTTGTAGTTTTAATTATACCTAGTTAGCCTTCTAAAATTGGTGTGCCCTTGCGGGGCGTTACATGGATACCTAACCTATTGTTTATTTTCCACCTCATATATGTAATGTGATATGCAATAAAGATTTTGATTTGATTTGATAATTTATATTAAATTATAACTGCTAATTCCGCGTGCCTCATAGCAAAAGCCTCCTCTAATGATTTCCATTGTTGTTATTATATTAAATTTATATAGAATGACACATCGGGTCATAAAATCGCAATGTTTCTGAAAAACAGCTTTATAATACTAAGAGTCTCCCAGCTAGCCTGACGAACTCCAGCGAACAGACAGTCCTAGTTAGACTACGAACCCTAAAAATTTCACATATTATATTTAAATTTTGCCTTTTTATTTTCAAAAATTCATTACTTTTGTTGTAGATTATTTCCATTGTGCCCGACAACGTTCAGCCCTGCACGACTACTGCAGTACTACTCACATTCAGCTTTTATTTAAAAGCCCAACTACTTTACCTAGATAACAATAAAGCTTACATAGATAAATTCAAAATAACAAATGACTGATTATTTGGTTATTTCAAATAACAAATGATTTAGTTATCTTCCCCGTTATTCGTAAAAAGATAATTTTTTCCAACTCTGGTATTTATGAAGGTGTAAGAGACAGCTCTTTGAGAGAATGACCAACAACTAGACAGACATGCAGCTCAGGCGTAATAATAGCCCTGTTGGGGCACATAAGCCCTACAAAGCAAGCTGAAAACCCCACATCATTTGTTGTGTTAATTCCATTTAGTTATTTAAGCGAGCAGTCACTTTGTATGCTGGGCGTGCTTCTTCTTAATACATATTCTAATTTGTTACATATTAGAGCGTGAACACACAGAGAGCGGTCAGAGTTCTGCGTTCTAGTGACCGTTGACCGCTCAAGAGTTCCAACGCACACAAGCGGCGTTCAAATTCTCGCGTTCTAGTTTCGTTTGGGTCTTTGGACGTGCAACATGTCACTAGAAAGTTCATCATCCGATGAAGAACTATTGTTATTGTGGAGCTTAGCAGCTTCTAAAAAAAAAGGAAGTATTGGGTGCACCCAATTAACACAACGCGAGAAGAACAAGGCGAATTTAGTAATATTTTTCAGGATTTACTTAAAGATGAACAAAGATTCTATGTTTATTTTCGAATGTCGATTAATAGTTTTAATGAATTGTATAACATCATAAAACCTGCTATCGAAAAACAAAATACTAACTGGAGAAAATGTGTTTCATCAAAAGAAAGGCTGGCTGTATTTCTAAGGTATGTATTTATTTATTAATGATAAGAAAAGACATTATTTATTTTATTTATTTATTTATTTATTTTATGGCATAGGAAGGCAATCGAGCACACAGGCCACCTGATGGTAAGTGGAAACTGTGACCCATAGACATTCGCATTTGACAAGACTGCAAATGCACTGCCATCCCTGAGGACTAAGATGAAATGCCTCTATGCTAGTCATTTCACCGGCTGTCTTATCCCCAAACCGGAACACAACAATGCGAACACTGCTGCTTGGCGGTAGGTTAATGGACAAGATGGTGGTACCAACCCGGACGGACCCTGCACAAGGTCCTCCCACAAAGTAAAGTAAATTAATAACAAAATATACGAAACGTTCATTTGTTAATCGAATTAGGATAAGAAATGTTTTCGTAATATTCTCTTAGGTTTCCAGTCAACTGTGGCTGCGGTGGTGTACTAGCTGTTTGAATTGTTGGAGTTGATTGTGGTGAAAGGACGTAAAACACCCTATTTTCTTGATTACAGGGCGAACGACATGAAGTGTTACCAAATTCACAAAATCGAGCCTGGTGTCAAAGTAAATGCGACTTACTATCGGGAAAATGTTTTGGAAGCTGCGTTGGAGCCTTGGGCACGCAAACATTTCGGTAGTAGACCGTGGACCTTACAACAAGACTCGGCCCCGGCTCATAAAGCTCGTGTGAACCAAGAATGGCTGAACAACGCGTGCCACAATTTATTTCGTCCACACAATGTCTTTCGAATTCCCCAAACGCGAACCCGATGGACTTCTATTATCTGGTCCATTGTGGAGAGCATGGTGAGGAGAAGAAAACATGCCAGTATGGATGCATTGAAGAAAGCGATCGTACGTAATTGCCATTGCATACCGCAGGATCACATTCGTGCAGCGCGCAAATCATTTTTCTACCGTCTGAAGGCCATAGACAGCAGAAGGTGGTCATATCGAGTTAAAATAAAGTAATCTTAAAAATTTGATATCTTTTTCTCATTTTTTTCTTAATAATGAATAATTTAAGACAACAAAAAAAAATCGTAGCCTTTTGAATTTGGTAACACTTCATATCGTTCGCCCTGTAGATGCATTACCAGGTTCCGGAAACTGTTGAGAAACAGGGCTAGGAACGGACCACAAACTTGAACTCTGATCATAGGGACTTGGAACCGACTCCGAATTAGGTGTAGAGCTGCAAGGCCTTTGATTGACTGATCGCGGTGCAACTTGAGAAGCAATTGCATCACTCCCTTCTACCAGTTGTAGCTCGTACCGGGCAAATAGAAAAGCCATTTCTAGCTTTACCATACTTTGCATTCTAGGTGTGAATGTCTTAAAAGTTTGTGCATAACTTAAAAAAAAAATATCGACTCCCATCAATTTTGGCTTTTTTTTCATCTTTATTTTTTAAATATTCTAGTATTTTATCACTATCACTGGGGTCTGCGCTCGTTTTTATTCGTTTTCTCGTAATTTGCTTGCTTGGTCCAGTTGCATATACAGAAACTTCAGAATGTGTAGTATTTTGTGTTTCATTCATCGTAGAGTTCTCTGTGTCGGCTGTAACAGTGGTATGATCGTTGGCTGGAGAACGCTCACGATTACTTTCTGTTTGTCTTCTAACATTAAAATCGTCTAAAAACCTCAATTGCGAAGCCCATGGCCAAGACTTATACTTTTTATAAGCCTGGCCTGTAGAAGATTCATTATTTTTCTTGTACTTGTTGTAGTTATCCCTCAGACTCTTCCACTTGGCTATCCATACTTTACCTAAAAACAAAAAAAAATGTTTCAGGTACCTTGCTACAGTTTAAAACAATTGGCCATTCATACCGTATGGGATTTACAACAGTTGGTAAAATAGTGAAGGAAGTAAGTAAAGTTATATGGAACACATTACAACCACTATATATGGCAGAGCCGACTGAAAAAACATGGAAGGAGGCAGAAGCTGGTTACAATGAGAAGTGGAGATTTCCAAATTGTATTGGCAGTATCGATGGAAAACATGTTAAAAAATGTATAAAATGCCCACCTAATACGGGAACATTACATTTTTGCTATAAACAAAGATTCTCTATTGTGTTGCTTGCAGTGGTGGATCCAGATTACAAATTTATTTTGATTGATGTTGGCAGTTATGGAAAAGATAGTGACACTACGGTTTTCCAAAGGACGTCATTCTATCAAAAAATTGTTAACAATCAGCTGAACATTCCCGGGTCAAAGCCGTTACCAGGTCGAGAAAAGCCAGTGCCTCACGTTTTTATTGGAGATGGCGGTTTCAAATTAGAAACATTTTTGATGAGACCTATCCCAACTAATGTAACCATACAGGATGAAAGAAAAAGGACATATAATAAGAGACTGAGTAGTGCAAGACGTGTAGTAGAGAGCACATTTGGCATTTTGGCTCAAAAATGGCGGGTATTTTTTAAGCCATTGGAACTCAATGTAGACACTGTCGTTGATGTTGTAAAAGCAGCGTGTTGTTTACACAATTACCTTAGAGTAAAAGGAGATTGTCACATCTATGATGATGACCGAGACATAAACAATGATCAACGCAGTACCAGCTATCAAAATTTTCAGCGAACAAATATGAACAGAACCAACTATACAGCGTATGCAATTCGGGACGAATATATCGCTTATTTTAATCAATAGGTAGGTATATATACCAATTGTCAATATTAGACTGACATCCAAATGATTGAAATATAAAATTGTTATTACAATGTGATGTTTTACTTACTCTCTCCAAATCCCATTTCTGTGGCAATTTGAAGCCAAGCTTCGGCTTTTTTGTCGCGGTTTTTATAGTCTACATCACTTAAATCGTATATTAAACTCCTTTCCCTAACCAATTCAATTAACTTTTCCGTGTTTGCAACTTCAGACATCGCGGCGTTCAGGCGTTCCTTGTCTCGGCGGGAAAAGAACTCTTAGAACGCGACGTTCCGCTTTGACCGCCGCGGTCAGACTGCCCGCTGTGTGCGTTGTAGTTATAGACTCGGTACATTGTAATGAACGGCGAACGCGGAACTCAGAACTCAGAACTCCTGACCGCCCTCTGTGTGCGCGAGCTCTTATTATTCATGTTCCTCTATTGTTACGTTATTTATAAACCACTTATTGGTTTGGATTTAATACTTTTTAAATATATTAATAGTACCATTGATGTTTGTTGCTAACCTAGTGTTTAACTTATTGAACATAATTAAAGAATTTATTTTTTATAATATTAGACCATCATTTTTATAATATTAGGCTAATAAATCTTTTTACCCATGTAATTATAAAACATTTTCCTAAAATTTTCTTCAAATTTTCAACAAGATAATGAACTGTTCGTTTATTTTACTAAATAAAAAAACATGACTTCCATACAAACCATTAACTTACATAGACACAATCAAATGAAAGTAGTAGTAGAATTTACGTAAAAGAAAGGACCAATATACTAGATCCATGAAACTTTCATCTGTTTCATATCTCCATATCTTTATGAATAAATAATAATCAACAATACCCAATGCATGCGGCAGCTGCACTCCTTCAGGACCCAGTTCTATCTCAGTTTTAACTCGCCCCTGCTCCCAAGGCTCCCCGCCGCTGTGGCCCTCCTCGACCTCCTCGCTGCATTCCACTGGCTCCTCCTTCACCGGTAAGAACACTGTTGGCTCTACACCATCGTCGTTGTCCTGTTCTACGCGAACACTCCTGTATTCGTCTCTTCTCTCCTGCGGATGCACCTCCTGTTGCAAGCTTTCGTGGTGTTCTTGGATCTCTATTTTCATGAACATGTTAACTTCCCTCTCGTTTCCATCGTCCACCAACGTCTCCTGTACCTCGGTGGACATTGCCACTGCTCTAGCGGATGTGTGTTACACGTGACGCGGTCGCAGGCTGAATCGGACGTAGTGTCTATCTTACTTAGACGGAATTCTATAAAGTTCACATCCCCGAATAGTTTTGAAACCCAACAAAATGCTAATCAAAACCCCCTACCGACCGATTGTATCACGATGACAGAATTGACAGAAAACACAATCATAATATGTCACGTCGCTATCACTTTTTTTTTATATTATGCATTCATTCATTGACGACGCGCTGGCCTAGTTGGTGGTGACCCTGCCTGCGAAGCTAGAGGTCCTGGGTTCAAATCCCGGTAAGGGCAGATATTTGTGTGATGAACGCGAATATTTGTTCCTGAGTCATGGATGTTTTCTATGTATTTAAGCATATATTTCTCTATATAAGTATTTATATCGTTGTCTAGTACCCATAGTACAAGCCTTGAGCTTAGTTTGGGACTAGGTCAATTGGTGTGACATTGTCCCCTGATATTTATTTATTTATTTTATTTATATTCTAGGCAAGCTTAGGAATTAAAGCCCATACAGTCTTACTTTGAAAATCGATTACAAATATAATATAACATTTGGGAGAAATCTTGCGATGCAGTAGGATTATTTTGTGATCATTCTAAAGCTTTTGATTGCGTGGTTCATACGACCCTTATTTTAAAATAGAACTAATACAGTTGTTGTTGTAAACAAAACGCAATCTGATGAAGCTACAGTGAAAATAGGTGTGCCTCAAGGCTCTATTTTAGGTCCTTTTGTATTTTTGGTTTACATAAATGACTTACCACCAACAGCAGATAAACTTTGTGATATTGTACTTTTTGTTGATGATACTTCACTAATTTTCAAGGTAAGTATATAGAAAATCCATAGACTACAGTAGGATAAACCACACTAGTTAAAGTAGTTAATTGGTTTACTAGCAACAGTATTCTACGAAATGCTAAGAAAACTAAATGTGTTAGGTTCGCTTTGCCTAATGTTAAACCGTTATATTCTAGTATTTTTCTAAATGACGAGATAAGGCAGTTTTCCTAGGCTAACAATAGATAAAAATTAGCAATAGAGTCCCCATATAGCTGTACTGGCAGGTAAACTAAGTTCGCCAGCTTACGCCGTTAGGAAAATAGACAACAAACCAATGTTGAGACAGCTCGCTTAGTTTTTTTTGTTATTTCCATAGTGCCATGTCATGTCGTACGGTATTCTGGTTTGAGGTAAGGCAGCTGACATACAAACTATATTTGTGTTACAAAAAAGGGCCATTCGTTCTATTTACAACTTAAATTCCCGTGAAAATTAAATTAAATTCGCTTGGTAATTCTGTAGCTCTGCCTACCCCACTCTGGGAATGAAGGCGTGAGTTTATGTATGTATGTAAATTCCCGTGACTCCTTAAGAGAACTTTTCGAGGCAATTAATATCTTAACAGTAGCGTCTCAATTTATTTATGAGAATATTATTTATGTTAGGTATTAAAAATTTAGATTCTTTCACAGAAAAAACTGATATACCTACATAATTTAAACAATAGAAATAAAAATAAAATCGTTATTCGAAAATTTGGGGTCCGTAAAGTATATAAATCATTTGTTGGTCAATGCATTCAATTCTACATAATTACCGTAAAACCATACAACTTTGCCCGCTTTTTGCAATTATTGCTATTTTTTTCGGTGTCCTGCCGTTTGACCAAAAGTCATTTGTCAAAATTACACTTGACAAACAACGTTTTGCAAAAAAATGTTAAGTCAATTGATCATTTTATTACTAGTCATGTTACAAATGATTTACTTTTCCAAATGATCAACATTTAAATTTACATTTTACGAGGAAGACGAACCAGGGCATAACCGAATCGGATAGGTTAGGTTAGAAGGCAAAGGCGGGAGCTTGGCTCCCGCCTTGGCCTTCGAGGTTGTTTTTTTTTCTGCCCAGAAATAGGTAAACTAATTGCTAAATGATCAATTGCTAAGTGAGTTTTTGTAAGATGATACTTTTGTCAAATGTCTCGTTTGCCAAATGATCATTTGGTGAAACGTTGTTTGTCAAATGATCATTTGTCAATAATTTTTTGGTCAAACATTAGTGAACCATTTTTTTCACGTTTATAATAACTTTTTGAATTAAAAGTCTGTACTAATAACACCTTTGGACTCTGTTATTGGTGTCTGTTATGAATAGAATACAAAAATACGCCTTTTTATTGGTGAAAATGCCTCTCAAAGCTGCGGGCCAGAAAAAAAACTTTTTTCCAACATTGCCCACTTTTGTATAAACGCTAATAACTTTGGCATCGACGACTTTATCATCAGGTCCTTAAAAACCTATAATACATATACATTAACTATGACCTCATTCCATATAATTAAGTCTTTTTTGACGTCAGATACTCCACCTAAATTCGGTGGGCAAAGTTGTGAATCGATTTTGTGACACCTTCATACAAAAATGAAAGTGAATTAGGGTTGTCAATTTTTGATTTTACGCGACTAAGTCGAAACCTAAAGGAGGGTAATGTGTTTAAGTCTGTATAAATGAAGAAAGTCTAATCTTAGCTGTAAGCATCTTTTAAAATATAAATAATAGGCTCATCATCATGCGGTCTTGTGAATGCGAATGTCTATGGGTCACAGTTTCCACTTACCATCAGGTGGCCTGTGTGCTCGTTTGCCTACCTATGATATAAAAAAAAAAAAAAAAAAAAAAAAAAAAAATTAAGAATCAGATTTTTATTAATAACATAAAATCAAATTACCTCAGAAATACTTATTCATCATTAAATATTTTTACTATACTTACTCGGTTTTTTTGGCACAAAGTACTTTGCCATACAAGTTCTATGCAAGAAAAAAATGAGCACCACGTAGTAATTTCTATGGGCAGTACTTTATAGTGAAAAAAAACAGATTACGAATTAAACAAAAAAATGGCGTAACATGTACAATAAACAAATGACATTCTAACAGAAACAACGGTGTGATGTTGCAATATAATCAAAAATAAAATGAATAATCAACAAAACTTAAAAAAACACATCTATGTAACTAACAATATAGATATCAATTTGAGATCATTATAAAAATAGAAGCTTAGCTTTTAGTACTGTCAGTCAAATATAACACTGTCACAATATAGAGATCAATTTGAGATCATGAACAAGTATGAGCAATGCTACGCCGGTGCGAGCGAGATATCCGCTAACCTCCCAAGAGCGAGAAAGATGTGCGAAAAAGGGGTTTTATGGCCCCATAGCTCAGATGATAAGGTCCGAGGTATAAAGGCTATTGTTAACAGCTTCAGCACGAGTCAAATTATATCGCCACTTTGCCGAGTGACAACCTGATGTAAAAATGGTTGTTCCTTTGAACAGATAATTGTTACCGATTTGAAATAAAAAAAAATACCTGCTTATATTGGACAAGACTAAACTTGTTGGTCCAAGCTCTCGGTTGGTTAATCCTGCACAAGAGACGCCATATTTAGTGCATAAAAAGTAAGTTAGTCTAAGTAAAAAGTCAAAATTCAGATATGCATATAGTTGTCCTTTTAATTCCGTTATCACGTCTTGAGTGACAACCCTAACAGTGAAATTGTGCTGGGCAATGTTGCGAGCAGCACTCCCGGAATTAGCATATAACATTGCCCACCGCCATAACTCAGAAATTAATTGAGATACAGTGTTGAGTTTTTGTCTGTAGCGATTACTAACTATAGAGTTATAACAGTCAAAAGTACATACCTGTTGGGACGTCGTAGCTGAATTTACCACAGAAGTTTTTTCGCACTTTTTGGCCCACCAAAATACACTACTGTGTTCGCAGCCGTCTGACGAGTGACTAAAGCATGGTGGGGGGTCAGCCGTTACTCGGTCTTGCCAGCGATATGTTTAACTTTCTACCACAGATTGAAAATAAGGTGTTCGTTTGATATTTTTTGATTTATTTCGGTTATATTCAAAAGTGACGACTAGGGCAAAGTTATGTTCAAAGGGCAAAGTTGTAAGGTTTTACATTATATTAAATTACCTGACGTAGTTCAAAAGGTGTCCTGCCGTTTGACCAAAAGTCATTTGGCAAAATTACACTTGACAAACAACGTTTTGCAAAAAAATGTTAAGTCAATTGATCATTTTACTACTAGTCATTTTACAAATGACTTATTTTACCAAATGATCAACAGTTAAATTTACATTTTACGAGGAAGACGTATCAGGGCATAACCGACTCGCATAGGTTAGGTTAGAAGGCCAAGGCGGGAGCTTGGCTCCCGCCTTGGCCTTCGAGGTTGTTTTTTTTTCTGCTCAGAAATAAGTAAACTAATTGCTAAATGATCAATTGCTAAGTGAGTTTTTGTAAGATGATACTTTTGTCAAATGTCTCGTTTGCCAAATGATCATTTGGTGAAACGTTGTTTGTCAAATGACCATTTGTCGATAATTTTTTGGTCAAACATTAGTGAACCAGTTCAAAAGTTACCCTTTCCAGCTTTCCAGCACTTAAAAACATTTGAAAAAGTGTTTAATATCTAAAGCGTATTATAGGATCGAGGACTATCTAATAGTCAAAAATGCTTGGCCTAAACCCGAAACTTAATCAATAATTATTTTTTTCAAATTCATAGGCTTTATCTTGTCTAGGTCCGTTGATGTAGGAAAACATATCAATCTTATGTGGTCGTCTTGCACCGTCTTATATACCTACACATAAGTAGGTTTTCTTTTTCTACCTCTATCTCTCTCGTAAGATTTTGGTGTGTTTTCCTACGGAAATTACGCAGGTTCGTTGATATATATTTTATTTTTTTAATTTAATGTAGATTTATGTAATGATAGACTAAGTAGTACCATTGTAATATTCAATTTATTTAAAAAATGACTGACTGCTGAGTTTCTTGCGGCGTTTCTTCTCAGCAGCAGTGGTCTCCTCTTGTGAAGCGCTGGTACTTACTGAATAAATGTCTTTATCTTCATCGATTTTCGAAGTTACGTTACCTCCATCCCTTTCTCTCGATTTAGTTTTGGAAGACGAGTGACAGGGTGGGGGCTAATGTAACTCCGAACTTCGATTTTCAAAATAGGGCCTCTGTCTGTACATACATACATAAGCTCACGCCTTCGTTCGCAGAGTGGGGTAGGCAGAGCTACAGAATTACCTACAACTCTAAAAACTTGTAAATAATTCTGTAACCACATTTTGCACAACTAGGCTAAGATGTTTCCCAGGGTAGGTATTAGTGACAGGTTGCAAGCCCATCGCCTAACAGTACTAGGTACAAGCCTATTTTCCCTTAGTCGCCTCTTACGACATCCACGGGAAGACATGGAGTGGCACTATTCTAACCCGGCAACCACACGAGAAATAAAAATAAAATCCTCTGCCTCTGGGGCCTCTGTAGGTACACAATTTAATAAACAATTAAACAATGTCATTTATAACCCCCGACGCAAAAAGAGGGGTGTTATAATAATACTATTAATACTCTTATAATATAAATCTAAAACGGGACTTATCTCGAAGTGTTGATCGTGTGTGTTGCAACGGTGTGAGGCCCTGGCCAAGATGCATTAAGCTAACCAACGTTTCTATTCGTTTCGTTATTTTATTAAACCAATGATGCGAGGAGTCACGTGGTCTACCAGTGATGCGAGGAGTCACGTGGTCTACCAGTGATTCGAGGAGTCACGTGGTCTACCAATGATGCGAGGAGTCTAGTGGTCTACCAGTGATCCGAGGAGTCACGTGGTCTACCAGTGATGCGAGGAGTCACGTGGTCTACCAGTGATGCGAGGAGTCACGTGGTCTACCAGTGATGCGAGGAGTCACGTGGTCTACCAGTGATGCGAGGAGTCACGTGGTCTACCAGTGATGCGAGGAGTCACGTGGTCTACTAGTGATGCGAGGAGTCACGTGGTCTACCAGTGATGCGAGGAGTCACGTGGTCTACCAGTGATGCGATTGGTTAAAACACGAAACGAATAGAAATGCTATTTAGCTTGATGCATCTTGGCTAGGGCCTGTGTTGACGAGCAGACTGAAGAAGGCTGGTGCTTGTTTATGTTACGTGCGAATTTGTTATTGGGTCGGTGGGTATTTATTCCAATAAAACAAAAACAAGCCCAAATGCGGGAAGTTCGGGGAACTCGCACGGAACGAAAAGGAGACGCTGTGATTGGCCCGGTCGCGGTCAGTGGACAGTTTATATTGAACGTAACTCTAGCATCCTCTCGGAGGCATGTGTCGTGGCAATGTCTCATGAGTCACCCGATCACGTGATCACCGGTGCCCAGGCTATATTCTGTATAGGTGCGATTTCACCGTTACGTAAAATTAAAAACAAAAAACGGGGCCATAGTAACAACATGGCCCCGGCCCGGAGCCTTTCTGTGGCATCACAAAACGAAAAGCCTATTCCCTGCTAAGCGAGCTATACAGATATAAAGCGACCGAGCTGTGGAAATCCACAAAAGGACAAAACCACTCGAAGTCACTTATTAAAGGGTTCAGAAGCAAGCTCTCCAAAGAGATTCTACAACTCAAAAGAGAAAAGACTTGCGCAGTGACTAGGATCCTAACTGGCCACTGCAAACTGAACAGACATTTGTTTTTAATGGGAATGAAACAAGAAGCGACATGCAGGTTCTGTCAGGAAACAGAAGAAACCGCAATGCACATCCTCTGTTCGTGCGGACCACTAATGCGCAACAGAACTATCCACCTAGGGCGACATATCATTGACCCACGAGAGATACAACTACTCACTGCCCATAGCATCTGGAAATTCTGAGACGCAACGGGCCTGTGTAGTGAGCTCTAAAACAAAGGGCTGCCACAAAAGATCAGCAATGGTCGAAGTGGTTCACAAGGCCCATCTCAACCCCCGCAATAATAATAACATGGCGCCGTTTTTGACGCACCGTTAAGCAGCGGCGCGGTCGCACCTTTATGCTCGGCTCTTGTAGTTCACTTAAGCCCCATATCGTGTATCGACGGGCGAGTAAGTATACGTACTTAAAGCGTGACGACCTTTTCCGCCCGTGTTTACCTGTAACGAGCGTCGGCCGGGCATCGAACGACCGAACGGTCGCACGCACTGCAGCGGCGGCGCGTGCGCACCCGCAACACTCGCCGTCGTTACATCCTACCCGAGAGGGACATCCTCCCCCTCTACCTAAAACCCTTTCCCATCATCACCTCCCCGCAGCCTGCGCCGCTATCTCTATCCAAGGACCTGAGCGTTTTTACGGACAGCGAAGAACACCCTGGTCGGGGGCTTAAAAGCCAGTCACCGGTTCCTCATCCCTCTCACAGAAGTAGGATTAAGACGGCCACCCCGGTCGAGAGGTACTAGTACGAGGGACTAGACGTTTCATAGGCGCTCTCAAAGCTAGGAGCACATTGGGTGGTGCTAGTATCCAATCATGTAGATACCGCCGTAATAAGCTGGTTAGAGGGCATGTCTATTTAAAGTAGTGCTAGCTATTTTTCGGCGGCGTAAGAAAAAAAATAGTTATATTTTCACAACATAAAACTATTCTTCGAGTTCAAGACAGTACCCCAGTTTATTAGAAAACACAATAATAGTATGAGGGCGCCACTGGACCCTCGGTGCGGACCTTGTTATATTGTAACATGGGGGAAACTGCCCTCAACTGTATGTAAAGTTAATGGAGGATAGTGTTACACCCACCATCTAGTGCTAATTAATAACTGGTATGGCATGATGATGGATGGCACTTGGAACACCGATTCTGGAAGGACCACATAGAATAGGCACCGGATAGGATACTTTTTGGGTTCCGAACCCAAAGCGTGTCAAACCGGACGGGACCTTATAACTAAGGCTTCGTTGTCCCTCCGTCCGTCCTATCCTAATAGACCTGTCTCTTTTAAACCATAATGGACGGCCGGTAGATTTTCTTACAACAAGTGTTTAAAACAATGTATTTTTTGTATTTGCGTAAAAAACTTGGTGGGATTATATTGCAAACCGTAATAAAATAAATGAAAATATAATTTAAACCAAGTAATAAATATCACACAATAGTTTTTATTGAATACCACACATAAACACATTTCTTTGGTAAACAAGCTGTCGTTTCAGACAACCTTAATTTTAAAAGACTCCTCAAAGATTTACATACGTGGAGGTGTAACCAACATCTGTCAGTTTGTTACACCTCCAACGGCTAAACAACGTTTTTTGCTGAAATACATAATACACACATCACATTAGTCACATTTTTGTGATAAATAATTAATTAAAATAAATAATATACTTTGGTAAGTTACAAGTAGAAGTTGTAATACATATTTTTTTTACATCCTACAGTCATAATTGTATAAAACTAAGATTAATAATTAAGCTTAAATATTGTACGCCACCCCAAACGGTACGCGACAAAAAGTAACGAAAATTAAATTTGACACGTTTAACTCATGCATATGCAATAAATATATTTGATTTAATTTCATTAATTTCTGTGCTTATAGCAATTTTTGCAGGTTCTGTTTTTAAATTTACTTAAATTGCGTTCAGGACCGCCACAGGCCGATACAAACGTAACCAAAAAAAGGTTTTTACATATATTTGTTTTTCTTTAAAAAATATCTCTATGAAGGAAACACGTCTTAAAAATCCTCTGTGACATAGGCAAGGGCAGAGTCGATTTACTGAATAAATGATTTTAGTTAGACATGAACCTACCGCCACACAGTGTTTCGATTAGTACAAGCTAGCGGGACAAAACTATTTCTTGTATTATTTTGATTGTTTTTGTATTTTGCAGGTATATTATGATATTTTAACAGAAAAACAAATAGAATCAGATACTTTACTACCATTTGGTCAACATTTATGGGAAGACTGTGGGTGATTACTCTATAATTAGTCATATCTACTCGTACTATACATACCTGTAAGGCAGGCATAGGTTTAATACTTAGTACCAATAAAACATACAGTCAAATAAAACAAATATTTCCAGGTTCTATATTATATTTACACAATTTTTACACATTAATAATATAATAACTAAATGTAGGTACAATAATTAACAAAAACACTCAAAATTCAAATTATATTTATTAAAACTAATAATAATAAGCCTATCATTTAGTTAAATACAATAATAAAAAATAAAAAAAAACATTAACGGTCATTATCAGACAATGCTTAGTCTTGGATATTCTAAAGTACCCGCTAGCGAATAACAATTTTAAATCTACAATAATTAACTTAATCACTCACAATACCAATTATATCTATAACTTATAATTAAATAAGTACAATATTTAAAAGTAGCTTAACTCTAATTGTCACTATCCGATAATCCTTCGTCATTACTTTCGTATTCGGAACTATCTGATATTAAGTAATCCTCCTTATTCAATTCGCGAATTGGTAATGATTTAGATGGTAATGAAGGTGGGACAATCAACTGCAGAACCTCTGCCGGCAAAGTACTAAGCTTTTTTCGCGGTAACTCTCTAAATGTGTTAATAACAGGATCCGACGTAATCAGAAGCATTCTCAAAAGATCTGTATTCGTGGCAATATGGCTCCGCTTCCTTGTGTGTCGCTCACGGAATCTACGGCAATCCTTATTTCTTGCCTCCTGAGCTTCTTCGGAGAGCTGCCCAATGGGAAGGAGACAAGATTTTATTACTTCAGTACCGTGCATAAGAATCTTATGCACAGTAACGGGCATGGAGTACCATGAATACAATTCTAGGTATAACTTTCTTGTTTCAAAACAAAACTTTTCAAATTCTAAACAATTTATGTCATATCCCGATGACAAAGTTCTTAAAATTACATGAAATCTTTGAATAAGAGTTAGGTCCAATCCTGTTATTTCACTGCTCAATTCAGCAACCAATTCTTATGTTTGTTTAAAAACATTTCTTTATTACACTTAGATGAAGTCCACTTTTCATTCAATTTCGTAGAAAAACTTGAAATTTTCATTTTCAATTTTCTCAAAGATTCATCAGAGACATCGGTTATATTATGTTTTTCGCATAAATAATTAAAAATCGCACTAGTCCTCTCACTTTTCTCATGTTTTTGCCATTCTTCGAAAAAAAATATTTTCGTCATAGTTATGACTCGTTCTGAAACAAAGATAATAATTTTAGTTGCGGGGCTTTTCGGGATCTAAAATATGCACCAGTCTATGCCTGAATGTTGTAACTATGACATACAGAAGAATCTACGTGGATACATTTGGATAAAAAAAGTTGCAACCCTTTAAAGTTTACACTTAATGAGAAATATATGGAATTTATTTATAGATTTTCAAACAAACATAACAGCGAAAATAAAAATATTTTTGTACAACAAAAAAATGGAAAGATGATGTACATACCTTCAACAGAATATTCCATCACAAAATTTTGTTCCACTTTACTAGCAATTTTAAGAGGTCTTATCACAAGTGTGCAACGAATGCAACTGATTTTCAAATGCAAATCGATCTTGATTTATCAGTCAACTTTTGCACCCGATGAAGTACCTTAATGAGGTGATTAACATAATTAGTTTTTTAAATTCGGTACCTGGGAAGGGTTGTTTACAAGTTGTTATCTATAGTTTCTGGAAATGACGTCATGAGTTTTGTCCCGCTAGCTTGTACTAATCGAGACACTGTGCGCCATTTAGAAAATAAAAAACGTGCTTCGTGAGACGAGGCTTACAGTTTAGCCGAGTCTGTCCCTAATTCAAATAATTTGATCAGTGAATTAACTCTGTCTGCCCGTTACCCTAAAACAGGGTAATACCTTCGGGCGCAGTTCTGGGATCAAAAAGTTTCTTACAAAATTCACGAATTCTTCGTTTTTAAATCTTGTGTATGAGCTTCATATGGGACTCCACGCGACTCTTTTTAAAGAAACGTTTTTTACAGATTTCACAGCCGTACGGCCTCTCTTCTGCGTGGGTTCTCTGATGGGCCTGTAGGTAATTCCTTCGACTAAACCGCTTGTCACAAATTTTACAGGAGAAATGTTTTTCATCAGAATGGACTATCTTGTGATTGGCTAAATTGCTGGTGCTACTGAACCGTTTCTCGCAGACGTCACACTGGAACAGCTTCTCTCCCGTGTGGGTGGTCTCGTGCGACTGTAGTTGAGTCTTCTGAAGAAACCGTTTCTCACAAATCTCGCAGGCGAATACTTTATCGCCCGCGTGTATTTTCTGATGAGTCTTCAAGTGGCTACTTTGATTGAACCGTTTGTCACAAACGTCGCAACCGAACGGCTTCTCCCCGGTGTGGACGCGCTTGTGCACCAACAGAATGGTGCTGGTGTTGAACCCCTTCCTGCATATATCACACCGATATGGTTTCTCCCCTGTGTGAGTGAGCTGATGGGATTTCAACTGGCTATTTTGAACGAACCGTTTTTCACAAATGTCGCATTGGAAAGGTTTTTCCCCAGTATGAATTCGCATATGTACAGTCAAAGGAAAGTTACCTGGAAACGATTTGCTACAGATCTCACAGTTGTAGCCGTCTTCGGAGTGAGTCCGCACATGGCTCTTTAAGTTGCACTCATTCAGGTACCGTTTATCGCAAACTGTGCAGCGGTATGGTTTATTGTTATGCTCCGTCTTATTTATTGTGATTAGAGTCGCCTCCTCGGTCTGTCCGCACTTGTGAGTCGTGACACTACATTTATTCAAAAACGTTTTATGGCAAGCCGGACATGTGTACAGAACGCCCTCGACGGGCAGGCGTTCGACCCTGACGCTGCAGGCCCGCGGCGCCCAGCGGGCCGCCGGCAGCCCTCCTCCGGGAGCGTCCCCTCGCCACTTCTCCTCCTTGACATCGCCCAAATCTGCCTCTGCAACAAAATGCCAAACAAATATACCAAGTGAAGGTAGGTAAGTACTAATAACAGGACCAATCAGCTCATTTTAAATTTAATTGCGCAAATTGTGGTTACAGATTTATCAACAAGTTTTTAGAGTTGTTGGTAACTCTGTAGCTCTGCCTACCCCACTCTCTGGGAATGAAGACGTATGTATGTATGGATCGAAAAATCTCCTTGAGAATGAAAGACTCATTTAACGCTTTCTTTGACATTTTTTTTTTTTAAGTATGTTGCACCAATTATATTGAATTGATTTTTCACATGGTACTAGCTAATACTATTAGCAGTTAATGTGATTTTTTCCGTAGCTGTATCTTTACAAATACTTGTTGAAAAGTGCTGTCAAAAAATTATCTGACATTTTAATCATTATTTTTTCATGGAATTAAATATTTTTAAAAATCAGAGTTATACTCCTACCCTTCCTTTGTAGCTATGATTTGGTTTGATTGCTCTACGTTATCACAGATAACAGAATACAAGTACAGATACCCAATCTCATAGAGCAAAAGCGTGCCGTCCTAATGTAGGCAATTCGGTAGGCAATTTTAGTCCCGTAGTTACACCAGTAGATGCCGTATCTGAGCCACCACTGGATGCTGGCAGCCTACCTAATAGTTTTAGTAACGTATCACCAGATGGCATTGACTTCAAGAATGAGACGTCAAGAAAATTGTTGATTTAAAATTAATATGTAATGGCTATAATCCTACCGGTGACATTGTGGTAGCGTTTTATTCATTCATAGGAACATCTGCCCTGATTAATGATGTCCAGGACAAAATAGGAATGTTTTAATGACATGTTCGGGAAGTTTTTTGCTGACAATAAATAAAAGCAATAGGTAAAAATAACTGGTTTATTAGGTTTAAAGAATTAATTTTTTCATAAGAATTTTACAATTCACTTACATGAGAATTAAGAATAAGTTAAAAATAGTTTGGTGAGCGTATTTAAGCGTGCGTATTTACATTCACGCAAAACAAATATAAAAGAAAAAAGAAAAATAGTTAGTAGGTACCTTAAATTACTTACATACATTTTAACATATAAGATTTTAATTTTAATTTACTACTAAGACAATATGTATTATGTTTTTACGTGGTAGGTGGGTAGACTTAAATTAGTAGGTAGACAAAGTCGAGGCTGAGCGCCCGCGTAGTTGCAGCGATAAGGTGGACACAGATTAAGGTTGAATGGATGTGGCTTAAAGCGCGTTGCGGATATCAGAGCGCACTTGCTCAGTTACATAGAATTTAAGTAATCTTTTGAAATTTTGCATGGTCTTAGCATCTTTTATGCCTTCAGGAAGCTTATTTATTATATAAGTTTGCACCTTCATACAGATTTTTTTCCGTAATTAGTACGAGGAGTACGAAGTACTAGATTATTACAATTTCTCAATTTTATTTATCGTAGGTACGACTTTTTTCTGTTTAAATTACTTAAAAAGAGGTATGACTACTATATTTCACGAGATCTGGAAATATCCCTTCTGAAATGGAATTATTGTAAATTAATGCTAGATGGGGTGCAATTACATCTATGATATGAAAAAGTACACTAACTGATGTGCCCTACAAATCCTCAGTCTTTTTTAAACTAAGCGATTTAAATACTTTGACTATTGAATCTGAATTTACAGGGCTGAATTCAAAGTTTATAATTACATTTACTGACATTAGTGCAAAGTAATGATTGAGCTTGCACCGCGGATGATTTAAGACATTTCGTGGTCTTAATGGCTGTGTTGGAAAAATAATATTCGAATGCTAATTCTTTATTTGACTTGATTTGTTTGTCACCTGTGTTTAGGGTGACCTGATTATCACGAGTTTTAGATTTTCCCGTTTCTCTGTTTATAATATTCCATTCAGTTTTTACGCCGAGTGTAGTTAAAATGTTTGTACACAAACTGTCAGCGCGTTTTGATACTTCAATGGTTAAAGATAGCACGTTGTTCGTTCCGTGTTTGTACTAACATTTTAATACACCGAAACCGCCAAAATAGTATTTTGTAATTGTAGGTGACATGATACATTTTGTACTTCTTTATTGTTTTATATTTTACTTTGGTTTAGTATGTAAATCACGGCATCCTTTTCATTGATGCGAAGTAACTATGTTTCTATAAATAAATTATGTGCAAACATTTCTAATGTTAGTTTTAAGTAACATAGTACATAGTAACGCCATCTGTTAATTCACTTGCCTATTATATCGTAAAATAAATCTTAGAGGGCGCTCGTGGACGCAATTATTCTCCAAACCATAACCTCAAAAAACACTTATCTCGAGGTCCATGACGTTCTACGACACGCGGACGCGAGCGCTTTGTAATTTAGTATTAATTTTATGTTGGTGTTTCATTTTCGGCCTCCATACGCAATAATAAGCTGGTCTTCGAAACGGATTACAATAATAAGTGACAGAATTAATGTTCAACACGCCTCCGAAGATGGTATTAACTCGACAACGGTACCGCGAATTAGCTGGCCAAGTAGTTACCAAGTCCGAGTCAGAGATAACCAACATGAAGTTTGAGGGATTACCGCCTGCTGCCCAAACCTTAAATGTTAAACCGCAGAGTGAGTCTCAGTGTCGAGCATTGCCTCCGCCTTCCTCCGTCGGCACGGATAAATCTAAAAGGTCGACGGCATCCTCGCTGGCAAAGCGCAAACACTTGGAACTCAAAGCAGCCGAGGCTAAAGCCCGGATACAGATGGAACTAATAGACAAGCGCCTCGAAGCAGACCTGGCGGTCGTTGACGCTGAAGATGAAGAATCTGAAGTCGCGAGCCAAAGTGATGTCGCACCTGATCGAGTTTCCGACTGGCTAAACACCGGATAAGGCCAGGATGTTGATGAGCAACGCCCGCCTGTGCAACCCGAGCCGGTCGCGCCCCTCGCCGACCGTGCAGCCCCCGCGCAGCGTACGGACCCCGCCGACAGCATCCTGCAGTTAGCTAGCACGCTAAAGAACATGATGGACCAGACGTCATCACAACGCGAGCAGCGGTTACTAAGCCGCCTAGGTACCCCGCGCGACCTGCCTGTATTTAGTGGAGATTGCATTGAATGGCTGCATTTTAAAAATGCTTACGATGAAGCATCGACTGCATGCAGTTTTACTGATCAAGAAGAAGAGAAGCTAAAGAAGCAGTAACCGACCTTTTGATTGGTAACACTCCGCCTGCAACTGTTATGGAAGCACTGCAACTGAAATTTGGACGGTCTGAGACCATAATATTTAGTATCACCTCGCAACTACGTAAGTTACCACCACTGCCTATTTATTATCAGCAAGAATTGGTTAACTTTGCCATGAAAGTAAACAATTGTATAGCCACTATCCGTGCCCTTAATCACAATGAGCACTAACGTAACCCAGAACTCGCGTCAGCTGTTGCGTCTCAACTGCCGCGCACACTATTGGGGAATGGACGGAGTTTGCTTATGATACATTGCAAGCCGGTGAATCAAAGCTAGAACTATTGGCACAATTCTTAAAGAGAGAAGCTGAAATGCTTTCAGTAGCTGGAGCTGTTCAAGTGCGCGATTATAAAAAACCATCGCCGAACGAGTCACCTGTAAAGCGACCCGAAGAAAAACATCGCTATATTCGGCCTGTACTTACTACTATGCGCGCTGAGTCAAATAAGTGCAAATTCTGTCATAAAGAAGAACACACACTGCCCGAATGCCGTGTCTTTAAACGCGCGATGCGCAGAGATAGGTGGAAGTTCATTAAAACTCAAAGATTGTGTTTCGGATGCCTAGTCGCACGTCATGATAAAGATACGTGCACAGCGCCAGTGTGTGACGTCGACCATTGTGGCCTCGCACACCATCGCTTACTACATTGGAAAAGGCCGCAATCAGATGAAATGTGCAATGACGAGCCGCGTGCGCCGCTCCCGCCGGCCCCGCCAGCCAACCCGCCGTGCGCGGACACCGCCAACGCTACGGTGGCCCACATCGCGGCGCCTGGCGACACCGCGTCGGCGCCCGAAGGGAACGTCATGCTGAAAGTGGTTAGTGTCAAAGTGCGCGGACCCGCAGGTGAAGTACAAACTTATGCATTACTTGACGACGCAGCGTCAGTCTCAATTATAGACTCCGACTTAGCCGATGAACTTGGTTTAAACTGCGAAAGATCCAGTGCGATTAAGTTTATAGATGCGTTCGGTCTCGAAGTGTATCAATCAGATGCTCCGAAAGTCCGTGTCGACATAGCTGGCCAAAACAATAAGTTTTATGATATCAGTTTACGTAAAGTTTCAAAATTAAATTTACCGGCTCAAAATTTAGCAGTTATTAACAAAATTTCATGTAACAGATTGTCTAAAGTAAAAGAACTTGTTTGTAAACAACGTATTGTGCTGCGCTTACTAGTCGGCGAGGATAATTATTTTGTTATAGCTCCACTTGAAGTGATTCATGGTGGAAGAAATGCACCGTATGCAACTCGCTGTCGCCTGGGATGGTCCATACACGGCTACTGTGGTCGCGCTCACTACTCCGCATCGCACGTAAGTCACCCTATTTGCCATCTCGCTCACTCTAATGATGGGATCGACGATACTTCATACGACACAAATACATTGAATGACCTAATTAAGCATACATTTAGTCTAGAGTCCATAGGAATATCAACTTTAAGTCGTGAAAATACGGCACATTCACGTGCTTTGCAAATTCTTGATGAAACCGCACGTCAAGTTGGTAATCGCTGGGAAGTGGGCGGGCATACCTTTTAAAACTGACAAGTTCACCATGCCTAGCTCATATAACTATGCACTGTCTCGGATGCAATCTTTATTATATAAGTTCGAGAAAGACAATGTTTACGCTAATAGGTACCATAAAGAAATTAATAAGTTATTAACTGAGGGATATGCGCGTGAGTTGCAGGATAATGAACCCTCAGCCGACCACATATGGTACATCCCGCACTTTGGAGTGCAAAACCCAAATAAGCCTGGTAAGTTGCGATTAGTGTTCGATGCCGCGGCTCGGGTCAACAACAAGTGCCTGAACGACTTCGTGCTCACGGGGCCCGACCTGTACAGTGTACAATTCGCTGATGGGCATCATGTTGCGGTTTCGCGAGAACGAATTCGTAATTATAGGCGACATAAAAGATATGTTTTTGCGTATTCAAATTCGCCCCGAGGATCAGCATGTGTTCAGATTTTTATGGCAAGCGTCTGCCGAGGCTCCACTTCAGACGTACGTCATGCAAAGCTTAATTTTTGGCGCAACTTGTTCTCCATTCGTAGCACAACATATAAAAAACAAAAATGCAATGAAATATGAGGACCAGTATCCCGAAGCCGTTCACGTTATTATAAATTCTCATTATATGGATGACTGTTATTATTCCACAAAAAGTGAGCAGAATGCCATAAAATTAGTTCGCGAAATAACTTTTATACACAACCGCGGCGGCTTCGAGATACGTGGTTGGTCTAGTAACAGTAAACAGGTACTGCAGGCTATTCCCGACGAGGCGCTCGCGCAGTCAGCTGTTCGATTTAAAGACGGAGCTATGAACACGACTGAGCGCACACTCGGATTGATGTGGCATCCCGCTGATGACACATTTAGTATAAAAGTATCTTTTAATCGAATTCCGGTAGAGATATTAAATGGTAGCATAGCACCAACGAAGGCTCAAATGCTGAGTATAATTATGTCTGTTTATGACATTCACGGATTCTTATCCCCATTTACTATAAAAAGTAAAATTTTATTTCAAGATGTACATCGAAGTGGTGTTGATTGGAAATGCCGCATCCACCTAGAAGAACATACTCGGTGGACTGAGTGGCTCGCTGAGCTGAGTCAGCTGGAGTCGCGGCGCATCCCGCGCTGGTGCCTGCGCGCCGGCGCCTGGGCGCCGTGCTACGCGCCGCCGGCCGGCTTATCGCCCGGTATCGAGGTTGTAGACACTCAACTACATATATTTAACGATGCGTCGATCAAGGCGTACGCTACTGTTTTTTTGTATTGGCGGTTTACCCGTGCAGACGGCTGCGTTCTTGTTTGCATGGTAGCCAGTAAAAGCCGTGTGACTCCTTTGCGCCCGGTATCGATTCCGAGGCTTGAACTACAAGGAGCCCTGCTCGGTGCCCGTCTGGCTCAAACAGTAGGCGTAGAGCAAAAGGACGCAAAAATAAGTAAACGCTTCTTTTGGACTGACTCCAGCACCGTCCTTCAATGGATACGAAGCGATCCAAGAAGTTACAAAACCTTTGTAGCACATAGATTAGGCGAGATCGACGAGCTCACTAATGTTAATGAATGGCGCTATGTTCCGTCTGCTCTGAACATAGCTGATGTAGCCACGAAAACTGATTCTCCGCCCTTAAAGTACAGCGATACGTGGTTTCAAGGCCCTGCGTTCTTACGACAGCCCGAGGACTACTGGCCCAAGGACCTCAAGAACGCGAAGATGGTCGATGAGGCAACCTGCGAAGGAAGAAACGTTAATTTAGTTACGACAGTAAATAAGTACTTACCTGTGCCCGATGAAGAACGTTTTTCCTCGTGGATCCGACTTCTACGGACCGCTGCAAGAGTTGTTTATTTCATAAAAAAATGTCGACAACTCCGTAAACAGAGAGTAAATAAATCAGATTCTGAAACGGTTTACTTGGATAAAGAATTAATGACGATTGCTGAAAAACACATTATTAAAAAATCTCAAAATGATACGTTTGCCGCGGAAATATCGTGCTTGACTCACGGAAAACCGATACCGTCGAACAGTCGTATTATAAAGCTAACACCGTATCTTGATAGTGACTCAATCCTTCGTGTAGGTGGTCGCATAGATAAAGTCGCAGGTGTTAACCTGACTGCGACACGACCTGCCATACTAGATGGTAGACATAAAACTACACGTCTGTTAGTCGAGTACTACCATAGACGTGCCATGCATGTAGCCAATGAGCATGTTGTCAACGAGCTGAGGCAATTTTACTGGATTGTCAAGCTGCGCCCGACCGTGCGCGGTGTCGCGGCGCGCTGCCTGTTCTGTCGCTATCGTCGCGCGGCGCCGCAGCCGCAGCGTATGGGCGATCTACCTTCGGCGCATTTGCAGCATAATCGACGTCCATTCTCTTGTTGCGGAGTCGATTTCTTTGGCCCGATGGAAACTACAATAGGACGTGGCAGACAAAAGAGATATGGCATGCTGTTTACATGTCTTACCGTCCGTGCAATCCATATCGAATTGACGGAGACGCTTAGTACGGATTCAGCAATAATGGCCCTTAAACGCATGTCAGCCCGTCGAGGTACACCTAGTGTTATATACTCCGATAATGGCACTAACCTACGAGGAGCAGACACTGAACTGAAAAAGAGTCTACAGGACTTGAATTTAAATAAATTACGTGATGACGGGTCAGTGAGGGGAATTGAGTGGCGTTTTATTCCACCCGGCGCCCCGGAGATGGGAGGTGCCTGGGAAAGGATGATTCGCACAGTCAAAACAGCTCTAAAAATCATTTTAAAAGAACGTGCCCCACACCCGGAAACATTATCTACGCTTCTTGCTGAAGTCGAAGCATTAGTTAACAGCCGTCCCATAACGCACGTGTCAACGGACCCCAGTTACCCAGAGGCTCTGACGCCAAACCATTTTTTAATCGGTAGTTCGTCGACCGGAGCTTCGTTTGGTAAGTACGAAAACATTGACCTTTGTCTTAGAAAAAGGTGGCGTGTAGCCCAGCGGCTTGCCGACATGTTCTGGGTACGGTGGATAAAAGAATACTTGCCGACACTCTTACCTAGGCAAAAATGGACCAAAGAGGCTAGGTCTTTAAAAGTAGGGGACTACGTAGTACTTGTCGATCCCAATTTAGAGCGCGGTTCCTGGCGACACGGGGTGGTGAGCGCGGCACACGCTGGTCGCGACGGCCGTGTGCGAGTGGTGGACGTGCGCACGCGCTCGGGGCCGCTGCGTCGGCCTGTCACCCGCGTCGCCTTGCTCTCCCCAGTAGATGGTTAATAGTGCTGTCTCAGCACTAGGGGGCGGGATTGTAGGTGACATGATACATTTTGTACTTCTTTATTGTTTTATATTTTACTTTGGTTTAGTATGTAAATCACGGCATCCTTTTCATTGATGCGAAGTAACTATGTTTCTATAAATAAATTATGTGCAAACATTTCTAATGTTAGTTTTAAGTAACATAGTACATAGTAACGCCATCTGTTAATTCACTTGCCTATTATATCGTAAAATAAATCTTAGAGGGCGCTCTTGGACGCAATTATTCTCCAAACCATAACCTCAAAAAACACTTATCTCGAGGTCCATGACGTTCTACGACACGCGGACGCGAGCGCTTTGTAATTTAGTATTAATTTTATGTTGGTGTTTCATTTTCGGCCTCCATACGCAATAGTAATATTCATTTATATTCGTCAAGACATTATTTTCTCTATTGTTTTTTTGTTTTTATAATAAAAGAAGTATTTTGAGTATTGATTTTACGCGTCAAACAAGAATTTGTAAAAACGAAACGCTTGGGGCCTGTGAGTGCATAGTAGCACAGTATATAAATAAACCAGTAAAGAAGCTACGAACAAACGCTCGAAACGACGCACTCACACAGACGCACGCCTCTACGAGACCGCTAAGAGGATTTGGCGGTGCTGTCAGTCGCGTGTGTCGCGTCGAGACGAATGGGCTCCTTTGCATTTTACGCTTGTTCTTGAGAAAGATGCCACAAAAGTATTGCGTGGTATACGGTTGTTTGAATTCGGCTTCGTCAAACCCGGAACTATCATTTTTTAAACTCCCTGCTGGTGTTGAAAGGTAAGAATAAATAAAATATTTTTAAATAAAGAGCTTTTTATAATACGATGACGTGTTGCAAAAGTAAAAATTTAAAAATTGTTTGCAAAATCGATATCTGGGGATGTGTATGGTCTTCGACAACTAATCTGTTGGCAGAATGAGAAAAAGTAGCCACCATCTTGAACTCTTTAGTTATTCAACCGATTGCTTCCAAAATCGATATCTGAGGATGTGTATGGTCTCCGACAACTAATCTGTTGGCAGAATGAGAAAAAGTAGCCGCCATCTTGAACTCTTTAGTTATTTAACCGATTGCTTCCAAAATCGATATCTGGGGATGTGTATGGTCTCCGACAACTAATCTGTTGGCAGAATGAGAAAAAGTAGCCACCATCTTGAACTCTTTAGTTATTCAACCGATTGCTTCCAAAATCGATATCTGAGGATGTGTATGGTCTCCGACAACTAATCTGTTGGCAGATTGAGAAAAAGTAGCCGCCATCTTGATCTCTTTAGTTATTCAACCGATTGCTTCCAAAATCGATATCTGAGGATGTGTATGGTCTCCAACAACTAATCTGTTGGCAGAATGAGAAAAAGTAGCCGCCATCTTGAACTCTTTAGTTATTCAACCGATTGCTTCCAAAATCGATATCTGGGGATTTTTTACACAATAAAATTAAACAATAAAGCGTTCCGAACATGTCGTAGCAGACGAAAGTATTTTTCAGTGAGTAGTTTATTCTTCAGTTTTATTTGATATTGTGGTAGTGCAGTCGCTAGTTAATCTGAAATGTATAACTAACGAAGAATAAAGACTTCTTGAAATGCTAAAGTTATGTTTATTACCTACCCAATTTTATCTGCAGGGGCTACTTTTACTGATTATGTTAACGGATTCGTTATCGGACATCACACCGATCTCCAGATATCGATTTTGGAAGCAGCCTGTCGAATAATAAAAAAGTTCAAGATGGCGTTCAAGATTTTCTCATTATGCCAAGAAATTCGCTGTCGGAAACCACGCACATCCCTAGATATCGATTTTGGAAGCAATCGGTTGAATAACTAAAAAATTAAAGATGGCAGCTACTTTTTCTCAATCTGCAACGGATTTGTTGTCGCAGGTCACACGTATCGATTTTGCACTAACTAGCTGAGATACAATAAACAAGATTTTTTTTCAATTTTACAAAATGTTAGTGGACAACCCTTACGCTCAATTGGAGCGTAGGTATTTATCTTGAAAAGTAGGCCTAGTTTCTTTACTGGTTTATTTATATACTGTGATAGTAGTTTCGCGATCCGTGATGGCACCATCTAGTGACAGTACCTAATAAGGCGTAGCAAGCTTGAAAGCTTATAAGTTTTTTATGAGTTAGATGGAGTTAATATAAAATTTATTGCATTTATTAAACTTATAAAATATACCCTACTTTATGTAGAGAAGGATGTTTTTGATGTAATTAAGGTACGTTGAATTTATTAACGTGCAAAAATCATTCAATCTTCACGATTACTGATTCAAATGTTTCGCTCGATACCTGTGGCGCCATCTATGAGTTTATTAAAGTAATAATTATACGTTGTTCGAGTTGGGAGGCCATGACCTTATATAGTTCAGGAGAAAAACGACTTTGAAAAATGTGTCCATAAAATGACGTTTTTGACTGTACCTCGGTAACGGTTTAAGATAGGGGGCTGAAAGTTAGGGTGTTTCTATATTATGAGATAGCCAACAAATGACATTATAAAAATCCGATATTCGTCACAGGGGCCACTTCTCCTTCCTTAGCCTGCTAGACCCTTTATTTATTGCAATTTGTTATAACGTCACTGATAAATTGGATACAAAATATAGTATCATAATTTTAAAAACAGCTTAATCAAAAATATTAAAGAATCATTAATAATGATGGTGAGTATTAGGAGTGCTTGAGCTTGGCTGAGGTGCGAGGAAGCAAAATTTCTGAAGCTTGTTGCATCCCAAGAAACTACTGGCTCTAGCCCACGAAACCGGCGTTAGCCCGTCGGGCCGCTTACCATCTGAACAATTAAGACCCCCATGGCTCAAACACAAAAGACACATTAGCTTGAACCAAGGCCCGACGAATGAAATGCTTAATTTCAATAAGCCAACCAAGAGTTTTCCGAAACCAGAAATTAAATTCACATCACGCCTCCTGCTCGTTAAAAAAACTTTATTTTTCACTCATCACACAAATATCTGACCTTACCGGGATTTGAACCCAGGACCGCTCACTTCGTAGGCAGGGTCACTATCACTACCAACTAGGCCAGCACGTCGTCAACTGGGACAAAAATATTACAAATGAGCTGTATAAACGATATTCAAGGAATAGGTGGAGTTGCTTGCCAACCTGCATACCACATATTGTTGTGAGGACAACAAAATATTAACTTTAGCTTCATTTGATTTTTTTAAATCCTCTTAAACCAGATCGATTCCCAGTTAAGGGGAATTGATCTGGTTGAATATGAAATAATTGTTAAGGCACACAAATTTTCAAAAATCCTGTAATTTAGGATTTATTTTTTACAAAAAATAAAGGTAAGACTCCTTTGCATAGAACTTGCTATTTACAATATGCAGTGAACAATTATTCCCTGTTTAGCATACTTTCTAAATGGTTTATACCACTTTTTTACAAGCTAAAAAATACTAAATTAAATTAATATTAAATTACATTGGTCACTAGAGCCCTAGTTCCCAACATCTTTAAAGCAAGATAAAAACCTAACATTCGTTGGAACAAGTTCGATAGCACCAGCGCCACCACACCAGGCGCCCACAGAGATGGAGTTATATTAATATGATCTTCATACAAATCAATCACTTGGTCATGTTAGACACCTTACTAATTTAGAACAAAAGACTGACCATGTTACCACCAGTGACCAACATGTCTGTAAAATGTGATATGTTGCTTTCAAGCAGTAAATACGTTAGGTTATAGGTTAGAGCGGGCTACATTCCCGCAACTCGATGACTTAATCGGCGCGCCTTTAAACTACAAACAGTAACTATCAAATAGATATATCAGCTCACCAAGGCTTGTGCAGGTGTCCGACGGCAGTTCCGTCGGTTCTAGCTCCAGCTCCAGCTTCAGGTCGACCTTGAGATCGTACTCAGTCAGAGAGTCACCCGCGCCCTCGCCCGAGTCCCACAAGGGCTCCTCCTTCACGAACACCTCCTCCGGCGACGCGCCGCCCAACAAGCTCATCGTGAGCTACCCGCGCAGGCCCCTCACTGTTTCTAGGGTTCTATGTACGGTACGTAAGTTTATCGTTGCCTAGTACCCATAGTACAAGCTTAGAGCTTATTTTGGGGCTAGGTCAATTTGTGTGAGACTGTCCCCTGATATTTATTTATTATTCACCGGGAGTGCACTGCACGCACGAGCCCATGCGTGTAAATTCATATTCATTCCCGAACTCAGACAACACGGCTTAATGCTTAACTTTGAGCTGTGAATTCATGACCACAAACTTGTACAATATCCAAGTTAGACCCTGCTTCATTACGTAAATTAGGCACGACAATTGGTTTAGTTCAGTTTTAGGGATATAGTAGCCCTTTAACGTGTTGAATTTATCGTAATAAGATGGGCTCGGCATTTAATAATAAAAATTGAGCCGGAACCCAAATCCGGAGTCACAGATTACATCAAAATTCCAAGGCAATTGATTGACGTTTGTCAATTGGCATATTATTTCTAGGCTAAGGAATTAAAGCTCATACAGCCAAGTTTTGTGTGTAAAGTTTATGATGGTTGAATAATCTTAGTGCGTAAAGTTCATAAGTCGAATGTTCGTAACGAATAAACAATGAAACGCTTAAACTTATAACGCACAATAATGTTTCGGTTTATACTTTCTTCTCGACATATTTAATCAAGGGAACTTACGGGAAGGGTACTTTTTAATTCCCGATTATTTTGGTGCCCTATGGAAGCACAAATATAGTGAATAATCCTTTCACGTCGTTTTAAGTTTAGATAAAATAAGAATTTATAATGTTACATTAGGTTAGGTTAAGGGGCGCTGGCGCTGGCACGGGATATCGTAAAATAAAGCGAATTTGGTACTTGTGTTAAAAGTTATTTCATAATTGGGCTTAATAGGTATAAGGGCAAACATAGATTGCTCGTAGCTCGTAGGTGTAAATAAGGCGCTAGTTTGGATTGAATATGGAAAAAGTAAAATGCGAATCGCACTTGACCAAAATGTTTATTCTGCTCTTCTGTGTTTTCTCGTCAAATAGTTCGAAAGGACTCGGACCGAGACAAACAATCAGGACTTCTAAAGGAGAAAGGGCACAAAAACGTCAAAAGGCCTCACAAGGATGTCAAAGATATTAAAACACGTTAACTTTCAACTACGTATTGCCATTTATTCCACGTATACAATGTCTTACAAGAGATAATAGATGGCGCCACAAGTACAATATTTTGATATACAATCAGTGTAAAAATAAATGGTGCAAATTTCAGTCATAAGAGCTGTTTCCATTAGAGTAAGGGGAACAAGAAAACACATCAGAGCATTCAAATGCGAAGATGGAGCCGAAATTCACTAATCATAATATTCCTATAACTACACATTAGTCTCAAAATTAATTTTGTTTTTAATATACGTAATTGTTTTTGTTGTGTGAAATTTTTAATGTATAAATTTTTAATTCCACTTTGAAATGTAATTTTTATAATATTATCAATAAAGACCTCTTAAATCAGTGTTGCTTAATAACATAATATTATTATAACACCACCACTTATTAAAATAAAACTAAATTTATTTGAGGACGAGTTTGCAAGATTAGCGTAGACACACTCAAGTTTTTAAAAGGACTTACCTACACTAAAGTAAATTTTAATTCTGGGACGATTACATGAAGAGATCTTCCATATCAATCAAAACAACATGATTGTTAACGAATTTAATTTAACTATTTGAAGACAGTTGTACTCATTTTTCCTATATATACAGGGTGTCTGGAAAACCTTCGGAGAAATTTTAACTGTAGATAGGGTGGATGATTTGGATCATCCCTATATTGGTAACTTTTGTTTAAGTTAATATTTGACTGAGTTACAGACAGATTTATCATCGACTTTCCTGACGATGCTCTCAGTGTGCCCCATCTTAACTGATTCATTCATAATATCGGCGGTGATACTGCAAAACCGCGTAAGTAACAAATTTATGATAGAGCAAAATAAACCTTACGGTCTTATTAAAAAGGTGCATTTTGCTCCTTATTTAAAATGTCACTTACGCGGTTTTGCAGTTTCACCGACGATATGTGTCACAACGTAATGTAAATAAACAAGTTGTTCCTTGTGAACAATGTTTCCAATCATGGTCAAAAGCTCCATGGAGTTTAGAAAACTGACACATTATCCTGTAATGTGAATGAAAAGACGGTGTCTGATAAGGGCTATTATGTGAAATAATCTAAAACTGAAACTTACGATTATGATTTTTACTCACACTTTTCTCACACTCACACGGCTAAAATAGCACTTGCACTCGTAGGCACATTACTTATTTTACGAGATCATGAATCATGGCTGTATTTCATTGATTTGTACCACTATCAGGGCTTCCGACGAATAAAAAACACAATAATTAATTATTGACAATTTGACATATTATCTTTTTAAATCTTGGACCATTAAAACTCTTTATGAAAAGAGTTTTAGGTTTCATTTGTAAACAAAAAATCCTACCTACACGTTACGTTTTATCAAATAGTACATTGTGTATTAAGGTCGGTAAGTAAGGAATTACGATCGAGGCTCTAGTAGAAGCCCGAAGTCGAAGACTGAGGGCTTTCTGAGTCGAGGTACGTAATTCCCGTACCGCCCGTGAAACATACAATGTTTTTCATCACATTTGCGAGTAAATAAACACACAAGTCATCACAACTATTATTACGAATTACTTGAACTTTTTTTAAGCGGATGGCTGGCGGACTCCACAGATTATGCAAATGTTTCGTTCAGAAACGTTAAGGGCAAATACTTACGTAGGTATACATACAGCCCTGAAGGAGTGTAAAAAAAAACGACGTTTGTTACAGACAACTATTAAAATCGATTATTAAGAATATTAATTGAGTATTTAAGTAACATGTAGCGAGATTGCAATAAAATTCCTGTTTAAATAACATTTTAAGACAATTTTACAATTGCGTGTAAACTCTTTGCTTGAACTTGCATGACCTGTGTGCTGTGCTATAAATTAAAAAAAAATTACTTACCGACCTTGGGTTTCATGGTAAGAAGAAAGGTCGAGGGTTTTATATGGGGCATTGCGGTCAAGTTAACCTGTATGTTTAGATACTGTTTACATGCAAGTGTGATGAAAATTACATTTAAAGCTGGCATCATACATGTTGTTGCTAGATATTCGTATCATAGAAGAAAGAGAAAAATAGGATCGCTTTGTAAGAAGAGGTCGACGTGATTACACTCTGTGGTAAAACCCTTAAAAGAAAAAGGCCACTAAAGCCGGCTACTCACACACCTGCTGCAGGGGCAATATGGGAATTGGACCCTTGATTGCCTCCTTAATTGTGATGTGTGTAGGCAAGCAGGAGCAATTTTTAGATTGGGCCTGCGGCAGGGCGGCAGGGGCGCAAGACCTTCCTAGCTCCCTAGATTGTGTCTACCGCCCTGCAAGGTTGCTGCGTGTGTAGTAGGATTGGGGCAATTCCAGTCAGTTCATTGGTGACAACCGAGCGGAGTGGACAAAAATGGAAAAAATGGTGTTACCATAGCCAGGAGATCTTCAAAAGAATCAATATCCATTCGCAAAAAGTTTCTAAGATCATCTACTTCCAATTCTTTCATAATATTCATGTGGCACAATTTGCTTCGTTTCTGCAACCAATTCTTCACCCAATATCTTCTCTTCCTTTTTTTTTTGGTAGCACCACAGAAAGTGCCAAGGCGATACCAATCCTCTGGTGTTTCGACAATACAGGAGGCTTTCTCGTGGACGTGCGTTCAGCGGGACTATCAGTTACACACTGAACGGCAGGCTAGTGTGTAGAGAACAGCCTAAAATTGGTCCAACCGCCGTGCGACCGGTATTGCCCCTGCAGCAGGTGTGTGAGTAGCCGGCTTAAGGAACACCCAGAAAATATAAAACGTGGACTACAATCACAATCAGTCAAGGAAGCGATGTCACAAGCGAAGCGATGTTTGGTTTGGGGTTTGTTTTGTTTACTTGCATGTGATGTGACTTCACATCACACTCACAGGTTATAAAGTATTTCTAACATCACATAGCGTTTTTGCCACAGATTAAATTTCAAAAAAAATCCTTATTATTTCGTGTAATTTCCAAAAAAATAGACATAATTTAATGTGAAATAAAGTGAAATACGTTATTTTACGCTAGTATCAGATAGGATGACCACAATTTGTAGTATATTTTCAATGTTGTCAAATAGCCTATTATAATCAATTATGCGACGACCTTTATATCCATCGACAAAATGTTTTGCACTTGGACTTTTGGCTACTGCCACAAATACCATGCGGATCAAAAGGAAAGAACCAGCAGCCAGCAGCGCTTTCTCCCCGTCTGGTTGCCCTGAAAATCAGCGCGTGCAGCGTCACGGCATGTCTGACACTATGATTCTGAGTAGCACCCAATTTGGTGCATTATTATTTTATAAAATAGTTTTAAGGTTTTGTTTTAAATTATTTTCTCACTGTATTTAATTTGATTATTATTTTTCTGTGGTTTGCACCAATAAACGATTTTCTTTTTCTCCTTTTTTTTCTTCAATACGGAGAGCAATAATCGGATCGTTCAATCCGTCTATTTGAACTTTGAAAAGTCTATGAATTTATGGCTGTCATTAGATGTCAGTGTTAAATTATGTTATTTTCAATATTCACGTCTTCAATATTTTTGCTGTAAATCAGTTATACGGGCTACTTTAGAGCAGAAAACAATGGTAAATGGTTAGATCTCGGCAGTAAAAGACGGACGATATGATCAGTCTCGGCAAAACATGAACAAGAGACCTAGTGATTTCACATTTAAAACCAATTAGTGTTCAAATTGCAAAAACGAAAATACAGTAAGTTGCACTAAAATTACTCATTTATTTTTATTATAATGCTACCTTGATTTTTGTTTACATGGAGCGAACTGTTTGTTTACATACCATGTGACAACGTATGGTCTCAGGTCATTGACCTCGGACATTGAATTTTGACGTAAGATACTACGAACTGTTGGAGTAGTATACTATCAACGTCAAAATGTCAAGGTCGAGATATCGGCTGCGATACATCAAGTAACAAAATGAATATAATTAATCCTTCTTTTTTTTTTACATTAACAGAAACAAAAATGAACCATACCCCCGTGATCAGAATCGTGCCAACTATTACCCCCCCAAATTTCTCCGAAGGTTTTCCAGACACCCTGTATACATTGAAGTAATGAGTGCAGTGAGTGATTTACTATGAATTAAAGTTTTTTTTTAACTTTGGCGTGATTCATGTCAACTCATCCATATCAATCAAAACAACATGATTGTTTGAATGTAATTAAACTATTGGACCACAGATGGCGCCAGTTTTACTCATTTTCGTTATAAAACTTACGTATTTTATTACTGGGATAAGTGCGGCTAGCGTCATCTATAACATCAAATAGTTTTTTTTTTTTTTTTTTAATTCTGGCACAATACTTGGTAAATCTTCCAAGTCAATCAAAAGATATATGATTATTAACTAATGTAATTTAACTACTTGATGACAGATGGCGCCAGCTGCACATCTTTTCGCTATAACATTTAAGGATTTTATTAATGGAATGAGTGCGGCTAGCGTCTTCTACGTAACTATAACTTTATTTTTCTTACTTCAAATTCTGGCACGATACATGGCAAGTCTTCCAAATCAATCAAAACAAGATGATTGTTAACGAATGTAATTTAACTACTTGACGACAGAGGGTGCCAGTTGTACTCATTTTCGCTATAAAATTAAAAAAATATTGATAAATTCGTGCGGCTAGCGTCATCTAGTACAGTATGTTTATATTTTTTTTAATTCTGGCACGTTACTCGGCAAATATTCCAAATCTAAAAAATAAAAAGATTGTTAACGAATGTAATTTAACCTACTTGACGACAGATGGTGCCAGTTATCCTTCTTTTTGCTATAACGATTAAGGATTTTATTAATGGAATGAGGGCGGCTAGAATCATCTACGTAACTATAACTTTCTTTTTCTTATTTTAAATTCTGGCATGATACATGGCAAGTCTTCCGAATCAATAAAAAACAAGATGATTGTTAACGAATGTAATTTAACTACTTGACGACAGATGGTGCCAGCTGTACTCATTTTCGCTATTAAATTAAAGTAATTTATTAAAAAAAATAGTGCGGCTAGCGTTATCTACGTACAGTATGTTGGTTTTTTTTTTTTTTTTTTTTTAATTATGGCACGTTACACGGCAAATCTTTCAAATTCAAAAAATAAAAGATTGTTAACGAATGTAATTTGACCTACTTGACGACAGATGGTGCCAGCTATACTTCTTTTTGCTATAACAATTAAGGATTTTATTAATGGAATAAGGGCGACTAGAATCATCTACGTAACTATAACTTTCTTTTTCTTATTGGCATTCTAAAAAGGACGACGCAATCGATTGACTTTAAAAATTTGGTTCTAAGCTTTAATCTAAGATTACTAATAACCGTACCAACCAGACTATCCAGCAACACATGTATCGACAACATCATACACAATGTGCGAGGCAGCACAGCTGAAGTGATCGAATTTGCCGTCAGATCACACAGCACAGCTGTCGAAGTTCCCGGTTAAGAAAACATGCATTCTTCCATATTGGTACAAAAAACCAAGGGGCTAAAGTCCCGAAAATATAATTTTTTTTTATAAAATATCTACAAAAGTTAAATTTTAATGGAGTGTATATGGCAAATACTGTTAATGAGGCATATGACTGTTTCGCTGATTTATTCGAATTACTATACAATTTGTGTTTCCCATTCAAAAAGATTAAAATTACGCCAACAAAGAGACCAAAATGGATAACTAAAGGAATAAAGATATGCTGTAAACGGAAACGTGATTTACTTTGGAAATATCGACTCTCTAAAGATGATGAACTTTACAACAAAGTCGCTTTTAAAGATTATACGAAATTATTAAAAAGAATAATAAAACTAACCCAAAGAGCCCAGAATGACTACTATATAAAACACTCGAATAATAAAACAAAAGCGTCATGGAATATTATTAACAAAACTAAATCTAACCAACCAAAAGAACATATCTTACAAATAAAATCAGACGGGAAAATTATAAATAATCCGAAGGACATTGCTGATCAATTTAATAGATACTTTATAGACCAAATTAACTTGAATTTTAACAATATTCATTATGAATATATAACTTTAATTATAAGAACACATTGAGATGTAATTTGTCTAATTCTTTATTTATGAAACCAACAAATGCAGATGATATAAAAATAATAATAAATTCGTTAAAAAATAAATCCAGCACTGGCTATGACGACATAAAGTACGAAGGTAGTGAAAGAAGCTTCGGACATTATTTCGCCTTTAATCAGTCACATAATCAACTTATGTATAGAACACGGAGAGTTTCCAAATAGGCTAAAATTAAGCATTATAAAGCCACTTTTTAAAAAGGGGGATAGAGAAGACTTGGGGAGCTACAGACCAGTGGCACTCATCCCCATTTTTTTTTTTTTTTTTTTAAAAGTGATTGAAAAAGTTGTTTATAATAGTATATATAACTACTTTGAAATTAATAATCTTTTTGCTCAATAACAGAAAGGTTTCCGCAAGGAGAGATCTATAAATATGGCGATTTTTGATCTGTTGAAAATAATTTTGTCTAATGTTGATAAACGTATTCCAGTCTTAGCTTTATACATGGATATGACAAAAGCTTTCGATTTTGTCAATCATGATATACTCTTAGATAAATTATTCGATACCTTAAATTTCAATTCGCGTATAGCACAAAATGACGTTTTTGAGTTTTTGATGCCACTTTGTTTAGTTTTTTTTTCTCTATCGATCTGTATTCTCAGAATTTTTCTATCTCAAAAAAAATGTTCCATACGCGGACACTTTTTTTTGGCTCCAAGCTACTTTTGCCAAAAAACCGGGGCTTTAAAGAACATAATTATCTTGTGAGAAATTTTCAATGGACGTAAACAACAACTTGCAAAACCAATATTCAAAGTAAGAAGCTGTTAATTACAAATGGCTTTACACCCAAATGTAAAAAGACAAAAATATATTTTGCGCTTTGCGCGGTACTCATATTTGAATACTTCTTAATTTAAGTGCTCTACACTGACAAAGTTGAGTAGTAGAATGTTGTTATTGTTTGATACGAAGCGGGCGGACTACGGCTATCACTTTCTTACGCACCTGTCATATCAATGAATAAGTGAGAAACAATTACATCTAGGTATTATGCGCGACCCGCGCGCTTCTTGTTTACATTTTGTAGCCGGTGCCGGCCTCATACCGGCGCGAGAATTGTTAGTAACTAGTTGGTGGTCAAATAACAATTGATTTTTAATGTGAGTGAGTGTTCGTACCTACCTAATGTCTTGCAAAACTAAGTTAAGTGTTCATGGTGTAATGAATAGGAGTGATTTAGAAAAAATGAGTGCGAATAAAATCATAGATTCGCTGGTGGCTCGAAAAAGAAAACTTGAGGCAATTCTAAACCACCGGAGATCAACGCGGTAAGTACTCATTAAATAAGAACTATAAATTAGAGAAATCAGTTATTCTTTTATTATTGTTTTTCCACTGGATTCAGTTAATTAGTTATGAGTATGCTATATAAATAATACCTATCAAAATAAATTTCATTTATTGTATTACAGTTTTGTGCTATACACCTTTAATATTATGAATTTCATATCAAAGTTGTGCTATACACCTAAGCCAACGTTACAAAATGCGTTATACACCCTAATTAGGTTTTATGATTTTACAGAACTATTCCACCGCCAAATGACCCAAAAATTAATCGGTTACCATCTGACAGTCATATTAACAGGTACGCAGTAATAATACATTTGTCATATTTTGGAATTATTATCAAACATGCGACAAATAACACATATTAAAAAATAGCATTTTATTTTATAAAAAGTTTGTGCTATACAGCCTTAAGTATTAACTTAAAATCAAAGTTGTGCTATACACCTAAGCCAACGTTATGCAATGAATTATACATCCTTAATTGGTATTAAGATTTTACAGAGTCACACCACTGACAAATGATTTAGAAATAAATCAATTACCAGCTGAAAGTGATATTAACAGGTACGTTATCATGCATTTGTCATAGTTAAGGGTTAATGTTAAAGAAATACCAAATTATAACGTAAAAAAAAGTTTGTTAATATGAACTGCGTTTAAAAGTCGCGCTATACGCCTTAGCCATCGTAATGCAATGCGTTATACAATGCGTTATACACACTTATTAGGAATTATGATTTAACATAAATACACCACCGCCAAATGACTCCGAAATAAATCATTTAATAGCTGACAGTGAAATAAACATGAACTATAATCATGCATTTGTTAAAGTTTTGAATGTAAATGAATGAATCAATTGTTAGATTTAATCTTACGATTAAAATACAGACCTAACCAAAATGATGCTATAATTAATCGTGTCTGACGTTACTTTAAACATTGCTAAGCGTAAAATGAGGTGTAAATGAGATTTATTTTTTCTCTTAAAACTTTCAGATGTAAGCCTACACAAGAAAATATAATTGGAGCCTATCTTCTGTGTGGGTGAGTTTAATTTATAAGAAAACTTTAGTCTTTAGTAATGACATACAGTACAATTTATTAGTCTATACTTGTATTTTCATTAATTGTGAGTTATTTGTTTTCGTTTCAGCACGACGCTTGCGCAGAATAAACAAGATGTCGAACATTTGCCTAGAATAATAGTAAATAAAGATAAACACGTAAAATTAATAAACATATTATTTTAATGAGAAAAATTGTGATCTTTCGTTAATTGACCTAAGAGATTATTTAACTTTGGTTTAGCCCATCTTGCTTCGATAGTAATAGGACTTACCTACTGAAATGTCATAACTGTGTGTGTGCGTGTAAATAAGAGCTATGGTAACGTCAACCGTCCCCCCTATCCAAGTGGCAAACGTTTGATAGCGTTTCTATTCGCTTCGTCTCTAGTTAAATCGCGTCATTGGTAGACGACGTGGCTAGTCGTATGACGTAATCTACCATTGACACGATTGGTTTAAAAACAAAACAATTAGAAATGCTATCGGAGCGTTCGACACTTGACTACCTCTAGAGCCATGATTACGAAATCGGAACAAGATGGGCTTTATATAATTTAAAATAGAGATAGTGTTTCTTTCTTACACTGATTAGATGCGCAATTTAAAATTGTAGCAGTTTTCTTTTATTTTTAAGTATTAATAAAAGTCTTTGACCAGTATGCGTTGCCAGTGATGACCTACGGATCTGAGACGGGCGCTAACAATGGGCCTCATAAGAAAGCTCAAGGTCACTCAGAGGGCTATGAAGAGGGCTATTGCTCGGGGTTTCTCTGCGTGATAGAATCAGAAATGATGATATCCGCAGGAGAACTAAGGTTACCGACATAGCCCGAAGAATAGCTAAACTGAAGTGGCAGTGGGCGGGGCACATCGCTCGCAGGACTGATGGCCGATAGGGTTAGAAGGTTCTTGAGTGGCGTCCGCGGACTGGGATACCGTGGTAGGCCTCCAACAAGATGGAGTGACGACCTTGTAAGGATCGCGGGAAAGCGGTGGATGCGAAAAGCACAAGACCGGTCTGAGTGGAGAGCCTTGGGGGAGGCCTATGTCCAGCAGTGGACGTCTTTCGGCTGACATGATGATGATGATTAATAAATAAGTCTCTTTGGCCTAGGTTCTTTAAATAATTGTAAGATTAATGACGTACAATTTCACAAACGTTCATTATACTTATTTATTTAGTAAATTAGAAAGTGACGGACGGTATAAATAAGTAAAGGGATATTATTGGTGATAGCGTTCGTGCAACTCAATAAGTACCAATTAAAGGTACACATTTATGAATAATTGATTATCAGTAATGAATAAATAAACAATTAAATGAACGTTTAAAGTTTCATCTACCGTTTACTCATTTAAGACTCGTCAGGTAATTTTCTTAAGTTTAAACTGGTTCTTCTTTCTTGTTTGTTTTCATTAATTAATATGAAAATTTTAGTTGTTTGAAATTAGGTAAAAAACATTTAAAAGTTCATTTTAATGATAGGATAAGAAACCTATGCTTAATCTTGTACAATTAAAATAAATAAAAGTTTTAAGTACAATGAGACTTTTTATTGTATTTTTTTTTTTTTTTTTTTAAATCAAATATATTTTATAAATTATGAATTTGGTAACAGTGAAAATACGTATAAATAAAAGAAAACATTCACCAATTTCAGTAATTTTTCATACAATATTGTCATTTTTATATGTCATTTACGACAAAAATAGGCACAATACGATAAAAAAAGAGCTTTACGCCCTATTGTCTAGTTTTGTACCAAAATATGCTAGGACGTATAAAGCGTTTTTACTGTGGTCAAGGGCGTATAAGACACGCTATCTTAGGAACTACGAGGTTTTAGCACCCGTAGACTATTTTTAGTTAAAGATCTCGTGGTTTTAAGAAAATTGTCTTCAGAAAGGTAAAAGATATTTACCAAAACAAAAAAGTTATGATTTTTTAAAATTTGTAAAAATAGTTTTCGGCTCTCCTGAAAAGTGGGCATTTGTGCCTTACGCGAATTGAAATTTAAGGTATCGATATACTTATGGCATAAGAGGTAAAAAAAAAAAAAAAAAAACATTAATGTCAAATGAGAGCCAAGTTCAATATTATGATACATGCCTTGTTTGTTTACTTCAACGACAAAAGCAGTAAGATCTAAATGGGTACCAAGTTCATTGAAATGAAAACGATGCAACAGAAAATTTAATATCATTAAACAAGACAACAGTAGCGTAGAATTGATAAGATTGTTAAATAATTATAATTTACTAACCCATATTAATGTCCCTACTCGAGGTCAGTCCTGTCTGGATCAGATTGCAAGTAACATAAAAAACACAAGTTCTTCCTTTGGCATTGTCAGACCATGAAACTGCTCAATTTCCTTCAATATAAAAAAAATAAATAAAAAAATAATAATAATAATAATAATAATAATAATAATAATGGCGAGCTGTTGGTGAGTGGCGACACCACGGACCTGAATGCTCCCGAGGGTAGGTCCTGTTCCTCACCTCACGCTTGCCTTCACCGGCCGGCTGGAGTGAATAATGACGAGGAACAGACCCTCACCTCTGGCTTGCCTTTATTGGCCGGTCAGAGTGGAGTCGCAAGAGCTATATGCTCGAAGGGTGGATGTGTTGCATAAGTGGTGAGTGGGCACCTTATGGTCGTTTAAAGTCCAGAAGCACCTCTCCACCCTTAGCCCCTCTGGAACTGTTACCTCCCTGCTGCTATATATATGCGGCTATTTCGGGAGGCCCATTCCATTGAGTTGGCGAGTCACCGCCTGCCATTTCAACCAAAGTAATTAGCATTGGCCAGGCAGGCGCCGTAGTTTCATCAATAGCCTAGTTCACCAATCCATATCAGTTCATACATAGAGCCCATTATTAATGTTTCCATCCTTCTTAAATAGTCCTACACTAACCATCGGTTGTCCGTGGGAGCATACTTCCATAGTTTGAACTCAGGGACAATCGCCGGTTGGTGTCCCATCACTTTACTAAATTAAACTTGTCTAAAGGGCCTCTGCGTGTTGGCTTCGGCTCCATGTACGCCTTCCAAAGGTCCGGGACTCCCATAGTCCCGTGAATGGTAAAGACATACACATAATAATATGTCACAGTCTTTGGGTATTATGGACGGCGATGTCAAGCAGTCAGTGAGGGAGCGCTTCTTTTGCCGCTTGACAAAAGTTCTTAACAGTCTTTTGTCGGGTGGCAATAAGGTGCGTGCCTTCAATGGCTGGGTGATGCCGCTGCTCACATACTCCTTTGGCATACTAAGATGGACTCAGACTGAGCTGGACGCCCTGGATAGGAAGGTCCGCCTACTGCTCAAATCACATCGCATGTTGCACCCACGCTCATCTGTCATGAGATTGTACATCCCGAGGAAATGTGGAGGTCGAGGCATTTTAAATGCTAAGAATCTCCATAACCGCGAGGTGTGCAATCTCAGGGATTATTTCCTTGGCAATGAGTGTGGGATGCATCGTGATGTGGTTGCAGTAGACAGGAGCCTCACGCCTCTCTCCTTGGCAAACGAAAACTGGCGTAGACCAACAGTGTTGAGCACTGAAGACCGCAAGAACGTATGGAAGAGCAAGGAGCTACACGGACGCTTCTACCGGGCCCTAACAAGGCCCGACGTAGACTTTTTAGCGTCCGTGAACTGGCTACGGTTTGGTGACCTCTTTGGGGAAACCGAAGGTTTTGCCTGTGCAATTGCTGACGAGGTCATAATGACGAACAATTACCGGAAATATATTCTGAGGGATGGCACGGTCGACATTTGTCGAGCGTGCCGTTGTCCCGGCGAATCCCTCAGACATATAATTTCCGGTTGTTCGCATTTGGCCAACGGCGAGTACTTGCACAGACATAACCTCGTAGCCAGGATCATTCATCAGCAGCTTGCTCTTCAATACGGTCTTGTTGAGTCTGAAGTGCCGTACTATAAATACACACCGGCGCCAGTTCTCGAAAATGGTCGTGCTACGCTCTATTGGGATCGATCTGTTATCACAGACAGGACTATTGTCGCCAATAAACCTGACATCGTGTTGACAGATCGATCTCAACGCCGGGCAGTGCTCGTCGACGTCACCATCCCGCATGATGAGAACCTCGTGAAGGCCGAGAAGGATAAGCTCAGCAAGTACCTTGACTTGGCTCACGAGGTGACCACCATGTGGGATGTTGACTCGACGATCATTGTCCCGATAGTTGTTTCGGCAAACGGTCTTATAGCGAAGAGTCTCGACCAACACCTCAAGAGACTCTCGCTAGATGGCTGGATCAAGGGCCAGATACAGAAGGCAGTACTCCTCGACACGGCACGCATTGTGAGGAGGTTCCTCTCTCTGCAGCCCTAACCACCGGTAGCTTGAGCCCTGCCCCGCTGCTGGCGGCACCCGTAGATTAGGTTTTTTATAATGTTTATTTTTTGTATCGGTATTGTTATTTTACCTTTATATTTGAATATGTAAAAAACCTAATTTATAGAAAATTAAATGAATATCTAAATAATAATAATAATGAGACTACATACATACATACATACCTTCACGCCTTCATTCCCAGAGTGGGGTAGGCAGAGCTACAGAATTACCAACAACTCCAAAAACTTGTTGATAACTCTGTAACCACAATTTGCACAATTAGGTTAAGATGTTGAACAGTGTATATTACAATACAATACAAATACTCTTGTATATAAGTGACAGGTAGCAAGCCCATCGCCTAACAGTACTACAAGCTTTTATTCCCTTAGTCGCCTCTTACGAATTCCACGGGGGCACAATTCTAAGCCGGCAACCACACAGCACAAAGAGACTACAGCCATGACAATTTACGATAAGAACTATATTACTTCACTGTTGTTTTCTGATGTTTTCGGTACTGATGATGCCAGAACAGCATTTAGAGAATCCCATGACATACTCTCTCTATTTAACGAATTGTGTTTTTTTTTTTTTTTTTTTTTTTTTTTTTTTTTTTTTTTTTTTTTTTTTTTTTTTTTTTTTTAGGAATGTTAGTAATTCTGTAGCTCTGCCTACCTCACTCTGGGATGACAGGCGTGACTTTATGTATGTATGTATATTGTCCCTAAACAATAGCAATGCAACAGGGATAGACGGTATTATAAACTTAACGCATATAATAAATTTATTGTTTGCATATGCATATGTATGTATGTATATTGTCCCTAAACAATAGCAATGATGTTCCTTGATGAAAAAACGATCTGATCTGCATTATAACATTGCATGCCTAATTATGGTAGAACATAAGCACAATCTGTTCCACGAAGATCTGTCAATTACTATGTTCTTGTCTTTGAAGAAAGACCGCTGATTCGGCTCGAACCAAAAAAAAAAAAAAAAATAAAAAAAAAAAAATAAAAAAAAAAAATAAATAGAAATTCAATTCGTATTGTAGTAAGCACAAGGCGCACTCGTTCCCGAAAATAATACTGAAATTTCGTATTGACAAGGTATACCACTTGCAGCACCTGTCGTCAAATAGCTAACGACATTCATTCGTTGACAACAATCATGTTGATCTTGATCTTATTCATATGGAATTATTGCTATGTATCGCATGTATCGTAATCAAAAAACGCGAACATCTGGCGCCATCTCTCGTCAGGTAGCATTCCTTTGATAATAACGCGGTTGCGTAAAGAGTCGATAGATGGCGCTACCAGTCGATTAGATCGCGCAATCGTTTGGTTCCTCAAAATTACCATGGTCACCATGGGACACACTTGCAACCTCCGGTTAGGTTAGGTTAGGTTAGGTTAGGTTAGGTTAGGTTAGGTTAGGTTAGGTTAGGTTAGGTTAGGTTAGGTTAGGTTAGGTTAGGTTAGGTTAGGTTAGGTTAGGTTAGGTTAGGTTAGGTTAGGTTAGGTTAGGTTAGGTTAGGTTAGGTTAGGTTAGGTTAGGTTAGGTTAGGTTAGGTTAGGTTAGGTTAGGTTAGGTTAGGTTAGGTTAGGTTAGGTTAGGTTAGGTTAGGTTAGGTTAGGTTAGGTTAGGTTGAAGTCGTTTTGAAGTCGTTTGAGGTCGTAACTTTGGTGTGTCTGGGTGGATTTTTGTGGTTCTTGGATTTCCAAAACTTATAATTTTCCCTCATTTGCTTTCTCTTTTCATTTTCTCGTTATCTTGTTTAGTTTTCTTATTTTTCTAATTTCTTTATTTGCGGTTGGTAATTTTATGTTAATTTTTTCTTCATTTTTTTACGGTTTTTGGTACTTTTGTTTATTTTCTGGTAGTTTAGTCTTGCATCTTTTTTAGCCCTTTTCAGGGCTAGAAGATAGCGGAAACCTAGGTTAGTTTGTGGATTTAGGCTTAATTTTTTCGGTTCTCAAGTTCCGAAATTATTGACCTTGCCATTTTGTACATTTTTTATTTGTAATTTTTGTATTTTTAGGGTTTGTTTACATTTTTTCTATTTGATTTTATCCGTGTTGCCTTTACTTTATCTTGCCCAATTTTTGGGTGAGGGTACCGGCAGCGGTGAAATTAATTATAGTTAGGTTTTGGTTTGGGATTAGTTAGTTTAGTTATTTTATTTTAAATTTTTGGTACTTTGCGTTTTCGCGTAAAGTTTCCAAAAATCTTTACTTACTTTTTTGTGTTTGGTTGTATTTTTAGGTAGTCTTAAGTAATCTGTAAATTATTTAAGTCATAGGGTAGGGTAGGTTATTTAGTTTTTTAAATATTTCTCATAGGTCTTTTAACTTTTTGACCACTAGGTCAAAAGTTATTAGAATTTATTTAGGGTTAGGTAGTTTTTTGGTGTATTTTGTTGTGAAGTTTACAAACTTAAGCTTTTTTGCGAAACTTTGTAAATTTAATAACTTTTTCACCTTTTGACCTTTTTGTGTTTTTTCGCCTTGGTCATCTAGGCCTTCGCGAGAGGCATCTTGGTTTCCCTTTTGGGCTTCATACGACCTTTAGAAGTGGGCGAAATCGGGCTCCGAACGAAATTTTTACGTTGCTATTTTTTTGAAACAGGCGCTCAACCCAAGTTTGTATAGAGAAATTAAAAACCGACTCGCACTTGACGATTCAGGGTTAGGTTAGCTCATAACTCTGGTCGTCGCGGTCGGTTTTTGACCTTCTTTAGGAGCTAGGTAGACGAGGTCACAATGACCTCGCCTACCAAATTTTGGAAGAATCCACCGGAGGGGGGGGAAGTTGTCCTCAGTTCGGAGTCCGAAATGGAGGACGACTTCATCGAGGTCGAGGACAACGCTCCGTTGGCCCCCAAAAGGGCGCATGATGATGAGGAGGACGACCCTCGTCCTCCAAAAGTCAACACAGCGGTGCGGGGGAAACCCAAGGGCGCCTACGCCGGGTTGGCCACGGCAAGATTGCGGGCAAAGCAGTTCCTGCTAGAGCCCCAATTTGCCGAGGCGGCCGAGGCGGCTGAGCCCGATTCGGGTGAGTGTTACCGGCGGGAGTACCCTGAGCTCCGCTCCAGGAAGGGGAGCAAGGGGAAAACCGGAGACTCCGTGCGCTCGCGCTCGCGCTCGAGCTCTCGCCCCGGTTCGAGCTCCCCCGAGGCAGCGGAGGAACCAGCGTGTCTAGCGTGTGTGCAGGAGACTGACCCGCTAGACGCCACGCGCATGGCGGCGCGAGATATATTAGAGGCAGCCAAGGCATCCGGCAATCTCAAGGGGGAGATTTGGGGCCGGATGAACCGGGCGTGCCGAGTAATCTTGGGCTCGATGGACGAGGTCGAGGCGGCCAGGTCCGAGAGCGAGGAGATCCGCATCCTGAAGGCGGACAACCGAAGGATGCGGGAGCAACTCGCTCATAATTCGGCCGAGTTGAAGGCGCTTCGTGTCGCCTTCAGCGAGCGGGAGAAACCGTCCACTCCCGCCCCTGTGGCTGCCTCCCTGCAATTTGGGACGGCTGAGCTCACCGAGGCTATAGAGGCCATGAAGCATGACCTCTTCGTAAGCCTCGGTGGGATGATTAACGCCAGGATGGAGGAGGTAAATAGGCGCCTCCCGGCCGAGCCCATCCTCCGCCCCCCGCTTGCGCACGATAAGCGAGCCGCCGCCGCGGCAGCCCCTCCCCTGAGGAGGATCGCAGGACCGGCCCTCCCCCCCCCAGCCCCGGTGGAGGCGCTAGCGCCGATCGCCAGGGCCCGCCTAGGCGACGGGAGGCCGAAGGCCGCAGCGGTGAAGAAGACGGCAGCCCCGGCCCCCGCCGCGGTACCCGCCCCCAGACGACCAACGAAGTTGGTAAACTCCGGCCCTGCCCCGAGAGCCGCTAGGCCCTCGCAGGGAGAACCCAGCCCCTCGGGCCGCATGCCACCCCCGCCCGCGCAGACGTCGTGGTCGGAGGTGGTACGGAAGAAAGGGAAGGGCAAGGCCAAGGCCGCCCCCCCCCCTCCACCCCCGAAGAATGTAAAGGCGGCGCACGGGCCCAGGCCCGTCAGGCTCACCGTCCCCAAGACGGCGGCGGTCGTGGTCTCCCTCAAGGAGGGAGCCACCACCACCCTAAAGGACACGATGGCGAAGGCCATCAACGGCCTTAGCCTCAGCGAGGTGGGCCTCCAAAATGTCAGGGTCAGGACCTCGATGACCGGTTCCCGGGTCATCGAGGTCGCCGGCGAGGACGGGCCAAGGGTGGCGGACACCCTTGCAGCCAGGCTGCAAGGGATTGTGGGCGACGTCGCCAACGTCAGCCGCCCGGTTAAGTTGGCCGAACTCCAACTCTCTGGGCTGGACGAATCGGCCACCAGAGAGACGGTGGCACATGCCGTCGCCGCAGCCGGGGCTTGCCTGCCGGAACAGGTCAGGGTGGCCTACGTCCGCACCCTCTACAACGGCACTGGGTCAGCGATGATCCAGTGCCCAGTGCCGGCGGCGATCGCCATAAAGAACGCTGGCAGAGTCCAGATAGGCTGGGCCTCTGCCAGGGTCACGGTGGTGGGGCCGACGCCGATGCGGTGTTTCCGTTGTTTCGGCGTCGGCCACTCGCGGGAGATGTGCCCCTCCAAGTCTGACCGGAGCAATTGCTGCTTCCGGTGCAGCCAAGAGGGGCACAAAATGTCGGAGTGCTGGGAGAAGGCGTGGTGTGCCGTGTGCCACCAGGCCAAACTCCCAGCCAACCACCGGATGGGGGGCATAAATTGTTGCCCCCCCGCCCTCAGAGGGAGGAGCACGAGGCCGCAGCGCCCCCGCCCCGCCCCGGCAAGCAATGCCCCCGCAGCGGCTGCCGCCGACGGGCCACTGGAGGAGACCTGCATGGAGTCCTAAATGCCAGCACAGCATTTGGAACTCCTGCAGGTCAACGTCAACCACTCCGCCAGATCACAGGACCTGCTAATGCAGGTCATGGCGGAGTGGTCGATCGACGCGGTGGTCGTGACGGAGCCCTACTACGTCCCTCCCTCACCCAATTGGGTGGGGTCGACGGACGAGAGGGCTGCCGTGGTGGTGCCGGCGGTCGGCAATGGCCCCCCTCTGGGGAGGATCGAGGTCGGCCCGGGGTACGCAGCGGCCGGATGGGGGAGCGACACCGTATTAATTGCGGTGTATTTCTCCCCCAATAGGCCGCTGGCCGACTTCGAGGTCTTCCTCGGGGTCCTGGGGGGCGTTGCGAGGAGGGCGGCCCCGCGCCAAGTAATCATCCTGGGGGACCTCAACGCCAAAAGTGCGGCGTGGGGATCCCCCGTAACGGATGCGCGCGGGGCGGCGCTGAGGGATTGGTCGGTGGTAGCGGGCCTGGCGGTCTTGAACCGGGGCAGCGCCAACACCTGCGTGCGGCGGCGAGGGGGGTCAATCGTGGACGTCACGTTCGCGACCCCCGCCATTGCCGCACGCGTCGCAGGTTGGCGCGTCCTGGAGGACGTGGAGACCCTGTCTGACCACCTATATATTAGGTTCAGGGTCTCCACAGGGCTGGGCCAGCCACCACCAGTCCCAAGGGGGGGGCGTAGGGGGGGAATGGGGGAGTTCCCCAAGTGGTCCCTGTCCCTTCTGGACAGGGCCAAGGCGGACGAGGCGGCGATGGTGGAGGCTTGGTGCTCCGCCCCACCCGCCGCCTCAGGAGTCGAGGAGAGGGCGCGCCACTTCCGCACATCGTTGCAGACGGTGTGCGGAGCGGCCATGCCCCGGGCAAGACGGCTGTTTGCCCGGAGGTGCGTCTACTGGTGGTCCGCAGAAATTGCGGCCCTGCGGACCACCGCCGACGGTGCCCGCCACGCCTACCAGCACTGCAGGCGTAGGCGGCACACTCGGGAGGAGGAGGAGGGGCTCTACAGGGCCCACCAAGAGGCCAGGGGGGCCCTAACCCTGTCCATAGCGGTGGCCAAGGAAGAGGGCAATGTCTCCTTCCTGGCCACGCTGGACGAGAATCCATGGGGGCGGCCGTACAAGGTGGTGCGCAACAAGATGCGCACCGCCCCCCCCATGGATTCGCTAGAGCCCCCCCTCCTGAGGAGGGTCATCGAGGGGCTGTTTCCGGCAGCCCCGTCGATAGTTCCCCCGGTGATGACCGAGCCACCGGGGGACCTGGAGGACCCACTCGAACTCGACATCGCACCGGTGAGCGATGACGAGTTCGAGAGGGCGGTGGACCGGCTCCGGGGCTGCAAGAAAGCCCCGGGGCCCGATGGAGTACCGGGCCGGGTACTCCCCATCGCCCTAAAGCACCTCGGGGACCGACTCAGGCAGTTGATGAGCGACTGCCTGAGAGAGGGTCGGTTCCCGAGGGTGTGGAAGGAAGGGAGGCTGTGCCTCATCCGGAAGGAGGGTCGACCCCCGGATTGCCCGTCCGCCTATCGCCCCATAGTGCTGCTGGACGAGGCCGGGAAGATGATGGAGAGAGTCCTGGCCTCTAGGATCCGGCAGCACCTAGAGACCGCCGGCCCGAACGTCTGTGGAAGACAGTTCGGGTTTAGGGAGGGGCGGTCTACGCTCGACGCGGTGAAGTCCCTAAGGGACTTCTACGACTACGCGTCGAGCAGAGGGGAGGGAGTAGTGGCGGTGTCGCTCGACATCGCCAACGCCTTTGGCACCCTCCCCTATGGGGTGATAAGGGAGGCACTCATATACCACCGAGTGCCTCCCTACCTGCGGCGGCTCATAGAGCACTACCTTACTGATAGGGTAGTGCTCTATGAGCAGGCGGACGGTCGACGGGGGTCGACGGAGATGGCCTGTGGCGTGCCCCAAGGTTCCGTGCTCGGTCCGCTCTTATGGAACCTGGGGTACGACTGGGCCATCAGGGGGGAGCTGCTCCCGCGGACGGCCACCATCTGCTACGCAGACGATACCATGGTGGCCGCGCGCGGGACCGAGCTGAGAGAGGTGCTGTGCCGGGCGGAAGCGGCGGCCGAGCTGGCGATTCACCGGATCGGTCGGCTCGGCCTGAGGGTGGCCCTCCCGAAGACTGAGGCTATAGTCTTCGGGGGGCGGGGGTGGAGGCTGCCGGCGGGCGCGGCGCTCACCCTGGGGGGGGAACCGGTCCAGATCAGGCCCCACATAAAATATTTGGGGCTTGTTCTGGACCGATGGTGGAGTTTCGGGGAGCACTTCAAGAAGTTAGCTCCCCGAGTGGTGGGCGCCGCGTCGGCGATGAGTCGGCTTCTGCCAAACGTGGGTGGACCAGGCTCCTTGTGCCGCCGGCTGTATGCCGGCGTCACGAGGAGCATGGCTCTGTACGGGGCCCCGATCTGGGCGGACAAGCTGTCCGCCCGGAACCGGGCCCTGCTACGGAGGCCACAACGGGTGGTGGCCCTCCGCATAGTGAGGGCCTACATGACGGTGGCCCACGCCGCGGCCTGCCTCCTCGCCTGCACCCCGCCCTGGGAGTTGGACGCAGAGGTGCAGGCGGAGACCTACAAGGTTAGGTCCAGGGCCCGGGCGAGAGGTGATCGCCCGGACCCTGAGGAGGTTGAGGAGACGCGCCGGATGATGGAGCGCCGACTGCGGGACAGGTGGAAAGCGAGCCTGGAGGATTCCCCCTATGGTGTTTATACCATAGGGGCGATCCTCCCGTCGCTGGACACCTGGTTGGGGAGGGCAGTCGGTGCTACATCGTACCGGCTTGTGCAGGTATTGACCGGACACGGATGCTTCGGTCATTACCTGCACAAGATTGGGAGGGAGCCCGGCCCGCAGTGCCATGAGTGCGGCGATCCGGACGACACGGCTCGCCACACCCTCGCGGTGTGCAGCCGTTGGAGTGCGGAGCGCTGCGCGATGGCACTGGCCATCGGGCAATGGGACCTCTCCCTGCACAGCGTCGTGTCTGCGATGCTGTGCAGCGACAGGTCCTGGAGGGCTGTGGCCTCCTTCTGCGAGAGCGTTATCTCGCAGAAGGAGGCCTTGGAGCGGGAGCGCGAGGAGTCTCCTCACGCGCACCCGCTCCGGCGCAGACGGCGGGGGTTTAGGCGGCGGCGTTTTGCCGGCCGCCTCTACCCTTAGTGACTGCGGGTGGGGGATGGGAGTCCCCTGCCCGCCGTAGGCTAGTCACTTGGCGGTCTGGGAGGGGGGCCAGGCGTACTCGGCCCCCCTCTCCTTTGGCGCGGGAAGCCCCGGCAATGGCTGGGGCGTCCGGTGGACACCGTGGGGATGCCTAGCAGGAAACACGGTGTCCATACAAACCGGAGAGGTGGGTACGCCAAGGTGTTTTTTAGTGGGTAACACTCCCCCACTCCTTCTCACTTAGTCAGAAGGGGGGGGGACGTGAGTCCCACATACCCTCCCGCCACTCCCATGGCGGGGGAAATGCGTAACGCATTTTTCACCTTGACAAAAAAAAAAAAAAAAAAAAAAAAAAAAAAAAAGGTTAGGTTAGGTTAGGTTAGGTTAGGTTAGGTTAGGTTAGGTTAGGTTAGGTTAGGTTAGGTTAGGTTAGGTTAGGTTAGGTTAGGTTAGGTTAGGTTAGGTTAGGTTAGGTTAGGTTAGGTTCCCCCCCGACTGTGCTGCCACCTTGCCGTGGTGGGGGGGCTTGCGTGTCTCAATGATCCGCGAGGCTATACCGGACAGGGCTACCCATACCGGAAAGGCTCGTGGTGAGGGGCCAGACTAAGAGCGGCCATGGGGAGGTGACAGGGTTTCTGGAAGGGTTGCGGTTGCGTGCCTGCCGCGACAGGCCGCTTCTGCCCCGGAAAGATTCCCTTGTCACCTGGGGGGGTTTGGTGAGGGTGACAGAGCAGCTCTTCTTTCCGAAGAAGAGCTGCTTTATCACCTTCACACTGGGGTGGTGACAGGGGTGGCTCGGAGGCTTGGGTAGAGTTGACCTCCTCTCCCTTCGAGTTTGCCTCTGTCACTTGGGGTGGGTTGGGTGGCGAAGTTTCTTCGCCATCCTTTGGTGGGCGGCAACAGAGGAAGTTGGAAAGGGTGGTCGCGTTGAGGACCGCTTCCGCCCTGGACAGCTTCACTCTCTGTTGCCTCTTTGACGGTTGGTGGCTGAGGTAGCTTGAAGGGTCAGTTGCGAGTGCACTTGGTGCTTGCCGCTTCTGGTCCGGAAAGCTTAACCAGTCGCCTGGAGGGGGCTTTGGCGGGGGTGGTTGAAAAGGGTGGTTTCCATCCTGGACAGCTGCCTCTGTCAGTTGGCGGTTGGTGACTGGGTTTACGGGCAGGGACGGCATCGCAGGCATGCGTTGCGCGTTCCCGTGCGTCGTACTCCCATGTCACCCGCGGGTCTCTCTACGTGTCTTTCGGAATCCCGGGGGGCACTGTAGTTATTGAAGGGACAGTTGCGGTGGGGCGTGTTTGAAGGATACTTGTATCCGGAAAGCACCATCCACTGCAGGCAGACCGTTGGAGGGCTGGCGAACTCAGCCGAGGCTACGGGTGCTCGGTCGTCCGGCCCGGCTGCTCGCCTTAACTACCTTGTAGAGCCAGTGGGTTGGGGACCCACATTGCACCGGCTCTACCGGTCTGGGGTGACGATCGTGGGCTGTTCACAATCGACACCTCCTTGGCGGAGATTGGGGGGGGCTCTTCGGAGCAAGCCGGGAGGCGCGTCAGTGGCCAAAGCTTAGGCATGTACCGCGGCGCCTCACCACCGGCAGGGTTTAAACGCCGGAGTGGTTTTAAACGGTAGTTCGTTCGTACGAGAGTCCGTTATACTTCCCATTGCACCGCCTACCCCAGGCAGGGAAGATGCGTAAATGCATTTCCACTTCGTCAAAAAAAAAAAAAAAAAAAAAAAAAAAAAAAAAAAAAAAGGTTAGGTTAGGTTCCCCCCCGACTGTGCTGCCACCTTGCCGTGGTGGGGGGGCTTGCGTGTCTCAATGATCCGCGAGGCTATACCGGACAGGGCTACCCATACCGGAAAGGCTCGTGGTGAGGGGCCAGACTAAGAGCGGCCATGGGGAGGTGACAGGGTTTCTGGAAGGGTTGCGGTTGCGTGCCTGCCTCGACAGGCCGCTTCTGCCCCGGAAAGATTCCCTTGTCACCTGGGGGGGTTTAGTGAGGGTGACAGAGCAGCTCTTCTTTCCGAAGAAGAGCTGCTTTGTCACCTTCACACTGGGGTGGTGACAGGGGTGGCTCGGAGGCTTGGGTAGAGTTGACCTCCTCTCCCTTCGAGTTTGCCTCTGTCACTTGGGGTGGGTTGGGTGGCGAAGTTTCTTCGCCATCCTTTGGTGGGCGGCAACAGAGGAAGTTGGAAAGGGTGGTCGCGTTGAGGACCGCTTCCGCCCTGGACAGCTTCACTCTCTGTTGCCTCTTTGACGGTTGGTGGCTGGGGTAGCTTGAAGGGTCAGTTGCGAGTGCACTTGGTGCTTGCCGCTTCTGGTCCGGAAAGCTTAACCAGTCGCCTGGAGGGGGCTTTGGCGGGGGTGGTTGAAAAGGGTGGTTTCCATCCTGGACAGCTGCCTCTGTCAGTTGGCGGTTGGTGACTGGGTTTACGGGCAGGGACGGCATCGCAGGCATGCGTTGCGCGTTCCCGTGCGTCGTACTCCCATGTCACCCGCGGGTCTCTCTACGTGTCTTTCGGAATCCCGGGGGGCACTGTAGTTATTGAAGGGACAGTTGCGGTGGGGCGTGTTTGAAGGATACTTGTATCCGGAAAGCACCATCCACTGCAGGCAGACCGTTGGAGGGCTGGCGAACTCAGCCGAGGCTACGGGTGCTCGGTCGTCCGGCCCGGCTGCTCGCCTTAACTACCTTGTAGAGCCAGTGGGTTGGGGACCCACATTGCACCGGCTCTACCGGTCTGGGGTGACGATCGTGGGCTGTTCACAATCGACACCTCCTTGGCGGAGATTGGGGGGGGCTCTTCGGAGCAAGCCGGGAGGCGCGTCAGTGGCCAAAGCTTAGGCATGTACCGCGGCGCCTCACCACCGGCAGGGTTTAAACGCCGGAGTGGTTTTAAACGGTAGTTCGTTCGTACGAGAGTCCGTTATACTTCCCATTGCACCGCCTACCCCAGGCAGGGAAGATGCGTAAATGCATTTCCACTTCGTCAAAAAAAAAAAAAAAAAAAAAAAAAAAAGGTTAGGTTAGGTTAGGTTAGGTTAGGTTAGGTTAGGTTAGGTTAGGTTAGGTTAGGTTAGGTTAGGTTAGGTTAGGTTAGGTTAGGTTAGGTTAGGTTAGGTTAGGTTAGGTTAGGTTAGGTTAGGTTAGGTTAGGTTAGGTTAGGTTAGGTTAGGTTAGGTTAGGTTAGGTTAGGTTAGGTTAGGTTAGGTTAGGTTAGGTTAGGTTAGGTTAGGTTAGGTTAGGTTAGGTTAGGTTAGGTTAGGTTAGGTTAGGTTAGGTTAGGTTAGGTTAGGTTAGGTTAGGTTAGGTTAGGTTGAAGTCGAATCTTGGGTGTTTCTGGGTGGATTAGTGCAATTTTCGGATTCCTAATACTACATTTTCGTCTCTTTCGTTTTCTGCTTCTCTTTCCTTTCTATCTTCTTATTTGTTATTGTTATTAAAGTTTATGTATTTGCGGTTGGTAATTTAATTTCATTTTTTGCTCGGTTTTGCACTTTTTTGTTTTTCTTCTGGTTTTGTTGTCTTGCGTCTTTTTTAGCCCTTTTCAGGGCTAGAAGATTGCGGAGTTCTTGTTGTGTTTGTGGGTTAAGGTCAAATAATTTTCGGAACCTAGGTTCCAAAATTATTGGCTTTGCCAATTTGTAAATTTTCCCTTATTTCGTGTTAGATTTAGGGGGTTTTTGTGTTGTAATATTGTCGGTGTTGCCACTATCCCACCTTGCCCAGTTTTTGGGCGGGAGTACTGGCAACGGTCCCGCTTATTATAGCATTTTTTGCATTTGGCTTTTGTTTAGTTAGCATTAAGATTTTTATTTTTGAAAGTTTCAAATTTTATTTGAAATTTTCAGGGTAAATTTTTTGTTACTTTTTTGTGTTTGGTGTAGTATTTCATTAGTTTGTAGTCTTTGTATAAATTTTGAATTATTAGTTTAAGGTAGGTTATTTAATTCTTTAAATTTTTTGTTTTCACGCTTTAACCTTTTGACCATCTGGTCAAAAGTTATTGCACTTTAAATAATATTTGGTAGAGTTAGTTTTTCTTAGGTTTAAATTTTACAAACTTATCGTTTTTGTATAATTTTGTAAAATTGATTTCTTTTAACCTGTTAACCTTTTTTGTGTTTTTTGCTTTTTGTTTTTTTAGTGTTTATTGGGAGGTACCTTTTAGTTTTTGTTTCATTAGTGTACGACCTCGGGAAGTGGGTCGAATTAGGGGCGAAAGATTTTGAGACATTGCTCAGAGTCTCAAATCAGGCGCTCAACCCACTTCTCCATACATTTAGCCAAATCCGACTCGCACTTGACCTTTTAGGTTAGGTTAGGTCGTAAGTCCGGTCCTAGCGGTCGGATTTGGACTAAATTTTGGGTTTAGGTAGACGAGGTCACCATGACCTCGCCTACCAAATTTTGGGGGGATCCACCGGGGGGGGGAGGAACTCTTTCGAGTTCCGACTCTGAGCCGGAGGAATTTATCGATGTCGATGGCGATGTCGGGGATCTTACTCCCTCGACGTCCAAGAGGGCATTTGAGGAGGAGGAGGGGGACCCCAAGCCCCCTCTGAAAGTGAGCTCGGCAATACGGGGGAAGCCCAGGGGTGCATATACTGGGCTGGCCACGGCCAGGCTAAGGGCGAAATTGTACCAACTCACGCCCCAATTTTCGGAGGGGGCTGATACCGACTCGGATCCGGTGGATCCGGTGGCCGAGTATCAGAGGGAGTTTCCCGAGCTCCGCCCCAGGGGGGGGATAAAGGGGAAAGCGGTCGGCAACGTGCGCTCCCGCTCGACATCGCGCTCCCCTGAGCCCTTAGAGGGCTTGTCGTGTCTGGGGGAGTCGGACCCTGTTGATGCCACCCGCCTGGCAGCAAGGGACATCCTGGAGGCGGCCCGGTCATCCGGGAACCTGAAGGGCTCTCTCTGGGGCAAGATGAACCGGGCCTGCAGAACGATCTTGGCGTCAATGGATGCGGTGGAGGCGGACAAGATTGAGAGCGAGGAGATCCGCAAATTAAAGGCGGATAATAAGAGAATGCGGGAGCAACTTGCGCTCAATTCCGCGGAACTAAAGGCGCTCCGCATCGCCTTTAGCGAAAGGGAGATCCCGGCTGCACCGGTGGCTTCATCTCTCCAATTTGGCACGGTCGAACTGACCGAGGCCATACAGGAGATGAAGCGGGACCTGTTTTTGAGCCTCGGTCGGATGGTGAACGACCGTATTGACGATGTCAACCGGCGTCTCCCGGCAGAGCCAGTTCTCCGCCCCCCGTTGGCGCACGAGGTGCGTGCCGCCAAGCGCGTCCCCCCCCCTGTCCCTGTCCCCCCTCCTCGGAGGAGTGCCGTAGCGGCTGCCGCTCCATCTCGGACCCCAGTGGTGGGGCTCGAGCCGGTCGCCAGGGCTCGACTGGGTGACGGGAGGCCGAAGCCCAAGGCGGCCAAGAAGGTGGTGGCCACACCCATGTCGCCGGTGCTCAGCCCCCCCTCCAGGAGGCCAAGCAAACTGGTGGTAGCAGACCCTGCCCCGAGAGCCGCTCGGCCCTCGCAGGGGGAACCCGGCCCCTCGGGCCGTATGCCACCCCCGCCCGCGCAGATGGCGTGGTCGGAGGTGGTACGCAAAAAGGGGAAGGGCAAGGCCAAGGCCACCCCTCCCCAAGCCCCGAAGTCCGGAAAGGCGGCGCCCAGACCGGTGAAGCTGTCTGTCCCTAAGACGGCGGCAGTGGTGGTCACCCTTAAGAAGGGGGCCGCCACCACTCTGCAGGCCACCATGGCCAAGGCCATTAACGGCCTTAGGCTCAGTGAGGTGGGCCTGCAGAGCGTCAGGGTGAGGACCTCAATGACGGGTTCCCGGGTCATTGAGGTCCCCGGTGAGGATGGGCACAAGGTGGCGGACACCCTGGCGGCAAAACTCCAGGGTATGGTTGGGGATGTCGCTGACGTCAGCCGCCCGGTAAAAATGGCCGAGATCCAGCTGGCCGGCCTTGACGAGTCGGCCACGAAGGACTCGGTGGCGCAGGCGGTTGCGTCAGCCGGGTTTTGTCTGCCAGGGCAGGTCAGGGTGGGGGCCGTCCGCTCCTCCTACGACGGCACTGGATCAGTGCTGGTCCAGTGCCCCGTGCAGGCGGCGGTGGCGCTGCGGAATGCGGGAAGGATCCTGGTCGGATGGGCCTCCGCCAGGGTCACGCCGATGGGGCCGACACCGATGCGGTGTTACCGATGTTACGGTGTCGGCCACTCACGGGAGCTGTGCCCCTCCAAGGAAGACCGGAGCAATGCCTGCTTCCGGTGCAGTAGGGAGGGGCACAGGATGAGTGAGTGCTGGGAGAAGGCGTGGTGTGCCGTGTGCCACCAGGCCAGACTCCCAGCCAACCATCGGATGGGGGGGACAAATTGTTGCCCCCCCCACACAAGAGGGAGGGATATGAGGCCGCAGCGCCCCCGCCCAGTTCCCGCAGCCCGCGCGGCGACCGCAGCCCCCGCGGCGACCGTAGCCCCCACGGCGACCGTGGCCCAGGAGGAGACGACCTGCATGGAGCAATAGATGCCAGCACGCCATCTAGAGCTCCTGCAGGTCAACGTCAACCACTCCGCCAGAGCGCAGGACCTGCTAATGCAGGTCATGGCGGAGTGGGAGATTGACGTGGTCGCGGTGACGGAGCCCTACTTCGTCCCTCCCCTACCGAATTGGGTGGGGTCGAGGGACGAGAGGGCTGCCGTGGTGGTGCCGGCGATCGGCGACGGCCCCCCCCTCGTAAAACTCGAGGTGGGTCCAGGGTACGCAGCGGCCGGATGGGGGAACGACACCGCACTGATTGCGGTGTATTTCTCCCCCAATAGGCCGCTGGTCGCCTTTGAGGCCTTCCTCGAGGCCCTCGGGGGGGTGGCCAGGAGGGTGGCCCCGCGCCAAATAATAATCCTGGGGGACCTCAACGCCAAAAGCGCGGCGTGGGGTTCCCCCGTTACGGATGTGCGCGGGGGCGTGCTGAGGGATTGGTTGGTGGTGGAGGGCCTGGTTGTCCTCAACCAGGGCAGCGCCAATACTTGCGTGCGGCGGCAGGGGGGTTCAATCGTGGACATCACGTTCGCGACCCCCGCCATTGCCGCACGCGCCACCGATTGGCGCGTCCTGGAGGACGTGGAGACCCTATCGGACCACTTAAACATACGGTTCAGGGTCTCCACGAGGGCAGGCCAGCCACCACCAGTCCCTGGGGGGGGGCGTAGGGGGGGGAGATGGGGGGAGTTCCCCAAGTGGTCCCTGTCCCAGTTGGACAGGGCCAGGGCGGACGAGGCGGCGTTGGTGGAGGCGTGGTGTGACGCCCCACCCGCCGCCTTGGGGGTGGAGGAGAGGGCACGCCGGTTCCGCACATCGCTGCAGTCGGTGTGCGGAGCGGCCATGCCCCGGGCGAGGCGCCTCTTCGCCCGCCGGTTTGTATACTGGTGGTCCGCCGAAATCGCGGCCCTGCGGACCACCAGCAACGGCGCCCGCAACGCCTACCAGCGTTGCAGGCGCCGGCGGCACACCCGGGAGGAGGAGGAGGGGCTCCACAGGGCCCTCCAAGAAGCCAAGAGGGCCCTGGTCCTGTCCATCGCGGTGGCCAAGGAGGAGGGATGGTCGTCCTTCCTCGCCACGCTGGACAGGAATCCGTGGGGGCGGCCATACAGGGTGGTGCGCAACAAAATGCGCACCGCCCCCCCCATGGACTCACTGGAGCCCCCTCTCCTCAGGAGGGTCATCGAGGGGCTGTTTCCGGCAGCCCCTTCGATAGTTCCCCCGGTGATGACCGAGCCACCGGGGGACCTGGAGGACCCACCCGAACTCGTCATCGCACCGGTAAGCGATGACGAGTTCGAGAGGGCGATGGACCGGCTCCGGGGCTGCAATAAAGCCCCGGGGCCCGACGGAGTACCAGGGCGGGTACTCCACATCGCCCTACAGCACCTCGGGGACCGACTCAGGCAGTTGTTGAGCGACTGCCTGAGGGAGGGACGGTTCCCGAGAGTGTGGAAGGAGGGGAGGCTTTGCCTCCTCCGGAAGGAGGGTCGACCCCCGGACTGTCCGTCCGCATATCGCCCCATTGTGCTGCTGGATGAGGCCGGGAAGATTCTCGAGAGAATCCTGGCCTCCAGAATCCAGCAGCACCTACAGACCGCCGGCCCGAACGTGTCAGATCGACAGTTCGGGTTTAGAGAGGGGCGGTCTACGCTCGACGCGTTGAAGTCCCTTAGGGACTTCTGTGAGCACGCGTCGAGCAGAGGGGAGGGTGTAGTGGCGGTGTCGCTCGACATCGCCAATGCCTTTGGCACCCTCCCCTATGGGGTGATAAGGGAGGCACTCATTTACCACCGAGTGCCTCCCTACCTGCGGCGGCTCCTAGAGCACTACCTCACCGAGAGGGTAGTGCTCTACGAGCAGAAGGACGGTCGACGGGGGTCGACGGAGATGGCCTGTGGCGTACCCCAAGGTTCCGTGCTCGGTCCACTCTTATGGAACCTGGGGTACGATTGGGCCATCAGGGGGGAGTTGCTCCCGCGGACGGCCACCATCTGCTATGCAGATGACACCATGGTGGCCGTGCGCGGGACCGACATGAGGGAGGCGCTGTGCCGGGCGGAAGCGGCAGCCGAGCTGGCCATTTGCCGGATTGGTCGGCTCGGCTTGAGGGTGGCCCTCCCGAAGACTGAGGCGATAGTCTTCGGGGGGCGGGGGTGGAGGCTGCCTGCGGGCGCGGCGCTCACACTGGGGGGGGAACCGGTCCAGATCAAGCCCCACATAAAATATTTGGGGCTTGTTCTGGACCGATGGTTGAGTTTCGGGGAGCATTTCTCGCAGATGGCTCCCCGAATTGTGGGCGCCGCGTCGGCACTAAGTCGGCTTCTGCCGAACGTGGGTGGGCCGAGCTCCTTGTGCCGCCGGTTATATGCCGGCGTCACAAGGAGCATGGCTCTGTACGGGGCCCCCATCTGGGCGGACAAGCTGTCCGCCCGGAACCGGGCCCTGCTACGGAGGCCACAGCGGGTGGTGGCCCTCAGAATGGTGAGGGCCTACAGGACGGTGGCCCACGCCGCGGCCTGCCTCCTCGCCTGCACCCCGCCCTGGGAGTTGGACGCGGAGGTGCAGGCGGAGACCTACAAGGTTAGGTCCAGGGCCCGGGCTAGGGGTGAACGCCCGGACCCTGAGGAGGTGGAGGAGACGCGCCGGATGATGGAGCGCCGACTGCGGGACAGGTGGAAAGCCGACCTGGAGGATTCCCCTTATGGTGTTTACACCATAGGGGCGATCCTCCCGTCGGTGGACACCTGGTTGGGGAGAGCAGTCGGTGCTACATCGTACCGGCTTGTGCAGGTATTGACCGGACACGGATGCTTCGGTCATTACCTGCACAAGATTGGGAGGGAGCCCGGCCCGCAGTGCCATGAGTGCGGCGATCCGGACGACACGGCACAGCACACCCTTGCGGTGTGCAGCCGCTGGAGTGCGGAGCGCTGCACTATGGCGCTGGCGATCGGGCAGTGGGACCTCTCCCTGCACAGCGTTGTGTCTGCAATGCTGTGCAGCGACAGGTCCTGGAGGGCTGTGGCCTCCTTTTGCGAATACGTTATTTCGCAGAAGGAGGCCTCGGAGCGTGAGCGCGAGGAGTCTCCTCTCGCGCATCCGCTCCGGCGCAGACGGCAGGGGTTTAGGCGGCGGCGTTTTGCTGGCCGCCTCTACCCTTAGTGGCTGCGGGTGGGGGATGGGAGTCCCCTGCCCGCCGTAGGCTAGTCACTGGGCGGTCTGGGAGGGGGGCCACGCGTGCTCGGCCCCTCTCCCCTTTGGCGCGGGTAGCCCCGGCAATGGCTGGGGCAGCCGGGAGGCACCCTGAACTAAGCTTCGGCAGGCATCAGGGTGCCTCACCAGCCGGCAGGAGGGTACGCCAGGGTGGTTTTTAGTGGGTTGCGCTCCCTTGCCCCCTCTCATTCTGAGGGGGGGTGACGGGGTGAGTCCCACATATCCCCTCACCACTCCCATGGTGAGGGGAATGCATAAAGCATTTTCCACCCTGTCAAAAAAAAAAAAAAAAAAAAAAAAAAAAAAAAAAAAAAAAAAAAAAAAAAAAAAAAGGTTAGGTTAGGTTAGGTTAGGTTAGGTTAGGTTAGGTTAGGTTAGGTTAGGTTAGGTTAGGTTTTTTTTTTTTTTTTTTTTTTTTTTTTTTTTTTTTTTTTAATTTTTTGGGGGGGGGGGTGAAAATGCTTTATGCACACCTGGGAAGGGAGGCCCAGGTAGTGGTGGACTCGCACCCCCTAAAAACACCGCACGCCTCCTTTTCTTTTCCCCCCGGTATTTATTTTCCGGGGGTTGTTTCTTTCTCTTTTGAAACTTTCTAATCTTTTCCAAAAAATCTTACAATCTAACATGCAACAACGTTTCACTTAAAGCTAACATGCATACAATTTTACCCTACGTCTATCTACAACTCGAGTCTATGATTATTTGTTCTCCTCGCATGCAAAATCAGGGGAGTTTAATACATTAATATTACATACAATCTTAATAATAAAAACAGAATAAAATTATTGTACAATACTAAATCATTATATTTAAAAGTTCCTCCCTTCATTAAACATCCAAATCAATATAAATAGTTAATCAAATAGTTTTACAAACAGCGCCGCATAATTTAAACAGAATAAAATCATGGTACTATATTAAACATCAAATCAAAATAAATAATTAATCAATATACCTTTAAAATAATGTCAAATAGTTTAAAATAGAATAAAATGTGTAAATATAAAATCATTATGCAGTAACATTTTTCTTAAAACAGCCTAAAAATCAGCAATTATCAAAATCAAAAGTTTAAAATAGTCTATCTAGTAAAAAATTTATTTCTTAAATGTCCGAAGTAAAAATGTGTGTAATATAATGGTGTATAATTGGAAGTAAATGGTTTTAACAATAGAAATGTCATTGGACAAGGTGTAAAGCCAAGAACAAGATAAATAATAAAACAATGTCAACAATATAGTAAAGTAAAAATTTAAAAATAAAATGATTCTAACAATAAAATGTCATTGGGTAAGGTGTAAAGCCAAGACCAGATAATTAATAAAAGAGAAAACAATGTCAAATAATTCGAAATAAAATCTTAAAACTAAACACTCTGATTTTAAAATCTAACAAGTATTAACACAGACTCGCCACTGTAGACAGACGTATATATTTATATCCCCCCTGGCAGAAACCTGCCTACCCCCAAGTTGAGTAGCGCCCCCGCTATATGGCCGTAGCTCCATTAGCCCGCGCCGCCACGCACAAAACTCGCTCTGCAAACCGCATGAAGTGCTCCCTCAGGCCTCCGTCCGAGACTACCCGAGCCAGGTTGCCCTCTGTCAGGTCCACGCCTATGCGACACTCGCACTCCCACCTCGCGAAGCCGAATCGTGGGCATTGAGTGAGGATGTGGGACACCGTCTCCTCCGAGCCATCTTCACAGGGGCATAACGGGGAGTCTATAAGCTTAAACCTATGCAGGTACTGCCTTAGACCCCCGTGCCCCGTGAACAGCTGGGTGACGGTGCTCCGGTTCCCCACTCTCTCCATGACCGACTTCGCCGTGCGTATGTCGCGGAAGAAGAGGCGTGTACCCGACGCAGTCTCCGCTCCCTGGTACCGTTCCTGCCACAAGCTAAGGGTGCCCGCCCTGATGCTCCGCTTTGCGTAAGACAGCGGGAACTTATCATAGACTGGGGCCCTCTTGTCCTTTAGTGCGGCCGCCTTCGCCAATTCGTCCGCCCTCTCATTTCCTGATAACCCAGCATGAGCCTTAATCCACATCAAAGTGATAGGGTGACCTCCGGACTCTGCCTCCATCATATGCTCCCGAGTCTCCACAGCCAGTGGGTTGAGGGTGCCCGGGTGACTCACGGCCTGTAAAGAGGACCGTGAGTCACAATAAATAACGGCACTCTTCCTCTTCTTCACAGCAATCCCCGTTGCTCGGTGGAGAGCGGTCATCTCCGCCTGGAAGACTGTACAGTGGTCCCCCAGGCGGAATCCGACATGCGCCGTCTCTTTGTCCCCCGCCCACACGGAGATCGCCGCCCCAACCCTGCCCTCCATCTTGCTCCCGTCCGTAAACATGGAGAGGCCCGACATCTCCATCGAGGTCTCCTCGGTAGTATGCCCAAAAAGGTAGCGCTGCCTCCTCGCCGGGTGAGGAAGTGAGGATGGATGGATCCTTCGCTGCAAAACTCGTCCAGGGATCTCCGGGAGCCCTCTCCCCCTCTTCACCTCGTATAGCTCCCGTTGCTCCCGCAGCCTTAGGTCCAGCGGGATGATGCGGGCAAGGACAGCGCTAGAGACCATAGAGACCGTGCGATGGGCCTTCGAAATCTTAATTCCAAAGGCCCTAGTCACTCGGTCCAATCTCTTTCTCACGTATGCCTTGTCCGCAACACCCCCCCAGGCCCCGGCCGCGTAGAGCATCGTGGGCTCCACCACCGTGAAGTATATGGTTCTAAGAATCTCAGGGTTCAGTCCCCACCTGACCTTCGCCATCCTAGCCACAACCTTGTACAGGCTTAAGGCCTTGGCTGTGACGATGTCAAGATGGGGGCTGAACCCGAGATTCTTATCGATGGTGAGGCCCAGGAGCTTGACCGTGTCGGTTAGTGCTATAGGAGAGCCGACGATTCTGAATGAGGGGTCAACATCATACTTTAGCCGCTTGGTGATGATGACCGCCTGGGTTTTGTGAGGGGCAAACCTAAGCTTGTGCCTCACCCCCCATTCGGCCACCACCTCCAAGGCGCTGTTGACCCTCTCATTCAGTTCGGCCACCGTCCCGGCCCTCGCGACGACCAAGATGTCATCTGCAAAGGCCTGGAGCTGGGCCGTCAAACCGTCGGCCTCGACCAACAGAGGGTCCAACTGGAGGTTCCACAGGAGCGGGCCCCCGATCGATCCCTGAATACAGCCCCGATCCGTGTCCACCTCGACCCTCTCCCCGAGGTAACTGAGCGCCACCTTTCGCCCCTCCAAGTAGCTGCACAGGAGCCCGTTCACCCACCTATCAGCGCAGTGGTCGCGGAGCTGGCGAAGGATGATAGGCCACCACGCGCCATCGAACGCCCCCTCAATGTCCAAGGAGACTAGGGCTGCAAACTGCTTATCCTTTACTGCCTCCTTGACCAGAGTGATGGCGTCGTAGAGGGCATCCTCCGTGCTCTTCTGGGGGACGAACCCGTACTGCCTCTGGCTAAGGCCAGGCCCCCTCGACAGCTCCCAGGTGAGCCTAGTGAAGGTCAACTTCTCTAGGACCTTGCCCAGCACTGGGAGCAGTCCAATGGGCCTGTACGATTTGGGCACACCATAATCGTCCTTGGCGGGCTTTGGGATAACTCGGACATGTGCCGCCTTCCAGCAAATGGGGAAGTAGGACAGCGCCATGCACCTGTTGAACAGCGCCAACAGTACCGCAGGGCGCGTCTCAAATGCCTTCTGGCCTATGTCCGAGGTTATCCCATCCACGCCAGGTGCTTTGTTCGGGTTCATCCCCCCGAAGACCCCCGCGACCTCTGCTACGGTGAACGGGATAAAGGGCGACTGCGGAGTACTCTCCCTTATGGTGCGCTTAAACACCTCCGCCTCGTTTCTAACTTGCCTGTGCCAGTCATTGTCCTGCGCAGGGTCGTCTCGCGGGAAGAATGTAACGGCCAAGAGCTCCGCCGATTCCCTTTCCCCTAGGACTGTGCTGTCCACCGGGGACTTGAGAAGGCACTCTTGGCTAGATTCTCCCGCGAGACATCTCTTGACGACCCTATACGAGGTCCTCCAGAGGTCCTCCCCCTTCTGCGCAGAACAAAACTCACGCCAACTCCCCGTGATGGCGTTTTCCATGGCAGTCTTATAGGTGAGCCTCGCCTCCTCATATTCCGCGAAGACAAGGGGTCTGCGCGCCGGGTTCGCTATGCTGATCCTCCGTCTAAGGGTTTTAACCCTCGACTTCAGATCAGTGAGCTCCTGCGTCCACCAAGCTGACCCCTTGACTCCGGTCCTCACCTTTAAGACTGGCATGGAGCACAGACAAGCGGCCTGGATCACCTCCGTAAGGTCTGCCGTCATCGCCTCCAGCTCGTCGTGGGAGGTCAGGGCCTCGATGGACTCCACCGTGATGCCCCCACTCTCAAGCCGACCTTTCAGCACTTCCGCGAACACCGGCCATTTGGCCTTGTTCGCGTTGTACCTCCTGGTCGACGTGAGAGCGGGCGCAGGCCCTTTTCCCCCACCGGCGACGTCGAACTGTATCCGGCGGTGATCCGTTAGTCCCGTGGCGTCGGTGTTTACTCGCCAGCTCTCAACGCGTCCCAGCCACTGGTCGGTGCAGACCGTAACGTCCACGATGCTGGAGAACAACCTGCCGCCTCGCCATGTGTGGAATGTGGGTGTTCCTCCTCTATTGAGGAGATTCAACCCACACTCCGCACACAGGTCGACGAAGTCTGCTCCCCGCCCGTCCTCGTTAATGCATCCCCACCAGTGGCTGGATGCGTTGATGTCTCCCCCAACAATGGCCCCCGTGGCCCCCGCGGAGTCCAGTATACCCTTCAGGGCCCTCAGGTATTCTCCCATCGGGCGGTCTCCCTCCAGGTAGAGGCTGACCATGCATACCACTAAGTTACCGACATGGACGGTGGCTGCGACGATGTTCTTGGTCTGGTGTTCCGGGTTCACTACTACTCTTGCCGTGGGGTCCAAGATGACTATAGCCGATTTCACCGGTCCCTCCCCTTGGGTTTGCTGGACCGTGGTGAAATCGGTAGTAAGATAGCCCTTGGACCCGACATACGGCTCTTGGAGTAGTAGTACCCCCACCCCCTCGTCAGCAGCCTCCTTCAGACACTCCTTGGTGGCTGCATAGCCTCTACCCAGGTTGAGTTGGGTCACCCTGAGAGCCCTGGTACCCGCGCGCGGCCGTGGTACGGCGGCCGGTCCAGGCGTCCGGTCAATGCTGCCCTCAGCAATACCTCACCTGGGATCTCGCCAACCGGTCCCACTTGCGCCACTCCGGACAGTCTCCGCTGTAGGCAGGATGCGCCGCTGCGCCAGCCGTTGCTCCGAGCCTCTCACAGTTCGCGCACCTGGGGTCCGCTTCCCGCCCAGGGCATCCCTTCGTGTCATGGCCACCCCCGCAGTAGCCACAAGTACGCTGCTGGTCGCAGTTCCTTGCGAAGTGGCCAAAGCGGAGGCAGCCATAACATTGGACGACTGGCGACTGATCGAAGGCCGATACCAGCTGGTAACCGACCCTCACCTTGCTGTCCCGGAGGCGTGCCCATATCTCCGCATCAGCCTCCAGGACTACGTTGGTGGTCTCGGGTATCCGGCCCCTAGTCCTGCGCAGCACCCGCATTCTACCCTCCGCGTTTTCGACTCCCTCCAGTAGCGACGCATTTTGCCGCGCGATGGCCCCCGGTAACTGGACGTCAGTCTGCCCCTTCACAAGTCCAACCAGCCGCAGCTGCGGCCTCCGGAGGTTGGTCTTTGTAGTTTTGAGTTCGGGGCACTCCTTCCCGATTGCCGCGCGCAGGGTCTCACGGTCCTGCTCCGTAGCAAGCCCCAAAACCGCTCGCTGGTTGCGGGTGCCCCGAACGTATTCCACCCCGATGCCGAGCTGCGACACATCCACTGTCTCCTTCACCCTGCGGATTACGTTCGCTGAGGTGCTGCCGGGGGCGGCGGACTCCACCGTAAGTGGAAATCGTGGCCTTGGCGGGAGGTCAGGCGTTACCTCCGGGCCAGAAAAACCGGGCCCGGTCCTCCGCCGTGACCTCCGCGGTCCAACGGTCCTCCACGGTCCGTGGTCCGCCATCCCCTCCTCCCCCTCGCCACCATGCGCCGGCTTCCCGGCGCCAGCCATCTCGTCCATCAGGCTTGGGCCTACCGGCCTCACTGCAGTCGCCGCCTGGAGGTCCTCGGCCACGGTCTCGAAGCCCCGCACCACCCGGGAGTAGAGCCTCTCGCTCTGGGTCTTGACTTCCTCCTGCACTCCCTGTATACCCTGGGTGATGCGGGCCACCTGATCCGTTTTTGCCCCTACCTGGACCCCCTGGGCGATGCCCTGCAACGTGCTATGAAGGCCAGCAATGCTCGACTCCGCCTTGGCACCGCTAGCCGCCGCCAGGTCGCCGGACTCAACAGCTCTGCTTACACCTTCCCGCAGGGTGACGGTCTTGTCCGAAAGGTCCACAATCTCCTGTCTCAGCCTCCTAACTTCGACGAGGACCTCATTTTGTCCCACCTGGGTCCCCCTCAGCGGTTTACTATCTAGTTTGTCCCTTAGGGACTCCATGGACGCCCGTAGGGACTCAAGGCCCTCCCCGGCCGACGCAGCCTCTCCAGCCGCCGGCACTCGGGTGCTCATGGCCGTCCTGAGCCTCTCCATGGAGTCCCCAAGGTCGGAGACCATGATTGTCCTCTGAGCCTTTTGTTCTTTCTGTACCGCTTCGAGGGCCCCCATTATCCGGTCGGAGTCCGCCCCCAGCCTCGACATTAGCCCCTCCAGGGCTCTGGAGTGGGACCTCTCCATGGCCGCAACTTTTCGCTCCTGAGCAAGCCTCTGCTTCTGCTGTTCCAGCATATGCCGGGCCCGGGAGTCCGCCAGCCTCAGCACCATTTCATACAGCGCTTGGAGGGACTCCACGACCGTATCCCTGGTGCTCCGTTTTAGGTTGGTGGTCGCCTCAACCGCCTCCTTTGCCCCGAGGAGGATCTTGTTTGCCGCTCGGGGGAGCTCACTCATGAGTCCCCCCGCGGTCAACCCCACTCCCACGGAGCAAACGGAGCGATCGTCCAACCCCATGGACAACTCGGCCATCCCCTCCAAGTCCTCCGGCTCGCCCGCAGTCCTGGCACACTCAGCCGCTCCCGCCAGCGTTGCCTCCCTTATCTGGGTCCTTACCCGGAGGAGCGCCGACTCCGACCTGGTGCCCGTACGTGTCCCGGGGCTTGGTCCTGCAGGCGTTGAGGCCGCTGCCGGCTGCCCATGCCGTGGATCCGGGTTTTGCTGGCCCTCTCGTGCGGCTTCCGTTGGGGGACTATCGCCTCGCGGGTCCACCTCCGCCTCCACCCAGGTGACCTCCTCCATGTCCACCGGGGAGGCCGAGGGTACCTCGGTCCCCTCCCGCTCCGCCGAAACCTCGCCGGCCCCACCTGAAGCCACCATACCCGATCGCCGCGCCGGCGCCGCATCCCCAACACCGAGGGGGGGGGTCTTGCCTATACGCAGGACTAGCCGTGGCTTCCCCGTAGGTTTACCCACAGGCTTCTTCCTGCTCTTGGCGTCCCCCTCCTTAGGCTGCACGGATGACATCCTGCCTATACGGGTCGGGGGGGGGGGGGGGGGTTATGCCGCGGGGACGGTAGGGCTCGTCGATCCGCCCACAACGCCGGGTCGCACGCCTCTCTAGGCCACCCCGTTCGGGAGCTACAGGCCCCCAAAGACGGTCTGTGACAGCTGTCACCTGGTCAAAGATGGCGGGTCTGATCTTTGAATGCCCGTATCTCCGGATCTAGCAGTCGCAGAAGATCGAGACTGGGATCCCCGGTCTCAGGCCGACACTCCCTACCCTCACCCGTTACCAGTCTCAACCAGAATCTAAAAATCTAGATCCTGGTGAAACTGCCCCGGGTGCACAGGGGAGGTCAGTCCGCCTCCAGGGATACCTCTCTCGCGCCTCTGCGACCTTCCAATCCGGAGCGGCGACCCTCCAAACTTCACCCTTGACAGGTGACAGCTGTCAGTGCCGAACTTAGGGAGCCTGTAACTCCCGAACCAGACCACGGAGCGAGTCCGGAGCTTCAGTTCCCGGCCTGGCGCGCTCCAGGGACCCGAGATTGTGGAGAAAAATCAGGATATATTTTCCGGAAAAACTTTCCGGAAAATTCCGACTTTTCCCCCTTTTCTCCCCCTGGGCACCTCGGGCACACCCGGCCTTCCAGGAACGAGCCCCAACTCCGCCCCGGTAGGTCCTATAGGAGCCGAGATACGCTCACCTCAAAAATCCAAGATGGCGTCCGCGCCAAAGTTCCCTGGGCGATTGTGGGCGAACCGACGGTCTCAGCGACTCCGGGTTTTGGGTGGTGATGGACAAAGGGGGACTGCGGACCGGATTCCGGGTCTTCCCGTGTCCCGGGAAAAAAGTCCCGGATTTGCTCGAGGCAAGAAGGGGACAGGCCAACAAGGCTCTCCCCCGAAAACCCCAGTCTCCTACGAGCACCCTAGCCGGAGTTCCGTAGCCAGGAACAGCTCACCAGGAGTCCGACTGGTCTTCGGACAACCAGGATCGAGGGATCTCGGCCGTTATTCCTAGTAGGGGCCTCCAATGAGTTCCCAGAGGTGGCGTGTCTACCGGCGCTGCTGTGGGAAATGTCGATGGAATTTTCCCGGCCTTGGGTTTTCCAGGAAAAACAAAAAACTTAACCAGGGGTACTACTCCCTTAAAAATGGCCCTAGAGACACGGGGAAAAAAGTAATCACCTTAAAATACGCCTGTCTGCAGTTGGGTACACAAAAAACATATAAAAACTAATTACAAGGGGGGGCTCGTGGCCGGTCAAAAAATTAAAATCTTAATAACTAATAAAATAAAAGAGTCGCGCAAGTAAAAATTTTGCCGTCGTGTAGATCCCGCTGCTCCGGTCACGCTCAATTTTTCCCAGAGGGGGTCGTCGATCTTGTTGTCGAGTTATGGTTGGCCAAAATTTGGCCAAAACTTCAAACACTTGTAATATCTTGACCACTTAACTTATCTTCCTCGTCTCTTCGGCTCCGTCCTCCGCTTCGCTGCCCCTCCCTGCTGCAACCGCCAGAAACTCCAGAAAGTCCCGGGAACTCGTAACTCGGTCACATCCGGGACTTGTTTTTCTGGCGATTGTACTTCAGCCGTTGGTGGTAAAAATCCCCGAGTGGCACGTGGGTGTAGGGCTCACCGGGGGGCTTCCAACGGCGTATCGCGAGGGGGGGGTCACCGATCTAAATCGGCCAGCGTTTCACTTTTAAACTTTTCCACTTTCACAAAAATCACCTTTTTCCACTTTGCCACTGCACTGGTTGCGTCCGGGTGAAACAAATTACACTCCCGGGTGCGCGTCGGTGAGCCGCAACTTTTGGCACAAGTTTCAGGAGGATCGGAGCACTTTTACTATATTTCCCGTATTTTTAAGCGCGGAGCGACCTCAAAATCGTGGCGCTCGCGGTGACGGCTTGGGCGCTACTGGGTTAGGTTAGGTTAGGTTAGGTTAGGTTAGGTTAGGTTAGGTTAGGTTAGGTTAGGTTAGGTTAGGTTAGGTTAGGTTAGGTTAGGTTAGGTTAGGTTAGGTTAGGTTAGGTTGAGGTAGTAACTTTGGTGTGACTGGGTGGATTTTCATGATTTTTGGCTTCCAAATCTTATAATTTTCGCTCATTACTTTGCAGTTTCCCCTTTTCACTTATCTTCTTTAGTTTCCTTATTTTTCTTTCTTTTGCATTTGCGGTTTGTTTTATTTTGTTCGGATTTTCACTTTTTTGTTTATTTTTTGGTATTTTCTTCTTGCATCTTTTTTAGCCCTTTTCAGGGCTAGAAGATAGCGGAGCTTTTGTTTGTTGTGCTGGTTTAGGTCCAGCAATTTTCGGAGCTTAGGTTCCGAAATTACTGGCCTTGCCTTTTTGTAAATTTTCCCTTTTAATTATTTATAATTTTAAGGTTTGTTTACATTTTTACGTCGTGATTTTGTCGGAGTTCCCTTTGTTCCACCTTGCCCAGTTTTTGGGCGGGGACACGGGTAACGGTCCCGCTAATTACGAGGTAAAGTAGGTCTAGGTTTTGTTAGGTTAGATAATTTATTTTTGTTTTTTAAAATTTCAAGTATTTCTTGAAATTTTTAATTTAATTTTTTCTAACTTTTAGTCTTCAATTTAATTTTTTGCTAGGTTTAAGTACTGTGTAAATTTTTTCATTGTTAGTTTAGGGTAGTTTATTCTGTAGTTTAAATTTTTTGTATAGCACTTTTATCTCTCTGACCACTAGGTCAAGAGTTATAAGTTGTTATATAGTAATAGGTAGGTTGTGTTTTTTAAGTTACAAACTTAAGCTTTTGTGTAAATTTTGTAACTTCTTTAACTTTTAGGTTTTTTACTTTTTGTTGGTTTTTCTTTTTCTATTGTTTAAGTTCATTTGGGGGGTATTTTTCTATATTTATTTTGTATTTTTACGACCTCATTTAGTGGGTCAAAGTGCTTGCCAAATTTTTCATAGCGTTGCTATTTTAAAATTTCAGGCGCAAAACTCCACATTGTATGGGAAAGTCTAAATCCGACTCGCACTTCACGCTTTCAAGGTTAGGTTAGCTCCTAACTTTGGAAGTAGCGGTCGGATTTAGACCCCACTTGGGGGCAAGGTAGACGAGGTCGTGATGGCCTCGCCTACCAAACCGTGGGAGGATCCTCCATTGGAGAGCGGAGCTACTTCTAGCTCCGACTCCGAAATGGAGGGCGATTTCGGAAGTGTCGACGAGTATGTCCCGTCGACATCTAAAAGGGCTTACGAGGACGAGGAGGGGGATGACCCAAGACAGCCCCCTCCTAAGTGTAATACGGCGCTACGGGGTAAACCCAAAGGCGCGTACGTTGGGCTGGCTGCGGCCAGACTGAGGGCTAATCTATATCAGCTTACGCCCCAGTTCGACGAGGTCGCCGATGCCGACCCCGACCCAGCGGACATCTACCGGAGGGAATACCCCGAACTTCGCCCCAAAGGGGCAAAGAAGGGGAAGTCGTCTGGCGCCGAGCGCTCTCGCTCCGTCTCGCGCTCCGTCTCGCGCTCCCCCGAGCCCGTGGAGGAAGTAGCGACGCAGGACGAGGTTGACCCGCTGGACACCGCCCGCATGGCGGCGCGGGATATCCTTGAGGCGGCCCGGGTATCAAGCAACCTGAAGGGCGAAGTGTGGGGCCGGATGAACCGGGCCTGCCGTACCATCATAGGGGCAATGGACGAGGCCGAGGCAGCAAGGTCCGAAAGCGAGGAGATCCGCAAATTAAAGGCGGACAATAAAAGGATGCGCGAGCAACTCGCCATAAATTCGTCCGAGCTGAAGGCCCTCCGCAAGGCCTTCAGCGAGCGGGAGATTCCGGTCGCCCCCGCCCCCGTCGCCGCTGCGCTCCAGTTCGGGACGGCCGAGCTGACCGAGGCTATAGAGTGTATGAAACGGGACCTGTTTCTTAGCCTCGGTAAAATGGTGAGCGACCGGATAGAGGAGGTGAGCCGGCGCCTCCCGGCGGAGCCCATCCTCCGCCCCCCGCTGGCGCATGAAAGGCGGGCCGCAAAGCCCGCCGTGGCGGCCCCTCTACAGGGAAGGGCAGTAAGGCCTGCCCCGCCCTCGGCAGTCCCAATGGAGACCACCGAGCCGAGGGCCCGACTGGGAGACGGAAGGCCAAAGGCCGTGGCGGCCAGGAGGGCGATTGACCCGTCCAGGCCCCTGTCCCCGGTGATCACCCCGAGGAAGAAGAAGGCGGCGGCCCCGGCCCCCTCAGTGGTACCCGCCAGTAGGAAGCCCTCCAGGCTGGTTAACGCTGGCCCGGCCCCGAGAGCCGTTCAGCACTCGGAGGGAGAAGCCGGCCCTTCGGGCCGAATGCCACCCCCGCCCGCGCAGATGGCGTGGTCGGAGGTGGTGAGGAAGAAAGCGAAGGGCAAGGCCAAGGCCTCCCCTCCTCCACCCCCGAAGACCGGCAAGGCGGCGCCCAGACCCGTCCGGCTGTCCGTCCCTAGGACGGCGGCAGTGGTGGTCTCCCTAAAGGAGGGGGCCACCACCACCATGCAGGCCACCATGGCTAGGGCCATAAACGGCCTTAGTCTAAACGAGGTTGGCTTGCACCATGTAAAGGTGAGGACCTCGATGACGGGATCCCGGGTCATCGAGGTCCCCGGGGAGGACGGAGCGAAAGTGGCGGATTCCCTTGCGGCGAAGCTGCAAGGGATAGTCGGGGACGTCGCCATTGTGCGCCGCCCCGTTAAAATGGCCGAAGTCCAGTTGGCCGGCCTAGACGAGTCGGCCACTAAGGAGTCGGTCGCGCAAGCCGTCGCCGCAGCGGGGGCGTGCCTGCCGGCGCAAGTTAGGGTGGGGGCAGTCCGCTCCCTGTACGATGGCACTGGGTCAGTACTGATCCAGTGCCCGGTGCAGGCGGCGGTTGCCCTCACCAAGGCGGGGAGGATCCTGGTGGGCTGGGCATCCGCCAGGGTCACGCCGGTGGGGCCGACACCGATGAGGTGTTTCCGATGCTTCGGTGTCGGCCACTCGAGGGAGCTGTGCCCCTCAAAGACTGACCGGAGCAATCTGTGCTTCCGGTGCAGCCAAGAGGGGCACAAAATGGCGGACTGCTGGGAGAAGGCTTGGTGTGCGGTATGCCACCAGGCCAAGCTCCCGGCCAACCACCGGCTAGGGGGGACTAATTGTTCCCCCCCCGCCACGAGAGGGAGGGACACCAGGCCGCAGCGCCCCCGCCCAGCCCCAGCAGTCCCCGCAGCGACGGCAGCCGTCGAGCCGGCCCAGGAGGAGACCTGCATGGACCTCTAAATGCTAGCACACCATTTAGAGGTCCTGCAGGTCAACGTCAACCACTCCGCCAGAGCACAGGACCTGCTCATGCAGGTCATGGCGGAGTGGTCGATTGACGTTGTAGTGGTGACGGAGCCCTACTTCGTCCCTCCCCTACCCAACTGGGTGGGGTCGAGGGACGAGAGGGCTGCCGTGGTGGTGCCGGCGATCGGCGACGGCCCCCCCCTCGTACAACTCGAGGTGGGCCCGGGGTACGCGGCGGCCGGATGGGGGAACGACACCGCACTGATCGCGGTGTATTTCTCCCCCAATAGGCCGCTGGTCGCCTTTGAGGCCTTCCTCGAGGCCCTCGGGGGGGTGGCCAGGAGGGTGGCCCCGCGCCAAATAATCATCCTGGGGGACCTCAACGCCAAAAGCGCGGCGTGGGGTTCCCCCGTAACGGATGTGCGCGGGGGTGTGCTGAGGGATTGGTTGGTGGTGGAGGGCCTGGTAGTCCTGAACCGGGGCAGCGCCAACACTTGCGTGCGGCGGCAGGGGGGGTCTATCGTGGACGTCACGTTCGCGACCCCTGCCATTGCCGCACGCGTCACAGATTGGCGCGTCCTGGAGGACGTGGAGACCCTTTCGGACCACTTGAACATCAGGTTCAGGGTCTCCACGAGGTCAGGCCAGCCACCACCAGTCCCTGGGGGGGGGCGTAGGGGGGGGGGGATGGGGGGAGTTCCCCAAGTGGTCCCTGTCCCTTCTGGACAGGGCCAGGGCGGATGAGGCGGCCATGGTGGAGGCGTGGTGCGACGCCCCACCCGTCGCCTCAGGGGTGGAGGAGAGGGCACGGCAGTTCCGCGCATCACTACAGTCGGTGTGCGGAGCGGCCATGCCCCGGGCGAGGCGCCTGTTCGCCCGCAGGAGTGTGTACTGGTGGTCCGCCGACATTGCGGCCTTGCGGACCACCAGTAATGGGGCACGCGGCGCCTACCAGCACTGTAGGCGCCGGCGGCACACCCGGGAGGAGGAGGAGGAGCTCCACAGGGCCCTCCAAGAAGCCAAGAGGGCCCTTGTCCAGGCCATCGCGGTGGCCAAGGAGGAGGGGTGGACCTCCTTCCTGGCCATACTGGACAGGAATCCGTGGGGGCGGCCGTATAGGGTGGTGCGCAACAAAATGCGCACCGCCCCCCCCATGGATTCGCTGGAGCCCCCTCTCCTCAGGAGGGTCGTCGAGGGGCTGTTTCCGGCAGCCCCTTCGATAGTTCCCCCGGTGATGACCGAGCCACCGGGGGACCTGGAGGACCCAGCCGAACTCGTCATCGCACCGGTAAGCGATGACGAGTTCGAGAGGGCGGTGGACCGGCTCCGGGGCTGCAAAAAAGCCCCGGGGCCCGACGGAGTACCAGGCCGCGTACTCCACATCGCCCTACAACACCTCGGGAACCGGCTCAGGCAGATCTTGGACGACTGCCTGAGGGAGGGAAGGTTCCCGAGGGTGTGGAAGGAGGGGAGGCTCTGCCTCCTCCGGAAGGAGGGTCGACCCCCGGACTGTCCGTCCGCCTATCGCCCCATCGTGCTGCTGGATGAGGCCGGGAAGATCTTTGAAAGAATCCTGGCCTCCCGGATCCAGCGGCACCTAGAGACCGCCGGCCCGAACGTGTCAGATCGACAGTTCGGGTTTAGAGAGGGGCGGTCTACGCTCGACGCGCTGAAGTCCCTCAGGGACTTCTGTGAGCACGCGTCGAGCAGAGGGGAGGGAGTAGTGGCGGTGTCGCTCGACATCGCCAATGCCTTTGGCACCCTCCCCTATGGGGTGATAAGGGAGGCGCTCACTTACCATCGAGTGCCTCCCTACTTAAGGCGAGTCATAGAGCACTACCTTACGGATAGGGTAGTGCTCTATGAACAGAAGGACGGTCGACGGGGGTCGACGGGGATGGCCTGCGGCGTGCCCCAAGGTTCTGTGCTCGGTCCACTACTATGGAACCTGGGGTACGACTGGGCCATCAGGGGGGAGTTGCTCCCGCGGACGGCCACCATCTGCTACGCAGACGACACCATGGTGGCCGTACGCGGGACCGACATGAGGGAGGTGCTGTGCCGGGCGGAAGCGGCGGCCGAGCTGACCATATACCGGATTGGTCGGCTCGGCCTGAGGGTGGCCCTCCCGAAGACTGAGGCGATAGTCTTCGGGGGGCGGGGGTGGAGGCTGCCTGCGGGCGCTGCGCTCACCCTGGGGGGGGAGTCGGTCCCGATCAAGCCCCACATAAAATATTTGGGGCTTGTCCTGGACCGACGATGGGACTTCGGGGAGCATTTTTCGCAAATGGCTCCCCGAGTGGTGGGCGCAGCGTCTGCAATGAGCAGGCTGCTGCCGAACGTGGGTGGGCCGGGCTCCTTGTGCCGCCGGTTATATGCCGGCGTCACAAGGAGCATGGCTCTGTACGGGGCCCCCATCTGGGCGGACAAGCTGTCCGCCCGGAACCGGGCCCTGCTACGGAGGCCTCAGCGGTTGGTGGCCCTCCGAATGGTGAGGGCCTACGTGACGGTGGCCCACGCCGCGGCCTGCCTCCTCGCCTGCACCCCGCCCTGGGAGTTGGATGCGGAGGTGCAGGCTGAGACCTACATGGTTAGGTCCAGGGCCCGGGCGAGGGGTGAACGCCCGGACCCTGAGGAGGTGGAGGAGACGCGCCGGATGACGGAGCGCCGACTGCGGGACAGATGGAAAGCCGACCTGGAGGATTCCCCCTATGGTGTTTATACCATAGGGGCGATCCTCCCGTCGGTGGACCTCTGGTTGGACAGGGCGGTCGGCGCTACGTCGTTTCGGCTTGTGCAGGTAATGACCGGACACGGGTGCTTCGGTCATTACCTGCACAAAATTGGGAGGGAGCCTACCCCGCAGTGCCATGAGTGCGGGGATCCGGACGACACGGCTCAGCACACCCTCGCGGTGTGCAGTCGTTGGAGTCCGGAGCGCCGCACTATGGCACTAGTCATACAGCGGGAGGACCTCTCACTCTACAGCATTGTTGCGGCAATGCTCTACAGTGAGAGGTCTTGGGAGGCAGTGGCCTCCTTTTGCGAATATATCATTTCGCAGAAGGAGGCCTCGGAGCGTGAACGCGAGGAGTCTCCTCTCGCGGATCCGCTCCGGCGCAGACGGCAGGGGTTTAGGCGGCGGCGTTTTGCCGGCCGCCTAAACCCTTAGTGACTGCGGGTGGGGGATAGGAGTCCCCTGCCCGCCGTAGGCTAGTCACTGGGCGGTCTGGGAGGGGGGCCACGCGTGTCCGGCCCCTCTCTCCTTTGGCGCGGGCAGCCCCGGCAACAGCTGGGGCAGCCGGTGGGGCACCTTGGCCAAGGCTTAGGCAGGAACCAGGGTGCCTCACCAACCGGCAGGAGGGTACGCCAGGGTGGTTTTTAGTGGGTTGCGCTCCCTTGCCCCCCCTCATTCTGAGGGGGGGTGACGGGGTGAGTCCCACATATCCCCTCACCACTCCTATGGTGAGGGGAATCCATAAAGGATTTTCCACCCTGTCAAAAAAAAAAAAAAAAAAAAAAAAAAAAAAAAAAAAAAAAAAAAAAAAAAAAAAAAAAAAAAAAAAAAAAAAGGTTAGGTTAGGTTAGGTTAGGTTAGGTTAGGTTAGGTTAGGTTAGGTTAGGTTAGGTTAGGTTAGGTTAGGTTAGGTTAGGTTAGGTTAGGTTAGGTTAGGTTAGGTTAGGTTAGGTTGGGGTGGGGTGCAGGCCGGATTCCTCCACGTTGGCCTGGGTGTTGCAGTCTCTCTTGATCTCGATCCGGAGAGAACGCAGCATCTGGGCTGGTGCACCCTGGGCATCGGCTGAGACTTTCTTCCTTTGGGGGATTCTTTCAGCCCATGGCGAATATCTGGCAGGGGGGGGGGGAGGGTGACAAGCCGGCTTTTCTTCGGAAAAGCTGCTTTGTCACCTTCACACTGGGGAGATGACAGGGGGTTTCTCGGAGGCTTGGGTAGAGTTGAGCTCCTCTCCCTTTGGGTTTCCTTCTGTCATCTGGGGGGGTTGGGTGACGAAGCTTCTTCGTCATCCGCTGGTTGGCGGTGACAGGAAGTTGGAAAGGGTGGTTGTGTAGGAGACCACTTCCACCCTGGACAGCTTCTTACTGTTGCCTTTTTGACGGTTGGTGGCTGGGGTAGCTTGAAGGGTCAGTTGCGAGTGGGAGATCGCTTCTGGTCCGGAAAGCTTAACCAGTCGCCTGGAGGGGGCTTTGGCGGGGGTGGTTGAAAAGGGTGGTTTCCATCCTGGACAGCTGCCTCTGTCAGTTGGTGGTTGGTGACTGGGTTTATGGGCAGGGACGGCATCGCAGCAATGCGTTGCGCGTTCCCTTGCGTCGTACTCCCATGTCACCCGCGGGTCCTTCTACGTGTCTTTCGGAATCCCGGGGGGCACTGTAGTTATTGAGGGGACAGCTGCGGTGGGGCGTGTTTGAAGGATACTTGGTATCCGGAAAGCACCATCCACCGCAGGCAGATCGTTGGAGGGAAGGCGAACTCAGCTGCGGCTACGGGTGCTCTGTCGTCCGGCCCGGCTGCTCGCCCGAACTACCTTGTAGAGCCAGTGGGTTGGGGACCCACATTGCACCGGCTCTACCGGTCTGGGGTGACGATCGTGGGCTGTTCACAATCGACACCTCCTTTGGCGAGGATTGGGGGGGCTCTTCGGAGCAAGCCGGGAGGCGCGTCAGTGGCCAAAGCTTAGGCATGTACCGCGGCGCCTCACCACCGGCAGGGTTTAAACGCCGGAGTGGTTTTAAACGGTAGTTCGTTCGTACGAGAGTCCGTTATACTTCCCATTGCACCGCCTACCCCAGGCAGGGAAGATGCGTAAATGCATTTCCACTTCGTCAAAAAAAAAAAAAAAAAAAAAAAAAAAAAAAAAAGGTTAGGTTGGGGTGCAGGCCGGATTCCTCCACGTTGGCCTGGGTGTTGCAGTCTCTCTTGATCTCGATCCGGGGAGAACGCAGCATCTGGGCTGGTGCACCCTGGGCATCGGCTGAAACTTTCTTCTTTTTGGGAGATTCTTTCAGCCCATGGCTAATATCCGGCAAGGGGGGGGGGGGTTACCGAACCAGTGGCGGTATATCCACTTTCTGGGCCAGCGCGGGCCCGGGGAACTAAATACTCCCCAAAAGTGCGCATTTGTGGAGGTAGTTGCTCCCGGGTACTCTCCGAGGAGAGTACCTAGTGGAGTGCAACTGCGTCCTCTGTTTTCAGAGGACGCTTTGGAGGTGGATGGACCGTGGAGGTCGTTGAGCGGCGGTTTGCTTAGGCTTCCGTCGGTCACATCGTAATCTGGACCCGTAGGCGTCCAGGGCGATGGCCGCTTCGTGGGGCCGCGAGGAGACAACCTCTATAAAAATCCACACAAGGCCTTTGGTGCAGGGCCTAAAACGCACGCAACGTATGATGATGAGCGATGGTAATAAAAACAAACTACCCCAGGAGGGTACCCTAACGGGAGAATCCCTCCCCGTGTCTACGGACACGGGCTGCCCCTCGTATTCTGGGGGGGGCAATTGCCATGTCGTAGGTCAGCGCAATGCTGATCTTCGTGAAAATGACCCAAGCAAACCCATAACGGACACCGATACTGCTGCGAACGACAACCAGATGGACTCTAGCATTTGCATTTTGGACACCGATAGTGACGAGGATCGCACAATATTTGAAAATATTGCTCGTCAGCAGGAGAGGGAACTGGAGGAGGAGATGGTCGCGGAAGCGGAGGCAGGCGACCATAATTCTAGCGAGGACGAAAGGAACTCGGAAACGAGTGTCCGAAACATGGGAGGACGCCCATCTGATCGAAGGCGTAAACGTCCAATCCTAGATAGCGGAGACGACGAAGGATCGCCTGCTTGCCCTGGACCAAGTAGGACACACAAGCAGGTCTCGAAAAGAGGGCGAGGCCGCCCCCCCACAACTGGCATGTACGTAGGGCTGGCGAAGGCAAAAATGGCGTTGGTAGAGGCCGAACGCGAGAAAATGATGCTCGAAGCAGAGTCGGAGATCATTGCCTCGACCCGCCATCTAAGGGACAAACCAGCTCCCTCGTCTCAGCCTACTGAGACGAGTGTCGATGCCGGAAGCGCCGCTTCGCTTCTGAAGTCGGTGCAGGAAAGTGTGGTCGCCATCCATAAGGTGGCCACCAGTTCTAGAAACCTGAAAGGAACATTCGTCAAGGCGCTTAAAGACGCAGCGGACAATATTAAGGACGCATGTGAGGTCCTGATGGTCCGTAGCGTCTCAGACGAAACAACACGTATGCAGTCGGAGAACGAAAGACTGCAGGAGGAGATGGAGGGGCTCCGCAAGGAGCTGGCAGACCTCCGAGTACAGATGGCGGAATACAGGAGAGAGCAGAAGAAAGTGGTTAACCCGCCGCCTCTTACTGCCTCCCCATCAAGGACTGCCCCCGAAGGAGGCTTGCCTCATGCTCTTGGGCAGGCTATGCTAGAGCTGAGGGAAGACCTCAAGCGGGACCTGTTGCTGTCGATCGGGGAGATGGTGAACGTCCGGATTGGGGAAGTCCGGGCCCTTCTCCCCGCTGGTCCGATTGTCCGCCCCCCACTGGCAGCAGATCGGAACAAGAACGAGGCTCCCTCCAGGCTGGCCCCTTCCGCCAGGGTGGCTCGCCCGGCCAGAGCGAATGCCCCTACTGCAGTGGCTCCCCGCGCCAAGCCGGTTTCTGCCACTAGAAAGGCCAAAACTAAGGCGGCAAACGCTGCAAGGTCGCTGGCTGCTCCCCGTCCCCCTCCGATCCACGAGCTCGCCCCGGCAGTGCCGGCAGTGCGGGAGGCACTGCCTCTTGCACAGACGTCGTGGTCGGAGGTGGTGAAAAGGGGAAAAAAGAAGAGGAAGAATGTCGCCCCACCACCCAGACAGAACAAGGGCAACAGGCCTGCGCCGGGTCCCAGAAGACTGCCTGCTCCTTCGACGGCTGCTGTGGTAGTAGCCGTAAAGGAGGGCAGCGAGGCCACTTACGCCAGCGTCATGGCCAAGGCCATGAAGTCCTTCTCGCTGGCGGAAGTTGGCCTTGAACACGTCAGGGTCCGTAAGACGCAAACCGGGGCCCGCCTTATTGAGGTCCCGGGCGCGAACGGTGCTGCGGCGGCGGATGCGCTGTGCGCAAAGATTGACGGGTTGGTAGGCGATGTGGCCAAAGTCTACCGACCCGTCAAAATGGCGGAAATCCGGGTGGGTGGTCTCGACGAGACCATCACCCCGGATAACATCGTGGAGGCAGTGGTGGCCAAGACTGGGTGCTCCCCCACACAAGTCAGGGTTGGTGCCATCCGTTCCCGCCACGACGGATCCGGCGTGGCCAGCGTTAAGTGCCCGGTGGCGGTAGCTAACACTCTGGCTGCTACGGGACGACTGCTAGTGGGGTGGTCGTCCGCCAGCGTGACTACACTGGAGCAGAGGCCAATGAGGTGCTTCCGATGCCAAGGCATCGGACACAGCGCGTCTCTGTGCCCCTCAACGGTGGACCGGTCCAACTGGTGCCACCGGTGCAGTGAGCCGGGGCACTTGAGGGCCTCCTGCCTGGCCGCGCCGCACTGCGACGTTTGTCTCAAGGCACGACGCCCGGCGGACCACATAATGGGAGGTTGGAGGTGTGCCCCGCCACACACTAGGGGCAAGGCTCCAGGGCAGGGCCAGTCAACGCCCCCCCCCACAAGTCGTGCCGCCAATGCGGCAATGCCGGAGGTTAGCCAGATGGACCTCTAAATGCCAGCACACCAGCACTTAGAGGTCCTTCAGGCGAACGCCAACCACTCCGCCCGAGCCCAAGACCTGCTCATGCAGGGCATGGCGGAGTGGGGTATAGGCGTTTTGGTGGTGGCCGAGCCGTACTTCGTCCCCCCCCAGTCAAACTGGGTCGGGGCGACGGATGGCTCGGTCGCGATAGTGGTGCCAGCTATGAGCGACCTCCCCCCCCTATCGGGAATGGCCCGGGGTTTGGGCTTCGCGGTGGCCAAGTGGGGAGACACTGTCCTAGTGGCAGTGTACTTCTCCCCGAATAGGCCACTGTGGGAGTTCGAAGCCTTCCTGGTGGGGCTGGGGAGGATCGTCGGAGGGGCGATGCCGGCACAGGTGGTGGTGATGGGGGACCTCAATGCGAAGAGTGCGGCATGGGGCTCCCCCATCACGGACCCGAGAGGGGTGGCCCTGGAGGACTGGGTGGCGGCGATGGGGCTCGAAGTGCTCAACCAGGGCAACGCCAACACGTGTGTGCGGCGGCAGGGGGGGTCGATCGTGGATGTTTCGTTCGCGACCCCCAGCATTGCCGCACGAATCACGGACTGGCGCGTCCTGGAAGAGGTCGAGACCCTCTCCGACCATCTGTACATTCGGATGAGGGTCAGCACCTGGCCCGGGGTACCGTCACCCAGGCCGAGAGGGCGGACGGGGAGAGGAGGAAGAGGGGTTTTCCCAAGGTGGACCCTAGCCCGCCTCGACCGGGGAATGGCGGAGGAGGCGGCCATGGTTGAGGCGTGGTGTGCGCCTCCGCCGGTCAGCTTGGGAGTAGAGGAGCGCGCAGCACAGTTCCGCGTCGCACTTACCATGCGGCCATGCCCCGTTCGTGCAGACTACCAGCCAAAACCCAAGTGTACTGGTGGTCGGAGGAGATCGCGGCCCTCCGAGTCAGCAGTAACTGCGCTCGCCGCGAGTATACCCACTGCAGACGCCGGGGACACACACCCGAGGAGGAAGAGTCCCTCTACGGAGCACTGAAAGCCGCAAAGGAGGCCCTGGCGGTTCAAATAGCCAAGCAGAAGGACGAGGCGCGGGAGGAGTTCGTGGCCACGCTGGACAGGGAGCCATGGGGACGGCCGTACCGATTGGTACGAAACAAGATGAAACGCGCCCCTCCCATGGATTCCCTGGAACCGGAACTCCTCACGCGAGTGGTTGAGGAATTGTTTCCGCCCGCGCCAAATTTCCATCCACCGAGCATGACGATCCCGAGAGACGACACCGAGGATCTGGGTGATGTCCCCCTGGTTTCGGAGGACGAGTTTGAGCGGGTCGTTGACCGCCTCCGGTCCTGTAAAAAGGCTCCTGGACCGGACGGTGTGCCGGGAAAAGTCCTGCACCTGGCATTAAAACACCTCGGCGACCGGCTTAGGTCCCTCTTTGATGACTGCCTTAAGGAAGGGCGGTTTCCAAAATGTTGGAAAGAGGGGCGACTCGTACTTCTGCGTAAGGAGGGCCGCCCGCATGACACCCCCGCCGGACACCGCCCCATTGTCCTCTTAGATGAGGCAGGCAAAATGTTTGAACGCATTCTGTCCTGCCGCATCGTTCAACATCTCGAGGGAATGGGGCCGAACCTAAGTGACCGGCAATTTGGGTTTAGGGAGGGTCGGTCAACAATTGGCGCGCTGTGGTCTCTACGGGACTACTGCGAGAACGCGAAGGGTTTAGGAGAAGGGGTGGTGGCGGTATCTCTTGATATCGCCAATGCATTTGGCACCCTGCCCTACTCAGTCATTAGAGAGGCCCTCCGCTATCATCAGGTGCCTCTCTACTTGAAGCGTATCATAGAGCACTATCTGACTGATCGGAAAGTGCTCTATGAAAGCGAGGGTCAATTGGTGGCCCGAAGTATGCAGTGCGGCGTACCCCAGGGGTCCGTTCTCGGGCCCTTATTATGGAACCTGGGATACGACTGGGTATTGAGAGGGGCCCAGCTCCCCCGCATGGTCACCATATGCTATGCGGATGATACTATGGTGGCCGTCCGGGGAACAGATTACCAGGAGACGATGCGGAGGGCAGCGGTTGTGGCAGACCTGACAGTTAGCCGCATAAGGCTTTTGGGACTTGAGGTGTCCCTCCCTAAAACAGAAGCCATAGTCTTCGGAAGAAGAGGATGGCACCTGCAAAGGGATGCTTCCATCCCTGTTGCGGGGGAAATGGTCCAGGTCAGGGCAAACATTAAATATCTCGGCCTTGTCCTGGACCGAAAATGGGACTTCGGGGAGCACTTTAGGCGCCTTGCTCCCCGGGTCGTGGGCGCCGCGTCAGCGCTGAGCCGACTGCTCCCAAATGTGGGAGGCCCAAAGACGGCGTGCCGACGCCTATTTGCTGGAGTGATTCGCAGCATGGCGCTGTATGGGGCCCCAATCTGGGCCGACAAGCTGTCGGCCAAAAATACAGCCCTCCTTCGGAGGCCCCAAAGGGTTGTTGCCCTCCGCATCGTGAGGGCCTACCTCACAGTTGCGCATGCGGCGGCGTGTGTCTTGGCCTGCACCCCGCCGTGGGAGCTGGATGCTCAGGTGCAGGCCGAGACGTACCAAAGGAGAGCAGAGTCAAGGGCCCAAGGTGAGCGTCCGGACTCTGAGGTGGTCGACGAGACTCGGCGGATGGTCGAGAGAAGGATGAGGGACCGGTGGAAAAGTGACCTGGGGGATTCCCCCTATGGAATCCACACCATAGGGGCACTCCTCCCGTCGCTTGACCACTGGGTCGAGAGGGCGCACGGTACGCTGACGTACCGGCTTGTGCAGGTACTGACCGGACATGGGTGCTTCGGCCACTACCTGCACAAGATAAGGAGGGAGCCGAGTCCGATCTGCCACGAGTGCGGCGATCCGGATGACACGGCCCAGCACACCCTCCAGGTGTGCACTCGCTGGGATCCGGAGCGCCGCGCTATGGTCGCGGTGATCGGTGTCTCCGATCTCTCGCTGCGCAGCGTGGTCTCGGCCATGCTGGGCAGCGACAGATCGTGGAAGGCGGTATCCTCCTTCTGTGAGAGTGTCATCTCACAGAAGGAGGTGGCGGAGCGGGAGCGCGAAGACGATGTCGACGCACACCCGCTCCGGCGCAGACGAAGGGGGCGAAGGCGCGTGCAGTACGCTGCTAGCCTGAACCCCTTGTAGGACCAGTGGGTTAGGGGCCCACATTGCACGGTCCTACACACGTCTGGGGGAGGGGTCGCAGCGTTTACCGACCTCTCCCTCCTTTGGCGGCGGTACCCCGGCATGAGGCTGGGAAGGCTGGGGGGCACCCAATGGTCGCATCTTCGGGAGCCCATGGTGTCCCCGAAAACAGCAGCGGAGGTAAACGCCGGAGTGGTTTTAGACGGTAGGCTGCTCCCTCCACTCTCGCAGGAGAGTGGACGGGAGGAGAGAGTCCGTCATACCCCCCCTATAGCATGGCCAACCCTAGGCCGGGGGATGATGCGTAACGCATTTCCACTCCTAAAAAAAAAAAAAAAAAAAAAAAAAAAAGGTTAGGTTAGGTTAGGTTAGGTTAGGTTAGGTTAGGTTAGGTTAGGTTGAGGTCGGATCTTGGACACTACTGGGTGGATTATTGCGAGTTTTGGGTTCCCGAACTTACATTTTTTCCTCATTAGTTTGCTCCTTTCTGTTTTTCACTATCTTCTATAGTTTCCTTATTTTCTTAATTTTTCGTTTTGCGGTTGGTAATTTTTTGTAAATTTTTTGTTCATTTTTCACGGTTTTTTGCACTTTTGTTTATTTTCTGGTTTCTTTGTCTTGCGTCTTTTTTAGTCCTTTTCAGGACTAGAAGATAGCGGATCCTTAGTTTAGTTGGTAGAATTAAGCTCAATTTTTTCGGAACTTAACTTCCGAACTTATTGATTTTAGAATTTCGTAGATTTGACCTTGAGAATTTACGTAATTATATTGTTTGTTTACCTTTTTACTTTTTAATTTAGTCTGTGTTGCCTTTATCCCACTTTGCCCAAATTTTGGGCGGGGGTACCGGCAACGGTTAAGTTAATTATAGTTTAGGTTTGATTTAGGTATTGTTAATTTAGTTATTTAATTTTAATTTTTGTAAGCTTTGCGGTTTCGCCCAAAGTTTGCAGAAAATCTTTTGTAACTTTTTTGTGTTTGCGTTGATTTTTAAATTAGATTAAGTGTTCTGTAAAATATTTAATCTATAAGGTAGGATAGTTTGTTTAGTTTTTTAAATATTTCATTTGAACCTTTTAATTCTTTGACCTCTGGGTCAAAAGTTATTAGTGTTTATATAGTTTTAGGTAGTTTTTGGTTAATACAGTTTTGAAATTTACAAACTTAAGCTTTTTTGCGAAATTTGTAAATTCAATAACTTTTTAACCTTTTTACTTTTATTTGTTTTTCCGCTTTTGCCATCAAGGCTTTAGCGGGAAGCATCCTTCTGTGTTGTTTCCAACCTCCTACGACCTCGGGAAGTGTGTCAAAAAACGCTCGTAAGAAATTGTGAAATTGCCCAAATTTCCAATTCAGGCGCTAAAACGAGTTTTGTATGGGAAAAAGAAAAACCGACTCGCACTTGACGATTTTGAAGTTAGGTTAGGTCATAACTTCGGTCGTCGCGGTCGGTTTTTGACCAAATTTGGGTACTAGGTAGCCGGGGTCATAATGACCTCGCCTACCAAATTCTGGAAGGGTCCACCGGAGGGTGGAGAAGTTGTGTTGAGTTCGGAGTCCGAGATGGACGACGATTTCATCGACGTGGAGGAGCACGCTCCGTCGGCCCCTAAAAGGGCATATGATGGCGGAAACGAAGTGGATGACCCGAAGCCTCCTACGAAGGTTAGCTCCTCGGTGAGGGGAAAACCTAGGGGGTCCTACGTTGGGTTGGCTGCGGCCAGGTTGAGGTCCAAGTTGTTTCAACTGGAGCCCCAATTTGACGAGGCGGCCGGGGTAGCCGAACCCGATTCGGGCTCCAGCTATCAGCGGGAGTACCCCGAACTCCGCCGTAAGGGGGGGAAAAAGGGGAAAACGGGGGACTCCGTGCGCTCTCGCTCTGGCTCGCGTTCCCCCGAGCTCTCGGAGGATCTAACGGGTCAACAAGAGGTTAATCCGTTGGACGCAACGCGCATGGCGGCGCGTGATATTTTGGACGCGGCCCGGGCATCCGGTAACCTAAAGGGAGAGATATGGGGCCGCATGAACAAGGCGTGCCGTACCATCTTGGGCTCGATGGACGAGGTCGAAGCGGCCAGGTCCGAGAGCGAGGAGATCCGCATCCTGAAGGCGGACAACCGAAGGATGCGGGAGCAACTCGCTCACAATTCGGCCGAGCTGAAGGCGCTTCGTGTCGCCTTCAGCGAGCGGGAGATCCCGGCCGCTTCGGTGGCCGCCCCGGTGGCCGCCCCTGTGGCCGCTTCGCTCCAATTTGGTACGGCTGAGCTCACCGAGGCTATAGAGAACATGAAGCGGGACCTGTTCTTAAGCCTCGGGAGCATGATCAACGCCAGGTTGGAGGAGGTGAATAGGCGCCTCCCGGCGGAGCCCATCCTCCGCCCTCCGTTAGCGCACGACAAGCGGGCCGCTAAGCCTGCCGCGACGCCCCTTCCCCAGAGGAAGGCCGCAGGTTCTGCCCTGCCCCCTCCGGTCCCGATGGATGTGTTGGAACCGGTGGCGAAGGCCCGTCTAGGTGACGGGAAGCCAAAGGCCAAGGTGGCCAAGAAGGCGGCGGCCCCGGCCCCCGCAGTGGTACCCGCCCCCAGGCGACCGACCAAATTGGTCAATTCCGGCCCTGCCCCGAGAGCCGCTCGGCCCTCGCAGGGAGAACCCGGCCCTTCGGGCAATATGCCAACCCCGCCCGCGCAAATGGCATGGTCGGAGGTTGTACGTAGGAAGGGGAAGGGCAAGGCCAAGGCCCCCCCTCCACCCCCTAAGACTGTCAAGGCGGCGCCCGGGCCAAGACCCGTCAGGTTGGCCGTCCCGAAGACGGCGGCAGTGGTTGTCTCCCTCAAGGAGGGGACCAACACCACCCTGAAGGCCACCATGGCTAAGGCCATCAACGGCCTTAGCCTCAGCGAGGTGGGCCTTCAGAACGTGAAGGTCAGGACCTCGATGACGGGTTCCCGGGTCATCGAGGTCGGCGGTGAGGACGGACAGAGGGTGGCGGACACCCTTGCGGCCAAGCTGCAAGGGATAGTGGGTGACGTCGCCAACGTCAGCCGCCCGGTGAAGATGGCCGAAGTCCAGCTTTCCGGCCTGGACGAGTCGGCCACCAAAGAGTCGGTGGCTCAGGCCGTCGCCGCAGTGGGGGCTTGCCTGCCGACCCAGGTCAAGGTGGCCCATATCCGCACCCTCTATGATGGCACTGGATCAGCATTGATCCAGTGCCCAGTGCAGGCGGCGATCGCGCTAAAAAACGCGGGCAGAGTCCAGGTGGGCTGGGCCGCTGCCAGGGTCACGCTGGTGGGGCCAACACCGATGCGGTGCTTCCGGTGTTTCGGTGTCGGCCACTCGCGGGAGATGTGCCCCTCCAAGTCTGACCGGAGCAATCTTTGCTTCCGGTGCAGCAAAGAGGGTCACAAAATGGCGGAGTGCTGGGAGAAGGCGTGGTGTGCCGTTTGCCACCAGGCCAAACTCCCAGCCAACCACCGGCTGGGGGGGACAAATTGTTGCCCCCCCGCCCTCAGAGGGAGGAGCATGAGGCCGCAGCGCCCCCGCCCCGTTCCGACAAGCAATGCCCCCGCCGCGGCTGCCGCCGACGGGACCCAGGAGGAGGCCTGCATGGAGTCCTAAATGCCAGTACGACATTTGGAGCTCCTGCAGGTCAACGTCAACCACTCCGCCAGATCTCAAGACCTGCTAATGCAGGTCATGGCGGAGTGGTCGATCGACGCCGTGGTTGTGACGGAGCCCTACTTTGTCCCTCCCTCACCCAATTGGGTGGGGTCGACGGACGAGAGGGCTGCCGTGGTGGTGCCGTCGGTGGGCAATGGCCCCCCGCTGGCAAAAATCGAAGTCGGCCCGGGGTATGCAGCGGCCGGATGGGGGAGCGACACCGTGCTAATCGCGGTGTACTTCTCCCCCAATAGGCCGCTGGTGGACTTCGAGGTTTTCCTCGGGGTCCTGGGGGGCGTTGCGAGGAGGGCGGCCCCGCGCCAAGTCATCATCCTGGGGGACCTCAACGCCAAAAGTGCGGCGTGGGGTTCCCCCGTTACGGATGCGCGCGGGGGTGCGCTCAGGGATTGGTTGGTGGTAGCGGGCCTGGTGGTCCTGAACCAGGGCAGCGCCAACACTTGCGTGCGGCGGCAGGGGGGGTCTATCGTGGACGTCACGTTCGCGACCCCTGCCATTGCCGCGCGCGTCGCAGATTGGCGCGTCCTGGAGGACGTGGAGACCCTGTCTGACCACCTGTATATCAGGTTCAGGGTCTCCACAGGAGTGGGCCAGCCACCACCAGTCCCTAGGGGGGGGCGTGGGGGGGAGTTCCCCAAATGGTCCCTGTCCCAATTGGACAGGGACAAGGCGGACGAGGCTGCCATGGTGGAGGCTTGGTGTTCTGCTCCACCCGCAGCCTCAGGAGTGGAGGAGAGGGCGCGTCATTTCCGCACATCGCTTCAGGCGGTGTGCGGGGCGGCCATGCCCCGGGCAAGAAGACTTTTTGCCCGGAAGTGCGTTTATTGGTGGTCCGCAGAAATTGCGGCCCTGCGGACCACCGCCGACGGTGCCCGCCACGCCTACCAACATTGTAGGCGCAGGCGGCACACCCGAGACGAGGAGGAGAGGCTCTACAGGGCCCACGTTGAAGCCAGGGGGGCCCTTACCCTGTCCATAGCGGTGGCCAAGGACGAAGGAAACGTCTCCTTCCTGGCCACGCTGGACGAGAATCCGTGGGGGCGGCCGTACAAGGTGGTGCGAAACAAAATGCGCACCGCCCCCCCCATGGACTCGCTGGAGCCCCCCCTCCTGAGGAGGGTCATCGAGGGGCTGTTTCCGGCAGCCCCGTCGATAGTTCCCCCGGTGATGGCCGAGCCACCGGGGGACCTGGAGGACCCACTCGAGCTCGACGTTGCACCGGTGAGCGACGACGAGTTCGAGAGGGCGGTGGACCGGCTCCGGGGCTGCAAGAAAGCCCCGGGGCCCGATGGAGTACCGGGCCGAGTACTCCCCATCGCCCTAAAGCACCTCGGGGACCGACTCAGGCAGTTGATGGATGACTGCCTGAGGGAGGGACGGTTCCCGAGGGTGTGGAAGGAGGGGAGGCTGTGCCTCCTCCGGAAGGAGGGTCGACCCCCGGATTGCCCGTCCGCTTATCGCCCCATTGTGCTGCTGGATGAGGTCGGGAAGATGATGGAGAGAGTCCTGGCCTCCAGGATCCTGCAGCACCTGGAGACCGCCGGCCCGAACGTCTGTGATAGACAGTTCGGGTTCAGGGAGGGGCGGTCTACGCTCGACGCGGTGAAGTCCCTCAGGGACTTCTGCGACTACGCGTCGAGCAGAGGGGAGGGAGTAGTGGCGGTGTCGCTCGACATCGCCAATGCCTTTGGCACCCTCCCCTATGGGGTGATTAGGGAGGCACTCATCTACCACCGAGTGCCTCCTTACCTGCGGCGGGTCATAGAGCACTACCTCTCTGATAGGGTAGTGCTCTATGAGCAGAGGGACGGTCGACGGGGGTCGACGGAGATGGCCTGCGGCGTGCCCCAAGGTTCCGTGCTCGGTCCGCTCTTATGGAACCTGGGGTACGACTGGGCCATCAGGGGGGAGTTGCTCCCGCGGACGGCCACCATCTGCTACGCAGATGATACCATGGTGGCCGCGCGCGGGACCGACATGAGGGAGGCGCTGTGCCGGGCGGAAGCGGCGGCCGAGCTGGCCATTCACCGGATTGGTCTGCTCGGCCTGAGGGTGGCCCTCCCGAAGACTGAGGCTATAGTCTTCGGGGGGCGGGGGTGGAGGCTGCCGGCGGGCGCGGCGCTCACCCTGGTGGGGGAACCGGTCCAGATCAAGCCCCACATCAAATATTTGGGGCTTGTTCTGGACCGATGGTGGAGTTTTGGGGAGCACTTTCTGCAGTTGGCTCCCCGGGTTGTGGGCGCCGCTTCGGCGCTGAGTCGGCTTTTGCCGAACGTGGGTGGGCCGGGCTCCTTGTGCCGCCGGCTTTATGCTGGCGTCACGAGGAGCATGGCCTTGTACGGGGCCCCCATCTGGGCGGACAAGCTGTCCGCCCGGAACCGGGCCCTGCTACGAAGGCCACAGCGGGTGGTGGCCCTCCGTATCGTGAGGGCCTACATGACGGTGGCCCACGCCGCGGCCTGCCTCCTCGCCTGCACCCCGCCCTGGGAGTTGGATGCGGAGGTGCAGGCTGAGACCTATAAGGTTAGGTCCAGGGCCCGGGCGAGGGGTGAACGCCCGGACCCTGAGGAGGTTGAGGAGACGCGCCGGATGATGGAGCGCCGACTGCGGGACAGGTGGAAGGCGAGCCTGGAGGACGCCCCCTATGGAGTTCGAACCATAGGGGCGATCCTCCCGTCGCTTGACACCTGGTTGGGGAGGGCAGTCGGCGCCACATCGTACCGGCTTGTGCAGGTATTGACCGGACATGGATGCTTCGGTCATTACCTGCACAAAATTGGGAGGGAGCCCGGCCCGCAGTGCCATGAGTGCGGCGATCCGGACGACACGGCACAGCACACCCTCGCGGTGTGCAGTCGCTGGAGTGCGGAGCGCTGCACGATGGCGCTGGCCATCGGGCAATGGGACCTCTCCCTGCACAGCGTCGTGTCTTCGATGCTGTGCAGCGACAGGTCCTGGAGGGCTGTGGCCACCTTCTGCGAGAACGTCATCTCGCAGAAGGAGGCCTCGGAGCGTGAGCGCGAGGAGTCTCCTCACGCGCATCCGCTCCGGCGTAGACGGCAGGGGTTTAGGCGGCGGCGTTTTGCCCGCCGCCTTTACCCTTAGTGACTGCGGGTGGGGGATGGGAGTCCCCTGCCCGCCGTAGGCTAGTCACTTGGCGGTCTGGGAGGGGGGCCAGGCGTGCTCGGCCCCTCTCTCCTTTGGCGCGGGAAGCCCCGGCAATGGCTGGGGCATCCGGTGGACACCGTGGGGATGCCTAGCAGGAAACACGGTGTCCATTCAAACCGGACGGTTGGGTACGCCAAGGTGTTTTTTAGTGGGTAACATTTCCCCGCTCCTTCTCCTTCAGAGAGGGGGAGGGGACTTGAGTCCCACATACCCTCCCGCCACTCCCATGGCGGGGGAAATGCGTAACGCATTTTTCACCTTGACAAAAAAAAAAAAAAAAAAAAAAAAAAAAAAAAAAAAAAAGGTTAGGTTAGGTTAGGTTAGGTTAGGTTAGGTTAGGTTAGGTTAGGTTAGGTTAGGTTAGGTTAGGTTAGGTTAGGTTAGGTTAGGTTAGGTTAGGTTAGGTTAGGTTAGGTTCACTCGAACTCGACATCGCACCGGTGAGCGATGACGAGTTCGAGAGGGCGGTGGACCGGCTCCGGGGCTGCAAGAAAGCCCCGGGGCCCGATGGAGTACCAGGCCGGGTACTCCCCATCGCCCTAAAGCACCTCGGGGACCGACTCAGGCAGTTGTTTAGCGACTGCCTGAGGGAAGGTCGGTTCCCGAGAGTGTGGAAAGAGGGGAGGTTATGCCTCATCCGGAAGGAGGGTCGACCCCCGGATTGCCCGTCCGCCTATCGCCCCATAGTGCTGCTGGACGAGGCCGGGAAGATGTTGGAGAGAGTCCTGGCCTCTAGGATCCGGCAGCACCTAGAGACCGCCGGCCCGAACGTCTGTGAAAGACAGTTCGGGTTTAGGGAGGGGCGGTCTACGCTCGACGCGGTGAAGTCCCTAAGGGACTTCTACGACTACGCGTCGAGCAGAGGGGAGGGAGTAGTGGCGGTGTCGCTCGACATCGCCAACGCCTTTGGCACCCTCCCCTATGGGGTGATAAGGGAGGCACTCATATACCATCGAGTGCCTCCCTACCTGCGGCGGCTCATAGAGCACTACCTTACTGATAGGGTGGTGCTCTATGAGCAGGCGGACGGTCGACGGGGGTCGACGGAGATGGCCTGCGGCGTGCCCCAAGGTTCCGTGCTCGGTCCGCTTTTATGGAACCTGGGGTACGACTGGGCCATCAGGGGGGAGCTCCTCCCGCGGACGGCCACCATCTGCTATGCAGACGATACCATGGTGGCCGCGCGCGGGACCGAGCTGAGAGAGGTGCTGTGCCGGGCGGAAGCGGCGGCCGAGCTGGCGATTCACCGGATCGGTCGGCTCGGCCTGAGGGTGGCCCTCCCGAAGACTGAGGCGATAGTCTTCGGGGGGCGGGGGTGGAGGCTGCCGGCGGGCGCGGCGCTCACCATGGGGGGGGAACCGGTCCAGATCAGGCCCCACATAAAATATTTGGGGCTTGTTCTGGACCGATGGTGGAATTTCGGGGAGCACTTCAAGAAGTTAGCTCCCCGAGTGGTGGGCGCCGCGTCGGCGATGAGTCGGCTTCTGCCGAACGTGGGTGGACCAGGCTCCTTGTGCCGCAAGCTGTATGCCGGCGTCACAAGGAGCATGGCTCTGTACGGGGCCCCGATCTGGGCGGACAAGCTGTCCGCCCGGAACCGGGCCCTGCTACGGAGGCCACAACGTGTGGTGGCCCTCCGCATAGTGAGGGCCTACATGACGGTGGCCCACGCCGCGGCCTGCCTCCTCGCCTGCACCCCGCCCTGGGAGTTGGACGCAGAGGTGCAGGCGGAGACCTACATGGTTAGGTCCAGGGCCCGGGCGAGAGGTGATCGCCCGGACCCTGAGGAGGTTGAGGAGACGCGCCGGATGATGGAGCGCCGACTGCGGGACAGGTGGAAAGCGAACCTGGGGGATTCCCCCTATGGTGTTTATACCATAGGGGCGATCCTCCCGTCGCTGGACACCTGGTTGGGGAGAGCAGTCGGTGCTACATCGTACCGGCTTGTGCAGGTATTGACCGGACACGGATGCTTCGGTCATTACCTGCACAAGATTGGGAGGGAGCCCGGCCCGCAGTGCCATGAGTGCGGCGATCCGGACGACACGGCTCGCCACACCCTCGCGGTGTGCAGCCGTTGGAGTGCGGAGCGCTGCACGATGGCACTGGCCATCGGGCAATGGGACCTCTCCCTGCACAGCGTCGTGTCTGCGATGCTGTGCAGCGACAGGTCCTGGAGGGCTGTGGCCTCCTTCTGCGAGAGCGTTATCTCGCAGAAGGAGGCCTTGGAGCGGGAGCGCGAGGAGTCTCCTCACGCGCACCCGCTCCGGCGCAGACGGCAGGGGTTTAGGCGGCGGCGTTTTGCCGGCCGCCTCTACCCTTAGTGACTGCGGGTGGGGGATGGGAGTCCCCTGCCCGCCGTAGGCTAGTCACTTGGCGGTCTGGGAGGGGGGCCAGGCGTGCTCGGCCCCTCTCTCCTTTGGCGCGGGAAGCCCCGGCAATGGCTGGGGCGTCCGGTGGACACCGTGGGGATGCCTAGCAGGAAACACGGTGTCCATACAAACCGGAGAGGTGGGTACGCCAAGGTGTTTTTTAGTGGGTAACAATCCCCCACTCCTTCTCACTTAGTCAGAAGGGGGGGGGACGTGAGTCCCACATACCCTCCCGCCACTCCCATGGCGGGGGAAATGCGTAACGCATTTTTCACCTTGTCAAAAAAAAAAAAAAAAAAAAAAAAAAAGGTTAGGTTAGGTTAGGTTAGGTTAGGTTAGGTTAGGTTAGGTTAGGTTAGGTTAGGTTAGGTTAGGTTAGGTTAGGTTAGGTTAGGTTCCCCCCCGACTGTGCTGCCACCTTGCCGTGGTGGGGGGGCTTGCGTGTCTCAATGATCCGCGAGGCTATACCGGACAGGGCTACCCATACCGGAAAGGCTCGTGGTGAGGGGCCAGACTAAGAGCGGCCATGGGGAGGTGACAGGGTTTCTGGAAGGGTTGCGGTCGCGTGCCTGCCGGAAACAGGCCGCTTCTGCCCCGGAAGGATTCCCTTGTCACCTGGGGGGGTTTGGTGACGAGAGGCTTTTCCTCGGAAAAGTCTTCTCGTCACCCTTGGTGGGTGGTGGCAGAGGTCGTTAGATGGGGTGGTTGCGAGTGCACTTGGTGCTTGCCGCCTCCACCCCGGACAGCGTCCTACTGTCGCCATTTTTGACGGTGGGTGGCTGGGGTAGCTTGAAGGGTCAGTTGCGAGTGCACTTGGTGCTTGCCGCTTCTGGTCCGGAAAGCTTAACCAGTCGCCTGGAGGGGGCTTTGGCGGGGGTGGTTGAAAAGGGTGGTTTCCATCCTGGACAGCTGCCTCTGTCAGTTGGTGGTTGGTGACTGGGTTTATGGGCAGGGACGGCATCGCAGAAATGCGTTGCGCGTTCCCTTGCGTCGTACTCCCATGTCACCCGCGGGTCCCTCTACGTGTCTTTCGGAATCCCGGGGGGCACTGTAGTTATTGAGGGGACAGCTGCGGTGGGGCGTGTTTGAAGGATACTTGGTATCCGGAAAGCACCATCCACCGCAGGCAGATCGTTGGAGGGAAGGCGAACTCAGTGGACTTCGGTTCGCTGCTCGCCCGAACTCCTTGTAGAGCCAGTGGGTTGGGGACCCACCTTGCACGGCTCTACCGGTCTGGGGTGTTGATCGTGGGCTGTTCACAGTCGGCACCTCCTTTGGCGAGGATTGGGGGGGCCCTTTTTGGGCAAGCCGGGAGGCGCGTCAGTGGCCAAAGCTCAGGCATGTACCGCGGCGCCTCACCACCGGCCAGGGTTTAAACGCCGGAGTGGTTTTAAACGGTAGTTCGTTCGTACGAGAGTCCGTTATACTTCCCATTGCACCGCCTACCCCAGGCAGGGAAGATACGTAAATGTATTTCCACTCCGTCAAAAAAAAAAAAAAAAAAAAAAAAAAAAAAAAAAAAAAAAAAAAAAAAAAAAAAAAAAAAAAAAAAAAAAAAAAAAAAAAAAGGTTAGGTTAGGTTAGGTTAGGTTAGGTTAGGTTAGGTTAGGTTAGGTTAGGTTAGGTTAGGTTAGGTTAGGTTAGGTTAGGTTAGGTTAGGTTAGGTTAGGTTGGGGTGCAGGCCGGATTCCTCCACGTTGGCTTGGGTGTTGCAGTCTCTCTTGATCTCGATCCGGAGAGAACGCAGCACCTGGGCTGGTGCACCCTGGGCATCGGCTGAAACTTTCTCTCTTGTGGGAGATTCTTTCAGCCCATGGCGAATATCCGGCGGGGGGGGGTACTGTAGGGAGGGGAAGGGGGGGAGTAGGGGGGGGAGTTGCTCCCGGCCACTCACTTCGGAGAGTGGCTGTGGATGCAACCACTGGGGAGGGGTAGGTTAGGGGGCGGGCTCGGCGTGCACTTATAATGCCGCCGGGCACTCACCGCCCAAAACTAGGGGAGGCACGTTGACTCCTCTAGTACACCGTACTCCAGTGTCTGTCTTCAACCATCCCCATCTAGCGGCGTTATGGGGTAGTCGACAGATACTGGAACGGAGGGCTTGCCTTAATTGGCTGACCCGCGAGAAGGAAACTCTATAAAACCCGACAGTGAAGTCGTTAAAACCTGCAAACACCAGGCGACCTTTGCAGTACATAGCCTTACTTCCGGGATGGGCGTCACCCGGGGGCGGACCTTTTTTCGACCCTAATCGTGGGAATAAGAATGGAAAATTTAAATAATACAAACACCAACAAGATGAAGGACAGTAGTGATGAGGGAGAGAGTGACTCGATGCTTAGCGTTGAGTCACTGCCGGATACCAGTCTTCGGACTAAAGAACGGCGGTATAGAAACAATGGAGGCTCGGACCCGGAAACAAGTCTGGATGGGGTTGCGAGCCCAACGTTGCGGAAAAGGCGAGGTCGGCCACCAACAACAGGCCACTATGTAGGTCTTGCTAAGGCAAAGTTGGCGCTTGTCGAAGCGCAAAGGGAGGAGGAGCAGATGAGAGCTGAGGCGGAAGTTACCACGGCTTCTCGAGAGGCCCGGGCCCGTACCAGGGCTCTCACTCTATCGGAGTCGTCATCCAACGCAGACGACTTCCAGACGGCAACCTCACTGAGCCGTACGATTGACGATAATATCAATATTATCAAAAAGGTTGCTGGATCCTCCAAAAATCTGAAAGGAGGATTCGTTAAGTCTCTGAAGGATGCAGCGGATGAGATCGGTAAAGTCGCTCTTATTCTACAGAGTCGCTGTACCACGGAGGAAACGAGAGGGCTGCAGGCGGACAACGCCCGCCTGCAATCGGAAGTCGCGCAACTCCGCAAGGAGGTGGCGGAAATGCGGGAGCGCATTGATCGGCCACACCAACAGGCTGCTGTGGTTCTGCCCACTCAACCGATTGAGAAACCGTTGGATACCGAAGACCTGGTACGCACCATCCTTTGCCAGGTGGGCACGATGGTAAATGCCAGGTTTGAGGCACTCCAAGATAGGCTGCTGCCGGAGAAGAGACTCCGCCCTCCATTGGCGGCGGACAGGCGGCCTAATGATCTCCCGGAGATCTCTCCTGGGCCATCAACTGCCCCGACTACACGGAAAGGTCATACGAAGTCGGCTGCTCCGTCACAAGCCGTTTCCGGCGTTCCGGAAGCTCCGAAGCCGAAAAAGGCAAAAAAGAACAAGCCGGAAAAGAAGAGGAAAAGCTCGCTTGGAACTCCTCGCGAGAGGGTAGCAGAGCCGCAACAGCTGCCAATATCATCACAGCTAGTGGACCAACCGAGTCCCGTCCAGACGAAGGAGTTACCCTGGAACGAGGTGGTAAAGAAAGGGCTGAGGAAGAAGGAGAAGAAAAAGCAGGCAAAGGAGGGTCCCCGTAGGACTGCCACTGCCGCCGTGAGACCGGCGAGACTCAGGCCTCCCAAGTCAGCCGCCGTTGTTGTCACCCTCACACCGGAGGCCATTGATAAAGGCGTGACTTATGATACAGTCATCACAGACGCAAAGGCCAAAATCAGGCTTCCGGAGGTTGGGATAACCACAGGGGTTCGTTTTCGCGTGTGTGCCTCGGGAGCGCGGATGTTTGAGGTGATGGGCACGGACAGCGGCCCGCAAGCCGACGAGCTGGCTAAGAAGTTGGAACAGGTTCTCAGCCGGGATACAGCCCGCGTCTCCAGGCCCGTTAAGACGACGGAAATCAAAATTTCCGGCCTGGATGACTCAATCTCGGCTGAGGAGGTGTTAATTGCGGTTGCCGAGGCAGGGAGCTGTCTCAAAGACAACCTCAAGAGTGGCGGGGTAGTTAAAGACCCATTTGGCGTGGGACACATTTGGGTCGAATGCCCGGTGGCAACAGCAAAACGCGTTGCTGCAGCAGGTCGCCTTAATTTATCGTGGGTGTCGGCCTCCGTAAAACTTCTGGAGCCTAGGCCTCTGCGTTGTTTCAGATGTCTGCAGAAGGGGCATATAAGAGCTCAATGCAGTGCGGACGTTGATAGAAGCCTAGAGTGCTTCCGTTGTGGAGTAGTTGGCCACAAATCTAGAGAGTGCTCGGCCAAACCGCACTGCTCTATTTGTGCTGCAGCCAAAAAACCGGCGGACCATAAACTGGGAGGCAAAGCTTGCGCAGCACCAGCCCCCAAAATTCCAAGGAGAAAGACTGCACTGCAGTCAAAACCGACACGCCAACTACCAGCAGAGGTGGTTATGGAGACGGACCCAGTAACTTCAAACAACAATGGCCCTACACCTACTTCAAGCCAACATTAACCATTGCGCACGAGCTCAGGATCTGCTCTTACAGAGCATGGCTGAGTGGTTGACGCAGGTGGCCGTGGTTGCTGAACCCTATTTTATCCCCAACAGGGATGATTGGGCAGGTGACGAGGATGATTTGGTTGCCTTAGTCGTGCCGAGATCTACTGGCTTTCTGACCCTGGAAAATACTCAAAAAGGTCGTGGTTTTGTTGCAGCCGAGGTGGGAGGGATTCTCACCGTCGGCGTGTACTGTCCCCCGAGCAGAAGCCTCGCAGAGTTCGAGGGTCTCCTTGGTCAAGTTGAGACCCTCATCGGCAGAAATCATCCACATCCTGTAATGGTAATGGGTGATTTCAACGCCAAAAGCTCGGCCTGGGGCTGTCCAGCTACTGATGCACGGGGCGCAGTACTAGAGGAGTGGGCGCTGGCGGTGGGACTCTCTCTTTTGAACCAGGGTTCGCAACCAACCTGCGTTCGTTCACAGGGCAGCTCCATCGTGGATCTGTCGTTTGCCTGCCCTACGATAGCACGCCGAGTCTACGGGTGGGAAGTCGTTGAGAACGTAGAGACGCTGTCGGACCACCTCTACATTCGATTCAGCGTATTTGCGTCTTCCACGGTCCCGGTTCAATCGAGACGCGCGATGCTGCACGGTGACAGTCCACGGTGGGTGGTGAAGCGTCTCGACAATGAACTTCTCATTGAGGCTTCCCTGGTCGAAACCTGGATGCCTCCGGATAGAACACTAAGCGTAGACGAAGAGGCTATATTACTACGCCAGTCGATGACTCGCATCTGCGATGCGTCGATGCCACGCCAGGGACCTCAACCGCCGAGAAGGCAAGTGTACTGGTGGTCTGCTGATATTGCGGAATTACGCATAGCGTGCGTAGCTGCAAGGCGCCAGTACCTGAGGCAACGACGAAGGAGACGCCGAGACGAATCCGCTGAGGCATCGTTACGTGATGCCTACAAGACGGCCAAGCGCACGCTTCGCATCGCCATTAGTGAAGCACGAGACAGAGGGAGAGAGGAAATGCTGGAGACTCTGAATCGAGAGCCATGGGGTCGCCCTTATCGCATGGTGCGAGGGAAACTTCGGCCGTGGGCACCCCCTCTGACCCAGAGTCTCCAGCCTCAGCTGGTGGAAACAGTGGTAGGAGCTCTCTTCCCGCGTAGGGAGGAACACACGCCTCCATCTATGGCACGGAGTGAGGCCATCGCCGTGACTGAGGATATACCATCGGTATCGTCTGGGGAATTTGGGGCGGCAATTCTTCGGTTGCGTGCCAGGAAGACTGCCCCAGGCCCAGACGGTATTCCTGGCCGTGCATGGGTGCTTGCCGCGGATGCATACGAAGAGAGGGTCAGAGGCCTCTTCGATGCCTGTTTCGAACAAGGGCGTTTCCCACAGCTGTGGAAGATCGGTTCACTTGTCCTTCTGAGGAAGGAAGGTCGTCCGGTCGATTCTCCCTCGGGGTACCGCCCGATTGTGCTTCTAGACGAGGTAGCGAAGCTCTTCGAGCGTATTATAGTCAATCGCCTCGTAAAGCATCTGGTGAGAGTCGGCCCGGACCTGGACGACAAACAGTACGGATTCAGAGTGGGCAAGTCTACCGTACACGCAATTTTGCGGGTGAAGGAGATGGCGGAGGAAGCAGTTGCCCAGGGTGAGGTCGTCTTGGCAGTGTCCTTGGACATTGCCAATGCCTTCAACACCTTGCCCTGGAGTTGCATTAGGGAAGCACTCCGGTATCACCGGGTGCCAAACTACCTCCAGCTCATAATTTCTGATTACCTGTCAGGTAGGTCCATCTGCTACAGGGGTCGCGAGGCGTGGCGCCATCATAGCGTGTCGTGCGGTGTTCCACAGGGGTCAGTCCTCGGGCCGCTTCTGTGGAACATCGGTTATGACTGGGTGCTGCGGGGCGTTCTCCTCCGTGGTGTGAGCGTCACGTGCTACGCAGATGACACCCTTGTGACTGCCCGGGGAAGAACACACAGAGAGAGCGCAGTTCTCGCCACGGCTGGAGTGGCTCTAGTGGTGAGGCGGATCCGAGCGTTGGGTCTCGAGGTGGCTCTGCACAAATCCGAGGCATTGTGTTTTCACGGGCCTCGGAACAAGCCACCCTCGGGATCCCACATAGTTGTAGGTGGAGTCCACATAAACATCGAGCCTCAAATGAAATATTTGGGGCTCACGCTGGACAGCCGATGGACCTTCGAGGACCACTTTCGAAGGTTAGTGCCCAAGCTGTTGCGCGCGGCGGCTGCCCTCGGTAGTCTGCTGCCGAATATCAACGGCCCGAAGGCGGCCTGCCGGCGCCTGTACTTGGGCATTGTGCGTTCAATGGCACTGTATGGGGCACCTGTGTGGAATGGCGCTCTGAATAGCCGGACAATTGCCCTTCTGCATTGTCCGCAGAGGGCAATGGCCATCAGAGCCGCCCGTGGATACCGCACGGTGTCCTACGAAGCAGCGTGCATCTTGGCTGGCTCCCTGCCGTGGGAACTGGAAGCGGAAATTCTCGCGTCCGTCTATACATGGCGCGAGAATGAGATCGCAGTACACCAGTTCCCACCCTTAAAGGAGGAAGTCGAGACTGTGAGAGAGCAGCAGCGAACATCAGCTGTGGTGAATTGGCAACGCAACTTGTTGCCATTGCGTGCTGGTGCCAGGACCATAGAGGCGGTTCGTCCAGTCCTCGCACAGTGGCTGGACAGGAAACACGGTGGGCTCACCTTCCGATTGTCGCAGGTGCTTACGGGGCATGGATGCTTCGGCAAGTACCTGCACCGGATCGGAAGGGAGCCGACTGCGGAGTGTCACCACTGTGACGGGTGTCTCGAAGACACCGCCCAGCACACGCTGGAAGAGTGTCCTGCATGGACAGAACAGCGACGGGAGCTCGTGGCTGCCGTGGGCGGCAACCTCTCATTGCCGGTCGTAGTAAAGTCTATGGTGGAGACCGACCGAGCCTGGGGTGCCGCCCAAAAGTTTTGTGAGGCGGTCATGGAGCTCAAGGAGGAGGCGGAGAGAACTAGGGAGGCAAATGCCCCTAACTCAATCCGCAGCCGCCGCACAGGGAGGAGAAGGAGAGCGTATGCGCTAACCGTCCCACCCTAACCGAGACTTGAGTGATGGGCTAGGGGAAGCTCATCACTCAGCACAAGTCTGAGAGGGCGCGCACGAAGATCTCGCGCGCGAACGGAGGCTAACCCGGGTAAACAAGAAACCCGCAACACCAAGAAGGGGCGTAGAGCCAGTCACCACCGGGACGTAGATGAATGCTACTACAGTGTGCCCTCATCCTGGCGGACAATGACGCCGATGGCAAACAGAGGGGTTTTAGTGGGTATGCTTCCCGTCTCATTCCCGCAGGGGGATGAGACGGGGGTGAGTCCCACATAACCACCGTGCCTTCCCCTGGTACGGTGGTATGCGTAATGCATTTCCCCACTTAAAAAAAAAAAAAAAAAAAAAAAAAAAAAAAAAAAAAAAAGGTTAGGTTAGGTTAGGTTAGGTTGAGGTAGTAACTTTGGTGTGACTGGGTGGATTTTCATGATTTTTGGCTTCCAAATCTTATAATTTTCGCTCATTACTTTGCAGTTTCCCCTTTTCACTTATCTTCTTTAGTTTCCTTATTTTTCTTTCTTTTGCATTTGCGGTTTGTTTTATTTTGTTCGGATTTTCACTTTTTTGTTTATTTTTTGGTATTTTCTTCTTGCATCTTTTTTAGCCCTTTTCAGGGCTAGAAGATAGCGGAGCTTTTGTTTGTTGTGCTGGTTTAGGTCCAGCAATTTTCGGAGCTTAGGTTCCGAAATTACTGGCCTTGCCTTTTTGTAAATTTTCCCTTTTAATTATTTATAATTTTAAGGTTTGTTTACATTTTTACGTCGTGATTTTGTCGGAGTTCCCTTTGTTCCACCTTGCCCAGTTTTTGGGCGGGGACACGGGTAACGGTCCCGCTAATTACGAGGTAAAGTAGGTCTAGGTTTTGTTAGGTTAGATAATTTATTTTTGTTTTTTAAAATTTCAAGTATTTCTTGAAATTTTTAATTTAATTTTTTCTAACTTTTAGTCTTCAATTTAATTTTTTGCTAGGTTTAAGTACTGTGTAAATTTTTTCATTGTTAGTTTAGGGTAGTTTATTCTGTAGTTTAAATTTTTTGAATAGCACTTTTATCTCTCTGACCACTAGGTCAAGAGTTATAAGTTGTTATATAGTAATAGGTAGGTTGTGTTTTTTAAGTTACAAACTTAAGCTTTTGTGTAAATTTTGTAACTTCTTTAACTTTTAGGTTTTTTACTTTTTGTTGGTTTTTCTTTTTCTATTGTTTAAGTTCATTTGGGGGGTATTTTTCTATATTTATTTTGTATTTTTACGACCTCATTTAGTGGGTCAAAGTGCTTGCCAAATTTTTCATAGCGTTGCTATTTTAAAATTTCAGGCGCAAAACTCCACATTGTATGGGAAAGTCTAAATCCGACTCGCACTTCACGCTTTCAAGGTTAGGTTAGCTCCTAACTTTGGAAGTAGCGGTCGGATTTAGACCCCACTTGGGGGCAAGGTAGACGAGGTCGTGATGGCCTCGCCTACCAAACCGTGGGAGGATCCTCCATTGGAGAGCGGAGCTACTTCTAGCTCCGACTCCGAAATGGAGGGCGATTTCGGAAGTGTCGACGAGTATGTCCCGTCGACATCTAAAAGGGCTTACGAGGACGAGGAGGGGGATGACCCAAGACAGCCCCCTCCTAAGTGTAATACGGCGCTACGGGGTAAACCCAAAGGCGCGTACGTTGGGCTGGCTGCGGCCAGACTGAGGGCTAATCTATATCAGCTTACGCCCCAGTTCGACGAGGTCGCCGATGCCGACCCCGACCCAGCGGACATCTACCGGAGGGAATACCCCGAACTTCGCCCCAAAGGGGCAAAGAAGGGGAAGTCGTCTGGCGCCGAGCGCTCTCGCTCCGTCTCGCGCTCCGTCTCGCGCTCCCCCGAGCCCGTGGAGGAAGTAGCGACGCAGGACGAGGTTGACCCGCTGGACACCGCCCGCATGGCGGCGCGGGATATCCTTGAGGCGGCCCGGGTATCAAGCAACCTGAAGGGCGAAGTGTGGGGCCGGATGAACCGGGCCTGCCGTACCATCATAGGGGCAATGGACGAGGCCGAGGCAGCAAGGTCCGAAAGCGAGGAGATCCGCAAATTAAAGGCGGACAATAAAAGGATGCGCGAGCAACTCGCCATAAATTCGTCCGAGCTGAAGGCCCTCCGCAAGGCCTTCAGCGAGCGGGAGATTCCGGTCGCCCCCGCCCCCGTCGCCGCTGCGCTCCAGTTCGGGACGGCCGAGCTGACCGAGGCTATAGAGTGTATGAAACGGGACCTGTTTCTTAGCCTCGGTAAAATGGTGAGCGACCGGATAGAGGAGGTGAGCCGGCGCCTCCCGGCGGAGCCCATCCTCCGCCCCCCGCTGGCGCATGAAAGGCGGGCCGCAAAGCCCGCCGTGGCGGCCCCTCTACAGGGAAGGGCAGTAAGGCCTGCCCCGCCCTCGGCAGTCCCAATGGAGACCACCGAGCCGAGGGCCCGATTGGGAGACGGAAGGCCAAAGGCCGTGGCGGCCAGGAGGGCGATTGACCCGTCCAGGCCCCTGTCCCCGGTGATCACCCCGAGGAAGAAGAAGGCGGCGGCCCCGGCCCCCTCAGTGGTACCCGCCAGTAGGAAGCCCTCCAGGCTGGTTAACGCTGGCCCGGCCCCGAGAGCCGTTCAGCACTCGGAGGGAGAAGCCGGCCCTTCGGGCCGAATGCCACCCCCGCCCGCGCAGATGGCGTGGTCGGAGGTGGTGAGGAAGAAAGCGAAGGGCAAGGCCAAGGCCTCCCCTCCTCCACCCCCGAAGACCGGCAAGGCGGCGCCCAGACCCGTCCGGCTGTCCGTCCCTAGGACGGCGGCAGTGGTGGTCTCCCTAAAGGAGGGGGCCACCACCACCATGCAGGCCACCATGGCTAGGGCCATAAACGGCCTTAGTCTAAACGAGGTTGGCTTGCACCATGTAAAGGTGAGGACCTCGATGACGGGATCCCGGGTCATCGAGGTCCCCGGGGAGGACGGAGCGAAAGTGGCGGATTCCCTTGCGGCGAAGCTGCAAGGGATAGTCGGGGACGTCGCCATTGTGCGCCGCCCCGTTAAAATGGCCGAAGTCCAGTTGGCCGGCCTAGACGAGTCGGCCACTAAGGAGTCGGTCGCGCAAGCCGTCGCCGCAGCGGGGGCGTGCCTGCCGGCGCAAGTTAGGGTGGGGGCAGTCCGCTCCCTGTACGATGGCACTGGGTCAGTACTGATCCAGTGCCCGGTGCAGGCGGCGGTTGCCCTCACCAAGGCGGGGAGGATCCTGGTGGGCTGGGCATCCGCCAGGGTCACGCCGGTGGGGCCGACACCGATGAGGTGTTTCCGATGCTTCGGTGTCGGCCACTCGAGGGAGCTGTGCCCCTCAAAGACTGACCGGAGCAATCTGTGCTTCCGGTGCAGCCAAGAGGGGCACAAAATGGCGGACTGCTGGGAGAAGGCTTGGTGTGCGGTATGCCACCAGGCCAAGCTCCCGGCCAACCACCGGCTAGGGGGGACTAATTGTTCCCCCCCCGCCACGAGAGGGAGGGACACCAGGCCGCAGCGCCCCCGCCCAGCCCCAGCAGTCCCCGCAGCGACGGCAGCCGTCGAGCCGGCCCAGGAGGAGACCTGCATGGACCTCTAAATGCCAGCACACCATTTAGAGGTCCTGCAGGTCAACGTCAACCACTCCGCCAGAGCACAGGACCTGCTCATGCAGGTCATGGCGGAGTGGTCGATTGACGTTGTAGTGGTGACGGAGCCCTACTTCGTCCCTCCCCTACCCAACTGGGTGGGGTCGAGGGACGAGAGGGCTGCCGTGGTGGTGCCGGCGATCGGCGACGGCCCCCCCCTCGTACAACTCGAGGTGGGCCCGGGGTACGCGGCGGCCGGATGGGGGAACGACACCGCACTGATCGCGGTGTATTTCTCCCCCAATAGGCCGCTGGTCGCCTTTGAGGCCTTCCTCGAGGCCCTCGGGGGGGTGGCCAGGAGGGTGGCCCCGCGCCAAATAATCATCCTGGGGGACCTCAACGCCAAAAGCGCGGCGTGGGGTTCCCCCGTAACGGATGTGCGCGGGGGTGTGCTGAGGGATTGGTTGGTGGTGGAGGGCCTGGTAGTCCTGAACCGGGGCAGCGCCAACACTTGCGTGCGGCGGCAGGGGGGGTCTATCGTGGACGTCACGTTCGCGACCCCTGCCATTGCCGCACGCGTCACAGATTGGCGCGTCCTGGAGGACGTGGAGACCCTTTCGGACCACTTGAACATCAGGTTCAGGGTCTCCACGAGGTCAGGCCAGCCACCACCAGTCCCTGGGGGGGGGCGTAGGGGGGGGGGATGGGGGGAGTTCCCCAAGTGGTCCCTGTCCCTTCTGGACAGGGCCAGGGCGGATGAGGCGGCCATGGTGGAGGCGTGGTGCGACGCCCCACCCGTCGCCTCAGGGGTGGAGGAGAGGGCACGGCAGTTCCGCGCATCACTACAGTCGGTGTGCGGAGCGGCCATGCCCCGGGCGAGGCGCCTGTTCGCCCGCAGGAGTGTGTACTGGTGGTCCGCCGACATTGCGGCCTTGCGGACCACCAGTAACGGGGCACGCGGCGCCTACCAGCACTGTAGGCGCCGGCGGCACACCCGGGAGGAGGAGGAGGAGCTCCACAGGGCCCTCCAAGAAGCCAAGAGGGCCCTTGTCCAGGCCATCGCGGTGGCCAAGGAGGAGGGGTGGACCTCCTTCCTGGCCATACTGGACAGGAATCCGTGGGGGCGGCCGTATAGGGTGGTGCGCAACAAAATGCGCACCGCCCCCCCCATGGATTCGCTGGAGCCCCCTCTCCTCAGGAGGGTCGTCGAGGGGCTGTTTCCGGCAGCCCCTTCGATAGTTCCCCCGGTGATGACCGAGCCACCGGGGGACCTGGAGGACCCAGCCGAACTCGTCATCGCACCGGTAAGCGATGACGAGTTCGAGGGGGCGGTGGACCGGCTCCGGGGCTGCAAAAAAGCCCCGGGGCCCGACGGAGTACCAGGCCGCGTACTCCACATCGCCCTACAACACCTCGGGAACCGGCTCAGGCAGATCTTGGACGACTGCCTGAGGGAGGGAAGGTTCCCGAGGGTGTGGAAGGAGGGGAGGCTCTGCCTCCTCCGGAAGGAGGGTCGACCCCCGGACTGTCCGTCCGCCTATCGCCCCATCGTGCTGCTGGATGAGGCCGGGAAGATCTTTGAAAGAATCCTGGCCTCCCGGATCCAGCGGCACCTAGAGACCGCCGGCCCGAACGTGTCAGATCGACAGTTCGGGTTTAGAGAGGGGCGGTCTACGCTCGACGCGCTGAAGTCCCTCAGGGACTTCTGTGAGCACGCGTCGAGCAGAGGGGAGGGAGTAGTGGCGGTGTCGCTCGACATCGCCAATGCCTTTGGCACCCTCCCCTATGGGGTGATAAGGGAGGCGCTCACTTACCATCGAGTGCCTCCCTACTTAAGGCGAGTCATAGAGCACTACCTTACGGATAGGGTAGTGCTCTATGAACAGAAGGACGGTCGACGGGGGTCGACGGGGATGGCCTGCGGCGTGCCCCAAGGTTCTGTGCTCGGTCCACTACTATGGAACCTGGGGTACGACTGGGCCATCAGGGGGGAGTTGCTCCCGCGGACGGCCACCATCTGCTACGCAGACGACACCATGGTGGCCGTACGCGGGACCGACATGAGGGAGGTGCTGTGCCGGGCGGAAGCGGCGGCCGAGCTGACCATATACCGGATTGGTCGGCTCGGCCTGAGGGTGGCCCTCCCGAAGACTGAGGCGATAGTCTTCGGGGGGCGGGGGTGGAGGCTGCCTGCGGGCGCTGCGCTCACCCTGGGGGGGGAGTCGGTCCCGATCAAGCCCCACATAAAATATTTGGGGCTTGTCCTGGACCGACGATGGGACTTCGGGGAGCATTTTTCGCAAATGGCTCCCCGAGTGGTGGGCGCAGCGTCTGCAATGAGCAGGCTGCTGCCGAACGTGGGTGGGCCGGGCTCCTTGTGCCGCCGGTTATATGCCGGCGGCACAAGGAGCATGGCTCTGTACGGGGCCCCCATCTGGGCGGACAAGCTGTCCGCCCGGAACCGGGCCCTGCTACGGAGGCCTCAGCGGTTGGTGGCCCTCCGAATGGTGAGGGCCTACGTGACGGTGGCCCACGCCGCGGCCTGCCTCCTCGCCTGCACCCCGCCCTGGGAGTTGGATGCGGAGGTGCAGGCTGAGACCTACATGGTTAGGTCCAGGGCCCGGGCGAGGGGTGAACGCCCGGACCCTGAGGAGGTGGAGGAGACGCGCCGGATGACGGAGCGCCGACTGCGGGACAGATGGAAAGCCGACCTGGGGGATTCCCCCTATGGTGTTTATACCATAGGGGCGATCCTCCCGTCGGTGGACCTCTGGTTGGACAGGGCAGTCGGCGCTACGTCGTTTCGGCTTGTGCAGGTAATGACCGGACACGGGTGCTTCGGTCATTACCTGCACAAAATTGGGAGGGAGCCTACCCCGCAGTGCCATGAGTGCGGGGATCCGGACGACACGGCTCAGCACACCCTCGCGGTGTGCAGTCGTTGGAGTCCGGAGCGCCGCACTATGGCACTAGTCATACAGCGGGAGGACCTCTCACTCTACAGCATTGTTGCGGCAATGCTCTACAGTGAGAGGTCTTGGGAGGCAGTGGCCTCCTTTTGCGAATATATCATTTCGCAGAAGGAGGCCTCGGAGCGTGAACGCGAGGAGTCTCCTCTCGCGGATCCGCTCCGGCGCAGACGGCAGGGGTTTAGGCGGCGGCGTTTTGCCGGCCGCCTAAACCCTTAGTGACTGCGGGTGGGGGATAGGAGTCCCCTGCCCGCCGTAGGCTAGTCACTGGGCGGTCTGGGAGGGGGGCCACGCGTGTCCGGCCCCTCTCTCCTTTGGCGCGGGCAGCCCCGGCAACAGCTGGGGCAGCCGGTGGGGCACCTTGGCCAAGGCTTAGGCAGGAACCAGGGTGCCTCACCAACCGGCAGGAGGGTACGCCAGGGTGGTTTTTAGTGGGTTGCGCTCCCTTGCCCCCCCTCATTCTGAGGGGGGGTGACGGGGTGAGTCCCACATATCCCCTCACCACTCCTATGGTGAGGGGAATCCATAAAGGATTTTCCACCCTGTCAAAAAAAAAAAAAAAAAAAAAAAAAAAAAAAAAAAAAAAAAAAAAAAGGTTAGGTTAGGTTAGGTTAGGTTAGGTTGGGGTGCAGGCCGGATTCCTCCACGTTGGCCTGGGTGTTGCAGTCTCTCTTGATCTCGATCCGGAGAGAACGCAGCATCTGGGCTGGTGCACCCTGGGCATCGGCTGAGACTTTCTTCCTTTGGGGGATTCTTTCAGCCCATGGCGAATATCTGGCAGGGGGGGGGGGAGGGTGACAAGCCGGCTTTTCTTCGGAAAAGCTGCTTTGTCACCTTCACACTGGGGAGATGACAGGGGGTTTCTCGGAGGCTTGGGTAGAGTTGAGCTCCTCTCCCTTTGGGTTTCCTTCTGTCATCTGGGGGGGTTGGGTGACGAAGCTTCTTCGTCATCCGCTGGTTGGCGGTGACAGGAAGTTGGAAAGGGTGGTTGTGTAGGAGACCACTTCCACCCTGGACAGCTTCTTACTGTTGCCTTTTTGACGGTTGGTGGCTGGGGTAGCTTGAAGGGTCAGTTGCGAGTGGGAGATCGCTTCTGGTCCGGAAAGCTTAACCAGTCGCCTGGAGGGGGCTTTGGCGGGGGTGGTTGAAAAGGGTGGTTTCCATCCTGGACAGCTGCCTCTGTCAGTTGGTGGTTGGTGACTGGGTTTATGGGCAGGGACGGCATCGCAGCAATGCGTTGCGCGTTCCCTTGCGTCGTACTCCCATGTCACCCGCGGGTCCTTCTACGTGTCTTTCGAAATCCCGGGGGGCACTGTAGTTATTGAGGGGACAGCTGCGGTGGGGCGTGTTTGAAGGATACTTGGTATCCGGAAAGCACCATCCACCGCAGGCAGATCGTTGGAGGGAAGGCGAACTCAGCTGCGGCTACGGGTGCTCTGTCGTCCGGCCCGGCTGCTCGCCCGAACTACCTTGTAGAGCCAGTGGGTTGGGGACCCACCTTGCACGGCTCTACCGGTCTGGGGTGTTGATCGTGGGCTGTTCACAGTCGGCACCTCCTTTGGCGAGGATTGGGGGGGCCCTTTTTGGGCAAGCCGGGAGGCGCGTCAGTGGCCAAAGCTTAGGCATGTACCGCGGCGCCTCACCACCGGCAAGGGTTTAAACGCCGGAGTGGTTTTAAACGGTAGTTCGTTCGTACGAGAGTCCGTTATACTTCCCATTGCACCGCCTACCCCAGGCAGGGAAGATGCGTAAATGCATTTCCACTCCGTCAAAAAAAAAAAAAAAAAAAAAAAAAAAAAAAAAAAAAAAAAAAAAAAAAAAAAACAAAGGTTAGGTTAGGTTAGGTTAGGTTAGGTTAGGTTAGGTTAGGTTAGGTTAGGTTAGGTTAGGTTAGGTTAGGTTAGGTTAGGTTAGGTTAGGTTAGGTTAGGTTAGGTTAGGTTCCCCCCCGACTCAGGCAGTTAATGAGTGACTGCCTGAGGGAAGGTCGGTTCCCGAGAGTGTGGAAGGAGGGGAGGCTGTGCCTCATCCGGAAGGAGGGTCGACCCCCGGATTGCCCGTCCGCCTATCGCCCCATAGTGCTGCTGGACGAGGCCGGGAAGATGTTGGAGAGAGTCCTGGCCTCTAGGATCCGGCAGCACCTAGAGACCGCCGGCCCGAACGTCTGTGGAAGACAGTTCGGGTTTAGAGAGGGGCGGTCTACGCTCGACGCGGTGAAGTCCCTAAGGGACTTCTACGACTACGCGTCGAGCAGAGGGGAGGGAGTAGTGGCGGTGTCGCTCGACATCGCCAACGCCTTTGGCACCCTCCCCTATGGGGTGATAAGGGAGGCACTCATATACCACCGAGTGCCTCCCTACCTGCGGCGGCTCATAGAGCACTACCTTACTGATAGGGTAGTGCTCTATGAGCAGGCGGACGGTCGACGGGGGTCGACGGAGATGGCCTGTGGCGTGCCCCAAGGTTCCGTGCTCGGTCCGCTCTTATGGAACCTGGGGTACGACTGGGCCATCAGGGGGGAGCTGCTCCCGCGGACGGCCACCATCTGCTACGCAGACGATACCATGGTGGCCGCGCGCGGGACCGAGCTGAGAGAGGTGCTGTGCCGGGCGGAAGCGGCGGCCGAGCTGGCGATTCACCGGATCGGTCGGCTCGGCCTGAGGGTGGCCCTCCCGAAGACTGAGGCTATAGTCTTCGGGGGGCGGGGGTGGAGGCTGCCGGCGGGCGCGGCGCTCACCCTGGGGGGGGAACCGGTCCAGATCAAGCCCCACATAAAATATTTGGGGCTTGTTCTGGACCGATGGTGGAGTTTCGGGGAGCACTTCAAGAAGTTAGCTCCCCGAGTGGTGGGCGCCGCGTCGGCGATGAGTCGGCTTCTGCCGAACGTGGGTGGACCAGGCTCCTTGTGCCGCCGGCTGTATGCCGGCGTCACGAGGAGCATGGCTCTGTACGGGGCCCCGATCTGGGCGGACAAGCTGTCCGCCCGGAACCGGGCCCTGCTACGGAGGCCACAGCGGGTGGTGGCCCTCCGCATTGTGAGGGCCTACATGACTGTGGCCCACGCCGCGGCCTGCCTCCTCGCCTGCACCCCGCCCTGGGAGTTGGACGCAGAGGTGCAGGCGGAGACCTACAAGGTTAGGTCCAGGGCCCGGGCGAGAGGTGATCGCCCGGACCCTGAGGAGGTTGAGGAGACGCGCCGGATGATGGAGCGCCGACTGCGGGACAGGTGGAAAGCGAGCCTGGAGGATTCCCCCTATGGTGTTTATACCATAGGGGCGATCCTCCCGTCGCTGGACACCTGGTTGGGGAGGGCAGTCGGTGCTACATCGTACCGGCTTGTGCAGGTATTGACCGGACACGGATGCTTCGGTCATTACCTGCACAAGATTGGGAGGGAGCCCGGCCCGCAGTGCCATGAGTGCGGCGATCCGGACGACACGGCTCGCCACACCCTCGCGGTGTGCAGCCGTTGGAGTGCGGAGCGCTGCACGATGGCACTGGCCATCGGGCAATGGGACCTCTCCCTGCACAGCGTCGTGTCTGCGATGCTGTGCAGCGACAGGTCCTGGAGGGCTGTGGCCTCCTTCTGCGAGTACGTTATCTCGCAGAAGGAGGCCGCGGAGCGGGAGCGCGAGGAGTCTCCTCACGCGCATCCGCTCCGGCGCAGACGGCAGGGGTTTAGGCGGCGGCGTTTTGCCGGCCGCCTCTACCCTTAGTGACTGCGGGTGGGGGATGGGAGTCCCCTGCTCGCCGTAGGCTAGTCACTTGGCGGTCTGGGAGGGGGGCCAGGCGTACTCGGCCCCCCTCTCCTTTGGCGCGGGAAGCCCCGGCAATGGCTGGGGCGTCCGGTGGACACCGTGGGGATGCCGAGCAGGAAACACGGTGTCCATACAAACCGGAGGGGTGGGTACGCCAAGGTGTTTTTTAGTGGGTAACACTCCCCCACTCCTTCTCACTCGGAGAAGGGGGGGGGACGTGAGTCCCACATACCCTCCCGCCACTCCCATGGCGGGGGAAATGCGTAACGCATTTTTCACCTTGTCAAAAAAAAAAAAAAAAAAAAAAAAAAAGGTTAGGTTCCCCCCCGACTGTGCTGCCACCTTGCCGTGGTGGGGGGGCTTGCGTGTCTCAATGATCCGCGAGGCTATACCGGACAGGGCTACCCATACCGGAAAGGCTCGTGGTGAGGGGCCAGACTAAGAGCGGCCATGGGGAGGTGACAGGGTTTCTGGAAGGGTTGCGGTCGCGTGCCTGCCGGAAACAGGCCGCTTCTGCCCCGGAAGGATTCCCTTGTCACCTGGGGGGGTTTGGTGACGAGAGGCTTTTCCTCGGAAAAGTCTTCTCGTCACCCTTGGTGGGTGGTGGCAGAGGTCGTTAGATGGGGTGGTTGCGAGTGCACTTGGTGCTTGCCGCCTCCACCCCGGACAGCGTCCTACTGTCGCCATTTTTGACGGTTGGTGGCTGGGGTAGCTTGAAGGGTCAGTTGCGAGTGCACTTGGTGCTTGCCGCTTCTGGTCCGGAAAGCTTAACCAGTCGCCTGGAGGGGGCTTTGGCGGGGGTGGTTAAAAAGGGTGGTTTCTATCCTGGACAGCTGCCTCTGTCAGTTGGTGGTTGGTGACTGGGTTTATGGGCAGGGACGGCATCGCAGAAATGCGTTGCGCGTTCCCTTGCGTCGTACTCCCATGTCACCCGCGGGTCCCTCTACGTGTCTTTCGGAATCCCGGGGGGCACTGTAGTTATTGAGGGGACAGCTGCGGTGGGGCGTGTTTGAAGGATACTTGGTATCCGGAAAGCACCATCCACCGCAGGCAGATCGTTGGAGGGAAGGCGAACTCAGTGGACTTCGGTTCGCTGCTCGCCCGAACTCCTTGTAGAGCCAGTGGGTTGGGGACCCACCTTGCACGGCTCTACCGGTCTGGGGTGTTGATCGTGGGCTGTTCACAGTCGGCACCTCCTTTGGCGAGGATTGGGGGGGCCCGTTTTGGGCAAGCCGGGAGGCGCGTCAGTGGCCAAAGCTTAGGCATGTACCGCGGCGCCTCACCACCGGCCAGGGTTTAAACGCCGGAGTGGTTTTAAACGGTAGTTCGTTCGTACGAGAGTCCGTTATACTTCCCATTGCACCGCCTACCCCAGGCAGGGAAGATACGTAAATGTATTTCCACTCCGTCAAAAAAAAAAAAAAAAAAAAAAAAAGGTTAGGTTAGGTTAGGTTAGGTTAGGTTAGGTTAGGTTAGGTTAGGTTAGGTTAGGTTAGGTTAGGTTAGGTTAGGTTAGGTTAGGTTAGGTTAGGTTAGGTTTCCACAGGGCCCTCCAAGAAGCCAAGAGGGCCCTGGTCCTGTCCATCGCGGTGGCCAAGGAGGAGGGGTGGTCCTCCTTCCTCGCCACGCTGGACAGGAATCCATGGGGGCGGCCGTACAGGGTGGTGCGCAACAAAATGCGCACCGCCCCCCCCATGGACTCACTGGAGCCCCCTCTCCTCAGGAGGGTCATCGAGGGGCTGTTTCCGGCAGCCCCTTCGATAGTTCCCCCGGTGATGACCGAGCCACCGGGGGACCTGGAGGACCCACCCGAACTCGTCATCGCACCGGTAAGCGATGACGAGTTCGAGAGGGCGATGGACCGGCTCCGGGGCTGCAATAAAGCCCCGGGGCCTGACGGAGTACCAGGGCGGGTACTCCACATCGCCCTACAGCACCTCGGGGACCGACTCAGGCAGTTGTTGAGTGACTGCCTGAGGGAAGGACGGTTCCCGAGAGTGTGGAAGGAGGGGAGGCTTTGCCTCCTCCGGAAGGAGGGTCGACCCCCGGACTGTCCGTCCGCATATCGCCCCATCGTGCTGCTGGACGAGGCCGGGAAGATTCTCGAGAGAATCCTGGCCTCCAGAATCCAGCAGCACCTACAGACCGCCGGCCCGAACGTCTCGGATAGACAGTTCGGGTTCAGGGAAGGGCGGTCTACGCTCGACGCGTTGAAGTCCCTTAGGGACTTCTGCGACCACGCGTCGAGCAGAGGGGAGGGTGTAGTGGCGGTGTCGCTCGACATCGCCAATGCCTTTGGCACCCTCCCCTATGGGGTGATAAGGGAGGCACTCATTTACCACCGAGTGCCTCCCTACCTGCGGCGGCTCCTAGAGCACTACCTCACCGAGAGGGTAGTGCTCTACGAGCAGAAGGACGGTCGACGGGGGTCGACGGAGATGGCCTGTGGCGTACCCCAAGGTTCCGTGCTCGGTCCACTCTTATGGAACCTGGGGTACGATTGGGCCATCAGGGGGGAGTTGCTCCCGCGGACGGCCACCATCTGCTATGCGGATGACACAATGGTGGCCGTGCGCGGGACCGACGTGAGGGAGGTGCTTTGCCGGGCGGAAGCGGCGGCCGAGCTGGCCATTTGCCGGATTGGTCGGCTCGGCCTGAGGGTGGCCCTCCCGAAGACTGAGGCGATAGTCTTCGGGGGGCGGGGATGGAGGCTGCCTGCGGGCGCGGCGCTCACACTGGGGGGGGAACCGGTCCAGATCAAGCCCCACATCAAATATTTGGGGCTTGTTCTGGACCGATGGTGGAGTTTCGGGGAGCATTTCTCGCAGATGGCTCCCCGAATTGTGGGTGCCGCGTCGGCACTAAGTCGGCTTCTGCCGAACGTGGGTGGGCCAGGCTCCTTGTGCCGCCGGTTATATGCCGGCGTCACAAGGAGCATGGCTCTGTACGGGGCCCCCATCTGGGCGGACAAGCTGTCCGCCCGGAACCGGGCCCTGCTACGGAGGCCACAGCGGGTGGTGGCCCTCAGAATGGTGAGGGCCTACAGGACGGTGGCCCACGCCGCGGCCTGCCTCCTCGCTTGCACCCCGCCCTGGGAGTTGGATGCGGAGGTGCAAGCGGAGACCTACAAGGTTAGGTCCAGGGCCCGGGCTAGGGATGAACGCCCGGACCCTGAGGAGGTGGAGGAGACGCGCCGGATGATGGAGCGCCGACTGCGGGACAGGTGGAAAGCCGACCTGGAGGATTCCCCTTATGGTGTTTATACCATAGGGGCGATCCTCCCGTCGGTGGACACCTGGTTGGGGAGAGCAGTCGGTGCTACATCGTACCGGCTTGTGCAGGTATTGACCGGACACGGATGCTTCGGTCATTACCTGCACAAGATTGGGAGGGAGCCCGGCCCGCAGTGCCATGAGTGCGGCGATCCGGACGACACGGCTCAGCACACCCTTGCGGTGTGCAGCCGCTGGAGTGCGGAGCGCTGCACTATGGCGCTGGCGATCGGGCAGTGGGACCTCTCCCTGCACAGCGTTGTGTCTGCAATGCTGTGCAGCGACAGGTCCTGGAGGGCTGTGGCCTCCTTTTGCGAAAGTGTCATCTCGCAGAAGGAGGCCTCGGAGCGTGAGCGCGAGGAGTCTCCTCTCGCGCATCCGCTCCGGCGCAGACGGCAGGGGTTTAGGCGGCGGCGTTTTGCCGGCCGCCTCTACCCTTAGTGGCTGCGGGTGGGGGATGGGAGTCCCCTGCCCGCCGTAGGCTAGTCACTGGGCGGTCTGGGAGGGGGGCCATGCGTGCTCGGCCCCTCTCTCCTTTGGCGCGGGTAGCCCCGGCAATGGCTGGGGCAGCCGGGGGGCACCCTGAACTAAGCTTCGGCAGGCATCAGGGTGCCAAAACAGCCGGCAGGAGGGTACGCCAGGGTGGTTTTTAGTGGGTTGCGCTCCCTTGCCCCCTCTCATTCTGAGGGGGGGTGACGGGGTGAGTCCCACATATCCCCTCACCACTCCCATGGTGAGGGGAATGCATAAAGCATTTTCCACCCTGTCAAAAAAAAAAAAAAAAAAAAAAAAAAAAAAAAAAAAAAAAAAAGGTTAGGTTAGGTTAGGTTAGGTTAGGTTAGGTTAGGTTAGGTTAGGTTAGGTTAGGTTAGGTTAGGTTAGGTTAGGTTAGGTTAGGTTAGGTTAGGTTAGGTTAGGTTAGGTTAGGTTAGGTTAGGTTAGGTTAGGTTAGGTTAGGTTAGGTTAGGTTAGGTTAGGTTAGGTTAGGTTAGGTTAGGTTAGGTTAGGTTAGGTTAGGTTAGGTTAGGTTAGGTTAGGTTAGGTTAGGTTAGGTTCCCCCCCGACTGTGCTGCCACCTTGCCGTGGTGGGGGGGCTTGCGTGTCTCAATGATCCGCGAGGCTATACCGGACAGGGCTACCCATACCGGAAAGGCTCGTGGTGAGGGGCCAGACTAAGAGCGGCCATGGGGAGGTGACAGGGTTTCTGGAAGGGTTGCGGTTGCGTGCCTGCCGCGACAGGCCGCTTCTGCCCCGGAAAGATTCCCTTGTCACCTGGGGGGGTTTGGTGAGGGTGACAGAGCAGCTCTTCTTTCCGAAGAAGAGCTGCTTTATCACCTTCACACTGGGGTGGTGACAGGGGTGGCTCGGAGGCTTGGGTAGAGTTGACCTCCTCTCCCTTCGAGTTTGCCTCTGTCACTTGGGGTGGGTTGGGTGGCGAAGTTTCTTCGCCATCCTTTGGTGGGCGGCAACAGAGGAAGTTGGAAAGGGTGGTCGCGTTGAGGACCGCTTCCGCCCTGGACAGCTTCACTCTCTGTTGCCTCTTTGACGGTTGGTGGCTGGGGTAGCTTGAAGGGTCAGTTGCGAGTGCACTTGGTGCTTGCCGCTTCTGGTCCGGAAAGCTTAACCAGTCGCCTGGAGGGGGCTTTGGCGGGGGTGGTTGAAAAGGGTGGTTTCCATCCTGGACAGCTGCCTCTGTCAGTTGGCGGTTGGTGACTGGGTTTACGGGCAGGGACGGCATCGCAGGCATGCGTTGCGCGTTCCCGTGCGTCGTACTCCCATGTCACCCGCGGGTCTCTCTACGTGTCTTTCGGAATCCCGGGGGGCACTGTAGTTATTGAAGGGACAGTTGCGGTGGGGCGTGTTTGAAGGATACTTGTATCCGGAAAGCACCATCCACTGCAGGCAGACCGTTGGAGGGCTGGCGAACTCAGCCGAGGCTACGGGTGCTCGGTCGTCCGGCCTGGCTGCTCGCCTTAACTACCTTGTAGAGCCAGTGGGTTGGGGACCCACATTGCACCGGCTCTACCGGTCTGGGGTGACGATCGTGGGCTGTTCACAATCGACACCTCCTTGGCGGAGATTGGGGGGGGCTCTTCGGAGCAAGCCGGGAGGCGCGTCAGTGGCCAAAGCTTAGGCATGTACCGCGGCGCCTCACCACCGGCAGGGTTTAAACGCCGGAGTGGTTTTAAACGGTAGTTCGTTCGTACGAGAGTCCGTTATACTTCCCATTGCACCGCCTACCCCAGGCAGGGAAGATGCGTAAATGCATTTCCACTTCGTCAAAAAAAAAAAAAAAAAAAAAAAAAAAAAAAGGTTAGGTTAGGTTAGGTTAGGTTAGGTTAGGTTAGGTTAGGTTAGGTTAGGTTAGGTTAGGTTAGGTTAGGTTAGGTTAGGTTAGGTTCCCCCCCGATAGTGCTGCCACCTTGCCGTGGTGGGGGGGCTTGCGTGTCTCAATGATCTGCGAGGCTATACCGGACAGGGCTACCCATACCGGAAAGGCTCGTGGTGAGGGTCCAGACGAAGAGCGGCACTCTGGGGAGGTGACAGGGGGTTCTGGAAGGGTTGCGGTCGCGTGCCTTAGGGCTGCTTCTGCCCCGGAAAGTTCACTCTGTCACCTGGGGAGGGTTTGGTGACGAGAGGCTTTTCGTTAGAAAAGTCTTCTCGTCACCCTTGGTGGGTGGTGGCAGAGGTCGTTGGAAGGGGTGGTTGTGTGCGCTTTCGCTTCCATCCCGGACAGCTTCCTACTGTCGCCATTTTTGACGGTTGGTGGCTGGGGTAGCTTGAAGGGTCAGTTGCGAGTGCACTTGGTGCTTGCCGCTTCTGGTCCGGAAAGCTTAACCAGTCGCCTGGAGGGGGCTTTGGCGGGGGTGGTTGAAAAGGGTGGTTTCCATCCTGGACAGCTGCCTCTGTCAGTTGGTGGTTGGTGACTGGGTTTATGGGCAGGGACGGCATCGCAGAGATGCGTTGCGCGTTCCCTTGCGTCGTACTCCCATGTCACCCGCGGGTCCCTCTACGTGTCTTTCGGAATCCCGGGGGGCACTGTAGTTATCGAGGGGACAGCTGCGGTGGGGCGTGTTTGAAGGATACTTGGTATCCGGAAAGCACCATCCACCGCAGGCAGATCGTTGGAGGGAAGGCGAACTCAGTGGACTTCGGTTCGCTGCTCGCCCGAACTCCTTGTAAAGCCAGTGGGTTGGGGACCCACCTTGCACGGCTTTACCGGTCTGGGGTGTTGATCGTGGGCTGTTCACAGTCGGCACCTCCTTTGGCGAGGATTGGGGGGGCCCTTTTTGGGCAAGCCGGGAGGCGCGTCAGTGGCCAAAGCTTAGGCATGTACCGCGGCGCCTCACCACCGGCAAGGGTTTAAACGCCGGAGTGGTTTTAAACGGTAGTTCGTTCGTACGAGAGTCCGTTATACTTCCCATTGCACCGCCTACCCCAGGCAGGGAAGATGCGTAAATGCATTTCCACTCCGTCAAAAAAAAAAAAAAAAAAAAAAAAAAAAAAAAAAGGTTAGGTTAGGTTAGGTTAGGTTAGGTTAGGTTAGGTTAGGTTAGGTTAGGTTAGGTTAGGTTAGGTTAGGTTAGGTTAGGTTAGGTTAGGTTAGGTTAGGTTAGGTTAGGTTAGGTTAGGTTAGGTTAGGTTAGGTTAGGTTAGGTTGGGGTGCAAGCCGGATTCCTCCACGTTGGCCTGGGTGTTGCAGTCTCTCTTGATCTCGATCCGGAGAGAACGCAGCATCTGGGCTGGTGCACCCTGGGCATTGGCTGAAACTTTCTTCCTTTTGGGAGATTCTTTCAGCCCATGGCTAATATCCGGCAAGGGGGGGGGGGTACCGAACCAGTGGCGGTATATCCACTATCTGGGCCAGCGCGGGCCCGGGGAACTAAATTCTCCCCAAAAGTGCGCATCTGTGGAGGAAGTTGCTCCCGGGTACTCTCCTCGGAGAGTACCCAGTGGAGTGCAACTGCGTCCTCTGTTTTCAGAGGACGCTTTGGAGGTGGATGGACCGTGGAGGTCGTTGAGCGGCGGTTTGCTTAGGCTTCCGTCGGTCACATCGTAATCTGGACCCGTAGGCGTCCAGGGCGATGGCCGCTTCGTGGGGCCGCGAGGAGACAACCTCTATAAAAAATCCACACAAGGCCTTTGGTGCAGGGCCCTAAACGCACGCAACGATGAATGATGAGTTGTGGACTTTTAAAAGAATTACCCCAGGAGGGTACCCGAAAGGGAGAATCCCTCCCCGTGTCTGCGGACACGGGCTGCCCCTTGTATTCTGGGGGGGGCAAAAGCCACGTCGTAGGTCAGCGCAATGCTGACCTTCGTGAACACGACCAACGCAAGCAACAGGACACCGATTTAGGAAAAGACGATTTGATGGAGATGGCGAGGCTGAAGGAGGCGGAACTGGTGGAAGAGATGATTATGGAGGCTGACTATGCCACCGACTCATCTCTCCCGTCAGTTCATATCCGGTCAGCGAAAAGGCCTCATGAGGGGGAGGATGAAGTGTTGACTGGGCCGGCTATTAAGCCGAAAGTCAACACCGCCAGGAGGGGTAAGATCCCCGCAACCAAGGGAGGATATTCTGGCGTCAGCACAGCAACCGTGCTGAGGTTCCCCGAGACTGGAGAGTTCCGGCGGAGTAAAAAGAAAGGAGGGCGGAGCTCGTCAGTCCCGCGGGACCGCAGCCCCTTAAGCGAGGACGAATGCGACGGCGGGGAATACGTCGCCGTCGTCCGAAACGCAGCGCGGCAGGTGATGGCGGAAGCCAGAAAGTGTGGCAACTTAAAGGGGGATGTCTGGAGCCGCATGAATATTGCTTGCAATGATATTTTTGCGGCTGCAGACATCCTGGATGGCAGGGAAGGAGGCGAGAGCGAGGAGATCAGGGCTTTGCGAGCTGACAACAAACGCATGAGGGAGGAGGTCGCCCTCATGCGGAAGGAGCTCAAAGCCCTGAGGACTGCCTTTAGCGAGCGCAAAAAGCAGACCTCGCAGGGCCCTGCCACCGAGGACGGCCTGCCACACGCTCTGGGGCAGGCCATGCTGGAGCTCCGAGAGGACCTCAAGAGGGACCTCTTTTTGTCCATCGGGGAGATGGTGAATGTCCGGATAGGGGAAGTCCGGGCCCTTCTCCCCGCTGGTCCTATTGTCCGCCCCCCTCTGGCGGCGGACCGGAGGAAGACGGATGTGCAGGCATCCACCAAGTTGCCTCCGCCCGCCAATTCAACTCCAACTGCGAGGTCGGCTCAGCCGCCGAGGTCGGTTCGTCCGGCAAAGGTGGCTCCACCAGCCAAGGCGGACCCTCCCGCTAAGCCGGCCCGTCCTGCTCGCCTGGCCAAGGCGAGAAGGCCTCACGTCACCGCCCGTCCCCCTCCAATCCGTGAGTTTGCCCCGGCGGTACCAGCGATGCAGGAGGCACTGCCTCCTCCGCAGATGTCCTGGTCGAGTGCAGTGAAGAGGGGGAAGAGGAAGCAGAAGGTTGCCCCTCAACCCAAAGTGGCCAAGGGCAAAAAGCCCGCCCCGGGCCCTAGGAGACTGCCCGCCCCCTCGACAGCTGCCATAGTGGTCGCCGTGAAGGAGGGCAGCGAGGCCACCTACGCCAGTGTCATGGCCAAGGCCATGAAGTCTTTCTCACTGGCGGAGGTTGGCCTCGAGCATGTGCGGGTCCGCAAAACGCAGACTGGGGCCCGCCTCATAGAGGTCCCGGGCGGGAACGGTGCTGCAGCAGCAGACGCGCTTTGCGCAAAACTTGACGGGTTGGTTGGCGATGTGGCCAACGTTTACCGACCCGTCAAAATGGCGGAAGTCCGGGTAGGTGGTCTCGATGAGACCATCTCCCCGGAGGAAATTGCGGAGGCCATGGCGGCTAAAACTGGGTGCTCCCCCACTCAGATAAAAGTAGGAGCCATCCGGGTCCGTTACGACGGATCCGGACTGGTCGTCGCTCAGTGTCCTGTACACGCGGCGAACAAGCTGGCGGCTGCAGGACGACTACTGGTGGGGTGGTCGTCCGCCAGCGTAGTAGCACTGGGGCAGAGACCCATGCGGTGTTTCCGATGCCAAGGCATCGGACACAGCGGGGCCCTCTGCCCCTCAACGGTGGATCGCTCCACGCTGTGCCACCGATGCAGCGGGCAGGGCCACAGGAGGGCTGACTGCCAGGCCGCACCTCACTGCGCCGTGTGCCACAGCGCGAAGCGCCCGGCGGACCACGTGATGGGGGGATGGAGGTGTGCCCCGCCACACACCAGGGGTAAGACCAGCAAGCCAGCGCCCCCCCCCGCCGGGCAAGCCACCAATGGGGCTGGGCAAGGGACGACCCCGGGGCCATCCGCCAGCAGTCGTGTGGATGAGCGACCGGCCCAGGAGGAACGCATGGACCTCTAAATGCCAGCACACCAGCATTTAGAGGTCCTCCAGGCGAATGCCAACCACTCCGCCCGCGCCCAAGATCTGCTCATGCAGGTCATGGCGGAGTGGGGCATTGGCGTTTTGGTGGTGGCTGAGCCGTACCTCGTCCCCCCCCAGCCCAACTGGGTCGGGGCGACGGATGGCTCGGTTGCCATCGTGGTGCCGGCGATGGGTGACCTCCCCCCCCTATCGGGAATGGCCAGGGGTTCGGGCTTCGCAGTGGCCAAGTGGGGAGATACTGTCCTGGTGGCAGTATACTTCTCCCCAAATAGGCCGCTGCGGGAATTCGAAGCCTTCCTGGTGGGGCTGGGGAGAGTCGTCGGAGGTGCGGCGCCGGCGCCAGTGGTGGTGATGGGGGACCTCAATGCGAAGAGCGCGGCATGGGGTTCCCCCATCACGGACCCGAGAGGGGTGGCCCTCGAGGACTGGGTGGCGGCAATGGGGCTAGAGGTGCTCAACCGGGGCGACGCCTACACGTGTGTGCGGCGAAATGGGGGGTCGATCGTGGACGTTTCGTTCGCGACCCCTGCTATCGCCGCACGAATCACGGACTGGCGCGTCCTGGAGGAGGTAGAGACCCTCTCCGATCACCTTTACATAAGGATGAGGGTCAGCACCTCGCCGAGGGCACCGCCACCCAGCCCGAGAGGGCGGAGTGGGGGAGGATGTGGAGGGGCTTTCCCAAGGTGGACCCTGGCCCGCCTCGACCGGGGAATGGCGGAGGAGGCGGCCATGGTGGAGGCATGGTGTGCGCCCCCACCGGTCACCTTGGGAGTGGAGGAGCGGGCAGCCAGATTCCGCGTCGCACTTACGTCGGTGTGCGACGCGGCCATGCCCCGGGCCCGTAGGCTGCCCGCCAAGAGGCAGGTGTACTGGTGGTCGCAGGAGATTGCGGCCCTGCGAACCACCAGTGACGCCGCCCGCCGTGCCTACACCCACTGCAGGCGGAGGCGACACCTGCGGGAGGAGGAAGAGCATCTCCACAGAGAGCTGACGTCAGCGAAGGACGCGCTCTCTGTGGAGATAGCTCGCAGGAAGGACGAGGCTCGTGAGGAGTTCATGGCCACGTTGGATAGGGAGCCGTGGGGGCGGCCTTACCGAATCGTGCGCAACAAAATGCGTTGCGCACCCCCCATGGACTCCCTTGAGCCAGAGCTCCTCACGAGGATTGTGGAGGCACTCTTCCCGGCCACGCCGGCTTTTCAGCCGCCCGGCATCGTGGGCCCCACGGTTGAGGAGGTTGATCACGCTGATCCCCCTCCCGTGACGGTCGATGAAATGGAGAGCGTCGTCGACCGTCTCCGGTCCTGCAGGAAGGCGCCGGGACCGGATGGGGTACCGGGGAGAGTCCTTCACATTGTGGCGGAGCACCTCGGGGACCGCATGCGGACCCTCTTTGATGACTGCATCAAAGAGGGGCGCTTCCCGAGGTGCTGGAAGGAGGGGCGCCTCGTCCTCCTTCGGAAGGAGGGAAGGCCTGTAGATACCCCTGCCGGTCACCGTCCCATTGTCCTCCTAGATGAGACGGGCAAGATGCTTGAGCGCATCTTGTCCCGTCGCATCGTCAAACATCTGGAGGACGTGGGGCCCAACATCTCGGACCGGCAGTACGGGTTCCGTGAGGGACGGTCCACTATGGACGCGTTATCGTCCCTCCGGGACTACTGTGGGCACGCGGAGGAGAGGGGTGAGGGAGTCGTGGCGGTGTCTTTAGACATCGCCAACGCGTTTGGCTCCCTGCCCTTCCCGGTCATCACAGAGGCCCTCCGCTACCACAGGGTGCCCGGGTATCTGCGGCGGATTGTAGAGCACTACCTGACCGACAGGGTAGTGCTCTACGATCGTGGAGGTGTGCGGATCGCCCACCCGATGTCGTGCGGTGTTCCCCAGGGGTCCGTGTTAGGCCCCCTGCTGTGGAACATCGGCTACGACTGGGTGATCCGCGGAGCGCTCCTTCCCCGCATGGCCACCCTTTGTTATGCCGACGATACCATGGTGGCCGTGCGGGGACGTGAGCTGGAGGAGGCCCTCCGAAGGGCGTCGTTGGCGGCAGACCTGGTTGTCGGCCGCATCCGACAGCTGGGTCTGGAGGTGTCCCTCCCGAAGACAGACGCTATTGTCTTCGGGGGGAGGAGATGGCGTCCCCGTATTGGGACGACCATCCCTGTGGCGGGGGAAGCGGTCCAGGTGAAGGCCAACATTAGGTACCTTGGCCTCATCCTGGACCGAAGGTGGGATTTCGGGGAGCATTTCCGCCAACTTGCTCCCCGAGTGGTAGGCGCCGCTTCAGCTCTGGGCCGCATGTTGCCAAATGTGGGAGGGCCTCAAGTGCCATGCCGACGCCTGTTTGCAGGCGTCGTGCGTAGCATGGCGCTGTACGGAGCGCCGATCTGGGCCGACACGTTGTCGGCCAAGAATAAAGCGCTCCTAAGGAGGCCCCAAAGGGTGGTGGCCCTCCGAATAGTGAGGGCCTATACGACGGTGGCACATGCGGCCGCGTGTGTCCTGGCCTGCACCCCGCCGTGGGAGCTGGATGCTCAGGTGCAGGCCGAGACATACCGGAGGAGGGCTGGGTTCCGGGCGAGAGGAGAGCGCCCGGACTCGGAGCGGATGGAGGGGGCCCGTCGAATGACGGAGCGGCGCCTGAGGGACCGGTGGAAGAGCGACCTGGAGGACTCCCCCTATGGAGTTTACACCATAGGGGCACTCCTCCCGTCGCTCGACCGCTGGTTGGATAGGAGGTACGGTACCGCCACGTACCGTCTTGTGCAGGTGATGACCGGGCATGGTTGCTTCGGTCATTACCTGCACAAGATTAGGAGAGAGCCCAGTCCGGTTTGCCATGAGTGCGGCGACCCGGACGACACGGCCCAGCACACACTAGAGGTGTGCTCGAAGTGGGATCCGGAGCGCCGCACTCTGGTTGCGGACACAGGGCTCTCCGATCTCTCGCTGCACAGCGTGGTGTCGGCCATGCTGAGCAGCGAGAGATCGTGGTTGGCGGTCGTCTCCTTCTGCGAGAGCATTATCTCGCAGAAGGAGGCGGCGGAGCGGGGGCGCGAGGAGGACGTAGATGCGCACCCGCTCCGGCGTAGACGTGTGGGGCGAAGGCGGAGGCAGTTTGCTGCCCGCCTGAACCCCTAGTAGGACCGTGGGGATAGGGTCCCACAGTATGGTCCTACACGTCTGGGGGAGGGTTCGGGGTGTTAGCCGAACCCTCCCTCCTTTGGCGCAGATGCCCCAGCAATAGGCTGGGGCGGCTGGGGGGCACCCAGTGGTGGCATAGTCATCAGCCCACGGTGCCCCCGGTAACAGCCTTTGGAGGTTAACACCGGAGAGGTTTTAGACGGTATGCTTCCGCCTCAGCTCTCGCAGGAGACTGAGGCGGTTGAGAGTCCGTCATACCCCCCCTTTATGGCTGCCCTAGCCTGGGGGGACGATGCGTAATGCATTTCCTCTCCGAAAAAAAAAAAAAAAAAAAAAAAAAAAAAAAAAAAAAAAAAAAAAAAAAAAAAAAAAAAAAAAAAAAAAAAAAAAAAAAAAAAAAAAAAAAAAAAAAAAAAAAAAAAAAAAAAAAAAAAAAAAAAAAAAAAAAAAAAAAAAAGGTTAGGTTAGGTTAGGTTGGAGCTGAAGGCACTTCGTGTCGCCTTCAGCAAGCGGGAGAGTCCGTCCACTCCCGCCCCGGTGGCCGCCTCCCTGCAGTTCGGGACGGCTGAGCTCACCGAGGCAATAGAGGCCATGAAACATGACCTCTTCGTCAGCCTCGGTGGGATGATTAACGCCAGGATGGAGGAGGTGAACCGTCGCCTCCCGGCCGAGCCCATCCTCCGCCCCCCGCTAGCGCACGACAGGCGAGCCGCCAAGCCCGCCGTCGCAGCCCCTCCTCAGAGGGAAGTCGCAAGACTGGCCCTCCCCCCCCCGGCCCCGGTGGAAGCGTTAGCGCCGATCGCCAGGGCCCGCCTAGGCGACGGAAGGCCGAAGGCCGCGGCGAAAAAGACGGCAGCCCCAGCCCCAGCCCCCGCTGCGGTACCCGCCCCCAGACGACCGACAAGGCTGGTGAACTCCGGCCCTGCCCCGAGAGCCGTCCGGCCATCGCAGGGCGAACCCGGCCCCTCGGGCCGTATGCCGCCCCCGCCCGCGCAGTCGTCGTGGTCGGAGGTGGTGCGAAGGAAGGGGAAGGGCAAGCCCAAGGCCCCCCCTCCACCCCCGAAGAAGGCGGCGCAAGGGCCCAGGCCCGTCAGGCTGTCCGTGCCAAAGACGGCGGCGGTCGTGGTCTCCCTCAAGGAGGGAGCCACCACCACCTTGCAGGCCACAATGGCTAAGGCCATCAACGGCCTTAACCTCAATGACGTTGGCCTGCAAAACGTGAAGGTCAGGACCTCGATGACCGGTTCCCGGGTCATCGAGGTCGCCGGTGTGGACGGGGGGCAAAAGTTGGCGGACACCCTTGCAGCCAGGCTGCAAGGGATCGTGGGCGACGTCGCCAACGTCAGCCGCCCGGTGAAGTTGGCCGAACTCACACTCTCTGGCCTGGACGAGTCGGCCACCAGGGAGACGGTGGCACATGCCGTCGCCGCAGCCGGGGCCTGCCTGCCGGACCAGGTCAGGGTGGCCTACGTCCGCACCCTCTACAACGGCACTGGGTCAGCGATGATTCAGTGCCCAGTGCCGGCGGCGATAGCGATAAAGAACGCTGGCAGAGTCCAGGTAGGCTGGGCCTCTGCCAGGGTCACGGTGGTGGGGCCGACGCCGATGCGGTGTTTCCGTTGTTTCGGCGTCGGCCACTCGCGGGAGATGTGCCCCTCCAAGTCTGACCGGAGCAATTGCTGCTTCCGGTGCAGCCAAGAGGGGCACAAAATGTCGGAGTGCTGGGAGAAGGCGTGGTGTGCCGTGTGCCACCAGGCCAAACTCCCAGCCAACCACCGGATGGGGGGCATAAATTGTTGCCCCCCCGCCCTCAGAGGGAGGAGCACGAGGCCGCAGCGCCCCCGCCCCGCCCCAGCAAGCAATGCCCCCGCAGCGGAAGCCGCCGCCGGGCCACTGGAGGAGACCTGCATGGACCTCTAAATGCCAGCACAGCATTTAGAGCTCCTGCAGGTCAACGTCAACCACTCCGCCAGATCACAGGACCTGCTAATGCAGGTCATGGCGGAGTGGTCGATCGACGCAGTGGTCGTGACGGAGCCCTACTACGTCCCTCCCTCACCCAATTGGGTGGGGTCGACGGACGAGAGGGCTGCCGTGGTGGTGCCGGCGGTCGGCAATGGCCCCCCTCTGGGGAGGATCGAGGTCGGCCCGGGGTACGCAGCGGCCGGATGGGGGAGTGACACCGTATTAATTGCGGTGTACTTCTCCCCCAATAGGCCGCTCGCCGACTTCGAGGTCTTCCTCGGAGTCCTGGGGGGCGTTGCGAGGAGGGCGGCCCCGCGCCAAGTAATCATCCTGGGGGACCTCAACGCCAAAAGTGCGGCGTGGGGATCCCCCGTAACGGATGCGCGCGGGGCGGCGCTGAGGGATTGGTCGGTGGTAGCGGGCCTGGCGGTCTTGAACCGGGGCAGCGCCAACACCTGCGTGCGGCGGCGAGGGGGGTCAATCGTGGACATCACGTTCGCGACCCCCGCCATGGCCGCACGCGTTGCAGGTTGGCGCGTCCTGGAGGACGTGGAGACCCTGTCTGATCACCTATACATTAGGTTCAGGGTCTCCACAGGGCTGGGCCAGCCACCACCAGTCCCAAGGGGGGGGCGTAGGGGGGGAATGGGGGAGTTCCCCAAGTGGTCCCTGTCCCTTCTGGACAGGGCCAAGGCGGACGAGGCGGCGATGGTGGAGGCTTGGTGCTCCGCCCCACCCGCCGCCTCTGGAGTGGAGGAGAGGGCGCGCCACTTCCGCACATCGTTGCAGACGGTGTGCGGAGCGGCCATGCCCCGGGCAAGACGCCTATTCGCCCGGAAATGCGTCTACTGGTGGTCCGCAGAAATTGCGGCCCTGCGGACCACCGCCGACGGTGCCCGCCACGCCTACCAGCACTGTAGGCGTAGGCGGCACACCCGAGAGGAGGAGGAGGGGCTCTACAGGGCCCACCAAGAGGCCAGGGGGGCCCTAACCCTGTCCATAGCGGTGGCCAAGGAAGAGGGCAATGTCTCCTTCCTGGCCACGCTGGACGAGAATCCATGGGGGCGGCCGTACAAGGTGGTGCGCAACAAGATGCGCACCGCCCCCCCCATGGATTCGCTGGAGCCCCCCCTCCTGAGGAGGGTCATCGAGGGGCTGTTTCCGGCAGCCCCGTCGATAGTTCCCCCGGTGATGACCGAGCCACCGGGGGACCAGGAGGACCCACTCGAACTCGACATCGCACCGGTGAGCGATGACGAGTTCGAGAGGGCGGTGGACCGGCTCCGGGGCTGCAAGAAAGCCCCGGGGCCCGATGGAGTACCAGGCCGGGTACTCCCCATCGCCCTAAAGCACCTCGGGGACCGACTCAGGCAGTTAATGAGTGACTGCCTGAGGGAAGGTCGGTTCCCGAGAGTGTGGAAGGAGGGGAGGTTATGCCTCATCCGGAAGGAGGGTCGACCCCCGGATTGCCCGTCCGCCTATCGCCCCATAGTGCTGCTGGACGAGGCCGGGAAGATGTTGGAGAGAGTCCTGGCCTCTAGGATCCGGCAGCACCTAGAGACCGCCGGCCCGAACGTCTGTGAGAGACAGTTCGGGTTTAGGGAGGGGCGGTCTACGCTCGACGCGGTGAAGTCCCTAAGGGACTTCTACGACTACGCGTCGAGCAGAGGGGAGGGAGTAGTGGCGGTGTCGCTCGACATCGCCAACGCCTTTGGCACCCTCCCCTATGGGGTGATAAGGGAGGCACTCATATACCACCGAGTGCCTCCCTACCTGCGGCGGCTCATAGAGCACTACCTTACTGATAGGGTAGTGCTCTATGAGCAGGCGGACGGTCGACGGGGGTCGACGGAGATGGCCTGCGGCGTGCCCCAAGGTTCCGTGCTCGGTCCGCTTTTATGGAACCTGGGGTACGACTGGGCCATCAGGGGGGAGCTGCTCCCGCGGACGGCCACCATCTGCTACGCAGACGATACCATGGTGGCCGCGCGCGGGACCGAGCTGAGAGAGGTGCTGTGCCGGGCGGAAGCGGCGGCCGAGCTGACGATTCACCGGATCGGTCGGCTCGGCCTGAGGGTGGCCCTCCCGAAGACTGAGGCTATAGTCTTCGGGGGGCGGGGGTGGAGGCTGCCGGCGGGCGCGGCGCTCACCCTGGGGGGGGAACCGGTCCAGATCAGGCCCCACATAAAATATTTGGGGCTTGTTCTGGACCGATGGTGGAATTTCGGGGAGCACTTTAAGAAGTTAGCTCCCCGAGTGGTGGGCGCCGCGTCGGCGATGAGTCGGCTTCTGCCGAACGTGGGTGGACCAGGCTCCTTGTGTCGCCGGCTGTATGCCGGCGTCACAAGGAGCATGGCTCTGTACGGGGCCCCGATCTGGGCGGACAAGTTGTCCGCCCGGAACCGGGCCCTGCTACGGAGGCCACAACGGGTGGTGGCCCTCCGCATAGTGAGGGCCTACATGACGGTGGCCCACGCCGCGGCCTGCCTCCTCGCCTGCACCCCGCCCTGGGAGTTGGACGCAGAGGTGCAGGCGGAGACCTACATGGTTAGGTCCAGGGCCCGGGCGAGAGGTGATCGCCCGGACCCTGAGGAGGTTGAGGAGACGCGCCGGATGATGGAGCGCCGACTGCGGGACAGGTGGAAAGCGAACCTGGAGGATTCCCCCTATGGTGTTTACACCATAGGGGCGATCCTCCCGTCGCTGGACACCTGGTTGGGGAGGGCAGTCGGTGCTACATCGTACCGGCTTGTGCAGGTATTGACCGGACACGGATGCTTCGGTCACTACCTGCACAAAATTGGGAGGGAGCCCGGCCCGCAGTGCCATGAGTGCGGCGATCCGGACGACACGGCTCGCCACACCCTCGCGGTGTGCAGCCGTTGGAGTGCGGAGCGCTGCACGATGGCACTGGCCATCGGGCAATGGGACCTCTCCCTGCACAGCGTCGTGTCTGCGATGCTGTGCAGCGACAGGTCCTGGAGGGCTGTGGCCTCCTTCTGCGAGAACGTTATCTCACAGAAGGAGGCCTTGGAGCGGGAGCGCGAGGAGTCTCCTCACGCGCACCCGCTCCGGCGCAGACGGCAGGGGTTTAGGCGGCGGCGTTTTGCCGGCCGCCTCTACCCTTAGTGACTGCGGGTGGGGGATGGGAGTCCCCTGCCCGCCGTAGGCTAGTCACTTGGCGGTCTGGGAGGGGGGCCAGGCGTGCTCGGCCCCCCTCTCCTTTGGCGCGGGAAGCCCCGGCAATGGCTGGGGCGTCCGGTGGACACCGTGGGGATGCCTAGCAGGAAACACGGTGTCCATACAAACCGGAAGGGTGGGTACGCCAAGGTGTTTTTTAGTGGGTAACACTCCTCCACTCCTTCTCACTCGCAGAAGGGGGGGGGACGTGAGTCCCACATACCCTCCCGCCACTCCCATGGCGGGGGAAATGCGTAACGCATTTTTCACCTTGTCAAAAAAAAAAAAAAAAAAAAAAGGTTAGGTTAGGTTAGGTTAGGTTAGGTTAGGTTAGGTTAGGTTAGGTTAGGTTAGGTTAGGTTAGGTTAGGTTAGGTTAGGTTAGGTTAGGTTAGGTTGGGGTGCAGGCCGGATTCCTCCACGTTGGCCTGGGTGTTGCAGTCTCTCTTGATCTCGATCCGGAGAGAACGCAGCATCTGGGCTGGTGCACCCTGGGCATCGGTTGAAACTTTCTCTCTTTTGGGAGATTCTTTCAGCCCATGGCTAATATCCGGCGGGGGGGGTGTATAGGGTGGGGAAGGGGGGGAATAGTGGGGGGGAGTTGCTCCCAGCCACTCACTTCGGAGAGTGCGCTGTGGATGCAACATTGTGGGGGGGAGGGTTGTTTGTGGGGTTGTCCTCGAAAGAGGTACAACGGGTGCGACGATGTGCCAGGTGCACTCGGCCTTAGCCGACGTCGGACCAACTCGTTTCCCGTCTGGAGTGTCGTGGATCACGTCTCGCGGCTCCGACGGACCGAGGACCTTGCCTTAACTGGCTGGGTCGAGAGGAGTAAACCTCAATAAAAAATCCCTCAATCCCAAGTGGCGCAGCACCGCGAGGGGATGCATGGCTGAGAGGTAGTCAGTTGTTAGTGCTTTGCCCCGTCAGAGTACCTGCCGACCCTCTGACGGGAATGCTAGGCTTATCCAGGTGCACGGGCACCTCCTGGATGGACCCTTATCCCTACTAATCGTGGGTACAAAAATGAATGAACCAAAAACCAAAACAAACGGCTCTTCTCAGGGCCAACCTGAAAACGGCCCTTCTCAGGGCCAACGTGAAAACGGCCCTTCTCAGGGCCAAACTAGTGATAATGGTATTGGAGATGGAAGGACGCGGGTGCAAACCCCCGTTGTCCGATTAGAGCGGATGGCGCTCAGGCCACGGTCGGCGAGCCCTAGGGTGCCGGAGCCGGTGGCGGAGGAGAAAAGAGAGGAGAATGTTGCAAACCTGGAAGATCAGACCAAAGATCTGTCTGATACCGACACCGGAACCTTGGAAACGGTACACTCCGGGCCAGGTTTGAGAGGAGGCGAATCAGACTCAGCTATGAGCTGTAGCTCGGTTGAGCAAGGAAAGAGCAGGTTCTGGCGAAAGAGGAAGCCGAACCTTTCCGACTCGTCGGAGTCCGAGGGGACCTCAAAAGTGCAGAAAAGAGGACGTGGTCGCCCACCCACCACGGGGAAGTATGTTGGCCTGGCCTTGGCGAAAGAAGAGCTGAACCGCGCCAAGCGAGAAGAGCTACGTCTTAGGGCGGAGGAGGAGGTTGCTGGCCAGGCGCGGTCACTTTTCACCCGCAGCCAGCCTTGCTGTAGCCAGCCAGTGCCTGGCCAGTCCGGTGCTGACGACGAGCTTACGGCAGCTTCTGTACACGAGAGTGTACAGAGCAGCCTAAAGGCGATTGGCCTTGTGGCCAATAAGTCCAGTAATTTGAAGGGCACCTTTGTAAAGGTCTTGAACGAAGCCGTCGCGTCGCTTAAAGGCGCAACTGAGGAATTGTTTCAGCGCACATCCTCAGAAGAGACGCGGCGGCTTCAGGCTCAAAACAACCGCCTGCGAGCGGAGCTTGCAGAGCTTCGCACTGAAATGGCCCAGTTGAGGACAGACTTTCGGGACCAAGTTACGAGAAAGTCCCCGGTCCCATTACCGGAGAAGACGCAGCCTGCCAGTAGCTCACAGAGAGTGGCTCCTGGACCGCTGAATGCCGAAGAGTTGGTGCGTGCCATGACGGCACAGATGGGATTGATGCTCGATGCTAGACTGGGAGCCCTGGAGCTTGAGGGCAGGCTCTTGCCGGCCCAAATAATGCGGCCTCCATTGGCCGCTGACAGGCGACGACAACCTACGCCGGGGGCTCCCCAGACCCAAGACCCCGAGCTCACTCCTAAACGGGCTCCTAAGTCGGCTGCCAAGCCAGTTCCTAAACCGGCTCTCAAGCGAGGTCCCCCGAACCTTACGGTGGAACCCCAAAAAGGGGACAAGGGAAAGGGGAAGGGGAAAGGAAAGAAGAGTGCGCCTCGCTCAGTCGTCAAAATGACCTCGACGACTCCTCTCCTCGCAACTCCAACTCCAACTCCTCGGCCGCTGCCTCTGGCCTCCACGTCCGAGGACTTTACAGTCGTGGAGCGGCGGAAAAAGAAAAAGGCGGCAAACCTTCCATCGGCTTCCCAGCCACAGCCGCAGGGGCGAAAAACAAAGAAGCCCAAAGCACGCAAACTCCGCCCTCCTCGGTCGGAAGTCGTTGTTTTGACGCTGAGGCCGGAGGCCGTGGAGAAGGGCACGACATACGCGCAAATTATGTCTAGGGCGAAGGAGAGCATGAACCTTGAGAGCCATGGCATCAACTCGATAAAATTTAGACGAGCGGCAACCGGCGCCAGGGTTCTCGAGGTGACTGAAACAGCCAGTGGCGAAAAGGCCGATTTACTGGCCAAAGAGCTGGCTGAGAAGCTCGGAGAAGACTGTGTCTGGGTGTCACGGCCAACAAAGTGTGCTGAGCTGCGCCTCTCGCAACTTGATGACTCAGTGACACCCACTGAAGTAGTTGCTGCCGTCGCGGCGGCTGGCGGTTGTGGCCATAGCCAGATAAAGGCCGGAGAAATTCGTCAAGATGCCTCCGGCCTCGGAACTATCTGGCTTCGCTGCCCAGTTGGGGCAGCGAAGAAGGTGATCGAAGCCGACCGTGGGAGGTTGAAGGTTGGATGGGTCCGCGCCGCCGTGAAGCTCCTTGATCAGCGTCCCATGCGGTGCTACAAGTGCCTTGAAAAGGGGCATGTCAAGGCACAATGCACCAGTGACGCTGATCGAAGCGGCTTGTGCTACCGATGTGGCCAACCAGGCCACAAAGCGGCTGGCTGCACCAAGACCCCACACTGCCCAATGTGTGAGAACTCGGGCAAAAAGGCGGATCACAAACTGGGCTCTAAGGCGTGCCAAGCTCCAGGTCCAAAGGGAACAAAGAAAAGGGCTGGGACCGGCGCCCGGGCATCATCCCAGCTTAATCAGCCGTCCACCAGCAGGGCGGAAGTGCACGAGAGGGAGGATCAAATGGCCATAGAATAAAATGGCCATTCGATTACTCCAGGCGAATCTCAACCACTGTGCCAGGGCCCAGGACCTGCTGTTTCAGTCCATGGCACAGTGGTTGATTAGCGTTGCTGTGGTTGCAGAGCCGTACTCGATCCCTCCCCGGGATGACTGGGTAGGAGATGTGGACGGCTCTGTAGCACTGGTTGTGCGGACAGGGACTGGTGGCTTACCGTTGACCAGTCCCATAAAAGGGAAGGGGTATGTGGCGGCACTCTCTGGCGACATTTGGTACGTCGCAGTATATTTCTCGCCAAACAAACCTCTGGCTGACTTTGAGCGGTTCCTGGACGAAGTAGGGGCTCAAGTCGGTCAGCTCCTCCCGCGCCCTGTAATCGTTGCCGGGGACTTTAACGCCAAATCCATGGCTTGGGGCTCCCCGGCAACGGATGCGCGAGGCGCAGTCCTGGAAGAGTGGGCGGTCGTGTTGGGCCTGGTGGTCATCAACCAGGGAACGGCAGACACGTGCGTGCGGCAACAGGGTGGCTCTATCGTGGATATCACGTTCGCGAGTGCCTCCCTGGCGCGCCGTGTCCAGGGCTGGGAGGTCATGGTGGGGGTGGAGACGCTGTCAGACCACCGGTATATCCGGTTTGACGTCTCCGCACCCTCACTGTCCCCGGACAGCCCAAGCCGGATTGGTCCGATCGCCAGTGGCCCAAGGTGGTCCCTTACCAAGCTCGACCGAGAACTCATCAAGGAGGCGGCAATTGTGCAAGCTTGGTTGCCCGTACCTGAAGGAGTCGTGGTGGTAGAGACCGAAGCGTCCTGGTTCCGGGAGGCCATGACGCAAATATGCGACGCGGCAATGCCCCGGGCCAGGAATCTCCCACCACGACAATGCGTGTACTGGTGGTCCGCCGAGCTTGCGCAGATGCGCAAGGACTGCATAGTCGCGCGACGCCGGCATATGCGGCAAAGAAGGCGCAGGCGGCGAGATGAAGAAGAGGAGCGACGCTTGCACGAGGCATTTACAGCGTGCAAATTGGCCTTCTCCGTGGCCATAGGGGAGGCAATTGAGGCGAGTCGTGCCGAATTCCTGGAGACCCTCAATGCCAACCCGTGGGGAAGGCCATACAAGCTAGTCCGGAGCAAGTTGCGCCCCTGGGCGCCCCCGCTCACTCAAACGCTCCAACCGGAGTTTGTAGGCCGCGTGGTGGGGACGCTCTTCCCTTTAAGGGGACCCCATCAACCACCATCAATGGCGCCGCCAGCGGTGAGACCCAGGGAGGAGACGAACGTCCCAGCTGTTACTCCAGCCGAGCTGGGCGTGGCGGTCGACCGGCTCCGCGCCAGGAACACGGCCCCCGGGCCTGACGGCATTCCGGGCCGTGCTTGGGTTCTGGCCATGGAATCCCTGGAGCCGAGGCTGCTGCGCCTATTGACGGCGTGTATGGAGCAGGGTTGCTTCCCGAAGGAGTGGAAGTCCGGGAAACTAGTCCTGATCCGGAAGGAGGGGCGGCCGGCGGACTCTGCTTCTGGCTACCGGCCGATAGTCCTGCTTGATGAGGTGGGCAAGCTCTTTGAGCGGGTGATCGCAGCTCGCCTCATCAAGCACTTGGAGCGCGAGGGGCCTGAACTGGAGGACAGCCAGTTTGGCTTCCGCAGGGGCCGCTCAACCGTCGACGCCATCAGTCGAGTGAAGGAGACCGCAATGGAAGCAGTGTCCCGGGGTGAGGTCGTCTTGGCAGTGTCGTTAGACATTGCCAACGCCTTTAACACCCTGCCCTGGGACACTATATTGGAGGCACTGCGGTACCACCAGGTACCCCTTCACCTGTACCGCATCACACAGGCCTACCTCAGTGACAGATGCATCACCTGGCCAGCAAGTCAGGGTTGGGGGAGGAGTATGATGGCCTGCGGAGTTCCGCAGGGGTCGGTCCTAGGTCCACTCCTGTGGAATATCGGTTATAACTGGGTCTTACGGGGGGCAAACTTGCGTGGAGTCGAAGTCGTGTGCTACGCCGACGACACGCTCGTGATGGCCCGGGGACCCAGTTACCGCGACGCATCCATCCTGGCGACAGCAGGAGTTGCACACTCTGTCGCAAGAATTCGACGGCTTGGACTGGAGGTGGCCCTAACGAAGTGCGAAGCCATCTGCTTCTACGGGCCACGGAGAGATCCTCCAGCTGGTGCAGAGATTGTGGTGGGAGGAGTCCCGATTGCTGTCAAGCCGACGCTGCTTTACCTCGGCGTCGTACTTGACAGCAAATGGAACTTCAAAGCGCATTTTGAGCGCCTGGCGCCCAAATTACTGCGCGCTGCGGGAGCCTTTGGGCGTATACTCCCAAATTTGGGGGGGCCCAAGGCTTCGTGTCGCCGCCTTTATATTGGTGTCTTGCGGTCGATGGCGCTCTACGGTGCCCCAATATGGGCGGATGCCCTCAGCAGCCATAATATCGCTCAATTGCGGCGACCGCAGAGAGCGATGGCTCTGAGGGTAATCCGAGGGTACCGGACGGTGAGCGCAGAGGCGGCATGTGTAATGGCTGGCTCCCGGCCCTGGGACCTGGACGCGAGGGCCCTTGCGGCCTTGTACCAGTGGTGCAGGGAGGCGCGAGCTCGAGGCCACCTGTTGGCACCCGAAGAGGTGGAAGGGCGGCGTACGCAGCTGCTAGAGGAGGCGATGGAAGTCTGGGAGCATCGGCTGGAACGGCCGAGGGCTGGCTCCCGCACCATAGAAGCTCTTCGCCCGGTCCTCCGTGACTGGGTGGAAAGGCGCTTCGGGGTACTAACATTTAGGCTGACGCAAGTGCTGTCGGGACACGGTTGTTTCGGCAGATACTTGCATAAAGTCGCGCAGCGAGAGCCGACCCCGGAGTGCCACGAGTGTGGAGCCAGCGAAGACTCGGCCCAGCACACTCTGGCCGAGTGCCCGGCCTGGGGAGAGGAGCGTCAGGAGTTGGTTGCCCAGCTAGGGCAAGACCTGTCTTTGCCTGCTGTGGTACAGGCAATGCTGGGCAGCCAAACAGCCTGGGAGACGATGCTCACGTTTTGTGAGCAAACTATGACGGACAAGGAGGCGGCAGAGCGCGAACGGGAAGCCTTTGTCGAGGCTGATCCAATGCGCCACCGCCGAATAGGTCGCAGGCGTGCCGCCCACGAGCGGAACCTGCCACCATGACATGAGCCAGCGGGCGGCGAACACGGGGACGTTCCCGCCCATGCTTGATGGCTCCCCGAGACGGATGGAAGCGCGACCTAGTGTCCCGGAAGCGCTTCCACAGAGACAGAATCCTAGCCAGGATACCCGGTTGCGGGGTCGCGGACGTTTGTTTCCCGTAACCCGTCAGCAAATTTCCGGTGAGAGGACACCATGGGGTTTAGTGGGTAGGAGGGCTGCGGTTCAGCCCTGAGTCCCACATAACCGTCCGGGCTCATCCCCTGACCCGGCGGTATGCGTAAATGCATTCCCCATGCCAAAAAAAAAAAAAAAAAAAAAAAAAAAAAAAAGGTTAGGTTAGGTTAGGTTAGGTTAGGTTAGGTTAGGTTAGGTTAGGTTCCCCCCCGACTGTGCTGCCACCTTGCCGTGGTGGGGGGGCTTGCGTGTCTCAATGATCCGCGAGGCTATACCGGACAGGGCTACCCATACCGGAAAGGCTCGTGGTGAGGGGCCAGACTAAGAGCGGCCATGGGGAGGTGACAGGGTTTCTGGAAGGGTTGCGGTCGCGTGCCTGCCGGAAACAGGCCGCTTCTGCCCCGGAAGGATTCCCTTGTCACCTGGGGGGGTTTGGTGACGAGAGGCTTTTCCTCGGAAAAGTCTTCTCGTCACCCTTGGTGGGTGGTGGCAGAGGTCGTTAGATGGGGTGGTTGCGAGTGCACTTGGTGCTTGCCGCCTCCACCCCGGACAGCGTCCTACTGTCGCCATTTTTGACGGTTGGTGGCTGGGGTAGCTTGAAGGGTCAGTTGCGAGTGCACTTGGTGCTTGCCGCTTCTGGTCCGGAAAGCTTAACCAGTCGCCTGGAGGGGGCTTTGGCAGGGGTGGTTGAAAAGGGTGGTTTCCATCCTGGACAGCTGCCTCTGTCAGTTGGTGGTTGGTGACTGGGTTTATGGGCAGGGACGGCATCGCAGAAATGCGTTGCGCGTTCCCTTGCGTCGTACTCCCATGTCACCCGCGGGTCCCTCTACGTGTCTTTCGGAATCCCGGGGGGCACTGTAGTTATTGAGGGGACAGCTGCGGTGGGGCGTGTTTGAAGGATACTTGGTATCCGGAAAGCACCATCCACCGCAGGCAGATCGTTGGAGGGAAGGCGAACTCAGTGGACTTCGGTTCGCTGCTCGCCCGAACTCCTTGTAGAGCCAGTGGGTTGGGGACCCACCTTGCACGGCTCTACCGGTCTGGGGTGTTGATCGTGGGCTGTTCACAGTCGGCACCTCCTTTGGCGAGGATTGGGGGGGCCCTTTTTGGGCAAGCCGGGAGGCGCGTCAGTGGCCAAAGCTTAGGCATGTACCGCGGCGCCTCACCACCGGCCAGGGTTTAAACGCCGGAGTGGTTTTAAACGGTAGTTCGTTCGTACGAGAGTCCGTTATACTTCCCATTGCACCGCCTACCCCAGGCAGGGAAGATACGTAAATGTATTTCCACTCCGTCAAAAAAAAAAAAAAAAAAAAAAAAAAAAAAAAGGTTAGGTTAGGTTAGGTTAGGTTAGGTTAGGTTAGGTTAGGTTAGGTTAGGTTAGGTTAGGTTAGGTTAGGTTAGGTTAGGTTAGGTTAGGTTAGGTTAGGTTAGGTTAGGTTAGGTTAGGTTAGGTTAGGTTAGGTTCCCCCCCGACTGTGCTGCCACCTTGCCGTGGTGGGGGGGCTTGCGTGTCTCAATGATCCGCGAGGCTATACCGGACAGGGCTACCCATACCGGAAAGGCTCGTGGTGAGGGGCCAGACTAAGAGCGGCCATGGGGAGGTGACAGGGTTTCTGGAAGGGTTGCGGTCGCGTGCCTGCCGGAAACAGGCCGCTTCTGCCCCGGAAGGATTCCCTTGTCACCTGGGGGGGTTTGGTGACGAGAGGCTTTTCCTCGGAAAAGTCTTCTCGTCACCCTTGGTGGGTGGTGGCAGAGGTCGTTAGATGGGGTGGTTGCGAGTGCACTTGGTGCTTGCCGCCTCCACCCCGGACAGCGTCCTACTGTCGCCATTTTTGACGGTTGGTGGCTGGGGTAGCTTGAAGGGTCAGTTGCGAGTGCACTTGGTGCTTGCCGCTTCTGGTCCGGAAAGCTTAACCAGTCGCCTGGAGGGGGCTTTGGCGGGGGTGGTTGAAAAGGGTGGTTTCCATCCTGGACAGCTGCCTCTGTCAGTTGGTGGTTGGTGACTGGGTTTATGGGCAGGGACGGCATCGCAGAAATGCGTTGCGCGTTCCCTTGCGTCGTACTCCCATGTCACCCGCGGGTCCCTCTACGTGTCTTTCGGAATCCCGGGGGGCACTGTAGTTATTGAGGGGACAGCTGCGGTGGGGCGTGTTTGAAGGATACTTGGTATCCGGAAAGCACCATCCACCGCAGGCAGATCGTTGGAGGGAAGGCGAACTCAGTGGACTTCGGTTCGCTGCTCGCCCGAACTCCTTGTAGAGCCAGTGGGTTGGGGACCCACCTTGCACGGCTCTACCGGTCTGGGGTGTTGATCGTGGGCTGTTCACAGTCGGCACCTCCTTTGGCGAGGATTGGGGGGGCCCTTTTTGGGCAAGCCGGGAGGCGCGTCAGTGGCCAAAGCTTAGGCATGTACCGCGGCGCCTCACCACCGGCCAGGGTTTAAACGCCGGAGTGGTTTTAAACGGTAGTTCGTTCGTACGAGAGTCCGTTATACTTCCCATTGCACCGCCTACCCCAGGCAGGGAAGATACGTAAATGTATTTCCACTCCGTCAAAAAAAAAAAAAAAAAAAAAAAAAAAAAGGTTAGGTTAGGTTAGGTTGAGGTTGTAGTTTGGTCGTTTCTCGGTAGTTACTTGGTGGATTTTTGTGATATTTGGATACCCAATCTCATAATTTTTCCTAAGCACTTTGCAGTTTTCCCTTTTCTTTTATTTCCTTTTGTTTCCTTATTTTATTACTTTTTGCATTTGCGGTTGGTAATTTTTCGTTAATTTTTTCTTCATTTTTTACGGTTTTGGTCACTTTTGTTTATTTTTTGGTAGTTAGGTCTTGCGTCTTTTTCAGTCCTTTTCAGGGCTGGAAGATAGCGGATACTTAGGTTAGTTTTAGGATTTAGGTTCAATTTTTTCGGTTCGCTAGTTCCGAAAATATTGACCTTGCCATTTTGCACTTTTTTTAGTTGTAATTTTTTGTAGTTTTTGGTTTGTTTACCTTTTTTCTTTTTAATTTTTTCCGTGTTGCCCTTATCTTGTCTTGCCCATTTTTTGGGCGAAGGTACCGGCAGCGGTAAAATTAATTATAGTTAGGTTTTGGTTTTGGGTTAGTTAGTTTAGGTATTTAATTTTAATTTTTTAGAACTTTGCGTTTTCGCGTAAAGCTTCTGAAAAACTTTATTAACTTTTTTGTGTTTGGGTGTGTTTTTAAATAGTCTTAGGTAGTTTGTAAATTATTTAAGTTATAGTGTAGGGTAGTTTAGGTATTTCTTTAAATTTTTCTAATAGATTGTGTAACCTTTTGACCACTAGGTCAAAAGTTATTATAGTTTAGTTAGTGTTAGGTAGTTTTTTGTAGATTTTGTTATTACTTTTACAAACTTAAGCTTTTTTGCGAAACTTTGTAAATTTAATAACTTTTTCACCTTTTGACCTTTTTGTGTTTTTTCGCCTTGGTCATCTAGGCCTTCGCGAGAGGCATCTTGGTTTCCCTTTTGGGCTTCATACGACCTTTAGAAGTGGGCGAAATCGGGCTCCGAACGAAATTTTTACGTTGCTATTTTTTTGAAACAGGCGCTCAACCCAAGTTTGTATAGAGAAATTAAAAACCGACTCGCACTTGACGATTCAGGGTTAGGTTAGCTCATAACTCTGGTCGTCGCGGTCGGTTTTTGACCTTCTTTAGGAGCTAGGTAGACGAGGTCACAATGACCTCGCCTACCAAATTTTGGAAGAATCCACCGGAGGGGGGGGAAGTTGTCCTCAGTTCGGAGTCCGAAATGGAGGACGACTTCATCGAGGTCGAGGACAACGCTCCGTTGGCCCCCAAAAGGGCGCATGATGATGAGGAGGACGACCCTCGTCCTCCAAAAGTCAACACAGCGGTGCGGGGGAAACCCAAGGGCGCCTACGCCGGGTTGGCCACGGCAAGATTGCGGGCAAAGCAGTTCCTGCTAGAGCCCCAATTTGCCGAGGCGGCCGAGGCGGCTGAGCCCGATTCGGGTGAGTGTTACCGGCGGGAGTACCCTGAGCTCCGCTCCAGGAAGGGGAGCAAGGGGAAAACCGGAGACTCCGTGCGCTCGCGCTCGCGCTCGAGCTCTCGCCCCGGTTCGAGCTCCCCCGAGGCAGCGGAGGAACCAGCGTGTCTAGCGTGTGTGCAGGAGACTGACCCGCTAGACGCCACGCGCATGGCGGCGCGAGATATATTAGAGGCAGCCAAGGCATCCGGCAATCTCAAGGGGGAGATTTGGGGCCGGATGAACCGGGCGTGCCGAGTAATCTTGGGCTCGATGGACGAGGTCGAGGCGGCCAAGGCCGAGAGCGAGGAGATCCGCATCCTGAAGGCGGACAACAAAAGGATGCGGGAGCAACTCGCTCAAAACTCGGCGGAGCTGAAGGCACTTCGTATCGCCTTCAGCAAGCGGGACAGTCCGTCCACTCCCGCCCCTGTGGCCGCCTCCCTGCAGTTCGGGACGGCTGAGCTCACCGAGGCGATAGAGGCCATGAAACATGACCTCTTCGTAAGCCTCGGTGGGATGATAAACGCCAGGATGGAGGAGGTAAATAGGCGCCTCCCGGCCGAGCCCATCCTCCGCCCCCCGCTAGCGCACGACAGGCGAGCCGCCAGGCCCGCCGTCACAGCCCCTCCTCAGAGGGTAGTCGCAAGACCGGCCCTTCCCCCCCCGGCCCCGGTGGAGGCGTTAGCGCCGATCGCCAGGGCCCGCCTAGGAGACGGGAGGCCGAAGGCCGCAGCGGTGAAGAAGACGGCAGCCCCGGCCCCCGCCGCGGTACCCGCCCAAAGACGACCAACGAAGTTGGTGAACTCCGGCCCTGCCCCGAGAGCCGTCCGGCCCTCGCAGGGCGAACCCGGCCCCTCGGGCCGCATGCCACCCCCGCCCGCGCAGTCGTCGTGGTCGGAGGTGGTGCGTAAGAAGGGGAAGGGCAAGCCCAAGCCCCCCCCTCCACCCCCGAAGAACGTTAAGGTGGCGCACGGGCCCAGGCCCGTCAGGCTGTCTGTGCCAAAGACGGCGGCGGTCGTGGTCTCCCTCAAGGAGGGAGCCACCACCACCTTGAAGGACACGATGGCGAAGGCCATCAACGGCCTTAGCCTCAGCGAGGTGGGCCTACAAAATGTTAAGGTCAGGACCTCGATGACCGGTTCCCGGGTCATCGAGGTCGCCGGTGCGGACGGGCAAAAAGTGGCGGACACCCTTGCGGCCAGGCTGCAGGGGATAGTGGGCGACGTCGCAAACGTCAGCCGCCCCGTTAAGATGGCCGAACTCCGGCTCTCCGGCCTGGACGAGTCGGCCACTAACGAGGCGGTGGCTAGGGCCGTCGCCGCAGCCGGGGCTTGCCTGCCGGAACAGGTCAGGGTGGCCTACATCCGCACACTCTACAACGGCACTGGGTCAGCAATGATCCAGTGCCCAGTGCTGGCGGCGATCGCGGTGAAAAACGCTGGCAGGGTCCAAGTAGGCTGGGCCTCTGCCAGGGTCGAGGTGGTGGGGCCGACGCCGATGCGGTGCTACCGTTGTTTCGGCGTCGGCCACTCGCGGGAGATGTGCCCCTCCAAGACTGACCGGACCAATCTCTGCTTCCGGTGCAGCAAAGGGGGGCACAAAATGTCGGAGTGCTGGGAGAAGGCGTGGTGTGCCGTGTGCCACCAGGCCAAACTCCCAGCCAACCACCGGATGGGGGGTATAAATTGTTGCCCCCCCGCCCTCAGAGGAAGGAGCACGAGGCCGCAGCGCCCCCGCCCCGCCCCAGCAAGCAATGCCCCCGCAGCGGCTGCCGCCGACGGGCCACCGGAAGAGACCTGCATGGAGTCCTAAATGCCAGCACAGCATTTGGAACTCCTGCAGGTCAACGTCAACCACTCCGCCAGATCACAGGACCTGCTAATGCAGGTCATGGCGGAGTGGTCGATCGACGCGGTGGTCGTGACGGAGCCCTACTACGTCCCTCCCTCACCCAATTGGGTGGGGTCGACGGACGAGAGGGCTGCCGTGGTGGTGCCAGCGGTGGGCAATGGCCCCCCCCTGGGGAGGATCGAGGTCGGCCCGGGGTATGCAGCGGCCGGATGGGGGAGCGACACCGTATTAATTGCGGTGTATTTCTCCCCCAATAGGCCGCTGGCCGACTTCGAGGTCTTCCTCGGGGTCCTGGGGGGCGTTGCGAGGAGGGCGGCCCCGCGCCAAGTAATCATCCTGGGGGACCTCAACGCCAAAAGTGCGGCGTGGGGATCCCCCGTAACGGATGCGCGCGGGGCGGCGCTGAGGGATTGGTCGGTGGTAGCGGGCCTGGCGGTCTTGAACCGGGGCAGCGCCAACACCTGCGTGCGGCGGCGAGGGGGGTCAATCGTGGACGTCACGTTCGCGACCCCCGCCATTGCCGCACGCGTCGCGGGTTGGCGCGTCCTGGAGGACGTGGAGACCCTGTCTGACCACCTATATATTAGGTTCAGGGTCTCCACAGGGCTGGGCCAGCCACCACCAGTCCCAAGGGGGGGGCGTAGGGGGGGAATGGGGGAGTTCCCCAAGTGGTCCCTGTCCCTTCTGGACAGGGCCAAGGCGGACGAGGCGGCGATGGTGGAGGCTTGGTGCTCCGCCCCACCCGCCGCCTCGGGAGTCGAGGAGAGGGCGCGCCACTTCCGCACATCGTTGCAGACGGTGTGCGGAGCGGCCATGCCCCGGGCAAGGCGCCTGTTCGCCCGGAAGTGCGTCTATTGGTGGTCCGCAGAAATTGCGGCCCTGCGGACCACCGCCGACGGTGCCCGCCACGCCTACCAGCACTGCAGGCGTAGGCGGCACACCCGGGAGGAGGAGGAGGGGCTCTACAGGGCCCACCAAGAGGCCAGGGGGGCCCTAACCCTGTCCATAGCGGTGGCCAAGGAAGAGGGCAATGTCTCCTTCCTGGCCACGCTGGACGAGAATCCATGGGGGCGGCCGTACAAGGTGGTGCGCAACAAGATGCGCACCGCCCCCCCCATGGATTCGCTGGAGCCCCCCCTCCTGAGGAGGGTCATCGAGGGGCTGTTTCCGGCAGCCCCGTCGATAGTTCCCCCGGTGATGACCGAGCCACCGGGGGACCTGGAGGACCCACTCGAACTCGACATCGCACCGGTGAGCGATGACGAGTTCGAGAGGGCGGTGGACCGGCTCCGGGGCTGCAAGAAAGCCCCGGGGCCCGATGGAGTACCGGGCCGGGTACTCCCCATCGCCCTAAAGCACCTCGGGGACCGACTCAGGCAGTTAATGAGCGACTGCCTGAGGGAAGGTCGGTTCCCGAGAGTGTGGAAAGAGGGGAGGCTGTGCCTCATCCGGAAGGAGGGTCGACCCCCGGATTGCCCGTCCGCCTATCGCCCCATAGTGCTGCTGGATGAGGCCGGGAAGATGTTGGAGAGAGTCCTGGCCTCTAGGATCCGGCAGCACCTAGAGACCGCCGGCCCGAACGTCTGTGGAAGACAGTTCGGGTTTAGGGAGGGGCGGTCTACGCTCGACGCGGTGAAGTCCCTAAGGGACTTCTACGACTACGCGTCGAGCAGAGGGGAGGGAGTAGTGGCGGTGTCGCTCGACATCGCCAACGCCTTTGGCACCCTCCCCTATGGGGTGATAAGGGAGGCACTCATATACCACCGAGTGCCTCCCTACCTGCAGCGGCTCATAGAGCACTACCTAACTGATAGGGTAGTGCTCTATGAGCAGGCGGACGGTCGACGGGGGTCGACGGAGATGGCCTGCGGCGTGCCCCAAGGTTCCGTGCTCGGTCCACTTTTATGGAACCTGGGGTACGACTGGGCCATCAGGGGGGAGCTGCTCCCGCGGACGGCCACCATCTGCTACGCAGACGATACCATGGTGGCCGCGCGCGGGACCGAGCTGAGAGAGGTGCTGTGCCGGGCGGAAGCGGCGGCCGAGCTGGCGATTCACCGGATCGGTCGGCTCGGCCTGAGGGTGGCCCTCCCGAAGACTGAGGCTATAGTCTTCGGGGGGCGGGGGTGGAGGCTGCCGGCGGGCGCGGCGCTCACCCTGGGGGGGGAACCGGTCCAGATCAAGCCCCACATAAAATATTTGGGGCTTGTTCTGGACCGATGGTGGAGTTTCGGGGAGCACTTCAAGAAGTTAGCTCCCCGAGTGGTGGGCGCCGCGTCGGCGATGAGTCGGCTTCTGCCGAACGTGGGTGGACCAGGCTCCTTGTGCCGCCGGCTGTATGCCGGCGTCACGAGGAGCATGGCTCTGTACGGGGCCCCCATCTGGGCGGACAAGCTGTCCGCCCGGAACCGGGCCCTGCTACGGAGGCCACAGCGGGTGGTGGCCCTCCGCATTGTGAGGGCCTACATGACTGTGGCCCACGCCGCGGCCTGCCTCCTCGCCTGCACCCCGCCCTGGGAGTTGGACGCAGAGGTGCAGGCGGAGACCTACAAGGTTAGGTCCAGGGCCCGGGCGAGAGGTGTTCGCCCGGACCCTGAGGAGGTTGAGGAGACGCGCCGGATGATGGAGCGCCGACTGCGGGACAGGTGGAAAGCGAGCCTGGAGGATTCCCCCTATGGTGTTTATACCATAGGGGCGATCCTCCCGTCGCTGGACACCTGGTTGGGGAGAGCAGTCGGTGCTACATCGTACCGGCTTGTGCAGGTATTGACCGGACACGGATGCTTCGGTCATTACCTGCACAAGATTGGGAGGGAGCCCGGCCCGCAGTGCCATGAGTGCGGCGATCCGGACGACACGGCTCGCCACACCCTCGCGGTGTGCAGTCGTTGGAGTGCGGAGCGCTGCACGATGGCACTGGCCATCGGGCAATGGGACCTCTCCCTGCACAGCGTCGTGTCTGCGATGCTGTGCAGCGACAGGTCCTGGAGGGCTGTGGCCTCCTTCTGCGAGTACGTTATCTCGCAGAAGGAGGCCTCGGAGCGGGAGCGCGAGGAGTCTCCTCACGCGCACCCGCTCCGGCGCAGACGGCAGGGGTTTAGGCGGCGGCGTTTTGCCGGCCGCCTCTACCCTTAGTGACTGCGGGTGGGGGATGGGAGTCCCCTGCCCGCCGTAGGCTAGTCACTTGGCGGTCTGGGAGGGGGGCCAGGCGTACTCGGCCCCCCTCTCCGTTGGCGCGGGAAGCCCCGGCAATGGCTGGGGCGTCCGGTGGACACCGTGGGGATGCCTAGCAGGAAACACGGTGTCCATACAAACCGGAGAGGTGGGTACGCCAAGGTGTTTTTTAGTGGGTAACACTCCCCCACTCCTTCTCACTCGGAGAAGGGGGGGGGACGTGAGTCCCACATACCCTCCCGCCACTCCCATGGCGGGGGAAATGCGTAACGCATTTTTCACCTTGTCAAAAAAAAAAAAAAAAAAAAAAAAAAAAAAAAAAAAAAGGTTAGGTTAGGTTAGGTTAGGTTAGGTTAGGTTAGGTTAGGTTAGGTTAGGTTAGGTTAGGTTAGGTTGTCGTTTGAGGTCGTAACTTTGGTGTGTCTGGGTGGATTTTTGTGGTTTTTGGATTTCCAAAACTTATAATTTTCCCTCATTTGCTTTCTCTTTTCATTTTCTCGTTATCTTGTTTAGTTTTCTTATTTTTCTAATTTCTTTATTTGCGGTTGGTAATTTTAGGTAAATTTTTTCTTCATTTTTTTACGGTTTTTGGTACTTTTGTTTATTTTCTGGTAGTTTAGTCTTGCATCTTTTTTAGCCCTTTTCAGGGCTAGAAGATAGCGGAAACCTAGGTTAGTTTGTGGATTTAGGCTTAATTTTTTCGGTTCGCAAGTTCCGAAATTATTGACCTTGCCATTTTGTACATTTTTTATTTGTAATTTTTGTATTTTTAGGGTTTGTTTACATTTTTTCTATTTGATTTTATCCGTGTTGCCTTTACTTTATCTTGCCCAATTTTTGGGTGAGGGTACCGGCAGCGGTGAAATTAATTATAGTTAGGTTTTGGTTTGGGATTAGTTAGTTTAGTTATTTTATTTTAAATTTTTGGTACTTTGCGTTTTCGCGTAAAGTTTCCAAAAATCTTTACTTACTTTTTTGTGTTTGGTTGTATTTTTAGGTAGTCTTAAGTAATCTGTAAATTATTTAAGTCATAGGGTAGGGTAGGTTATTTAGTTTTTTAAATATTTCTCATAGGTCTTTTAACTTTTTGACCACTAGGTCAAAAGTTATTAGAATTTATTTAGGGTTAGGTAGTTTTTTGGTATATTTTGTTGTGAAGTTTACAAACTTAAGCTTTTTTGCGAAAGTTTGTAAATTTCAGAACTTTTACACCTTTTAACCTTAATTTGTTTTCTCGCCTTGGCCAGCTAGGCCTTCGCGAGAGGCATCTTGGTTTCCCTTTTGGACCTCACACGACCTCTGGAAGTGGGTGGAATCGGGCTCCGAAAGGAAATTTTTCGTTGCTATTTTTTTGAAACAGGCGTCGAACTCAACTTTGTATAGAGAAATTAAAAACCGACTCGCACTTGACGATTCAGGGTTAGGTTAGCTCATAACTCTGGTCGTCGCGGTCGGTTTTTGTTCTCACTTAGGAGTTAGGTAGACGAGGTCATCATGACCTCGCCTACCAAATTCTGGAAGGGTCCACCAGAGGGGGGGGAAGTTGTCCTCAGCTCGGAGTCCGAGATGGAGGATGACTTCATCGAGGTCGAGGACAACGCTCCGTTGGCCCCTAAAAGGGCGCATGAGGACGAGGAGGACGACCCCAAGCGTCCTCCAAAGGTCAACACGGCGGTGCGGGGGAAGCCTAAGGGCGCCTACGCCGGGTTGGCCAAGGCAAGATTGCGGGCAAAGCTGTATCAGCTAGAGCCCCAATTTGCCGAGGCGGCCGAGGCGGCCGAGGTGGCTGAGCCCGACCCGGGCGCATGCTACCGGCGGGAGTACCCGGAGCTCCGCTCCAGGAAGGGGAAGAAGGGGAAGAACGAGGACTCCGTGCGCTCGCGCTCGCGCTCGAGCTCTCGCCCTGGTTCGAGCTCCCCCGAGGCAGGGGATTGCCTGGCCTGCCTACAGGAGGTTAACCCGCTCGACGCCGCCCGCATGGCGGCGCGAGATATTCTGGAGGCAGCCAAGGCGTCCGGGAATCTCAAGGGGGAGATTTGGGGCAAAATGAACCGGGCTTGCCGGGTTATTTTGGGCTCGATGGACGAGGTCGAGGCGGCCAGGTCCGAGAGCGAGGAGATCCGCATCCTTTTGGCGGACAACAAAAGGATGCGGGAGCAACTCGCTCAAAACACGGCGGAGCTGAAGGCACTTCGTGCCGCCTTCAGCAAGCGGGAGAGTCCGTCCACTCCCGCCCCGGTGGCTGCCTCCCTGCAGTTCGGGACGGCTGAGCTCACCGAGGCCATAGAGGCCATGAAACATGACCTCTTTGTAAGCCTCGGTGGCATGATCAACGCCAGAATGGAGGAGGTGAACCGGCGCCTCCCGGCCGAGCCCATCCTCCGCCCCCCACTTGCGCACGATAAGCGAGCCGCCGCCGCGGCAGCCCCTCCCCTGAGGAGGATCGCAGGACCGGCCCTCCCCCCCCCAGCCCCGGTGGAGGCGTTAGCGCCGATCGCCAGGGCCCGCCTCGGCGACGGAAGGCCGAAGGCCGCAGCGGCGAAAAAGACGGCAGCCCCGGCCCCCGCCGCGGTACCCGCCCCCAGACGTCCAACTAAGTTGGTTAACTCCGGCCCTGCCCCGAGAGCCGTCCAGCCCTCGCAGGGCGAACCCGGCCCCTCGGGCCGTATGCCGCCCCCGCCCGCGCAGTCGTCGTGGTCGGAGGTGGTGCGAAGGAAGGGGAAGGGCAAGGCCAAGGCCCCCCCTCCACCCCCGAAGAATACCAAGACGGCGCACGGGCCCAGGCCCGTCAGGCTCACCGTCCCCAAGACGGCGGCGGTCGTGGTCTCCCTCAAGGAGGGAGCCACCACCACCTTAAAAGACACGATGGCTAAGGCCATCAACGGCCTTAGCCTCAGCGAGGTGGGCCTCCAAAATGTCAGGGTCAGGACCTCGATGACCGGTTCCAGGGTCATCGAGGTCGCCGGCGAGGACGGGCCAAGGGTGGCGGACACCCTTGCAGCCAGGCTGCAAGGGATTGTGGGTGACGTCGCCAACGTCAGCCGCCCGGTTAAGTTGGCCGAACTCCAACTCTCTGGGCTGGACGAGTCGGCCACCAGGGAGACGGTGGCACATGCCGTCGCCGCAGCCGGGGCTTGCCTGCCGGAGCAGGTCAGGGTGGCCTACGTCCGCACCCTCTACAACGGCACTGGGTCAGCAATGATCCAGTGCCCAGTGCCGGCGGCGATCGCAATCAAGAACGCCGGCAGGGTCCAGGTAGGCTGGGCCTCTGCCAGGGTCACGGTGGTGGGGCCGACGCCGATGCGGTGCTTCCGTTGTTTCGGCGTCGGCCACTCGCGGGAGATGTGCCCCTCCAAGACTGACCGGACCAATCTCTGCTTCCGGTGCAGCAAGGGGGGGCACAAAATGTCGGAGTGCTGGGAGAAGGCGTGGTGTGCCGTGTGCCACCAGGCCAAACTCCCAGCCAACCACCGGATGGGGGGTATAAATTGTTGCCCCCCCGCCCTCAGAGGAAGGAGCACGAGGCCGCAGCGCCCCCGCCCCGCCCCAGCAAGCAATGCCCCCGCAGCGGCTGCCGCCGACGGGCCACCGGAGGAGACCTGCATGGAGTCCTAAATGCCAGCACAACATTTGGAACTCCTGCAGGTCAACGTCAACCACTCCGCCAGATCACAGGACCTGCTAATGCAGGTCATGGCGGAGTGGTCGATCGACGCGGTGGTCGTGACGGAGCCCTACTACGTCCCTCCCTCACCCAATTGGGTGGGGTCGACGGACGAGAGGGCTGCCGTGGTGGTGCCGGCGGTCGGCAATGGCCCCCCTCTGGGGAGGATCGAGGTCGGCCCGGGGTATGCGGCGGCCGGATGGGGGAGCGACACCGTATTAATTGCGGTGTATTTCTCCCCCAATAGGCCGCTGGCCGACTTCGAGGTCTTCCTCGGGGTCCTGGGGGGCGTTGCGAGGAGGGCGGCTCCGCGCCAAGTAATCATCCTGGGGGACCTCAACGCCAAAAGTGCGGCGTGGGGATCCCCCGTAACGGATGCGCGCGGGGCGGCGCTGAGGGATTGGTCGGTGGTAGCGGGCCTGGCGGTCTTGAACCGGGGCAGCGCCAACACCTGCGTGCGGCGGCGAGGGGGGTCAATCGTGGACGTCACGTTCGCGACCCCCGCCATTGCCGCACGCGTCGCAGGTTGGCGCGTCCTGGAGGACGTGGAGACCCTGTCTGACCACCTATATATTAGGTTCAGGGTCTCCACAGGGCTGGGCCAGCCACCACCAGTCCCAAGGGGGGGGCGTAGGGGGGGAATGGGGGAGTTCCCCAAGTGGTCCCTGTCCCTTCTGGACAGGGCCAAGGCGGACGAGGCGGCGATGGTGGAGGCTTGGTGCTCCGCCCCACCCGCCGCCTCGGGAGTCGAGGAGAGGGCGCGCCACTTCCGCACATCGTTGCAGACGGTGTGCGGAGCGGCCATGCCCCGGGCAAGACGGCTGTTTGCCCGGAGGTGCGTCTACTGGTGGTCCGCAGAAATTGCGGCCCTGCGGACCACCGCCGACGGTGCTCGCCACGCCTACCAGCACTGCAGGCGTAGGCGGCACACTCGGGAGGAGGAGGAGGGGCTCTACAGGGCCCACCAAGAGGCCAGGGGGGCCCTAACCCTGTCCATAGCGGTGGCCAAGGAAGAGGGCAATGTCTCCTTCCTGGCCACGCTGGACGAGAATCCATGGGGGCGGCCGTACAAGGTGGTGCGCAACAAGATGCGCACCGCCCCCCCCATGGATTCGCTGGAGCCCCCCCTCCTGAGGAGGGTCATCGAGGGGCTGTTTCCGGCAGCCCCGTCGATAGTTCCCCCGGTGATGACCGAGCCACCGGGGGACCTGGAGGACCCACTCGAACTCGACATCGCACCGGTGAGCGATGACGAGTTCGAGAGGGCGGTGGACCGGCTCCGGGGCTGCAAGAAAGCCCCGGGGCCCGATGGAGTACCGGGCCGGGTACTCCCCATCGCCCTAAAGCACCTCGGGGACCGACTCAGGCAGTTAATGAGTGACTGCCTGAGGGAAGGTCGGTTCCCGAGAGTGTGGAAAGAGGGGAGGCTGTGCCTCATCCGGAAGGAGGGTCGACCCCCGGATTGCCCGTCCGCCTATCGCCCCATAGTGCTGCTGGACGAGGCCGGGAAGATGTTGGAGAGAGTCCTGGCCTCCAGAATCCGGCAGCACCTAGAGACCGCCGGCCCGAACGTCTGTGAAAGACAGTTCGGGTTTAGGGAGGGGCGGTCTACGCTCGACGCGGTGAAGTCCCTAAGGGACTTCTGTGACTACGCGTCGAGCAGAGGGGAGGGAGTAGTGGCGGTGTCGCTCGACATCGCCAACGCCTTTGGCACCCTCCCCTATGGGGTGATAAGGGAGGCACTCATATACCACCGAGTGCCTCCCTACCTGCGGCGGCTCATAGAGCACTACCTTACTGATAGGGTAGTGCTCTATGAGCAGGCGGACGGTCGACGGGGGTCGACGGAGATGGCCTGTGGCGTGCCCCAAGGTTCCGTGCTCGGTCCGCTTTTATGGAACCTGGGGTACGACTGGGCCATCAGGGGGGAGCTGCTCCCGCGGACGGCCACCATCTGCTACGCAGACGATACCATGGTGGCCGCGCGCGGGACCGAGCTGAGAGAGGTGCTGTGCCGGGCGGAAGCGGCGGCCGAGCTGGCGATTCACCGGATCGGTCGGCTCGGCCTGAGGGTGGCCCTCCCGAAGACTGAGGCTATAGTCTTCGGGGGGCGGGGGTGGAGGCTGCCGGCGGGCGCGGCGCTCACCCTGGGGGGGGAACCGGTCCAGATCAAGCCCCACATAAAATATTTGGGGCTTGTTCTGGACCGATGGTGGAGTTTCGGGGAGCACTTCAAGAAGTTAGCTCCCCGAGTGGTGGGTGCTGCGTCGGCGATGAGTCGGCTTCTGCCGAACGTGGGTGGACCAGGCTCCTTGTGCCGCCGGCTGTATGCCGGCGTCACGAGGAGCATGGCTCTGTACGGGGCCCCGATCTGGGCGGACAAGTTGTCCGCCCGGAACCGGGCCCTGCTACGGAGGCCACAACGGGTGGTGGCCCTCCGCATAGTGAGGGCCTACATGACGGTGGCCCACGCCGCGGCCTGCCTCCTCGCCTGCACCCCGCCCTGGGAGTTGGACGCAGAGGTGCAGGCGGAGACCTACAAGGTTAGGTCCAGGGCCCGGGCGAGAGGTGTTCGCCCGGACCAGGTGTTCGCCCGGACCCTGAGGAGGTTGAGGAGACGCGCCGGATGATGGAGCGCCGACTGCGGGACAGGTGGAAAGCGAGCCTGGAGGATTCCCCCTATGGTGTTTATACCATAGGGGCGATCCTCCCGTCGCTGGACACCTGGTTGGGGAGAGCAGTCGGTGCTACATCGTACCGGCTTGTGCAGGTATTGACCGGACACGGATGCTTCGGTCATTACCTGCACAAGATTGGGAGGGAGCCCGGCCCGCAGTGCCATGAGTGCGGCGATCCGGACGACACGGCTCGCCACACCCTCGCGGTGTGCAGCCGTTGGAGTGCGGAGCGCTGCACGATGGCACTGGCCATCGGGCAATGGGACCTCTCCCTGCACAGCGTCGTGTCTGCGATGCTGTGCAGCGACAGGTCCTGGAGGGCTGTGGCCTCCTTCTGCGAGTACGTTATCTCGCAGAAGGAGGCCTCGGAGCGGGAGCGCGAGGAGTCTCCTCACGCGCATCCGCTCCGGCGCAGACGGCAGGGGTTTAGGCGGCGGCGTTTTGCCGGCCGCCTCTACCCTTAGTGACTGCGGGTGGGGGATGGGAGTCCCCTGCCCGCCGTAGGCTAGTCACTTGGCGGTCTGGGAGGGGGGCCAGGCGTACTCGGCCCCCCTCTCCTTTGGCGCGGGAAGCCCCGGCAATGGCTGGGGCGTCCGGTGGACACCGTGGGGATGCCTAGCAGGAAACACGGTGTCCATACAAACCGGAAAGGTGGGTACGCCAAGGTGTTTTTTAGTGGGTAACACTCCCCCACTCCTTCTCACTTAGTCAGAAGGGGGGGGGACGTGAGTCCCACATACCCTCCCGCCACTCCTATGGCGGGGGAAATGCGTAACGCATTTTTCACCTTGTCAAAAAAAAAAAAAAAAAAAAAAAAAAAAAAGGTTAGGTTAGGTTAGGTTAGGTTAGGTTAGGTTAGGTTAGGTTAGGTTAGGTTAGGTTAGGTTAGGTTAGGTTAGGTTAGGTTAGGTTAGGTTAGGTTAGGTTAGGTTAGGTTAGGTTAGGTTAGGTTAGGTTAGGTTAGGTTAGGTTAGGTTAGGTTAGGTTAGGTTAGGTTAGGTTAGGTTAGGTTAGGTTAGGTTAGGTTAGGTTAGGTTAGGTTAGGTTAGGTTAGGTTAGGTTGGGGTGCAGGCCGGATTCCTCCACGTTGGCCTGGGTGTTGCAGTCTCTCTTGATCTCGATCCGGAGAGAACGCAGCATCTGGGCTGGTGCACCCTGGGCATCGGCTGAGACTTTCTTCCTTTGGGGGATTCTTTCAGCCCATGGCGAATATCTGGCAGGGGGGGGGGGGGAGGGTGACAAGCCGGCTTTTCTTCGGAAAAGCTGCTTTGTCACCTTCACACTGGGGAGATGACAGGGGGTTTCTCGGAGGCTTGGGTAGAGTTGAGCTCCTCTCCCTTTGGGTTTCCTTCTGTCATCTGGGGGGGGTTGGGTGACGAAGCTTCTTCGTCATCCGCTGGTTGGCGGTGACAGGAAGTTGGAAAGGGTGGTTGTGTAGGAGACCACTTCCACCCTGGACAGCTTCTTACTGTTGCCTTTTTGACGGTTGGTGGCTGGGGTAGCTTGAAGGGTCAGTTGCGAGTGGGAGATCGCTTCTGGTCCGGAAAGCTTAACCAGTCGCCTGGAGGGGGCTTTGGCGGGGGTGGTTGAAAAGGGTGGTTTCCATCCTGGACAGCTGCCTCTGTCAGTTGGCGGTTGGTGACTGGGTTTACGGGCAGGGACGGCATCGCAGGCATGCGTTGCGCGTTCCCGTGCGTCGTACTCCCATGTCACCCGCGGGTCTCTCTACGTGTCTTTCGGAATCCCGGGGGGCACTGTAGTTATTGAAGGGACAGTTGCGGTGGGGCGTGTTTGAAGGATACTTGTATCCGGAAAGCACCATCCACTGCAGGCAGACCGTTGGAGGGCTGGCGAACTCAGCCGAGGCTACGGGTGCTCGGTCGTCCGGCCCGGCTGCTCGCCTTAACTACCTTGTAGAGCCAGTGGGTTGGGGACCCACATTGCACCGGCTCTACCGGTCTGGGGTGACGATCGTGGGCTGTTCACAATCGACACCTCCTTGGCGGAGATTGGGGGGGGGCTCTTCGGAGCAAGCCGGGAGGCGCGTCAGTGGCCAAAGCTTAGGCATGTACCGCGGCGCCTCACCACCGGCAGGGTTTAAACGCCGGAGTGGTTTTAAACGGTAGTTCGTTCGTACGAGAGTCCGTTATACTTCCCATTGCACCGCCTACCCCAGGCAGGGAAGATGCGTAAATGCATTTCCACTTCGTCAAAAAAAAAAAAAAAAAAAAAAAAAAAAGGTTAGGTTAGGTTAGGTTAGGTTAGGTTAGGTTAGGTTAGGTTAGGTTAGGTTAGGTTAGGTTAGGTTAGGTTAGGTTAGGTTAGGTTAGGTTAGGTTAGGTTAGGTTAGGTTAGGTTAGGTTAGGTTAGGTTAGGTTAGGTTAGGTTAGGTTAGGTTAGGTTAGGTTAGGTTAGGTTAGGTTAGGTTAGGTTAGGTTAGGTTAGGTTAGGTTAGGTTAGGTTAGGTTAGGTTCCCCCCCGACTGTGCTGCCACCTTGCCGTGGTGGGGGGGCTTGCGTGTCTCAATGATCCACGAGGCTATACCGGACAGGGCTACCCATACCGGAAAGGCTCGTGGTGAGGGGCCAGACTAAGAGCGGCCATGGGGAGGTGACAGGGTTTCTGGAAGGGTTGCGGTTGCGTGCCTGCCGGAAACAGGCCGCTTCTGCCCCGGAAAGATTCCCTTGTCACCTGGGGGGGTTTGGTGACGAGAGGCTTTTCCTTGGAAAAGTCTTCTCGTCATCCTTGGTGGGTGGTGGCAGAGGTCGTTGGAAGGGTTGGTTGTGTGCGCTTTCGCTTCCATCCCGGACAGCGGCCTACTGTCGCCATTTTTGACGGTTGGTGGCTGGGGTAGCTTGAAGGGTCAGTTGCGAGTGCACTAGCTGCTTGCCGCTTCTGGTCCGGAAAGCTTAACCAGTCGCCTGGAGGGGGCTTTGGCGGGGGTGGTTGAAAAGGGTGGTTGTGGTGGATCCTGGACAGCTGCTTCTGTCAGTTGGTGGTTGGTGACTGGGTTTACGGGCAGGGACGGCATCGCAGAGATGCGTTGCGCGTTCCCTTGCGTCGTACTCCCATGTCACCCGCGGGTCCCTCTACGTGTCTTTCGGAATCCCGGGGGGCACTGTAGTTATTGAGGGGACAGCTGCGGTGATGCGTGTTTGAAGGATACTTGTATCTGGAAAGCACCATCCACCGCAGGCAGATCGTTGGACAGAAGGCGAACTCAGTGGACTTCGGTTCGCTGCTCGCCCGAACTCCTTGTAAAGCCAGTGGGTTGGGGACCCACCTTGCACGGCTTTACCGGTCTGGGGTGACGATCGTGGGCTGTGCACTTTCGAAACCTCCTTTGGCGAGGATTGGGGGGGCTCCTTTGGAGCAAGCCGGGAGGCGCGTCAGTGGCCAAAGCTTAGGCATGTACCGCGGCGCCTCACCACCGGCCTGGGTCTTTAAAACGCCGGAGTGGTTTTTAAACGGTAGTTCGTTCGTACGAGAGTCCGTTATACTTCCCGTACAGTCTACCCCAGGCCTACCCCAGGCAGGGAAGATGCGTAAATGCATTTCCACTCCGTCAAAAAAAAAAAAAAAAAAAAAAAAGGTTAGGTTAGGTTAGGTTAGGTTAGGTTAGGTTAGGTTAGGTTAGGTTAGGTTAGTAGGTTAGGTTAGGTTCGGTTAGGTTAGGTTAGTTAGGTTAGGTTAGGTTAGGTGGTTAGGTTAGTTTAGGTTAGGTTAGGTTAGGTTAGGTTAGGTTAGGTTAGGTTAGGTTAGGTTAGGTTAGGTTAGGTTAGGTTAGGTTAGGTTTAGGTTAGGTTAGGTTAGGTTAGGTTAGGTTAGGTTCCCCCCCGACCTGTGCTGCCACCCTTGCCGTGGTGGGGGGGCTTGCGTGTCTCAATGATCCACGAGGGCTATACCGGACAGGGCTACCCATACCGGAAAGGCTCGTGGTGAGGGGCCAGACTAAGAGCGGCCATGGGGAGGTGACAGGGTTTCTGGAAGGGTTGCGGTCGCGTGCCTGCCGGAAACAGGCCGCTTCTGCCCCGGAAGGATTCCCTTGTCACCTGGGGGGGTTTGGTGACGAGAGGCTTTTCCTCGGAAAAGTTTTCTCGTCACCCTTGGTGGGTGGTGGCAGAGGTCGTTAGATGGGGTGGTTGCGAGTGCACTTTGTGCTTGCCGCCTCCACCCCGGACAGCGTCCTACTGTCGCCATTTTTGACGGTTGGTGGCTGGGGTAGCTTGAAGGGTCAGTTGCGAGTGCACTTGGTGCTTGCCGCTTCTGGTCCGGAAAGCTTAACCAGTCGCCTGGAGGGGGCTTTGGCGGGGGTGGTTGAAAAGGGTGGTTTCCATCCTGGACAGCTGCCTCTGTCAGTTGGTGGTTGGTGACTGGGTTTATGGGCAGGGACGGCATCGCAGAAATGCGTTGCACGTTCCCTTGCGTCGTACTCCCATGTCACCCGCGGGTCCTTCTACGTGTCTTTCGGAATCCCGGGGGGCACTGTAGTTATTGAGGGGACAGCTGCGGTGGGGCGTGTTTGAAGGATACTTGGTATCCGGAAAGCACCATCCACCGCAGGCAGATCGTTGGAGGGAAGGCGAACTCAGTGGACTTCGGTTCGCTGCTCGCCCGAACTCCTTGTAGAGCCAGTGGGTTGGGGACCCACCTTGCACAGCTCTACCGGTCTGGGGTGTTGATCGTGGGCTGTTCACAGTCGGCACCTCCTTTGGCGAGGATTGGGGGGGCCCTTTTTGGGCAAGCCGGGAGGCGCGTCAGTGGCCAAAGCTTAGGCATGTACCGCGGCGCCTCACCACCGGCCAGGGTTTAAACGCCGGAGTGGTTTTAAACGGTAGTTCGTTCGCACGAGAGTCCGTTATACTTCCCATTGCACCGCCTACCCCAGGCAGGGAAGATGCGTAAATGCATTTCCACTCCGTCAAAAAAAAAAAAAAAAAAAAAAAAAAAAAAAAAAAAAAAAAAAAAAAAAAAAAAAAGGTTAGGTTAGGTTAGGTTAGGTTAGGTTAGGTTAGGTTAGGTTAGGTTAGGTTAGGTTAGGTTAGGTTAGGTTAGGTTAGGTTAGGTTAGGTTAGGTTAGGTTAGGTTAGGTTAGGTTAGGTTAGGTTAGGTTAGGTTAGGTTAGGTTAGGTTAGGTTAGGTTAGGTTAGGTTAGGTTAGGTTAGGTTAGGTTAGGTTAGGTTGGGGGGACGTGAGTCCCACATACCCTCCCTTCACTCCCATGGCGGGGGAAATGCGTAACGCATTTTTCACCTTGTCAAAAAAAAAAAAAAAAAAAAAAAAAAAAAAAAAAAAAAAAAAGGTTAGGTTAGGTTAGGTTAGGTTTTCCCCCCCGATAGTGCTGCCACCTTGCCGTGGTGGGGGGGCTTGCGTGTCTCAATGATCTGCGAGGCTATACCGGACAGGGCTACCCATACCGGAAAGGCTCGTGGTGAGGGTCCAGACGAAGAGCGGCACTCTGGGGAGGTGACAGGGGGTTCTGGAAGGGTTGCGGTCGCGTGCCTTAGGGCTGCTTCTGCCCCGGAAAGTTCACTCTGTCACCTGGGGAGGGTTTGGTGACGAGAGGCTTTTCGTTAGAAAAGTCTTCTCGTCACCCTTGGTGGGTGGTGGCAGAGGTCGTTGGAAGGGGTGGTTGTGTGCGCTTTCGCTTCCATCCCGGACAGCTTCCTACTGTCGCCATTTTTGACGGTTGGTGGCTGGGGTAGCTTGAAGGGTCAGTTGCGAGTGCACTTGGTGCTTGCCGCTTCTGGTCCGGAAAGCTTAACCAGTCGCCTGGAGGGGGCTTTGGCGGGGGTGGTTGAAAAGGGTGGTTTCCATCCTGGACAGCTGCCTCTGTCAGTTGGTGGTTGGTGACTGGGTTTATGGGCAGGGACGGCATCGCAGAGATGCGTTGCGCGTTCCCTTGCGTCGTACTCCCATGTCACCCGCGGGTCCCTCTACGTGTCTTTCGGAATCCCGGGGGGCACTGTAGTTATTGAGGGGACAGCTGCGGTGGGGCGTGTTTGAAGGATACTTGGTATCCGGAAAGCACCATCCACCGCAGGCAGATCGTTGGAGGGAAGGCGAACTCAGTGGACTTCGGTTCGCTGCTCGCCCGAACTCCTTGTAGAGCCAGTGGGTTGGGGACCCACCTTGCACGGCTCTACCGGTCTGGGGTGTTGATCGTGGGCTGTTCACAGTCGGCACCATCCTTTGGCGAGGATTGGGGGGGCCCTTTTTGGGCAAGCCGGGAGGCGCGTCAGTGGCCAAAGCTTAGGCATGTACCGCGGCGCCTCACCACCGGCAAGGGTTTAAACGCCGGAGTGGTTTTAAACGGTAGTTCGTTCGTACGAGAGTCCGTTATACTTCCCATTGCACCGCCTACCCCAGGCAGGGAAGATGCGTAAATGCATTTCCACTCCGTCAAAAAAAAAAAAAAAAAAAAAAAAAAAAAAAAAAAAAAAAAAAAAAGGTTAGGTTAGGTTAGGTTAGGTTAGGTTAGGTTAGGTTAGGTTAGGTTAGGTTAGGTTAGGTTAGGTTAGGTTAGGTTAGGTTAGGTTAGGTTAGGTTAGGTTAGGTTAGGTTAGGTTAGGTTAGGTTAGGTTAGGTTAGGTTAGGTTAGGTTAGGTTAGGTTAGGTTAGGTTAGGTTAGGTTAGGTTAGGTTAGGTTAGGTTAGGTTAGGTTAGGTTAGGTTAGGTTGAAGTCGTTTCTTGGGTGTTTCTGGGTGTATAGTTGCGATTTTCGGAATCAAAACACTAGCTTTTTTCCTGATCTAACTTCTGCATTCAGTTCTCTCCTTGTTCTTCAGTTGTCCTTAATTTTTCGTTTTTTGGTTTTGCGGTTGGTAATTTTTTGTTAAATTTTTCTCGGTTTTGCACTTTTTTGTTTCATTTTTGGTTTTTTCATCTTGCGTCTTTTTTAGCCCTTTTCAGGGCTAGAAGATTGCGGAATACTTGTTTGTGTTGTGGGTTTAGGCTCAATAATTTTCGGAACGAAAGTCCCGAATTTATTGGCCTTGCCAAATTGTAAATTTTAGCCTTAATTTTTCTATTTTTAATATTAATTTTAGGGTTTGTTTACATTTTTCTACTGTTAATTTGTCGGTGTTGCCCTTATCCCACCTTGCCCAATTTTTGGGCGGGGGTACCGGTAACGGTCCCGCTTATTGCAGTATAGTTTTTGGTTTAGGTATAAGTTGTTTAGTTGGTAAATTTTATTTTTGAAAATTTTGGGTTTTTACCCGAGGTTTTCAGAAATCTTTACTTTTCTATTTGTAACTTTTTTGTGTTTGGTGTGTTATTTAAATTAGTTTCTAGTGTTTGTAAATTATTTAGCTCATAGTTTAGGGTAGTTCATTTAATTCTTTAAATTTTTTGTATAAATTGTTTAACTTTTTAACCACTACGTTAAAAGTTATTTACGTTTGTATTTTGTAAGGTAGGCTAAAATTTTTCCGTGTTGTTGGATTACCAACTTAAGGTTTTTCCTAAAATTGGTTAATTCAATAACTCTGAACCTTTTTACCTTTTTTGTATTTTTCTTTTTTGGTTTTTAAGACCTCATTGGGAGGCATATTTTTGTTTTTGTTTGGTCTGTGTACGACTTCGACAAGTCGGTCAATTTGGGGGCGCAAGATTTTAGCACATTGCTATTACTTTTAAATCAGGCGCTAAACTCATAATTGTATGGGAAAGTCCAAATCCGACTCGCACTTGACGATTCGAAGTTAGGTTAGCTCGTAACTTCGGACGTCGCGGTCGGATTTGGACCCTATTTTAGGGTCAGGTAGACGGGGTCACCATGACCTCGCCTACCAAGTTCTGGGCGGATCCGCCCGAGGGGGGTGGACTTATGTTGAGTTCGGAGTCCGAGATGGACGACGACTCCATAGATGTCGAGCGCGTTTCGTTGGCCTCAAAAAGGGCTTATGATGAAGAGGAAGGGGATCCTAAGCCTCCTCCTAAGGTAAGTTCCTCGCTGCGAGGGAAACCCAGGGGTTCTTATGTCGGGTTGGCGGCGGCCAGATTTCGGGCGAAGCCGTTCCAGCTGGAGCCCCAATTTGCCGAGGTGGCCGGGGTAGCCGAGCCCGATCCGGTGTCCAAGTACCAGAGGGAGTTCCCCGAACTCCGTCCCAAGGGGGGCGGAAAGGGGAAGGCGGGGGATTCCGTGCGCTCCCGCTCGGTCTCGCGCTCCCCCGAGCCCTTGGAGGGTCTAACGGGTCAGCAGGAGGCTGACCCGGTAGACGCCACCCGCATGGCGGCGCGGGATATTTTAGAGGCGGCCCGGGCATCCGGAAATCTCAAGGGGGAGATTTGGGGCAAGATGAACCGGGCTTGCCGTACTATTCTGGGTTCTATGGACGAGGTCGAGGCGGCCAGGTCCGAGAGCGAGGAGATCCGCATCCTGAAAGCGGACAACCGAAGGATGCGGGAGCAACTCGCTCTGAACTGTGCGGAATTAAAGGCGCTCCGCACCGCCTTTAGCGAGAGGGAGATCCCGGCCGCACCGGTGGCTTCTTCTCTCCAATTCGGTACGGTCGAACTGACCGAGGCCATACAGGAGATGAAGCGGGACCTGTTCTTGAGCCTCGGTCGGATGGTGAACGACCGTATTGACGAAGTCAACCGGCGTCTCCCGGCAGAGCCAATTCTCCGCCCCCCGTTGGCGCACGAGGGGCGTGCCGCCAAGCCCGTCCCCCCTCCTCGAAGAGGTGCCGTTGCGCCCCCTGCTCCCTCCCGGACCCCAGTGGAGGTGCTCGAGCCGGTCGCCAGGGCTCGACTGGGTGACGGGAGGCCGAAGCCGAAACCCAAGGCGGCCAAGTGGGTGGCGGCCCCGCCCCCTCCCACCCCCCTTTCGCCGGTACTCAGCCCCCCTTCCAGGAGACCTAGCAAGTTGGTTGCTGCCGACTCTGCCCCGAGAGCCGTTCGGCCCTCGCAGGGGGAACCTGGCCCCTCGGGCCGTATGCCACCCCCGCCCGCGCAGATGGCGTGGTCGGAGGTGGTTAGGAGGAAAGGGAAGGGCAAGGCCAAGGCCACTCCTCCCCAAGCCCCGAAGTCCAGCAAGGTTGCGCCAAGACCTGTAAAGCTGTCCGTCCCCAAGACGGCGGCAGTGGTGGTCACCCTTAAGAAGGGGGCCACCACCACTCTGCAGGCCACCATGGCCAAGGCCATTAACGGCCTTAGGCTCAGTGAGGTGGGCCTGCAGAGCGTCAGGGTGAGGACCTCAATGACGGGTTCCCGGGTCATTGAGGTCCCCGGTGAGGATGGGCACAAAGTGGCGGACACCCTGGCGGCAAAACTCCAGGGTATGGTTGGGGACGTCGCTGACGTCAGCCGCCCGGTAAAGATGGCCGAGATCCAGCTGGCCGGCCTTGATGAGTCGGCCACGAAGGACTCGGTGGCGCAGGCGGTCGCGTCAGCCGGGTTTTGTCTGCCGGGGCAGGTCAGGGTGGGGGCCGTCCGCTCCTCCTACGACGGCACTGGATCAGTGTTGGTCCAGTGCCCCGTACAGGCGGCGGTGGCACTTAAGAACGCGGGAAGGATCCTGGTCGGATGGGCCTCCGCCAGGGTCACGCCGATGGGGCCGACACCGATGCGGTGTTACCGCTGTTACGGTGTCGGCCACTCACGGGAGCTGTGCCCCTCCAAGGAAGACCGGAGCAATGCCTGCTTCCGGTGCAGTAGGGAGGGGCACAGGATGAGTGAGTGCTGGGAGAAGGCGTGGTGTGCCGTGTGCCACCAGGCCAGACTCCCAGCCAACCATCGGATGGGGGGGACAAATTGTTGCCCCCCCCACACAAGAGGGAGGGACATGAGGCCGCAGCGCCCCCGCCCAGTTCCCGCAGTTCCCGCAGCCCCCGCAGCGACCGCGGCCCAGGAGGAGAACGACATGGAACACTAGATCGATGCCACACCACCTAGAGCTCCTGCAGGTCAACATCAACCACTCCGCCAGAGCGCAGGACCTGCTCATGCAGGTAATGGCGGAGTGGTCGATTGATGTGGTGGGGGTTTCGGAGCCCTACTTCGTCCCTCCCCTACCCAACTGGGTAGGGTCGACGGACGGAGGGGCTGCCGTGGTGGTGCCGGCGATCGGCAGTGGCCCCCCCCTGGTCAGGATCGAGGGAGGCCCGGGGTATGTGGCGGCCGGATGGGGGAACGACACCGTACTAGTTGCGGTGTATTTCTCCCCCAATAGGCCGCTGATCGCCTTCGAGGCCTTCCTCGAGGTCCTTGGGGGGGTGGCGAGGAGGGTGGCCCCGCGCCAAGTAATCATCCTGGGGGACCTCAACGCCAAAAGCGCGGCGTGGGGTTCCCCCGTAACGGATGCGCGCGGGGCGGTGCTTCGGGATTGGTTGGTGGTGGCGGGCCTGGTTGTCCTCAACCAGGGCAGCGCCAATACTTGCGTGCGGCGGCAGGGGGGGTCCATCGTGGACGTCACGTTTGCAACCCCTGCCATTGCCGCACGCGTCACCGATTGGCGCGTCCTGGAGGATGTGGAGACCCTTTCGGACCATCTGAACATCAGGTTCAGGGTCTCCACGAGGGCGGGCCAGCCACCGCCACCAATCCCGGGGGGGGGGCGTACGGGGGGGAGATGGGGGGAGTTCCCCAAGTGGTCCCTGTCCCTTCTGGACAGGGCCAAGGCGGACGAGGCCGCACTGGTGGAGGCGTGGTGTGACGCCCCACCCGCCGCCTTGGGGGTCGAGGAGAGGGCGCGCCGGTTCCGCACATCGTTGCAGTCGGTGTGCGGAGCGGCCATGCCCCGGGCGAGGCGCCTCTTCGCCCGCCGGTTCGTTTACTGGTGGTCCGCCGAAATCGCGGCCCTACGGACCACCAGCAACGGTGCCCGAAACGCCTACCAGCGGTGTAGGCGCCGGTGGCACACCCGGGAGGAAGAGGAGGGGCTCCACAGGGCCCTCCAAGAAGCCAAGAGGGCCCTTGTCCTGTCCATCGCAGTGGCCAAGGAGGAGGGGTGGTCCTCCTTCCTCGCCACGCTGGACAGGAATCCATGGGGGCGGCCGTACAGGGTGGTGCGCAACAAAATGCGCACCGCCCCCCCCATGGACTCACTGGAGCCCCCTCTCCTCAGGAGGGTCATCGAGGGGCTGTTTCCGGCAGCCCCCTCGATAGTTCCCCCGGTGATGACCGAGCCACCGGGGGACCTGGAGGACCCACCCGAACTCGTCATCGCACCGGTAAGCGATGACGAGTTCGAGAGGGCGATGGATCGGCTCCGGGGCTGCAAGAAAGCCCCGGGGCCCGACGGAGTACCGGGTCGGGTACTCCACATCGCCCTACAGCACCTCGGGGACCGACTCAGGCAGTTGTTGAGTGACTGCCTGAGGGAGGGACGGTTCCCGAGAGTGTGGAAGGAGGGGAGGCTTTGCCTCCTCCGGAAGGAGGGTCGACCCCCGGACTGTCCGTCCGCATATCGCCCCATCGTGCTGCTGGATGAGGCCGGGAAGATTCTCGAGAGAATCCTGGCCTCCCGGATCCAGCAGCACCTACAGACCGCCGGCCCGAACGTCTCGGATAGACAGTTCGGGTTCAGGGAGGGGCGGTCTACGCTCGACGCGTTGAAGTCCCTTAGGGACTTCTGTGACCACGCGTCGAGCAGAGGGGAGGGTGTAGTGGCGGTGTCGCTCGACATCGCCAATGCCTTTGGCACCCTCCCCTATGGGGTGATAAGGGAGGCACTCATTTACCACCGAGTGCCTCCCTACCTGCGGCGGCTCCTAGAGCACTACCTCACCGAGAGGGTAGTGCTCTACGAGCAGAAGGACGGTCGACGGGGGTCGACGGAGATGGCCTGTGGCGTACCCCAAGGTTCCGTGCTCGGTCCACTCTTATGGAACCTGGGGTACGATTGGGCCATCAGGGGGGAGTTGCTCCCGCGGACGGCCACCATCTGCTATGCGGATGACACAATGGTGGCCGTGCGCGGGACCGACGTGAGGGAGGTGCTTTGCCGGGCGGAAGCGGCGGCCGAGCTGGCCATTTACCGGATTGGTCAGCTCGGCCTGAGGGTGGCCCTCGCGAAGACTGAGGCGATAGTCTTCGGGGGGCGGGGGTGGAGGCTGCCTGCGGGCGCGGCGCTCACACTGGGGGGGGAACCGGTCCAGATCAAGCCCCACATCAAATATTTGGGGCTTGTTCTGGACCGATGGTGGAGTTTCGGGGAGCATTTCTCGCAGATGGCTCCCCGAATTGTGGGCGCCGCGTCGGCACTAAGTCGGCTTCTGCCGAACGTGGGTGGGCCGGGCTCCTTGTGCCGCCGGTTATATGCCGGCGTCACAAGGAGCATGGCTCTGTACGGGGCCCCAATCTGGGCGGACAAGCTGTCCGCCCGGAATCGGGCCCTGCTACGGAGGCCACAGCGGGTGGTGGCCCTCAGAATGGTGAGGGCCTACGTGACGGTGGCCCACGCCGCGGCCTGCCTCCTCGCCTGCACCCCGCCCTGGGAGTTGGATGCGGAGGTGCAGGCTGAGACCTACATAGTTAGGTCCAGGGCCCGGGCGAGGGGGTGAACGCCCGGACCCTGAGGAGGTGGAGGAGACGCGCCGGATGATGGAGCGCCGACTGCGGGACAGGTGGAAAGCCGACCTGGAGGATTCCCCTTATGGTGTTTATACCATAGGGGCGATCCTCCCGTCGCTGGACACCTGGTTGGGGAGAGCAGTCGGTGCTACATCGTACCGGCTTGTGCAGGTATTGACCGGACACGGATGCTTCGGTCATTACCTGCACAAGATTGGGAGGGAGCCTGGCCCGCAGTGCCATGAGTGCGGCGATCCGGACGACACGGCTCAGCACACCCTTGCGGTGTGCAGCCGCTGGAGTGCGGAGCGCTGCACTATGGCGCTGGCGATCGGGCAGTGGGACCTCTCCCTGCACAGCGTTGTGTCTGCAATGCTGTGCAGCGACAGGTCCTGGAGGGCTGTGGCCTCCTTTTGCGAAAGTGTCATCTCGCAGAAGGAGGCCTCGGAGCGTGAGCGCGAGGAGTCTCCTCTCGCGCATCCGCTCCGGCGCAGACGGCAGGGGTTTAGGCGGCGGCGTTTTGCCGGCCGCCTCTACCCTTAGTGGCTGCGGGTGGGGGATGGGAGTCCCCTGCCCGCCGTAGGCTAGTCACTGGGCGGTCTGGGAGGGGGGCCACGCGTGCTCGGCCCCTCTCTCCTTTGGCGCGGGTAGCCCCGGCAATGGCTGGGGCAGCCGGGGGGCACCCTGAACTAAGCTTCGGCAGGCATCAGGGTGCCTCACCAGCCGGCAGGAGGGTACGCCAGGGTGGTTTTTAGTGGGTTGCGCTCCCTTGCCCCCTCTCATTCTGAGGGGGGGTGACGGGGTGAGTCCCACATATCCCCTCACCACTCCCATGGTGAGGGGAATGCATAAAGCATTTTCCACCCTGCCAAAAAAAAAAAAAAAAAAAAAAAAAAAAAAAAAAAAAAAAAAAAAAGGTTAGGTTAGGTTAGGTTAGGTTAGGTTAGGTTAGGTTAGGTTAGGTTAGGTTAGGTTAGGTTAGGTTAGGTTAGGTTAGGTTGAAGTCGGATCTTGGGTGTTACTGGGTGGATATTTGCATGTTTTGGGTTCCGAAACTTACATTTTTTTCCCTACGGTTTGCTCCTTTCTGTTCTCTGGTATCTATCTTAGTTTTCTTATTTTCTTTAATTTTCATTTTGCGGTTGGTAAATTTTTGTTCATTTTTTGTAAATTTTTTCACGGTTTTTCGCTTTTTCTCTATTTTATATCTCGCTCATCTTGCATCTTTTTTAGTCCTTTTCAGGACTAGAAGATAGCGGATCATTAGGTTAATACGTAGATTTAGGTTCAATTTTTTCGGGACGTAACTTCCGAATTTATTGGCCTTGCAATTTCATAGGTTTGACCTTGAAATTTTACGTAATTATTTGGTTTGTTTACCTTTTTACTTTTTAATTTAGTCTGTGTTGCCTTTATCCCATTTTGCCCAAATTTTGGGCGGGGGTACCGGCAACGGTTAAATTAATTATAGTTTAGGTTTGGTTTAGGTATTGTTAGTTAAGTTATTTAATTTTAATTTTTGTAAGCTTTGCGGTTTCGCCCAAAGTTTGCAGAAAAACTTTCCTAACTTTTTTGTGTTTGTGTGTATTTTTAAATTAGATTAAGTGTTTTGTAAAATATTTAATCTATAAGGTAGGATAGTTCATTTAGTTTTTTAAATATTTCAATTTAACTTTTTAACTCTTTGACCTCCGGGTCAAAAGTTATTAGTGTGTTTATAGTTTAAGGGAGTTTTTGGCAGATAGAGATTATAAATTTACAAACTTATGCTTTTTGGCAAAGTTTGTAAATTTCATAACTTTTGAACCTTTTTACTTTTATTTGTTTTTCTTTTCTTATATTATAACTTGTTGCGGGACGCATCTTTTGGTTTTTGTTTGGTGTGTGTACGACTTCGGGAAGTGGGTGTAAAAACGCTCGTAAAAAATTAGCACATTGCTATTTTTTCAAAACAGGCGTCAAAACCCGTTTTGTATGAAAAAAGTAAAAACCGACTCGCACTTGACGATTTTGAAGTTAGGTTAGGTCGTAACTCTGATCGCAGCGAACGGTTTTTGACCAAATTTGAGAGCTAGGTAGACGGGGTCACAATGACCTCGCCTACCAAATTCTGGGAGAATCCACCGGAGGAGGGTGGAGTAGTTTTAAGTTCGGAGTCCGAGATGGACGACGATTTTATCGACGTGGAGGAGCACGCTCCGTCGGCCCCTAAAAGGGCGTATGAAGGTGGAAATGAGGAGGACGATCCGAAGCCTCCTCTGAAGGTTAGTTCCTCGGTGCGGGGAAAACCTAGGGGCTCATATGTTGGGCTGGCCGCAGCTAGACTGCGGGCCAAGTTGTTCCAACTCGAGCCCGAATTTGCCGAGGTGGCCGGGGTAGCCGAACCCGATCCGGGTAACAGCTACCAGCGGGAGTACCCCGAACTTCGCCCCAAGGGGGGGAAAAAGGGGAAAACGGGGGGCTCCGTGCGCTCTCGTTCCGGCTCGCGTTCTCCCGAGCTCTCGGAGGATCAAACGGGTCAACAGGAGGTTGACCCGTTAGACGCCGCGCGCATGGCGGCGCGTGATATTTTGGAGGCGGCCCGGGCATCCGGCAACTTAAAAGGCGAAATATGGGGCAGGATGAACAAGGCCTGCCGTACCATACTAGGCTCAATGGACGAGGTCGAAGCGGCCAGGTCCGAGAGCGAGGAGATCCGCATCCTGAAGGCGGACAACCGAAGGATGCGGGAGCAACTCGCTCACAATTCGGCCGAGCTGAAGGCGCTTCGTGTCGCCTTCAGCGAGCGGGAGATCCCGGCCGCTTCGGTGGCCGCTCCGGTGGCCGCCCCTGTGGCCGCTTCGCTCCAATTTGGTACGGCTGAGCTCACCGAGGCTATAGAGAACATGAAGCGGGACCTGTTCTTAAGCCTCGGGAGCATGATCAACGCCAGGTTGGAGGAGGTGAATAGGCGCCTCCCGGCGGAGCCCATCCTCCGCCCTCCGTTAGCGCACGACAAGCGGGCCGCTAAGCCTGCCGCGATGCCCCTACCCCAGAGGAAGGCCGCAGGTTCTGCCCTGCCCCCTCCGGTCCCGATGGAGGTGTTGGAGCCGGTGGCGAAGGCCCGTCTAGGCGACGGAAAGCCGAAGGCCAAGGTGGCCAAGAAGACGGCAGCCCCGGCTCCCGCTGTAGTACCCGCCCCCAGGCGGCCGACCAAATTGGTCAACTCCAGCCCTGCCCCGAGAGCCGTTCGGCCCTCGCAGGGAGAACCCGGCCCTTCGGGCAATATGCCACCCCCGCCCGCGCAGACGTCGTGGTCGGAGGTGGTACGTAAGAAGGGGAAGGGCAAGGCTAAGGCCCCCCCTCCGCCCCCGAAGGCTGTCAAGGCGGCGCACGGGCCCAGACCCGTCAGGTTGGCCGTCCCTAAGACGGCGGCAGTTGTTGTCTCCCTCAAGGAGGGGACCACCACCACCCTGAAGGCCACCATGGCTAAGGCCATCAACGGCCTTAGCCTCAGCGAGGTGGGCCTTCAGAACGTGAAGGTCAGGACCTCGATGACGGGTTCCCGGGTCATCGAGGTCGCCGGTGAGAACGGACAGGCGGTGGCGGACACCCTTGCAGCTAAGCTGCAGGGGATAGTGGGGGATGTCGCCAACGTGAGCCGCCCGGTTAAAATGGCCGAAGTCCAGCTTTCCGGCCTGGACGAGTCGGCCACCAAGGAGTCGGTGGCTCAGGCCGTCGCCGCAGTGGGGGCTTGCCTGCCGACTCAGGTCAAGGTGGCCCACATCCGCACCCTCTACGATGGCACTGGGTCAGCATTGATCCAGTGCCCGGTGCAGGCGGCGATTGCGCTGAAGAACGCTGGCAGAGTCCAGGTGGGTTGGGCTTCTGCCAGGGTCACGCTGGTGGGGCCGACACCGATGCGGTGCTTCCGGTGTTTCGGTGTCGGCCACTCGCGGGAGATGTGCCCCTCCAAGTCTGACCGGAGCAATCTTTGCTTCCGGTGCAGCAAAGAGGGGCACAAAATGGCGGAGTGCTGGGAGAAGGCGTGGTGTGCCGTTTGCCACCAGGCCAAACTCCCAGCCAACCACCGGCTGGGGGGGACAAATTGTTGCCCCCCCGCCCTCAGAGGGAGGAGCATGAGGCCGCAGCGCCCCCGCCCCGCTCCAGTTAGTAATGCCCCCGCCGCCGACGGGACCCAGGAGGAGGCCTGCATGGAGTCCTAAATGCCAGTACGACATTTAGAGCTCCTGCAGGTCAACGTCAACCACTCCGCCAGATCTCAAGACCTGCTAATGCAGGTCATGGCGGAGTGGTCGATCGGCGCCGTGGTTGTGACGGAGCCCTACTTTGTCCCTCCCTCACCCAATTGGGTGGGGTCGACGGACGAGAGGGCTGCCGTGGTGGTGCCGTCGGTGGGCAATGGCCCCCCCCTGGCAAAAATCGAAGTCGGCCCGGGGTATGCAGCGGCCGGATGGGGGAGCGACACCGTGCTAATCGCGGTGTACTTCTCCCCCAATAGGCCGCTGGTGGACTTCGAGGTTTTCCTCGGAGTCCTGGGCGGTGTTGCGAGGAGGGCGGCCCCGCGCCAAGTCATCATCCTGGGGGACCTCAACGCCAAAAGTGCGGCGTGGGGTTCCCCCGTTACGGATGCGCGCGGGGGTGCGCTCAGGGATTGGTTGGTGGTAGCGGGCCTGGTGGTCCTGAACCAGGGCAGCGCCAACACTTGCGTGCGGCGGCAGGGGGGGTCTATCGTGGACGTCACGTTCGCGACCCCTGCCATTGCCGCGCGCGTCGCAGATTGGCGCGTCCTGGAGGACGTGGAGACCCTGTCTGACCACCTGTATATCAGGTTCAGGGTCTCCACAGGGGTGGGCCAGCCACCACCAGTCCCAAGGGGGGGGCGTGGGGGGGAGTTCCCCAAGTGGTCCCTGTCCCTTTTGGACAGGGCCAAGGCGGACGAGGCGGCAATGGTGGAGGCTTGGTGCTCCGCCCCACCCGCCGCCTCAGGAGTGGAAGAGAGGGCGCGTCATTTCCGCACATCGCTGCAGGCGGTGTGCGGAGCGTCCATGCCCCGGGCAAGGAGACTCTTTGCCCGGAAATGTGTTTATTGGTGGTCCGCAGAAATTGCGGCCCTGCGGACCACCGCCGACGGTGCCCGCCACGCCTACCAACATTGTAGGCGCAGGCGGCACACCCGAGACGAGGAGGAGAGGCTCTACAGGGCCCACGTTGAAGCCAGAGGGGCCCTCACCCTGTCCATAGCGGTGGCCAAGGACGAAGGAAACGTCTCCTTCCTGGCCACGCTGGACGAGAATCCGTGGGGGCGGCCGTACAAGGTGGTGCGTAACAAAATGCGCACCGCCCCCCCCATGGACTCGCTGGAGCCCCCCCTCCTGAGGAGGGTCATCGAGGGGCTATTTCCGGCAGCCCCGTCGATAGTTCCCCCGGTGATGGCCGAGCCACCGGGGGACCTGGAGGACCCACTCGAACTCGACATCGCACCGGTGAGCGACGACGAGTTCGAGAGGGCGGTGGACCGGCTCCGGGGCTGCAAGAAAGCCCCGGGGCCCGATGGAGTACCGGGCCGAGTACTCCCCATCGCCCTAAAACACCTCGGGGACCGACTCAGGCAGTTGATGGATGACTGCCTGAGAGAGGGACGGTTCCCGAGGGTGTGGAAGGAGGGGAGGCTGTGCCTCCTACGGAAGGAGGGTCGACCCCCGGATTGCCCGTCCGCCTATCGCCCCATTGTGCTGTTGGATGAGGTCGGGAAGATGATGGAGAGAGTCCTGGCCTCCAGGATCCTGCAGCACTTGGAGACCGCCGGCCCGAACGTCTGTGATAGACAGTTCGGGTTCAGGGAGGGGCGGTCTACGCTCGACGCGGTGAAGTCCCTCAGGGACTTCTGTGACTACGCGTCGAGCAGAGGGGAGGGAGTAGTGGCGGTGTCGCTCGACATCGCCAATGCCTTTGGCACCCTCCCCTATGGGGTGATTAAGGAGGCACTCATCTACCACCGAGTGCCTCCTTACCTGCGGCGGGTCATAGAGCACTACCTCTCTGATAGGGTAGTGCTCTATGAGCAGAGGGACGGTCGACGGGGGTCGACGGAGATGGCCTGCGGCGTGCCCCAAGGTTCCGTGCTCGGTCCGCTTTTATGGAACCTGGGGTACGACTGGGCCATCAGGGGGGAGTTGCTCCCGCGGACGGCCACCATCTGCTACGCAGATGATACCATGGTGGCCGCGCGCGGGAACGACATGAGGGAGGCGCTGTGCCGGGCGGAAGCGGCGGCCGAGCTGGCCATTCACCGGATTGGCCTGCTCGGCCTGAGGGTGGCCCTCCCGAAGACTGAGGCTATAGTCTTCGGGGGGCGAGGGTGGAGGCTGCCGGCGGGCGCGGCGCTCACCCTGGTGGGGGAACCGGTCCAGATCAAGCCCCACATCAAATATTTGGGGCTTGTTCTGGACCGATGGTGGAGTTTTGGGGAGCACTTTCAGCAGTTAGCTCCCCGAGTTGTGGGCGCCGCTTCGGCGCTTAGTCGGTTGCTGCCGAACGTGGGTGGGCCGGGCTCCTTGTGCCGCCGGCTGTATGCTGGCGTCACGAGGAGCATGGCTCTGTACGGGGCCCCCATCTGGGCGGACAAGCTGTCCGCCCGGAACCGGGCCCTGCTACGGAGGCCACAGCGGGTGGTGGCCCTCCGTATTGTGAGGGCCTATATGACGGTGGCCCACGCCGCGGCCTGCCTCCTCGCCTGCACCCCGCCCTGGGAGTTGGATGCGGAGGTGCAGGCTGAGACCTATAAGGTTAGGTCCAGGGCCCGGGCGAGGGGTGAACGCCCGGACCCTGAGGAGGTTGAGGAGACGCGCCGGATGATGGAGCGCCGACTGCGGGACAGGTGGAAAGCGAGCCTGGAGGACGCCCCCTATGGAGTTCGAACCATAGGGGCGATCCTCCCGTCGCTTGACACCTGGTTGGGGAGGGCAGTCGGCGCCACATCGTACCGGCTTGTGCAGGTATTGACCGGACACGGATGCTTCGGTCATTACCTGCACAAAATTGGGAAGGAGCCCGGCCCGCAGTGCCATGAGTGCGGCGATCCGGACGACACGGCACAGCACACCCTTGCGGTGTGCAGTCGCTGGAGTGCGGAGCGCTGCGCGATGGCACTGGCCATCGGGCAATGGGACCTCTCCCTGCACAGCGTCGTGTCTTCGATGCTGTGCAGCGACAGGTCCTGGAGGGCTGTGGCCACCTTCTGCGAGAACGTCATCTCGCAGAAGGAGGCCTCGGAGCGCGAGCGCGAAGAGTCTCCTCACGCGCATCCGCTCCGGCGTAGACGGCAGGGGTTTAGGCGGCGGCGTTTTGCCCGCCGCCTTTACCCTTAGTGACTGCGGGTGGGGGATGGGAGTCCCCTGCCCGCCGTAGGCTAGTCACTTGGCGGTCTGGGAGGGGGGCCAGGCGTGCTCGGCCCCTCTCTCCTTTGGCGCGGGAAGCCCCGGCAATGGCTGGGGCATCCGGTGGACACCGTGGGGATGCCTAGCAGGAAACACGGTGTCCATTCAAACCGGACGGTTGGGTACGCCAAGGTGTTTTTTAGTGGGTAACATTTCCCCGCTCCTTCTCCTTCAGAGAGGGAGAGGGGACTTGAGTCCCACATACCCTCCCGCCACTCCCATGGCGGGGGAAATGCGTAAAGCATTTTTCACCTTGAAAAAAAAAAAAAAAAAAAAAAAAAAAAAAAAAAAAAGGTTAGGTTAGGTTAGGTTAGGTTAGGTTAGGTTAGGTTAGGTTAGGTTAGGTTAGGTTAGGTTAGGTTAGGTTGAAGTCGTTTGAGGTGATAACTTTGGTGTGACTGGGTGGATTTTTGTGGTTTTTGGATTTCCAATACTGATAATTTTCTCTCATTTGCTTTCTCTTTTCCTTTTTGCGTTAGCTTATTTAGTTTTCTTATTTTTCTTATTTTACTATTTGCGGTTGGTAATTTTATGTTAATTTTTTCTTCATTTTTTACGGTTTTGGTCACTTTTGTTTATTTTTTGGTAGCTTAGTCTTGCGTCTTTTTTAGCCCTTTTCAGGGCTAGAAGATTGCGGAAACTTAGGTTAGTTTGTAGTTTTAGGCTTAATTTTTTCGGTACGCAAGTACCGAAATTATTGACCTTGACATTTTGCACTTTTTTAGCTGTAATTTTTTGTAGTTGTACGGTTTGTTTACCTTTTTTCTTTTTGATTTTTTCCGTGTTGCCCTTATCTTGTCTTGCCCATTTTTTGGGCGAAGGTACCGGCAGCGGTAAAATTAATTATAGTTAGGTTTTGGTTTTGGGTTAGTTAGTTTAGGTATTTAATTTTGATTTTTTAGAACTTTGCGTTTTCGCGCAAAGCTTCTGAAAAATTTTAGTTACTTTTTTGTGTTTGGGTGTGTTTTTAAATAGTCTTAGGTAGTTTGTAAATTATTTAAGTTATAGTGTAGGGTAGTTTAGTTATTTCTTTAAATATTTCTCATAGACCGTGTAACCTTTTGACCAATAGGTCAAAAGTTATTAGTGTTTATTTAGGGTTAGGTAGTTTTTTGTGGATTTAGTTGTAAATTTTACAAACTTAAGCTTTTTTGTAAAATTTTGTAAATTGTATAACTTTGTCACCTTTAAACTTTTATTTGTTTTCTTGCTTTTGCCATTTAGGCCTTCGCGAGAGGCATATTGGTTTCCCTTTTGGACCTCACACGACCTCTGGAAGTGGGTGAAATCGGGCCCCGAAAGAGAAAATTCGATTGCTATTTTTTTAAAACAGGCGTCGATTTCACTTTTCTATAGGAAAAGTAAAAACCGACTCGCACTTGACGATTCAGGGTTAGGTTAGGTCATAACTCTGGTCGTCGCGGTCGGTTTTTGACCTTTTTCGGGAGTTAGGTAGACGAGGTCATCATGACCTCGCCTACCAAATTCTGGAAGGGTCCACCGGAGGGCGGGGAAGTTGTCCTCAGTTCGGAGTCCGAGATGGACGAGGATTTGATTGAGGTAGAGGACAACGCTCCGTTGGCCCCTAAAAGGGCGCTTGAGGACGAGGAGGACGACCGTCCCACCAAGGTCAACACAGCGGTGCGGGGGAAGCCCAAGGGCGCCTACACCGGGTTGGCCACGGCAAGGTTGCGGGCAAAGCAGTATCTGCTAGAGCCCCAATTTGCCGAGGCGGCCGAGGCGGCCGAGGTGGCTGAGCCCGACACGGGGGCATGCTACCGGCGGGAGTACCCGGAGCTCCGCTCCAGGAAGGGTAGGAAGGAGGAAACCGGGGACTCCGTGCGCTCGCGCTCGCGCTCGAGCTCTCGCCCCGGTTCGAGCTCCCCCGAGGTAACGAATTGCCTTGCCTGCATACAGGAAGTCAACCCGGTCGACGCCGCCCGCATGGCGGCGCGAGATATTCTGGATGCAGCCAAGGCATCCGGAAATCTCAAGGGGGAGATCTGGGGCAAGATGAACCGGGCTTGCCGGGTAATTTTGGGCTCTATGGACGAGGTCGAGGCGGCCAGGTCCGAGAGCGAGGAGATCCGCATCCTTTTGGCGGACAACAAAAGGATGCGGGAGCAACTCGCTCAGAACTCGGCGGAGCTGAAGGCGCTTCGTGCTGCCTTCAGCAAGCGGGAGAAACCGTCCACTCCCGCCCCGGTGGCTGCCTCCCTGCAGTTCGGGACGGCTGAGCTCACCGAGGCCATAGAGGCCATGAAACATGACCTCTTTGTTAGCCTCGGTGGCATGATTAACGCCAGAATGGAGGAGGTGAACCGGCGCCTCCCGGCCGAGCCCATCCTCCGGCCCCCGCTTGCGCACGATAAGCGAGCCGCCGCCGCGGCAGCCCCTCCCCTGAGGAGGATCGCAGGACCGGCCCTCCCCCCCCCAGCTCCGGTGGAGGCGTTAGCGCCGATCGCCAGAGCCCGCCTCGGCGACGGGAGGCCGAAGGCCACGGCGGCCAAGAAGGCGGCAGCCCCGGCCCCCGCCGCGGTACCCGCCCCCAGACGTCCAACTAAGTTGGTTAACTCCGGCCCTGCCCCGAGAGCTGTCCGGCCCTCGCAGGGCGAACCCGGCCCCTCGGGCCGTACGCCGCCCCCGCCCACGCAGTCGTCGTGGTCGGAGGTGGTGCGAAGGAAGGGGAAGGGCAAGGCCAAGGCCCCCCCCTCCTCCACCCCCGAAGAATACCAAGACGGCGCACGGGCCCAGGCCCGTTAGGCTGTCCGTCCCGAAGACGGCGGCGGTCGTGGTCTCCCTAAAGGAGGGAGCCACCACCACCTTAAAAGACACGATGGCGAAGGCCATCAACGGCCTTAGCCTCAGCGAGGTGGGCCTCCAAAACGTCAGGGTCAGGACCTCGATGACCGGTTCCAGGGTCATCGAGGTCGCCGGGGAGGACGGGCAGAGGGTGGCGGACTCCCTTGCGGCGAAGCTGCAGGGGATTGTGGGGGACGTGGCCAACGTGAGCCGCCCGGTCAAGATGGCCGAACTCCAACTCTCCGGGTTGGACGAGTCGGCCACTAAAGATTCGGTGGCTCGGGCGGTCGCCGCAGTCGGGGCTTGCCTGCCGGAGCAGGTTAGGGTGGTCTACGTCCGCACACTTTACAACGGCACTGGGTCAGCAATGATCCAGTGCCCAGTGCTGGCGGCGATCGCGCTTAAGAACGCTGGCAGGGTCCAGGTAGGCTGGGCCTCTGCCAGGGTCACGGTGGCGGGGCCGACGCCGATGCGGTGCTACCGTTGTTTCGGCGTCGGCCACTCGCGGGAGATGTGCCCCTCTAAGTCCGACCGGAGCAATTTCTGCTTCCGGTGCAGCAGAGAGGGGCACAAAATGTCAGAGTGCTGGGAGAAGGCGTGGTGTGCCGTGTGCCACCAGGCCAAACTCCCAGCCAACCACCGGATGGGGGGAATCAATTGTTCCCCCCCCGCCCTCAGAGGGAGGAGCACGAGGCCGCAGCGCCCCCGCCCCGTCCCGACTAACAACGCCCCCGCAGCGGCTGCCGCCGACGGGCCACTGGAGGAGACCTGCATGGAGTCCTAAATGCCAGCACAGCATTTGGAACTCCTGCAGGTCAACGTCAACCACTCCGCCAGATCACAGGACCTGCTAATGCAGGTCATGGCGGAGTGGTCGATCGACGCGGTGGTCGTAACGGAGCCCTACTACGTCCCTCCCTCACCCAATTGGGTGGGGTCGACGGACGAGAGGGCTGCCGTGGTGGTGCCGGCGGTCGGCAATGGCCCCCCTCTGGGGAGGATCGAGGTCGGCCCGGGGTATGCAGCGGCCGGATGGGGGAGCGACACCGTATTAATTGCGGTGTATTTCTCCCCCAATAGGCCGCTGGCCGACTTCGAGGTCTTCCTCGGGGTCCTGGGGGGCGTTGCGAGGAGGGCGGCCCCGCGCCAAGTAATCATCCTGGGGGACCTCAACGCCAAAAGTGCGGCGTGGGGATCCCCCGTAACGGATGTGCGCGGGGCGGCGCTGAGGGATTGGTCGGTGGTAGCGGGCCTGGCGGTCTTGAACCGGGGCAGCGCCAACACCTGCGTGCGGCGGCGAGGGGGGTCAATCGTGGACGTCACGTTCGCGACCCCCGCCATTGCCGCACGCGTCGCAGGTTGGCGCGTCCTGGAGGACGTGGAGACCCTGTCTGACCACCTATATATTAGGTTCAGGGTCTCCACAGGGCTGGGCCAGCCACCACCAGTCCCAAGGGGGGGGCGTAGGGGGGGAATGGGGGAGTTCCCCAAGTGGTCCCTGTCCCTTCTGGACAGGGCCAAGGCGGACGAGGCGGCGATGGTGGAGGCTTGGTGCTCCGCCCCACCCGCCGCCTCGGGAGTCGAGGAGAGGGCGCGCCACTTCCGCACATCGTTGCAGACGGTGTGCGGAGCGGCCATGCCCCGGGCAAGACGGTTGTTTGCCCGGAGGTGCGTTTATTGGTGGTCCGCAGAAATTGCGGCCCTGCGGACCACCGCCGACGGTGCCCGCCACGCCTACCAGCACTGCAGGCGTAGGCGGCACACCCGAGAGGAGGAGGAGGGGCTCTACAGGGCCCACCAAGAGGCCAGGGGGGCCCTAACCCTGTCCATAGCGGTGGCCAAGGAAGAGGGCAATGTCTCCTTCCTGGCCACGCTGGACGAGAATCCATGGGGGCGGCCGTACAAGGTGGTGCGCAACAAGATGCGCACCGCCCCCCCCATGGATTCGCTGGAGCCCCCCCTCCTGAGGAGGGTCATCGAGGGGCTGTTTCCGGCAGCCCCGTCGATAGTTCCCCCGGTGATGACCGAGCCACCGGGGGACCTGGAGGACCCACTCGAACTCGACATCGCACCGGTGAGCGATGACGAGTTCGAGAGGGCGGTGGACCGGCTCCGGGGCTGCAAGAAAGCCCCGGGGCCCGATGGAGTACCGGGCCGGGTACTCCCCATCGCCCTAAAGCACCTCGGGGACCGACTCAGGCAGTTAATGAGCGACTGCCTGAGGGAAGGTCGGTTCCCGAGAGTGTGGAAAGAGGGGAGGCTGTGCCTCATCCGGAAGGAGGGTCGACCCCCGGATTGCCCGTCCGCCTATCGCCCCATAGTGCTGCTGGATGAGGCCGGGAAGATGTTGGAGAGAGTCCTGGCCTCTAGGATCCGGCAGCACCTAGAGACCGCCGGCCCGAACGTCTGTGAGAGACAGTTCGGGTTTAGGGAGGGGCGGTCTACGCTCGACGCGGTGAAGTCCCTAAGGGACTTCTACGACTACGCGTCGAGCAGAGGGGAGGGTGTAGTGGCGGTGTCGCTCGACATCGCCAACGCCTTTGGCACCCTCCCCTATGGGGTGATAAGGGAGGCACTCATATACCACCGAGTGCCTCCCTACCTGCGGCGGCTCATAGAGCACTACCTCACTGATAGGGTAGTGCTCTATGAGCAGGCGGACGGTCGACGGGGGTCGAAGGAGATGGCCTGTGGCGTGCCCCAAGGTTCCGTGCTCGGTCCGCTTTTATGGAACCTGGGGTACGACTGGGCCATCAGGGGGGAGCTGCTCCCGCGGACGGCCACCATCTGCTACGCAGACGATACCATGGTGGCCGCGCGCGGGACCGAGCTGAGAGAGGTGCTGTGCCGGGCGGAAGCGGCGGCCGAGCTGGCGATTCACCGGATCGGTCGGCTCGGCCTGAGGGTGGCCCTCCCGAAGACTGAGGCTATAGTCTTCGGGGGGCGGGGGTGGAGGCTGCCGGCGGGCGCGGCGCTCACCCTGGGGGGGGAACCGGTCCAGATCAAGCCCCACATAAAATATTTGGGGCTTGTTCTGGACCGATGGTGGAGTTTCGGGGAGCACTTCAAGAAGTTAGCTCCCCGAGTGGTGGGCGCCGCGTCGGCGATGAGTCGGCTTCTGCCGAACGTGGGTGGACCAGGCTCCTTGTGCCGCCGGCTGTATGCCGGCGTCACGAGGAGCATGGCTCTGTACGGGGCCCCCATCTGGGCGGACAAGCTGTCCGCCCGGAACCGGGCCCTGCTACGGAGGCCACAGCGGGTGGTGGCCCTCCGCATTGTGAGGGCCTACATGACTGTGGCCCACGCCGCGGCCTGCCTCCTCGCCTGCACCCCGCCCTGGGAGTTGGACGCAGAGGTGCAGGCGGAGACCTACAAGGTTAGGTCCAGGGCCCGGGCGAGAGGTGTTCGCCCGGACCCTGAGGAGGTTGAGGAGACGCGCCGGATGATGGAGCGCCGACTGCGGGACAGGTGGAAAGCGAGCCTGGAGGATTCCCCCTATGGTGTTTATACCATAGGGGCGATCCTCCCGTCGCTGGACACCTGGTTGGGGAGAGCAGTCGGTGCTACATCGTACCGGCTTGTGCAGGTATTGACCGGACACGGATGCTTCGGTCATTACCTGCACAAGATTGGGAGGGAGCCCGGCCCGCAGTGCCATGAGTGCGGCGATCCGGACGACACGGCTCGCCACACCCTCGCGGTGTGCAGCCGTTGGAGTGCGGAGCGCTGCACGATGGCACTGGCCATCGGGCAATGGGACCTCTCCCTGCACAGCGTCGTGTCTGCGATGCTGTGCAGCGACAGGTCCTGGAGGGCTGTGGCCTCCTTCTGCGAGTACGTTATCTCGCAGAAGGAGGCCTCGGAGCGGGAGCGCGAGGAGTCTCCTCACGCGCACCCGCTCCGGCGCAGACGGCAGGGGTTTAGGCGGCGGCGTTTTGCCGGCCGCCTCTACCCTTAGTGACTGCGGGTGGGGGATGGGAGTCCCCTGCTCGCCGTAGGCTAGTCACTGGGCGGTCTGGGAGGGGGGCCAGGCGTGCTCGGCCCCCCTCTCCTTTGGCGCGGGAAGCCCCGGCAATGGCTGGGGCGTCCGGTGGACACCGTGGGGATGCCTAGCAGGAAACACGGTGTCCATACAAACCGGAAGGGTGGGTACGCCAAGGTGTTTTTTAGTGGGTAACACTCCCCCACTCCTTCTCACTCGGAGAAGGGGGGGGGACGTGAGTCCCACATACCCTCCCGCCACTCCCATGGCGGGGGAAATGCGTAACGCATTTTTCACCTTGTCAAAAAAAAAAAAAAAAAAAAAAAAAAAAAAAAAAGGTTAGGTTAGGTTAGGTTAGGTTAGGTTAGGTTAGGTTAGGTTAGGTTAGGTTAGGTTAGGTTAGGTTAGGTTAGGTTAGGTTAGGTTAGGTTAGGTTAGGTTAGGTTAGGTTAGGTTAGGTTCCCCCCCGACTGTGCTGCCACCTTGCCGTGGTGGGGGGGCTTGCGTGTCTCAATGATCCGCGAGGCTATACCGGACAGGGCTACCCATACCGGAAAGGCTCGTGGTGAGGGGCCAGACTAAGAGCGGCCATGGGGAGGTGACAGGGTTTCTGGAAGGGTTGCGGTTGCGTGCCTGCCGCGACAGGCCGCTTCTGCCCCGGAAAGATTCCCTTGTCACCTGGGGGGGTCTGGTGAGGGTGACAGAGCAGCTCTTCTTTCCGAAGAAGAGCTGCTCTGTCACCTTCACACTGGGGTGGTGACAGGGGTGGCTCGGAGGCTTGGGTAGAGTTGACCTCCTCTCCCTTCGAGTTTGCCTCTGTCACTGGGGGTGGGTTGGGTGGCGAAGTTTCTTCGCCATCCTTTGGTGGGCGGCAACAGAGGAAGTTGGAAAGGGTGGTTGCGTTGAGGACCGCTTCCGCCCTGGACAGCTTCTCTCTCTGTTGCCTCTTTGACGGTTGGTGGCTGGGGTAGCTTGAAGGGTCAGTTGCGAGTGCACTTGGTGCTTGCCGCTTCTGGTCCGGAAAGCTTAACCAGTCGCCTGGAGGGGGCTTTGGCGGGGGTGGTTGAAAAGGGTGGTTTCCATCCTGGACAGCTGCCTCTGTCAGTTGGCGGTTGGTGACTGGGTTTACGGGCAGGGACGGCATCGCAGGCATGCGTTGCACGTTCCCGTGCGTCGTACTCCCATGTCACCCGCGGGTCTCTCTACGTGTCTTTCGGAATCCCGGGGGGCACTGTAGTTATTGAAGGGACAGTTGCGGTGGGGCGTGTTTGAAGGATACTTGTATCCGGAAAGCACCATCCACTGCAGGCAGACCGTTGGAGGGCTGGCGAACTCAGCCGAGGCTACGGGTGCTCGGTCGTCCGGCCCGGCTGCTCGCCTTAACTACCTTGTAGAGCCAGTGGGTTGGGGACCCACATTGCACCGGCTCTACCGGTCTGGGGTGACGATCGTGGGCTGTTCACAATCGACACCTCCTTGGCGGAGATTGGGGGGGGGCTCTTCGGAGCAAGCCGGGAGGCGCGTCAGTGGCCAAAGCTTAGGCATGTACCGCGGCGCCTCACCACCGGCAGGGTTTAAACGCCGGAGTGGTTTTAAACGGTAGTTCGTTCGTACGAGAGTCCGTTATACTTCCCATTGCACCGCCTACCCCAGGCAGGGAAGATGCGTAAATGCATTTCCACTTCGTCAAAAAAAAAAAAAAAAAAAAAAGGTTAGGTTAGGTTAGGTTAGGTTAGGTTAGGTTAGGTTAGGTTAGGTTAGGTTAGGTTAGGTTAGGTTAGGTTAGGTTAGGTTAGGTTAGGTTAGGTTAGGTTAGGTTAGGTTAGGTTAGGTTAGGTTAGGTTAGGTTAGGTTAGGTTAGGTTAGGTTAGGTTAGGTTAGGTTAGGTTAGGTTCACCGGGTCCCAGGAGACTGCCTGCTCCTTCGACGGCTGCCGTGGTGGTAGCCGTAAAGGAGGGCAGCGAGGCCACCTACGCCAGCGTCATGGCCAAGGCCATGAAGTCCTTTTCACTGGCGGAAGTTGGCCTCGAGCACGTCAGGGTCCGTAAGACGCAGACCGGGGCCCGCCTCATTGAGGTCCCGGGCGCGAACGGTGCGGCGGCGGCGGATGCGCTATGCGCTAAAATTGACGGGTTGGTTGGCGATGTGGCCAAGGTCTACCGACCCGTCAAAATGGCGGAAATCCGGGTGGGTGGTCTCGATGAGACCATCACCCCGGATGACATAGCGCAGGCAGTGGTGGCCAAGACTGGGTGCTCCCCCACCCAAGTCAAGGTAGGTGCCATCCGTTCCCGCTACGACGGATCCGGCGTGGCCAACGTAAAGTGCCCGGTGGCGGTGGCCAACACGCTGGCTGCTACAAGACGACTGCTAGTGGGGTGGTCGTCCGCCAGCGTGACTGCACTGGAGCAGAGGCCAATGCGGTGCTTCCGATGCCAAGGCATCGGACACAGCGCGTCTCTGTGCTCCTCAACGGTGGACCGGTCCAACTTGTGCCACCGGTGCAGTAAGCCGGGCCACTGGAGGGCCTCCTGCCTGGCCGCGCCGCACTGCGACGTTTGCCTTAAGGCACGGCGTCCGGCGGACCACATAATGGGAGGATGGAGGTGTGCCCCGCCACATACCAGGGGCAAGGCTCCAGGGCAGGGCCAGTCAACGCCCCCCCCCCACAAGTTGTGCCGCCAATACGGCAACGCAGGAGGATAGCCAGATGGACCTCTAAATGCCAGCACACCAGCACTTAGAGGTCCTTCAGGCGAACGCCAACCACTCCGCCCGAGCCCAAGACCTGCTCATGCAGGTCATGGCGGAGTGGGGCATTGGCGTTATGGTGGTGGCTGAGCCGTACTTCGTCCCCCCCCAGCCCAACTGGGTCGGGGCGACGGATGGCTCGGTTGCCATCGTGGTGCCGGCGATGGGTGACCTCCCCCCCCTATCGGGAATGGCCAGGGGTTCGGGCTTCGCAGTGGCCAAATGGGGAGATACTGTCCTGGTGGCAGTATACTTCTCCCCGAATAGGCCACTGCGGGAATTTGAAGCCTTCCTGGTGGGGCTGGGGAGAGTCGTCGGAGGGGCGGCGCCGGCGCCATTGGTGGTGATGGGGGACCTCAATGCGAAGAGCGCGGCTTGGTCTTCCCCCATCACGGACCCGAGAGGAGTGGCCCTCGAGGACTGGGTGGCGGCAATGGGGCTTGAGGTTCTCAACCGGGGCGACGCCTACACGTGTGTGCGGCGAAATGGGGGGTCGATCGTGGACGTTTCGTTCGCGACCCCTGCTATCGCCGCACGAATCACGGACTGGCGCGTCCTGGAGGAGGTAGAGACCCTCTCCGACCATTTATACATTCGGATGAGGGTCACCTCGCTGAGGGCACCGCCACTCAGCCCAAGAGGAAGGAGTGGGAGAGGAGGAGGAGGGGCTTTCCCGAGATGGACCCTGGCCCGCCTCGACCGAGGAATGGCGGAGGAGGCGGCCATGGTGGAGGCGTGGTGTGCGCCCCCCCCGGTCACTCTGGGAGTTGAGGAGCGGGCAGCCCGTTTTCGCGTCGCACTAACGACGGTGTGCGACGCGGCCATGCCAAGGGCTCGAAGGCTGCCCGCTAAAAGACAGGTGTACTGGTGGTCGCAGGAGATTGCGGCCCTGCGAACCACCAGTGACGCCGCCCGCCGTGCCTACACCCACTGCAGGCGGAGGCGACACCTGCCAGAGGAGGAAGAGCATCTCCACACAGAGCTGACGTCAGCGAAGGACGCGCTCTCTGTGGAGATAGCTCGCAGGAAGGACGAGGCGCGTGAGGAGTTCATGGCCACGCTGGATAGGGAGCCTTGGGGGCGGCCTTACCGAATCGTGCGCAACAAAATGCGTTGCGCACCCCCCATGGACTCCCTTGAGCCAGAACTCCTCACGAGGATCGTGGAGGGACTCTTCCCGGCCACGCCGGCTTTTCAGCCGCCCGGCATCGTGGGCCCCACGGTTGAGGAGGTCGATCAGGTTGATCCCCCTCCCGTGACGGTCGACGAAATGGAGAGTGTTGTCGATCGTCTCCGGTCCTGCAGGAAAGCGCCAGGACCGGATGGGGTACCGGGGAGAGTCCTCCACATTGTGGCGGAGCACCTCGGGGACCGCGTGCGGACCCTCTTCGATGATTGCATCAAGGAGGGGCGCTTCCCGAGGTGCTGGAAGGAGGGGCGCCTCGTCCTTCTTCGGAAGGAAGGAAGGCCAGTGGATACCCCTGCCGGTCACCGTCCCATCGTCCTCCTAGATGAGACGGGCAAGATGCTCGAGCGCATCTTGTCCCGTCGCATCGTCAAACATCTGGAGTACGTTGGGCCTAACATCTCGGACCGGCAGTACGGGTTCCGTGAGGGACGGTCCACTATGGACGCGTTATCGTCCCTCCGGAACTTCTGTGGGTACGCGGAGGAGAGGGGTGAGGGAGTCGTGGCGGTGTCGTTAGATATCGCCAACGCATTTGGCTCCCTGCCCTTCCCGGTCATCATAGAGGCCCTCCGCTACCACAGGGTGCCCGGGTATCTGCGGCGGATTGTAGAGCACTACTTGACCGACAGGGTAGTGCTCTACGATCGTGGAGGTCTGCGGATCGCCCACCCGATGTCGTGCGGTGTTCCCCAGGGGTCCGTGTTAGGTCCCCTGCTGTGGAACATCGGCTACGACTGGGTGATCCGCGGAGCGCTCCTTCCCCGCATGGCCACCATTTGCTATGCCGACGATACCATGGTGACCGTGCGGGGACGTGAGCTGGAGGAGGCCCTCCGAAGGGCGGCGGTGGCGGCAGACCTGGTTGTCGGCCGCATCCGACAACTGGGTCTGGAGGTGTCCCTCCCGAAGACAGACGCTATTGTCTTCGGGGGGAGGAGATGGCGTCCCCGTAGCGGAACGACCATTCCTATAGCAGGGGAAGCGGTCCAGGTCAAGGCCAACGTCAAGTACCTTGGTCTTGTCCTGGATCAAAAGTGGGACTTTGGGGAGCATTTTCGGCAACTCGCTCCCCGGGTGGTGGGCGCTGCATTGGCCCTCGGCCGACTACTGCCGAACGTTGGAGGGCCCAGGGCGCCATGCAGGCGCCTTTTTGCCGGTGTTGTGCGCAGCATGGCGCTCTACGGCGCACCAATATGGGCCGACAAACTATCGGCCCGGAACAAGGCTCTCTTACGGAGGCCTCAGAGAGTCGTGGCCCTCCGCATTGTGAGGGCTTACGTTACGGTGGCTCATGCGGCTGCATGCGTCTTGGCCTGCACCCCGCCGTGGGAGCTGGATGCTCAGGTGCAGGCCGAGACGTACCAAAGGAGGGCAGAGTCGAGGGCCCGAGGCGAGCGTCCGGACTCTGAGGTGGTCGATGAGACTCGGCGGATGGCCGAGAGAAGGATGAGGGACCGGTGGAAAAGTGACCTGGGGGATTCCCCCTATGGAACCCACACCATAGGGGCACTCCTCCCGTCGCTTGACCACTGGGTCGAGAGGGCGCACGGTACGCTGACGTACCGGCTTGTGCAGGTACTGACCGGACATGGGTGTTTCGGCCACTACCTGCACAAGATAAACAGGGAGCCGAGTCCGATCTGCCACGAGTGCGGCGATCCGGATGACACGGCCCAGCACACCCTCCAGGTGTGCACTCGCTGGGATCCGGAGCGCCGCGCTATGGTCGCGGTGATCGGTGTCTCCGATCTCTCGCTGCGCAGCGTGGTCTCGGCCATGCTGGGCAGCGACAGATCGTGGAAGGCGGTATCCTCCTTCTGTGAGAGTGTCATCTCACAGAAGGAGGTGGCGGAGCGGGAGCGCGAAGACGATGTCGACGCACACCCGCTCCGGCGCAGACGAAGGGGGCGAAGGCGCGTGCAGTACGCTGCTAGCCTGAACCCCTTGTAGGACCAGTGGGTTAGGGGCCCACATTGCACGGTCCTACACACGTCTGGGGGAGGGGTCGCAGCGTTTACCGACCCCTCCCTCCTTTGGCGGCGGTACCCCGGCATGAGGCTGGGAAGGCTGGGGGGCACCCAATGGTCGCATCTTCGGGAGCCCATGGTGTCCCCGAAAACAGCAGCGGAGGTAAACGCCGGAGTGGTTTTAGACGGTAGGCTGCTCCCTCCACTCTCGCAGGAGAGTGGACGGGAGGAGAGAGTCCGTCATACCCCCCCTATAGCATGGCCAACCCTTAGGCCGGGGGATGATGCGTAACGCATTTCCACTCCGAAAAAAAAAAAAAAAAAAAAAAAAAAAAAAAAAAAAAAAAAGGTTAGGTTAGGTTAGGTTAGGTTAAGTCGTTTGGAAGTCGTTTCTTGTCATTTTCTTGGGTTGTACTGGTTGGATATATGCAAGTTTTGGTTTCATAGACTTACATTTTTTCCTTATCAGTTTGTTTTCATCTTTTCTCTTTTATCTCCTTTAGTTTTCTTATTTTATCAATTTTGGCATTTGCGGTTGGTAATCTTTTTGTATTTTTTTCGTTAATTTTTTCACTATTTTTCACTTTTTCTTTATTTTGTAGTTCGGTCGTCTTGCATCTTTTTCAGTCCTTTTCAGGACTGGAAGATAGCGGACCTTTAGGTTAGTTTGTTTAATTAGGATTAATTTTTTCGGAACGAAGGTTCCGAACTTATTGACCTAATAATTTTGTAGTTTTGACCTTGTAATTTTTTGTAATTTCATTGTTTGTTTACCTTTTTTCTTTTTAATTTAATTAGTGTTGCTGTTATTTCATCTTGCCCATCTTTTGGGTGGAGGTACCGGCAACGGTTAGTTTAATTATAGTTAGGTTTTGGTTTTGGTATTTTTAGGTTTGGTATTTTTCTTTAATTTTTGTAAATTTTGAGTTTATGCTCGAAGCTTGCAAATTTTTTTAGTTAACTTTTTTGTGTTTGGGTTCATTGTTTAATTAGATTTAGTGTTTTGTAAAATATTTAATCTGTAAGTTAGGATAGGATATTTAGTTTTTTAAATATTTGTATTTAACTTTTTAACTTTTTGACCGCTGAGTCAAAAGTTATTAGTGTTTTAGGTATTGGTAGGTAGTTTTTTGTATATTTTGTTGTGAAGTTTACAAACTTAAGCTTTTTTGCGAAAGTTTGTAAATTTCATAACTTTTACACCTTTTCACCTTTTTCTGTTTTCTCGCTTTGGCCATTTAGGCCTTTGCGAGAGGCATATTGGTTTCCCTTTTCAGCTTCACACGACTTCCGGAAGTGGGCGAAATCGGGCTCCGAACGGAATTTTTCGGTTGCTATTTTTTTGAAACAGGCGTCGAACTCAACTTTGTATGAGAAAAGTAAAATCCGACTCGCACTTGACTTTTTCAAGTTAGGTTAGGTCGCAACTCTGGTCCTGGCCGTCGGATTTAGGCTAAATTTTGGGTTTAGGTAGACGAGGTCACAATGACCTCGCCTACCAAATTTTGGAAGGATCCACCGGAGGGTGGGGAAGTTGTCCTCAGCTCGGAGTCCGAGATGGAGGACGACTTCATCGAGGTCGAGGACAACGCTCCGTCGGGCCCTAAAAGGGCACATGAAGACGAGGAGGACGACCCTCGTCCTCCTAAGGTGAATACAGCGGTGCGGGGGAAGCCGAAGGGCGCCTACGCCGGGTTGGCCACGGCAAGATTGCGGGCAAAGCAGTTCCTGCTGGAGCCCCAATTTGCCGAGGCGGCCGAGGCGGCTGAGCCCGATTCGGGCGAATGTTACCGGCGGGAGTACCCTGAGCTCCGCTCCAGGAAGGGGAGCAAGGGAAAAACCGGGGACTCCGTGCGCTCGCGCTCGCGCTCGAGCTCTCGCCCCGGTTCGAGCTCCCCCGAGGCAGCGTGTCTAGCGTGTGTGCAGGAGAGCGACCCGCTAGACGCCGCGCGCATGGCGGCGCGGGATATCTTAGAGGCGGCCAAGGCATCCGGCAATCTCAAGGGGGAGATTTGGGGACGAATGAACCGGGCGTGCCGCGTAATCTTGGGCTCGATGGACGAGGTCGAGGCGGCCAGGGCCGAGAGCGAGGAGATCCGCATCCTGAAGGCGGATAATAAAAGGATGCGGGAGCAACTCGCTCAAAACTCGGCGGAGCTGAAGGCACTTCGTGTCGCCTTCAGCAAGCGGGAGAGTCCGTCCACTCCCGCCCCTGTGGCCGCCTCCCTGCAATTCGGGACGGCAGAGCTCACCGAGGCCATAGAGGCCATGAAGCGTGACCTCTTTGTGAGCCTCGGTGGCATGATAAATGCCAGGATGGAGGAGGTCAACCGTCGCCTCCCGGCCGAGCCCATCCTCCGCCCCCCGCTGGCGCACGACAGGCGAGCCGCCAAGCCCGCCGTCGCAGCCCCTCCTCAGAGGGTTGTCGCAAAACCGGCCCTCCCCCCCCCGGCCCCGGCGGAGGCGTTAGCGCCGATCGCCAGGGCCCGCCTAGGCGACGGGAGGCCGAAGGCCACGGCGACCAAGAAGGCGGCAGCCCCGGCCCCCGCCGCGGTACCCGCCCCCAGACGACCGACCAGGCTGGTTAACTCCGGCCCAGCCCCGAGAGCCGTCCGGCCCTCGCAGGGCGAACCCGGCCCCTCGGGCCGCATGCCACCCCCGCCCGCGCAGTCGTCGTGGTCGGAGGTGGTGCGAAGGAAGGGGAAGGGCAAGGCCAAGGCCCCCCCTCCACCCCCGAAGAACACCAAGGCGGCGCACGGACCCAGGCCCGTAAGGCTGTCCGTCCCGAAGACGGCGGCGGTCGTGGTCTCCCTCAAGGAGGGAGCCACCACCACCTTAAAAGACACGATGGCGAAGGCCATCAACGGCCTTAGCCTAAGCGAGGTGGGCCTCCAAAATGTTAGGGTCAGGACCTCGATGACCGGTTCCCGGGTCATCGAGGTCGCCGGGGAGGATGGGCAGAGGGTGGCGGACTCCCTTGCGGCCAGGCTGCAAGGGATAGTGGGCGACGTCGCCAAGGTGAGCCGCCCAGTTAAATTGGCCGAACTCCAGCTCTCCGGACTGGACGAGTCGGCCACGAAAGAATCGGTGGCTCGGGCGGTCGCCGCAGCTGGGGCCTGCCTGCCGGAACAGGTCGGGGTGGTGTACATCCGCACCCTCTACGACGGCACTGGGTCAGCAATGATCCGGTGCCCAGTGCCGGCGGCGATAGCGATTAAGAACGCTGGCAGGGTCCAGGTAGGCTGGGCCTCTGCCAGGGTCACGGTGGTGGGGCCGACGCCGATGCGGTGCTTCCGTTGTTACGGCGTCGGCCACTCGCGGGAGATGTGCCCCTCCAAGTCCGACCGGAGCAATTGCTGCTTCCGGTGCAGCAAGGGGGGGCACAAAATGTCGGAGTGCTGGGAGAAGGCGTGGTGTGCCGTGTGCCACCAGGCCAAACTCCCAGCCAACCACCGGATGGGGGGCATAAATTGTTGCCCCCCCGCCCTCAGAGGGAGGAGCACGAGGCCGCAGCGCCCCCGCCCCGCCCCAGCAAGCAATGCCCCCGCAGCGGAAGCCGCCGCCGGGCCACTGGAGGAGACCTGCATGGACCTCTAAATGCCAGCACAGCATTTAGAGCTCCTGCAGGTCAACGTCAACCACTCCGCCAGATCACAGGACCTGCTAATGCAGGTCATGGCGGAGTGGTCGATCGACGCAGTGGTCGTGACGGAGCCCTACTACGTCCCTCCCTCACCCAACTGGGTGGGGTCGACGGACGAGAGGGCTGCCGTGGTGGTGCCGGCGGTTGGCAATGGCCCCCCTCTGGGGAGGATCGAGGTCGGCCCGGGGTACGCGGCGGCCGGATGGGGGAGTGACACCGTATTAATTGCGGTGTATTTCTCCCCCAATAGGCCGCTGGCCGACTTCGAGGTCTTCCTCGGGGTCCTGGGGGGCGTTGCGAGGAGGGCGGCCCCGCGCCAAGTAATCATCCTGGGGGACCTCAACGCCAAAAGTGCGGCGTGGGGTTCCCCCGTAACGGATGCGCGCGGGGCGGCGCTTAGGGATTGGTCGGTGGTAGCGGGCCTGGCGGTCTTGAACCGGGGCAGCGCCAACACCTGCGTGCGGCGGCGAGGGGGGTCAATCGTGGACATCACGTTCGCGACCCCCGCCATGGCCGCACGCGTTGCAGGTTGGCGCGTCCTGGAGGACGTGGAGACCCTGTCTGATCACCTATACATTAGGTTCAGGGTCTCCACAGGGCTGGGCCAGCCACCACCAGTCCCAAGGGGGGGGCGTAGGGGGGGAATGGGGGAGTTCCCCAAGTGGTCCCTGTCCCTTCTGGACAGGGCCAAGGCGGACGAGGCGGCAATGGTGGAGGCTTGGTGCTCAGCCCCACCTGCCGCCTCGGGAGTGGAGGAGAGGGCGCGTCACTTCCGCACATCGCTGCAGGCGGTGTGCGGAGCGGCCATGCCCCGGGCAAGACGGTTGTTTGCCCGGCGGTGCGTATACTGGTGGTCCGCAGAAATTGCGGCCCTGCGGACCACCGCCGACGGTGCCCGCCACGCCTACCAGCACTGCAGGCGTAGGCGGCACACCCGGGAGGAGGAGGAGGGGCTCTACAGGGCCCACCAAGAGGCCAGGGGGGCCCTAACCCTGTCCATAGCGGTGGCCAAGGAAGAGGGCAATGTCTCCTTCCTGGCCACGCTGGACGAGAATCCATGGGGGCGGCCGTACAAGGTGGTGCGCAACAAGATGCGCACCGCCCCCCCCATGGATTCGCTGGAGCCCCCCCTCCTGAGGAGGGTCATCGAGGGGCTGTTTCCGGCAGCCCCGTCGATAGTTCCCCCGGTGATGACCGAGCCACCGGGGGACCTGGAGGACCCACTCGAACTCGACATCGCACCGGTGAGCGATGACGAGTTCGAGAGGGCGGTGGACCGGCTCCGGGGCTGCAAGAAAGCCCCGGGGCCCGATGGAGTACCAGGCCGGGTACTCCCCATCGCCCTAAAGCACCTCGGGGACCGACTCAGGCAGTTAATGAGTGACTGCCTGAGGGAAGGTCGGTTCCCGAGAGTGTGGAAGGAGGGGAGGCTGTGCCTCATCCGGAAGGAGGGTCGACCCCCGGATTGCCCGTCCGCCTATCGCCCCATAGTGCTGCTGGACGAGGCCGGGAAGATGTTGGAGAGAGTCCTGGCCTCTAGGATCCGGCAGCACCTAGAGACCGCCGGCCCGAACGTCTGTGGAAGACAGTTCGGGTTTAGAGAGGGGCGGTCTACGCTCGACGCGGTGAAGTCCCTAAGGGACTTCTACGACTACGCGTCGAGCAGAGGGGAGGGAGTAGTGGCGGTGTCGCTCGACATCGCCAACGCCTTTGGCACCCTCCCCTATGGGGTGATAAGGGAGGCACTCATATACCACCGAGTGCCTCCCTACCTGCGGCGGCTCATAGAGCACTACCTTACTGATAGGGTAGTGCTCTATGAGCAGGCGGACGGTCGACGGGGGTCGACGGAGATGGCCTGTGGCGTGCCCCAAGGTTCCGTGCTCGGTCCGCTCTTATGGAACCTGGGGTACGACTGGGCCATCAGGGGGGAGCTGCTCCCGCGGACGGCCACCATCTGCTACGCAGACGATACCATGGTGGCCGCGCGCGGGACCGAGCTGAGAGAGGTGCTGTGCCGGGCGGAAGCGGCGGCCGAGCTGGCGATTCACCGGATCGGTCGGCTCGGCCTGAGGGTGGCCCTCCCGAAGACTGAGGCTATAGTCTTCGGGGGGCGGGGGGTGGAGGCTGCCGGCGGGCGCGGCGCTCACCCTGGGGGGGGAACCGGTCCAGATCAAGCCCCACATAAAATATTTGGGGCTTGTTCTGGACCGATGGTGGAGTTTCGGGGAGCACTTCAAGAAGTTAGCTCCCCGAGTGGTGGGCGCCGCGTCGGCGATGAGTCGGCTTCTGCCGAACGTGGGTGGACCAGGCTCCTTGTGCCGCCGGCTGTATGCCGGCGTCACGAGGAGCATGGCTCTGTACGGGGCCCCGATCTGGGCGGACAAGCTGTCCGCCCGGAACCGGGCCCTGCTACGGAGGCCACAGCGGGTGGTGGCCCTCCGCATTGTGAGGGCCTACATGACTGTGGCCCACGCCGCGGCCTGCCTCCTCGCCTGCACCCCGCCCTGGGAGTTGGACGCAGAGGTGCGGGCGGAGACCTACAAGGTTAGGTCCAGGGCCCGGGCGAGAGGTGATCGCCCGGACCCTGAGGAGGTTGAGGAGACGCGCCGGATGATGGAGCGCCGACTGCGGGACAGGTGGAAAGCGAGACTGGAGGATTCCCCCTATGGTGTTTATACCATAGGGGCGATCCTCCCGTCGCTGGACACCTGGTTGGGGAGGGCAGTCGGTGCTACATCGTACCGGCTTGTGCAGGTATTGACCGGACACGGATGCTTCGGTCATTACCTGCACAAGATTGGGAGGGAGCCCGGCCCGCAGTGCCATGAGTGCGGCGATCCGGACGACACGGCTCGCCGCACCCTCGCGGTGTGCAGCCGTTGGAGTGCGGAGCGCTGCACGATGGCACTGGCCATCGGGCAATGGGACCTCTCCCTGCACAGCGTCGTGTCTGCGATGCTGTGCAGCGACAGGTCCTGGAGGGCTGTGGCCTCCTTCTGCGAGTACGTTATCTCGCAGAAGGAGGCCGCGGAGCGGGAGCGCGAGGAGTCTCCTCACGCGCATCCGCTCCGGCGCAGACGGCAGGGGTTTAGGCGGCGGCGTTTTGCCGGCCGCCTCTACCCTTAGTGACTGCGGGTGGGGGATGGGAGTCCCCTGCTCGCCGTAGGCTAGTCACTTGGCGGTCTGGGAGGGGGGCCAGGCGTACTCGGCCCCCCTCTCCTTTGGCGCGGGAAGCCCCGGCAATGGCTGGGGCGTCCGGTGGACACCGTGGGGATGCCGAGCAGGAAACACGGTGTCCATACAAACCGGAGGGGTGGGTACGCCAAGGTGTTTTTTAGTGGGTAACACTCCCCCACTCCTTCTCACTCGGAGAAGGGGGGGGGACGTGAGTCCCACATACCCTCCCGCCACTCCCATGGCGGGGGAAATGCGTAACGCATTTTTCACCTTGTCAAAAAAAAAAAAAAAAAAAAAAAAAAAAAAAAAAAAAAAAAAAAAAAAAAAAAAAAAAAAAAAAAAAAAAAAGGTTAGGTTAGGTTAGGTTAGGTTAGGTTAGGTTAGGTTAGGTTAGGTTAGGTTAGGTTAGGTTAGGTTAGGTTAGGTTAGGTTAGGTTAGGTTAGGTTAGGTTAGGTTAGGTTAGGTTAGGTTAGGTTAGGTTAGGTTAGGTTAGGTTAGGTTAGGTTAGGTTAGGTTAGGTTAGGTTAGGTTAGGTTAGGTTAGGTTAGGTTAGGTTAGGTTAGGTTAGGTTAGGTTAGGTTAGGTTAGGTTAGGTTAGGTTAGGTTAGGTTAGGTTAGGTTAGGTTAGGTTAGGTTAGGTTAGGTTAGGTTAGGTTAGGTTAGGTTAGGTTAGGTTAGGTTAGGTTAGGTTAGGTTAGGTTAGGTTAGGTTAGGTTAGGTTGAAGTCGAATCTTGGGTGTCTTTGGGTGGATTAGTGCGAGTTTTGGTTACCAAATACTACATTTTTTCCTCAACGTTTAACTTCTTTCCGTTCTCTTCTATCCTTTCAATTTTTCTTATTTTTCAAGTTTTCGTTTTTGCGGTTGGTAATTTAATTTCATTTTTTGCTCGGTTTTGCACTTTTTTGTTTATTTTTTGGTTTTTTTTTTTTTTTTTTTTTTTTTTTTTTTTTTTTTTTTTTTTTTTTTTTTTTTTTTTTTTTTTTTTTTTTTTTTTTTTTTTTTTTTTTTTTTATTCTTGCGTCTTTTTTAGCCCTTTTCAGGGCTAGAAGATTGCGGATTTCTTGTTCTTTGTGTAGGTTAGGGTCCAATAATTTTCGGAACTCAGGTTCCAAAATTGTTGGCCTTACCAAATTGTAAATTTTTCACTTATTTTTTGTTAGTTTTAGGGTTTTTTGTGCTATAGTATTGTCGGTGTTGCCTTTATCCCACCTTGCTCAGTTTTTGGGCGGGGGTACTGGCGACGGTCCCGCTTATTATAGCATATTTTGCATTTGGTTTTGGGTTGTTTAGCTGTAAGATTTTTATTTTGTAAGTTTCAGATTTTCTCTTGAAATTTGCAAGGAAAATTTTTCAGTTATTTTTTGTGTTTGGTAGTGTTTAGTATTAGTTTATAGTTACTTGTAAATTATTTCTTTCATTTTTTAGGGTAGTTTAGTTTGTTCTTTAAATTTGTTGTATACACCTTTTAACCTTTTGACCACCTGGTCAAAAGTTATTGCATTGTATATAATATTTGGTAGCGTAAGTTTTTCTAAGGTTTCAGTTTTACAAACTTATCGTTTTTTGATATTTTTGTAAAATTGATAACTTTTAACCTTTTAATCTTTTTTGTGTTTTTTCTTTTTCTTTTGTTAGTTTTTACTGGGAGGTACCTTTTTGTTTTTGTTTCGTTATCCTACGACTTCGGGAAGTGGGTCATTTTAGGGGCGCAAGATTTTAACACTTTGCTAAGTGTTTCAAATCAGGCGCTCAACCCACTTCTCCATACATTTAGCCAAATCCGACTCGCACTTGACCTTTTAGGTTAGGTTAGGTCGTAAGTCCGGTCCTAGCGGTCGGATTTGGACTAGATTTTGGGACTAGGTAGACGAGGTCACTATGACCTCGCCTACCAAATTTTGGGGGGATCCACCGGGGGGGGGAGGAACTCGCTTGAGTTCCGACTCCGAACCGGAGGATTTTATTGATGTGGATGGTGACGTGGTGGAGAGTGCTCCTTCGACGTCCAAGAGGGCGCATGAGGACGAGGAGGAGGACCCCAAACCTCCTCCAAAGTTCAACTCGGCGGTTCGGGGGAAGGCCAAGGGGGCGTATGTGGGGCTAGCTACAGCAAGGCTAAGGGCGAAGCTGTATCAGCTGACGCCCCAATTTTCGGAGGGGGCTGATACCGACTCGGATCCGGCGGATCCTGTGGCCGAGTATCGGAGGGAGTTCCCCGAACTCCGCCCCAAGGGGGGGATAAAGGGGAAAGCGGTCGGCAACGTACGCTCCCGCTCTACATCGCGCTCTCCTGAGCCCGTGGATGGGCTGGCGTGCACGCAGGAGACGGACCCGCTGGACGCCACCCGCTTGGCGGCGCGCGACATATTGGAGGCGGCCCGGTCATCCGGGAATTTAAAGGGGGAGATCTGGGGCCGGATGAACCGGGCCTGCAGAACAATTTTAGGGTCGATGGACGCAGTCCAGGCGGCCCAAAATGAAAACGAGGAGATCCGAATATTGAAAGCGGACAATAAGCGAATGCGGGAGCAGCTGGCGCTCAATTCTGCAGAATTGAAGGCGCTCCGCATCGCTTTTAGCGAGAGGGAGATCCCGGCCGCACCGGTGGCTTCGTCACTGCAGTTCGGTACGGTCGAACTGACCGAGGCCATACAGGAGATGAAGAGAGACCTGTTTTTGAGCCTCGGTCGGATGGTGAACGACCGTATCGACGAAGTCAACCGGCGTCTCCCGGCGGAGCCAATTCTCCGCCCCCCGTTGGCGCACGAGGTGCGTGCCCTTAGGCATGTCCCCACCCCTCCTCCTCGGAGAATTACCGTTGCGCCCACTGCTCCCTCCCGGACCCCAGTGGAGGTGCTCGAGCCGGTCGCCAGGGCTCGGCTAGGCGACGGGAGGCCGAAGCCCAAGGCGGCCAAGAAGGTGGTGGCCACACCCATGTCGCCGGTGCTCAGCCCCCCCTCCAGGAGGCCAAGCAAACTGGTGGTAGCAGACCCTGCCCCGAGAGCCGCTCGGCCCTCACAAGGGGAACCCGGCCCCTCGGGCCGAATCCCACCCCCGCCCGCGCAGATGGCGTGGTCGGAGGTGGTTAGGCGGAAAGGGAAGGGCAAGGCCAAGGCCACCCCTCCCCAAGCCCCGAAGTCCGGAAAGGCGGCGCCCAGACCGGTGAAGTTGTCCGTCCCCAAGACGGCGGCAGTGGTGGTCACCCTCAAGAAGGGGGCCACCACCACTCTGCAGGCCACCATGGCTAAGGCCATTAACGGCCTTAGCCTCAGTTCGGTTGGCCTGCAGCACGTCAAGGTGAGGACCTCGATGACGGGCTCCAGGGTCATCGAGGTCCCAGGGGAGGACGGGCACAGGGTGGCAGATACCCTTGCAGCCAAGCTGCAGGGGTTGGTGGGGGACGTCGCTGACATCAGCCGCCCAGTGAAGACGGCCGAGATCCAGCTGGCCGGCCTTGACGAGTCGGCCACGAAGGACTCGGTGGCGCAGGCGGTCGCGGCAGCCGGGTCATGCCTGCCGGGACAAGTAAGGGTGGGGGCCGTCCGCTCCTCCTACGACGGCACTGGATCAGTGTTGGTCCAGTGCCCCGTGCAGGCGGCGGTGGCACTGCGGAACGCGGGAAGGATCCTGGTCGGATGGGCCTCCGCCAGGGTCACGCCGATGGGGCCGACACCGATGCGGTGTTACCGATGTTACGGTGTCGGCCACTCACGGGAGCTGTGCCCCTCCAAGGAAGACCGGAGCAATGCCTGCTTCCGGTGCAGTAGGGAGGGGCACAGGATGAGTGAGTGCTGGGAAAAGGCGTGGTGTGCCGTGTGCCACCAGGCCAGACTCCCAGCCAACCATCGGATGGGGGGGACAAATTGTTGCCCCCCCCACACAAGAGGGAGGGACATGAGGCCGCAGCGCCCCCGCCCAGTTCCCGCAGTTCCCGAAGCCCCCGCAGCGACCGCGGCCCAGGAGGAGACCATCATGGACCTCTAGATGCCAGCACACCATCTAGAGGTCCTGCAGGTGAATGTCAACCACTCCGCCAGAGCGCAAGACCTGCTCATGCAGGTCATGGCGGAGTGGGAGATTGACGTGGTCGCGGTGACGGAGCCCTATTTCGTCCCTCCCCTACCCAACTGGGTGGGGTCGAGGGACGACAGGGCTGCCGTGGTGGTGCCGGCGATCGGCGACGGCCCCCCCCTCGTAAAACTCGAGGTGGGCCCAGGGTACGCGGCGGCCGGATGGGGGAACGACACCGCACTGATTGCGGTGTATTTCTCCCCCAATAGGCCGCTGGTCGCCTTTGAGGCTTTCCTCGAGGCCCTCGGGGGGGTGGCCAGGAGGGTGGCCCCGCGCCAAATAATCATCCTGGGGGACCTCAACGCCAAAAGCGCGGCGTGGGGTTCCCCCGTAACGGATGCGCGCGGGGGTGTGCTTCGGGATTGGTTGGTGGTGGAGGGCCTGGTTGTCCTCAACCAGGGCAGCGCCAATACTTGCGTGCGGCGGCAGGGGGGGTCCATCGTGGATGTCACGTTTGCGACCCCTGCCATTGCCGCACGCGTCACCGATTGGCGCGTCCTGGAGGACGTGGAGACCCTATCAGACCATCTGAATATCAGGTTTAGGGTCTCCACAAGGGCAGGCCAGCCACCACCAGTCCCAGGGGGGGGGCGTAGGGGGGGAAGGGGGGAGTTCCCCAAGTGGTCCCTGTCCCAGCTGGACAGGGCCAGGGCGGACGAGGCGGCGTTGGTGGAGGCGTGGTGTGACGCCCCACCCGCCGCCTTGGGGGTGGAGGAGAGGGCGCGCCGGTTCCGCACATCGCTGCAGTCGGTGTGCGGAGCTGCCATGCCCCGGGCGAGGCGCCTGTTCGCCCGCCGGTTTGTGTATTGGTGGTCCGCCGAAATCGCGGCCCTGCGGACCACCAGCAACGGTGCCCGCAACGCCTACCAGCGTTGCAGGCGCCGGCAGCACACCCGGGAGGAGGAGGAGGGGCTCCACAGGGCCCTCCAAGAAGCCAAGAGGGCCCTGGTCCTGTCCATCGCGGTGGCCAAGGAGGAGGGGTGGTCCTCCTTCCTCGCCACGCTGGACAGGAATCCATGGGGGCGGCCGTACAGGGTGGTGCGCAACAAAATGCGCACCGCCCCCCCCATGGACTCACTGGAGCCCCCTCTCCTCAGGAGGGTCATCGAGGGGCTGTTTCCGGCAGCCCCTTCGATAGTTCCCCGGTGATGACCGAGCCACCGGGGGACCTGGAGGACCCACCCGAACTCGTCATCGCACCGGTAAGCGATGACGAGTTCGAGAGGGCGATGGACCGGCTCCGGGGCTGCAATAAAGCCCCGGGGCCCGACGGAGTACCAGGGCGGGTACTCCACATCGCCCTACAGCACCTCGGGGACCGACTCAGGCAGTTGTTGAGCGACTGCCTGAGGGACGGACGGTTCCCGAGAGTGTGGAAGGAGGGGAGGCTTTGCCTCCTCCGGAAGGAGGGTCGACCCCCGGACTGTCCGTCCGCATATCGCCCCATCGTGCTGCTGGATGAGGCCGGGAAGATTCTCGAGAGAATCCTGGCCTTCCGGATCCAGCAGCACCTACAGACCGCCGGCCCGAACGTCTCCGATAGACAGTTCGGGTTCAGGGAAGGGCGGTCTACGCTCGACGCGTTGAAGTCCCTTAGGGACTTCTGTGACCACGCGTCGAGCAGAGGGGAGGGTGTAGTGGTGGTGTCGCTCGACATCGCCAACGCCTTTGGCACCCTCCCCTATGGGGTGATAAGGGAGGCACTCATATACCACCGAGTGCCTCCCTACCTGCGGCGGCTCATAGAGCACTACCTTACTGATAGGGTAGTGCTCTATGAGCAGGCGGACGGTCGACGGGGGTCGACGGAGATGGCCTGTGGCGTGCCCCAAGGTTCCGTGCTCGGTCCACTCTTATGGAACCTGGGGTACGATTGGGCCATCAGGGGGGAGTTGCTCCCGCGGACGGCCACCATCTGCTATGCGGATGACACAATGGTGGCCGTGCGCGGGACCGACGTGAGGGAGGTGCTTTGCCGGGCGGAAGCGGCGGCCGAGCTGGCCATTTACCGGATTGGTCGGCTCGGCCTGAGGGTGGCCCTCCCGAAGACTGAGGCGATAGTCTTCGGGGGGCGGGGGTGGAGGCTGCCTGCGGGCGCTGCGCTCACACTGGGGGGGGAACCGGTCCAGATCAAGCCCCACATCAAATATTTGGGGCTTGTTCTGGACCGATGGTGGAGTTTCGGGGAGCATTTCTCGCAGATGGCTCCCCGAATTGTGGGCGCCGCGTCGGCACTAAGTCGGCTTCTGCCGAACGTGGGTGGGCCGGGCTCCTTGTGCCGCCGGTTATATGCCGGCGTCACAAGGAGCATGGCTCTGTACGGGGCCCCCATCTGGGCGGACAAGCTGTCCGCCCGGAACCGGGCCCTGCTACGGAGGCCACAGCGGGTGGTGGCCCTCAGAATGGTGAGGGCCTACAGGACGGTGGCCCACGCCGCGGCCTGCCTCCTCGCTTGCACCCCGCCCTGGGAGTTGGACGCGGAGGTGCAAGCGGAGACCTACAAGGTTAGGTCCAGGGCCCGGGCTAGGGGTGAACGCCCGGACCCTGAGGAGGTGGAGGAGACGCGCCGGATGATGGAGCGCCGACTGCGGGACAGGTGGAAAGCCGACCTGGAGGATTCCCCTTATGGTGTTTATACCATAGGGGCGATCCTCCCGTCGGTGGACACCTGGTTGGGGAGAGCAGTCGGTGCTACATCGTACCGGCTTGTGCAGGTATTGACCGGACACGGATGCTTCGGTCATTACCTGCACAAGATTGGGAGGGAGCCCGGCCCGCAGTGCCATGAGTGCGGCGATCCGGACGACACGGCTCAGCACACCCTTGCGGTGTGCAGCCGCTGGAGTGCGGAGCGCTGCACTATGGCGCTGGCGATCGGGCAGTGGGACCTCTCCCTGCACAGCGTTGTGTCTGCAATGCTGTGCAGCGACAGGTCCTGGAGGGCTGTGGCCTCCTTTTGCGAAAGTGTCATCTCGCAGAAGGAGGCCTCGGAGCGTGAGCGCGAGGAGTCTCCTCTCGCGCATCCGCTCCGGCGCAGACGGCAGGGGTTTAGGCGGCGGCGTTTTGCTGGCCGCCTCTACCCTTAGTGGCTGCGGGTGGGGGATGGGAGTCCCCTGCCCGCCGTAGGCTAGTCACTGGGCGGTCTGGGAGGGGGGCCACGCGTGCTCGGCCCCCCTCTCCTTTGGCGCGGGTAGCCCCGGCAATGGCTGGGGCAGCCGGGGGGCACCCTGAACTAAGCTTCGGCAGGCATCAGGGTGCCTCACCAGCCGGCAGGAGGGTACGCCAGGGTGGTTTTTAGTGGGTTGCGCTCCCTTGCCCCCTCTCATTCTGAGGGGGGGTGACGGGGTGAGTCCCACATATCCCCTCACCACTCCCATGGTGAGGGGAATGCATAAAGCATTTTCCACCCTGTCAAAAAAAAAAAAAAAAAAAAAAAAAAAAAAAAAAAAAAAAAAAAAAAAAAAAAAAAAAAAAAAAAAAAAAGGTTAGGTTAGGTTAGGTTAGGTTAGGTTAGGTTAGGTTAGGTTAGGTTAGGTTAGGTTAGGTTAGGTTAGGTTAGGTTAGGTTAGGTTAGGTTAGGTTGTTTTTGGTAGTATCTTGGTAGTTGCTTGGTGGATTTTTGTTGTTTTTGGATCTCAAAACCGATAATTTTCCCTCATCTGCTTTCTCCTTTCCTTTTTGAGTTATCTTGTTTAGTTTCCTTATTTTTCTTATTTTACTATTTGCGGTTGGTAATTTTGTGTTAATTTTTTCTTTAATTTTTGCGGTTTTTTGGTACTTTTCTTTATTTTCTGGTAGTTTAGTCTTGCGTCTTTTTTAGCCCTTTTTAGGGCTAGAAGATTGCGGAAACTTAGGTTAGTTTGTATATTTAGGTTTAATTTTTTCGGTTCGCGGGTTCCGAAATTATTGACCCTGGAAATTTGCACATTTTTTACTTGTAATTTCTTGTAGTTTTTGGTTTGTTTACCTTTTTTGTTTTTAATTTTTTCCGTGTTGCCCTTATCTTGTCTTGCCCATTTTTTGGGCGAAGGTACCGGCAGCGGTAAAATTAATTATAGTTAGGTTTTGGTTTTGGGTTAGTTAGTTTAGGTATTTAATTTTAATTTTTTAGAACTTTGCGTTTTCGCGCAAAGCTTCTGAAAAACTTTATTTACTTTTTTGTGTTTGGGTGTGTTTTTAAATAGTCTTAGGTAGTTTGTAAATTATTTAAGTTATAGTGTAGGGTAGTTTAGGTATTTCTTTAAATTTTTCTAATAGGTCTTTTAACTTTTTGACCACCAGGTCAAAAGTTATTAGAATTTATTTAGGGTTAGGTAGTTTTTTGTATATTTTGTTGTGAAGTTTACAAACTTAAGCTTTTTGGCGAAAGTTTGGAAATTTCATAACTTTTTATCCTTTTAACCTTTTTCTGTTTTCTCGCTTTGGCCATCTAGGCCTTCGCGAGAAGCATCTTGGTTTCCCTTTCTGACCTCACACGACCTCTGGAAGTGGGTGAAATCGGGCTCCGAAAGGAAAATTTGCGTTGCTATTTTTTCCATTCAGGCGTCGATTTCAGTTTTGTATAGGGAAGGTAAAAACCGACTCGCACTTGACGATTCAGGGTTAGGTTAGCTCATAACTCTGGTCGTCGCGGTCGGTTTTTGACCTTTCTCGGGGGTTAGGTAGACGAGGTCACAATGACCTCGCCTACCAAATTTTGGAAGGATCCACCGGAGGGGGGGGAAGTTGTCCTCAGCTCGGAGTCCGAGATGGAGGAGGACTTCATCGAGGTCGAGGACAACGCTCCGTTGGGCCCTAAAAGGGCACATGATGATGAGGAGGACGACCCTCGTCCTCTAAAGGTAAACACGGCGGTGCGGGGGAAGCCCAAGGGCGCCTACGCCGGGTTGGCCACGGCAAGATTGCGGGCAAAGCAGTTCCTGCTGGAGCCCCAATTTGCCGAGGCGGCCGAGGCGGCTGAGCCCGATTCGGGCGAATGTTACCGGCGGGAGTACCCTGAGCTCCGCTCCAGGAAGGGGAGCAAGGGAAAAACCGGGGACTCCGTGCGCTCGCGCTCGCGCTCGAGCTCTCGCCCCGGTTCGAGCTCCCCCGAGGCAGCGTGTCTAGCGTGTGTGCAGGAGAGCGACCCGCTAGACGCCGCGCGCATGGCGGCGCGGGATATCTTAGAGGCGGCCAAGGCATCCGGCAATCTCAAGGGGGAGATTTGGGGACGAATGAACCGGGCGTGCCGCGTAATCTTGGGCTCGATGGACGAGGTCGAGGCGGCCAGGGCCGAGAGCGAGGAGATCCGCATCCTGAAGGCGGATAATAAAAGGATGCGGGAGCAACTCGCTCAAAACTCGGCGGAGCTGAAGGCACTTCGTGTCGCCTTCAGCAAGCGGGAGAGTCCGTCCACTCCCGCCCCTGTGGCCGCCTCCCTGCAATTCGGGACGGCAGAGCTCACCGAGGCCATAGAGGCCATGAAGCGTGACCTCTTTGTGAGCCTCGGTGGCATGATAAATGCCAGGATGGAGGAGGTCAACCGTCGCCTCCCGGCCGAGCCCATCCTCCGCCCCCCGCTGGCGCACGACAGGCGAGCCGCCAAGCCCGCCGTCGCAGCCCCTCCTCAGAGGGTTGTCGCAAAACCGGCCCTCCCCCCCCCGGCCCCGGCGGAGGCGGTAGCGCCGATCGCCAGGGCCCGCCTAGGCGACGGGAGGCCGAAGGCCACGGCGACCAAGAAGGCGGCAGCCCCGGCCCCCGCCGCGGTACCCGCCCCCAGACGACCGACCAGGCTGGTTAACTCCGGCCCAGCCCCGAGAGCCGTCCGGCCCTCGCAGGGCGAACCCGGCCCCTCGGGCCGCATGCCACCCCCGCCCGCGCAGTCGTCGTGGTCGGAGGTGGTGCGAAGGAAGGGGAAGGGCAAGGCCAAGGCCCCCCCTCCACCCCCGAAGAACACCAAGGCGGCGCACGGGCCCAGGCCCGTAAGGCTGTCCGTCCCGAAGACGGCGGCGGTCGTGGTCTCCCTCAAGGAGGGAGCCACCACCACCTTAAAAGACACGATGGCGAAGGCCATCAACGGCCTTAGCCTAAGCGAGGTGGGCCTCCAAAATGTTAGGGTCAGGACCTCGATGACCGGTTCCCGGGTCATCGAGGTCGCCGGGGAGGATGGGCAGAGGGTGGCGGACTCCCTTGCGGCCAGGCTGCAAGGGATAGTGGGCGACGTCGCCAAGGTGAGCCGCCCAGTTAAATTGGCCGAACTCCAGCTCTCCGGACTGGACGAGTCGGCCACGAAAGAATCGGTGGCTCGGGCGGTCGCCGCAGCTGGGGCCTGCCTGCCGGAACAGGTCGGGGTGGTGTACATCCGCACCCTCTACGACGGCACTGGGTCAGCAATGATCCGGTGCCCAGTGCCGGCGGCGATAGCGATTAAGAACGCTGGCAGGGTCCAGGTAGGCTGGGCCTCTGCCAGGGTCACGGTGGTGGGGCCGACGCCGATGCGGTGCTTCCGTTGTTACGGCGTCGGCCACTCGCGGGAGATGTGCCCCTCCAAGTCCGACCGGAGCAATTGCTGCTTCCGGTGCAGCAAGGGGGGGCACAAAATGTCGGAGTGCTGGGAGAAGGCGTGGTGTGCCGTGTGCCACCAGGCCAAACTCCCAGCCAACCACCGGATGGGGGGCATAAATTGTTGCCCCCCCGCCCTCAGAGGGAGGAGCACGAGGCCGCAGCGCCCCCGCCCCGCCCCAGCAAGCAATGCCCCCGCAGCGGAAGCCGCCGCCGGGCCACTGGAGGAGACCTGCATGGACCTCTAAATGCCAGCACAGCATTTAGAGCTCCTGCAGGTCAACGTCAACCACTCCGCCAGATCACAGGACCTGCTAATGCAGGTCATGGCGGAGTGGTCGATCGACGCAGTGGTCGTGACGGAGCCCTACTACGTCCCTCCCTCACCCAACTGGGTGGGGTCGACGGACGAGAGGGCTGCCGTGGTGGTGCCGGCGGTTGGCAATGGCCCCCCTCTGGGGAGGATCGAGGTCGGCCCGGGGTACGCGGCGGCCGGATGGGGGAGTGACACCGTATTAATTGCGGTGTATTTCTCCCCCAATAGGCCGCTGGCCGACTTCGAGGTCTTCCTCGGGGTCCTGGGGGGCGTTGCGAGGAGGGCGGCCCCGCGCCAAGTAATCATCCTGGGGGACCTCAACGCCAAAAGTGCGGCGTGGGGTTCCCCCGTAACGGATGCGCGCGGGGCGGCGCTTAGGGATTGGTCGGTGGTAGCGGGCCTGGCGGTCTTGAACCGGGGCAGCGCCAACACCTGCGTGCGGCGGCGAGGGGGGTCAATCGTGGACATCACGTTCGCGACCCCCGCCATGGCCGCACGCGTTGCAGGTTGGCGCGTCCTGGAGGACGTGGAGACCCTGTCTGATCACCTATACATTAGGTTCAGGGTCTCCACAGGGCTGGGCCAGCCACCACCAGTCCCAAGGGGGGGGCGTAGGGGGGGAATGGGGGAGTTCCCCAAGTGGTCCCTGTCCCTTCTGGACAGGGCCAAGGCGGACGAGGCGGCAATGGTGGAGGCTTGGTGCTCAGCCCCACCTGCCGCCTCGGGAGTGGAGGAGAGGGCGCGTCACTTCCGCACATCGCTGCAGGCGGTGTGCGGAGCGGCCATGCCCCGGGCAAGACGGTTGTTTGCCCGGCGGTGCGTATACTGGTGGTCCGCAGAAATTGCGGCCCTGCGGACCACCGCCGACGGTGCCCGCCACGCCTACCAGCACTGCAGGCGTAGGCGGCACACCCGGGAGGAGGAGGAGGGGCTCTACAGGGCCCACCAAGAGGCCAGGGGGGCCCTAACCCTGTCCATAGCGGTGGCCAAGGAAGAGGGCAATGTCTCCTTCCTGGCCACGCTGGACGAGAATCCATGGGGGCGGCCGTACAAGGTGGTGCGCAACAAGATGCGCACCGCCCCCCCCATGGATTCGCTGGAGCCCCCCCTCCTGAGGAGGGTCATCGAGGGGCTGTTTCCGGCAGCCCCGTCGATAGTTCCCCCGGTGATGACCGAGCCACCGGGGGACCTGGAGGACCCACTCGAACTCGACATCGCACCGGTGAGCGATGACGAGTTCGAGAGGGCGGTGGACCGGCTCCGGGGCTGCAAGAAAGCCCCGGGGCCCGATGGAGTACCAGGCCGGGTACTCCCCATCGCCCTAAAGCACCTCGGGGACCGACTCAGGCAGTTAATGAGTGACTGCCTGAGGGAAGGTCGGTTCCCGAGAGTGTGGAAGGAGGGGAGGCTGTGCCTCATCCGGAAGGAGGGTCGACCCCCGGATTGCCCGTCCGCCTATCGCCCCATAGTGCTGCTGGACGAGGCCGGGAAGATGTTGGAGAGAGTCCTGGCCTCTAGGATCCGGCAGCACCTAGAGACCGCCGGCCCGAACGTCTGTGGAAGACAGTTCGGGTTTAGAGAGGGGCGGTCTACGCTCGACGCGGTGAAGTCCCTAAGGGACTTCTACGACTACGCGTCGAGCAGAGGGGAGGGAGTAGTGGCGGTGTCGCTCGACATCGCCAACGCCTTTGGCACCCTCCCCTATGGGGTGATAAGGGAGGCACTCATATACCACCGAGTGCCTCCCTACCTGCGGCGGCTCATAGAGCACTACCTTACTGATAGGGTAGTGCTCTATGAGCAGGCGGACGGTCGACGGGGGTCGACGGAGATGGCCTGTGGCGTGCCCCAAGGTTCCGTGCTCGGTCCGCTCTTATGGAACCTGGGGTACGACTGGGCCATCAGGGGGGAGCTGCTCCCGCGGACGGCCACCATCTGCTATGCAGACGATACCATGGTGGCCGCGCGCGGGACCGAGCTGAGAGAGGTGCTGTGCCGGGCGGAAGCGGCGGCCGAGCTGGCGATTCACCGGATCGGTCGGCTCGGCCTGAGGGTGGCCCTCCCGAAGACTGAGGCTATAGTCTTCGGGGGGCGGGGGTGGAGGCTGCCGGCGGGCGCGGCGCTCACCCTGGGGGGGGAACCGGTCCAGATCAAGCCCCACATAAAATATTTGGGGCTTGTTCTGGACCGATGGTGGAGTTTCGGGGAGCACTTCAAGAAGTTAGCTCCCCGAGTGGTGGGCGCCGCGTCGGCGATGAGTCGGCTTCTGCCGAACGTGGGTGGACCAGGCTCCTTGTGCCGCCGGCTGTATGCCGGCGTCACGAGGAGCATGGCTCTGTACGGGGCCCCGATCTGGGCGGACAAGCTGTCCGCCCGGAACCGGGCCCTGCTACGGAGGCCACAGCGGGTGGTGGCCCTCCGCATTGTGAGGGCCTACATGACTGTGGCCCACGCCGCGGCCTGCCTCCTCGCCTGCACCCCGCCCTGGGAGTTGGACGCAGAGGTGCAGGCGGAGACCTACAAGGTTAGGTCCAGGGCCCGGGCGAGAGGTGATCGCCCGGACCCTGAGGAGGTTGAGGAGACGCGCCGGATGATGGAGCGCCGACTGCGGGACAGGTGGAAAGCGAGCCTGGAGGATTCCCCCTATGGTGTTTATACCATAGGGGCGATCCTCCCGTCGCTGGACACCTGGTTGGGGAGGGCAGTCGGTGCTACATCGTACCGGCTTGTGCAGGTATTGACCGGACACGGATGCTTCGGTCATTACCTGCACAAGATTGGGAGGGAGCCCGGCCCGCAGTGCCATGAGTGCGGCGATCCGGACGACACGGCTCGCCACACCCTCGCGGTGTGCAGCCGTTGGAGTGCGGAGCGCTGCACGATGGCACTGGCCATCGGGCAATGGGACCTCTCCCTGCACAGCGTCGTGTCTGCGATGCTGTGCAGCGACAGGTCCTGGAGGGCTGTGGCCTCCTTCTGCGAGTACGTTATCTCGCAGAAGGAGGCCGCGGAGCGGGAGCGCGAGGAGTCTCCTCACGCGCATCCGCTCCGGCGCAGACGGCAGGGGTTTAGGCGGCGGCGTTTTGCCGGCCGCCTCTACCCTTAGTGACTGCGGGTGGGGGATGGGAGTCCCCTGCTCGCCGTAGGCTAGTCACTTGGCGGTCTGGGAGGGGGGCCAGGCGTACTCGGCCCCCCTCTCCTTTGGCGCGGGAAGCCCCGGCAATGGCTGGGGCGTCCGGTGGACACCGTGGGGATGCCGAGCAGGAAACACGGTGTCCATACAAACCGGAGGGGTGGGTACGCCAAGGTGTTTTTTAGTGGGTAACACTCCCCCACTCCTTCTCACTCGGAGAAGGGGGGGGGACGTGAGTCCCACATACCCTCCCGCCACTCCCATGGCGGGGGAAATGCGTAACGCATTTTTCACCTTGTCAAAAAAAAAAAAAAAAAAAAAAAAAAAAAAAGGTTAGGTTAGGTTAGGTTAGGTTAGGTTAGGTTAGGTTAGGTTAGGTTAGGTTAGGTTAGGTTAGGTTAGGTTAGGTTAGGTTAGGTTAGGTTAGGTTAGGTTAGGTTAGGTTAGGTTCCCCCCCGACTGTGCTGCCACCTTGCCGTGGTGGGGGGGCTTGCGTGTCTCAATGATCCACGAGGCTATACCGGACAGGGCTACCCATACCGGAAAGGCTCGTGGTGAGGGGCCAGACTAAGAGCGGCCATGGGGAGGTGACAGGGTTTCTGGAAGGGTTGCGGTTGCGTGCCTGCCGGAAACAGGCCGCTTCTGCCCCGGAAAGATTCCCTTGTCACCTGGGGGGGTTTGGTGACGAGAGGCTTTTCCTTGGAAAAGTCTTCTCGTCATCCTTGGTGGGTGGTGGCAGAGGTCGTTGGAAGGGTTGGTTGTGTGCGCTTTCGCTTCCATCCCGGACAGCGGCCTACTGTCGCCATTTTTGACGGTTGGTGGCTGGGGTAGCTTGAAGGGTCAGTTGCGAGTGCACTTGGTGCTTGCCGCTTCTGGTCCGGAAAGCTTAACCAGTCGCCTGGAGGGGGCTTTGGCGGGGGTGGTTGAAAAGGGTGGTTTCCATCCTGGACAGCTGCCTCTGTCAGTTGGTGGTTGGTGACTGGGTTTATGGGCAGGGACGGCATCGCAGAAATGCGTTGCGCGTTCCCTTGCGTCGTACTCCCATGTCACCCGCGGGTCCCTCTACGTGCCTTTCGGAATCCCGGGGGGCACTGTAGTTATTGAGGGGACAGCTGCGGTGGGGCGTGTTTGAAGGATACTTGGTATCCGGAAAGCACCATCCACCGCAGGCAGATCGTTGGAGGGAAGGCGAACTCAGTGGACTTCGGTTCGCTGCTCGCCCGAACTCCTTGTAGAGCCAGTGGGTTGGGGACCCACCTTGCACGGCTCTACCGGTCTGGGGTGTTGATCGTGGGCTGTTCACAGTCGGCACCTCCTTTGGCGAGGATTGGGGGGGCCCTTTTTGGGCAAGCCGGGAGGCGCGTCAGTGGCCAAAGCTCAGGCATGTACCGCGGCGCCTCACCACCGGCAAGGGTTTAAACGCCGGAGTGGTTTTAAACGGTAGTTCGTTCGTACGAGAGTCCGTTATACTTCCCATTGCACCGCCTACCCCAGGCAGGGAAGATGCGTAAATGCATTTCCACTCCGTCAAAAAAAAAAAAAAAAAAAAAAAAAAAAAAAAAAAAAAAAAAAAAAAAAAAAAAAAAAAAAAAAAAAAAAAAAAAAAAAAGGTTAGGTTAGGTTAGGTTAGGTTAGGTTAGGTTAGGTTAGGTTAGGTTAGGTTAGGTTAGGTTAGGTTAGGTTAGGTTAGGTTAGGTTAGGTTAGGTTAGGTTAGGTTAGGTTAGGTTAGGTTAGGTTAGGTTAGGTTAGGTTAGGTTAGGTTAGGTTAGGTTAGGTTAGGTTAGGTTAGGTTAGGTTAGGTTAGGTTAGGTTAGGTTAGGTTAGGTTCCCCCCCGATAGTGCTGCCACCTTGCCGTGGTGGGGGGGCTTGCGTGTCTCAATGATCTGCGAGGCTATACCGGACAGGGCTACCCATACCGGAAAGGCTCGTGGTGAGGGTCCAGACGAAGAGCGGCACTCTGGGGAGGTGACAGGGGGTTCTGGAAGGGTTGCGGTCGCGTGCCTTAGGGCTGCTTCTGCCCCGGAAAGTTCACTCTGTCACCTGGGGAGGGTTTGGTGACGAGAGGCTTTTCGTTAGAAAAGTCTTCTCGTCACCCTTGGTGGGTGGTGGCAGAGGTCGTTGGAAGGGGTGGTTGTGTGCGCTTTCGCTTCCATCCCGGACAGCTTCCTACTGTCGCCATTTTTGACGGTTGGTGGCTGGGGTAGCTTGAAGGGTCAGTTGCGAGTGCACTTGGTGCTTGCCGCTTCTGGTCCGGAAAGCTTAACCAGTCGCCTGGAGGGGGCTTTGGCGGGGGTGGTTGAAAAGGGTGGTTTCCATCCTGGACAGCTGCCTCTGTCAGTTGGTGGTTGGTGACTGGGTTTATGGGCAGGGACGGCATCGCAGAGATGCGTTGCGCGTTCCCTTGCGTCGTACTCCCATGTCACCCGCGGGTCCCTCTACGTGTCTTTCGGAATTCCGGGGGGCACTGTAGTTATCGAGGGGACAGCTGCGGTGGGGCGTGTTTGAAGGATACTTGGTATCCGGAAAGCACCATCCACCGCAGGCAGATCGTTGGAGGGAAGGCGAACTCAGTGGACTTCGGTTCGCTGCTCGCCCGAACTTCTTGTAAAGCTAGTGGGTTGGGGACCCACCTTGCACGGCTTTACCGGTCTGGGGTGACGATCGTGGGCTGTGCACTTTCGAAACCTCCTTTGGCGAGGATTGGGGGGGCTCCTTTGGAGCAAGCCGGGAGGCGCGTCAGTGGCCAAAGCTTAGGCATGTACCGCGGCGCCTCACCACCGGCCAGGGTCTTTAAAACGCCGGAGTGGTTTTAAACGGTAGTTCGTTCGTACGAGAGTCCGTTATACTTCCCATTGCACCGCCTACCCCAGGCAGGGAAGATACGTAAATGTATTTCCACTCCGTCAAAAAAAAAAAAAAAAAAAAAAAAAAAAAAAAAAAAAAAAAAAAAGGTTAGGTTAGGTTAGGTTAGGTTAGGTTAGGTTAGGTTAGGTTAGGTTCGGGACAGGTGGAAAGCGAGCCTGGAGGACGCCCCCTATGGAGTTCGAACCATAGGGGCGATCCTCCCGTCGCTTGACACCTGGTTGGGGAGGGCAGTCGGCGCCACATCGTACCGGCTTGTGCAGGTATTGACCGGACATGGATGCTTCGGTCATTACCTGCACAAAATTGGGAGGGAGCCCGGCCCGCGGTGCCATGAGTGCGGCGATCCGGACGACACGGCACAGCACACCCTCGCGGTGTGCAGTCGCTGGAGTGCGGAGCGCTGCGCGATGGCACTGGCCATCGGGCAATGGGACCTCTCCCTGCACAGCGTCGTGTCTTCGATGCTGTGCAGCGACAGGTCCTGGAGGGCTGTGGCCACCTTCTGCGAGAACGTCATCTCGCAGAAGGAGGCCTCGGAGCGTGAGCGCGAGGAGTCTCCTCACGCGCATCCGCTCCGGCGCAGACGGCAGGGGTTTAGGCGGCGGCGTTTTGCCCGCCGCCTTTACCCTTAGTGACTGCGGGTGGGGGATGGGAGTCCCCTGCCCGCCGTAGGCTAGTCACTTGGCGGTCTGGGAGGGGGGCCAGGCGTGCTCGGCCCCTCTCTCCTTTGGCGCGGGAAGCCCCGGCAATGGCTGGGGCATCCGGTGGACACCGTGGGGATGCCTAGCAGGAAACACGGTGTCCATACAAACCGGACGGTTGGGTACGCCAAGGTGTTTTTTAGTGGGTAACATTTCCCCGCTCCTTCTCCTTCAGAGAGGGGGAGGGGACTTGAGTCCCACATACCCTCCCGCCACTCCCATGGCGGGGGAAATGCGTAAAGCATTTTTCACCTTGACAAAAAAAAAAAAAAAAAAAAAAAAAAAAAAAAAAAAAAAAAAAAAAAAAAAGGTTAGGTTAGGTTAGGTTAGGTTAGGTTAGGTTAGGTTAGGTTAGGTTAGGTTAGGTTAGGTTAGGTTAGGTTAGGTTAGGTTAGGTTAGGTTAGGTTAGGTTAGGTTAGGTTAGGTTAGGTTAGGTTAGGTTAGGTTAGGTTAGGTTAGGTTAGGTTAGGTTAGGTTAGGTTAGGTTAGGTTAGGTTAGGTTAGGTTAGGTTAGGTTAGGTTAGGTTAGGTTAGGTTAGGTTAGGTTAGGTTAGGTTAGGTTAGGTTAGGTTAGGTTAGGTTAGGTTAGGTTAGGTTAGGTTAGGTTAGGTTAGGTTAGGTTAGGTTAGGTTAGGTTAGGTTAGGTTAGGTTGAGGTTGTTTCTTGGGTGTTTCTGGGTGGATAGATGCGAATTTTTGATACAAAACATTACATTTTTTGCTTATCTAGATTCTCTATTCATTTCCTGTCTCACTTTTGAGTTGTCCTTGTTTTCCTTTATTTTGGTTTTGCGGTTGGTAATTTATTTTCATTTTTTCTTCGGTTTAGTACATTTTTGTTTTTGCTTTGGTTTGTGTTTCTTGCGTCTTTTTTAGCCCTTTTCAGGGCTAGAAGATTGCGGAGTTCTTGTTCTGTTTGTAGGTTTAGGTCATATAATTTTTGGAACCTAGGTTCCAAAATTATTGGCCTTGCCAAATTGTATATTTTTCCCTTATTTCTTGTTAGTTTTAGGGGTTTTTGTGTTGTAATATTGTCGGTGTTGCCTTTATCCTACCTTGCCCAGTTTTTGGGCGGGGATACTGGCAACGGTCCCGCTTATTGCAGCATATTTTGCATTTGGTTTTGGTTTTGTTAGCTATAAGATTTTTTATTTTGAAAGTTTCAAATTTTATTTGAAATTTTCGGGGTAAATTTTGTAGTTACTTTTTTGTGTTTGGGTAAGTTTTTCACTAGTTTGTAGTCCTTGTATAAATTTTGAATTACTAGTTTAAGGTAGGTTATTTAATTCTTTAAATTTTTTGTTTTCACGCTTTAACCTTTTGACCATCTGGTCAAAAGTTATTGCACTTTAAATAATATTTGGTAGAGTTAGTTTTTCTTAGGTTTAAATTTTACAAACTTATCGTTTTTGTATAATTTTGTAAAATTGATTTCTTTTAACCTGTTAACCTTTTTTGTGTTTTTTGCTTTTTGTTTTTGAGTGTTTATTGGGAGGTACCTTTTAGTTTTTGTTTCATTAGTGTACGACCTCGGGAAGTGGGTCGAATTAGGGGCGCAAGATTTTGAGACATTGCTCAGAGTCTCAAATCAGGCGCTCAACCCACTTCTCCATACATTTAGCCAAATCCGACTCGCACTTGACTTTTTAAGTTAGGTTAGGTCCTAAGTCTGGTCCTAGCGGTCGGATTTGGACTAAATTTTGGATTTAGGTAGACGAGGTCATTATGACCTCGCCTACCAAATTCTGGGGGGATCCACCGGGGGGGGGAGGAGAAGAGGACGGAATTCAGTTGAGTTCTGACTCTGACTCGGACCACCTTATCGAGGTGGACGATATTGTTTCGTTGCCCACTAAAAGGGCACATGAGGAGGAGGAGGATGACCCCAGGCGTCCTCCGAAGTTCAATTCGGCACTGAGGGGGAAGCCTAAGGGGGCGTATGTTGGGCTGGCCACGGCTAGGTTGAGAGCAAAGCTCTACCAACTGACGCCCCAGTTTGAGGAGGGGTCCGATCCCGAACCCGATCCCGTGGCTGTGTACCAGAAGGAGTTCCCCGAGCTCCGCCACAAGGGGGGCAGGAAGGGGAAAGTGACGGAAACTGAGCGCTCGCGCTCTACATCGCGCTCCCCCGAGCCCGTGGAGGGGCTATCGTGTCTGCAAGAGAAGGACCCGATAGACGCCACTCGCTTAGCGGCGAGAGACATCCTGGAGGCGGCCCGTTTATCTGGGAATTTAAAAGGGGAGATCTGGGGGCGTATGAACAAGGCCTGCAGAACGATCCTGGGTTCAATGGACGCGGTAGAGGCGGCCAATATTGAGAGTGAGGAGATCCGCATCCTAAAAGCGGACAATAAAAGGATGCGGGAGCAACTCGCTCTCAATTGTTCGGAACTGAAGGCGCTCCGCACCGCCTTCAGCGAGAGGGAGATCCCGGCCGCACCGGTGGCTTCTTCACTCCAATTCGGCACGGTCGAACTGACCGAGGCCATACAGGAGATGAAGCGGGACCTGTTTTTGAGCCTCGGTCGGATGGTGAACGACCGGATTGAAGAAGTCAACCGACGTCTCCCGGCGGAGCCAATTCTCCGCCCCCCCCTGGCGCACGACAGGCGGGCCGCCAGGCCTGTCCCCCCTCCTCGGAGGAGTGTCGTGGCGTCGACTGCTCCCTCTCGGACCCCGGTGGAGGTGCTCGAGCCGGTCGCCAGGGCTCGACTGGGTGACGGGAGGCCGAAGCCCAAGGCGGCCAAGAGGGTGGCGGCCCAGCCCCCTCCCACCCCCCTTTCGCCGGTACTCAGCCCCCCCAGGAGACCTAGCAAGTTGGTTGTTGCCGACTCTGCCCCGAGGGCCGTTCGGCCCTCGCAGGGGGAACCCGGCCCCTCGGGCCGTATGCCACCCCCGCCCGCGCAAATGGCGTGGTCGGAGGTGGTTAGGAGGAAGGGGAAGGGCAAGGCCAAGGCCACCCCTCCCCAAGCCCCGAAGCCCGGGAAGGCGGCGCCCAAACCGGCGAAGCTGACCGTCCCCAAGACGGCGGCAGTGGTGGTCACCCTTAAGAAGGGGGCCACCACCACTCTGCAGGCCACCATGGCCAAGGCCATTAACGGCCTTAGGCTCAGTGAGGTGGGCCTGCAGAGCGTCAGGGTGAGGACCTCAATGACGGGTTCCCGGGTCATTGAGGTCCCCGGTGAGGATGGGCACAAGGTGGCGGATACCCTGGCGGCAAAACTCCAGGGTATCGTTGGGGACGTCGCTGACGTCAGCCGCCCGGTAAAGATGGCCGAGGTCCAGTTGGCCGGCCTTGATGAGTCGGCCACAAAGGACTCGGTGGCGCAGGCGGTCGCGGCAGCCGGGTCATGCCAGCCGGGGCAAGTCAGGGTGGGGGCCGTCCGCTCCTCCTACGACGGCACTGGATCAGTGTTGGTCCAGTGCCCCGTGCAGGCGGCGGTGGCGCTGCGGAATGCGGGAAGGATCCTGGTCGGATGGGCCTCCGCCAGGGTCACGCCGATGGGGCCGACACCGATGCGGTGTTACCGATGTTACGGTGTCGGCCACTCACGGGAGCTGTGCCCCTCCAAGGAAGACCGGAGCAATGCCTGCTTCCGGTGCAGTAGGGAGGGGCACAGGATGAGTGAGTGCTGGGAGAAGGCGTGGTGTGCCGTGTGCCACCAGGCCAGACTCCCAGCCAACCATCGGATGGGGGGGACAAATTGTTGCCCCCCCCACACAAGAGGGAGGGACATGAGGCCGCAGCGCCCCCGCCCAGTTCCCGCTGTTCCCGCAGCCCCCGCAGCGACCGCGGCCCAGGAGGAGACCTGCATGGACCTCTAGATGCCAGCACACCATCTAGAGGTCCTGCAGGTGAACGTCAACCACTCCGCCAGAGCGCAGGACCTGCTAATGCAGGTCATGGCGGAGTGGGAGATTGACGTGGTCGCGGTGACGGAGCCCTACTTCGTCCCTCCCCTACCGAACTGGGTGGGGTCGAGGGACGAGAGGGCTGCCGTGGTGGTGCCGGCGATCGGCGACGGCCCCCCCCTCGTAAAACTCGAGGTCGGCCCGGGGTACGCGGCGGCCGGATGGGGGAACGACACCGCACTGATTGCGGTGTATTTCTCCCCCAATAGGCCGCTGGTCGCCTTTGAGGCTTTCCTCGAGGCCCTCGGGGGGGTGGCCAGGAGGGTGGCCCCGCGCCAAATAATCATCCTGGGGGACCTCAACGCCAAAAGCGCGGCGTGGGGTTCCCCCGTAACGGATGCGCGCGGGGGTGTGCTGAGGGATTGGTTGGTGGTGGAGGGCCTGGTAGTCCTGAACCAGGGCAGCGCCAATACTTGCGTGCGGCGGCAGGGGGGGTCCATCGTGGATGTCACGTTTGCGACCCCTGCCATTGCCGCACGCGTCACCGATTGGCGCGTCCTGGAGGACGTGGAGACCCTATCAGACCATCTGAATATCAGGTTTAGGGTCTCCACAAGGGCAGGCCAGCCACCACCAGTCCCAGGGGGGGGGCGTAGGGGGGGATGGGGGGAGTTCCCCAAGTGGTCCCTGTCCCAGCTGGACAGGGCCAGGGCGGACGAGGCGGCGTTGGTGGAGGCGTGGTGTGACGCCCCACCCGCCGCCTTGGGGGTAGAGGAGAGGGCACGCCGGTTCCGCACATCGCTGCAGTCGGTGTGCGGAGCGGCCATGCCCCGGGCGAGACGCCTCTTCGCCCGCCGGTTTGTGTACTGGTGGTCCGCCGAAATCGCGGCCCTGCGGACCACCAGCAACGGCGCCCGCAACGCCTATCAGCGTTGCAGGCGCCGGCGGCACACCCGGGAGGAGGAGGAGGGGCTCCACAGGGCCCTCCAAGAAGCCAAGAGGGCCCTGGTCCTGTCCATCGCGGTGGCCAAGGAGGAGGGGTGGTCGTCCTTCCTCGCCACGCTGGACAGGAATCCGTGGGGGCGGCCGTACAGGGTGGTGCGCAACAAAATGCGCACCGCCCCCCCCATGGACTCACTGGAGCCCCCTCTCCTCAGGAGGGTCATCGAGGGGCTGTTTCCGGCAGCCCCTTCGATAGTTCCCCCGGTGATGACCGAGCCACCGGGGGACCTGGAGGACCCACCCGAACTCGTCATCGCACCGGTAAGCGATGACGAGTTCGAGAGGGCGATGGACCGGCTCCGGGGCTGCAATAAAGCCCCGGGGCCCGACGGAGTACCAGGGCGGGTACTCCACATCGCCCTACAGCACCTCGGGGACCGACTCAGGCAGTTGTTGAGTGACTGCCTGAGGGAGGGACGGTTCCCGAGAGTGTGGAAGGAGGGGAGGCTTTGCCTCCTCCGGAAGGAGGGTCGACCCCCGGACTGTCCGTCCGCATATCGCCCCATCGTGCTGCTGGATGAGGCCGGGAAGATTCTCGAGAGAATCCTGGCCTCCAGAATCCAGCAGCACCTACAGACCGCCGGCCCGAACGTGTCAGATCGACAGTTCGGGTTTAGAGAGGGGCGGTCTACGCTCGACGCGTTGAAGTCCCTCAGGGACTTCTGTGAGCACGCGTCGAGCAGAGGGGAGGGTGTAGTGGCGGTGTCGCTCGACATCGCCAATGCCTTTGGCACCCTCCCCTATGGGGTGATAAGGGAGGCACTCATTTACCACCGAGTGCCTCCCTACCTGCGGCGGCTCCTAGAGCACTACCTCACCGAGAGGGTAGTGCTCTACGAGCAGAAGGACGGTCGACGGGGGTCGACGGAGATGGCCTGTGGCGTACCCCAAGGTTCCGTGCTCGGTCCACTCTTATGGAACCTGGGGTACGATTGGGCCATCAGGGGGGAGTTGCTCCCGCGGACGGCCACCATCTGCTATGCAGATGACACCATGGTGGCCGTGCGCGGGACCGACATGAGGGAGGCGCTGTGCCGGGCGGAAGCGGCAGCCGAGCTGGCCATTTGCCGGATTGGTCGGCTCGGCCTGAGGGTGGCCCTCCCGAAGACTGAGGCGATAGTCTTCGGGGGGCGGGGGTGGAGGCTGCCTGCGGGCGCGGCGCTCACACTGGGGGGGGAGTCGGTCCTTATCAAGCCCCACATTAAGTATTTGGGGCTTGTCCTGGACCGACGTTGGGATTTCGGGGAGCATTTCTCGCAGATGGCTCCCCGAATTGTGGGCGCCGCGTCGGCACTAAGTCGGCTTCTGCCGAACGTGGGTGGGCCGGGCTCCTTGTGCCGCCGGTTATATGCCGGCGTCACAAGGAGCATGGCTCTGTACGGGGCCCCCATCTGGGCGGACAAGCTGTCCGCCCGGAACCGGGCCCTGCTACGGAGGCCACAGCGGGTGGTGGCCCTCAGAATGGTGAGGGCCTACAGGACGGTGGCCCACGCCGCGGCCTGCCTCCTCGCTTGCACCCCGCCCTGGGAGTTGGACGCGGAGGTGCAAGCGGAGACCTACAAGGTTAGGTCCAGGGCCCGGGCTAGGGGTGAACGCCCGGACCCTGAGGAGGTGGAGGAGACGCGCCGGATGATGGAGCGCCGACTGCGGGACAGGTGGAAAGCGAGCCTGGGGGACGCTCCCTATGGTACTCGGACCATAGGGGCGATCCTCCCCTCGCTGGACACCTGGTTGGGGAGAGCAGTCGGTGCTACATCGTACCGGCTTGTGCAGGTATTGACCGGACACGGATGCTTCGGTCATTACCTGCACAACATTGGGAGGGAGCCCGGCCCGCAGTGCCATGAGTGCGGCGATCCGGACGACACGGCTCAGCACACCCTTGCGGTGTGCAGCCGCTGGAGTGCGGAGCGCTGCACTATGGCGCTGGCGATCGGGCAGTGGGACCTCTCCCTGCACAGCGTTGTGTCTGCAATGCTGTGCAGCGACAGGTCCTGGAGGGCTGTGGCCTCCTTTTGCGAATACGTTATTTCGCAGAAGGAGGCCTCGGAGCGTGAGCGCGAGGAGTCTCCTCTCGCGCATCCGCTCCGGCGCAGACGGCAGGGGTTTAGGCGGCGGCGTTTTGCTGGCCGCCTCTACCCTTAGTGGCTGCGGGTGGGGGATGGGAGTCCCCTGCCCGCCGTAGGCTAGTCACTGGGCGGTCTGGGAGGGGGGCCACGCGTGCTCGGCCCCTCTCCCCTTTGGCGCGGGTAGCCCCGGCAATGGCTGGGGCAGCCGGGAGACACCCTGAACTAAGCTTCGGCAGGCATCAGGGTGCCTCACCAGCCGGCAGGAGGGTACGCCAGGGTGGTTTTTAGTGGGTTGCGCTCCCTTGCCCCCTCTCATTCTGAGGGGGGGTGACGGGGTGAGTCCCACATATCCCCTCACCACTCCCATGGTGAGGGGAATGCATAAAGCATTTTCCACCCTGTCAAAAAAAAAAAAAAAAAAAAAAAAAAAAAAAAAAAAAAAAAAAGGTTAGGTTAGGTTAGGTTAGGTTAGGTTAGGTTTTTTTTTTTTTTTTTTTTTTTTTTTTTTTTTTTTTTTTTTTGCTGATTTATTCTTTTCCTTCTTTCTGATTCTCAATGTTTCAGAAATTATTTCTTTTTTCAAGTTTTTGCTCTTTTAAACTTTGTTTTTAGCTCTTTTGACTTATCTTTTCATTTATTTAAGGCATGCAGTCGGAAAATCCTCATGGACGCCTGGGAATGGAGGGCCCAGGCAGTGCCGGACTTTTACCGGCTAAAAACCGGCTGCATGCCTTTTACAATTTACTGGTATTACATAGTTATTTCTTTATCTATTACAATATTTCTTTACAAATTTCAACTATATATATTCCATCATTATATCCTTATTCTAACTTATTTTCTAACTTAGTGATTAGCTTAACCTAACAGTTGCGCTCCTTACTCTAAACATTAAATTTTTGTTAACAGACAAACATGCAATTAAAATTCTCAAAAGAGACAAATTCAAAAAATATCACGTAAATACAATAAACATGCCACACTATAGGTAAAACTTTTAGGAATTAAGATTCACATTGGATATAATTAATAAATAACATTAATTAACATACATTTAAAATTCTCTAAAGAGACAAATTCAAATATTAGAGGTTGATAAAATAAACATGCCACACATTAAATAAACTTTTCAAATTATAAATTCTCATTAGATAAAATTAATAAATAGCATGCAAAGATAAGATTCAGAAACAAGTTCAAATAAAATCGGGATTCACATGTAGAATTGTTAAAATTAAAAATTATCAGCTGATACAATTAGAATTAAAATTCACAAATAAAGATAAGATTAAAAACTAAAATTATTAAAATTCGAATAAAAGCATTAAAATTACCAGCTTAAAATCAATAAATAACATTCAATTGAATCGAGATTCACCTATACAATTATTAAAGTTATCATCTATGACAAATTCAAAATTCAATGGTAAAAATCTATAAACATTAGTGCCATCATACCACACTTCCTGTACTGAGTGTGGTGAGGCCTCCTCATTAATTAACATTTACCATATTCCGATTTCAAAATTTTTTCTCTTTTTTTTTCCCACTTTACCCTTTTATGGTTGACCCATTTGCCCTAGCCGCCCTAGACAGTATTTTTACAGCAAAAGCCACAAACGCCTCCCGCGTGTCGTCCCCACAGATGAGTCCGCCGAGGGTACCCTCCTCCACCTTAACGCCCGCGCCCACCTCGAACTCGAGCCTTTCAAGGCCGTATATGGGGCACATCGCGAGTAGGTGGAGCACCGTCTCCTCAGCAGCATCATCACAGGCACATATGGGGGAATCAGACAGCTTAAACCGGTGCAGGTACTGTCTGAAACCCCCATGACCCGTGAGGAGCTGCGAGATCTTATTCGAATTGCCCAACTTCTTCATAATCTTGTTCGCCAGCCGGACATCACCAAAAAACAGCTTGGTGCCAGCTGCCTTGTCAGATTCCCCATATCGCTTCTGCCATGCTTCCAACGTGTCCGCCCTAAGTAGGCCCTTGGCAAACGATATGGGGAACCTATCATATGCCGGGGCTCTTTTATTCTTAAGCGCTGCGTTCTTGGCCAGGTCATCGGCCCTCTCATTTCCCACTAATCCCGCGTGGGCTTTGATCCAGTGGAGGCCGATTTCCCAGCCACTCGAGGTCGCCTCCTCAATCCCCTCCCTGATCTCCACAGCGATCGGGTTCAGGTTAGGTTAGGTTAGGTTAGGTTAGGTTAGGTTAGGTTAGGTTAGGTTAGGTTAGGTTAGGTTAGGTTAGGTTAGGTTAGGTTAGGTTAGGTTAGGTTAGGTTAGGTTAGGTTAGGTTAGGTTAGGTTAGGTTAGGTTAGGTTAGGTTAGGTTAGGTTAGGTTAGGTTAGGTTAGGTTAGGTTAGGTTAGGTTAGGTTAGGTTAGGTTAGGTTAGGTTAGGTTAGGTTAGGTTAGGTTAGGTTAGGTTAGGTTAGGTTAGGTTAGGTTAGGTTAGGTTAGGTTAGGTTAGGTTAGGTTAGGTTAGGTTAGGTTAGGTTAGGTTAGGTTAGGTTAGGTTAGGTTAGGTTAGGTTAGGTTAGGTTAGGTTAGGTTAGGTTAGGTTAGGTTAGGTTAGGTTAGGTTAGGTTAGGTTAGGTTAGGTTAGGTTAGGTTAGGTTAGGTTAGGTTAGGTTAGGTTAGGTTAGGTTAGGTTAGGTTAGGTTAGGTTAGGTTAGGTTAGGTTAGGTTGAGGTAGTAACTTTGGTGTGACTGGGTGGATTTTTGTAATATTTGGTATCCAAATCTTATAATTTTTCCTTATCCTTTTGCGTTTTCCCTTTTCTCTTTATCTTGTTTACTTTTCTTATTTTTCTTCTTTTTGCATTTGCGGTTGGTTATTTTTTGTTAATTTTTTCTTCATTTTTCACGGTTTTTCACTTTTTTGTTTATTTTTTGGTTTCTTCGCCTCTTATCTTTTTTAGCCCTTTTCAGGGCTAGAAGATAGAGGATTTCTTGGTCTGTCAGTGGATTTAGGTTCGATTTTTTCGGAACGAAAGCTCCGAAAATATTGGCCTTGCCATTTTGTAAATATTAACTTTAAAATTTCTTTAGTTTTAGGGTTTGTTTACATTTTTACTTTCTAATTTGATCGGTGTTGCCCTTATCCCACCTTGCCCAGTTTTTGGGCGGGGGTACCGGCAACGGTCCCGTTAATTATAGAGTAATTTTGGTTTTGTTATTGTTAGATTAGTTATTTTATTTTAATTTTTGGAAACTTTGAGTATTTGCTCAAAGTTTTCAGAAAACTTTTCCAACTTTTTTGTGTTTGGGGTGATTTTTTGATAGTTTTAAGTGTTTTGTAAAATATTTTATTCATAGGATAGGATAGTTTATTTAGTTTTTTAAAATTTTTGTACTTGACTTTTTAACTCTTTGACCACTTGGTCAAAAGTTATTAAAGTTTATATAGTTCTAGGTAGTTTTAGGTAGATAGTAGTAATAGTTTTACAAACTTAAGCTTTTTTGTTAAGTTTAAGAATTGTATAACTTTTTACCTTTTTACCTTTTTAGTGTTTTTTCTTTTTTGTTTTTTAAGTTCTATTGGGTTGTATTTTTTAGTATTTTTTGTGTATTTTTACTGCCTCATTTAGTGGGTCAAAGTGCGTCCCAAAATTTTTAGCAGATTGCTATTTTTATAATTCAGGCGCAAAACCCACATTAGTATAGGAAAGTCCAAATCCGACTCGCACTTCACGATTTCAAGGTTAGGTTAGCTCCTAACTTTGGTCGTAGCGGTCGGATTTGGACCCCTTTTGGGGGTCAGGTAGACGAGGTCGCGATGACCTCGCCTACCAAACCGTGGGAGGATCCGCCATTGGAGAGCGGAGCTAGCTCTTGCTCCGACTCCGAAATGGAGGAGGATAATAGAGATGTCGTCGAGGTTGTCCCGTCGACATCTAAACGGGCGTACGAGGACGAGGAGGAGGATGCCCATAGGCAGCCTCCTCAGAAGTGCAACACAGCACTTAGGGGTAAACCCAAAGGCGCTTACGTTGGGCTGGCCGCGGCCAGATTGAGGGCAAAGGTTTACCAGCTTACGCCCCAATTCGAGGAGGTCTCCGATGCCGAACCCGACCCAGCTGAGTGCTACCGGAGGGAATACCCCGCGCTTCGCCCCAGGGGGGCAAAGAAGGGGAAGTCGACGGACGTCGAGCGCTCTCGCTCCGTCTCGCGCTCCGTCTCGCGCTCCCCCGAGCCCGTCGAGGAAGTAGCGACGCAGGACGAGGTTGACCCGCTGGACGCCGCCCGCATGGCGGCGCGGGATATCCTTGAGGCAGCCAAGGTATCCGGCAACCTGAAGGGCGAAGTGTGGGGTCGTATGAACCGGGCCTGCCGGACCATCATGGGGGCGATGGACGAGGCCGAGGCGGCCAGGTCAGAGAGTGAGGAGATCCGCATCCTAAAAGCGGATAACAAAAGGATGCGGGAGCAACTCGCTCTCAACTCGGCCGAGCTGAAGGCCCTCCGCAAGGCCTTCAGCGAGCGGGAGATTCCGGTCGCGCCCGCCCCCGTCGCCGCTGCGCTCCAGTTCGGGACGGCCGAGCTGACCGAGGCTATAGAAACCATGAAAAGGGACCTGTTTCTTAGCCTCGGTAAAATGGTGAGCGACCGGATAGAGGAGGTGAGCCGGCGCCTCCCGGCGGAGCCCATCCTCCGCCCCCCGCTGGCGCATGAAAGGCGGGCCGCAAAGCCCGACGTGGCGGCCCCTCTACAGGGAAGGGTAGTAAGGCCTGCCCCGCCCTCGTCAGTCCCAATGGAGACCACCGAGCCGAGGGCCCGACTGGGTGACGGAAGGCCAAAGGCCGCGGCGGCCAGGAGGGCGACTGACCCGTCCAGGCCCCTGTCCCCGGTGATCACCCCGAGGAAGAAAAAGGCGGCGGCCCCGGCCCCCTCGGTGGTACCTGCCAATAGGAAGTCCTCCAGGCTAGTTAACGCTGGCCCGGCCCCGAGAGCCGTTCAGCACTCGGAGGGAGAAGCCGGCCCTTCGGGCCGAATGCCGCCCCCGCCCGCGCAGATGGCGTGGTCGGAGGTGGTGAGGAAGAAAGCGAAGGGCAAGGCCAAGGCCTCCCCTCCTCCACCCCCGAAGACCAGCAAGGCGGCGCCCAGACCCGTCCGGCTGTCCGTCCCTAGGACGGCGGCAGTGGTGGTCTCCCTAAAAGAGGGGGCCACCACCACCATGCAGGCCACCATGGCTAAGGCCATAAACGGCCTTAGCCTAAGTGACGTTGGCCTGCACCACGTAAAGGTGAGGACCTCGATGACGGGATCCCGGGTCATCGAGGTCCCCGGGGAGGACGGGCAGAGGGTGGCGGACTCCCTTGCAGAGAAGCTGCAAGGGATTGTTGGGGACGTCGCCAACGTGCGCCGCCCCGTCAAGATGGCCGACGTCCAGTTGGCCGGCCTGGATGAGTCGGCCACTAAAGAGTCCGTGGCGCAAGCCGTCGCCGCAGCGGGGGCGTGCCTGCCGGCGCAGGTAAGGGTGGGGGCTGTCCGCTCCCTGTACGACGGCACTGGGTCAGTACTGATCCAGTGTCCAGTACAGGCGGCAATTGCCCTCACCAAGGCGGGGAAGATCCTGGTGGGTTGGGCAGCCGCCAGGGTCACGCCGGTGGGGCCGACACCGATGAGGTGTTTCAAATGCTTCGGTGTCGGCCACTCGAGGGAGCTGTGCCCCTCTAAGACTGACCGGAGCAATCTGTGCTTCCGGTGCAGCCAAGAGGGGCACAAAATGGCGGACTGCTGGGAGAAGGCTTGGTGTGCGGTATGCCACCAAGCCAAGCTCCCGGCCAACCACCGGCTAGGGGGGGCTAATTGTTCCCCCCCCGCCACGAGAGGGAGGGACACCAGGCCGCAGCGCCCCCGCCCAGCCCCAGCAGTCCCCGCAGCGACGGCAGCCGTCGAGCCGGCCCAAGAGGAGACCTGCATGGACCTCTAGATGCCAGCACACCATCTAGAGGTCCTGCAGGTGAACGTCAACCACTCCGCCAGAGCACAGGACCTGCTCATGCAGGTCATGGCGGAGTGGTCGATTGACGTTGTAGTGGTGACGGAGCCCTACTTCGTCCCTCCCCTACCCAACTGGGTGGGGTCGAGGGACGAGAGGGCTGCCGTGGTGGTGCCGGCGATCGGCGACGGCCCCCCCCTCGTAAAACTCGAGGTGGGCCCGGGGTACGCGGCGGCCGGATGGGGGAACGACACCGCACTGATTGCGGTGTATTTCTCCCCCAATAGGCCGCTGGTCGCCTTTGAGGCCTTCCTCGAGGCCCTCGGGGGGGTGGCCAGGAGGGTGGCCCCGCGACAAATAATTATCCTGGGGGACCTCAACGCCAAAAGCGCGGCGTGGGGTTCCCCCGTAACGGATGTGCGCGGGGGTGTGCTAAGGGATTGGTTGGTGGTGGAGGGCCTGGTAGTCCTGAACCAGGGCAGCGCCAACACTTGCGTGCGGCGGCAGGGGGGGTCAATCGTGGACGTCACGTTCGCGACCCCTGCCATTGCCGCACGCGTCTCAGATTGGCGCGTCCTGGAGGACGTGGAGACCCTTTCGGACCACTTAAATATAAGGTTCAGGGTCTCCACGAGGACAGGCCAGCCACCACCAGTCCCTGGGGGGGGGCGTAGGGGGGGGGGGATGGGGGGAGTTCCCCAAGTGGTCCCTGTCCCTTCTGGACAGGGCCAGGGCGGATGAGGCGGCAATGGTGGAGGCGTGGTGCGACGCCCCACCCGCCGCCTCAGGGGTGGAGGAGAGGGCGCGCTTGTTCCGCACATCGCTGCAGTCGGTGTGCGGAGCAGCCATGCCCCGGGCGAGGCGCCTGTTCGCCCGCAGGTCGGTGTACTGGTGGTCCGCTGATATTGCGGCCCTGCGGACCACCAGCAACGGGGCCCGCGGCGCCTACCAACACTGTAGGCGCCGGCGGCATACCCCGGAGGAGGAGGAGGAGCTCCACAGGGCCCTCCGAGAAGCCAAGAGGGCCCTTGTCCAGGCCATTGCGGTGGCCAAGGAGGAGGGGTGGACCTCCTTCCTGGCCATACTGGACCGGAATCCGTGGGGGCGGCCGTATAGGGTGGTGCGCAACAAAATGCGCACCGCCCCCCCCATGGACTCACTGGAGCCCCCTCTCCTCAGGAGGGTCGTCGAGGGGCTGTTTCCGGCAGCCCCTTCGATAGTTCCCCCGGTGATGACCGAGCCACCGCGGGACCTGGAGGACCCAGCCGAACTCGTCATCGCACCGGTAAGCGATGACGAGTTCGAGAGGGCGATGGACCGGCTCCGGGGCTGCAAAAAAGCCCCGGGGCCCGACGGAGTACCAGGCCGGGTACTCCACATCGCCCTACAACACCTCGGGGACCGGCTCAGGCAGATCTTGGACGACTGCCTGAGGGAGGGAAGGTTCCCGAGGGTGTGGAAGGAGGGGAGGCTCTGCCTCCTCCGGAAGGAGGGTCGACCCCCGGACTGTCCGTCCGCCTATCGCCCCATCGTGCTGCTGGATGAGGCCGGGAAGATTTTTGAAAGAATCCTGGCCTCCCGGATCCAGCGGCACTTAGAGACCGCCGGCCCGAACGTGTCAGATCGACAGTTCGGGTTTAGAGAGGGGCGGTCTACGCTCGACGCGCTGAAGTCCCTCAGGGACTTCTGTGAGGACGCGTCGAGCAGAGGGGAGGGAGTAGTGGCGGTGTCGCTCGACATCGCCAATGCCTTTGGCACCCTCCCCTATGGGGTGATAAGGGAGGCACTCACGTACCACCGAGTGCCTCCCTACTTAAGGCGGGTCATAGAGCACTACCTCATGGATAGGGTAGTGCTCTATGAACAGAAGGACGGTCGACGGGGGTCGACGGGGATGGCCTGCGGCGTGCCCCAAGGTTCCGTGCTCGGTCCACTACTATGGAACCTGGGGTACGACTGGGCCATCAGGGGGGAGTTGCTCCCGCGGACGGCCACCATCTGCTATGCAGATGACACAATGGTGGCCGTGCGCGGGACCGACATGAGGGAGGCGCTGTGCCGGGCGGAAGCGGCGGCCGAGCTGACCATTTACCGGATTGGTCGGCTCGGCCTGAGGGTGGCCCTCCCGAAGACTGAGGCGATAGTCTTCGGGGGGCGGGGGTGGAGGCTGCCAGCGGGCGCGGCGCTCACCCTGGGGGGGGAGTCGGTCCCGATCAAGCCCCACATCCGATATTTGGGGCTTGTTCTGGACCGACGGTGGGACTTCGGGGAGCATTTTTCGCAAATGGCTCCCCGAGTGGTGGGCGCCGCGTCGGCGATGAGCAGACTTCTGCCGAACGTGGGTGGGCCGGGCTCCTTGTGCCGCCGGTTATATGCCGGCGTCACAAGGAGCATGGCTCTGTACGGGGCCCCCATCTGGGCGGACAAGCTGTCCGCCCGGAACCGGGCCCTGCTACGGAGGCCTCAGCGGTTGGTGGCCCTCCGTATGGTGAGGGCCTACGTGACGGTGGCCCACGCCGCGGCCTGCCTCCTCGCCTGCACCCCGCCCTGGGAGTTGGATGCGGAGGTGCAGGCTGAGACCTACATGGTTAGGTCCAGGGCCCGGGCGAGAGGTGAACGCCCGGACCCTGAGGAGGTGGAGGAGACGCGCCGGATGACGGAGCGCCGACTGCGGGACAGATGGAAAGCCGACCTGGGGGATTCCCCCTATGGTGTTTATACCATAGGGGCGATCCTCCCGTCGGTGGACCTCTGGTTGGACAGGGCAGTCGGCGCTACGTCGTTCCGGCTTGTGCAGGTAATGACCGGACACGGATGCTTCGGTCATTACCTGCACAAAATTGGGAGGGAGCCTACCCCGCAGTGCCATGAGTGCGGGGATCCGGACGACACGGCTCAGCACACCCTCGCGGTGTGCAGTCGTTGGAGTCCGGAGCGCCGCACCATGGCACTAGCCATACAGCGGGAGGACCTCTCACTCTACAGCATTGTTGCGGCAATGCTCTACAGTGAGAGGTCTTGGGAGGCAGTGGCCTCCTTTTGCGAATATGTAATTTCGCAGAAGGAGGCCTCGGAGCGTGAACGCGAGGAGTCTCCTCTCGCGGATCCGCTCCGGCGCAGACGGCAGGGGTTTAGGCGGCGGCGTTTTGCCGGCCGCCTAAACCCTTAGTGACTGCGGGTGGGGGATAGGAGTCCCCTGCCCGCCGTAGGCTAGTCACTGGGCGGTCTGGGAGGGGGGCCACGCGTGTCCGGCCCCTCTCTCCTTTGGCGCGGGCAGCCCCGGCAACAGCTGGGGCAGCCGGTGGGGCACCTTGGCCAAGGCTTAGGCAGGAACCAGGGTGCCTCACCAACCGGCAGGAGGGTACGCCAGGGTGGTTTTTAGTGGGTTGCGCTCCCTTGCCCCCCCTCATTCTGAGGGGGGGTGACGGGGTGAGTCCCACATATCCCCTCACCACTCCTATGGTGAGGGGAATCCATAGAGGATTTTCCACCCTGTCAAAAAAAAAAAAAAAAAAAAAAAAAAAAAAAAAAAAAAAAAAAAAAAAAGGTTAGGTTAGGTTAGGTTAGGTTAGGTTAGGTTAGGTTCCCCCCCGACTGTGCTGCCACCTTGCCGTGGTGGGGGGGCTTGCGTGTCTCAATGATCCGCGAGGCTATACCGGACAGGGCTACCCATACCGGAAAGGCTCGTGGTGAGGGGCCAGACTAAGAGCGGCCATGGGGAGGTGACAGGGGGTTCTGGAAGGGTTGTGGTCGCGTGCTTTAGGGCTGCTTCTGCCCCGGAAAGTTCACTCTGTCACCTGGGGAGGGTTTGGTGACGAGAGGCTTTTCGTTAGAAAAGTCTTCTCGTCACCCTTGGTGGGTGGTGGCAGAGGTCGTTAGATGGGGTGGTTGCGAGTGCACTTGGTGCTTGCCGCCTCCACCCCGGACAGCGTCCTACTGTCGCCATTTTTGACGGTTGGTGGCTGGGGTAGCTTGAAGGGTCAGTTGCGAGTGCACTTGGTGCTTGCCGCTTCTGGTCCGGAAAGCTTAACCAGTCGCCTGGAGGGGGCTTTGGCGGGGGTGGTTGAAAAGGGTGGTTTCCATCCTGGACAGCTGCCTCTGTCAGTTGGTGGTTGGTGACTGGGTTTATGGGCAGGGACGGCATCGCAGCAATGCGTTGGGCGTTCCCTTGCGTCGTACTCCCATGTCACCCGCGGGTCCCTCTACGTGTCTTTCGGAATCCCGGGGGGCACTGTAGTTATCGAGGGGACAGCTGCGGTGGGGCGTGTTTGAAGGATACTTGGTATCCGGAAAGCACCATCCACCGCAGGCAGATCGTTGGAGGGAAGGCGAACTCAGTGGACTTCGGTTCGCTGCTCGCCCGAACTCCTTGTAGAGCCAGTGGGTTGGGGACCCACCTTGCACGGCTCTACCGGTCTGGGGTGTTGATCGTGGGCTGTTCACAGTCGGCACCTCCTTTGGCGAGGATTGGGGGGGCCCTTTTTGGGCAAGCCGGGAGGCGCGTCAGTGGCCAAAGCTTAGGCATGTACCGCGGCGCCTCACCACCGGCAAGGGTTTAAACGCCGGAGTGGTTTTAAACGGTAGTTCGTTCGTACGAGAGTCCGTTATACTTCCCATTGCACCGCCTACCCCAGGCAGGGAAGATGCGTAAATGCATTTCCACTCCGTCAAAAAAAAAAAAAAAAAAAAAAAAAAAAAAAGGTTAGGTTAGGTTAGGTTAGGTTAGGTTAGGTTAGGTTAGGTTAGGTTAGGTTAGGTTAGGTTAGGTTAGGTTAGGTTAGGTTAGGTTAGGTTAGGTTAGGTTAGGTTAGGTTAGGTTAGGTTAGGTTAGGTTAGGTTAGGTTAGGTTAGGTTAGGTTAGGTTAGGTTAGGTTAGGTTAGGTTAGGTTAGGTTAGGTTAGGTTAGGTTAGGTTAGGTTAGGTTAGGTTAGGTTAGGTTAGGTTAGGTTAGGTTAGGTTAGGTTAGGTTAGGTTAGGTTAGGTTAGGTTAGGTTAGGTTAGGTTAGGTTAGGTTAGGTTAGGTTAGGTTAGGTTAGGTTAGGTTAGGTTAGGTTAGGTTAGGTTAGGTTAGGTTAGGTTAGGTTAGGTTAGGTTAGGTTAGGTTAGGTTAGGTTAGGTTAGGTTAGGTTAGGTTAGGTTAGGTTAGGTTAGGTTCCCCCCCGACTGTGCTGCCACCTTGCCGTGGTGGGGGGGCTTGCGTGTCTCAATGATCCGCGAGGCTATACCGGACAGGGCTACCCATACCGGAAAGGCTCGTGGTGAGGGGCCAGACTAAGAGCGGCCATGGGGAGGTGACAGGGTTTCTGGAAGGGTTGCGGTCGCGTGCCTGCCGGAAACAGGCCGCTTCTGCCCCGGAAGGATTCCCTTGTCACCTGGGGGGGTTTGGTGACGAGAGGCTTTTCCTCGGAAAAGTCTTCTCGTCACCCTTGGTGGGTGGTGGCAGAGGTCGTTAGATGGGGTGGTTGCGAGTGCACTTGGTGCTTGCCGCCTCCACCCCGGACAGCGTCCTACTGTCGCCATTTTTGACGGTTGGTGGCTGGGGTAGCTTGAAGGGTCAGTTGCGAGTGCACTTGGTGCTTGCCGCTTCTGGTCCGGAAAGCTTAACCAGTCGCCTGGAGGGGGCTTTGGCGGGGGTGGTTGAAAAGGGTGGTTTCCATCCTGGACAGCTGCCTCTGTCAGTTGGTGGTTGGTGACTGGGTTTATGGGCAGGGACGGCATCGCAGAAATGCGTTGCGCGTTCCCTTGCGTCGTACTCCCATGTCACCCGCGGGTCCCTCTACGTGTCTTTCGGAATCCCGGGGGGCACTGTAGTTATTGAGGGGACAGCTGCGGTGGGGCGTGTTTGAAGGATACTTGGTATCCGGAAAGCACCATCCACCGCAGGCAGATCGTTGGAGGGAAGGCGAACTCAGTGGACTTCGGTTCGCTGCTCGCCCGAACTCCTTGTAGAGCCAGTGGGTTGGGGACCCACCTTGCACGGCTCTACCGGTCTGGGGTGTTGATCGTGGGCTGTTCACAGTCGGCACCTCCTTTGGCGAGGATTGGGGGGGCCCTTTTTGGGCAAGCCGGGAGGCGCGTCAGTGGCCAAAGCTTAGGCATGTACCGCGGCGCCTCACCACCGGCCAGGGTTTAAACGCCGGAGTGGTTTTAAACGGTAGTTCGTTCGTACGAGAGTCCGTTATACTTCCCATTGCACCGCCTACCCCAGGCAGGGAAGATACGTAAATGTATTTCCACTCCGTCAAAAAAAAAAAAAAAAAAAAAAAAAAAAAAAAAAAAAAAAAAAAAAAGGTTAGGTTAGGTTAGGTTAGGTTAGGTTAGGTTAGGTTAGGTTAGGTTAGGTTAGGTTAGGTTAGGTTAGGTTAGGTTAGGTTAGGTTAGGTTAGGTTAGGTTAGGTTAGGTTAGGTTAGGTTAGGTTAGGTTAGGTTAGGTTAGGTTAGGTTAGGTTAGGTTAGGTTAGGTTAGGTTAGGTTAGGTTAGGTTAGGTTAGGTTAGGTTAGGTTAGGTTAGGTTAGGTTAGGTTAGGTTAGGTTAGGTTAGGTTAGGTTAGGTTAGGTTAGGTTAGGTTAGGTTAGGTTCCCCCCCGATAGTGCTGCCACCTTGCCGTGGTGGGGGGGCTTGCGTGTCTCAATGATCTGCGAGGCTATACCGGACAGGGCTACCCATACCGGAAAGGCTCGTGGTGAGGGTCCAGACGAAGAGCGGCACTCTGGGGAGGTGACAGGGGGTTCTGGAAGGGTTGCGGTCGCGTGCCTTAGGGCTGCTTCTGCCCCGGAAAGTTCACTCTGTCACCTGGGGAGGGTTTGGTGACGAGAGGCTTTTCGTTAGAAAAGTCTTCTCGTCACCCTTGGTGGGTGGTGGCAGAGGTCGTTGGAAGGGGTGGTTGTGTGCGCTTTCGCTTCCATCCCGGACAGCTTCCTACTGTCGCCATTTTTGACGGTTGGTGGCTGGGGTAGCTTGAAGGGTCAGTTGCGAGTGCACTTGGTGCTTGCCGCTTCTGGTCCGGAAAGCTTAACCAGTCGCCTGGAGGGGGCTTTGGCGGGGGTGGTTGAAAAGGGTGGTTTCCATCCTGGACAGCTGCCTCTGTCAGTTGGTGGTTGGTGACTGGGTTTATGGGCAGGGACGGCATCGCAGAAATGCGTTGCGCGTTCCCTTGCGTCGTACTCCCATGTCACCCGCGGGTCCCTCTACGTGTCTTTCGGAATCCCGGGGGGCACTGTAGTTATTGAGGGGACAGCTGCGGTGGGGCGTGTTTGAAGGATACTTGGTATCCGGAAAGCACCATCCACCGCAGGCAGATCGTTGGAGGGAAGGCGAACTCAGTGGACTTCGGTTCGCTGCTCGCCCGAACTCCTTGTAGAGCCAGTGGGTTGGGGACCCACCTTGCACGGCTCTACCGGTCTGGGGTGTTGATCGTGGGCTGTTCACAGTCGGCACCTCCTTTGGCGAGGATTGGGGGGGCCCTTTTTGGGCAAGCCGGGAGGCGCGTCAGTGGCCAAAGCTTAGGCATGTACCGCGGCGCCTCACCACCGGCAAGGGTTTAAACGCCGGAGTGGTTTTAAACGGTAGTTCGTTCGTACGAGAGTCCGTTATACTTCCCATTGCACCGCCTACCCCAGGCAGGGAAGATGCGTAAATGCATTTCCACTCCGTCAAAAAAAAAAAAAAAAAAAAAAAAAAAAAAAAGGTTAGGTTAGGTTAGGTTAGGTTAGGTTAGGTTAGGTTAGGTTAGGTTAGGTTAGGTTAGGTTAGGTTAGGTTAGGTTAGGTTAGGTTAGGTTAGGTTAGGTTAGGTTAGGTTAGGTTAGGTTAGGTTAGGTTAGGTTAGGTTAGGTTAGGTTAGGTTAGGTTAGGTTAGGTTAGGTTAGGTTAGGTTAGGTTAGGTTAGGTTAGGTTAGGTTAGGTTAGGTTAGGTTAGGTTAGGTTAGGTTAGGTTAGGTTAGGTTAGGTTAGGTTAGGTTAGGTTAGGTTAGGTTAGGTTAGGTTAGGTTAGGTTAGGTTACATCAAATATTTGGGGCTTGTTCTGGACCGATGGTGGAGTTTCGGGGAGCATTTCTCGCAGATGGCTCCCCGAATTGTGGGTGCCGCGTCGGCACTAAGTCGGCTTCTGCCGAACGTGGGTGGGCCAGGCTCCTTGTGCCGCCGGTTATATGCCGGCGTCACAAGGAGCATGGCTCTGTACGGGGCCCCCATCTGGGCGGACAAGCTGTCCGCCCGGAACCGGGCCCTGCTACGGAGGCCACAGCGGGTGGTGGCCCTCAGAATGGTGAGGGCCTACAGGACGGTGGCCCACGCCGCGGCCTGCCTCCTCGCTTGCACCCCGCCCTGGGAGTTGGATGCGGAGGTGCAAGCGGAGACCTACAAGGTTGGGTCCAGGGCCCGGGCTAGGGGTGAACGCCCGGACCCTGAGGAGGTGGAGGAGACGCGCCGGATGATGGAGCGCCGACTGCGGGACAGGTGGAAAGCCGACCTGGGGGATTCCCCTTATGGTGTTTATACCATAGGGGCGATCCTCCCGTCGGTGGACACCTGGTTGGGGAGAGCAGTCGGTGCTACATCGTACCGGCTTGTGCAGGTATTGACCGGACACGGATGCTTCGGTCATTACCTGCACAAGATTGGGAGGGAGCCCGGCCCGCAGTGCCATGAGTGCGGCGATCCGGACGACACGGCTCAGCACACCCTTGCGGTGTGCAGCCGCTGGAGTGCGGAGCGCTGCACTATGGCGCTGGCGATCGGGCAGTGGGACCTCTCCCTGCACAGCGTTGTGTCTGCAATGCTGTGCAGCGACAGGTCCTGGAGGGCTGTGGCCTCCTTTTGCGAAAGTGTCATCTCGCAGAAGGAGGCCTCGGAGCGTGAGCGCGAGGAGTCTCCTCTCGCGCATCCGCTCCGGCGCAGACGGCAGGGGTTTAGGCGGCGGCGTTTTGCCGGCCGCCTCTACCCTTAGTGGCTGCGGGTGGGGGATGGGAGTCCCCTGCCCGCCGTAGGCTAGTCACTGGGCGGTCTGGGAGGGGGGCCATGCGTGCTCGGCCCCTCTCTCCTTTGGCACGGGTAGCCCCGGCAATGGCTGGGGCAGCCGGGGGGCACCCTGAACTAAGCTTCGGCAGGCATCAGGGTGCCTCAACAGCCGGCAGGAGGGTACGCCAGGGTGGTTTTTAGTGGGTTGCGCTCCCTTGCCCCCTCTCATTCTGAGGGGGGGTGACGGGGTGAGTCCCACATATCCCCTCACCACTCCCATGGTGAGGGGAATGCATAAAGCATTTTCCACCCTGTCAAAAAAAAAAAAAAAAAAAAAAAAAAAAAAAAAAAAAAAAAAAAAGGTTAGGTTAGGTTAGGTTAGGTTAGGTTAGGTTAGGTTAGGTTAGGTTGAAGTCGAATCTTGGGTGTTTCTGGGTGGATTAGTGCAATTTTCGGATTCCTAATACTACATTTTCGTCTCTTTCGTTTTCTGCTTCTCTTTCCTTTCTATCTTCTTATTTTTTATTGTTATTAAAGTTAATGTATTTGCGGTTGGTAATTTAATTTCATTTTTTGCTCGGTTTTGCACTTTTTTGTTTTTCTTCTGGTTTTGTTATCTTGCGTCTTTTTTAGCCCTTTTCAGGGCTAGAAGATTGCGGAGTTCTTGGTCTATTTGTGGGTTAAGGTCAAATAATTTTTGGTACCTAGGTTCCAAAATTATTGGCCTTGCCAAATTGTAAATTTTCCCTTATTTCTTGTTAGTTTTAGGGGTTTTTTGTGTTATAATATTGTCGGTGTTGCCTTTATCCCACCTTGCCCAGTTTTTGGGCGGGGGTACTGGTAACGGTCCCGCTTATTATAGCATATTTTGCATTTGGTTTTAGTTTAGTTAGCTTTAAGATTTTTCATTTTGAAAGTTTCAAATTTTATTTGAAAATTTCAGAGAAATTTTTTAGTTACTTTTTTGTGTTTGGTTAAGTTTTTCATTAGTTTTTAGTCTTTGTATAAATTTTGATTTGCTAGTTTAAGGTAGGTTATTTAATTTTTTAAATTTTGTGTATACACGCTTTAACCTTTTGACCACTTGGTCAAAAGTTATTGCACTTTGTATTATATTTGGTAGAGTAAGTTTTTCTTGGGTTTCAGTTTTACAAACTTATCGTTTTTTGATATTTTTGTAAAATTGATAACTTTTAACCTTTTCATCTTTTTTGTGTTTTTTCTTTTTCTTTTGTTAGTCTTTATTGGGAGGTACCTTTTTGTTTTTGTTTTATTAGTGTACGACTTCGGGAAGTGGGTCAAATTAGGGGCGCAAGATTTTGAGACATTGCTCAGTGTTTCAAATCAGGCGCTCAACCCACTTCTCCATACATTTAGCCAAATCCGACTCGCACTTGACCGTTTAGGTTAGGTTAGGTCGTAAGTCCGGTCCTAGCCGTCGGATTTGGACTAGATTTTGGGACTAGGTAGACGAGGTCACTATGACCTCGCCTACCAAATTTTGGGGGGATCCACCGGGGAGGGGAGGAACTCGCTTGAGTTCCGACTCCGAACCGGAGGATTTTATTGATGTGGATGGTGACGTGGTGGAGAGTGCTCCTTCGACGTCCAAGAGGGCGCATGAGGACGAGGAGGAGGACCCCAAACCTCCTCCAAAGTTCAACACGGCGGTTCGGGGAAAGGCCAAGGGGGCGTATGTGGGGCTAGCTACAGCAAGGCTAAGGGCGAAGCTGTATCAGCTGACGCCCCAATTCTCGGAGGGGGCTGATACCGACTCGGATCCGGCGGATCCTGTGGCCGAGTATCGGAAGGAGTTCCCCGAACTCCGCCCCAAGGGGGGGATAAGGGGGAAAGCGGTCGGCAACGTGCGCTCCCGCTCTACATCGCGCTCTCCTGAGCCCATGGATGGGCTGACGTGCACACAGGAGATGGATCCGGTGGACGCCACCCGCTTGGCGGCGCGCGACATCCTGGAGGCGGCCCGGTCATCCGGGAATTTGAAGGGGGAGATCTGGGGCCGGATGAACCGGGCCTGCAGAACAATTTTAGGGTCGATGGACGAAGTTCAGGCGGCCCAAAATGAGAGCGAGGAGATCCGCAAATTAAAGGCGGATAACAAGCGAATGCGGGAGCAACTGGCGCTCAATTCTGCAGAGCTGAAGGCGCTCCGCATCGCCTTCAGCGAGAGGGAGATCCCGGCCGCACCGGTGGCTTCTTCGTTGCAATTCGGTACGGTCGAACTGACCGAGGCCATACAGGAGATGAAGCGGGACCTGTTTTTGAGCCTCGGTCGGATGGTGAACGACCGTATCGACGAAGTCAACCGGCGTCTCCCGGCGGAGCCAATTCTCCGCCCCCCGTTGGCACACGAGGTGCGTGCCCTCAGGCATGTCCCCACCCCTCCTCCTCGGAGAATTGCCGTTGCGCCCGCTGCTCCCTCCCGGACCCCAGTGGAGGTGCTCGAGCCGGTCGCCAGGGCTCGGCTGGGCGACGGGAGGCCGAAGCCCAAGGCGGTAAGGAAGGTGGCAGCCCAGCCCCCTCCCACCCCCCTTTCGCCGGTGCTCAGCCCCCCCTCCAGGAGGCCAAGCAAACTGGTGGTAGCAGACCCTGCCCCGAGAGCCGTTCGGCCCTCGCAAGGGAAACCCGGCCCCTCGGGCCGAATCCCGCCCCCACCTGCGCAGATGGCGTGGTCGGAGGTGGTTAGGAGGAAGGGGAAGGGTAAGGCCAAGGCCACCCCTCCCCAAGCCCCGAAATCCGGAAAGGCGGCGCCCAGACCGGTGAAGCTGTCCGTCCCCAAGACGGCGGCAGTGGTGGTCACCCTCAAGAAGGGGGCCACCACCACTCTGCAGGCCACCATGGCCAAGGCCATTAACGGTCTTAGGCTCAGTGAGGTGGGCCTGCAGAGCGTCAGGGTGAGGACCTCAATGACGGGTTCCCGGGTCATTGAGGTCCCCGGAGTGGACGGGCACAAGGTGGCGGACACCCTGGCGGCAAAGCTCCAGGGTATGGTTGGGGATGTTGCTGACGTCAGCCGCCCGGTAAAAATGGCCGAGATCCAGCTGGCCGGCCTTGATGAGTCGGCCACGAAGGACTCGGTGGCGCAGGCGGTCGCGTCAGCCGGGTTTTGTCTGCCGGGGCAGGTCAGGGTGGGGGCCGTCCGCTCCTCCTACGACGGCACTGGATCAGTGCTGGTCCAGTGCCCCGTGCAAGCTGCGGCGGCACTTAGAAATGCGAAAAGGATCCTGGTCGGATGGGCCTCCGCCAGGGTCACGCCGATGGGGCCGACACCGATGCGGTGTTACCGATGTTACGGTGTCGGCCACTCACGGGAGCTGTGCCCCTCCAAGGAAGACCGGAGCAATGCCTGCTTCCGGTGCAGTAGGGAGGGGCACAGGATGAGTGAGTGCTGGGAGAAGGCGTGGTGTGCCGTGTGCCACCAGGCCAGACTCCCAGCCAACCATCGGATGGGGGGGACAAATTGTTGCCCCCCCCACACAAGAGGGAGGGATACGAGGCCGCAGCGCCCCCGCCCAGTTCCCGCAGTTCCCGCAGCCCCCGCAGCGACCGCGGCCCAGGAGGAGACCATCATGGACCTCTAGATGCCAGCACACCATCTAGAGGTCCTGCAGGTGAATGTCAACCACTCCGCCAGAGCGCAAGACCTGCTCATGCAGGTCATGGCGGAGTGGGAGATTGACGTGGTCGCGGTGACGGAGCCCTATTTCGTCCCTCCCCTACCCAACTGGGTGGGGTCGAGGGACGAGAGGGCTGCCGTGGTGGTGCCGGCGATCGGCGACGGCCCCCCCCTCGTAAAACTCGAGGTGGGCCCAGGGTACGCGGCGGCCGGATGGGGGAACGACACCGCACTGATTGCGGTGTATTTCTCCCCCAATAGGCCGCTGGTCGCCTTTGAGGCTTTCCTCGAGGCCCTCGGGGGGGTGGCCAGGAGGGTGGCCCCGCGCCAAATAATCATCCTGGGGGACCTCAACGCCAAAAGCGCGGCGTGGGGTTCCCCCGTAACGGATGCGCGCGGGGGTGTGCTTCGGGATTGGTTGTTGGTGGAGGGCCTGGTTGTCCTCAACCAGGGCAGCGCCAATACTTGCGTGCGGCGGCAGGGGGGGTCCATCGTGGATGTCACGTTTGCGACCCCTGCCATTGCCGCACGCGTCACCGATTGGCGCGTCCTGGAGGACGTGGAGACCCTATCAGACCATCTGAATATCAGGTTTAGGGTCTCCACAAGGGCAGGCCAGCCACCACCAGTCCCAGGGGGGGGGCGTAGGGGGGGAAGGGGGGAGTTCCCCAAGTGGTCCCTGTCCCAGCTGGACAGGGCCAGGGCGGACGAGGCGGCGTTGGTGGAGGCGTGGTGTGACGCCCCACCCGCCGCCTTGGGGGTGGAGGAGAGGGCGCGCCGGTTCCGCACATCGCTGCAGTCGGTGTGCGGAGCGGCCATGCCCCGGGCGAGGCGCCTGTTCGCCCGCCGGTTTGTGTATTGGTGGTCCGCCGAAATCGCGGCCCTGCGGACCACCAGCAACGGTGCCCGCAACGCCTACCAGCGTTGCAGGCGCCGGCAGCACACCCGGGAGGAGGAGGAGGGGCTCCACAGGGCCCTCCAAGAAGCCAAGAGGGCCCTGGTCCTGTCCATCGCGGTGGCCAAGGAGGAGGGGTGGTCCTCCTTCCTCGCCACGCTGGACAGGAATCCATGGGGGCGGCCGTACAGGGTGGTGCGCAACAAAATGCGCACCGCCCCCCCCATGGACTCACTGGAGCCCCCTCTCCTCAGGAGGGTCATCGAGGGGCTGTTTCCGGCAGCCCCTTCGATAGTTCCCCCGGTGATGACCGAGCCACCGGGGGACCTGGAGGACCCACCCGAACTCGTCATCGCACCGGTAAGCGATGACGAGTTCGAGAGGGCGGTGGACCGGCTCCGGGGCTGCAATAAAGCCCCGGGGCCCGACGGAGTACCAGGGCGGGTACTCCACATCGCCCTACAGCACCTCGGGGACCGACTCAGGCAGTTGTTGAGTGACTGCCTGAGAGAGGAACGGTTCCCGAGAGTGTGGAAGGAGGGAAGGCTTTGCCTCCTCCGGAAGGAGGGTCGACCCCCGGACTGTCCGTCCGCATATCGCCCCATCGTGCTGCTGGATGAGGCCGGGAAGATTCTCGAGAGAATCCTGGCCTCCCGGATCCAGCAGCACCTACAGACCGCCGGCCCGAACGTCTCGGATAGACAGTTCGGGTTCAGGGAAGGGCGGTCTACGCTCGACGCGTTGAAGTCCCTTAGGGACTTCTGTGACCACGCGTCGAGCAGAGGGGAGGGTGTAGTGGCGGTGTCGCTCGACATCGCCAATGCCTTTGGCACCCTCCCCTATGGGGTGATAAGGGAGGCACTCATTTACCACCGAGTGCCTCCCTACCTGCGGCGGCTCCTAGAGCACTACCTCACCGAGAGGGTAGTGCTCTACGAGCAGAAGGACGGTCGACGGGGGTCGACGGAGATGGCCTGTGGCGTACCCCAAGGTTCCGTGCTCGGTCCACTCTTATGGAACCTGGGGTACGATTGGGCCATCAGGGGGGAGTTGCTCCCGCGGACGGCCACCATCTGCTATGCGGATGACACAATGGTGGCCGTGCGCGGGACCGACGTGAGGGAGGTGCTTTGCCGGGCGGAAGCGGCGGCCGAGCTGGCCATTTACCGGATTGGTCGGCTCGGCCTGAGGGTGGCCCTCCCGAAGACTGAGGCGATAGTCTTCGGGGGGCGGGGGTGGAGGCTGCCTGCGGGCGCGGCGCTCACACTGGGGGGGGAACCGGTCCAGATCAAGCCCCACATCAAATATTTGGGGCTTGTTCTGGACCGATGGTGGAGTTTCGGGGAGCATTTCTCGCAGATGGCTCCCCGAATTGTGGGCGCCGCGTCGGCACTAAGTCGGCATCTGCCGAACGTGGGTGGGCCGGGCTCCTTGTGCCGCCGGTTATATGCCGGCGTCACAAGGAGCATGGCTCTGTACGGGGCCCCCATCTGGGCGGACAAGCTGTCCGCCCGGAACCGGGCCCTGCTACGGAGGCCACAGCGGGTGGTGGCCCTCAGAATGGTGAGGGCCTACAGGACGGTGGCCCACGCCGCTGCCTGCCTCCTCGCTTGCACCCCGCCCTGGGAGTTGGACGCGGAGGTGCAAGCGGAGACCTACAAGGTTAGGTCCAGGGCCCGGGCTAGGGGTGAACGCCCGGACCCTGAGGAGGTGGAGGAGACGCGCCGGATGATGGAGCGCCGACTGCGGGACAGGTGGAAAGCCGACCTGGGGGATTCCCCTTATGGTGTTTATACCATAGGGGCGATCCTCCCGTCGGTGGACACCTGGTTGGGGAGAGCAGTCGGTGCTACATCGTACCGGCTTGTGCAGGTATTGACCGGACACGGATGCTTCGGTCATTACCTGCACAAGATTGGGAGGGAGCCCGGCCCGCAGTGCCATGAGTGCGGCGATCCGGACGACACGGCTCAGCACACCCTTGCGGTGTGCAGCCGCTGGAGTGCGGAGCGCTGCACTATGGCGCTGGCGATCGGGCAATGGGACCTCTCCCTGCACAGCGTTGTGTCTGCAATGCTGTGCAGCGACAGGTCCTGGAGGGCTGTGGCCTCCTTTTGCGAAAGTGTCATCTCGCAGAAGGAGGCCTCGGAGCGTGAGCGCGAGGAGTCTCCTCTCGCGCATCCGCTCCGGCGCAGACGGCAGGGGTTTAGGCGGCGGCGTTTTGCTGGCCGCCTCTACCCTTAGTGGCTGCGGGTGGGGGATGGGAGTCCCCTGCCCGCCGTAGGCTAGTCACTGGGCGGTCTGGGAGGGGGGCCATGCGTGCTCGGCCCCTCTCTCCTTTGGCGCGGGTAGCCCCGGCAATGGCTGGGGCAGCCGGGGGGCACCCTGAACTAAGCTTCGGCAGGCATCAGGGTGCCTCACCAGCCGGCAGGAGGGTACGCCAGGGTGGTTTTTAGTGGGTTGCGCTCCCTTGCCCCCTCTCATTCTGAGGGGGGGTGACGGGGTGAGTCCCACATATCCCCTCACCACTCCCATGGTGAGGGGAATGCATAAAGCATTTTCCACCCTGTCAAAAAAAAAAAAAAAAAAAAAAAAAAAAAAAAAAAAAAAAAAAAAAAAGGTTAGGTTAGGTTAGGTTAGGTTAGGTTAGGTTAGGTTAGGTTAGGTTAGGTTAGGTTAGGTTAGGTTAGGTTAGGTTAGGTTAGGTTAGGTTAGGTTAGGTTAGGTTAGGTTAGGTTAGGTTAGGTTAGGTTAGGTTAGGTTAGGTTAGGTTAGGTTAGGTTAGGTTAGGTTAGGTTAGGTTGGGGTGCAGGCCGGATTCCTCCACGTTGGCTTGGGTGTTGCAGTCTCTCTTGATCTCGATCCGGAGAGAACGCAGCATCTGGGCTGGTGCACCCTGGGCATTGGCTGAGACTTTCTTCCTTTTGGGAGATTCTTTCAGCCCATGGCTAATATCCGGCAAAGGGGGGGGGGGTTACCGAACCAGTGGCGGTATATCCACTTTCTGGGCCAGCGCGGGCCCGGGGAACTAAATACTCCCCAAAAGTGCGCACAGGTGGTGAAAGTTGCTCCCGGGTACTCTCCTCGGAGAGTACCCAGTGGAGTGCAACTGCGTCCTCTGTTTTCAGAGGACGCCTTGGAGGCAGATGGACCTTGGAGGTCGTTGAGCGGCGGTTTGCTTAGGCTTCCGTCGGTCAAGTCGCAATCCGGACCCGTAGGCGTCCGGGGCGATGGCCGTCACGTAGGGCCGCGAGGAGACAACCTCTCTAAAAAATCCAACTACGGCCTTTGGTGCAGGGCCTAAAACGCACGCAATGGATGATGGAAAAGAGTGGCTACAAAAATAAACTACCCCAGGAGGGTACCCTAACGGGAGAATCCCTCCCCGTGTCTACGGACACGGGCTGCCCCCTGTATTCTGGGGGGGGCAATAGCCACGTCGTAGGCCAGCACAGTGCTGCTGGCCTTCGTGAACACGACCCAAGCAAACGAAATATGGACACCGATGAAGAGAACGACCACCTGATGCAGATTGCGAGACTGAAAGAGACGGAACTGATGGAGGAGATGATTATGGAGGCAGATTATGTCACCGACTCATCTCTTCCGTCAGTTCACGTCCGTTCAGTGAAGAGGCCTCATGCAGGGGAGGATGAGGTGTTGACCGGACCGGCAGTAAAGCCGAAAGTCAACACGGCCAGAAGGGGGAAGTGCCCCGCAACCAAGGGAGGACTTTCTGGCGGCAGCAAGGTGACCGTGCTGAGGTTCCCCGAGTGTGGGGAGCTCGAAGTAACCCGAGGGAGGAAAACCCATAGGAAAAACCAAGGAGGGCGGAGCTCATCAGTCCCGCGGGACCGCAGCCCCACTGACGAAGACGAGTGCGACGTAGGGGGATACGTCGCTGTCGTCCGCAATGCCGCACGGAAAGTTATGGCGGAAGTGAGTGTGTGCGGAAACTTGAAGGGAGACGTCTGGGGCCGCATGAATGAGGCATGCAACGACATTCTGGCGGCCGCAGACGTCCTCGGTAGTAGGGACGAAGGAGAGGACGGAGAAATTAGGGCCTTGCGTGCAGACAACAAGCGCATGAGGGAGCAGCTCGCCCTCATGCAAAAGGAGGTCAAGGCCCTAAGGACTGCCTTTTCCGAGCGGAAGAAGCAGCCCTCACAGTCTCCCGCCGCTGAGGACGGCCTGCCTCAAGCTTTGGGGCAGGCCATGTTAGAACTGAGGGAGGACTTGAAGAGGGACCTCTTCGTATCCATCGGGGAGATGGTTAACGTCCGGATTGGGGAAGTCCGGGCCCTTCTCCCCGCTGGACCGATTGTCCGACCCCCACTGGCGGCAGATCGAAGGAGGGATGAACAGGCATCCCAGCCTCACCTGGAAACCCCTGCTGCCAGGACGGCTGCTCCCGCCAGATTGGCTCCCGCTTCCAGGCAGGCTCACTCCTCAAAGAGGGCTCCCACCACACAACTGGCTCCCCCTACCCGGCAGGCCCCTCCTCCCAAAACGGCTCCTACAGCCAAGGCGGCTCCTTCTTCTAAGCCGGCCCGTGGCGCTCGCCCAGCCAAAGCGGTACCCTTCCGTCCCCCTCCAATCCGCGAGCTCGCCCCGGTAGTGCAGGCAGTGCAAGAGGCACTGCCTCCTAGCAATGAGTCCTGGGCGAGGGTGGTAAGAAGGGGGAAGAAGAAGAAAAAGGCTGCCCCCCCACCCAAATTGGCGAAGAATAACGGGCCGGCACCGGGCCCGAGAAAAATGCGTGCTCCCTCGACGGCTGCTGTGGTAGTGGCCATTAAGGAGGGCAGCGAGGCCACCTACGCCAGCGTCATGGCCAAGGCCATGAAGAGCTTTTCGCTGGTGGAGGTCGGCCTCGAGCACGTCCGGGTCCGGAAAACCCAAACGGGGGCACGCCTAATTGAGGTTCCAGGAGCAAATGGTGCCGCGGCTGCGGAGAAGCTCCGCGAAAAAATTGAAGGGCTGGTGGGTGACGTGGCCAATGTCTACCGGCCCTTCAAGATGGTGGAAGTCCGGGTAGGTGGTCTCGACGAGACCATCTCCCCGGAACAAATAGCGGAGGCTATGGCGGCAAAGACTGGGTGCTCCCCCACCCAGATCAAAGTCGGAGCCATCCGGGTCCGTTATGACGGATCCGGAGCGGTCATCGCTCAGTGCCCCGTAACCGTGGCGAACACGCTGGCGGCTGCAGGACGACTACTGGTGGGGTGGTCGTCCGCCAGCATTGTGGCACTGGGGCAGAGACCCATGCGGTGTTTCAGATGCCAAGGCATCGGACACAGCGGGGCCCTCTGCCCCTCGACGGTGGATCGCTCCACCATGTGCCACCGATGCAGCGGGCAGGGCCACTGGAGGGCCGCCTGCCAAGCCGCACCACACTGTGCAGTATGCCATAGTGCGGGGCGCCCGGCGGAACACGTAATGGGGGGATGGCGGTGTGCCCCGCCACACACCAGGGGCAAGGTCAAAAAGCCCACGCCCCCCCCCGCCAGGCAAGCCACCAATGGGGCTGGGCAAGGGACGACACCGGGGCCACCGGCGAGTGTGCGACCGGCCCAGGAGGAACGCATGGACCTCTAAATGCCAGCACACCGGCATTTAGAGGTCCTCCAGGCGAACGCCAACCACTCCGCCCGCGCCCAAGATCTGCTCATGCAGGTCATGGCGGAGTGGGGCATTGGTGTTTTGGTGGTGGCTGAGCCGTACCTCGTCCCCCCCCAGCCCAACTGGGTCGGGGCGACGGATGGCTCGGTTGCCATCGTGGTGCCGGCGATGGGTGACCTCCCCCCCCTATCGGGAATGGCCGGGGGTTCGGGCTTCGCAGTGGCCAAGTGGGGAGATACTGTCTTGGTGGCAGTATACTTCTCCCCGAATAGGCCGCTGCGGGAATTCGAAACCTTCCTGGTAGGGCTGGGGAGAGTCGTCGGAGGTGCGGCGCCGGCGCCAGTGGTGGTGATGGGGGACCTCAATGCGAAGAGCGCGGCATGGGGTTCCCCCATCACGGACCCGAGAGGGGTGGTCCTCGAGGACTGGGTGGCGGCAATGGGGCTAGAGGTGCTCAACCGGGGCGACGCCTACACGTGTGTGCGGCGAAATGGGGGGTCGATCGTGGACGTCTCGTTCGCGACCCCTACTATCGCCGCACGAATCACGGACTGGCGCGTCCTGGAGGAGGTGGAGACCCTCTCTGACCATTGCTATATCAGAATGAGGGTCGGCACCTCGCCGAGGGCACCGCCACCCAGCCCAAGAGGGCGGAGTGGGAGAGGACGTGGAGGGGCTTTCCCAAGGTGGACCCTGGCCCGCCTCGACCGGGGAATGGCGGAAGAGGCGGCCATGGTGGAGGCGTGGTGTGCGCCCCCACCGGTCACCTTGGGAGTGGAGGAGCGGGCAGCCAGATTCCGCGTCACACTAACGTCGGTGTGCGACGCCGCCATGCCCCGGGCTCGAAGGCTGCCCGCGAAGAGGCAGGTGTACTGGTGGTCGCAGGAGATTGCGGCCCTGCGAACCACCAGTGACGCCGCCCGCCGTGCCTATACCCACTGCAGGCGGAGGCGACACCTGCGGGAGGAGGAAGAGCATCTCCACAGAGAGCTGACGTCAGCGAAGGACGCGCTCTCTGTGGAGATAGCTCGCAGGAAGGACGAGGCGCGTGAGGAGTTCATGGCCACGTTGGATAGGGAGCCATGGGGGCGGCCTTACCGAATCGTGCGCAACAAAATGCGTTGCGCACCCCCCATGGACTCCCTTGAGCCAGAGCTCCTCACGAGGATTGTGGAGGCACTCTTCCCGGCCACGCCGGCTTTTCAGCCGCCCGGCATCGTGGGCCCCACGGTTGAGGAGGTTGATCACGCTGATCCCCCTCCCGTGACGGTCGATGAAATGGAGAGCGTCGTCGACCGTCTCCGGTCCTGCAGGAAGGCGCCGGGACCGGATGGGGTACCGGGGAGAGTCCTCCACATTGTGGCGGAGCACCTCGGGGACCGCATGCGGACCCTCTTTGACGACTGCATCAAGGAGGGGCGCTTCCCGAGGTGCTGGAAGGAGGGGCGCCTCGTCCTCCTTCGGAAGGAGGGAAGGCCGATTGATACCCCTGCCGGTCACCGTCCCATCGTCCTCCTAGATGAGACGGGCAAGATGCTTGAACGCATCTTGTCCCGTCGCATCGTCAAACATCTGGAGGACGTGGGGCCCAACATCTCGGACCGGCAGTACGGGTTTCGTGAGGGACGGTCCACTATGGACGCGTTATCGTCCCTCCGGAACTACTGTGGGCACGCGGAGGAGAGGGGTGAGGGAGTCGTGGCGGTGTCGTTAGACATCGCCAACGCGTTTGGCTCCCTGCCCTTCCCGGTCATCAAAGAGGCCCTCCGCTACCACAGGGTGCCCGGGTATCTGCGGCGGATTGTGGAGCACTACCTGACCGACAGGGTAGTGCTCTACGATCGTGGAGGTCTGCGGATCGCCCACCCGATGTCGTGCGGTGTTCCCCAGGGGTCCGTGTTAGGCCCTCTACTATGGAACATCGGCTACGACTGGGTGATCCGCGGAGCGCTCCTTCCCCGCATGGCCACCCTTTGTTATGCCGACGATACCATGGTGGCCGTGCGGGGACGTGAGCTGGAGGAGGCCCTCCGAAGGGCGGCGTTGGCGGCAGACCTGGTTGTCGGCCGCATCCGACAGCTGGGTCTGGAGGTGTCCCTCCCGAAGACAGACGCTATTGTCTTCGGGGGGAGGAGATGGCGTCCCCGTATTGGGACGACCATCCCTGTGGCGGGGGAAGCGGTCCAGGTGAAGGCCAACATTAAGTACCTTGGCCTCATCCTGGACCGGAGGTGGGATTTCGGGGAGCATTTCCGCCAATTTCCGCCAGCTTGCTCCCCGGGTGGTAGGCGCCGCTTCGGCTCTGGGTCGCATGTTGCCGAACGTGGGAGGGCCTCAAGCGCCATGCCGACGCCTGTTTGCAGGCGTCGTGCGTAGCATGGCGCTGTACGGAGCGCCGATCTGGGCCGACACGTTGTCGGCCAAGAATAAAGCGCTCCTAAGGAGGCCCCAAAGGGTGGTGGCCCTCCGAATAGTGAGGGCCTATACGACGGTGGCACATGCGGCCGCGTGTGTCCTGGCCTGCACCCCGCCGTGGGAGCTGGATGCTCAGGTGCAGGCCGAGACATACCGGAGGAGGGCCGGGTTCCGGGCGAGAGGAGAGCGCCCGGACTCGGAGCGGATGGAAGGGGCCCGTCGAATGACGGAGCGGCGCCTGAGGGACCGGTGGAAGAGCGACCTGGAGGACTCCCCCTATGGAGTTTACACCATAGGGGCACTCCTCCCGTCGCTCGACCGCTGGTTGGATAGGAGGTACGGTACCGCCACGTACCGTCTTGTGCAGGTGATGACCGGGCATGGTTGCTTCGGTCATTACCTGCACAAGATTAGGAGAGAGCCCAGTCCGGTTTGCCATGAGTGCGGCGACCCGGACGACACGGCCCAGCACACACTAGAGGTGTGCCCGAAGTGGGATCCGGAGCGCCGCGCTCTTGCTGCGGACACAGGGCTCTCCGATCTCTCGCTGCACAGCGTGGTGTCGGCCATGCTGAGCAGCGAGAGATCGTGGTTGGCGGTCGTCTCCTTCTGCGAGAGTATTATCTCGCAGAAGGAGGCGGCGGAGCGGGGGCGCGAGGAGGACGCGGACGCGCACCCGCTCCGGCGTAGACGTGTGGGGCGAAGGCGGAGGCAGTTTGCTGCCCGCCTGAACCCCTAGTAGGACCGTGGGGATAGGGTCCCACAATATGGTCCTACACGTCTGGGGGAGGGTTCGGGGTGTTAACCGAACCCTCCCTCCATTGGCGCGGATGCCCCAGCAATAAGCTGGGGCGGCTGGGGGGCACCCAGTGGTAGCATAGCAATCAGCCCACGGTGCCCCCGTTAACAGTCTTTGGAGGTTAACACCGGAGAGGTTTTAGACGGTATGCTTCCACCTCAGCTCTCGCAGGAGACTGAGGTGGTTGAGAGTCCGTCATACCCCCCCCTTTATGGCTGCCCTAGCCTGGGGGGACGATGCGTAATGCATTTCCTCTCCGAAAAAAAAAAAAAAAAAAAAAAAAGGTTAGGTTAGGTTAGGTTAGGTTAGGTTAGGTTAGGTTAGGTTAGGTTAGGTTAGGTTAGGTTAGGTTAGGTTAGGTTAGGTTAGGTTAGGTTAGGTTAGGTTAGGTTAGGTTAGGTTAGGTTAGGTTAGGTTAGGTTAGGTTAGGTTAGGTTAGGTTAGGTTAGGTTAGGTTAGGTTAGGTTAGGTTAGGTTAGGTTAGGATAGGTTAGGTTAGGTTAGGTTAGGTTAGGTTAGGTTAGGTTAGGTTAGGTTAGGTTAGGTTAGGTTAGGTTAGGTTAGGTTAGGTTAGGTTAGGTTAGGTTAGGTTAGGTTAGGTTAGGTTAGGTTAGGTTAGGTTAGGTTAGGTTAGGTTAGGTTAGGTTAGGTTAGGTTAGGTTAGGTTAGGTTAGGTTAGGTTAGGTTAGGTTAGGTTAGGTTAGGTTAGGTTAGGTTAGGTTAGGTTAGGTTAGGTTAGGTTAGGATAGGTTAGGTTAGGTTAGGTTAGGTTAGGTTAGGTTAGGTTAGGTTAGGTTAGGTTAGGTTAGGTTAGGTTAGGTTAGGTTAGGTTAGGTTAGGTTAGGTTAGGTTAGGTTAGGTTAGGTTAGGTTAGGTTAGGTTAGGTTAGGTTAGGTTAGGTTAGGTTAGGTTAGGTTAGGTTAGGTTAGGTTAGGTTAGGTTAGGTTAGGTTAGGTTAGGTTAGGTTAGGTTAGGTTAGGTTAGGTTAGGTTAGGTTAGGTTAGGTTAGGTTAGGTTAGGTTAGGTTAGGTTAGGTTAGGTTAGGTTAGGTTAGGTTAGGTTAGGTTAGGTTAGGTTAGGTTAGGTTAGGTTAGGTTAGGTTAGGTTAGGTTAGGTTAGGTTAGGTTAGGTTAGGTTAGGTTAGGTTAGGTTAGGTTAGGTTAGGTTAGGTTAGGTTAGGTTAGGTTAGGTTAGGTTAGGTTAGGTTAGGTTAGGTTAGGTTAGGTTAGGTTAGGTTAGGTTAGGTTAGGTTAGGTTAGGTTAGGTTAGGTTAGGTTAGGTTAGGTTAGGTTAGGTTAGGTTAGGTTAGGTTAGGTTAGGTTAGGTTAGGTTAGGTTAGGTTAGGTTAGGTTAGGTTAGGTTAGGTTAGGTTAGGTTAGGTTAGGTTAGGTTAGGTTAGGTTAGGTTAGGTTAGGTTAGGTTAGGTTAGGTTAGGTTAGGTTAGGTTAGGTTAGGTTAGGTTAGGTTAGGTTAGGTTAGGTTAGGTTAGGTTAGGTTAGGTTAGGTTAGGTTAGGTTAGGTTAGGTTAGGTTAGGTTAGGTTAGGTTAGGTTAGGTTAGGTTAGGTTAGGTTAGGTTAGGTTAGGTTAGGTTAGGTTAGGTTAGGTTAGGTTAGGTTAGGTTAGGTTAGGTTAGGTTAGGTTAGGTTAGGTTAGGTTAGGTTAGGTTAGGTTAGGTTAGGTTAGGTTAGGTTAGGTTAGGTTAGGTTAGGTTAGGTTAGGTTAGGTTAGGTTAGGTTAGGTTAGGTTAGGTTAGGTTAGGTTAGGTTAGGTTAGGTTAGGTTAGGTTAGGTTAGGTTAGGTTAGGTTAGGTTAGGTTAGGTTAGGTTAGGTTAGGTTAGGTTAGGTTAGGTTAGGTTAGGTTAGGTTAGGTCAGGTTAGGTTAGGTTAGGTTAGGTTAGGTTAGGTTAGGTTAGGTTAGGTTAGGTTAGGTTAGGTTAGGTTAGGTTAGGTTAGGTTAGGTTAGGTTAGGTTAGGTTAGGTTAGGTTAGGTTAGGTTAGGTTAGGTTAGGTTAGGTTAGGTTAGGTTAGGTTAGGTTAGGTTAGGTTGCCCCCCCCCGACTGTGCCCCCCCCGACTGTGCTGCCACCTTGCCGTGGTGGGGGGGCTTGCGTGTCTCAATGATCCACGAGGCTATACCGGACAGGGCTACCCATACCGGAAAGGCTCGTGGTGAGGGGCCAGACTAAGAGCGGCCATGGGGAGGTGACAGGGTTTCTGGAAGGGTTGCGGTTGCGTGCCTGCTGCCGGGCGGGCCGCTTCTGCCCCGGAAAGATTCCCTTGTCACCTGGGGGGGGTTTGGTGACGAGAGGCTTTTCCTCGGAAAAGTCTCCTCGTCATCCTTGGGTGGTGGCGACAGAGGAAGTTGGAAAGGGTGGTCGCGTTGGAGACCGCTTCCGCCCTGGACAGCTTCACTCTCTGTTGCCTCTTTGACGGTTGGTGGCTGGGGTAGCTTGAAGGGTCAGTTGCGAGTGCACTTGGTGCTTGCCGCTTCTGGTCCGGAAAGCTTAACCAGTCGCCTGGAGGGGGCTTTGGCGGGGGTGGTTGAAAAGGGTGGTTTCCATCCTGGACAGCTGCCTCTGTCAGTTGGTGGTTGGTGACTGGGTTTATGGGCAGGGACGGCATCGCAGAAATGCGTTGCGCGTTCCCTTGCGTCGTACTCCCATGTCACCCGCGGGTCCCTCTACGTGCCTTTCGGAATCCCGGGGGGCACTGTAGTTATTGAGGGGACAGCTGCGGTGGGGCGTGTTTGAAGGATACTTGGTATCCGGAAAGCACCATCCACCGCAGGCAGATCGTTGGAGGGAAGGCGAACTCAGTGGACTTCGGTTCGCTGCTCGCCCGAACTCCTTGTAGAGCCAGTGGGTTGGGGACCCACCTTGCACGGCTCTACCGGTCTGGGGTGTTGATCGTGGGCTGTTCACAGTCGGCACCTCCTTTGGCGAGGATTGGGGGGGCCCTTTTTGGGCAAGCCGGGAGGCGCGTCAGTGGCCAAAGCTTAGGCATGTACCGCGGCGCCTCACCACCGGCAAGGGTTTAAAACGCCGGAGTGGTTTTAAACGGTAGTTCGTTCGTACGAGAGTCCGTTATACTTCCCATTGCACCGCCTACCCCAGGCAGGGAAGATGCGTAAATGCATCTCCACTCCGTCAAAAAAAAAAAAAAAAAACAAAAAAAAAAAAAAAAAAAAAAAAAAGGTTAGGTTAGGTTAGGTTAGGTTAGGTTAGGTTAGGTTAGGTTAGGTTAGGTTAGGTTAGGTTAGGTTAGGTTAGGTTAGGTTAGGTTAGGTTAGGTTAGGTTAGGTTAGGTTAGGTTAGGTTAGGTTAGGTTAGGTTAGGTTAGGTTAGGTTAGGTTAGGTTAGGTTAGGTTAGGTTAGGTTAGGTTAGGTTAGGTTAGGTTAGGTTAGGTTAGGTTAGGTTAGGTTAGGTTAGGTTAGGTTAGGTTAGGTTAGGTTAGGTTAGGTTAGGTTAGGTTAGGTTAGGTTAGGTTAGGTTAGGTTAGGTTAGGTTAGGTTAGGTTAGGTTAGGTTAGGTTAGGTTAGGTTAGGTTAGGTTAGGTTAGGTTAGGTTAGGTTAGGTTAGGTTCCCCCCCGACTGTGCTGCCACCTTGCCGTGGTGGGGGGGGGCTTGCGTGTCTCAATGATCCACGAGGCTATACCGGACAGGGCTACCCATACCGGAAAGGCTCGTGGTGAGGGGCCAGACTAAGAGCGGCCATGGGGAGGTGACAGGGTTTCTGGAAGGGTTGCGGTCGCGTGCCTGCCGGAAACAGGCCGCTTCTGCCCCGGAAGGATTCCCTTGTCACCTGGGGGGGGTTTGGTGACGAGAGGCTTTTCCTCGGAAAAGTCTTCTCGTCACCCTTGGTGGGTGGTGGCAGAGGTCGTTAGATGGGGTGGTTGCGAGTGCACTTGGTGCTTGCCGCTTCCACCCCGGACAGCGTCCTACTGTCGCCATTTTTGACGGTTGGTGGCTGGGGTAGCTTGAAGGGTCAGTTGCGAGTGCACTTGGTGCTTGCCGCTTCTGGTCCGGAAAGCTTAACCAGTCGCCTGGAGGGGGCTTTGGCGGGGGTGGTTGAAAAGGGTGGTTTCCATCCTGGACAGCTGCCTCTGTCAGTTGGTGGTTGGTGACTGGGTTTATGGGCAGGGACGGCATCGCAGAAATGCGTTGCGCGTTCCCTTGCGTCGTACTCCCATGTCACCCGCGGGTCCCTCTACGTGCCTTTCGGAATCCCGGGGGGCACTGTAGTTATTGAGGGGACAGCTGCGGTGGGGCGTGTTTGAAGGATACTTGGTATCCGGAAAGCACCATCCACCGCAGGCAGATCGTTGGAGGGAAGGCGAACTCAGTGGACTTCGGTTCGCTGCTCGCCCGAACTCCTTGTAGAGCCAGTGGGTTGGGGACCCACCTTGCACGGCTCTACCGGTCTGGGGTGTTGATCGTGGGCTGTTCACAGTCGGCACCTCCTTTGGCGAGGATTGGGGGGGCCCTTTTTGGGCAAGCCGGGAGGCGCGTCAGTGGCCAAAGCTTAGGCATGTACCGCGGCGCCTCACCACCGGCCAGGGTTTAAACGCCGGAGTGGTTTTAAACGGTAGTTCGTTCGTACGAGAGTCCGTTATACTTCCCATTGCACCGCCTACCCCTTAGGCAGGGAAGATACGTAAATGTATTTCCACTCCGTCAAAAAAAAAAAAAAAAAAAAAAAGGTTAGGTTAGGTTAGGTTAGGTTAGGTTAGGTTAGGTTAGGTTAGGTTAGGTTAGGTTAGGTTAGGTTAGGTTAGGTTAGGTTAGGTTAGGTTAGGTTAGGTTAGGTTAGGTTAGGTTAGGTTAGGTTAGGTTAGGTTAGGTTAGGTTAGGTTAGGTTAGGTTAGGTTAGGTTAGGTTAGGTTAGGTTAGGTTAGGTTAGGTTAGGTTAGGTTAGGTTAGGTTAGGTTAGGTTAGGTTAGGTTAGGTTAGGTTAGGTTAGGTTAGGTTAGGTTAGGTTAGGTTAGGTTAGGTTAGGTTAGGTTAGGTTAGGTTAGGTTAGGTTAGGTTAGGTTAGGTTAGGTTAGGTTAGGTTAGGTTAGGTTAGGTTAGGTTAGGTTAGGTTAGGTTAGGTTAGGTTAGGTTAGGTTAGGTTAGGTTAGGTTAGGTTAGGTTAGGTTAGGTTAGGTTAGGTTAGGTTAGGTTAGGTTAGGTTAGGTTAGGTTAGGTTAGGTTAGGTTAGGTTAGGTTAGGTTAGGTTAGGTTAGGTTAGGTTAGGTTAGGTTAGGTTAGGTTAGGTTAGGTTAGGTTAGGTTAGGTTAGGTTAGGTTAGGTTAGGTTAGGTTAGGTTAGGTTAGGTTAGGTTAGGTTAGGTTAGGTTAGGTTAGGTTAGGTTAGGTTAGGTTAGGTTAGGTTAGGTTAGGTTACCACCTTGAAGGACACGATGGCGAAAGCCATCAACGGCCTTAGCCTCAGCGAGGTGGGCCTACAAAATGTTAAGGTCAGGACCTCGATGACCGGTTCCCGGGTCATCGAGGTCGCCGGTGCGGACGGGCAAAAAGTGGCGGACACCCTTGCGGCCAGGCTGCAGGGGATAGTGGGCGACGTCGCAAACGTCAGCCGCCCCGTTAAGATGGCCGAACTCCGGCTCTCCGGCCTGGACGAGTCGGCCACTAACGAGGCGGTGGCTAGGGCCGTCGCCGCAGCCGGGGCTTGCCTGCCGGAACAGGTCAGGGTGGCCTACATCCGCACACTCTACAACGGCACTGGGTCAGCAATGATCCAGTGCCCAGTGCTGGCGGCGATCGCGGTGAAAAACGCTGGCAGGGTCCAAGTAGGCTGGGCCTCTGCCAGGGTCGAGGTGGTGGGGCCGACGCCGATGCGGTGCTACCGTTGTTTCGGCGTCGGCCACTCGCGGGAGATGTGCCCCTCCAAGACTGACCGGACCAATCTCTGCTTCCGGTGCAGCAAAGGGGGGCACAAAATGTCGGAGTGCTGGGAGAAGGCGTGGTGTGCCGTGTGCCACCAGGCCAAACTCCCAGCCAACCACCGGATGGGGGGTATAAATTGTTGCCCCCCCCGCCCTCAGAGGAAGGAGCACGAGGCCGCAGCGCCCCCGCCCCGCCCCAGCAAGCAATGCCCCCGCAGCGGCTGCCGCCGACGGGCCACCGGAAGAGACCTGCATGGAGTCCTAAATGCCAGCACAGCATTTGGAACTCCTGCAGGTCAACGTCAACCACTCCGCCAGATCACAGGACCTGCTAATGCAGGTCATGGCGGAGTGGTCGATCGACGCGGTGGTCGTGACGGAGCCCTACTACGTCCCTCCCTCACCCAATTGGGTGGGGTCGACGGACGAGAGGGCTGCCGTGGTGGTGCCAGCGGTGGGCAATGGCCCCCCCCTGGGGAGGATCGAGGTCGGCCCGGGGTATGCAGCGGCCGGATGGGGGAGCGACACCGTATTAATTGCGGTGTATTTCTCCCCCAATAGGCCGCTGGCCGACTTCGAGGTCTTCCTCGGGGTCCTGGGGGGCGTTGCGAGGAGGGCGGCCCCCGCGCCAAGTAATCATCCTGGGGGACCTCAACGCCAAAAGTGCGGCGTGGGGATCCCCCGTAACGGATGCGCGCGGGGCGGCGCTGAGGGATTGGTCGGTGGTAGCGGGCCTGGCGGTCTTGAACCGGGGCAGCGCCAACACCTGCGTGCGGCGGCGAGGGGGGTCAATTGTGGACGTCACGTTCGCGACCCCCGCCATTGCCGCACGCGTCGCAGGTTGGCGCGTCCTGGAGGACGTGGAGACCCTGTCTGACCACCTATATATTAGGTTCAGGGTCTCCACAGGGCTGGGCCAGCCACCACCAGTCCCAAGGGGGGGGGCGTAGGGGGGGAATGGGGGAGTTCCCCAAGTGGTCCCTGTCCCTTCTGGACAGGGCCAAGGCGGACGAGGCGGCGATGGTGGAGGCTTGGTGCTCCGCCCCACCCGCCGCCTCGGGAGTCGAGGAGAGGGCGCGCCACTTCCGCACATCGTTGCAGACGGTGTGCGGAGCGGCCATGCCCCGGGCAAGGCGCCTGTTCGCCCGGAAGTGCGTCTATTGGTGGTCCGCAGAAATTGCGGCCCTGCGGACCACCGCCGACGGTGCCCGCCACGCCTACCAGCACTGCAGGCGTAGGCGGCACACCCGGGAGGAGGAGGAGGGGCTCTACAGGGCCCACCAAGAGGCCAGGGGGGCCCTAACCCTGTCCATAGCGGTGGCCAAGGAAGAGGGCAATGTCTCCTTCCTGGCCACGCTGGACGAGAATCCATGGGGGCGGCCGTACAAGGTGGTGCGCAACAAGATGCGCACCGCCCCCCCCATGGATTCGCTGGAGCCCCCCCTCCTGAGGAGGGTCATCGAGGGGCTGTTTCCGGCAGCCCCGTCGATAGTTCCCCCGGTGATGACCGAGCCACCGGGGGACCTGGAGGACCCACTCGAACTCGACATCGCACCGGTGAGCGATGACGAGTTCGAGAGGGCGGTGGACCGGCTCCGGGGCTGCAAGAAAGCCCCGGGGCCCGATGGAGTACCGGGCCGGGTACTCCCCATCGCCCTAAAGCACCTCGGGGACCGACTCAGGCAGTTAATGAGCGACTGCCTGAGGGAAGGTCGGTTCCCGAGAGTGTGGAAAGAGGGGAGGCTGTGCCTCATCCGGAAGGAGGGTCGACCCCCGGATTGCCCGTCCGCCTATCGCCCCATAGTGCTGCTGGATGAGGCCGGGAAGATGTTGGAGAGAGTCCTGGCCTCTAGGATCCGGCAGCACCTAGAGACCGCCGGCCCGAACGTCTGTGAAAGACAGTTCGGGTTTAGGGAGGGGCGGTCTACGCTCGACGCGGTGAAGTCCCTAAGGGACTTCTACGACTACGCGTCGAGCAGAGGGGAGGGAGTAGTGGCGGTGTCGCTCGACATCGCCAACGCCTTTGGCACCCTCCCCTATGGGGTGATAAGGGAGGCACTCATATACCACCGAGTGCCTCCCTACCTGCGGCGGCTCATAGAGCACTACCTTACTGATAGGGTAGTGCTCTATGAGCAGGCGGACGGTCGACGGGGGTCGACGGAGATGGCCTGCGGCGTGCCCCAAGGTTCCGTGCTCGGTCCACTTTTATGGAACCTGGGGTACGACTGGGCCATCAGGGGGGAGCTGCTCCCGCGGACGGCCACCATCTGCTACGCAGACGATACCATGGTGGCCGCGCGCGGGACCGAGCTGAGAGAGGTGCTGTGCCGGGCGGAAGCGGCGGCCGAGCTGGCGATTCACCGGATCGGTCGGCTCGGCCTGAGGGTGGCCCTCCCGAAGACTGAGGCTATAGTCTTCGGGGGGCGGGGGTGGAGGCTGCCGGCGGGCGCGGCGCTCACCCGGGGGGGGGAACCGGTCCAGATCAAGCCCCACATAAAATATTTGGGGCTTGTTCTGGACCGATGGTGGAGTTTCGGGGAGCACTTCAAGAAGTTAGCTCCCCGAGTGGTGGGCGCCGCGTCGGCGATGAGTCGGCTTCTGCCGAACGTGGGTGGACCAGGCTCCTTGTGCCGCCGGCTGTATGCCGGCGTCACGAGGAGCATGGCTCTGTACGGGGCCCCCATCTGGGCGGACAAGCTGTCCGCCCGGAACCGGGCCCTGCTACGGAGGCCACAGCGGGTGGTGGCCCTCCGCATTGTGAGGGCCTACATGACTGTGGCCCACGCCGCGGCCTGCCTCCTCGCCTGCACCCCGCCCTGGGAGTTGGACGCAGAGGTGCAGGCGGAGACCTACAAGGTTAGGTCCAGGGCCCGGGCGAGAGGTGTTCGCCCGGACCCTGAGGAGGTTGAGGAGACGCGCCGGATGATGGAGCGCCGACTGCGGGACAGGTGGAAAGCGAGCCTGGAGGATTCCCCCTATGGTGTTTATACCATAGGGGCGATCCTCCCGTCGCTGGACACCTGGTTGGGGAGAGCAGTCGGTGCTACATCGTACCGGCTTGTGCAGGTATTGACCGGACACGGATGCTTCGGTCATTACCTGCACAAGATTGGGAGGGAGCCCGGCCCGCAGTGCCATGAGTGCGGCGATCCGGACGACACGGCTCGCCACACCCTCGCGGTGTGCAGTCGTTGGAGTGCGGAGCGCTGCACGATGGCACTGGCCATCGGGCAATGGGACCTCTCCCTGCACAGCGTCGTGTCTGCGATGCTGTGCAGCGACAGGTCCTGGAGGGCTGTGGCCTCCTTCTGCGAGTACGTTATCTCGCAGAAGGAGGCCTCGGAGCGGGAGCGCGAGGAGTCTCCTCACGCGCACCCGCTCCGGCGCAGACGGCAGGGGTTTAGGCGGCGGCGTTTTGCCGGCCGCCTCTACCCTTAGTGACTGCGGGTGGGGGATGGGAGTCCCCTGCCCGCCGTAGGCTAGTCACTTGGCGGTCTGGGAGGGGGGCCAGGCGTACTCGGCCCCCCTCTCCGTTGGCGCGGGAAGCCCCGGCAATGGCTGGGGCGTCCGGTGGACACCGTGGGGATGCCTAGCAGGAAACACGGTGTCCATACAAACCGGAGAGGTGGGTACGCCAAGGTGTTTTTTAGTGGGTAACACTCCCCCACTCCTTCTCACTCGGAGAAGGGGGGGGGACGTGAGTCCCACATACCCTCCCGCCACTCCCATGGCGGGGGAAATGCGTAACGCATTTTTCACCTTGTCAAAAAAAAAAAAAAAAAAAAAAAAAAAAAAAAAAAAAAAAAAAAAAAAAAAAAAAAAAAAAAAAGGTTAGGTTAGGTTAGGTTAGGTTAGGTTAGGTTAGGTTAGGTTAGGTTAGGTTAGGTTAGGTTAGGTTAGGTTAGGTTAGGTTAGGTTAGGTTAGGTTAGGTTAGGTTAGGTTAGGTTAGGTTAGGTTAGGTTAGGTTAGGTTAGGTTAGGTTAGGTTAGGTTAGGTTAGGTTAGGTTAGGTTAGGTTAGGTTAGGTTAGGTTAGGTTAGGTTAGGTTAGGTTAGGTTAGGTTAGGTTAGGTTAGGTTAGGTTAGGTTAGGTTAGGTTAGGTTAGGTTAGGTTAGGTTAGGTTAGGTTAGGTTAGGTTAGGTTAGGTTAGGTTAGGTTAGGTTAGGTTAGGTTAGGTTAGGTTGAAGTCGTTTCTTGGGTGTTTCTGGGTGTATAGTTGCGATTTTCGGAATCAAAACACTAGCTTTTTTCCTGATCTAACTTCTGCATTCAGTTCTCTCCTTGTTCTTCAGTTGTCCTTAATTTTTCGTTTTTTGGTTTTGCGGTTGGTAATTTTTTGTTAAATTTTTCTCGGTTTTGCACTTTTTTGTTTCATTTTTGGTTTTTTCATCTTGCGTCTTTTTTAGCCCTTTTCAGGGCTAGAAGATTGCGGAATACTTGTTTGTGTTGTGGGTTTAGGCTCAATAATTTTCGGAACGAAAGTCCCGAATTTATTGGCCTTGCCAAATTGTAAATTTTAGCCTTAATTTTTCTATTTTTAATATTAATTTTAGGGTTTGTTTACATTTTTCTACTGTTAATTTGTCGGTGTTGCCCTTATCCCACCTTGCCCAATTTTTGGGCGGGGGTACCGGTAACGGTCCCGCTTATTGCAGTATAGTTTTTGGTTTAGGTATAAGTTGTTTAGTTGGTAAATTTTATTTTTGAAAATTTTGGGTTTTTACCCGAGGTTTTCAGAAATCTTTACTTTTCTATTTGTAACTTTTTTGTGTTTGGTGTGTTATTTAAATTAGTTTCTAGTGTTTGTAAATTATTTAGCTCATAGTTTAGGGTAGTTCATTTAATTCTTTAAATTTTTTGTATAAATTGTTTAACTTTTTAACCACTACGTTAAAAGTTATTTACGTTTGTATTTTGTAAGGTAGGCTAAAATTTTTCCGTGTTGTTGGATTACCAACTTAAGGTTTTTCCTAAAATTGGTTAATTCAATAACTCTGAACCTTTTTACCTTTTTTGTATTTTTCTTTTTTGGTTTTTAAGACCTCATTGGGAGGCATATTTTTGTTTTTGTTTGGTCTGTGTACGACTTCGACAAGTCGGTCAATTTGGGGGCGCAAGATTTTAGCACATTGCTATTACTTTTAAATCAGGCGCTAAACTCATAATTGTATGGGAAAGTCCAAATCCGACTCGCACTTGACGATTCGAAGTTAGGTTAGCTCGTAACTTCGGACGTCGCGGTCGGATTTGGACCCTATTTTAGGGTCAGGTAGACGGGGTCACCATGACCTCGCCTACCAAGTTCTGGGCGGATCCGCCCGAGGGGGGTGGACTTATGTTGAGTTCGGAGTCCGAGATGGACGACGACTCCATAGATGTCGAGCGCGTTTCGTTGGCCTCAAAAAGGGCTTATGATGAAGAGGAAGGGGATCCTAAGCCTCCTCCTAAGGTAAGTTCCTCGCTGCGAGGGAAACCCAGGGGTTCTTATGTCGGGTTGGCGGCGGCCAGATTTCGGGCGAAGCCGTTCCAGCTGGAGCCCCAATTTGCCGAGGTGGCCGGGGTAGCCGAGCCCGATCCGGTGTCCAAGTACCAGAGGGAGTTCCCCGAACTCCGTCCCAAGGGGGGCGGAAAGGGGAAGGCGGGGGATTCCGTGCGCTCCCGCTCGGTCTCGCGCTCCCCCGAGCCCTTGGAGGGTCTAACGGGTCAGCAGGAGGCTGACCCGGTAGACGCCACCCGCATGGCGGCGCGGGATATTTTAGAGGCGGCCCGGGCATCCGGAAATCTCAAGGGGGAGATTTGGGGCAAGATGAACCGGGCTTGCCGTACTATTCTGGGTTCTATGGACGAGGTCGAGGCGGCCAGGTCCGAGAGCGAGGAGATCCGCATCCTGAAAGCGGACAACCGAAGGATGCGGGAGCAACTCGCTCTGAACTGTGCGGAATTAAAGGCGCTCCGCACCGCCTTTAGCGAGAGGGAGATCCCGGCCGCACCGGTGGCTTCTTCTCTCCAATTCGGTACGGTCGAACTGACCGAGGCCATACAGGAGATGAAGCGGGACCTGTTCTTGAGCCTCGGTCGGATGGTGAACGACCGTATTGACGAAGTCAACCGGCGTCTCCCGGCAGAGCCAATTCTCCGCCCCCCGTTGGCGCACGAGGGGCGTGCCGCCAAGCCCGTCCCCCCTCCTCGGAGAGGTGCCGTTGCGCCCCCTGCTCCCTCCCGGACCCCAGTGGAGGTGCTCGAGCCGGTCGCCAGGGCTCGACTGGGTGACGGGAGGCCGAAGCCGAAACCCAAGGCGGCCAAGTGGGTGGCGGCCCCGCCCCCTCCCACCCCCCTTTCGCCGGTACTCAGCCCCCCTTCCAGGAGACCTAGCAAGTTGGTTGCTGCCGACTCTGCCCCGAGAGCCGTTCGGCCCTCGCAGGGGGAACCTGGCCCCTCGGGCCGTATGCCACCCCCGCCCGCGCAGATGGCGTGGTCGGAGGTGGTTAGGAGGAAAGGGAAGGGCAAGGCCAAGGCCACTCCTCCCCAAGCCCCGAAGTCCAGCAAGGTTGCGCCAAGACCTGTAAAGCTGTCCGTCCCCAAGACGGCGGCAGTGGTGGTCACCCTTAAGAAGGGGGCCACCACCACTCTGCAGGCCACCATGGCCAAGGCCATTAACGGCCTTAGGCTCAGTGAGGTGGGCCTGCAGAGCGTCAGGGTGAGGACCTCAATGACGGGTTCCCGGGTCATTGAGGTCCCCGGTGAGGATGGGCACAAAGTGGCGGACACCCTGGCGGCAAAACTCCAGGGTATGGTTGGGGACGTCGCTGACGTCAGCCGCCCGGTAAAGATGGCCGAGATCCAGCTGGCCGGCCTTGATGAGTCGGCCACGAAGGACTCGGTGGCGCAGGCGGTCGCGTCAGCCGGGTTTTGTCTGCCGGGGCAGGTCAGGGTGGGGGCCGTCCGCTCCTCCTACGACGGCACTGGATCAGTGTTGGTCCAGTGCCCCGTACAGGCGGCGGTGGCACTTAAGAACGCGGGAAGGATCCTGGTCGGATGGGCCTCCGCCAGGGTCACGCCGATGGGGCCGACACCGATGCGGTGTTACCGCTGTTACGGTGTCGGCCACTCACGGGAGCTGTGCCCCTCCAAGGAAGACCGGAGCAATGCCTGCTTCCGGTGCAGTAGGGAGGGGCACAGGATGAGTGAGTGCTGGGAGAAGGCGTGGTGTGCCGTGTGCCACCAGGCCAGACTCCCAGCCAACCATCGGATGGGGGGGACAAATTGTTGCCCCCCCCACACAAGAGGGAGGGACATGAGGCCGCAGCGCCCCCGCCCAGTTCCCGCAGTTCCCGCAGCCCCCGCAGCGACCGCGGCCCAGGAGGAGAACGACATGGAACACTAGATCGATGCCACACCACCTAGAGCTCCTGCAGGTCAACATCAACCACTCCGCCAGAGCGCAGGACCTGCTCATGCAGGTAATGGCGGAGTGGTCGATTGATGTGGTGGGGGTTTCGGAGCCCTACTTCGTCCCTCCCCTACCCAACTGGGTAGGGTCGACGGACGGAGGGGCTGCCGTGGTGGTGCCGGCGATCGGCAGTGGCCCCCCCCTGGTCAGGATCGAGGGAGGCCCGGGGTATGTGGCGGCCGGATGGGGGAACGACACCGTACTAGTTGCGGTGTATTTCTCCCCCAATAGGCCGCTGATCGCCTTCGAGGCCTTCCTCGAGGTCCTTGGGGGGGTGGCGAGGAGGGTGGCCCCGCGCCAAGTAATCATCCTGGGGGACCTCAACGCCAAAAGCGCGGCGTGGGGTTCCCCCGTAACGGATGCGCGCGGGGCGGTGCTTCGGGATTGGTTGGTGGTGGCGGGCCTGGTTGTCCTCAACCAGGGCAGCGCCAATACTTGCGTGCGGCGGCAGGGGGGGTCCATCGTGGACGTCACGTTTGCAACCCCTGCCATTGCCGCACGCGTCACCGATTGGCGCGTCCTGGAGGATGTGGAGACCCTTTCGGACCATCTGAACATCAGGTTCAGGGTCTCCACGAGGGCGGGCCAGCCACCGCCACCAATCCCGGGGGGGGGGCGTACGGGGGGGAGATGGGGGGAGTTCCCCAAGTGGTCCCTGTCCCTTCTGGACAGGGCCAAGGCGGACGAGGCCGCACTGGTGGAGGCGTGGTGTGACGCCCCACCCGCCGCCTTGGGGGTCGAGGAGAGGGCGCGCCGGTTCCGCACATCGTTGCAGTCGGTGTGCGGAGCGGCCATGCCCCGGGCGAGGCGCCTCTTCGCCCGCCGGTTCGTTTACTGGTGGTCCGCCGAAATCGCGGCCCTACGGACCACCAGCAACGGTGCCCGAAACGCCTACCAGCGGTGTAGGCGCCGGTGGCACACCCGGGAGGAAGAGGAGGGGCTCCACAGGGCCCTCCAAGAAGCCAAGAGGGCCCTTGTCCTGTCCATCGCAGTGGCCAAGGAGGAGGGGTGGTCCTCCTTCCTCGCCACGCTGGACAGGAATCCATGGGGGCGGCCGTACAGGGTGGTGCGCAACAAAATGCGCACCGCCCCCCCCATGGACTCACTGGAGCCCCCTCTCCTCAGGAGGGTCATCGAGGGGCTGTTTCCGGCAGCCCCCTCGATAGTTCCCCCGGTGATGACCGAGCCACCGGGGGACCTGGAGGACCCACCCGAACTCGTCATCGCACCGGTAAGCGATGACGAGTTCGAGAGGGCGATGGATCGGCTCCGGGGCTGCAAGAAAGCCCCGGGGCCCGACGGAGTACCGGGTCGGGTACTCCACATCGCCCTACAGCACCTCGGGGACCGACTCAGGCAGTTGTTGAGTGACTGCCTGAGGGAGGGACGGTTCCCGAGAGTGTGGAAGGAGGGGAGGCTTTGCCTCCTCCGGAAGGAGGGTCGACCCCCGGACTGTCCGTCCGCATATCGCCCCATCGTGCTGCTGGATGAGGCCGGGAAGATTCTCGAGAGAATCCTGGCCTCCCGGATCCAGCAGCACCTACAGACCGCCGGCCCGAACGTCTCGGATAGACAGTTCGGGTTCAGGGAGGGGCGGTCTACGCTCGACGCGTTGAAGTCCCTTAGGGACTTCTGTGACCACGCGTCGAGCAGAGGGGAGGGTGTAGTGGCGGTGTCGCTCGACATCGCCAATGCCTTTGGCACCCTCCCCTATGGGGTGATAAGGGAGGCACTCATTTACCACCGAGTGCCTCCCTACCTGCGGCGGCTCCTAGAGCACTACCTCACCGAGAGGGTAGTGCTCTACGAGCAGAAGGACGGTCGACGGGGGTCGACGGAGATGGCCTGTGGCGTACCCCAAGGTTCCGTGCTCGGTCCACTCTTATGGAACCTGGGGTACGATTGGGCCATCAGGGGGGAGTTGCTCCCGCGGACGGCCACCATCTGCTATGCGGATGACACAATGGTGGCCGTGCGCGGGACCGACGTGAGGGAGGTGCTTTGCCGGGCGGAAGCGGCGGCCGAGCTGGCCATTTACCGGATTGGTCAGCTCGGCCTGAGGGTGGCCCTCGCGAAGACTGAGGCGATAGTCTTCGGGGGGCGGGGGTGGAGGCTGCCTGCGGGCGCGGCGCTCACACTGGGGGGGGAACCGGTCCAGATCAAGCCCCACATCAAATATTTGGGGCTTGTTCTGGACCGATGGTGGAGTTTCGGGGAGCATTTCTCGCAGATGGCTCCCCGAATTGTGGGCGCCGCGTCGGCACTAAGTCGGCTTCTGCCGAACGTGGGTGGGCCGGGCTCCTTGTGCCGCCGGTTATATGCCGGCGTCACAAGGAGCATGGCTCTGTACGGGGCCCCAATCTGGGCGGACAAGCTGTCCGCCCGGAATCGGGCCCTGCTACGGAGGCCACAGCGGGTGGTGGCCCTCAGAATGGTGAGGGCCTACGTGACGGTGGCCCACGCCGCGGCCTGCCTCCTCGCCTGCACCCCGCCCTGGGAGTTGGATGCGGAGGTGCAGGCTGAGACCTACATAGTTAGGTCCAGGGCCCGGGCGAGGGGTGAACGCCCGGACCCTGAGGAGGTGGAGGAGACGCGCCGGATGATGGAGCGCCGACTGCGGGACAGGTGGAAAGCCGACCTGGAGGATTCCCCTTATGGTGTTTATACCATAGGGGCGATCCTCCCGTCGCTGGACACCTGGTTGGGGAGAGCAGTCGGTGCTACATCGTACCGGCTTGTGCAGGTATTGACCGGACACGGATGCTTCGGTCATTACCTGCACAAGATTGGGAGGGAGCCCGGCCCGCAGTGCCATGAGTGCGGCGATCCGGACGACACGGCTCAGCACACCCTTGCGGTGTGCAGCCGCTGGAGTGCGGAGCGCTGCACTATGGCGCTGGCGATCGGGCAGTGGGACCTCTCCCTGCACAGCGTTGTGTCTGCAATGCTGTGCAGCGACAGGTCCTGGAGGGCTGTGGCCTCCTTTTGCGAAAGTGTCATCTCGCAGAAGGAGGCCTCGGAGCGTGAGCGCGAGGAGTCTCCTCTCGCGCATCCGCTCCGGCGCAGACGGCAGGGGTTTAGGCGGCGGCGTTTTGCCGGCCGCCTCTACCCTTAGTGGCTGCGGGTGGGGGATGGGAGTCCCCTGCCCGCCGTAGGCTAGTCACTGGGCGGTCTGGGAGGGGGGCCACGCGTGCTCGGCCCCTCTCTCCTTTGGCGCGGGTAGCCCCGGCAATGGCTGGGGCAGCCGGGGGGCACCCTGAACTAAGCTTCGGCAGGCATCAGGGTGCCTCACCAGCCGGCAGGAGGGTACGCCAGGGTGGTTTTTAGTGGGTTGCGCTCCCTTGCCCCCTCTCATTCTGAGGGGGGGTGACGGGGTGAGTCCCACATATCCCCTCACCACTCCCATGGTGAGGGGAATGCATAAAGCATTTTCCACCCTGCCAAAAAAAAAAAAAAAAAAAAAAAAAAAAAAAAAAAAAGGTTAGGTTAGGTTAGGTTAGGTTAGGTTAGGTTAGGTTAGGTTAGGTTAGGTTAGGTTAGGTTAGGTTAGGTTAGGTTAGGTTAGGTTAGGTTAGGTTAGGTTAGGTTAGGTTAGGTTAGGTTAGGTTAGGTTAGGTTAGGTTAGGTTAGGTTAGGTTAGGTTAGGTTAGGTTAGGTTAGGTTAGGTTAGGTTAGGTTAGGTTAGGTTAGGTTAGGTTAGGTTAGGTTAGGTTAGGTTCCCCCCCGACTGTGCTGCCACCTTGCCGTGGTGGGGGGGCTTGCGTGTCTCAATGATCCGCGAGGCTATACCGGACAGGGCTACCCATACCGGAAAGGCTCGTGGTGAGGGGCCAGACTAAGAGCGGCCATGGGGAGGTGACAGGGTTTCTGGAAGGGTTGCGGTCGCGTGCCTGCCGGAAACAGGCCGCTTCTGCCCCGGAAGGATTCCCTTGTCACCTGGGGGGGTTTGGTGACGAGAGGCTTTTCCTCGGAAAAGTCTTCTCGTCACCCTTGGTGGGTGGTGGCAGAGGTCGTTAGATGGGGTGGTTGCGAGTGCACTTGGTGCTTGCCGCCTCCACCCCGGACAGCGTCCTACTGTCGCCATTTTTGACGGTTGGTGGCTGGGGTAGCTTGAAGGGTCAGTTGCGAGTGCACTTGGTGCTTGCCGCTTCTGGTCCGGAAAGCTTAACCAGTCGCCTGGAGGGGGCTTTGGCGGGGGTGGTTGAAAAGGGTGGTTTCCATCCTGGACAGCTGCCTCTGTCAGTTGGTGGTTGGTGACTGGGTTTATGGGCAGGGACGGCATCGCAGAAATGCGTTGCGCGTTCCCTTGCGTCGTACTCCCATGTCACCCGCGGGTCCCTCTACGTGTCTTTCGGAATCCCGGGGGGCACTGTAGTTATTGAGGGGACAGCTGCGGTGGGGCGTGTTTGAAGGATACTTGGTATCCGGAAAGCACCATCCACCGCAGGCAGATCGTTGGAGGGAAGGCGAACTCAGTGGACTTCGGTTCACTGCTCGCCCGAACTCCTTGTAGAGCCAGTGGGTTGGGGACCCACCTTGCACGGCTCTACCGGTCTGGGGTGTTGATCGTGGGCTGTTCACAGTCGGCACCTCCTTTGGCGAGGATTGGGGGGGCCCTTTTTGGGCAAGCCGGGAGGCGCGTCAGTGGCCAAAGCTTAGGCATGTACCGCGGCGCCTCACCACCGGCCAGGGTTTAAACGCCGGAGTGGTTTTAAACGGTAGTTCGTTCGTACGAGAGTCCGTTATACTTCCCATTGCACCGCCTACCCCAGGCAGGGAAGATACGTAAATGTATTTCCACTCCGTCAAAAAAAAAAAAAAAAAAAAAAAAAAAAAAAAAAAAAAAAAAAAAAAAAAAAAAAAAAAGGTTAGGTTAGGTTAGGTTAGGTTAGGTTAGGTTAGGTTAGGTTAGGTTAGGTTAGGTTAGGTTAGGTTAGGTTAGGTTAGGTTAGGTTAGGTTAGGTTAGGTTAGGTTAGGTTAGGTTAGGTTAGGTTAGGTTAGGTTAGGTTAGGTTAGGTTAGGTTAGGTTAGGTTAGGTTAGGTTAGGTTAGGTTAGGTTAGGTTAGGTTAGGTTAGGTTAGGTTAGGTTAGGTTAGGTTAGGTTAGGTTAGGTTAGGTTAGGTTAGGTTAGGTTAGGTTAGGTTAGGTTAGGTTAGGTTAGGTTAGGTTAGGTTAGGTTAGGTTAGGTTAGGTTAGGTTAGGTTAGGTTAGGTTAGGTTAGGTTAGGTCAGGTTAGGTTAGGTTAGGTTAGGTTAGGTTAGGTTAGGTTAGGTTAGGTTAGGTTAGGTTAGGTTAGGTTAGGTTAGGTTAGGTTAGGTTAGGTTAGGTTAGGTTAGGTTAGGTTAGGTTAGGTTAGGTTAGGTTAGGTTAGGTTAGGTTAGGTTAGGTTAGGTTAGGTTAGGTTAGGTTAGGTTAGGTTAGGTTAGGTTAGGTTAGGTTAGGTTAGGTTAGGTTAGGTTAGGTTAGGTTAGGTTAGGTTAGGTTAGGTTAGGTTAGGTTAGGTTAGGTTAGGTTAGGTTAGGTTAGGTTAGGTTAGGTTAGGTTAGGTTAGGTTAGGTTAGGTTAGGTTGGGGTGCAGGCCGGATTCCTCCACGTTGGCCTGGGTGTTGCAGTCTCTCTTGATCTCGATCCGGAGAGAACGCAGCATCTGGGCTGGTGCACCCTGGGCATTGGCTGAGACTCTCTTCCTTTTGGGAGATTCTTTCAGCCCATGGCTAATATCCGGCAAGGGGGGGGGGGCTACCGAACCAGTGGCGGTATAACCACTTTCTGGGCCAGCGCGGGCCCGGGTAACTAAATTCTACCCAAAAGTGCGCATCTGTGGAGGAAGTTGCTCCCGGGTACTCTCCTCGGAGAGTACCCAGTGGAGTGCAACTGCGTCCTCTGTTTTCAGAGGACGATAAGGAGGATGGACCTTGGAGGTCGTGAGCGGCGGTTTGCTTTGGCTTCCGTCGGTCAAGCCGCAATCCGGACCCGTAGGTGTCTGGGGCGGTGGCCGTCACGTAGGGCCGCGAGGAGACAACCTCTCTAAAAAATCCAACCACGGCCTTTGGTGCAGGGCCTAAAACGCACGCAATGGATGATGGAAAAGAGTGACTTTAAAAATAAATTACCCCAGGAGGGTACCCTAACGGGAGAATCCCTCCCCGTGTCTACGGACACGGGCTGCCCCCTGTATTCTGGGGGGGGCAAAAGCCACGTCGTAGGCCAGCACAGTGCTGCTGGCCTTCGTGAATACAACCCATGCTTACCCAAAACGGACACCGATTTTAAAAACCACCACCTGATGGAGATGGCGAGGCAGAAGGAGGCGGAACTGGTGGAGGAGATGATTATGGAGGCAGATTATGCCTCCGACTCAACTCTTCCATCAGTACACCTCCGTTCGGTAAAGAGGCCTCATGCGGGAGAGGACGAGGTGTTGACCGGACCGGCTGTAAAGCCGAAGGTCAATACCGCTAGAAGGGGGAAGTGCCCCACCACCAAGGGCAGACATTCCGGCCTCAGCACGGCAACCGTGCTGAGATTCCCGGAATGTGAGGAGGTCGAGGGAGCCCGAAAGCGGAGACCCCTTAGGACGGGCAAGACGAGGAGGAGCTCGTCTGTCCCACGGGACCGTAGCCGAAGCCCGGTGAATGATGACGACAGCGACGGGGGGTACGTCGCTGTCGTCAGAAATGGTGCACGCCAGGTGCTGGCCGAAGCGAGGAAGTGCGGCACCATGAAGGGAGACGTCTGGGGCCGCATGAATGAGGCCTGCAACGACATTCTGGCGGCCGCAGACGTCCTCGGCAGCAGGGACGAAGGGGAGGATGTGGAGCTGAGGGCCTTGCGTGCCGATAATAAACGCATGAGGGAGCAGCTCGCCCTCATGCAAAAGGAGGTCAAGGCCCTAAGGACTGCCTTTTCCGAGCGGAAGAGGCAGCCCTCGCAGTCTCCCGCCACCGAAGACGGCCTGCCTCAAGCTTTGGGGCAGGCCATGCTAGAGCTCCGAGAGGACCTGAAAAGGGACCTCTTCTTGTCCATCGGGGAGATGGTGAATGTCCGGATAGGGGAAGTCCGGGCCCTTCTCCCCGCTGGTCCTATTGTCCGCCCCCCTCTGGCGGCGGACCGTAGGAGGAATGCGGCTCCCTCCGGGTCGCCCTCTCTAGCTGGGCCGTCTTCCCCCCTCAAAGTGGCTGCTCCTGCCAAACGGACCAAAGCGGCTCCTGCTGCGCAGAAAGCCCCCTCGGCTAAGGCAGCACCCCGCGCCAAGCCGGTACGCCCAGCTCGTGCAGCCACAGCGGCAAGGCCGCTGGCTGTTCCCCGTCAGCCTCCTCCTATCCGCGAGTTCGCCCCGGAAGTGCAGGCAGTGCAGGAGTCACTGCCTCCTTCCAAAGAGTCCTGGGCGAGGGTGGTGAAGCGAGGGAGAAAGAAGAAGGCTGCCCCACCACCCAAGACGGACAAGGGCAAAAGGCCCGCAACGGGCCCTAGGCGACTGCCTGCCCCCCCGACGGCTGCCGTGGTGGTAGCGGTGAAGGAGGGCAGTGAGGCCACCTACGCCAGCGTCATGGCCAAAGCCATGAAAAGCTTCTCGCTGGCGGAGGTCGGCCTCGAGCATGTGCGGGTCCGCAAGACGCAGACCGGGGCCCGCCTCATAGAGGTCCCGGGCGGGAGCGGTGCAGCGGCGGCGGACGCGCTCTGCGCGAAACTTGACGGGTTGGTTGGCGACGTGGCCAACGTGTACCGACCCGTCAAGATGGCGGAAGTCCGGGTAGGTGGTCTCGATGAGACCATCTCCCCGGAAGATATAGTGGATGCCATGGCGGCAAAGACTGGGTGCTCCCCCACCCAGATCAAAGCTGGAGCCATCCGGGTCCGTTATGACGGATCCGGAACAGTCGTTGTCCGGTGCCCCGTTACTGTGGTGAACACGCTGGCGGCCGCAGGACGACTACTGGTGGGGTGGTCGTCCGCCAGCGTAGTGGCACTGGGGCAGAGACCCATGCGGTGCTTCCGATGCCAAGGCATCGGACACAGCGGGGCCCTCTGCCCCTCGACGGTGGATCGCTCCGCGCTGTGCCACCGATGCAGCGGAGAGGGCCACAGGAGGGCCGACTGCCAGGCCGCACCACACTGCGCCGTGTGCCACAGCGCGAAGCGCCCGGCGGATCATGTGATGGGGGGATGGCGGTGTGCTCCGCCACACACCAGGGGCAAGATTGCCAAGCCAACGCCCCCCCCCGCCAGGCAAGCCACCAACGGGGCTAGGCAGGAGGATAGACCAATGGACCTCTAAATGCCAGCACACCGGCATTTAGAGGTCCTTCAGGCGAACGCCAACCACTCCGCCCGCGCACAAGATCTGCTCATGCAGGTCATGGCGGAGTGGGGCATTGGCGTTTTGGTGGTGGCCGAGCCGTACTTCGTCCCCCCCCAGGCCAACTGGGTCGGGGCGACGGATGGCTCGGTTGCCATCGTGGTGCCGGCGACGGGTGACCTCCCCCCCCTATCGGGAATGGCCAGGGGTTCGGGTTTCGCAGTGGCCAAGTGGGGAGATACTGTCCTGGTGGCAGTATACTTCTCCCCGAATAGGCCGCTGCGGGAATTCGAAGCCTTCCTGGTGGGGCTGGGGAGAGTCGTCGGAGGTGCGGCGCCGGCACCATTGGTGGTGATGGGGGACCTCAATGCGAAGAGCGCGGCATGGGGTTCCCCCATCACGGACCCGAGAGGGGTGGCCCTCGAGGACTGGGTGGCGGCAGTGGGGCTAGAGGTGCTAAACCGGGGCGACGCCAACACGTGTGTGCGGCGAAATGGGGGGTCGATCGTGGACATCTCGTTCGCGACCCCTGCTATCGCCGCACGAATCACGGACTGGCGCGTCCTGGAAGAGGTGGAGACCCTCTCCGACCATTGCTACATCCGGATGAGGGTCGGCACCTCGCCGAGGGCACCGCCACCCAGCCCAAGAGGGCGGAGTGGGGGAGGACGAGGACGTGGAGGGGCTTTCCCAAGGTGGACCCTGGCCCGCCTCGACCGGGGAATGGCGGAGGAGGCGGCCATGGTGGAGGCGTGGTGTGCGCCTCCACCGGTCACCTTGGGAGTGGAGGAGCGGGCAGCCAGATTCCGCGTCGCACTTACGTCGGTGTGCGACGCGGCCATGCCCCGGGCCCGTAGGCTGCCCGCTAAGAGGCAGGTGTACTGGTGGTCGCAGGAGATTGCGGCCCTGCGAACCACCAGTGACGCCGCCCGCCGTGCCTACACCCACTGCAGGCGGAGGCGACACCAGCGGGAGGAGGAGGAGCATCTCCACAGAGAGCTGACGTCAGCGAAGGACGCGCTCTCTGTGGAGATAGCTCGCAGGAAGGACGAGGCGCGTGAGGAGTTCATGGCCACGCTGGATAGGGAGCCTTGGGGGCGGCCTTACCGAGTCGTGCGCAACAAAATGCGTTGCGCACCCCCCATGGACTCCCTTGAGCCAGAGCTCCTCACGAGGATTGTGGAGGGACTCTTCCCGCCCACGCCGGCTTTTCATCCGCCCGGCATCGTGGGCCCCACGGTTGAGGAGGTCGATCAAGTGGATCCCCCTCCCGTGACGGTCGACGAAATGGAGAGCGTTGTCGATCGTCTCCGGTCCTGCAGGAAGGCGCCAGGACCGGATGGGGTACCGGGGAGAGTCCTTCACATTGTGGCGGAGCACCTCGGGGACCGCATGCGGACCCTCTTTGATGACTGCATCAAAGAGGGGCGCTTCCCGAGGTGCTGGAAGGAGGGGCGCCTCGTCCTCCTTCGGAAGGAGGGTAGGCCGATAGATACCCCTGCCGGTCACCGCCCCATCGTCCTCCTAGATGAGACGGGCAAGATGCTTGAGCGCATCTTGTCCCGTCGCATCGTCAAACATCTGGAGGACGTGGGGCCCAACATCTCGGACCGGCAGTACGGGTTCCGTGAGGGACGGTCCACTATGGACGCGTTATCGTCCCTCCGGGACTACTGTGGGCACGCGGAGGAGAGGGGTGAGGGAGTCGTGGCGGTGTCGTTAGACATCGCCAACGCATTTGGCTCCCTGCCCTTCCCAGTCATCACTGAGGCCCTCCGCTACCACAGGGTGCCCGGGTATCTGCGGCGGATTGTAGAGCACTACCTGACCGACAGGGTAGTGCTCTACGATCGTGGGGGTCTGCGGATCGCCCACCCGATGTCGTGCGGTGTTCCCCAGGGGTCCGTGTTAGGCCCCCTGCTGTGGAACATCGGCTACGACTGGGTGATCCGCGGAGCGCTCCTTCCCCGCATGGCCACACTTTGTTATGCCGACGATACCATGGTGGCCGTGCGGGGACGTGAGCTGGAGGAGGCCCTCCGAAGGGCGTCGTTGGCGGCAGACCTGGTTGTCGGCCGCATCCGACAGCTGGGTCTGGAGGTGTCCCTCCCGAAGACAGACGCTATTGTCTTCGGGGGGAGGAGATGGCGTCCCCGTATCGGGACGACCATCCCTGTGGCGGGGGAAGCGGTCCAGGTGAAGGCCAACATTAGGTACCTTGGCCTCATCCTGGACCGGAGGTGGGATTTCGGGGAGCATTTCCGCCAACTTGCTCCCCGAGTGGTAGGCGCCGCTTCGGCCCTGGGCCGCATGCTGCCAAATGTGGGAGGGCCTCAAGCGCCATGCCGACGCCTGTTTGCAGGCGTCGTGCGTAGCATGGCGCTGTACGGAGCGCCGATCTGGGCCGACACGTTGTCGGCCAAGAACAAAGCGCTCCTAAGGAGGCCCCAAAGGGTGGTGGCCCTCCGAATAGTGAGGGCCTATACGACGGTGGCACATGCGGCCGCGTGTGTCCTGGCCTGCACCCCGCCGTGGGAGCTGGATGCTCAGGTGCAGGCCGAGACATACCGGAGGAGGGCCGGGTTCCGGGCAAGAGGAGAGCGCCCGGACTCGGAGCGGATGGAGGGGGCCCGTCGAATGACGGAGCGGCGCCTGAGGGACCGGTGGAAGAGCGACCTGGAGGACTCCCCCTATGGAGTTTACACCATAGGGGCACTCCTCCCGTCGCTCGACCGCTGGTTGGATAGGAGGTACGGTACCGCCACGTACCGTCTTGTGCAGGTGATGACCGGGCATGGTTGCTTCGGTCATTACCTGCACAAGATTAGGAGAGAGCCCAGTCCGGTTTGCCATGAGTGCGGCGACCCGGACGACACGGCCCAGCACACTCTAGAGGTGTGCTCGAAGTGGGATCCGGAGCGCCGCACTCTGGTTGCGGACACAGGGCTCTCTGATCTCTCGCTGCACAGCGTGGTGTCGGCCATGCTGAGCAGCGAGAGATCGTGGTTGGCGGTCGTCTCCTTCTGCGAGAGCATTATCTCGCAGAAGGAGGCGGCGGAGCGGGGGCGCGAGGAGGACGTCGATGCGCACCCGCTCCGGCGTAGACGTGTGGGGCGAAGGCGGAGGCAGTTTGCTGCCCGCCTGAACCCCTAGTAGGACCGTGGGGATAGGGTCCCACAGTATGGTCCTACACGTCTGGGGGAGGGTTCGGGGTGTTAACCGAACCCTCCCTCCTTTGGCGCGGATGCCCCAGCAATAGGCTGGGGCGGCTGGGGGGCACCCAGTGGTGGCATAGTCATCAGCCCACGGTGCCCCCGGTAACAGCCTTTGGAGGTTAACACCGGAGAGGTTTTAGACGGTATGCTTCCGCCTCAGCTCTCGCAGGAGACTGAGGTGGTTGAGAGTCCGTCATACCCCCCCTTATGGCTGCCCTAGCCTGGGGGGACGATGCGTAATGCATTTCCTCTCCGAAAAAAAAAAAAAAAAAAAAAAAAAAAAAAAAAAAAAAAAAAAAAAAAAAAAGGTTAGGTTAGGTTAGGTTAGGTTAGGTTAGGTTAGGTTAGGTTAGGTTAGGTTAGGTTAGGTTAGGTTAGGTTAGGTTAGGTTAGGTTAGGTTAGGTTAGGTTAGGTTAGGTTAGGTTAGGTTAGGTTAGGTTAGGTTAGGTTAGGTTAGGTTAGGTTGTGGGCGGTCTGGGAGGGGGGCCACGCGTGTCCGGCCCCTCTCTCCTTTGGCGCGGGTAGCCCCGGCAATAGCTGGGGCAGCCGGTGGGGCACCTTGGCCAAGGCTTCGGCAGGCACCAGGGTGCCTCACCAACCGGCAGGAGGGTACGCCAGGGTGGTTTTTAGTGGGTTGCGCTCCCTTGCCCCCTCTCATTCTGAGGGGGGGTGACGGGGTGAGTCCCACATATCCCCTCACCACTCCTATGGTGAAGGGAATCCATAAAGGATTTTCCACCCTGTCAAAAAAAAAAAAAAAAAAAAAAAAAAAAAAAAAAAAAAAAAAAAAAAAAAAAAAAAAGGTTAGGTTAGGTTAGGTTAGGTTAGGTTAGGTTAGGTTAGGTTAGGTTAGGTTAGGTTAGGTTAGGTTAGGTTAGGTTAGGTTAGGTTAGGTTAGGTTAGGTTAGGTTAGGTTAGGTTAGGTTAGGTTAGGTTAGGTTAGGTTAGGTTAGGTTAGGTTAGGTTCCCCCCCGATAGTGCTGCCACCTTGCCGTGGTGGGGGGGCTTGCGTGTCTCAATGATCTGCGAGGCTATACCGGACAGGGCTACCCATACCGGAAAGGCTCGTGGTGAGGGTCCAGACGAAGAGCGGCACTCTGGGGAGGTGATAGGGGTTTCTTGAAGGGTTGCGGTTGCGTGCCTGCTGCCGGGCGGGCCGCTTCTGCCCCGGAAGGATTCCCTTGTCACCTGGGGTGGGTTTGGTGACGAGAGGCTTTTCCTTGGAAAAGTCTTCTCGTCACCCTTGGTGGGTGGTGGCAGAGGATGTTGAAAGGGGTGGTTGCGAGTGCACTTGGTGCTTGCCGCTTCCATCCCGGACAGCGTCCTACTGTCGCCATTTTTGACGGTTGGTGGCTGGGGTAGCTTGAAGGGTCAGTTGCGAGTGCACTTGGTGCTTGCCGCTTCTGGTCCGGAAAGCTTAACCAGTCGCCTGGAGGGGGCTTTGGCGGGGGTGGTTGAAAAGGGTGGTTTCCATCCTGGACAGCTGCCTCTGTCAGTTGGTGGTTGGTGACTGGGTTTATGGGCAGGGACGGCATCGCAGAAATGCGTTGCGCGTTCCCTTGCGTCGTACTCCCATGTCACCCGCGGGTCCCTCTACGTGTCTTTCGGAATCCCGGGGGGCACTGTAGTTATTGAGGGGACAGCTGCGGTGGGGCGTGTTTGAAGGATACTTGGTATCCGGAAAGCACCATCCACCGCAGGCAGATCGTTGGAGGGAAGGCGAACTCAGTGGACTTCGGTTCGCTGCTCGCCCGAACTCCTTGTAGAGCCAGTGGGTTGGGGACCCACCTTGCACGGCTCTACCGGTCTGGGGTGTTGATCGTGGGCTGTTCACAGTCGGCACCTCCTTTGGCGAGGATTGGGGGGGCTCCTCTGGAGCAAGCCGGGAGGCGCGTCAGTGGCCAAAGCTTAGGCATGTACCGCGGCGCCTCACCACCGGCCAGGGTTTAAACGCCGGAGTGGTTTTAAACGGTAGTTCGTTCGCACGAGAGTCCGTTATACTTCCCATTGCACCGCCTACCCCAGGCAGGGAAGATGCGTAAATGCATTTCCACTCCGTCAAAAAAAAAAAAAAAAAAAAAAAAAAAAAAAAAAAAAAAAAAAAAGGTTAGGTTAGGTTAGGTTAGGTTAGGTTAGGTTAGGTTAGGTTAGGTTAGGTTAGGTTAGGTTAGGTTAGGTTAGGTTAGGTTAGGTTAGGTTAGGTTAGGTTAGGTTAGGTTAGGTTAGGTTAGGTTAGGTTAGGTTAGGTTAGGTTAGGTTAGGTTAGGTTAGGTTAGGTTCCCCCCCGACTGTGCTGCCACCTTGCCGTGGTGGGGGGGCTTGCGTGTCTCAATGATCCACGAGGCTATACCGGACAGGGCTACCCATACCGGAAAGGCTCGTGGTGAGGGGCCAGACTAAGAGCGGCCATGGGGAGGTGACAGGGTTTCTGGAAGGGTTGCGGTCGCGTGCCTGCCGGAAACAGGCCGCTTCTGCCCCGGAAGGATTCCCTTGTCACCTGGGGGGGTTTGGTGACGAGAGGCTTTTCCTCGGAAAAGTCTTCTCGTCACCCTTGGTGGGTGGTGGCAGAGGTCGTTAGATGGGGTGGTTGCGAGTGCACTTGGTGCTTGCCGCTTCCACCCCGGACAGCGTCCTACTGTCGCCATTTTTGACGGTTGGTGGCTGGGGTAGCTTGAAGGGTCAGTTGCGAGTGCACTTGGTGCTTGCCGCTTCTGGTCCGGAAAGCTTAACCAGTCGCCTGGAGGGGGCTTTGGCGGGGGTGGTTGAAAAGGGTGGTTTCCATCCTGGACAGCTGCCTCTGTCAGTTGGTGGTTGGTGACTGGGTTTATGGGCAGGGACGGCATCGCAGAAATGCGTTGCGCGTTCCCTTGCGTCGTACTCCCATGTCACCCGCGGGTCCCTCTACGTGTCTTTCGGAATCCCGGGGGGCACTGTAGTTATTGAGGGGACAGCTGCGGTGGGGCGTGTTTGAAGGATACTTGGTATCCGGAAAGCACCATCCACCGCAGGCAGATCGTTGGAGGGAAGGCGAACTCAGTGGACTTCGGTTCGCTGCTCGCCCGAACTCCTTGTAGAGCCAGTGGGTTGGGGACCCACCTTGCACGGCTCTACCGGTCTGGGGTGTTGATCGTGGGCTGTTCACAGTCGGCACCTCCTTTGGCGAGGATTGGGGGGGCCCTTTTTGGGCAAGCCGGGAGGCGCGTCAGTGGCCAAAGCTTAGGCATGTACCGCGGCGCCTCACCACCGGCAAGGGTTTAAACGCCGGAGTGGTTTTAAACGGTAGTTCGTTCGTACGAGAGTCCGTTATACTTCCCATTGCACCGCCTACCCCAGGCAGGGAAGATGCGTAAATGCATTTCCACTCCGTCAAAAAAAAAAAAAAAAAAAAAAAAAAAAAAAAAAAAAAAAAGGTTAGGTTAGGTTAGGTTAGGTTAGGTTAGGTTAGGTTAGGTTAGGTTAGGTTAGGTTAGGTTAGGTTAGGTTAGGTTAGGTTAGGTTAGGTTAGGTTAGGTTAGGTTAGGTTAGGTTAGGTTAGGTTAGGTTAGGTTAGGTTAGGTTAGGTTAGGTTAGGTTAGGTTAGGTTAGGTTAGGTTAGGTTAGGTTAGGTTAGGTTAGGTTAGGTTAGGTTAGGTTAGGTTAGGTTAGGTTAGGTTAGGTTAGGTTAGGTTAGGTTAGGTTAGGTTAGGTTAGGTTAGGTTAGGTTAGGTTAGGTTAGGTTAGGTTAGGTTAGGTTAGGTTAGGTTAGGTTAGGTTAGGTTAGGTTAGGTTAGGTTAGGTTAGGTTAGGTTAGGTTAGGTTAGGTTAGGTTAGGTTAGGTTAGGTTAGGTTAGGTTAGGTTAGGTTAGGTTAGGTTAGGTTAGGTTAGGTTAGGTTAGGTTAGGTTAGGTTAGGTTAGGTTAGGTTAGGTTAGGTTAGGTTAGGTTAGGTTAGGTTAGGTTAGGTTAGGTTAGGTTAGGTTAGGTTAGGTTAGGTTAGGTTAGGTTAGGTTAGGTTAGGTTAGGTTAGGTTAGGTTAGGTTAGGTTAGGTTAGGTTAGGTTAGGTTAGGTTAGGTTAGGTTAGGTTAGGTTAGGTTAGGTTAGGTTAGGTTAGGTTAGGTTAGGTTAGGTTAGGTTAGGTTAGGTTAGGTTAGGTTAGGTTAGGTTAGGTTAGGTTAGGTTAGGTTAGGTTAGGTTAGGTTAGGTTAGGTTAGGTTAGGTTAGGTTAGGTTAGGTTAGGTTAGGTTA